>OU611849.1:17500000-20000000 GCA_914767755.1 Agrochola circellaris | reverse complement strand
TCTACATATAAAAGGACCTAGACAAAGATTGTTAGAAACGAACGACAAAATGACAGATTGTAGAAGGATTTCTACGGTGCGATGTCAAAAATGGAGAAACAAAATGTCACTTTGTATAGAAAGAGCTGTGTCTATTCTTCGTAGACATAGAAAGCGTCATGCTACGCGTGCAGATAGACATACTCCTTCACAACTTCGAGTTGCGGAACTTCGATGTGGATTGGACTCAGTAAAACTTGGAATTTGTAAGTGACTTAAGGCTCCGTGCACGAAAAAAACCCTTTTTAACCGATTTCCCAAAAAGGCGGAGGTTCACAATTCGGCTGTATTTTTTTTTTGTTTGTTACCTCATAACTCCGTCATTTATGAACCGATTTGGAAAATTCTTTTTTTATTTGAAAGAATATACCTACTTCCCGATTGGTCCCATTTTTATTAAAATTCTGATGATGGAAACCATGAGGAATTGAAGGAACTCCTCAAATATTATAGGCATACACATAGCAATTTTCGTATTTTCAGCAATAAGTTAAACATATGCATTCAGAAAGTATAATTTGGTGAAGTGGAACTGATGAAGAAGACCACAAATGGCCACCACAATTCCTCAATGAAAAATATTTCACGGGGGGCGCCATTTATGAACCGATTTGGATTTTTATTTTTTTATTTGAAAGGTTGTTCTTCCAGATTGGTCCCATTGTTATCAACATTCAGGCCTGATGATGGAATCTACGAGGAATTGAAGGAACTCTTCAAATATTATAGGCATACACATAGCGATTTTGGTATTTTCGGCAACAAGTTAAGCATTTGCTTTCAGAAAGTATGATTTGGTGAAGTGGAACTAATGAAGAAGACCACAGGTGGCCACCGGATCTACTCAATGATAAGTATTTTACGGGTGGCGATAAGATATCTTGATTAAAATAGTTAAGCGACTATGAAGCAAATTCTGATGAAAATGGTACCATCGAACTGATCTGTAGTTGAAGCCGGGAGGAAAGCACCGGAACTCCGTCATAAAACAATGTATCCTAGCCGTGTTTGGGCTTATTAGAATTGCCATGAGATGCACTCTGCCTATAAATGATTAATGGTAGTATCCCGGCATCAAATTGCGCTACTTGAGTCGTATGCTATGTGTGGCCTTGATTGTCAGAAGACAGATTTCGTAGCCTCGTTATTTCCGTCAATGAGCCTGTCGTCGTGTGGTTGCTTTAATAATTTGTTGGCGTCCAATTCTGATAACACTATGCCTTCCAAACTTCTGACACGACTAAGCACGACGAATATCTGCGCTTTTGCAAAAAAAAAATACGAAGGTCGATAACAGATCTTTCGAGGGTGGTACCCTGTAATTTATGGACTGTGACCGCAGCATACCACGCTCCACATCTCCGTTACCAAGGGGTACCACCAAGGCACGGCGGCAAGGGCCGCCTGGAATGTAGTGCTTGTTGGTGGTGTTGTGGATTGTCTATTGCTTATGACATTAAAACAGTTGTCATCCAGACTTGTCTTTGATTACATTACATGGTGGCAGCGGTGAACAATTATTCGATTTAAATGGTTTAGGTCGCTAATAAAGGCTCGTTGTGGATTTTAAAAAACGTCGGGGACGGTACAAGAGCGCTATGGAACATGCGCGACCACCAACAGAATTGTGTTTGGAGGGCAACTCCGTCAGCCGGGCTGACGCATGGCGTCGTTGGAGGTCGCAATTTATACTATTTTTAAAAGCATCGGGGGTGCAAAAAGAAGAACCTGGTATTCAAGCCAGCTTAATGATAAATTTAATCGGATCTGAGGGGTTTGAAGTCTTTGAGACATTTTCTTTTGACAAGGAGAGCGATAGGGATGATGTCAAACTATTGCTTATGAAATTTGATGAATATTTTGGAGTCAAGCTAAATATAACATTAGCAAGGTACAACTTTTTTACAAGGGGTCAGGAAATAGGAGAATCCATAGATCAGTATGTTACGGCATTGCGATTACTGAGCAAAAATTGTAACTTCAAAAATTTGGAAGAGGAGTTGATTCGCGACCGTATTGTTTGTGGGATACAGAGTACTGGAGCAAGAGATCGTTTATTGAGAGCAGAGGACCTGACGTTGGAAAAAGCTATTAAAATTGTCCAGGTTGACCAAATTTCAATAGATAATCGACGTTTATTAGAGACGCGTGGTGCTGGTACTTCTAGATTGGTACAGGTCGATGCAGTTGGCGTGCGTGGTGTAGGCGGCCGTGGTGGGCGCGGCGGCTGGCGCGGCAGCGGACGTCGACAAGGGTGTGGTGTGGCCAGTGTTACTGCTGGTTCCAACACAGCCCGAAGACTTTTTCATTCGAGCGAGACCGGAAATTGTCTCAGATGCGGAGGCCAATGCAATGAACCCAGTCTATGTCCGGCTATTTCTGTGCAGTGTTATCTGTGCGAAAATCATGGACATTTTGCTAGAATGTGCAAGTTGAAAAAAGGAGTTAAGAAAATGTACGATATAGGTTTAACTGAAGCAAAAGGCAAAGAAGAAGATAATTGTGAGTCATTTTTTATATCAGTTTTGTATAATGTCTCAGAGATTAACTCTTCGTCAGAGGATTGGTATGAAACACTTCAAGGGAAGTGCGGTTCCGAAAAATTTAAATTAGATACGGGAGCAGACATTAATGTTTTATCGTATAATCGATTTTTATTGTTAGGCTATGACAGTAATCTAATTAGTAGCAAACAAGATGTTAGATTGCAATCTTATAGTGGTGATTTTATTCCTATAAAAGGTATTTGCAAATTAAAATGGTGGTGTAAGGGTGTTTCGTATGAATTACTGGTCTATAAGAGATGAACTGTACTGTGTAGATGGTGTCATATATAAAGACAAACAAGTTTTGATACCACGTTCTATGCATATGGACATGTTAAAGCTTATTCACGAAGGGCATTTAGGGATTGATCGTTGTAAGAGACGTGCTCGTGAAGTAATATTTTGGCCGGGTATAACAAGAGATATTGAGGATTATGTGAGAAGATGTAAAATATGTCAAGAAACAGCAAACAAACCGTGTAGGGAAACTATGATTCCGGTAGCTATACCAGAATCACCATGGAATAAAATTGGAACAGATATATTTGAGTATGGAAAGCAAAGTTATTTAATATTAATTGATTATTATTCTGGTTTTATTGAGGTCGCATATTTGAGAGACACTTCCTCAAACTCAGTAATATTTAAAATGAAAGAAAATTTTGCACGGTATGGTATACCGGATACTGTCATCAGTGACAATGGTCCACAATATTCATGTCGTAATTTTATTAAATTTGCTTTAGAATGGGGTTTTAAACACGTCACATCATCTCCGTATTATGCTCAATCGAATGGTACGAGCGAAAGGGCAGTTCAAACTATTAAAAATATATTGAAAAAATCAGTAGACAGTCAATCCGATTTTTATTTAAATTTGCTAAGTTACAGAAATACACCGCGGGAAAATTTTAATTCTCCTGCACAGTTAATGATGGGCCGGCGTTTAAATTGTAGACTACCAGTCCATCCAAATTTATTAAAACAAACAAATTGTGATAACTTACAACATAAAAAAAAATTGGAAAAACAAATAAAAATTAAAAATTACTATGATCAGAATTGTAAATCATTACCTGAGTTGAATGTGGGTGACTTAACTCCACGTTCTTATTATGTTAAAAACAAAAAAGGTATTTATCGCCGTAATCGTCGACATTTGATAAGACCAGCAAAGGATCCTGCCGACAATATTTTGTCTGATATTGATGACGAGTATTTTTCGGGGGATGATCGGGATGATGATTATGTGCCAAGTACCAAAATATCCAAGTATCGTCATCTTACTCGCCACCTCATACCCGTAGTAAGATTTAGCAATGTGTAAACGTATTTTATTTTAGAACGTAGAATTAATTATTATTTTAAGTTGGAATTAATGATATTAAGTTTGTTTTTTATTATTATTTTATCTTAATTAAGGGGAAGGTGTTGTGGATTGTCTATTGCTTATGACATTAAAACAGTTGTCATCCAGACTTGTCTTTGATTACATTACAGGTGGTATGGATATTACTTTGAAAACTATAAATTAGCATAGGTATATTTTTATTAGATGAGACGATTGCAATGAAACAAAAACTAAATGTTACATCGTGATTATATTTTATTTTCAATTTTAATAGGACTGTAATTAAGTAAATTTAAAAAATGTTATATCTGTTAAATTGTATGTAGAAAAATTTATTCATTAGTACCATTTTGGGGTAATAGATGTCATTCAGATGCAACAAAAAAATGTAAGTACGCCCTTTCTACACTTTCAAGCCAGTTTAGAAAATGTATGATTACTCTTTCTTTAATATTACCTACATAAGTTTATACCACGTTTGTAAAACAAATGAATAAGATCTTTCATACAAACTATATCCCCTCCTTTTCACCCACAAAGGGGTTTTTATCATTCCACTTTGCCCCACCAAGTCGCCCCACTGCTCCAAAGTGAAATGCCTAAAATTCTCAGTGGAATCTGCCCCACTAGTTCGATTTGGTGGAGCAGATTCCACTAGTCTAAAATCTTGATGGATTACTTGCCCCACTAGGTGTAATTTTTGAAAAATCTTTTGATGTGTTTCCATTATTCTAATGGTATACAAATTTTTATGGGGTAGGTAGTAGGTACCCCAACTAAAAAGTGAAAAATAAAAAGTTTTTTACAAAAAAAACAACCGATTTCCAAAAAAAACACTAAAATAACTTTTTACAAAACAAGAACCACCGAATTCCACAAAAGTACAATTAAAAGTGAAAAATTACTTTAATTTCGGAAGTCGGTGGCAAAAACGATAGTACAGAACCATACAGTACATTAAGATGGTTCGCAGTAAGATGATTGAAGCCGTGTTATAGTTATATCCTTAGGGATATAGTTATGAATCGCTTTCATTAACTATATGACTGTATATTTTGCTATATATACTTAGTATAAAATATTTTCGTTTTTGCCACTTACTTCCGAAATTAAAGTTATTTTTCACTTTTAAGTGTATTTTTGTGGAATTCGGTGGTTTTTGTTTTGTTATTTTAGTGTTTTTTTTTGGAAGTCGGTTGTTTTTTGTCAATAACTTATCTAATTGTAAAAAAGCTGGAAATAATTAAGTCATAAAAGTATTTTCGTGGTGCTAAATCATTCGTGTCAGTCACAACACCTGTTAATAGTTGCATCACTTTGGCGCTCTCGAAAATATGGTTTATTTCGCCTTTGATTTACTTAATGAAGATATTGTATGATCATAAAATAAAATTTTGATTTTATTTCAAAGATAGCTGAAGACTAATGTGTGATTTTTAAATTTCTTGATATGTTTGGCTAAATAATATAAAACATACATTACTGACAGACAAAAAAATGGTTTTTTCAACATTATTTTGCTGCTATATTTTGTATCGAAGTTGTAAAAAGTGGTTCAGCGACATGCAAGTAGACCATATAACGATGTTGATGATATGATAAATGTTCAAAATCAAAAGTAGTCCCTTGTAAAAAGGTGATCAAACGTCAGTCTCGCGTAATTTTTCGGAAAACTTGTTGCGAATATTTGTAATTTTCCATGAATACTTAAGTTATTTAAACAAATCCCCAGCCACATGCAAAACAAAGAACTCGTCTTTTCAAATCACAAATAGTTTTATATAAATTCTGTTTCCCATTCTCACAACTAATTAACAAAATTGATAAAAATCAGTTGAATTATATGAACTCATATAGGTAACCTGTCAGTAGTTAAGCTAGGTAGGTAATTAAATTCGTCCGTAAAAGCGTAATCAAATACATCCGTACCGACATATCGGTATCGGGTTGGTGTCGTTATCTGTTATTTATTAAGTCCCATAAAATGTAAACATATGGAAAAAAATCGAACCTAAGAAAAACTAGTTCAGTTTATAATATGGGATCAATATTTATATCTCTCTAAATGAGTGTTTCTCTGTCTCATCATCATTCTGTGCGACTGCTCCGTTGTGACGCGGCTATTGTAGCGGCGAGCGCGTCCTATCACCACTGACCATGTGTCCGCCGAGGCTCAAAGGGTTGCAAGGAACTGTTTCACTTGCATCGGTGACATGTCTGACCCCAACGTGGCCAAGTTGTAAAAGTAATAAAGAAGTGCCCCTGAGAGTCGCGGATTGTACTGACCCAGTGGCTGGTCCAGTTGCCGCTCCACAGCGCCGGTCCGAAGCTGCGCACCGGGTTCATACTGGCACCCGTCAGCTCGCCCTGGAATCATTCACACAAGTACGTCAATACGACCGGTTTCTTCATTCCGCCGTTCATAAAATTAGAATCAAGACTTCGCTTAACAGGTAAGCTCGTTTGATTCCCAATTTTCACGGCGACCTGAAATATAATTATTAACAAAGTACTTAGATGATTAGAGTTGTCTGCAATAATTCAGTTAGTTAATCATTTATCTGATTATAAATAGTCTGGTTTATTGAACAGGTACTTTTATTTTCCTTCATTAGCATTGGTTATTTAGGAATAATAAGCTATCGTTAATCAGCAACAAGTATAATCAACAAAAAGTAACCCCACATTGTGTCTGTCTCAATTGATGCCAGCTCTAAGTTGGGCTGCTGTATGTGTTGTCCTGTGAAAGGAAGAATTAAATCACTCTCACTTTTATTATAATACTTTAGGGTAGCTTTAAAACAGTCTCGGTATTTGTTTTATTAGTCCATAGAGTCGACATTGGGGCCAAATCGGCAGTCAACTTTGTAGGGTTTCTTTAAGTTTTCTGTACCTATTTGTATTCAGATATTTGCTGGAATGAATGATTTTGAAAGCTTCCATGACAGAGAATAGGTACCAGTTGTAGATGTCTCCGTAAACATTCACTTATTTGAGATGCAGTGTAGAACTTAATGCGTGAGTTTACGATAAGCTCAATTAATTTAATAAGCTCTTTAGAGTTATGTTGTGTATTTATGGCCGATTCCTACAATTTGCGGACCGTCATTGTGGCATAAGAAATGCTACCGTTGGTGAGCGAGAGGATTCGTTTTTGTTTATAGTAACCGAACATAGTCACTCAGATAGTAGGTTTTTTTTTTTTCGTGATGATTCGTTATTTATTTTACACCTTTACGCCAATACATCAATGCCGCCATCAAGGATGCAATGTCTTAATTCGGTCCCCCCACATGGCCTATGCACGGGAAATTATCTAACAATTTCACCTTCTTTCAGCTTCAACGACCTGGTAGGGGTATTTGCAGCTTTAGCTTACGAGTTTGGTTATTTTGGTAAATAGGGTGTCAAGCGCAGAATGAGGTTTAAACTTGGTCAATTTTAAGTTTTGCAAGCACCATTTATTATGTTAGTTTGGCTAATTTCACTTTGTGGCCTCGCACAGGCCTTACTCTTTTTACTGTTTGTGTTTTTACCATTTTACCTGTGCATGTCCGAAATAAAATATTTTCCTTTCTTAATTAACTTAAACTGGAAGTGTCTGTTTCAGATAATTGTCAAGAATAGAGCTAATCGAAAAAGGTAATTTCATTTTAGAAGCATAAAGATATGAAAGTTTCTTCTCTGACCTCATAATATATCCGAAATTAAATAAAGGAAAGAGATATATAGTTTAAGTTAGGGAGTTGTATAGTTAGCTATAATGTGAGCAGATGATTTTAGTGTACAATCATTTGTAGTTAATTCATTCATGTCGCCTAAGTACATTGATTATAATTAATAGGTAGTTATAATAAAATTAAAAGTATTGATGGATTATTATGGTACCTGACTTTGGTCATTTTACAATCCATCAATACTTTATCTTCACATCACCATGCCCCCCCCCCTCTTTGTTTCTTTGACAACTTCATTTTAGTGTTGTAATTGTTATGTCTATTTTTATTCTGCAGAAAAGAGCCATATATAGCCTCCGCAGGCGCGACTCTTTAAGGGAACTGTTTAAAGATATTAACATCATGACTGTACCTTGTCAATATATCTATGAAAACATTATGTACGTAAGGAAAAATCTACATCTTTTTAGTAAAAGAGGTGCAAGACACAATTATATTACTAGGAATAGGGACCAATTAGTTCAACCGGGTTTGAGGCTGGCTAAAGTGGACTCATCTTTCATGGGGTACTGTTTAAAGTGTTACAATAAAATACCTCCCCACATACTTCAACTGAATGAAACGAAATTTAAATCTTATATTAAACGCACACTATGCAGCCAAGCATATTATAAATTGGCAGATTATATTGCTGATAAAAATGCTTGGCCCAACGCTGGTCCTGCTCCACAAGGGCGCATAAACTAATTGATTAGCATTTGAAAATACAATTGGAGCTGCTGAAGATTTAATAAACTATCTTTGCATTGTATAAATTCAATCTCTTAGCATTGTATAATTGCATAGAACATGTGTGAGTGCTATGTACCGACTATAAAGCTACCATTTAGGTGCAGGGTATGTCTTTCATTGACTTGAATGTGTCCTGGCGGCTGAGAGTATGTCATGCTCACTCTAATGTCTCGCTGACGGTGGCGCGTGTGTTGGATCATTTAGCTCCCTTCAAAATGGTTGAGCTGAATGGTGCTAATCCATGCGTCATGTTCGTGAACGGGCGCCGTCAGTAGGGACTGGTCATCTCTTAGCTGCCACGGCTTATTTTAATTTAATTTAATTTTTTGGATTGTTTATTTTTTTTTATTTCTGTTACGGACGCTTTTCATGTTTTGCATCGTTCTCACATGTATAACTTCAACATGAATGATGTAACCAATATTTTGTAACCATATCATGTTTTAAAAGAGTGTCCGTGGAGTTTCTTGCCCGTTCTTCTCCATAGGTACCTACTACGCTTTGGAATGGGCATCTAGCTTCATCTTTCTGACTGACCGACCCCCTTGACAATTCAAAAGTGCCTGTAATTGGTTTATTTGAAATAAATGCTTTGAGTTTGAGTTTTTTGAGTTTGAGTTACTGAAATGTATTTAGGCTAATAGTTGGAATGGTTGAATGTTTAATTAGACATTTTGATTTTATAACCTTTGAATGGTTGACCTTACAACCATCTCTGCACGGCCCTTTGGGTAATACAGGCCTTTTTTTTTTTTTTTTTTGGGTGGGAAATTATCAAATAACTTCTCCCGCTCTGGGTGGAGCGGGAGGGCGTGTCAGACTTTTACTGACTAAAACCCACCCGTGTTCCTTCCGTTGCCTGTGTGCCGAGGTCGCGATATCCCTTTCAGACAAACCCGCGCAACCCCGGCAGGCATTGGCCCTTCCGGACCCCGTCAGTTGGTGCTGACATCTCTTTGAGGCGCGCGTGGAACACAACGCGCCGTCGACCCGGGCCTGGTCCCTATCGGACGGCGAGCTACCCATTGCTCACCGTCCGCAAGCCCGCGCCTACGGTGGCCGGAAGTCGGCTCGCGACTCCCGACGCCCGGGGCGTCTCCTGCGGCGACTAGGGGCGCGTGGGGGCGCATTTTGCCTCTCCCTCGCGCGCTCCGCCTCCTCCTTCGCGAGCATTACTGCTTCGCAGAAGGAGGTGACGGCCTCGGCCTCCCATGCACTCTCGCTCCGGACCATGGCCTGAACCAGGGCCGGACGCGAGAGATCGCCGCCGCCGATCGCCTCCGTGAGGACACGGCGGTGCTCCGCCCAAGCTGGGCAGACCTCCACCGTATGCTCCACCGTGTCCTCCGGGTGATCCACACAGTGGTGACACCCGGGCGTTTCCTCCCGCTTTATCCTGAACAGGAACCTCCCGAAACAACCATGTCCGGTGAGGACCTGCGTCAGGCGGAAGGTGAGGACGCCGTGGCGCCTCTCTAGCCACTCCTCAAAGAGGGGACTTATCGCCACAATTGTGGCGTGCCCAGGGTAATACAGGCCTGATGTTATGTAATGTGACTAAGATCACTAATACTTTAACTTTTGTTTTTAAGTTTGTCACGTGTTAGTACTCCATGGCATTTAGATACATTTATAGTGATATATCTTTAGGTATAATGATTTATGGCCGTCTTGTTATTTGACAAGTAAATAATCAGGGTAGGTGGGTAGAAAATCTGGTTTTGGTAAGTGTCATTCACTAGGTACCGGTAATTTAGTCAATACAGGTAAAGTGAGAGTTTCAATAAGGAAGTTATCAGACAATGTATATAATGAGCCCTTTATTGGTTATCTTATGTTGAGAAAAATCTTGCAGGTAGTGCTCAGTGATAGAGGCACCTATCTTTCTTGGTATGTTGAACAATAATGATTGAATAATGTACAAATTATCGGTAGGTATAAAGTACTCGATTTAGTACTGGGAATTTTATTTGTAATTTTCTGCTTATCAAATATGGTGGAGGTCTGACTGCCCTAGAGGGATTAAATAACGGTTTTAGATTCAGAATGAAACTGAATTTTCTATTTTGTTTGAGTCTGAAGTTTATATTTAAATTAGTTGTAAATTTCTTATTTTAGTAAGGAGTATCATAAACTTATTTTAAATTAATATTTTGACGAGAGAATTTTTCTTGTGCGAAAAGAAAAGGTACAGTTCGGTGTTACCAACGAACGAGGAAGATAATCCTATTGATAAACATTTACAATATTTTATCTCTAAAAAAAACGCGATGTAAGATGGTGTAGGTATATCGATACCTTTAGGCTCAAAGGGCGTAACCGCCATTTTGGCCAAAATGGGCTTCAAAACAATGCAGTCATACTTAGCTTTTCGTCCTCTTTCGATTGGTATATTTAAAATATCGATATTCGCAAAAAAGTGGTGAATACAGCCATAATATTTGGATCGCTAAACATTGATTTTCTTTAAATTTAGGCCGTAGATGATAAATATTTCATTTTTCATTTCCGCAAACGTCGTAACAGGTAAACAAAATTATAAACTTGGAAGTATAATGGTTAGTTAATGTCGTATGAGTTGCTATTACACCCTTAGCTGTTTGTACAGGAGCTTACTTTTTTGGCGTAACCGACAGCTTTATTTATTTTTTAGGGTGTATACGAAGTCTATTTATTTACTTGTTAGATTTACTTTAAATATTATTCTACGATGTTCTTTATTTCCAAATTCTAACAACTTTTTTCTTTTGCTTTTTTTTATAGCACAAAAAAGTTATGTCGGAAAACTGTATTGTTTTTCTGTTTAATGGCTCTCCTGAAAAGTCGTGTTTTGGTAGATACGCCCTTTGAGCCTAAAGGTATCGGTATTAGGAATACTAATCATATTTCAGGTCACCGTGAAGTAAAATAAATAGCTGCCGACGACGGTCGGCCAGCACTGACCGCGACGAGCGACAGGCCGGCGACGGACAGGCCCACGCGCAGCGGCCATGAGTCACGCACGCTGGCGTTGCGCACGTCCCACGCCGCGCAGTTGGCCAACGCCAGGCAGCCGCCCAGCAGCGCCTCCACGCACGCGGCCTGCCAGGCGGCCAGGCGCGCGGCCGGTACGGTCACGCACAGCGCGGGCGCGGCCGGCTCCAGCGCGCGCAGCAGGCCGGCGCCCAGCGCGGCGCCCGCCAGCTGCGCCGCCGCCTCGCCCAGCGCGCGGCGCCGCGACACGCGCCCCCACACCAGCGCCGCCAGCGTCACCGTGGGGTTGAACTGCGCGCCCGACACGTGGTCCAGGCACTGCCATACACATAGCTTATTACTACAGAAGCTTGCTGCTAGGAGCTCTTTGTTAAACTGATTTCTTCTGTTTATACGGTATTTACACATATAAATTTTAATGTAAGTGTCTGTTAAAGCTTCGTGCAGACTAGCGCGACGCGACACCGGTTATTGTTATATCGTGAAGTTTGCTTAGAAATTGTATTGTTCGAGTCGCGTCGCGCCGTTGCGTGGCGCGACGTCTACATGAGCCTTAACTCAAAAGACAAATTATATAAAATAAGATCATCATGCATCGTCCGGTTTGGGTAAGTATCTAATTGTGATTCCCATTTTTTGGTCTCACTGGTGGTAATGTCGTATCGGGTAGTTGAGCTTCCTCAGATAGATTTTATTGGAACAGCACCCTAATTGTGTAGTACACGATCAATCACAATCTGAATAATGTTTAAAGATATTGCTAATCCATTGCACTCCAATCCAGCCATCCATTCATACGAGTACCTATATTCGAACGTAAATAACGCAATAATTGTTGTTGCGTTCAACGTTGTTGAATTGTCATAATGAAATAGATTGATCATGTGTTACGCAATTAGGGTGCTGGTTTACTTAACTTGTTCTGGTAGTTTCCTCAAAAAGCCAGTCCAGACGTTTAAAGAAATGATTGTTAATATTTATTCTAAAGAAACTTAATCTCTGTTTGTGGCGGCTTTTCGTATCAGAGGTCTTACTTAAAAAAAGTGTCTACCTGTACGAGCAGAGCGACCACGAGCCCCGAGGCAAGCGCGCGCTGCAGCGGGAAGTCGACGGCGGATGGCGCGCATCCCGCCGCGCACGTCAGCAGCACCAGCAGTGCCGCGCCCGCGCTCTCCGCCAGCGCCACGCGCCACAGCGCCTGCCCCTCGCCCGTGTGCGCCGCCCCACCCGCGCCGCCCGCGCACGACACGCACCCGCACCACCGCACTGCACACACATCACGTTTTTTTATTGGTAAAGAATAAAAGAAAAACAAGTCATTTAATTCAAACTAGGCTGAGAATCAGCACTTTTCGAACGTCAAAATTACATAAGACAGACCCCCAAAAACGCCCACCCTTCACCACTTCTTAGTGCTTAAGCCGGGAAGAAGGAGTGGCGCAACAAACTCCCCAGCAGCACAGCTGTCTGTTCAGTTGGAAAAACTAGATTCTATACAGGGTGTAAGGGTAAACACCGTTATCCTTGAAACCAGTGGTTTGGTTTCATTTATAGAACGTAAAATCAATGGAAAATTACACCTTTTTTTTTTTAAGAATTTGAAGATATTCTTTACCACAAGAATATTTCATCCTATGCGCTAGGGGCGTCAACCTCGCGTCGCGTCTCAACACGGGAGGAGAGCGCGGGGAATACGCCGCGCCACGTGACCCGACCGATCGCGAGCGCGACCCCTCCCTCACCCCAGTCAGTCAGCTGTATCGTTAGCGAGCGCATGTAACGCCGCGTTGTCGCAGCGCCTCTCATTTCTCGCGCGTAAATAATAGTATGTAGTTATGTCTTACACAAATGAACAGTGGACCGAAATGGTACGGCTTTACGCTATCGCGAGTGATAACCTGAATGAGGCTCGTAGGATGTACGCAGAATTGTTTCCTGGACCACGTGTGTCAAATCGTGAAACGATGTTGGCGGCTACACAAAGGATGCGTACCTACGGCCAGTTCACCGTGCAGCCCACGCTCAGGGTCGTGGCAACCAGCAGCTGCCAGTTGATCTTCAAGAACGTATTCTGAATTTCTTCGCGGAGCACCCAGAAGAAAGTACCAGGAGGGCGGCCTGTATTTTCAATGTTTCCCACTGGACAGTACGGAGAATTCTCCACATCGACCGTCAACATCCGTATTATTTTCAACCGGTCCAAGAATTGAATGAAAACGATCACATACCACGGATGGTATTTTCGCAGTGGCTTATCGACAATTTCTTTGTTATCGAATCAAATTTACATTTGGACTCGTCAAGTCATGCAACACCCAAGGTTGGGAAAGTTGCATCCCAGGTTTTGTGTATTGTGTATTTATTCATGTGTTGTGTAGGTAGGTAGAACGGGCGACCGGCGCTAGTCACAGTAGCTACTTCACTCGGGCGCATAGGTATCCATAAATTTGCGGACGGTGTCGGATAAAAATCTTTTAAAATATTTTTATGAAAATAAGGTATTTAATTTTTTTTACTCATCATTTTTTTTTTAAATATATTAAGTCAACTAACTACGGTTTGAGTGACAACGGTGTTTACTCTTACATCCTGTATAATAGTACTTACGCAAAAATTATTTATCTACATTACCACAAATTGCAATACAACTCTTAAAATAAAAACATTTTAATGAGTAAGAAATGAAAATAATTTTATGAGCTCTTATAGTGTCATGTAGTCTTTGATTCTAAAACCAAGTGTTTTTGCATGTTTTTTGCTTGGGAGGAGGGGTTCATTGGAGTAGCTTAATTAGTCCCAAGCCTTTTTGTTGTCTAAGTAATCTTTAACTATAAAGTTAAAGATTATAAAAATTAATAGTTTCAAAACACTAAAAAACACGCTTTCCAGTTCATATCTTCCGGCTCCATCATCAGATCAGCTCGACAGTACCATATTATTGTATTCAGACCTTGAAACCTAATCGTGGTCAAAGTTCATTACAAGACCTTTCTAACAAGTCCAAACACGGCTATGATACGATATTTCATCATGGAATGCTAGTGCCTATCTTCCGGCTTCATCATCAGACCTTGAAACCTAATCATGGTCAACGTTCATTACAAGACCTTTCTAACAAGTCCAAACACGGCTATGATACGATCATCCATCATGGAGTTCCAGTTCATATCTTCCGGCTCCATCATCAGATCAGCTCGACAGTACCATGTTATTGTATTGTCATCGAAATCACATACAACTGCCAATTTTCATAACGCTACGATCTTTAGAAGATGGTTAAATTCTTTTTCTTATATTTGATTACATAGTTACATACATACAGGTACGACCTAATAAAAGCGTATTAAAAAAGGTAAGCTATGAATAATATGGTAGAGAAACTATGTCAAAAAGGTTTCTTTATAGAAACCTTTTTGACATAGTTTCACTTTAATAAATGATTTAAATTTATTGAGGCTCAGTCTTTGACATGGCTTGGGAGTTCTCTTCTTTCAATTCTGCCCTTGTAAGCGAAAAAGAGATATCCCAAAAAAATAAACCGCCCAAGTGTGTGTCGGACCTCGCACACAAGTGTGTGTCGGACCTCGCACACAAGTGTGTGTCGGACCTCGCACACAAGTGTGTGTCGGACCTCGCACACAACACAAGTGTGTGTCGGACCTCGCACACAAGTGTGTGTCGGACCTCGCACACAACAATAGTGTGTGTCGGACCTCGCACACAACACTAGTGTGTGTCGGACCTCGCACACAACACTAGTGTGTGTCGGACCTCGCACACAAGTGTGTGTCGGACCTCGCACACAACACAAGTGTGTGTCGGACCTCGCACACAAGTGTGTGTCGGACCACGCACACAAATGTGTGTCGGACCTCGCACACAACACAAGTGTGTGTCGGACCTCGCACACAAGTGTGTGTCGGACCTCGCACACAAGTGTGTGTCGGACCTCGCACACAATGTAGGGCTCCGTAGTTGGGATGCATTTTATTTATCCTAAGAAAAAAATTTACATTGTAGTTGGAAAACCTGTTCTTCCATACATTGCAACTGCAATTAATGTAAGTTTGTACGCACAATATTGAGGGATTGGCATGTTATTTTAAAACCATAGACTTCTTATAGGTTTTTCTGTAATCTATAAGTACAGAACTATTTTCTGTATTTTTTTAGTAGTAAGTAGTTTAGTATGTAGTTTCGGAGATTACTGTAATATATTTATTTATTTGATTTACACGGCCGAAACCAATTACATAAATCAAAGTACATAATTATAAGAAGTACCAACATAAAAACATAAACTAATAACAACAATGAAATATTACTACTCTCACAAAAAATGTTAGCACATACAAATACACAATAATGACACAATCTAGAACATAATAATACAATTTTATATTTGTCATTATTTTTATACGATTCTGACATTTTTATAAAAACATTTTTGTCAATTTTAATTATTATTTTTCAATGAATTTATGAATATTTAAATTTTATTTATTTATTATTAATTGACAACGGTTATACACCTGTAACAGTAAAATTATTAGGACATGCAATCATAAGAGAGAGAAGAAAGCATCATGGAGATAAGGGGGATGGAATGGACAATTTTCATCTATTCTATTCAATTCAAACATTTATTTCGGAAAACATCCATATTGTATTACTATTAGAACTTAGAAAAATATGTTAGTAGCATTAACATAAAAAACAATATTACAATCAAAAACAAAAATGAATATAAATCAACATTAAAATCAAAATTAAATTAGAATTAAATTAAATTACAATCAAAACAAAATTAAATCAAAATCAAATCAGAATTAAATTAACATAAAATTAAAATTAAATCAAATTAAAATTAAATCAAAATAAAATAAATAAAAATAAAATAAAATACATTTATTTTGAGCAACCTCAACTCATTTTGGAGTACACACAAATACAGAAAACACAATAAAAATTGTAATAATATTAGGTCTTTACCTATGAAATTGCCGTTCTGCAGTACTGGCCATTTCAAATCAAAATAATTTTTGTTTGGCTAAGAATTCTAATTTCAAATTAATTTTATTTTAAAAACATGGATTTTTTTTTTCCAAAAGTAGTCATTTGTTTATTGATTAGTATTCATTACACATACACATTTTCATTGCATTTCAATCATTTTCGTCATCATGGATACGTTAAAAATTCGAGTAATTATGGAATATGAGTACCGTCGTGGCAGCAACGCGGCACAAGCGGCACGCAACATCAACGACGTTTACGGAGCTAACACAACAAACCAACGCACCACCTGTTATTGGTTTGCTCGCTTCCGTTCTGGAAATTTCGACCTGAAAAATGAACCTCGCGGTCGTCCGAAGACTGTGGAAGCTGATGATACACAATCTACGGCTGAATTAGCAGCAGCTTTCGACGTTAGCGTCAAAACAATATTGGTCCATTTGCGTCAAATTGGCAAGGTAAAAAAGCTTGACAAATGGGTGTCCCACGAACTCAATGATCGCCAGCGCAAAGTACGCGTCGAGACGTGCCTTGCACTGCTCAACAGACACACAAATGAAGGAATTTTTAACCGCATTGTTACCTGCGATGAAAAATAGATTCTGTTTGATAACCGCAAGCGCTCAGCAAGTTGGTTGGATCCTGGTTCAGCACCTAAACAATGCCCTAAACGAAAACTTACCCCTAGAAAAGTGATGGTCACTGTTTGGTGGTCTAGCGCCGGTGTGATTCATCACAGCTTCTTAACAAACGGGGTGAGCATTACTGCAGATGTGTACTGTGAAGAACTGAACACAATGATGGAGAAGCTGGCACATCTCCAACCAGCATTGGTGAATCGCTCGTCTCCGCTGGTACTGCACGACAACGCGCGACCTCATACTGCACAGCAGACGGTCTCCAAGTTGCAAGAACTGGGGTTGGAAGCTCTCCGTCATCCGCCCTACTCACCAGACCTTGCGCCTACAGACTACTACTTTTTCCAGAATTTGGATAACTTCTTGGCGGGAAAAACATTCAATACCCGAGAGGCAGTACAAAATGCCTTTGAAGAATTTGTTGCCTCCCGTCCAGCTGATTTCTTTAAGAAGGGCATCAATAAACTGTCACTGCGTTGGCAAAGATGCATTGATTGCATGGGTGATTACTTCGATTAATACAAATAAAAAATACATGAAAAAAATTCGTTTAAATTTTTTCATACAAAACGGCAATTTCATAGGTAAAGACCTATTATTACACACCAAGACTTCTACCCGGCCCTGCTGACGGCAACATGCCTATCACAGCAGTGCCGTAAGTATGAGCAGTCCATCCGGTCCGCGATCATCGCCAGGACGGCATTGGTGCTGCCCCACACCCTACGCACCAGAGACACGCTCCGCTTGCGCATGGCATGATGTCAAAATTAAATTAAAATTAAACTAAAACATGACCATAACTTATCTTCTACATTTGTTGCGTACAGCACGCAGTACGCAGTACAGCACGCAATATTTTTAGGCCTTTAGAATATTCGATTATGCCAAGTGTGTTATGCCAAATAAATTTCGAAGCATCAAGATTCTGCCAGATAGAGGGAACCCGTTCTATCGATTGTAGTTCTTTTCTAACTTTCTTGTCAATTTGTCCGCATAAAAAGCGGATATAGTTTATCCTTTTTTACCAATATTTATTTTGCGTGAATCTAGTTGACAAAAAAAATCCTGTAGTGTTCATCACATTGGTTTCCAAATTATGTGCCCTGAAAAGGTTGTCTTTTCTAAGCTGTTATAAAAACATCGATGTATTCTAACGCTGCGAGCTGTATAAACACATTTGACATTTTTCAGAGCTGTTTCAATTTTCGAAAAATACATATCATTCGGTAAAAACGTATGACCTGATTCAAGATATCGAAATGATAATATCGCATGCTGTTTCAGGATCGTCTTCAACATAGGAACGATTTAATGTTACGATTCTGGCCACCGCAGCAATCGCTCCAAACAATCAGATTTTCAGCAGTAATTTAATTTCCACGTATTTCTTCTAGTTTTTTTACAAACGGCAATAATGGCTATATACTCGTAATACCGGAATCCATTCAGTCTCCGATGATATTGGACACTGTTACGTGTGGGTGAAGGGAGAAGCGGGTAGGGCCCACAGGAAGTAGGATCGTGTCTTAAGAAATACGTGGACAGTTAATGAAACTCTGATTGTTCGGATAGTGACTGCTGCTGTGTCCAGAATTGTAACATTAAAAACGATTTTATGTTGTAGACGATCTTGAAAGAACATGCAACATTAAAGACTACATCATTTCGATATTTTGAATCAGGTCATACGTTTTACCGAATCACACGGTATTTTTGAAAATTTTAATTTCTTTGAAAAAAATTGCACCTGCCAAGTTAGCCGATCTTAAGTTGCTCTGACATGAGACTCGCAGGGTGTTTCAAAAAGGCCAAGACCCTTAAGATTCTTTATTGCTCTTTTGTGAGAAGTCATCTTGAATATGCGTCACAAATCTGGAACCCGTGTTATGGCAAGTATATTGATCGTATTGAGAATATACAAAAAAGATTTATTCGTTTTCTATGTTTTCGGCTACGTATACCATACCATTCTGATAGTTACATAAATCTTTGCAAGAAATTTCATTTACAGTCACTTATAAATCGTCGTCGACTGGCGGATTTCACTTTCCTTTTAAAAATTATGTCGAACAAGATTGACTGTCCTGATCTCTTACATAAACTACGTTTCAATGTTCCTCAGAGATCAGTTAGATTTAATCCGCCTATCTCCATTCCTTTTTCCTCTTCTAACTACAGGCAAAACTCATACATGGTGCGAGCGAGTAAGGACTTTAATATTCTTTGTAAAGAGTTCTCATTTGACCCATTTACCATCAATACCTATTCTGCACGCGCTCAGCTGAACGCTGACTTCTTTAAAAGTGCATAGTGCTTATTGTACCTTATTCATGTATGTATATATATATATATGTGTGTGTTTGTATATATATATATATATATGTGTATGTATGTGTATGTATATGTATACATACTTTATCTTTTTTATCGTGCTTGTTAGTGATCCTAAGATTTCTAATACTTATTATGTTTTTATCCGTGAGAACCTGTAATTGGCTGTATGTTTCATTTTCAACTGTTATCCATTTGTTATAGCTGTTGGTTCTCCTATCAATAAATAAATAAATAAATAAATATAAGGATATCTTCTCTTAGCAAATACTCGAAAATTCAGTGCTACATCTAAATGTTGAAATTACGTTGAGAATGTACTTGGTGTTGATGGCGTCGAACTGCACTGGAGAATCCTCATTTTCGAAGATGAAATTATAAAAAATAGGCTTTGGAATACAATCTCACAGAACCGCTTATGAAACGTATCCCTACTGAGTATTGAAAGTGATTAACTCCGAGAACTGGATTTCACCGAAATTATCAATGATTTTTCGACGAAAAAAGCTCGCAAAGTTCTATTCGCCTAACATTTATCTTTTTTTCTTTTGTAAATTTTTAGTACTTATTATGTATAAATGATTGAAAACTATGTTTTTTTATTCGTCTGGTCCAAAAAAAATCGGTGCCTCCACTTCTTGGTTGCCCCAGGGCCTCCGCACCTATAAATCCGGCCCTGTACTTGTAGAATGATTTATAAGCAAATAAAACTACTTATTTCAAACAATGGTCTTCTTTGAATTATTTATGGTCACCCTATTCACTAATTTGTTAAGGAATGTTTATTTTATTAATATCTTTTGAAATACTGAATGCGCAGGATGTTGGATTACGCCAATATTTAGTAGAAATTTCTACTAAATATTGGTGTTATTGTTATCCGATTTGATCAACTACTTTAGTAGCTACGTACATATCATTTCTATAGACCGTCAGGATTGAGGAGCCACATAAAAGTGTTGTGTTACCGAAATTATATAGCTTTTCCATTTTATTTTTATTGTACAAATTCGAGCATATTTACTACTAAATCACACAAAAAATCTGTTGTAATTGGTTGATAAATTTCCGAGATACAGCACGGTGAAATTTATGGTTTTTTATGAAAACTCAAAACGTTGTAGCTATCTCAAATTCGACTGTACAAACCCCATTTTTTTTGTAGAGATTACGCAAAAGTACTACTAAATCCTACAAAGTTTTCAAAAATATCCGTTGGCTAGTTTTCGAGGCTCCTCAATCCAGACGTCAGGATTGAGGAGCCACCTTTAACGTCGTATAACTTTTTAAGGGTTTTACTACAAATTCCAGGATCCGGCCTACAAAATCGGCTAATTTACTACTAAATATTGGTAGTACCCTCGTTCCGATATGAGATACTCGTATGGCTCCTCAATCCAGACACACTCCTTTGTCGGGGTGTACCAGGGTCGACTTGTCTCGGTTTCAGCTATCGTACAATTAGCCTGAGATCTGGAGAAGGACACACTGCTACTTTCCATCCTGGATAATTGTACCATACTAATAAAAAAATCGGCCAAGTGCGTGTGACCCGCACAATGGAGGGTTCCGTAGTTGAGATGAATTTATCCCAAAAACTAACTTAACATAGTAGTTGAAAAACATGTTCTCCCATACATCGCTACACGTCACGGTCAAGTCTCCAACTGCAAATGTATGTTTGTAATCGCAAAAAAAAATCCTTTTTATGTGATAAGTATGTAATTAAAACTACAAATTAAAAATTTTCAGACTATTTTATTTACTTGGGCTGTGAAACCTTGCTTCTTGTAAAATTTCATGATTCTAGGTCAACGGGAAGTACCCTATAGGTTTTGATTTATTTGCGAGTATCAAAATATGTCGCATTTATCAAGCTTAATTTTTTAGCTCCAAGGGACCGTAGACCTTGGGTACGCCACAATTTTGGCGATAGGTCCCCTTTTTGAGGAGTGGCTAGAGAGGCGCCACGGCGTCCTCACCTTCCGCCTGACGCAGGTCCTCCCCGGACATGGTTGTTTCAGGGGGTTCCTGTTCAGGATAAAGCGGGAGGAAACGCCCGGGTGTCACCACTGTGTGGATCGCCCGGAAGACACGGTGGAGCATACGGTGGAGGTTTGCCCGGCTTGGGCGGAGCACCGCCGTGTCTTCACGGAGGCGATCAGCGGCGGCGATCTCTCGCGTCCGGCCCTAGTTCAGGTCATAGTTTGGAGCGAGAGTGCATGGGAGGCCGTCACTTCCTTCTGCGAAGCAGTAATGCTCGCGAAGGAGGCGGAACGCGTGAGGGAGAGGCAAGGTTCGCGCCCTCGCGCCCCTAGTCGCCGCAGGAGACGCCCCGGGCGTCGGGAGTCGCAAGCCAATTTCCGGCCACCGTAGGCGCGGGCTTAGAGAAGGTGAGCGTTGCCCACCCCCCAAAAAAAAAGGGGCCGTAGATTTACGTATTTTATATTAATTTCAACTTGATACCTCCACGCATTTCAGAGAAAAGGGGTCTTGACAGATTGACAGATAGACGACAAGACGGACAGACCGCCAACGAAGTGATCCCATATGGGTACCATTTTTTTCTTTTGACGTACAGAACCCTAAACATTATGAAAATACACGGGCAACAGCTAGTACCTAGGTACCTATTAAACGTTTATTGGTTGTAATACTTCCTAATAAATGTTGAATACTACCTACAGCCTACCTAGAGTTGAATTAAATTTTTATTTAATTCAACTTAAGTACTTATAATAATATCGACTTCTTATCTTATCCCTCTGATTTAATATATTTATAGAAAGGTAATCCTTATCACTTATCATAATCACGGATCGAACTGATTTTATATCAACATGCATCGATAACTACCTGCTATCAATCAAACCTGTCTCACTACGGTACGTCAGTTGTCTAAGTGGATTTTTAGGGTTTCGTACCACGAAAGGAAAAAACGGAACCCTTACAGAATAACTTCGCTGTCCGTCTGTCTATTACGACCCTTTTTCTCAGGAACGCGTGGAGGTATCAAGTTGAAATTAATATCAAATAGGTACCTACTCTCAAAAAATCAAGCTTTTAAGTCAACACAATAAAAAAATATTCACCGTGATGTATATCGGTGTATGGAAGAACATGTTTTTCAGCTACAATGTTAATTACCTATGTTAGTTTTTGGGATAAATTCATCCCAACTCCTTAGTTGGGATGAATTTATCCCAAAAACTTGTACTCCAAAAACCTTTAATTGTGCGTGCTTCGACACGCACATGGCCGGTTTTTTAGGGTTCCGCAGTAAACAAGGAACCCTTATAGTTTCGCCATGTCCGTCTGTCTGTCCGCGGCTTAGCTCAGAAGGTTAGTACTAGAAAGCTGTTATTTGGCATGGGTTTACATATTAATCATGCCGGCAAAGTGGTAAAATAAAATCAAGTAAAATATTTAGGGCACCTCCCCTACACGTAAAGTGGGAATGTTTTTTTTTCTCATCTACCCCATGTTGTGGGGTATCGTTAGAAAGGTCGTTCAAAAATATTGTGAGTTTGTGAAAACCATTTTTGGATTCAGGGATCCGATTGCAAAATATTAAGCTTTTAACTGAATTTTTTTGTTAGAGTCAAGTGTCCCCCCCCCCCTGCCAGCTAAATGGTTGGTTTTGGAAATATGAAAAAATTCACGGTAGTAGTATATATAACGAAATTAAAAGGAAAACTATCACAGCTAAGTAGGCTTTACAAGTTAACGAGTACTAATCGACCAACTTAAATTTGCAGTTGCAGAAACATGTTCTCTCATACATTCCGTATGGGAGTACATGTTTTTCAACTACAATGTTAAGTTTGTTCTTGGGATCAATTTTGTGACTCTTCATAGTCCGTAACTTCAGGTTGCATTTTAGTTTTTATTTAATTAAAATCGGTCCACTCGGTCAAAAGTTATTACTACTTGGTTTGAACGGAGACTGAGTTTACTAGTTCCCATACATTCCGTATGGGAGAACATGTTTTTCCACTACAATGTTAAGTTTGTTCTTGGGATAAATTAATCCCAACTACGGAACCCTTCATTGTGCGTGGTCCGACACGCACTTGGCCGGTTTTTAATAAGTAGGTATGTGTTTTCTTATGTTATCTAAGGACATACACTCCTTTGCAAAAAAAACAAAATAATACGTTACCACAATAGGTAATAAGAAGAATTAATAAAAATGAAGCAACGAAAGATAAATTAATTACTTATGTGATAGATGCATGGTTCTCACATATTTACAAACATTGTAAAAGTAGACGATTTTCTTAAAATATTGTACAGTTAATAAGTCAGTGAGTGAAGAAGTAATCACAGAATGTAAAATCAATGTCATATAATAAAAATAATAATTCATACAACTTAAATTAGCAACCAGTTTGATTTTGTCTAGATTCTAGATTATCCTATGGAGCAGGACCAGCATGTTTCCAAGCATTCTTATCTTGGATATAATCCTCTAATTTGTAATATGCTTGTTTACAAAGTGTACTTTTAATATGAGTTTTAAATTTTCTTTCATTTAATTGTAATATATCACTTTACAGTTTTTTTTTTTTTTTTTTGAGGATGGGAAATTATCAAATAACTTCTCCCGCTCTGGGTGGAGCGGGAGGGCGTGTCAGACTTTTACTGGCTAAAACCCACCCGTGTTCCTTCCGTTGCCTGTGTGCCGAGGTCGCGATATCCCTTTCAGACAAACCCGCGACCCCGGCAGGCATTGGCCCTTCCGGACCCCGTCAGTTGGTGCTGACATCTCTTTGAGGCGCGCGTGGAACACAACGCGCCGTCGACCCGGGCCTGGTCCCTATCGGACGGCGAGCTACCCATTGCTCACCGTCCGCAAGCCCGCGCCTACGGTGGCCGGAAGTCGGCTCGCGACTCCCGACGCCCGGGGCGTCTCCTGCGGCGACTAGGGGCGCGAGGGGGCGCATTTTGCCTCTCCCTCACGCGCTCCGCCTCCTCCTTCGCGAGCATTACTGCTTCGCAGAAGGAGGTGACGGCCTCCCATGCACTCTCGCTCCGGACCATGGCCTGAACCAGGGCCGGACGCGAGAGATCGCCGCCGCCGATCGCCTCCGTGAGGACACGGCGGTGCTCCGCCCAAGCTGGGCAGACCTCCACCGTATGCTCCACCGTGTCCTCCGGGCGATCCACACAGTGGTGACACCCGGGCGTTTCCTCCCGCTTTATTCTGAACAGGAACCTCCCGAAACAACCATGTCCGGTGAGGACCTGTGTCAGGCGGAAGGTGAGGACGCCGTGGCGCCTCTCTAGCCACTCCTCAAAGAGGGGACTTATCGCCACAATTGTGGCGTGCCCATCACTTTACAGTCATTGGCTTTTCTATGGATAATATTAATATTTTTAGCGTAAATGAGTAGTAATTTCTTATTATCATTGAGAATATAGTTTTTAACACTTGAATCCTGGAATCGGTGTTTTAGTCAATGTAAACAGAGAGCCGTGTTAAAATGGAATTTTTTATCGGTGTAATGAAATTAAGACTACGAGTATTTTCATGGTACCTATTTTAATAAAAAAATACATAAAAAAATAAAACGAGTCAGACCTCCCAGCGATTATGGCATTTAATCGTCTTGGCATGCTTTCCACCAGGCTTTTGATGGTGTCCTGTAGAATGTGTTCCCACTCAGCCGAGATCACACGTTTAAGCTCCCTGATGTTTTGTGTAAGTGGTTGGACAGATCGTACTCGTCTTTTTAGAAGGTCTCACACGTGCTCAATGGGGTCGGGGCTCCGAGCTAGCCAATCCAAACGACGAATACCAACCTCTTGCATATAAGCATCTACGTCGCCAGAACGGTGGGCCCGAGCATTATCGTCCATGTAAATGGCATCTTCACCAATTACAGTCAGTGCATGTTGACAAAGGATTTCTGTTATGTACCTTTGAGCATTTAGTGAGCTATTTTCAATGAATAATATCTCGGTACGATAGATGGAAGTTACGCCCGCCCAAAACATAACGGATCCTCCACCATAAGGGGTGATTTCTTCAAAACACACGTCGGCATAGCGTTCCTCTGGTCTTCGTAACTCTCGCCAACGTCCGTCTTCACCATTCAGACAAATTCGAGCCTCATCGGTGAAGAGTACGCTGCTCCAGTAACCTAGTGTCCAAGATAGGCAATTTCTAGCGAACCTCAATCGAGCAATCCGGTGCTCACGGAGAAACTTGGTGGCCCGCGCTGGTTGTCGATTGCGTATATGAGCCGCTAAAAGCCTCCTCCTCACTGTCCATAGGCTAACTTGTGGTCCTCGTACCTCTCCAAGGTTTCTTTTTAGGTCTACGTAACTGCATTTGCGATTCCTCAGCGCCTGAGTCACTATAAAGCGGTCGTCTCTTGGTTGTGTGCAACGTTTTCTCCCAGAACCTAGCTTTCTCTGAACGGAACCTGTCTGTTGGTATCGAGTCCAGATTCTTAGGACGGTTGAACGACTCACGTTTAACCGCTGTGAGACCCTAGCATTGGCTACACCCCTCTTCCAGCAGTGCTTTAATTTTACTAGCTCTTATTGCTTTTTCGGTCATTACAAACGACACAAAGATATCTTAAGTTTTAAGTCACAATAAGGCTGGATTATACGACAAACATAAATGATTCTACTAAAAATAACGCGAAGTTAGTTTTTTTAGTTGCCTGTTAACCTTTTAACCGCAAACCCACGAAAAGTAAGTAAGTAAAAAGTCACAAACTGAAAAAGGTATACTTACATTTTTTTTTAAACCAGTTTCAATTTAGAATAAACTTTTTTTCATACCCAGACTCTTTATTAAATGCCAGTAAGTAACATAGTTTGACTATTAAAACCTCTTTAGAACTAAATGATTACCAATAATGTAGAATAATCAAAACCGCCCGTTTTTTTTGCAAAGGAGTGTACCTATATGTTTATATTGTGTTAATTTATTTTGATAAGTGATACTGATAACCTAAAAAGGCGTTCCTTATGTTATCTATTGTACCAGAAGTTTATCTTTAAACCTAGGTAGGTAGGTATAGGAATATGAATAATTCTATGGTATAGGTAGGTAACCAACGCATCGACACTAACACATGTTGAATAGTAACTTAGGTAATCCTGCAACTTAGAAATTAATGTCGGTAAAATCTTAAGATCTTCGCTAGCTGCTCTCGTTCTCGAGCTGGTAAAGTGGAGCTGCAGAAGTGCCGAACGAGCTCTTCCTATTTCCCGGCAGATTGTTTATATCAGTTTGGTTTATGAAAATAGACTGTAGTAGACTAGTGCTTTGAAAAGGTAATTTTATGCAATGATTATTATTATTGCTAAGCTATGAAGACTGCCACCGGACTAATATCGATTTAGGTACCTACTTACCTTAATTGCTTCGAAAGTTACGTTTGACAAAACAATACCTATTATGGCATTACCTAGTTCCTATGACGATATTATGAGGTACCTACCTTTAGGCTAGGTACCTAAACATTTTATAAAGGTAGTAGCGACCCGCTCCTGCTTCGCACCGTTAATAATAATAATAAAAATAAAAAAATGTGATGAGGCAACCTGATGTAAATGCGGTTGTTTTGAAGTTTATAGCCTGTTTATATAATTTAAAAAACTTGCCACCCCCCCAACATCGTTATAGGTTCCTACTTGAAATAATGTCTTACGCTGTAAGTACCTACCTATATTAATTCTTGAAACTCCTTTACCATGATTTATCACCGAAAATGAGGGTGAATTTGATCAAAACCGGATGGCATTGATACACACAATTCCTTGCTTAGAATTAGAGCTTAAATATGTTTTATGCAGAAAGTAGCAAATGGTAGAAATATTGACTTACTGTTGTCGGTGGAGCGTGTACTCGCGCCGTCCTCGAGCGCGGCCATGCTTGTGCTGCGTGAGCCAACGAGTGGCGCCGAGTGGCCCGAGTGCTGCGCGTGAGGCCGGCGCCGGCGCTCGATTTGTTGCGGCGAGCGGTCACTAAGCCCAATACGCCCCGTACTCGACAAACGTCGCGTCGTGTGCACACTAATTTTCGCACCCTTCTATCAGATATACCAATATGGGTCTGTTTTGAATGAGATCATCTTATCGTGATGTTTCTGTCAGTTTTTCAAGTCATTAACGCTTGTCAGTGATTTTATGGAATTTAAATACTTAACAAATTTATATTTCCTTTATGAATCATTAAAATATGTATTACCTACTTACAGCGATACCTCTTATTACAAATGGTGAACTTTCAGTAATACCTGCAGTCCTCACACCTAAAAGACGTACATTCGATATCAGCGGCCGCCGCGCAGGCCGCTCCATCAGGAGTGGTTGTTACCAGCAACCGTAGCCTATCATTTATGCGGTTATTTGGGTGTATGACTAACGTGACCATTTATTTTTTGACTCAAAATGGGACATTGGTTTATTTATCTCAATTAGTAGGGCCGATTCATATAAGAAACTCAATTTTGAAAATACTATCCTATAGGTTCTCAAAGTAAAAAAATTACACTTTTTTTATTTATTGTAAATTATTTAAAAAATTAAGCAACTTAATTTTTCAGTCATTATTACCTATATTTGTCAGAAGAACAATTAATTTTAAGTTAGAATAAAATTCTTAAACTGGCACGTTTTTTAATATTCACCTTAGTTATCAACATCGCCATAAGTACCGGAACCTGTAACTGGGTTTTTTCAGACGTCTACAATTTATTCATTAAGAAAAGACTCTTTCTATTGGTGCATTTGTGAAGACAAAAAAATAAAATATATTCAATTAAATACAAATGTTTTCATGGTTAAGGTTGTTGGTGTGAAAGTGTTTGAAAATTTCCACCCAACGACGGTTTCTGAGAACGGGACAATTTTGCGTCCCCAGGTTTTTTTCAGGGACACCGGGACGAACAACCGAAAAAAAGGGACGGTCCTGGTCAAAACAGGACGTATGCTCACGGTATGTATGACCTACCTAAGATAACAGGAACGTCATTCGCCTAAACAAGAGCAATCTGATCTATCTTAAACGTGTACGTATCTAGCAGTAATGGCGGCACTCACGTCGTGTATACATTTCTAAATAAATCATTGATAAACTGACTGCAATAAAAGCGTAAGAGGAAAGCACCTCACCTTCACAAGTCCCTGAAGGCACTCGTCGCAGGTCATTCATATTATGTACCGTAGTTAATGTACATAGAGACGATACTACATCCAGATGGGCCTAGCTATACTACCTATCTTTAGGTGTGTATGTATCACAGCGAGGCTCGTAGACAAATATTTAAGTAGTTTCGTCACTGTGTATCTCGTGCTTACCATTATTTATAGCACTCCTACGTTTCTGACTACCTACTGATAAAATTACACACTAAAAACATGTAAAAAAAAAAACCGGCCAAGTGCGAGTCGGACCCGCACACGAAGGGTACCACCGTACTATATTTAGGTCTAATATTGACTACTTTTACGGCATATTTCTTCATTTTTGAAAAAAAATAAAAAAAAAAATTGCTACGCTTTACATGCCAGGAAAAGATTAAAATTTTTCTCAAAATATAAAGTTTACCTATTACGGTTCATGAGATACAGCCCGCTGAAAAATAGACGGACAGACAGCGGTGGCTTAGTAATAGGGTTCCGTTTGGCATCCTTTGTGTACGGATCCCTAAAAACGGGCCAGGTTCGGACGACGCGCTCGTCGGCTTCACCCAGTGAGGTTCTGGCTTTTCCAATAAACAATTATAGTTCCTGGGCAAAATGAAAACTTACGTAAGAGCGAGCAAAGCGAGCTCGAAAATTTTTGTACAATTTCAGATTCGTTACATTTTATTTTGACCGTTCATACAGAAAAAGGTGTTAGGTACTTTGTAGAGTTATGCAAAAAGTTGAAGAATCAAGAGCATATAGAATCGAAGTGTGGATGAAGCAAGCTCGAAAATTGAAGCAAGCCGCCTCGGATAGGTTGGGTTTTCTATAGTCCATTCATACAGAAATAACAAAAATTTATTTTGTCGACTTATGCAGAAAAGCTGAACCTCAGTTTACAGCACCTAAGTAAGTATTATGAAACGTTTGGGTTTTGGAAACTAGTCTTAACCTTTTTTAATACCAAGAACATAAAATTTTATAAATCTATACTCCTTTGGTCACCCTAAGCCCCGCGGGGACGCGCCCCACCGGTTAGGAACCCTGCTGTACAGCCAGCGGTGGTATCGTATAAAGCCCACCACAGACGTAGCTATAATATATATTATAGCAACACATATTACGATATGTTTTCCATAGTAATTTTCGAGTGTTTTGTTTCCTTACTTTCCTTTTGTTTCCGAACTTTTCATGACACTGCTGTGTCGAGATCACGATGAGCATTGATAGTTTGTAAACATTTGCAGAGCTCAGTAATATTTATTTAATGAATGCTAAGGAACGTGTGCGAGATGAATGTCTTGTGTACTGAACAATCTAAACAAGATAAAAGTAGCGAGAGCGCGATCTTCTCACTGTTATGTAGGTAGTGTACTCATAAGATTGCATGGATGCTCTATGAAAGTGACGTGCGTATTGTATCTGGCAAAATATCTACAAAATTGCGGGATACAATCACAACATAAAATTAATCCGTTAAGTAACTGTAGTTTTTTACTACACACAACAATATATTTTCATTACAATGGAAAATCTGAAACTAAAGATAAATTTAGTGGGGGATTGTTGTTGACATCGACAACCAATTATAGATTCTCACGTATAGACAATTGCATTTATAAGAAAGACAAACGTAATAAAGTTAGGGACATACAAAAATACAAAATACAAAAAAATACAACATGTTTTATTAGCAAAGGAAAAGTTGATAGTGATCTTACATAGACACAATTATGTGTAGGTATACATCACAATGTTTTGGTTTGACCGTTGACCCCCAAACTAAGCAGGGCTTGTATCTTGGGGGTCGGAGTGCGATTGAGCGGAAAGAAATATGTCAGATTACAGGGCTAGTTTAGTAAAGCGGGTATTATGTTGTACGAGTTGTGTTTGCGTGAGTGTCTGTGAGTGTCTGTGGGGGTGAAAGTGTGAGAGAGGGATGTTGTTTTCTGGCACTTTGGCTTGTCAATAAACATTATAGAAATGATTCTGTTTCGGTGTATGTCAGTTCCAGAAGCCATTTCTTTAGTACACTTTGAAGGCGAGCGGTTACCAAATCTTTGATGTCCAGTGATTTGCAAACCTTGTTAAATGTATGTAGGTGAGAGTACGCTGGTCTACGTCGGGTCAAAAGGGACTTCGCAGGCGGAGTTGGAATTCTGAACACCCGCTTAGACAAGAGTTCACTATAGTCAGCTCTTTTGGGGAGCGTCTTGCGAGTGCAGACGATTGCAGTTAAAATGTATAGTTGCCTCACGCGGAGGACTTGGATTTCTCTGTAAAGCATTTCAGTTGAGAATCGGAATGGTTTCCTAAACGTGACCTTCAGAAGTGCCTTCTGAGCTCTCTCAACGTAAATCATGTGGCTTTCTCCGGCACTTCCCAAGACAGAGACGCAATATTGAATTATGGGCTGACAGATAGCAAGGTAGACCTTTCTTAAGAGATTTGGAGACAGGTGGTCACGAAGATTCTTCATTATGAAGATGAGTTTCCTTGTTCTGCCAGCTATAGCAGAGATATGTGGCCAGAAAAAAAGTCTCGAGTCAATAGTGATGCCCAGATATCTGACTGTCGTGTTGCGTTAAATCGGGCGGCATGTGCAGTTTGCAGGTTGTAGACCTGACGAAGGAGGGCAGGAGTGTATAGTCAGTTGTAGGTCGTTTGGAGGACTAGAGGTTGAGGTTTTCGAGAAGGCGATGTATTTCGTTTTTTCAGTATTAAGTGACAGTAAGTTGTTATCGAGTGCCTCTGTAATGGAAGTCATACCCTCCTCTGTCCGACTGTACGCAAGGTCCCACGACTTGTCATGAAATAGAATCACTGTGTCATCCGCGTAGGTTATTATTTCAGCGTTATTTAATTCTAGGTAGGTAGTTAAGTGTAGGGCCTAATATGCTGCCCTGTCCCTAAGGGCAGCATATTAGGCTCCATAGCTTATAGGGAGTTGTTGGCTACAGTGATTATCTATTTTTTTTGTAAATAGGACGCGATTAGAAAGGTAGCTTTTGAACCAGTCTTAAGTCTCTCCTCGAATTCCAAACGTCTCTAATTTTCTCAGAAGTAAATTCACCGACACCGCGTCGCACTACGCCTCTATGTACCCCGAACATGCACCTCTTTAATGTACAAGAGTGTGTTCCATATGGCTCCTGTAATCTTCAATAAATTACCTAAAGAAATAAGGGCAATGAATACGGCCCTATTTAAGAAAAATCTAAAAAAAAATCTGGTTAATAAATGCTACTATAACTTGAATGACTTCCTTAATGATAATTTTCCCAAATTATAGACCTCGCAGTGACATCAAGTAAAATCAATTATTCAATGAATTATGTATGTATCGCTTAATAACTAATTTTTGACATTGACATTGAAATAATTTAAATATTTTTATTATTTAATAAATAATTTATTCTCCACTGTGACTTTAACTTATTATAACTATTCGTGCTTATTTCATCTAATTTTATCTATTTCAATGTCTATTTTGATTAATTGATGAATAACTATGACTGTATAAATTTTTGCATGCCTTATGGTAGAATCACTTGAAACATGTAATTCTTATAACACCATTGTAACAGTGTATTCAGCAAAAAATAAATGATTTGATTTTGATTTTGATTCGAACGCCTTTGCAAGGTCAAGAAAGACCGCGATGCACTTATCTCTGTTATTCGTGTGAGATGCTATTCCATTCACCAGAATTGTCACGGCGTCCTCGGTGGACTTACCCCTGCGAAACCCAAACTGTCTGTCTGAGACCAAGCAATGTTTTTCTAGAAAGTTGACCGGTCGAGTATTAACAACTTTTTCCAGTACCTTGGACAAGGTATACAAGCAGAGCAATCGGCCTATAGTTTTCTGGACTTTTTTTGGTGCCATTTTTGTAAATTGGGGTAACGGCCGCTACTTTCCAGCATTCAGGGAATGAGCCTGTCTCTAAGCTCAGGTTGAAAATGTACTTTAGCGGTACAGCTATGGAATTAAGAGTTTTCTTAATCAGTGGGACAGTAAGTAAGTCCGGGCCTGGTGCACTGTCATCTTTGAGCTGAGTAACTATAGTGCTTATTTCATGTCGGTCAGTAGGGTGTAGAAAAAGCGTGTGCTCCACCACATTACGAGGTTTGTATTTAGATGCTACAGATTCTTGTGTCTCTGATATTTTAGACATTATTTTATCGACCAGTTTTTTCCCTACCGAGGTGAAGTGGTTATTGCAGTTACTCAAAGAAGAATCAGTGGTTTGACAGCTATGTAGTAGTTCTGTATTGTCATTGTTACGGTTTGAGGTTCCGCTTACGATTTTGATAGATTTCCAGAGCTTTTTTGGGTCTGAACTATTTTCTGATATTAGGCCAGCGTTATAATCTCCCTTTATTTTGCGGAGAAGAGAGTTGTAGAAGTTGTGGTAACGGCTGTAAACTTACCTACTGATAGCGTCATTCGGGTGTGCCCGTGAGTAACTGTGGAGTTTATCTCTGTGATGCGAGCATCTAATAAGCCCAGGAGTTATCCATGGCTGGATATTTATCATAGTACGGCTTACTTTAGATATTTGTGTATGTTTCTCACATGCCGTGGACATTATATAAATGAAGTTGCCTACTGCTGTGTCTAACGAAGGGCTATTGGTCACGGGAGACCAATGAAAGGAGTTGAGGAGCGAAACACCTTGTAACCGGGTAGGGTGCCCAGTATGAGTACACACACACATGAATTCTTTAATAATGTTTAACAAATTGACTACCAGATTAAACTGTCCGTATATTTTTAGGGGTATGAGGAACAGGGTGTTCTATGTTCTATGTTGTGGGGTTTGGTTTCCGCACTTAGTCCTACAGTGGACCATTGTGCGTGGAGGAACAGGGTGTAAAGTTCACTCATCCACCATAGAAAAGGGAGGATCCTCCGACCAGACGCGTGTCGTGTCTGGCGGGCAACTGCCCAGAGGTTAATGTCGGGAGCTTGTATACATGTCCATCGCGCGGTAAACTCTAATTGCGCGATGCAGGATTTGTGTGACGTCGGGATGTTGTGTGACGTCAGGTCTTTGATGCGTAGTTCGCATGTGACGATGTAGATGCCGCCACATATTCAAATTACAACTGTCATTCTTTAAATTTGTATGAAAGGGCTATTTGTACGCAAAGGCAAAGTGACGTAGTGTGTCAAATTTGGTAAAACAGTTAATTTTTCTGACCGTACAAGTCTGGCAATCGAAAGAGAGTGCCAATACAGCGGGGCGAGCACGGCCTTCTGTGACATGGTTTGAGTCACACTTTTTATCACAGTTTGGGCGATAACACCATTTTGTCTTAAAAGCTAGCGGCGGAATAACTTCGTTCTAAGAACCCGTTGCGTGCTTTGTCACACTATGAAGTCAGCAACAAGAAAGACATGTCGTGCGTGTCTAGATTATGTCACATGGTTGACCCGTGTTAGCATTTAAGACAAATTGACATGATATAATTTATCATGTCTTGTGACAAACGTCTTGGGTACGCCCGTGCTCGCCCCGCAGGTGTAAAATATTCACGAATACGCGAATGAAAAACGAAAGTACTGAGAATAAAAGAGTTTATTGTGCGGCCACTAGAGCCTGGCCAGGTGCGGGTGCGGCGCGCCGGGCACGTGCGCAGTGTGCGGCGCGTGCGGCGCGTGCGGCACGTGCACGGCGTGCGGCGCGTGCGGCGCCAGCGACAGCTCCAGCTCGCGCCGGCGCTGCGCCACGCGCGCCGTGAGGTAGCGCGCCACGCCCTCGCCCGCCCACGCCTGCGAGTAGAAGGCGCCCAGGCGCTCCTCCTCCGGGTTGCCCGCGCCGCCGCCCGGCGCGCCCGCGGCCCCGCCCGGCGCCGCCGCGCCCATGCTCTGCACACAAACACGCGCGTGAGACGAGCGGCCGAGCCAGCCGCGCCCGCGATGAGGGACGTCACTCACCTTGAGGTCGCGCGACTGCGACACGAGCCACTTCTGGATGAACTGCTGCGGGTCCATGCTGAAGCTCAGGAAGAACTCGCGGTTGGTCTTCAGCTGGTTGATCGTGTCCACCTGCAACGGAGCGCAACGAACGTATAGTCGCGTCTCCAAAACCTTCTTCAGTTTCTTACCTTTATCATGTCAAGGCATAATACCTTTTGAAGCAGCACTAAGCAGTCTACAGATTTGAAAACTATTAAAACTTTTGAATAACCTGACCATTTTTTCGGGCTCCGTAGTCAACAAGGAACTCTTATAGTTTCGTCAAGTCCGTCTGTTAGTCTGTCCGCGGCTTAGCTCAGAGACTGTCAGTACTAGAAAGCTATAATTAGGCATGGGTGTACATATTAATAACGCCGACAAAGTAGTAAAGGTTTCAAATAGTTTGTTTGTTAAGTGACAGTAAATTTTTGATATAATCGGCTCTGTTTATGATGTACTCTGACGATGTTCTAATATTGACGATATTGCTAATTAACTCATAATAATTACTCTCAATGTGTTTTATATTAATGTGTGCTATATTTTAAAATGTCTGAATACCGACACATCTTCACAAAAGGGTGAGCTTCTAATAGCAATCAAAGCGAGTCGATTCGTTGATTTAGAGATAAATGCAAAATTATGACCACTTTTGTCAACTTTCCTAAATCAATGAAATTTCGTTATATTTGCCAAAAGGCTCCATATCAATACGGGTAAAATCTTAAATCCGTGCTATAGTTACTTTTTTTTATTGCAGAAATGTTAGGAAGTTTATTATTTTACGTATAAAAGTAACATTCACGACGATTACATAACAAAAAAAAAATCTGTAATACAAAAAATTATATGAATTTTTGAAGCTGCAGAAAACTCTTAACAAATTACAAAAAAAAAAAAACTTAAAGCTACAAAATATCGCGGAACATACATGGGGTATTTTCGGATACCCCTGGACATGAGGAATCTAATTAGTTTTTATGACGTCTCTATTCGGACCACCATGTATAACGAAGTTAAGAAGAAAACTATCACATCTAATTACAGATTAACGAGTGATAATCTACCAACTTACATTTGCAGTTGGAATGTATGGGAAAACATGTGTTTCAAATACAATGTTAAGCTTGTTCTTGTTGTTGTAAGTTCAGCTGCTTAAGCAGTAAGAAAAATAAGGCAGTTGACTGATGTAGCCACAGCTAGGTTAGTATACTTTGCTTATTTCCACAGTATTATGTCTTATGGGGTTCTGCTGTGGGGATCGGCAGCTGATGTAGAATCAGTTTTCATTTTACAAATTAGGGCAATTCGCGCGATCTATAAAATGGCTGCTCCCGAGTCCTTTAGAGATAAATTCAAAGAAATTGATATACTTACTCAGCCTTCTCTTTATATTTTAGAAAGTATTTTGTATGTTCGCAAAAACTTAGGACTTTTCAAAATAAGAAGCGATTTCCATAATATAAATACACGTAGTAAACATGAAATTGTGATACCCAAATTTAGATTAACTAAAACTAGTAAGTCATATCTTATAAACAGTATTCGCTTTTATAACAAGTTGCCAAAGTCAGTTACAGAACTTAGCGATGGAAAGTTCAAAGCCCACATCAAACGTGTCCTTATCAAAAAAGCATATTATAAGATTAAATACTACGTTGAAGACAAAGAAGTTTGGCAATAATTCCTTCTACACATGTGGCTTCCCTGGTGCCTCATTAACGGCACAACTATGTAAATGTCTATTAACTGCTCCCAAATTACGATAATTATTTTAATTTCCTTTTTAATTTACAAATTTCCTTGACATAATCTTTTTATTATTTACTTACAATATTCTATATTTTTTTTTATTAAATTTGATTTGTTACAGCTGTAGTGGCAACCATTGTCATTTGGTTTAAATAGGTTGTTATTTTTATTATTTTATTTATCTTTTATATGGATTATTTTCTTTTAAATTTTGTGAATGTGAGAACGTTGTAGACATAACAGACTGTAGATCTGTGGACCATTTTATATTTTGCTAAGTACCTGGTACTTGTTGATGGGCCTACACTGTCCTCTCATACCTTTTAACACTGCAATTTGGAAACATTGTAAAAACCATTTACTTTTAAAAGAGTAACGGTGGAGTTTCTTGCCGGCTCTTCTCCATAGGAAAGGACCAATTGGAACCGTACACCTAGCTTCTTACGTATCATAAGTTGTGTATATATAAAAATTAATCCCTATTTCCCTTGGTAACATCATCACGCGTGAACGGCTGGACCAATTTCGCTAATTCTTTTTTTGTTATGTTTGTTATTGTCAGGAGAGGAATCTTACGGAAAGAAAAATTAAGAAAATTTCGCAGAAAAATGGAAAATTTCACAAAACTTAACGACTATTTTAACTTCGCGCGTTGGACAATTAACGCATTTGATGAATGTGAATTTAGCAGAGTAGAGTAGGTAGGTAGATAGGTAGGGTAGGTAGGGTGGGTAGGTAGGGTAGGTAGGGTGGGTAGGTAGGGTAGGTAGGGTGGGTAGGTAGGGTAGGTAGGGTGGGTAGGTAGGGTAGGTAGGGTGGGTAGGTAGGGTAGGTAGGGTGGGTAGGTAGGGTAGGTAGGGTAGGTAGGGTAGGTAGGGTAGGTAGGGTAGGTAGGGTAGGTAGGTAAGTGCGTCGTAGATAACTAAATAGTGCTACCCGTGCGAAGCCGGGACAGGCAGCTAGTATGAAATAAAATATTTGAATTTTGTTTTTTTTTAAATCTTTTTCTTGAGTTAAATTCAACCCAACTACGGAACGCTTCATTGTGCGTGGTCCGACACGCACTTTGCCGGTTTATTTTTATTTTTATAGATACGCCATCGACGTCTACCTTATATAATAGCAATAGTCTTCGACAATCACTTGTAAACTAGGACTATGTAATGTAGTCGGGTACCTAATTCTTTTCAAAGAAATCATACCGTGACAGGCGTTTTGTTGGGCCTCAGTTGTTGACTAAAAAGTACAAAAAACTGGGGACACACAAAAAGTTTTTACACACGAAGGAGGTGGAGAAAATATATTTGTCTCGTTTCATAGCATTTCCGACCCAAGTACGTATAGCTTGCGGATGAGGAGAGGGATGTGTGTGGAGTCCGAGAGTTGAGTTCCCTCGGATTCCATAATCTCCCCTCGCTTTACATGCATGACTGCACATTTGTCGACACCAAATTCCATCCTGATGGCGCTACCGAATAGCTCTCTATCAGTCGCAATTTGTTGGGGGCAAAGAGTTTCACGTCATCCATGTAGAGTAGGTGAGATATGACCTGACCACCTCTCCTCAACCGATAGCCTAGACCTGAACCCTTATTATTATCATTGTCAACGTTAAGGGAGCCAACAACGGAAGCATCACTAGTAAGGGTTTCGGCTAAAGAAACAGCTGCAGTGTTCAAAAACATGAACTGCAAGCAATCACCTGGGCACGATTCTCTCAGCATAATTCCACATTTGGATCAAACAACATGTTGTGATTTTTCTCATTTCGGTGTTTTATTTTAATGTTTTATTATTTGTTTTCAACTTTAAATTGTCCTTCAGTCTATTTTTATGAATGTATGTTAGATGGGGTCAAAATATCGTTAAAATGGGGGCAGCATCGACGTATTTTATAAGGACTTTTTCACTTTCTGTATGGAAAATAAGAAAAATTGTTACCTGCATGTTGAGCTTTAGGGGTTTATGGATTTCATATTAGGGCCGAAATTTACATTATTTTTGCGATAGGACACGCCATTTTCGAGATATAAGCAAAAGAAACCAAAAAAAAGATACTTACACTGTTTTTGCACCTGCAGTAGGGGTTTTGGTGTGAATTTTAGTTCATGACAACTAATTTTATTCCACACCTTTTTAATCCCGATAAAAAATATTCAGATTTTGTTAGACAATCAAAATTTTAGATGATAAACGTCAAATAGCAAAATTGCCATTTTCACTAAATTAATAACTCAGTGCCATCTTAGTGCTGTCAAACTAAAATATAGTTTAGTTGTGTCACTTTCGTTTATTTCAGAATGGGAAATCGTCGTTTCACAGGAATAAACAAAATTTTGGTGATTTTTTGTCTAGTTTAGAGGTATTTGTGACAAGAGAATTGGCATTAAATTGGAATTGGCATTGGATCCATATATGGATCTAGGACAATCAATTTCGAAGGGCTGAAGAAATGTGAAAATTTTCGCAGCCGCCATCTTGGATTTACATTTCGACCTCACTATCGGCTTTAGCATCGTCAAAAACTATGATAACGACACGCATGACGAAAAATTTGAAAATGTTCCCAGCCGCCATCTTGGATCTTTATTTTGACTAAAAGTAGTCTTCAGTACCTACCGTTAAAGAACTTCGTTCCTTAAAAAATACTACACTTATATGCTGTAGCATATCGCCGCGGGCAGGTCGTTGACGCGAACCCATAAGTTTTCCCCTACCAAAAATCACTCAACGCGCTTAAAAAGCATTCACTTAAAAAAAAAAACTATGAAACCTACAGTCAAAATATAACTAGCGGACCAGGTAGGCAGACGTTGTCCTGCAAAAACAGCGCCACCCGGGTCCAACTATAGTTAAGAACCTGAACGCTGGGAAGGCCCGCTTCCCGGCGTTCAATAGTCATAATATAGTAGCTACCGTTTCTCGTTTATATCTATGTGAGTGCAGTAATATCGCTATTGGAGTTGTCGATTCCCAAATTTCATGTTTAAAAAGCTACTATATGGCTGCTACTCGAAATTACTATTTTAGAGCAAATTCGCCGAATAAAAGCTGCCTATTTACTGAAAAGTATCTTAATGTCTGGAAGAGCATGTCATGTGAGCTAAATCGATTAGTCGCATGTAAGTGTTTATAATGCAATGAAATTGAATCGTTATGAATGCTGGAATAACACATTTATTGAATTAGGTGTTGTATAACTGGTTGTTAATTACTTTACAAGCTATATCATAATCTCATCCAGCACACCAGTATTTTGTTGAAAAATATTAACAATTTACTTGTGGGATAACAATAATTTTTAAATTTTTTTTAAATTAAGGAACCCCAAAATTGTTTACATATGGCTGCATTATGTCCTATAAATGAGATAATATTACACAATTATTCGAATAATATCCGATATATTGTAATGTTATAGCAATATATTGTCTTAAATTTGTTTAATGGATCTTGATATTGATAAACTTTATTTATTTTTACTATTATATTATTAATCACTAGCTGCCCGCCCCGGCTTCGCACGGGTAGCACTAAGTACTTATCTACGGCACACCTACCTACCTACCCCACCTACACCTACCTACCCTACCTACCCTACCTACACCTACCTACCCTACCTACACCTACCTACCCTAACTGCACCTACCTACCCTACCTACACCTACCTACCCTACCTACACCTACCTACCCTACCTACCCTACCTACCCTACTACCTACCCTACCTACCCTACCTACCCTACCTACCCTACCTACCCTACCTACCCTTCCTACCCTACCTACCCTACCTACCCTACCTACATACCCCCTACTTACATAACTACCTACCTACCTATGTACACCTACCTAGCTGACCCGACAGACGTCTTTTCTTTGATTTGGTTTTAGAACAGTTTGTATTGGAAAAAGAAAAGTGGGGTTTCCGCAAGCTATAAGTACTTGGGTCGGAAATGCTATGAAACGAGACAAATATATTTTCTCCACCTCCTTCGTGTGTAAAAACTTTTTGTGTGTCCCCAGTTTTTTGTACTTTTTAGTCAACAACTGAGGCCCAACAAAACGGCTGTCACGGTATGATTTCTTTGAAAAGAATTAGGTACCCGACTACATTACATAGTCCTAGTTTACAAGTGATTGTCGAAGACTATTGCTATTATATAAGGTAGACGTCGATGGCGTATCTATAAAAATAAAAATAAACCGGCAAAGTGCGTGTCGGACCACGCACAATGAAGCGTTCCGTAGTTGGGTTGAATTTATCTCAAGAAAAAGATTTAAAAAAAAAACAAAATTCAAATATTTTATTTCATACTAGCTGCCTGTCCCGGCTTCGCACGGGTAGCACTATTTAGTTATCTACGACGCACTTACCTACCTACCCTACCTACCCTACCTACCCTACCTACCCTACCTACCCTACCTACCCTACCTACCCTACCTACATACCCCCTACTTACATAACTACCTACCTACCTATGTACACCTACCTAGCTGACCCGACAGACGTCTCTTCTTTGATTTGGTTTTAGAACAGTTTGTATTGGAAAAAGAAAAGTGGGGTTTTTACGTTTTTCCGGGCAATTATTCCAAATTTTCACTTCATAAGAACCTTCCTCGAACATAAAGGAATATTTAAGAAAAAAAAGCTAAATTGGTCCAGCCGTTCTCGAGTTTTGCGCTTAGCAACACGTTTATTGATATTTTTTTATTTATATAGACTATTATATGATTTGCCCTCTCGATCCGTGTACCTACATATTATTATACTGTTACTGTTGTTTAGCAGTGATAGCCTAGTGGTGATCGTCAGACTGCCAAGTCATAGGTCTCAAGATCGAACCCAAGGCACGCACCTCTGACTTTTCAGATTCATGTGCGTATTGTATATATAATCACTTGCTTCAAAAATGGTGAAGGAAAACATCGTGAGGAAACCGGCATGCCTGAGAGATATTTCTCGACGGCATGTGAAGCCAAGTCAGGGGCCCATGGGCGGCTTTAAAATTCTGACACCAAGTAAGACAATAACCACATGAAAAGAAGAAGATTATACTGTTCCTCATCAAAGAGACATATTTAGTAGAGCATCTGTGTTAGGCCGCGTACTATTTAAAAGCGATTGCCGCTCGAATACGCGATCGGTCGCGTGTATATGACACTTTTTATTCGGAAAACCGGAAAGCGCCCTCTGTCGGCGCGACCACGCGTTCAGGTTCACCGAACACAAAAGTTCGACCGATCGTGTATTCGCGTGTCGGTCGCTTTTAAATAAAACGCGGGGTTAGAGCAAGCTTCGTCGTGTACAAAAGCTATCCGATCACTTGAGTTTATACTGGATTACGTCCGCTGCGCAGGGAGTCGACCGCGCGAATGAGCTGCGCGGCTACCTATGACTTTTTAAATTCGTAATATCTATTGAATGGAATAGCCGATTTGAACAATTCAAAAAGTAATCTACATTAATTGAAACAGTCTTGAAATCAATATGATTTATTTGGATAAGAATTTAAACAGAAGTATGATTAACATGGTCTAATTTTGTTCGGAATTTCTATGAACTTTTAAAATGTAAAAAGTGGTTATTGTGACATAACGATAATAGTTGGACATATAGTATCGCGAAGTTTTTTGTATGTATAGTTATTGATATGTTCTTCAATATTGAAGAACATACGTTTGTTCTATCATCAATAGTTTCCGCAGCGCATGCGACGAAAGATGTTTTATGGCATTATTTTTATACCTTGGGTTACGTTACTAAAGTTTTAGTAAGTAAGGATCCCTAATCTTTTCTAGCAATAAATATAGCCTACTAGTTACTCAGGGTGAATGTAACTTTCTAATGGTGAAAGAATTTTTGAAATCGGCGCAGTAGTTTTTGAGTTTATTCATTACAAACATACACACAAAAATACAAATCTTTCCTCTCTATAATATTAGTGTAGATGTAGATTAGTGTGGCCCACGAATATACGAGTATGTTAAATAACTCCTAAGATTTCATCGATAAATTTACTTTGCATGGTCATTTACGTTTAGATATGCAAAATTCTAGACAGTACATGGCTATTACATTCTACATTGCTATTACACACAAGTAATTGGGTATATTCAATTAAACAAGTTTAATTGTTGAATGTTCCAATGGATAATGATTTTCTTTCTTTTCGGTAGTAACATTCTATTAAGCTATTGAAAAAAACAAGCTATTATGCCACGAAGAAAAAGGATTCCGGAAAAACTCTACAATAAATATGGCACTTTATGACCTATTATCAAGCATAATGACGTCTGTAGACAAAAAGAACCCAGTATGCGCCATATACACTGACATGTCAAAAGCATTTGATTATGTAGATCACAACCTGCTACTAAAGAAACTATATGGATATGGAGTAAGAGGCAACATCCTTAACCTTCTAGAATCTTACTTAAGTGACAGGTATCTATGTACTGAAATCTGTAGAATATCCCCTAAAACTAAATTAGAGACTTCCTATACATCCGCATTCAAAAAGGTTAAATACGGCGTGCCACAAGGCAGCGTACTGGGTCCGTTACTATTTTTAATATACATAAATGACCTTCCAAGAGCAGTAAAACAAAAAATGGTCCTCTTTGCTGATGATTGCACAATAGTTATTGAGTGTACAGACCCTAACGACCACGAAAATAATATCAATGTTACTCTAAGCGAGATCGTTAAATGGATTGAAAACAACAACTTAAAAATAAATTTAAACAAGACTCACGTAATGCATTTTCACCAACGACGCGTAAATCCTACCATTTCTGTAGCCTACGACGATAAAATAATAGAAGAGGTTATGAATAGTAAGTTCTTGGGCATAACTATTGACAACAAGCTAACTTGGAAAGTTCATGTAGAATTGTTATGTAAGCGCATAAGTAAATCTGCCTATGCACTATTTCAGCTTTCAAAAAAAGTAAACGTTGAAACACTAGTCACAGCATATCACGGAGTAGTTGGTTCAGTCCTTCGCTACGGGGTTATTTTCTGGGGTCAATCGACTAACAGTGAGACGGTATTTAGAATGCAAAAGCGTTGCATAAGGTCAATGTGCGGTCTTCAAGTAACAGACAGCTGTGTTCCTTATTTTAAATCCTTGAAAATATTAACTCTACCGTCATTATATATTTTAGAAACTGCGTTGTTTGTAAAAATGAATCCGAATCTGTTCCCTAAATTCTCTCTCTCAGTAAAGAAAAACCCAATAAGATCTCAACATGCAAATCAATTATGTAATTTAAAATGTAAAACCGCTCTTATGTCCAGAAGTTTTTTTGGATTAGCTCCTAAGATCTATAATAAATTACCTAACGGCATAAAAGACATGCCAATAGTTAAATTTAAAACAGCTCTACATAAATTTTTAACCGAAAAATGTTATTACAGAGTAGACGAATTTTTAAACGAGAAATAATTATAAAACTAAAAACCTTACTGTAATAGTTCCTAATTATATTTTAAATTTATTGTACTAATATTATCTAAGCATGTGAATCTAGTTATTAAGTTCTCAACAAAAAAACATTTGTATGCCAATGAAGCAAAACATAGAGCTACCATTATTTTTTAATTTTAATACCATCTATGTTAAACCTATGTTTACAAATGAATAAATGATTATGATTATGATTAATCTGTCAAATACATTGCAAACTATAATTTTGTATAATTTAGAAGCATTTATTCAATTTTTGTAAATCTAATCAAATGGAGCCGTATTTTATGTTATTAAGATGTATGTTGACTTGAAAGAGCACGGCAGTTGAGAGTTTGTCATGCTCACTTAAATGTCTCGCTGATGGTGGCGAGTGTGTTGGATCATTCGGTTCCCTACAAAATGGTTGAGCTGGATGGTGCTGATCCACGCGTCATGTTCGTGAACGGGCGCCGTCAGTTGTGACTGGTCATCTCTTATCTGCCAGGGCTTATTTTTAATCTTATATTTTGATTTGTTTTTTTTTTTTTTTTTTTACTTTGTTCTCACATATAGAAGCAACAAGAATAATGTACCCAGGATTGTGTAATTTTCTATATTTAAAAGAGTATCCTTGGAGTTTCTTGCCCGTTCTTCTCCATAAAGATCTACGTTTTGGAACTGGGCAACTAGCTTCAACTTTCTGACTAACTGACCGACTATTTGACAATTCAAGTGCCTGTAAATGGTTTAATTGAAATAAATGCTTTGAGTTTGAGTTCAATACTTCCATATTTGTACAATATATTCTAATAAGTCACACACAAAGTTCCGTATCGACAAAAGGGATATGATTCAGAATAATAATTAATAAAATAATGGAATAATAGTGACGAAATAACTATTCTATTTAATGGTTATCTTAAGATTAATAGGTAATTTTTTAAATTTCTTAAAAGTGTTTCTCAAAAATACTAATTTGTCTTGAAGTTTTTAGAGAATAACGTTATAAAAAAAGAAAAAAACGGATTTATTTTGTATGGAAGTTGAAAAAAGGGGTTCAGTCACATTGAAGTAGACCATATATTGATGTTGTTGAGATTTTTTAATTTTCAAAATCAAAATTAGTTTCTTTTAACCAAACAGTCAATCATCAGTTTTCGAAAAACTTGTTGCGAATGTTAGTGATTTTCCATGAATACGTAATTTATTTTGAAAAATCCCTTTCAAGAACTCTACTTTTCAAATCACAAATAATTTTGTTTAAATTCTGTTTCCCTTTCTCACAACGAATGAACAAAATTGATCAAAATCAGTCGATTTCGTGCACCCCTTAAGGTGACGAACGTTCTTTTAGAGGGACTGTACATCGTATGCGATTCCAACGAGGCCACAGCGATAATACTCACCGTCTCATGGATCTTGGAGTCGAGTCCCTGGATCTCCTGCTGGTTGGCCGTGCTCAGCAGGAAGTTGTTCATCTGCGTCTTCAGCGTGTCGTCCACCTGCAAGCACACAGCGCTAGAGTACGAGGCGCCGCCCGGGGCCGGCGGCGGGCGGGGCCTCACCTCCACGTCGATGTCGTAGCAGGCCGTCTGCTTGGTGTCGTGCGGCGGCTCCACGGCGATGACGTGGTTGATGACGATGGGGTCGGGCGGGTGCAGCAGGGCGCCGAGCCGGCCCGGCACCTCGGCCAGCTTCATGCGCGCGGCGCCGAAGATCTGCTCCAGGTACTTGTCGCAGGCCACGTACTCGCGCTCGTGCACGTCCTGCAGGCGGTGCGTCTTCACGTACTGCCACAGCGCGTTGACGATGACGGGCCGCGTCTGCGTGTGCACGCCCAGCAGGCGCGCCAGGCGCTGGTCCAGCTTGAACTGCAGCGGCTGGTAGTCCAGCAGCAGCAGGATGGTGCAGCGCACGTTCTTGTACCCGGGCCGCTTGACCTGGAAGCCGTCCGTCTCCTGCGTCGTGAGCGTGCGGTGCCACTCCACTAGGTGGTTGTCGGGCCCGTACAGCTCTTTGTCCAGTTCGATCACCAGCGACTTGAAGAACGACGAGAACTTGCGCTTCACCTGCAACACCTCCGCACGCTACAACTTACTGCCCTCCGTGTTGTGAACGTACTCCATCCGATACATACATACACACACATTTAGCGGAACATAAAAAAGGCCAACATTTAAAAAAAATACGGTTTAATTTAAAAATTTGTACTTCTTTTCTTCCATAAAATAAACATTAATTTATATTTAATTTTGCGAAAACTATCGCATAAAAGGTGACGTTAATTTTATGCGATTGTTTTCTCAATTTGAAATAATTATATCTAAAACAAAACGAATGAACAACGAGCCAACAATATTACACTAACTAGTATTTCGATTTTTTTTGTTCCGCTAAATTTGCCGGTGTGTGGGTCAAACTATGTATAAATAATTGAATAAGTCAGAAAAAGCACATAAAGATATAACATAATTATGTATAATATAACGTAAGTTCGAGAAGAATGGCGGCAGCAACAGTGGAAAATGGTAAAATAACGGCATATCAAAAATGGTTTTTAAGCGACTGACATACTTTTTTAATTTTATTTAATCGAAATTTAAAAAAATATATATAATTTAGTATGATCCTTAAAGGATCATACTAAATTATATATTTTTTTTTAATGTTTTTTTACAATGCCACACAAAATGTGTACTTTCAAGTGTTCTAAACGTGAGGTAATACTTTCCTTTAACGTTTGAGGAAAAACATTTGAGGCATTATCAACACTTTTGAAGAAAATAATTATCCAAGTATAATGATAGCATATAGTAAACATGAATCTATATACAATTAATTTATTAATCTATATACAATTTTTCAACACAATATTTTTTATATATTTTGTTATTTTTTTGAGATATTTTTATTTATTTATATTTTATATTTTTATTCTACATATATTGATTTGTATTTTGTGATTAAATACAAATCAATTTAAATATTATATATATGATAATTGTTTTTTGAAGACATTAAGACTAATATTGAAAGTAAAAAAAAAATGGTAATTTTTGATACTTATGAATGTTTTTTTTCTAATGCATAGTATCAAATTGAATCATATTAAAATACATCTTACTTGAAGCCATATACACTACCTACTCTATATTTGTGCAAAATTTCACAACATAATGTTTAGAAATAAAAAAGTTATCGATTTTTGATCCGAAATAGACCTCAATTTTCCAGTGTGGCGGTATGCACGACTTACGTCTCGCATAGTAAAGCGTAATGAAATGAGTTACTTTGTTGGGGTCGTTCTTGGTGTCGTCGAGCAGGCGGCCCTCCACGCGCAGCTCCCACGACGGTACGGCGTTGTCGCCCTGACCTGCGCACGACTCACGTCAACACGTCACAGTCACTACTGTCACAGTACCTCACCTATTATACAAAACTGTAGTCCAGGGGTTCCCAAACTGGGCGTCGTGGAGGCAGCTCCAAGGTGCCGCGATTTTTCAATCGTCAGATGAAAGTTAAACATTTTGTTTTCATTAAACCTGATTACCGTCATTGTAATAATACTAGGAAAAAAGTCTACGTGAAAAACGAAACCAATCTGCACAGCTATTCACAACCATTCGATGCGCTGCCGAATCGAAAATATAAGGTTCGTTTAGGGGGAACGCAACAAAATGATAGTTTTATGGTAGAAATCAATACGGAATATGCGTAAATATTCATGCCAACTACGGAGCTTTTCACAATGCGTGGTCCGACACGTACTTGGCCGAGTTTTCTAATAATACACTTAATGCATATTTTATAATAGCACTTCAGTTATTCGTTTTATTTGCGGACGACATCTCCATTCTCACCCAATGTCATGACAATACGAACTTAAACAGTACCCTTAATGAAATTCTCGGGAAAATAATAACCTGGATGAATGAACACAACCTTGAAATAAACTTCCAAAAGACTAAACTCATAACTTTCCACCCCCACCAAAAAACTCCTTTAAATGTACTCTTTTCCTTCAATAACCATATAATAGAAACAGTTAATGAATTCAAACTATTAGGCATAACCATAGACAAAAATATAAATTGGAAGTTACACATACAAAACATAAAATCAAAACTATCAAAATTTTTATATGCTTTCCGGGAAGTTAAAAAAACCACAAATTTACAGACTGCTCTGGTTATGTACTACGCTTATGCTTATGCATGGCTTAGCTACGGCATCATTATGTGGGGATACAGTACAGATGCCCCAACACTATTCACCGTTCAAAAGAAACTTATCCGTATCCTGGTAAATATACAACAGACAGATAGCTGCAAACCCCATTTTAAAGAACAAAATATCTTACCTCTGCCTTGTATGTACATACTTGAAATATGCAAATTTGCTCACAAACACCAAGACTTTTACACTAAACGAGAAGACATACAAACAAGATACACACTCAGACACAAAACACGACTCAACCTACCATCATCCCGCTTAAAAATACATTCTACAAGTCCTCTGGTAATGTCAGTAAAAACATATAATGTGCTACCAGAAACAATAAGAAAAGAAAAAAAACTCCATTTATTCGTAAATAAATTAAAACAGTTATTACTAAAAAAATGTTACTATAGTGTCGATGAATATTTAAGTGATAAATCACTAAAACTTGAAAAATAAAGTCTTTTGCAATTTTAATTCTAATGTTAATGTTATGTCGATGTTTTTAGAATAAGTTGTATTGTAATAATGATAAGTCCTCTCCACATTTATCTATTATATCTTTTGCTGTGCCCGACAGGGTCCATGATTGTTACCTACCAAATAAATGTTTACCACCTAAGCCTACATTGTGGAATGCAATAAAGAATTGAGTATTGAGTATTGAGTATGCTGCTTAATAATGTAAAATTATTTACCACTTATAAACATCCTACCATAAACTGCCAGTTGGTTCCTTACAATTTCGATTGAGCAGCGTATCGGATGGTTGTGAATAGGGGTGCTGAAGTGCGACGCGGACTCAAAAAGTTTGGGAACCCTCTTGTAATTGGTATAGAATCCGTCAAAGCATTTATAACTTGTTCCAAAAGTATCTGGTGAAAATGTACCATATGGTTCAGAAAACTTACCTGTGGATGCGAAGTTCAAGTGCCACCTACTTATGTTACAGTGCTTTCGTTTGATTGTTTGAATACTTAAATTCTAATTTTAAATTACCTTAAAGATAACCAATTTAAATTTTCAACGATAATTTTTCCATTACAATTTAATGTTATTCAAAAAATATTTTAAGAAAATGTGGTGAGGTATAAATGTCGGTGCGAGCCAACATGATAGCTCGCAGGTTTTCGCGTTGTTCTGCTGGTGTGAAGGTTACGCTTTTTAGAGCGTACTGCACATCCCTGTACACGGCAGCCTTTGGGTTGATTATAATGAAGGGGCATACAGTGCCCTCCGTGTCCAGTACAACAACGCGTTCCGATGCTGGAGCTGCCCCGTTTCTGTAGCGCGTTTCCACGGTTTTATACGCAAGCGGTGTGCGTCCCTGGTTCGTCAGGGGCGGGCCAGACTCAATGTCATCCTGGCAATGATCACCGACAGGCGAGACTCTTAGGTACGGCAAACAAAACAAAAAAATATAATTGGAAAATAATAAATAATGAAACAGGTAGGAAAAAACAGCGAAATACTGAATTTAGATTAGAGACTGCACTGTCTGTAGAAATAGCTCAGGAATTTGAAACCTTTTTTGCTAATATTCCCCTTAAAACTACTGAAGCTTTAAATTCCACACCCGCCCATGAAGGCGTGCACTTTAGAGTTTAGGTTTTCAGAATACAAACCCCCAGGGTGTTATAAAAGCTTTTATCTACTCTCATATCATAAAATTCGAATTATAAACTTAACAAGAACTAAAGATAAAATAGATCAACCATTTTTCAGACTATCTAAAGTAGGTAACATACATCTTTTAAGGGGTATTAAACTCAACTGGGGTAATGTGTTACAACAAAATATCTTGCGATATATGTATTGCAATTAAATGAAAGAAAATGTAAAACTTCTATTATAAGTACACTTTGTAAACAAGCATATTAAGTACACAATTACAGGATTATATTCAAGATAAGAAGCTTGGAAACATGCCAGTCCTGCTGCACAGGACAATCTAGAATCTAGACAAAATCAAACTGGTTTCTTATTTATAGGCTGTCCCCCACACGCACGTTTTTATCGCGCGATAATAACGCAAGCCTTATTGCGATAATGCGTCCCGATTTTTTACACACAGCTGCGTTTTTATCGTGCGATATTTCTAACGTGTTCTCCCCTCTCAATTTATTGTAGGTACATTGTGTTCACATAATTATAATTATGTAAATAATGTATACAAAATATTATAAAACATTTCTAAAAGAGTAATGAAAAAAAAGTGGTTGGAAAGATAGAAATACCTTTTGGAAAGGGCAACTAGAATCAATTATATTTTTCTGTAAATTTTGATGTTCAAAAGTGCCTTTTGAAAAATGATTTGACTTTGCTGTAGTAGGCATGTTGCTCTTCCAATACTGGTTAGAAATGTTTTTAATTCAATCATTTTTAATTGAATTTTCTGCATTTGTTTGTAGTGGTATTGTGTGGCTAATTATTAACTTATGAGTCTATTATTACTTAATAATGAATAAATAACAAAAAAAAAAAAAAAATGAAAATTAAATTTTTTGAACTTTAATGAAATTTATTGAAATTTTATTTAAGTACTTATTGTAAATGTGACATTGTATTGAATATTTTTCTTTTGTTACTATTGTTGATTTTATAATATTTTCAATGATATGTATGAATAGTTTTTTAATATAATTATACTTACTTGTACTTACATTACACATAGTGTAAATGAATAATAATACAAAATATGTTAAAACCTTCTAATTAGAGATGAAGTTGCACAGTTTCGAATTTATCCCAGATGTGATGTGCCATCATAAAGTCATGATGATTTTCGGGGCTTTTTTTTTTTTTTTTTTTTTTTTGGATGGGAAATTATCAAATAACTTCTCCCGCTCTGGGTGGAGCGGGAGGGCGTGTCAGACTTTTACTGACTAAAACCCACCCGTGTTCCTTCCGTTGCCTGTGTGCCGAGGTCGCGATATCCCTTTCAGACAAACCCGCGACCCCGGCAGGCATTGGCCCTTCCGGACCCCGTCAGTTGGTGCTGACATCTCTTTGAGGCGCGCGTGGAACACAACGCGCCGTCGACCCGGGCCTGGTCCCTATCGGACGGCGAGCTACCCATTGCTCACCGTCCGCAAGCCCGCGCCTACGGTGGCCGGAAGTCGGCTCGCGACTCCCGACGCCCGGGGCGTCTCCTGCGGCGACTAGGGGCGCGAGGGGGCGCATTTTGCCTCTCCCTCGCGCGCTCCGCCTCCTCCTTTGCGAGCATTACTGCTTCGCAGAAGGAGGTGACGGCCTCCCATGCACTCTCGCTCCGGACCATGGCCTGAACCAGGGCCGGACGCGAGAGATCGCCGCCGCCGATCGCCTCCGTGAGGACACGGCGGTGCTCCGCCCAAGCTGGGCAGACCTCCACCGTATGCTCCACCGTGTCCTCCGGGCGATCCACACAGTGGTGACACCCGGGCGTTTCCTCCCGCTTTATCCTGAACAGGAACCTCCCGAAACAACCATGTCCGGTGAGGACCTGTGTCAGGCGGAAGGTGAGGACGCCGTGGCGCCTCTCTAGCCACTCCTCAAAGAGGGGACTTATCGCCACAATTGTGGCGTGCCCAGCGCTGGGTTGCGACAATCGCACTCTCCATGCCGCCATGAGATCCCGCCGGAGCTCTGTCCGCTGTGCCGCGATTTCTCGCGGCAGCGGAGTTACGCCCCGGCGTTTCGCCTCCTCGCGCAACTCCCACATGTGCGCGAGGACTTTTGCCTCCAGATCCCATGGCGGTATTCCGGCAAGGAGGCTCGCCGCCTCACGGGAGACCGTGCGGTAACCTCGGACCATCCTAATGGCCATGACCCTTTGGGACGCGTTCAACCGCTGGGCCGGTCGCAGCCTCAACGAACGCGCCCACACCGGTGCCCCGTAAAGGGCCATGGACCGCACGATCCCTGCGTAGAGCCTCCGGCAGGAGGCGTTTGGACCCCCTAGATTGGGCAGGAGCCGCTTCAAAGCAGCCCCTGCCCTCTGCAGTTTGGGAGCCAAACGTCGGAAGTGCTCCACGAAGTTCCACCGGCTGTCGAGGACGAGTCCCAGGTACTTCATCGTCGACTCGACACCGATGTGAACCCCTCATGATTTTCGGGGCTGACATAATATTCCACTCACTTTCATGCAGCTGACAATTTTTTTTGGGATGAAGTAGATCCCAACATGCGTCCCATGAGATTACTTTCTCTCATGACTTTACTGTATGAAATTACTTTTTTTTTACAACGTTGACATGCTAAACTTTGGATTCCTCCTTGGGTGCGGTCACTGACTCTCATTCTGATGATTAATAAATAATAAACAACTCCTAGAAATTAAATTTATTCAGTATAAACTCGATCGCAAAAATCGAGCAGTACCTCCCCTACTATAAGAATTTAACCTGCAGGGTAATGTGTAACACACAATGTCAATGCCTTTCATTTAGCCAATTCAACAACATTCTGTGTGATTAACATAGTCGAGCCGAACAATTTTTCAAGAATGGATTAGCGATTCCCTTCAAAATCCATTAAATTGTGATTGAAAGTGTGTAACACAATTGGGGTTCAGGATTGTTTACACTTTCATCAGATACTTTTAGAACAGACCATACTTAGTTATTTTTTGTTTTAATTACCATACAGTTGGTATTTTCAGTAGATAACGATGTTCATGGATTCCACATACCTGGGTAGAATGTATTGGAGATGAATATCCTGAGCTTCCGCTTCTGCTTCATGGGCCGTTTGAGCGCCTCCTGAATGTCGAGGCGCTTGCGCATGATGGTGGCGTCGAGCTTGCGCTCGAAGGCCAGCAGGTCCATGTAGGCCTGCGACTCCGGCACCAAATCGCGCACCTTCTGCGGCAAGATCTTGTCTGCCAGCCGCTTCTTGCGCTTAGAGGCCGGTCCGCCCGCGCCGCCGTACGCGTCCCTGCACAGACACACGGTCAGGCACTATCGCACGCGTGGCGCTCGCTCGGGGTAAGTACTCACGGGTTGTAGAGGCCCGGCTTGTGCTGAGGCGGGATGGAGGCACGCGCGTCAGGCGGGCGCTTAGCGGGCGGCGCGGGCGCGGGCGGCGGCGCGGGCCGCATGCCGGGCGCGGCCGGCGCGGGCGCGGGCCCGCCGCCATACGCCGCGCCGCCGGCCGCGCGCCCGCCGCCCGGCACCCCGGGCCCGCCAGGCCCGCCGGGGCCGCCCGGGCCGCCTACGCCCACGGGCGGCGGCGTGAACCCGCTTCGTGCCTGTATACATACAAAAATTTAAAACGTATCATGAAGAAAATATTTTAAACAAACGCATGTCGACTGCTGTGATTGGTTGACTGAATGATTTACAGCCAAACACAGAAAGACAAAGTCAATGACTAGAAGAAGGCGAGGAACTATTCACATTCACATTTATCAGGTGTTTCCTGGTTTCTCAGTGAGAGCCTGAAGACCACATGACAGTAGTTCAACAGGAGTGTTTACCCAGAGCAATCATGTGGAGGGTCAGGGGGATAGGTTGGTGGAGCTTATATGCATAATTATGGGTGTTTAATTTACGAATCTAAAAATGTCAAATTTTATTAAATTTCTCTTGTCCTATCACTTGAGGTTATAAAATTTACCTCAATTATCACATGAAAAACATCTTAAAGGTGATTTAAATTATTTCAGTAATGAAATCAGATTACTTACTCAATTTGTAAGGAGCACTACAATTATTTACCATCCACAGGTATATTTTCTACCCCATTTCTTTGTTTATATTTTCATCAAATTGTCTTGGAACCTTGGACCTGTCTTTTAAGTCGAATGCACACATACATACATCCAAAACCATGACCCTCCTGATGCAGTCAGTTAAAAAGTATTGCCACATTAATATATATTAATATCATGCTTTTTACTTTCTTGAATTTTCTGCAGTTATAAAGCTGATTTTATTTTTCTAATTAAAATTAATTTATTGTTTGCAAATCCATAACAATAATACCATTTAAATGGTAATTTCCTCTCTTCTTTTAAGCCTAATTTGGATAAATTACTGGATTTTTTAAGAAGTCGATTCAAAATAAAAATTTATCAAATAAGGGGAATCAGCACTTTTAGCACTTCAAACTTATATTATTTATTTATTATTTCACATGACACGTTTCCTTTGCCATTACAGATTAAATCGAATGCGACAAAGTAACTTAAAATATACTGCATATATATGACAGTCCCCCGCTTTTCAACATTTCCTACTGTTTCAGCTGGAAAGAAAAATTGGCACACAAAACTCCCCAGCTTACTTAGGTATATTAATGTTTTCCTTCTGTTTGTGCATGGCTAGTAAGAAATGGATGCCTTGTGGATAAAAAAATCTATCTTCATTCACTAATCTGACATGGAAACATAAAATGCCAGGCAACTAGAGATAGATTTCTCAAGTTCAGTTGCCGATCAGCATGGGTGTACCTAGCATTCTTTGTGGGGTGGGGCAGAAGTATATAAACTTGTTAAGTAGTAGGAATTTCTCTCGATTAAACTCAATAACCATGCATACTTTCATGCTGTAATTTGAACTTTACCAAATGAATAATAAAATTAGTATGGATATTTAACCTAAATTTTTAGCTTCGAGGCAGGGACCACAGTGCCCCCACCTTGCCCCACCATGGGAACACCCATGCCGTCCAGAGTTATGCAGCAATTTTACCTCTAATTAAGCAAAATAATTTGATCAATTGTATAACTATTTTTAATCCTAATGTTATTATTTTGATTACCTTTGTTATAATCTTTTTTGTTGGCATTTGAGAGCAATTAGCAAAATGAAGTTTGAATAAGAACAAGTGATTACGCAGGAATCCGCTGGATGCGGGAAGCACAGAATCGGTCGAAGTGGTTGGGGGAGGCCTATGTTCAGAAGTGGACGTCTTTTGGCTGAAATGATGATGATGATAGTGAGTTCGAAAACAGTGTATTCGTTCGAATGATACAATCGTCGCCACGGCACCAAACACACATGAGAATATAAATGTAATTAAGTATAGACAAAGTCTTTGGTAGATAGAATCCGGCGTAAAATTTAACGTTACAGATCTTACGGGAAAGTTGGGTCCCGGGTAGGGTCTGGGCGGCATTGGGGAGCCCTGAGGCTGCGCGGGTCCCGGGTAGCGCTGCTGGGGCTGCATGGCGCCAGGAGGAGGCGCGGGACTGGGCCCGCCGGCAGGAAAGCGTTGTGCCATGATTTTCACTGATTTTATATTAAGCTCTATAAGTACCTATAAACCACATTACTTATCAAATTAGATTAATTTTCCTTTATTTTACAGTACATCTCTAATTTCACCAATTAATTCAATACTGAATAATGCTCAATACTGTCAGTGTCAAGTCAATAAGTTGTCAAACATACACAAATGCACAACAAAGAAGGAGGAGCTAACCACCATGGAATTAGTATATGGCGAACCGACTAATTATCTATGGTATCTACTGAGCTGCGGTTTCCTAGAAAAGTGGTGGCCGCACTTGATGGCCACAGTGATGGCTGCCATGAAAACGATGACAGTAGCAAATATTTAAAACGTTTGATTCGCCCTACCGCGTCAAAGATAGTCGCGTTTCTGTTTCGTTTTGACACTTCTGACACACAATGACGCAGTGACTACACTTGTTTGTCATGAAAACGCTATTAAATAATGTGTGAGTTCAATCTTCTCAATATGAACACTTTTTCTTGTCGACTGAGATCGGTGAGGGCAAATCTAGCGATTTAAATCTTTATGATGTCAACACCGCAAATCTCACCAACTTACTTTCATATTCAACGTTTCAGTGACGTCATTCGCCCGTAAATTGCGGACGCAACGTGAACGGTCACCGCTCTTCTAGAAACCGTAGCTTTATACATAGCCTGATATTACTAGTTGGTCTAGAGCAGTTAGTCCATGGTTCAAGTGAGGATTTTAATAAGGTGAATCCGCAGTTGTAGCCCGCGAAATTCAATTATTCTTCAGTTTTTTGCAATTTGCAGGTCAGTGAGGTTTTATCTTGATCTAAATATGATTCCCGACTATAACAGCAATGTTACGCGACTAGAAATTTCTATGAAATTGTTCTTATGGAAGAAATCTAAGTTATAGAGATGTATTAATAATTCCAATGATTATAATTCTGTAAATACATATCTGTTATAGTCGTGAATCATATTTTGATCATGATTATAACCTGACACTGTCCTGCAAATTGTAAAAAACGAGCTATCGAGGCTACAATACGGATCCACCTTAAGAATGTAAAAACCAGAATAGCTCAATATTGTTACTAAACTCTGTATAACGTGTAACTAACAAGTTTATTATCCGTGTTCGCGTATACGTGTAATCTTTTGCTGTTGCTTTGCTTGGATACTGCGCTGCGTGATACAAATACACACCTTTTTACAACTGGACCGAGTTTTATTCAAATAAACAGGGCGCCTTATCGCGCCTAAATTGGTGACCCCGACGATTTACGAACATCAACGCAACCAGAAGAATTGGAATCCAGTATTGTGAAGCGCAACGAGTTCACACTCCGGGTAGCGGTTTTCTTCGTTAACAAGAACAAATATACGTTACGTATACTCAAATGCAGTGCCCAGCACTTTAAACTATGTTTAGCGAAGCGTTGCGTACCGGAGAAACAATATGCGAAGCGTTTTCTACGTGAAGTGAAATGAAATTGTTTATTCTGTAAATAGGATTTCGGAATCACCTTTACACGTCATATAAAAAAATATTAAAAATAAGCTAGATGGGGTCGGTGTTTTCTATCTGACTACTCTGAGAAGAAAGGCCGAAACAAACTCAGAGGTCGTAGTCTCTTTTAAAGTCCAGACATAATCTTGGTCAAGTCATATGAGGACCATGTGGATTAGTGTCTGAAATGGTCTTTTGAGGAAAGAACCACACAGATTTGAGTGGACCTGTCCAGTCAGTGCAAGCATTTGTCAGTAATCGTGGAGCTCAACTCAAAAGTGAAGGAGCTCAACTCGACGAACAATACCAAAGAAAGGATATTTGGGTAGGCCGCATCAACTACTCAAACTGCCAGACCATCATTAAAACTAACTGAGAAAGAAAAAATAAATGAAAGAGAAAAACTAAAAATAAAATATCCACATAGTCCTCACATTCACAATAATTAAAATAATGTAATACTTTACAAAGTAATCGTGTGCAGTTTGAATATAATTTTCAACAATGTCAATATGTATATAAAACTGGTTTATTGTGATAAATAATTAAAATGTCAAGTTTTATGGTTTTCACAAGGCTTAGCAGAGCGAGCAGCTCAATCCCAAGCTTTTTTTATCTTCTAAATAATCTGAAATTTTATAGTACCCTTTTTTACAAAGTTTGGTTTTAATACACTTTTTAAATCGTTTAATGTGTAGGTAAGTTTCGAATGTCAATGGGAAGTTTATTGTAAAAGCGTATACATTGACCCATGAACGAGTTGCCTACTCTGTGGAGACGTGTGCGATGTACAGCAAGGTTGTGTTTATTTATTTATTTATTTAAACTTTTCACACTCAAAAAAGTACAAAGGCGGACTTAATGCCTTAGGCATTCTCTACCAGTCAACCAAGGGTGGTGAAGAGATTACATGGCAGGTGCTCTGTTCGAGAGGAACAAAGGAAAAATAAAAAAATACATTCTAATGCATTACAACTAAATAGGTATAACAATACATAAATATGTTACAAACTACTTACATATACATACATATTTACTATAATATATACCTATATTATATATATATACAAATTCAAGGGAGAGAGGAGTTGAGATGACTCTACTCTATTTATTTTGAAAATAACTCCGCAATTTCCTCTTAAATGCATACCGACTGGTGGCCGTCCTGATATCAAGAGGAAGCCCATTCCAAAGAAGAATGGACTGAATATGAAAGGAAGAATGAACAAAGTCAGAAGTATGAGAAGGACAGAGTAGGAGAAGATTGTTAGAAGAACGCAGATTCTTAGTGTGTGAAGAACATAGATATTGGAAGTGAGACACAAGATAAGAAGGAGGATTGGGAGAGTTGAGAAGAGAGAAAAGCGTGGTTAAGGCGCGTAAACTTCTCCTTCGGCGAATGGACATCCATTTGAGCTCAGACCTATAGCTAGACACATGGTCATATTTTCTGAGGTTGAATATGAACCGGATACAATTGTTGAGCAGTCTGTCGAGCTTATCCAGCAAAACCGCATTTAAGTCAAAGTAGCACACGTCACCATAGTCGACGATAGGGAAAATCAAAGTCTGCACAAGCATAGTTTTCGTCTTAGCAGGCAAAAAGTTTCTCTGACGATACAGGGATCGCAGAGTACCGTTGACCCTTTGACTAACACTAGAGACCTGGCGTTGCCAGCTAAGTGTCGAGTCAAGATGCAAACCGAGATCTTTCACCGTAGGGGTAATAGGTATGACAGTATCGTTAAAAATAACAGGAGGAAGAGAGCTAAGCGTCACCCTACCCATCATGCGCGAGTTTCCAATTACAATGGCCTGACACTTTGAGGGGTTTACTGACACCCCAAAGCTATCAGACCATTTTTTGATGGCATCTAAATCTCGGCTTACATCTGCTATAGCGTCCGACAAACCCTCAACCCGCTCAGCTGTATATAATTGCAAATCATCGGCATAAAGATGATACGAACACCGAAGACAGTGAGTTATAAAATTAATGAAGATGGAGAATAACAATGGAGAAAGAATACCGCCTTGTGGAACACCAGCATCCAGGTCGCGCCAACTCGATGAGCTCTCATCAACGCGAACCGACTGCTGACGTCCCCGAAGATAAGACGAGAACCATTCCAGAGCCTCGGACGAAACCATAAGATGAGAGAGGATAGAAAGGAGAATATCGTGGTTGACGGCGTTGAAAGCATTGGAGAAATCAATTAATACCAAAACGGTAACCTTGGTATCCTCCATCGCCTCTCTAACGTCACCAGTCACTTTAAGGAGAGCGGAGGCTGTACTGTGCCCAGGCCTGAATCCAGACTGAAAAGAGCTAACAAGGTTGTTCCGGTGAACAAACCCCGTAAACTGCTTGTGAACGCAGGCCTCAAGCACTTTAGACAGGAATGGGAGAATGGAAATGGGTCGAAAGTGACTAGGTAGGGATGTATTTGAAATTTTAGGGAGTGGGCGTACATATGCCATACGCCACGGGGTTGGGAATTGTCCGGAATCAAGCGAAAAGTTGATGATGTGGGTAATTGGAGGGAGAAGAATAGCCAGAATCCAGACGACCATACAACGACTGATGCCGTCATAGCCCACAGCCTTGGATTTTATGGACAGGATGATCTTTTTAATTTCGTCCAAGGTGACCGGAGAGAAGTGAAATGGTTCTATGATGGGACTAGCAAGGCCATTAATGTAATCGACCGTCTGGGACAACATTTGGGAATCCAAATGACAAGTGGTTGTGAAGTGACGGTTGATATCATCAAGGCCATGTATTAGGAAAATCCACATGACGTGGTCTGCCGATACCGAGAGTACCAAGGAACTTCCAGATATCAGCAGGTGAAGAAGAAGATTTGTTCTCGAGAATGTGGCGGCGTTTAGCGTTGCGTATCATCTGATTACACCGATTTCTAGCAGCTTTGAAAAAGTTCCGATTTTCCTCGCTGCGATCCTTTTTAAATTTACGAAAGGCCCGATCTCTGCGCCTCATCGCCGTTCGAACCCCTGTCGTCATCCAAGGAGCAGGAGGACGCCGAAGTTTAACCATCTAAACAGGGGCGTGTTTGTCGTAGAGAGCAAGGACCGTCCGATCAAAAATGCGCAGTTTCTCGTCTACAGCTGTCACCGCTGCCAGGTGTTCCCAACTGAGGTCTGAAGCATCCTTTTTTTTTTTTTTTTTTTTTTTTGTTCCGGGGTGGAAAATCCTCATGGATGTCCTCCGCCCTGGGGCGGGCGGAGGGGTCTGTCAGACTCTTACTGACTAAAAACCACCCCGGTGTTCCGACTCACACCTACGCCGGGGGTCGCGGGAACGAAAGAATCTTCCGCAACCCCCGGCCGGTGCCGGCCCGCCACCGCGGGCCTCCTCTCGGGTCAGGGGGGGGAGTGAGGTGTTTGACTCCCCCCGCGACGTCTCAGAGGGGCGCGCGTGGAACACTACGCGCCGCCACCTCGGGTCCTGATGTGTGGGGGGCGACAGACGTCCCCGAGTCCGTCGCCCCTGGACCCATTTAAGGTCTGAAGCATCCTGACGGAGCTTATCAACGTCCATGCGCGCAAAACAACGCATGTGCAGAACCTTTTGGACAGGTTTAGGCGGTTTTAGGACATACAACAGTAAAATAAGGTCATGATGGGAAAAACCAGGAGCGGGACACTGACCATGGGAAGAAACAAGGGAGGGGGTGGATGTAATGATTAGGTCGAGCCAAGTGTCATCGCCAGAGATATTGAAATGGGTAGGTTGCAGCGAAAGTATATTGAGACTAACGGACTCAATGATGTGAAGGAGTTTACGGGATCGGGGATTTTGGTGAGCAAGGTCAGTGTTGAAATCGCCCATGATGACGCAATGTGCATACTCTGACCCTCCCTACGGATTCCAGCGCCAATTCAAGTTTAGAAAAATTGTCAACGGTGGGAGGACAATAGACTACATCAAGAAGGACCTTGGCGCCTTTGACGTAGACCTCCAAAAAGAGGTATTCAGCGGAAGCATGGTATTGTGAGGGAGATGAGGCAATGATTTTGAAAGGGAAATCGCTACGAAGATAGATAGCTACACCCCCCCCTCCCTTTCCAATTCTATCATTGCGGATAAGAGTGAAACCTGGGACAGAGTAGGTGGTGGAGAGAAGATGAGGTTTGAGCCAGCTCTCAGAAATCAGAACGGCATGGGCATTGGCGTCAGTAAAGGTGTCTAACAGATCACTGAAGTGACTTGGGACACTTTGCGCATTTATATGGCATACATTAAACAAATGACCTCTCTGTTGACTGAAGCTCCGACTCCGACGCACAAAATCACCAAGGGTGTCAGTCAAGGAGCCAAAACTTGCATTAGCGGATGAGCTAGACGAATCAATGGCAGAGTAAAAATAATCATCATCAGATAACATAAACTAAAAATAAGAATAATATAAATAAGTGATAAATAAGCAAATAAACTATCAAATATGCTGTAGGTACAACACCAATATCTGTGCACCACCCACCAGCAGCACCAGTATAATTGTACATGGATCCTTTGGCACGTGGCCAAAATCAGAACTGAGGCATATTGCTTCCAAAATCGTCAAAGACAATCAAGCGCCAAAAGATCCCTGTACAGTAATATTTACAACACCAGAAAAAAAAACATAGGAATTGGAAACATCATCACCAAAATAAACACAAAATATAAAAAGCGAAGAATAAAACGATACATGACAAAATTACATGAGCAAAAATGGAACGCGATTCACGAACTACAACACAAACCTGGAACAAGGAATATGGGACGTCAAAATTAAGGCAAATTCAAGTTTGTCAGGAGACAGTGACAACTAATGACGAAAGACATATTTTACTAACACAAACAAACAATTAACAAATGCAAATTACCAACAGAACGTGATTTATGTAGTTATGAGGTGAAAATAAGTAACAGTAAGCAGGTAGAAGGTGTACGATGGCAAAATATTTACGTGAACTGACGTCCCAAGCACAAAAAAACAATACCTACAGTGATTAGAAAAAGAGACACATAAATACCAATGGGTTGGAAACACTTAAGTTCTACGCCTTCCACTATCAGGATTGCCTCCAGAACCAACAGATGATTCCCCGGTCTTCTTAGGGTACTTAGCCAACAACGGATTGAGTTCCTCCAAAGAACAAATCTTATGCCGTGTTCCGTCGGGGGATCTGATGACAATAACCCCGTCCTGAGTCCAGCAAGCCGGCATCCCGAAATGCAGGCGCGCCCTGCTAAATACAGTTTGCCTAGACCTGGTCAAGAACTCCTTGACTGTTACTGTGGAACCCTTCAGTGCAGATTTTGCCTTCCAAACAGCAGATTTAAGGTCAAAATTGGAGAACCTTACCAATATAGGTCTGCTTATGATGTTCCCAGTCTGTGACATACTTTGATGGAAGATGCAGTGATGTCAGGCATAGCCAGTTTGTTCTTCAGAACATCCAACACAAGAGCCCTGCAATCCTCTTTGTCCGCTTCAACAAACCCAGTGAAAATGAGTGCCTTCCGACGGGATCTTGTCTCCAGTCCATCAACTGCCCTAGAGCACTCCCCGATCTGCTTCCTAAGAGGTCCTAGCATGCCGAACATAAGCTCACGGAATGACCGGAACTCCTCAGCGATCTTTGCTACGGTATCTTTTGCGGGTCCAGCACATTGAATCTGTGCCTCAAGCTCGCCCATCTTCTTTAGAAAGCACTCCTCAAGGTTCTTCTGAGCCGATTGGATATCATCCAGTTGAGATGCCATGGTGAAGTGTTAAAACTTGTGGTGACTAGTATTAGTGAGAAGCTGGCAGGTGGTGTAGTTTAAGTGCTTGCGTTACATGGATTGTTTCACCAATGTAAGTGCTGCTTATTTAATAGTTTATGCAATAAATATTAAACTCGAAAGCAAGTAAATATACTTAATAATAATTTTAATTAAAATAGATTTACGAAGTTGTGTTAACTTTTTTGCACCTACCCCCGAAAAAAAACCTTTTACAACCTTTTATTCCTGGTATTTAAACTATGAATATCGGACATTTTCTTAAAATTTGATATATTTTTGTGTACATACAATAGATTTTCAAAAATATATTGTGAGGCTACAGTCAGAATATTTATATCTCTGAATTTCTCCCGAAGGGAATCTCTTGGACCGAGGTTGTAAATGGCTCGAACAGCCCTTTTCTGTAGAACAAAGATAGTATTAATGTCCGCACAGGTTCCCCAGAGAAGAATCCCATAAGACATAAGACTATGAAAATAACTAAAATAAACAATTCTAGCTGTATCTACGTCAGTTAACTGTCAAATTTTTTTAACAGCATAGGCGGCAGAACTAGGCCTTCCTGACAGTTTTTCTATGTGTGGGCCCCATTGTAATTTACCGTCAATCGTTATTCCAAGAAAAACTGTTGACTCAACAGGGTCCAACTCTATTCCATTGACTTGAACATTGGTAGTTAGCTGCCTGACATTTGGCGTTGAAAATTTGATGAGTTTAGTCTTTTTTTCGTTCAGGAGAAGATTATTTACATTAAACCAATGCACAACTTTAGAGAGTGCATCGTTGACTTGTTCAAAATTGACTAACTGACGTTTGATTTAAAAAATGAGGGAAGTGTCATCCGCGAATAATATGATCTTGTGATTATCCCTTATGTGGTAAGGTAAGTCATTTATATAAATTAGAAATAAGAAAAGACCTAGAATTGAACCCTGCGGAACGCCTATGGTGACCGCAGGTCCTGCAGATCTCTTGCCATTAACATCGACCCTCTGAATTCTGTTATTCAGATAAGAAGTCAGAAGGTCAAGAGCCTTGTCCCTCATACCATAGTGGTACAGTTTCCTGATGAGAGTATCATGATGTACGCAATCGAAGGCTTTGGACAAGTCGCAGAAAATGCCAAGAGCATCTTGCGACTCCTCCCAGGCCTCGAATATGCTTTTCAGTAATTCCACGCCCGCGTCTGTAGTTGAACGACCCTTAGTAAAACCAAACTATTTCAGATGGAGTAAATTATGTGCATTGAAATGTCCTAGCATTTGTTTTAAAATAAATTTTTCAAAGATTTTGCTCAATGTAGGTAATATCGAAATAGGCCGAAAATTTGTGGGATCAGTTGTGCTGCCAGATTTGAACAGTGGAATCACTTTGCTAAGTTTCATCAAATCAGGAAATACACCAGATGCAATACAAGAGTTAAAAACTATTGCTAAAAAGGGTTAAATAACATCAATTATTGAAGACATGGTATGTACTGATAATCCCCAAAGGTCAGCAGTTTTTTTTACATCAAGCTTTTTAAAACATTCTATAATGTCTTTAGCATTAATAATTGTGAATTCAAAAAGATTGTCACATTCTGGTACACATTCTTTAAGTATTGAGTAAGCAGAAGTGGAGGATGACAATGACAGAGTTTTGGTTGTTAAAATGGGAATATTAGTGAAGAAATTCTCAAACTCAGTTGCCACCTCCATGTCTGCGTTAATATCTACATTATTGATTTTTAGATGGAAGTCACGATTCCGTACTGTCGTTCTTCCCGTACTTTCACTCTACCTTTCTGGTTACTAGCCCTAATCATGGAATTTCTTCACTCCCTCTTTTTACTGGATCTTCCAGCCTATCTGATATATGTAGCATTGTAGTGAATATTGATAAAGTTTCTAACTTGCATCGCAAGTTGGATACATTTAAAAGCGGCTGGCCCAGATAATATTTCATCGAAATTTCTTGTACGATGTTCGACTTCAATTGCCCAACCTACCTCGATTCTCTTCAGGAAATCCTTGGATACTTGTGTTGTACCTGAACCTTGGAAATCGGCTTTCATAACGCCTACTTACAAAAAAGGAGTCAAAACCGAAATTGTTAACTACAGGCTGATATCCAAGTTCTGTATAGTGGCAAATTTTTTCGAAAGGATCATCTATAACCAGGTGTATAGGGCTGTTTTTTTTTTTGGGTGGTAAATTGTCAAATAACGTCTCTCGCTCTGGGCGGAGCGGGAGGGCGTTTCAGACTTGTGACAGAGGGCGTGTTCCTTCAGCGGAGACGTCAAACCGGATGTACCGGTGATCGGAATAGGTCTCCACTTCCTTTATGACGCGCCAGTCAATGTCACGCGGCAACAGAGCGGGGCTGGCGAACGAGATGTCCACCATTGATTCACCCCGCATCCACAGACACGTGGGGACTGAACCCCGGTTTAGGACGACCAGGCCTGCCTCCAGAGCCCAGTCCTGCACCATCCTGCCCCGTGTGTCCGTATACCGGGAACTCCAAGCCACGTTCTTGGCATTGAAGTCCCCGAGGACGAGCACGGGGAGGGAACGGAACCCGACAACGACGACTCTCAACTCCGCATTAGAGTTATGGAACTCGGCGAGAGTTCGGTTCGGGGAGAAGTACACCCCTACCACGACAATCTCCCCGAACCGTGCTGCCACGCAACCCCGTCCTCTCTTGACAGCCTCGAGAGACGGAGTACCGGCAGCGGCAGAAGGGTCACTGAGCCGCTCAGATCCTCCACCCAGTCATCCCTGGGCGGGACTAAGTACAGCTCAGCGACCACGGCGATGTTAATCGACCACTGCGCCATGCTCTGGAGTAATAGATCTTGAGCTGTGGCGCAGTGGTTGATGTTCGCCTGGAGGAGGCGTAATGGGTCTATTATTGGCAGTTCATTTCAGCCCCCTCCCGAGTCCCCCGTGAGGGCCCTGCCGCAGCGGCAACGTCGGCGACGGTGACGGTGGAGGTGGCAGCGGCGGCGGCAGTAGGGGCGGTGGCTGTGGCGGTGACGGCGGTGGCGGAGGGCTTGCCCCTGGCTCAGTGCGGCGTGGCATCGCACAAGCCGGCCTTGTGACCGGGCTGACCACAGCGATAGCAGTGATCGCTGCGGTCCACCTCCGTGGTGCATTTAGCTCCCACGTGGTTGCCCACATCAGCCCACATGGTAGCGGAAGCACCTCAGAGGTCCGGGTTCCAGCAGTTTCGCCTGCGCGGAAACCCAGCCCACCAATAGCCTTTGGCCCTCCCCGGCGATTTTCTTGGCCGCCGACACGGAGCAGCTCACCGTAACGGCTTGCATCCCCGTGAAGTTAGGACGGAAGGTGCCTTTTTTTTTTTTGTTTTTTTTTCCGGGGTGGAAAATCCTCATGGATGTCCTCCGCCCTATGTCAGACTCTTGCTGGCTAAAAACCACCCTGGTGTTCCAACTCACACCTACGCCGGGGGTCGCGGGAACGAAAGAATCTTCCGCAACCCTCGGCTGGTGTCGGCCCGCCACCGCGGGTCAGGGGGGGGAGTGAGGTGTTTGACTCCCGCCGCGACGTCTTAGAGGGGCGCAGCGCGTGGAACACTACGCGCCGCCACCTCGGGTCCTGATGAGTGGGGGGCCCATTTAGAGGGGCTGACAGAGGGCGTTATCCGCCCTCCACCGACGCAAGGTGTGCCTGCTGCGGGCCGGGTGAGTGGACGAGATCTCCCTCTCCCTATCCGCAGCCTCCTTCTGAAAAAGAAAGAAAGAAAGAAAGAAAAAAGTGTTTATTCTGCACAAAATAAACGCACATTACAAAAAAAAACACAAAACAATACCACCTTACAAATTAGCCAAAAGCCTCGTATCCATTATTGACACAGAAAATTTTGACAAATTTTATCTACTGTCAGGGTCAGAGGCCAAAGATAATTACTAATGTGTTGCGACATTTACAAAATGAAAACAAACAATCAAACCTACAAAATGCTGATTGCAAAGTGGAAAAATAAGTTTGTGTAACAAGTAACAACAATAACAAGAACAATTAAACTGAGCGTCGTATCTGTGAAAGAATAGGTCATTGCTCAGCTGAATGCAGTGACTTCGGACGAACCTATTGTCAACAGCGCTGATTTTCCGCAAAAACCTCGCGAATGATATAATGACGTCCGTTCTGCGAGACGTCTGTCTCGCATTAGGAAATCACCGCGTCCCAGGACTCGTCACGGCCGACCATCGCATTCACTACGGCCGGCAGCGACAAGTCACTGCCTACTTCTGAGATGAGGGCACGGCGCGGCTCCTCTCAAGCGGCACACTCTGCCAGCGTATGCCGCGCCGTGTCCTCCCGGCAGTCGACGCAGTGGTGACATCGGGCGTCCGGCACCCTGTTTATGCGACACAGGTACTTCCCGAAGCAACAGAGAGCACCTGCGTCACCCGAAACGACAGGGAGCCGTGCCTCCTCCCGAGCCAGCGCTCGAGCACCGGCCGGACCGCCTCGATGATGTCGAGGCCGGCGGTAGGGCGGGAAAGCCTGTCCCGCCATTCTGCCACCAGGACCTCGCGAAGCTGAGACCGATGCAGCTCCATGTGTCGCTGCATCGGTCGCTCGCCCCGCGCCCTCGCTTCCTCGCGCCACCGATACGATGACGCGAGTACTTTCGCCTCGAGGTTCCAGGGCGGGGATCCGGCCAGTGCACAAGCCGCCTCGTAGGAGATCGTGCGATACCCTCGGATGACTCTGACGGCCATTGCCCTCTGCGGTTTACGCATTACGGCGATGCTTCCGGCCGACAGATCAGCCGCCCAGATCGGGGCCCCGTAAAGGGCAATCGATCGCACGAACCCCACGTAGAGCCGCCTACAAGCGGCGCTCGGGCCCCCCAGATTGGTAAGCAGCGTTGACAGCGCCTCAGCTGCGCCCAGCAACTTGGGCGCCAGCCGTCGGAAGTGGGGCCCGAAGTCCCACCGGCTGTCGAGCACCAATCCAAGGTACTTCATGGTAGACTCGACAGCGATCCGAGCCCCCCCGACCACGATGTGTGAGCCGGGTGGCGGCGCCCGCCGGGGGCCATGAAACACCATGGCCTCCGACTTGCTGAGGGCCACCTCCAGGCCTAGGCGACGTATGCGGCTCACCACCTGTGAGACTGCAGCCGTCGCCAGCAACGCTGCCTCCCTGTGCGAGCTCCCCTGGGCAGTGACCAGCGTGTCTCTTTCGCATAACACGTCAGGTCTACCCCCGGCCTGAGCTCGCAGGACGGATGGTGCCTGCCCTAATCTGCTCAGGCAGTATCAGGCCGCTTGAAGCGACCGCGATTGCCACACCCTGATATCGAAGCCACCGCGCGACCTCGGCCTTTCCTCCCCGTGGGCACCTTAGCGACCGGCAGGCTTTCCTCGCTCGAGGATTGTCCCGCTGATCCTGCGCGACTTATAGTCGCGCGAGCGTTTACCCCAGAATTTGGAACGCCCGCGTCCCGTGTCCTGGTCGGACTTGGTTTGGTCCCCCGAGGGAAAGGACGGCAACCAGAGTCGAGGAGACCCTCGATTCTGGTTGCCGTCGCCGGCAAGTGGTTCTTCCACCAATAAAATTGGCTTGTCCGTCTTCTGTCTCAGTTTTTTTGTTTTTTTTTAAGTATTCTTAGTTATTCCCACGAGTTATAAAATGTTCCAACCATCCAACCAAAAATAGTGGTTCGCACTAGTGACTAATTAAGCTATCAACCTGCGCCGCCGCTTGGAGGTGATTTTTTATAGAGGTTTTCTTCCTCGCGGCTCGGGCGGTTAAGCCAAGACCCTCGGCCCCCGTCAAATGCCAGAGACATGACCTTGACACTCTTCGGGGCTGCGAGACCAACGGTGGGAGAAGAAAAGGCTTCCTCCTGCCTGCCCGACGGCAGAGTTAGTGCACGCCGAGCCCGCTGCCACTCGAACGCTGCTTAACGTGTGCTCTCTACGAGTACACGTTAGAGCGTTCAGTCCTCCGACAGGATATTGGCATACGGACAACAAGACCCCCTAGGCCGTAGGCCCCTAGGTGCTCTTAAAAATTCATTTAGTTCTTTTCAACGTGGTTTTTTGAAAGGAAGGTGCGTCACCAACTTAAATCTGCTTAATGATTTTATTACTGACGCCATGGATAACGGTAAGCAGGTTGATGTCGTTTATACTGATTACAGTTGATCGGATTGACTATGAGATCTTAATATCACAGTTATATGGTATAGGAATACGAGGTAATAGATAGATAGATAGATAGATAGATATATCGTTTATTATCATGATTTACTTAGATGGTTTCCTTCTTATCTGGAGAACAGGTCCCGAGCAGTAGTATTAAGCAATTATATGTCTTGTTGGGTGCCTGTCCCCAGTGGAGTCCCCCAGGGTTTATTGCACGGCCCATTACTTTTCATTATCTATACAATGTGAAATTTTATTCGTTTGCATCCTCTTTAGGGGGTCATTGTACTCATCATTATGAACAACTTTCACTATGGGGCCAAACCTGAAATCGCGAAATAAAATCAGCTGTTCCCTACATTATAACGAGCTATGCGAACATAAATGTATGGAACAGCTGATTTTTTTCGCTGACCCTTCACTGTGCGTGGTCCGACACGCACTAAGCCGGTTTTTAGGTTTCCGTAGTAAACAAGGAACCCTTATAGTTTCGCCATGTCTGTCTGTCTGTCCGCGGCTTATCTCAGAGACTCTTAGTACTAAAAAGCTGTAATTTGGCATGGGTGTACATATTAATCACGCCGACAAAGTGGTAAAATAAAATCATGATTTTTTTTCTCATCTGTCCCATTGTGTGGGGTATCGTTGAAAAGGTCGTTCAAACACACACATGTTTTTCAACTACAAATTTAGGTTTTTTCTTAGTATAAATTCATCTCAACTACGGAACCCTTCATAGTGCGTGGTTCGACACGCACTACACTTGGCCGGTTTTTTTTATTTAATAATCTGTTCGGGACCCCTAGATGCGCGACCCTATATAATATAGGGCTTATACATATAATACTACGTACTCAGTAAAAGGATATTAAGAATTTCTCTCATGTACAAAAATGCCGATCTGCCCTATAAACACAATAAGATTTATTCTATCTTAAACTTCATATTAAACTATAATTATAATTTGTACCACCTACCTGAAAAGGATGACATTTATATTGCTGATTATTTGTATTAAATTCATTAATATTGACATTTAATTTTGACATAACTATAATTTCTCAAATGAATTGTAGGTACTAATATAAAAGAAAATAATTAAGTACTTGCTAATAACGTTTAATGCATGCTAATTTAGGATGATAAGGGCAGAAGAATGATTATTGCAATGCTTGTAAAAGGCTGCTAAGTAAGTAAGTACTAACATAACATAACACCAACACTAGGTATACACTTAGTTCGCAATAAACGTTTTTGAATTAGACTTGAACTTTTTTCATTAAAAAACGATTATATTATTGCATTCTACACTTCTATGACCGGCTGTGAACGGCCAATCACACAGATAAATACAGATAAACAAAATGTTATCTTTTAAATAAAAATTCTATTCTTTTCTAGTAATTTTTAATTAATGTAGAATCGGCAAAGTACCTATACTTTCTTTACAGTGATCATGACACTTTCAAAAATGAATGATGAAATGTAATTTTGATGAATATTACGCCACGATATGCGGCTGAACATGTTAGAACTTTTCTGTATTCCATTATAATACATACTACCTACCAAATTAATACATACCAAAAACATTGTTCCGATAAATTAAGTGACGATTTTAATATCTTTAAGTGTGATTGTGAAGACAGTATAAATTGCGAACATTATGTCGAATATTGTGAGACAATAAACTTGTATTATACTTATATTGTTGATACATTGCAGACTGCTGCTGTGCTGAGTTCTCGTTTAGGTGAACGGAAGCGATGCAAAAAGGTGATTGGATGGAACTACCACGTGAGGGACTATCATCAAACTGCTAGGCACCATTTCAAGGTGTGGGTGGTGGCTGGTAGGCCTTTACAAGGTTTGATTTTTGAAAATATGCATAATAGTCGTTCGGTGTTCAAAAATAAAATCAAGTGGTGTCAGAAAAATGAGGATAGAATAAAAAGGAATATTTTGGCCTTACATAGAAAAGAAAACAATTTTGTTAAGTTTTGGAACGCGACTAAAAAGTTTAATTTTAAACAGAGCCTTCCTGTCTCTGTTGATGGATTGCAGGAAACATGTAAAATAGCTGATTTATTTGCCAGTAAGTTTAAAGTTGACCCCCTGCATGCGGATTGCGAGCTCAGCAACGATACCATCGTGACTGAGTTACTGCCACCATTTACGCTAGAAGATGTAATCTCTGCAGTGAGGAATATGAAGCGTGGTAAGTCACCAGGACACGATGGTCTCAGTGTGGAGCACCTAGTCTGGGGAAGCGCCAATTTGTTTCCACAGTTATGTGTTTTTTTAAACTTATGTGTCAAACACGCCTACCTGCCGGAACTTTTAATGAGAACTGTGGTGGTTCCAGTCGTCAAAAATAGAACAGGCGATTTGAGTGCATCTAGTAACTACCGACCAATTTCACTCGGTACGGTTATAGGCAAGGTGCTGGAGCGTCTCATACAGCCTGAACTGCAGAAGAATTTAAAAATTGACGATGCGCAGTTTGGTTTCCGACCCGGACTCTCAACAGACTCTGCGATTATTAGCCTTAAGAGTACGATTGCCTACTACACCCACCAGAGAACCTCAGTGTATGCTTGCTTCTTAGACCTGAGCAAAGCTTTTGACCTGGTGAATTATGAAATTCTCTGGGACAAGCTAAAAAAGTCACAAGTACCCCACCAAATTGTAGATCTGTTGGGGGTCTGGTACGGAGGCCAAACCAATCAAGTGAAATGGGGTGACACTCTATCTAGTAGTTACAGGTTAGATTGTGGTGTTTGCCAGTGAGGGTTGACTTCTCCGGACCTCTTTAACCTCTATATCAACGATCTGATTGCGGAACTCAGAAGAACCAAAGTTGGCTGTCACCTAGGCAATGTCTGCGTGAACAGCTTGAGCTATGCTGATGACATGGTTCTTTTGAGTCCCTCAATCAAAGGCTTGAGGAAACTTTTGTCTGTCTGTGAGAATTATGCTGATGCCCACGGACTGAAATATAATTTTCTTAAAACAGAATCCATGGTATTCAGGTCTGGAGCTGGTCCGGGGTACATACCCAGTCTGTACTTGAATAGGGCGACCATAAAGGTCGTAAAGCAGTTCAAATATTTAGGGCACATTTTGACGGACAAACTTCACGACGACTGCGACATAGAAAGAGAGCGTAGGGCCCTCTCAGTGAGGAGTAACATGCTCGCACGCAAATTTGTGAAGTGCACCAAGGACGTAAAGAACACTCTGTTCAGGGCTTATTGCTTGTCAATGTACACCTGCCAACTCTGGTGCAACTTCACAAAAAAGATGTACAGTTCATTACGGGTTCAGTACAATGATGCTTACCGAACCCTTATGAAACTGCCAAGATATTGCAGTGCCTCGAGCATGTTTGCTGAAGCGAGGGTCCCGGACTTTTACGCCATCATGAGGTCGAGGGTCGCGTCTTTTTGGCAAAGTTTGAGACGCTCCAGTAACAGCATTTTGAGGGTTGTCTCGTGCAACCTTACAAGTCCCATATTTGTACACTGGATTTCTGTTCACCTAAACGAGAATAAAAAATGACGAAAGACAATGAATGTTTATTTTTAAGACTGATAATTTTTAATGAATGTTTTATTTTATTTAATGATAATTTTTAATGATACGTTTTTAATAATAATTTTTTATGATAATTTTTAATAATAATTTTTATTGATAATTTTTAATGTTAATGTTTTTTACTAAGTACTTATTTATTGTTTTTTTTTTTGTATATGGGTATTTTGCCTGAAATAAAACACTATTTATTTATTTATTTATTTTATTTTATTATTATCCTGCATGCAATGTATCATGTCCACCATGTTTAAACAAATATAAACTTACTTAATGTGAAACGAAACAAAAATCTAATTTTGTGAAACGGAACATTCTCATTTATAGGGAGTCAAACAATATCCATACTTATAATCTTAAAATTAAATTTTTATTCATTAATTCATAAATCAAATAATCTATACGTATATAAATATTAAACGAATTACTATACAATTTGGGTCTTGATGCGCGAGACTTTTGTTCATTCTCCTTTCGTTTCATTCAGTTGAAGTATACCAACATGTGGGGAGGTATTATATTGTAACAACGAAATACTAGTTAATTTTAACATTCGTTTCAACTATTGAAATTGCTCACTTCGTGGCAACAACATTTGAGTATGTAGAAATAAAGGTGCAAGTGCTTTTACTACAGCTGAAGGTCACCAAGCTCAAAAATTCCCTGTGCTTGTCTGAATAATAACATTTTATTCTCACAAGATGATCGAATATGTGATTTAAATATACTTATTTACATCACATATTCGCTAAGTCAAATGTAGGACATTGTAAATCTGAGGTCGGACTTACATAAAGCAGGGTTATCGAGAGTCCGTGTATAACATGACGCTAGAAGTCATTGAGGCTTCGTACAGCGATAAGTAGTGATAACATGCTTAAACTAATTTAAACCACAAGTGAATATAATTATATTTTTAGCGTTCTTAGGATTCTATACCTCGAAAGGAAAAAGCAAAAACGTTTTTTTTTACATTTTAGTATACCCTCCTATGTTATAAGTTGTACTTAACCGTAATTTATGTACCTAACTGGCATTTTCAACATAAAATTACGTACCGTACCTAGTAGAAATTTGTAATTTTGCGTGTAAGCCCTAATACGCCTATAGTAGGTATAACATAAGCACAATCAGCCTATACCGTTCCCACTGCTGGGACACAGCAGCCCTCCTCTCTGTGGAAATTTTATACGGTGAATAAGATCTACCTAATTTGCTCTGTTTTATTCTTAAAAATGCGTTCGTTTTTCATCATGGTTTTCATTCAGTTTCGCATACTTATTAGGTGTCCCAAAACACAACTAAGACAAAAAAACCGGAGTTATACGTTATCAATTCGATTTATGCCCTAACGGTTCGTGCAGACCTGCGCGACGCGACGTCGGCGTGACGCGACTTGAATAATACAATTTCTCGGAAAAGTTCACGATAAAACATTATCCAATCCATGTTTGATCAACAAGATTCATGTAGGGTTGGGCACGAAGTCCCCTCTTCGAGGAGTGGCTAGAGAGGCGCCACGGCGTCCTCACCTTCCGCCTGACACAGGTCCTCACAGGACATGGTTGTTTTGGGAGGTTCCTGTTCAGGATAAAGCGGGAGGAAACGCCCGGGTGTCACCACTGTGTGGATCGCCCGGAGGACACGGTGGAGCATACGGTGGAGGTCTGCCCAGCTTGGGCGGAGCACCGCCGTGTCCTCACGGAGGCGATCGGCGGCGGCGATCTCTCGCGTCCGGCCCTGGTTCAGGCCATGGTCCGGAGCGAGAGTGCATGGGAGGCCGCCACCTCCTTCTGCAAAGCAGCAATGCTCGCGAAGGAGGAGGCGGAGCGCGCGAGGGAGCGGCAAGAGTCGCGCCCTCGCGCCCCTAGTCGCCGCAGGAGACGCCCCGGGCGTCGGGAGTCGCGAGCCGACTTCCGGCCACCGTAGGCGCGGGCTTGCGGACGGTGAGCAATGGGTAACTCGCCGTCCGGTAGGGACCAGGCCCGGGTCGACGGCGCGTTGTATTCCACGCGCGCCTCAAAGAGATGTCAGCACCAACTGACGGGGTCCGGAAGGGCCAATGCCTGCCGGGGTTGCGGGTTTGTCCGAAAGGGATATCGCGACCCCGGCACACAGACAACGGAAGGAACATGGGTGGGTTTTAGTCAGTAAAAGTCTGACACGCCCTCCCGCTCCGCCCAGAGCGGGAGAAGTTATTTGATAATTTCCCAACCTCAAAAAAAAAAAAAAAAACATGTTTGGTAGCGTTCTATTCTTGTATTTTCAGCTCTAGCACCGCCTGTGAAAATATTATAAATATGTTTTGTAGTTAGTTGTTATATGGTTAGTGGTAATAATAGTTTCTTTCAACATCTACTTATGTACATAAATATCAATTAAAAAATTCAGTTAGAATGTGAGGTTGACGGACATAGTAAAGATACTTAATAATAATAATAATTTGGCGCCTGGCATCTCAGTTCCAGTTAGGGCTTGCAATATCCGTTCATTTTTACTATCCGGTTAATACGAATATTAATATTTTGCTATCCGGAATATCCGGATAATGCGGATAATACGGATATTTTTTAGGTTTTATTATAAATAAAACTAATAAGGGTTTGTAACACGTTTTAATCAGTCTCTCAAGAAAAATGACAAAGAAATAATAAACTAAACCAATGTTTCAAGTAACAATCACATAAAAAAACTAGTTCACTTTCTAAAATTATACAATAAAACACCGATACCGCACAAATAATTTGTATCTATTCTTCTCATACTAAAAAGAATTCTAACTAAAAATGAGAACTTACGTTTACTTTATCACAAATCGGAACATCCCAATTAAATCAAAATATCACTTTCCTTGGCAATTCAGCTTAATTATTAAACAACAATAGTATAAATCAAATATAATAAAACAAAAATGAACAAAATATCTCAAAATAATCAAATAATATTATTTTGACCCCGTAAAATATATTATTACGAAGGTAATTATTAATTTTTTTATTTCTTTTTTTTATCTCAAAATAATATTAATGACTTATTTTGATTTGTGAAGTGAATAAATAATTGCAAGAGTGATTAACTATATTAAAATAATAAATAACGTAATGTAAGTTATGTACTTTTCAGATCACAGCTTTTTATTTAATATTTAAATGAGAAATACAACTATCCGTAACATCCGAAAAATCCGGATGGTGATGCAAGTAAAATCCGGATATGAAAATCGGTGGATATCCGGATAATACGGATATCCGGATTGCAAGCCCTAGTTCCAGTCATCCTTAGAGTCGGGGTCGCTACCACAGTTTCTAACAACTGGCGTCACCCACCTGCTCCATAAGTCAGGTAGTCCCGCGGAACCCAAGAATTATAGACCGATCACATGTTTGTCGTCGGTTTATAAACTTCTTACATCCATTTTGAGAGCGAAAATTAACACACACATTGACAATAACTCTATTATGTCTGCCTCTCAAAATGGATGTAGGAATGGGTCCCGCGGTACTAAGGAGCTACACCTACCTCATTGACATGGCCATAAGCCAACAGATCTGTCGACATGCTGGATAGACTATAAGAAGGCCTACGACTCGGTGCCACATACATGGCTCATGAGGGTGCTGGAGTTGTACAAGATAGATGCAACTCTGCGCACCTCCCTGAAGTCATGTATGGGGCAATGGAGGACGGTCCTACGTTATCCCGGATGTCGACAGATCCAGGGGAATGATGAGCCTGCTTGGATTAAACGGGGAATATTTCAGGGCGACAGTTTGAGTCCACTTTGGTTCTGCCTAGCCCTGAATCCTCTTAGTACACTGCTGGAGGATTCAGGTCTAGGCTATCGGTTGAGGAAAGGTGGTCAGGTCATATCTCACCTCCTCTACATGGATGATTTGAAACTCTTTGCCCCCAACAAATTGCGACTGATGGAGTTACTGAAGGTAACTGAAACGTTCAGTAGCGCCATCAGGATGGAATTTGGTGTGGACAAATGTGCAGTCATGCATGTAAAGCGAGGGGAGATTATGGAATCCGAGGGAACTCAACTCTCGGAATCCATACACCTTAGATCCCTGTCCTCATCCGAAAGCTATAAGTATTTGGGTATGTCGGAAGCATTAGGCATCAATATTGCTGACATGAAGCAATCGTTGAAGGAGCGCTTCTTTGGCCGCCTGAAGAAGGTATTAATTAGCCTTCTTTCAGGCGGAAACAAGGTGCGCGCCTTCAACGGTTGGGTCTTGCCGGTTTTGATGTACTCTTTCGGCATACTCAAATGGACTCAGACCGAACTCGACGCCCTGGATAGGAGGGTCCGTACACTGCTGACTGCAAACCGGATGCATCACCCACGATCATCGGTGATGAGATTGTACATCCCGCGGAAGTGCGGGGGTCGAGGCTTCTTAAACGCGAAGACCCTCCACAACCGCGAGGTGTGCAATCTCAGAGAATATTTTTTGAAAGCTGAAGTGGGTATGCACCGTGACGTGGTGGCAGTGGACAAGGGGCTCACCCCACTCTCCATGGCTAAAGAGAACTGGCACAAGCCTGTGGTACTTACTACAGATGACCGCAAAGAGGTATGGCAAAGCAAGGAGCTTCACGGACGCTTCTATCGGGCTCTTCATGAGCCCGGTGTAGATTTCCTAGCGTCCGTATCCTGGCTACGTTTTGGTGACCTTTTCGGGGAAACCGAAGGTTTCGTCTGTGTAATTATGGACGAAGTTATCTTGACGAATAACTACCGGAGACATGTTATGAAGGACGGAACGGTTGACGTGTGTCGGGCATGCCACCGTCCGGGTGAGTCCATCAGACATATTATCTCTGGCTGTTCTCGTCTGGCTAACGGCGAGTACTGCACAGACATAAACAAGTAGCCAGGATTATTCACCAGCAACTTGCTTTGAAATACAAACTGAGGTACCGTACTACAAGTATGTGCCCGACCCAGTTCTCGAAAATGACCATGTCACGTTGTACTGCGATCGGTCTATCATTACTGACAGGACTATTGTTGCCAATAAGCCTGATATAGTGGTGATAGACCGATTAGCGCGCCGCGCAATGATAGTCGATGTTACTATCCCACATGACGGGAACCTCGTGAAAGCTGAGAAAGAGAAACAAATAAAATATCTCGACTTAGCACACGAGGTTGTCGACATGTGGAATGTGAGCTCGGCTATCATTGTGCCGATCGTCGTAACGGCCAATGGCCTGATGGCCGAAAGCCTCGACCAACATCTCTCGAGGCTCTCGTTAGGCGGTTGGATCAAGGGCCTGATCCAGAAGGCAGTACTCCTCGATACGGCTCGCATTGTGAGGAGGTTCCTGTCTCTGCAGCCCTAACCACCGGTAGCTTGGACCCTGCTCCCGATGCCGGCGGAACACTATTTTTTATATTTTTAAATATTTTTTATATTTTTTTTAAGAAATATTTAATAATGTATTTTATATGTCCAAAATTGAAATAAACGAAATAATAATTTTAATCACAATAAATAGTTAACCTCACTTAAGATGCTGGTGTCTACGCAACAAAGGAATGATTGTCCATAAGTAGATTCACCAATAATGTACCTACAACTACAATAATCTAATGAGCACGCAGTGTCTTGAACGAGAGATTTTTCCGACTTCCACAAGCCATAAGAAAAATGTTCCAAAACTACTTAGCATAGGCCCATGTTTCTGTAAGAGAATAGTAAATATAATTTTGTATGTTGAAAAATATAAAACATTCAAGGCAAAACAAAAACATTATGTACCGAAATCAATAAAACCATGATTGATAGCATAGACAATGATCATTCCAGCGCGGAGTATTTTCCAATGTTTAACATGTGATGTTATATGCCCGTCCTGTTCTTTTCCCTACACACTGATAAAGTTAGAGCAGCAAAGGTATACTTTAGACAGGCAATAATTCGCATTAAATACGACAGCAGATCGTTCAAGATTTCAACTTTTACTCAGTGCTGCCAATTTTTTTCCCTGAGTCCATTATATTATAGGCATGCGTCAGATACATCAAAACGAATTTAAAATCAGATTTCAGTCAGAAATCGATTAGTGTCGAATCGATTAGTGTTAAAGTATCGATTATCCGAACTAGACAAACCGATTTCACAAAACCACGGCAAGAGTAGCTTTGCGTAAGGAAGTATTTGTTTATGTTTGAATAGTTTTGATCGATGCACTTACAACTGAATAATATTACTAGAGACGATCGAAACTGCGAGCTGGAGCCTCTCCTGAAATCGATTTCTAAAAACGGATTTTGAAAATGATTTCAAAATCTGAAATAGGATATTTAACCGTTTGCGTATAAATCCAGAAACGCCCATGTCTGCTCCACTAGCGGTAGTTCTACAAACCACCAGAAATAAATTAAAGTCGATTAATAAAATAAGATAAGACATTACAGTCCGTTCAACCGATTTTATTTTCTATTGCGTTGGTGGCATGACAAATGGCAGCCGCAGTTTTATTAATGAAAAGATGTTTGTTTAAACGGCTTAACGGCAGATTTTTTTATCCCGTAAGTATGTTCCCGTGGGTTTTTTTTTTTTAATGACGTTGTTTTTCGATCTCCACTTAGGCGGAGCCTCTGTGTGGCTTCAATACATTCGTCATGCTGTGTCAGTCTTTCCACATCAGCGTTCGAACGCAGTGGTTCGCGGCATTTGAAAGAAATAAATCGAAAAATCACTAACACAGGTTTTACACAAACAATAAAACATGCCATTATCGTGTTATTTTAATCTTTTCTCGAGTCAAAGTTTTTGTAATTGATTGTATTGTTTTCTACAAATTGAATAAACTAACCACTAGTGTAACGGCTTGGGCTGTACAGGGTAGGCTGCACAGACCGTTATCTGATAGGTAGGTAGTCAATAAAAACACTAGGTTAAGTTCATACATATATTTATAGTTATTAGAACTAACACGGCTAGGTCGCGGGTAAGTCACTTTACTGTTCTGTTCTGAGCACTATCACAACTAATATTAATGAAAGGTACCGTCCTTGGCAACACGTGGCAGACGTGGGGGCCTGTCAGCTCAGGCTCACGGCGGTTGGCCACACGTGGCAGACGTGGGGCCTGTCAGCACAGGCTCACGGCGGTAGGCCGCGAGTCGTCAGGCCTTCTGGACCTTAGCAGCGTGCGCAACCAGTGTGCGGTCAGCACCGGCTCGCACAGGTAGCTACGGCGGTAGGCCGCAGGTTTTCAGGCCTTCGTGACCTTGGCAGCGTGCGCATGCTATGTTCAGCACCGCTACCATCAGCAGTATATAGTAGCAAGCACCTGCCCTCAGCCCGTACGAAGAACCCTGGAATGCGCGTTAGGGAGCGCATGTTAGATGCGGTGCAATAGCAGCAAGCCGCATGCGATGTGCCAACCTCCTTCCCATTTTAAGCCAAGGAACGGTGTGGGAAGCATTGTAGGTGAAAGCTCAGCACATCGCAGCGGTTTACAGGCAAGAGAGTTTGCAACATAGCGTGCCATAATGGCGGATGCGAATATGTGAACACGCGAGCATAAATCACAAAGTAGGCGTGGCCATGGTAGATGGCTCACTAAGAATAACACAGTGAAGCACTACACCATTTCGATGCAGTAGCAATACATACATATTTCAATCTCCTTTGCACTGGATGACTTGTAGCCGCGTGTCCGACATTGACACACACGAGCTCAGAAATCATATAGGTTATTTAATCAATATAGATCATCCAGCGCTAAGGATCTGGTATAATTACCAAGCTAATGTGGAACTCACCTTAGGTCGGGGTACATAGAATCCTGAGGGTCAGGGGATACTTCTCATCAGCTCTGCAAGCGGAAACCGAATGACAGAACGTCACCGGTAAACCAGTGACGTTCCCCGTTTTTAGTGTTGTGACATAAAAATTACTAAATTCGATATTTTATCACTCGACTACTTGCAGCTGAGAACCCTCACAACGCTACACTAGACAAAACCACAAGCCACTGAAAGCAAAATTTCTCCGCCAGTAGGGGTGTCCAAACCCGCAGGTTTAGTGAAAATCCCACTAAGTTGACAACATAATACTCAAAATTTGAAAATTAATCTTGACAAATCAGTATACCTACAATTTAATAAATGTAATAACAATAAATCTAATTTCAGTCTTAATATATCCAAACTCAAATCTGTAACCCAGACTAATTTTCTGGGTGTAACTATTGATGAACATTTAAATTGGAAAATGCATGTTGACAATGTCTGTAGTAAAATAAATAGATTTGTGTATGCACTGAGACAAGTAAGAAAAGTTACTAATTTAAAAACAGCCATATTAGTTTACCACGCATACGTAGAATCTATACTGCGCTATGGACTTATCAAATCAAATCAAATCAAATCAAATATATTTATTGTGGATCATAGGTAGGTACAGTACAGTTCTTAAATATTTGAGAAATCTCGTTCAGCTATGTCCAGGGCATACAATAATTAAACACAAATTAGCGACTAATAAAATTAACATTATTACTAATTATTTTCACTTTCCTTCTAGCACAATAAATAAAAAGATAAAAAAACCAAAAGGGAACATTAAGGGAAATGTCAAATTCAATTTGTAGAATATAAAATTAATTTACATATATGATTCAAAAAATTTAAAACAGAGTCAAACATCACAAATTAACATAGTTAGGTACATGTCAAATTATACAAATAAAATTAAAAAAATAAAATAATAAGAATCGTAACAAATTAAAATGTCAAATTGCAAAAATCATACATAAAATTAAACATAAATAAAAATAGATTTAACGGTAAAATTTTAGGTCATCGAACGCATCATGACTGGGTACTATATTTAAGTAGAGACTTGTCGGACAGAAATTCTTTTACAGAGTAGTAACTTTTGTTTACCAACAGATCATGGAGAGTCCTTTTAAAGTTTTCATTTTTGACAATCGTTCTAATAGGCCCCGGTATATTATTAAAGATGCGAGAAGCTGAACAAAAGATGCTCTCATGCATTAGATGAGTTTTACTGGCTGGTGTACGTAATTTGTCCTTGCGCCGTATACGCGTGTAGAAGCTGAACATGTGGATATTGTTTTTAACAAATACTGCTGCCTCAAGTATATATATACATGGTAGAGTTAATAATTTATTATTTTTAAAGAAATGCTTACAGGAGTCAGTTTCACATAAATTAAATATAGCCCTAATGCAGCGTTTTTGAGCAATGAAAGCGCGCTGTTTTTCCGTACTGTTGCCCCAAAATATTAAGCCGTATCTGAGAATAGAACCAACGTAACCATGGTAAGCTGTTAGCAAAGTACTCCGATTCGCTATTTTCCCTAATCTATACAATGCATATGAAAATTGTCCCAGCTTTTTGCAAACGTGCTCAATATGAAATTTCCAGTTAAGTTTGTGGTCAATATGTAGTCCCAGAAATTTCGTTACTTCTGTTTCCTCAATGTCACTATCTAGGTAATTAATTTTTAAAGCACCTGTACGTCGGGTTCGTATTTTAAAATCCATTATTTTAGTTTTATCAATATTAATCATTAAATTATTTATTCTAAGCCAGTCTATAATCAATAATATTGTTTGGTTAATGTCAGATTCTAAATCAGCTGAATTATCATTAGTAAATAAAATACTACTTACTTACTTACTTATAATGTGGGGCAACAGTACCGACCAACATAGAACATTTGTTGCACAAAAAAAGTGCATTAGAGCTCTTTATGGACTCCAACCTGTCGAATCATGCAAACCAGTATTTAAAAAACTTGGTTTGTTACCGCTACCTTGTCTATACATCTACGAAATATGCATGTTTGTGTGGAAACATAAAAAGTTATTTAAAACAGCGAACGATATTATGTCCTCGAAACAGACGAGACCCATACAGGCTCGTAGTAAGCAATGCTCCTAGGCTTGCAAAATATAACAAAAGCTGCTTAGCTGTGTGTGTACGGATTTATAATAAATTACCTGGTGATTTTAAATTGTTAAATACGAGATACTGTTTTAAGCGGAAATTGAGTGCATGGCTAAAACAAAATAACTTTTATAGTCTGAAACAGTTTTTGACACAAAATGTTAGTTAAGTAGGTACGTACTTTTTATTCTCGAATTTGCATGCTGAGTCTAAACCCGGCAAAACATGTTTGTACTATTTTAAACTGTAAGACCTGTAATACCATGTTTTGAGCAAATAAATATATTATTATTATTAACACTGCTTTTCTAATATTTTGTCATTGGCCACAGATAACAAAAACGTGAAAAGAAAAACGTTTTTTTCGTATTTCAATTATGGTAGTTTTTGGTAGAAAGTGTTTTAAAAATTGGTTTCTGGTTTTTCGGCAATCATTGTACATTTTCATTTATAAGCATCAGTTGTAATTAAAACAAAATTAAATTATAGCACATTACTTTGGAAATTAATCATTCCTATAATATAGGAATGATTGAGCAAACAAATAATGGCCTTTTGGTTAGAATAGCCCTATCCAATTTCCGTCGATTAGTAAAAAAAGGTTCGAATTATGGCATGCGTTTAAAATTGGACTTGCTTTCGATTCAGAATTGTAATCAGAAATAAAATGTGTTGCGTAATTAGACTGCTGGAGTCGCCCAATCACTAAATTTAATAATTTTAATATGTAATAATTTTTATTTCAACTATGTTACAGACAAGAAAATACATAATAATATGTAATTGTTAAAATTAGGTTAAAATTAGGTAAAAGATGGATTACTACTGGTTGGCTTAAGAGTAAAGACATATTATGCTGTAACCACAAGGTCTGTATAAGAATTGGTTGAGCCCTGCCTCTTAAACTAGGTATACCTGTATCTTAAGAGACAGTGATCAGCTATAAGGTATCTAATAGATAAACAAGACTTGTGTAGTGTGTCAGTTGGCTCTGTTTGTGTTTATATAATATCATACTTAAGTAAATGTATCTTGCTAGTATTATTATGTATTTTTCGTAAACATAGATTTATGGTAAAAAGGAGGAGAGGGGAGTGCACTCAAGAATGTAGGAGAGTATGTGTGAATGTATGTGATTGGATGTGATTGTACACCCACGTGTATATGGAGAGTGTGAGTGGGTGTAATTATGAGTGTGCAGTGAGAAATAGTTATTATTATTAAGCAATGTATGTAAGTAGGGACTCGGTTTGTAAATAGTCTTGTTGAAGTAGCCATTCTGTCACCTTAGACTTTAATTGATATCTGTTGAGGTCGCGGATGTTGAGGTCTTTGTGAGTTTTTTGATAAATATATGCACTAAGTGTGTGGTACTGGTGTCTGGCGAACGATGTTTTATGCTGTGTGCTTGGGGGAATGTTTGTACGTTTTTTAGGATCAGAAGGAGGGACGCAAGTGTGTCTTTTAAGAACCGATCGGAGCACAAAGAGCTGACGGACAGTAAGCACCTTACATTCCGAGTACAATTGTGTTGTAGGGTAGCGGTAAGGCTTACGTAGCATTACTTTTAATATAGCTCTCTGTGCTCTTTCAACTTTGATTAAACTGGTTTTAGTTGCGCCACCCCATACCGTGATGCAATACCCTATTACTGATTGACACAGAGCATAGAAGACCATTTTAAGAGTGTCAGGATTTGCCGACTCTCTAAGGGACTTAAAAATGTGTATCAGTCTCATAGTCCTTTGTGTAAATACTTTTAGTTTAGTCATTAAATTGCGTGTTTAATAGTGAAAAGAACTCAGCGTAGGCTTGGTCACCTATATTATTAAAACTCTGAACACATAATTTACTGGCCAAAGAATTATTTAATTTCTCTAAACTATGTAAAATAAAAATAAAATAAAATAAAAATAAAAATAAAAAAGCCTTTTATTTCTTCCAGAAAATGCTTCTTTACAAGTTAATTGAATTTTGGATGTTATTATCCTAGTTTTAGTATATACCTATAAAAAAAAAAAAAAATATTCTGTAAGAACCCCTCTGCAGGTAAAGGCCTCCTCCAAATTGAGCCAGTTTTCTCTGGATTGTGCTGTTTGTGTCCAGTTTTGACCCACTATGCATTTTATTTCGTCCTCCCATCTGATGGAAGGTAAGGCTTTCTTTCTTTTCTTACATGTAATTGACCTAAACGTTATTTGATTTTTTTGTAAAGGTATGAAGGAGGAAAATATTATTGTTTGTCCACTGTGATCTGATGGCAACTTGTTTACAATTTGTTTGTGTAAGTTATCACAATTACAAAAACATACTATGTATACAGGTGGCAGAGGAAGCTGTCACTCGGGTTGTTTCTGTTGGATATTTGGGCAGAAAAAAGAAAGGTTTGTAGAGATTACTATGGGATTTATTATTGAAACTAAATAAACACAGTCGTACAAAGTCTTGAACGGACGGAAGAGAATCAGAATCAGAATCAGAATTTTTTATTTGTAAAACATAGGTAGGTAAGGTCAAGGTCTAATAATTATTATACATGTCGCACTATGTTTTGTCATTGATGACATACAAATATTAGTGAAAGCTATTTTACATACACAAAAAAAAAAACACAAAAACAAAAAAAAACTCAACAAAACAATGATATCAAAACTAAAAATTAATTTAAAAAAAAAAAAATGCCTGCAATCAATTAACTTATTTTAAAGTGGTAGTGTTTTATCATTTAAATAATCATCAAGATGCCCTTGATGATTATTTAAATGATAAAAGACTACCACATAACATTATCTAATAATAATTTATGAAAACACTTTTTGAATTTTTGTAATGGCATGCTTCTAATAACGAGTTGCATTAGGGAGGCACTCCGGTATCACCGGATGCCGACCTACCTCTGTCGAGTGGTCGAGGCCTATTTGACGGACAGGGCCGTCATCTACCCCGGTCACCACGGAGAGTGGAACCGGCGAGAGATGTCGTGCGGTGTCCCACAGGGATCGGTCCTGGGGCCGCATCTGTGGGACATCGGCTACGACTGGGTGCTGCGCGCCGACCTCCCTAGTGGCGTCAGCGTAGTGTGCTACGCTGACGACACGCTGGTCCTGGCGCAGGGGAGGTCGCATGAGGCGGCGGCCGAACTGGCGACACGCTGGTTTGCGATAATCGTTGATAGGATCCGGCAATTGTCGCGCACATGTGGGAGTTGCGCGAGGAGGCGAAACGCCGGGGCGTAAATCCGCTGCCGCGAGAAATCGCGGCACAGCGGACAGAGCTCCGGCGGGATCTCATGGCGGCATGGAGAGTGCGATTGTCGCAACCCAGCGCTGGGCACGCCACAATTGTGGCGATAAGACCCCTCTTTGAGGAGTGGCTAGAGAGGCGCCACGGCGTCCTCACCTTCCGCCTGACACAGGTCCTCACCGGACATGGTTGTTTCGGGAGGTTCCTGTTCAGGATAAAGCGGGAGGAAACGCCCGGGTGTCACCACTGTGTGGATCGCCCGGAGGACACGGTGGAGCATACGGTGGAGGTCTGCCCAGCTTGGGCGGAGCACCGCCGTGTCCTCACGGAGGCGATCGGCGGCGGCGATCTCTCGCGTCCGGCCCTGGTTCAGGCCATGGTCCGGAGCGAGAGGGCATGGGAGGCCGCCACCTCCTTCTGCGAAGCAGTAATGCTTGCGAAGGAGGAGGCGGAGCGCGCGAGGGAGAGGCAAGATTCGCGCCCTCGCGCCCCTAGTTGCCGCAGGAGACGCCCCGGGCGTCGGGAGTCGAGAGCCGACTTCCGGCCACCGTAGGCGCGGGCTTGCGGACGGTGAGCAATGGGTAGCTCGCCGTCCGATAGGGACCAGGCACCAACTGACGGGGTCCGGAAGGGCCAATACCTGCCGGGGTTGCGGGTTTGTCTGAAAGGGATATCGCGACCCCGGCACACAGGCAACGGAAGGAACACGGGTGGGTTTTAGTCAGTAAAAGTCTGACACGCCCTCCCGCTCCACCCAGAGCGGGAGAAGTTATTTGATAATTTCCCATCCTCAAAAAAAAAAAAAAAAAATAATGCTTCTAATAACATTGGGTATTTTATTATAGATTTTTGGAGCAATACCAAAAAAGCTCTTTTTCATCAATGCTGTATTACTGCTGATGCTGTTTGCTGCTGTATTATTTTTTATTTGTTTACAAATAAAAAAATTCTGATTCTGTATTGCATTTTATCGTACACAATTGGTTTTCATATTGACTACGGATTGGGGTTTTCTTAACTGCTGACAATTTAGTAAATAAATTTGGATTTGATTTTACAAACAAAGCAACTTCTAATATATACCGCATGAATTTTTTTACCGTCTCGAGAATAATATGGTGTGTTAAGTAAATGGAACAGAAGCCATACCCGGGAATATTTGCTTAGTACCATTGAGATACAAAAGTTCCTAATATCCATAAAAAAACATGAAAACTATCCATCATATATCATGATAAATTCCGCTCATCTAGTAGGGTGCGTTCATACGCATAGAAAATAGAAAATAAAAAAGAACCCTACCCTCATGGGAAGGGTTCTTTTTTATTTTCTATTTTTAATGTTCTGGAATGAAAAGTTCACTTTATATGCTTGGTATTTATCGATAAATCAATTTCATTCTAGGTTATTGAAAAAAATTAAAACATTAAAATTTCTATGCCATAGGCTTCTACTCCGTTCACCTATTATACCCTATTTTTTTCGAGACGGTAAAAAAAGTCATGCGGTATATAGCTGGTAATGGTAAAATCTTAAATTTCTTAAAATAGGGAATGCAGCTGTCTGTTGGTTTTAGATTATACATGGATCGTATGCATCTTTTTTGCATCCTAAATATAAGTTCCCTATTTGTTGAATGCCCCCAAAAGATAACACCATCAAAGAAAAATCATCTGTCAGAGTCAAAAGACAGGTATCACAAAAAAGGTTGCGTTTTAGAATAGTTCTAACACTGGCCCTTAAACGCAAACTAAAACAATATTTTTCTTCTATAAAACTTAAACAATAAATTCACAAAACATACATAGACATAACTACACAGCTAACATTAAATTTGTAAACTCACAATGTTTTTCTTTACAAAGTGATTTTGTTAATACATCAGCCAACATAACATTAGTTGATAAGGTACTTCAACTATACCATTAATAACAATTTGTTTTATAAAATGATGACGAATATCTATGTGTTTCGTCCTAGAATGGAACAAAGTTTTTACAAAGTTATATAGCAGATTGATTATCATTGAATATGATAACTTTAGTTATGGTACCAAGGATCTCAAATAAAAGTTTTCTTATGAATAAAGCTTCTTTACACGTGTCAGACAATGCCATGTACTCTGCCTCAGTACTAGATAATGCAACAGTACGTTGCTTTCTACTCTCCTAAGAGACAACAGACTTCCCTAGAAAGAAGACGTAGCCCGTGTATGACCGACGATCTATATTGTTTGATGCCCAATCTGCATCACCATAAGCTCTAATATCCATACTACTTTTAGTAAAAATTAGACCCAAATTGAGTGTACCTTTTAGATATCGTAAAACTCTCTTGGCGGCCTTCCAATGAATTTCACTAAAACAGTTGTTAAATTGACTCAGGTAACTCACTGCGTAACTGATATCCGGTCTTGTACAAACTGCTAAGTACATAAGCGACCCTACCAAACCTCTGTAGTCATAAGTATCTTCCTTTTAAGTTTCTTTGGGTAACTTCAGACCAGTCTCCACTGTTGTTCCTGAAGGTTTACAATCTTCCATTCGAAACTTTAGAATTTGCAATTTTAGAATATAGTTCGACTGATTAAGAGAGATTTCATTGCCTTTTCTAGACAGCTTCATACCAAGGATCTGTTGGGCTGGCCATAGATCCGTGATATCAAATTCTTGCTGAAATTTCGCTTTAATTTTGTCTTTTCCTTCGAATGTCGGTGAACAAAATATGATCAAATCATCGACATAAAGCGCTATGAGTCTCATCGATTGGTTTTCAGATCTATAGTAAACACATGGTTCAGAAGTTAAACGACAGAAGTTCAACTTATCGCATAATACCTTGTTAATTTTATCATACCAAGATTTTGATGCTTGTTTAAGGCCATAAACAGCTTTGTTGAGCTTGCATACCATATTCTCACTCCCCTTAACTTCAAAACCCTGTGGTTGCTGCATGAAAACCGTTTCTTCCAGGTCTGCATTCAGAAATGCCGTTTTAACATCCAAGTGCTCAATACTCATGCCATATTCTGCTGCTAAAGCGATCAGTAACCTTAGTGTGGAGTATCTCACGGAAAACGTTTCCAGATAATCAACACCATATTTTTGGGTGTAACCCCTGGCTACTAAACGAGCTTTATATTTCAACAACTCACCATTTACTCCATATTTTTTCTTAAATAGCCACTTGCACGACACAGGCTTATGATGCTGTTCTGGTTCTGAGTCCAAACTTTATTTTTAATAAAAGAATTATACTCATCAGTCATCGCCTTACGCCAACTATCTGATTCTGGTCCTTTTAATGCCTCAGCTACAGTTTGAGGTTCATCAGGATCATTTTATTCCATTATAGTCACGAAGTTGGTCATGAGATGAGACTCGGAAGCATCATCATAGCTGCAGTCTTCTGGAGACTCTGTCTCAGAATCTTCTCCTGGAAGGTAAGTTGGATCCAAGCGATCATCTGATTCATCACTTGTTTTTTCACCGTCGGAATCATCTAGTGTGATTGTGCTTATTCTTTGTTCAGTATTCTGTGATATTCTTATGTCATCAGATATGTCAGAACTCACAATGGGCGACTCCGAAAGTTGAATTACATTATGATTCAAACTAATATCAACAAGCAGCTGTTGATCACCTTCTTTATCATGTGACATGTCTTCCTTATAAAATTTATTTTCTATGAAAACAACATCACGAGAATTGACACAATTCCTAGGATTATCCGGATTAATGAGTCTATATCCTTTGGATTCTTCATTATATCCCACAAATATGTATGGTTTACTTTTTACATCAAGTTTCTTTCTATTTTTCACCATGACATAAGCAATACAACCAAAAATTCTTAAATAGTCAAGTTTTACCTTTACTCCGCTCCGTTTTTCTTCTGGAATTGTACCAGGAACTGCCTTAGCTGGACTCCGGTTTTTCAGATAGACAGCAGTATTTACTGCTTCAGCCCAGAATTCCATTCCGAGTCCAGCATCTCGCAGCATACACCTGACCTTTTCCATGATAGTCCTGTTAGAGCGTTCAGCAACACCATTTTGTTGTGGAGAATCAGGTATAGTTTTCTGATGTTTAATTCCATTAATCGTGAGGAAATCCTGAAATTTTGAACTCATATATTCTCGAAACTCAACACATACTTAGCACCACTCAAAGATGGAGTTTGAATAGGGCCACATAGGTCTGTATGCACTAAACCCAACACCTCTGTAGCTCTAGTATACGATTTCTTGGGGAAAGGCAATCTAGATTGCTTTCCTTCAATGCATGGTATGCACTGTTTATATTCAGACGCACTATAATTAATACCAGTTGCCATACCTGACTGTAGAAGCTTCATACTTCTTGAGTTGAGGTGACCTAGACGTCTGTGCCACGTGTCTTGGGATGTCGAGCCTGCTACCGCTGCTGCTGCCCCTGACGTATTTTTCTCATCCTCAGCACATCTATTGTCTGACACAGTGTCGAGTTGATACACACCATTGACTTGAGTACCAGTAGCTAAAACATCAGAACCGTCATAAACAGTACATGAACTACTATCAAAAGTAATTTTATAACCCTTTTTGGTCATAGTGCTGGCAGACAACAAATTTGTGCTAAAATTTGGTACATAATATGCATCACTTATTGTCTTTACACCTTTTTTTAAATGCACTTTAACTTGTCCTTTTCCAGCAGTCAATAATTTTTCACCATTTGCAATTCTGACTTCAACAGTTTTATTGGAACTGTAGTTTACTATTAGCTCTTCTTTATTGCACATATGGTTTGTGGCTCCGGAATCTATATACCACACATCACTATTCACCTTGACAGAAAGAGCAGCGATAAGAGCCTTGTCCTTTGGTTTAGTCTTCGGCTTGTTCCTATCTCGACCGTGACTGTGACTCTTTGTCTTCTTTTCTGCTGCAGGTTGTCCTGTAGTTTGTTTATCGGGACAATTCTTTAAGAAATGACCAATACGCTTGCACTTGAAACATTTGGGTTGCTTCCGAGTGATCAGTGCGGTTATACTATCCTGCTTGTCCTCTCGTCTCCGTGTCTCTTCCAATAATTTGACGGAGACAAGTTCAGTACATAATTTTGTACCAGCATTTTCGATGGCCATAATCAGCGGATCAAAGTCTTCAGTTAGGCCACTTAACATTATAACAGCTACGAATTCATCATCTAGTGGTGACTCAATTTCACTCAACTGATGTGAGGCTTCCTTAATTTTGTTGAAGTAATCCTCCATCGAGCTGGTATCACATAGTTTTGTGCCAAACAAACTTCTGAGAAGACCTAGTCTTCTACACAATCCGCGACCTTCGTACGCCTTCTTCAGGTTATTCCATGCTTCGTAAGCAGTTTTTGCCGAGCGAATGTATGGAATTACTGCTGGTTGAACTGATAGAGCAATTCGTGCCAACGCCTTTTCCGCCTTCTTTTGTTTATCATCGTTCACGTCATTTTCAACAAATTCCCATAGTTCTTCATGGATCAACAGCATTCGCATCGAGATTTTCTGTTTCTTCTCTTCCTTGAGTTTCTCAATCGAATTCACGTATTGTGATGAAGAAGCCATTTTGCAAAAAAAATTTCAGTGGCGTGATTCTACGATATTTTTTTTTCGTCAATCTATCCAAAATACGATCGTTTTCGAGTGTTATTAACCACGCTCTGCTACCATGTTGGATATTTGGGCAGAAAAAGAAAGGTTTGTAGAGATTACTATGGGATTTATTATTGAAACTAAATAAACACAATCGTACAAAGTCTTGAACGGACGGAAGAGAAAAATCATCTGTCAGAGTCAAAAGACAGGTATCACAAAAAAGGTTGCGTTTAGAATAGTTCTAACAGTTTCAATAAAAACATTTGTCAAATCAAATGACTTAAAAAGGCTTAATAATCTGAGAGTATTAGAGCTATTTAATAATAAGTTAATATTAAAATCACCACATAATGATTATTGACTTACTACTAGTACTAAGTTTCTTTAATACCTACATCTTCCATACCAGAATCAAACACGGATACATTCTGGTAACTTGGAGGTCTGTATACGCATACTATAACATGCTTATCAAGCTCAACACAGGACAATTCAATGTTGGGCACGCCATAATTGCGGCGATAAGTCCCCTCTTTGTGGAGTAACTTGAGAGGCGCCACGGCGTCCTCACCTGACGCCTGACGCAGGTCCTCACCGGAAACGCCCGGGTGTCAGCACTGTGTGGATCGCCCGTAGGACACGGTGGAGCATACGGTGGAGGTCTGCCCAGCCTGGGCGGGGCACCGCCGTGTCCTTGTGGAGGCGATCGGCGGTAGTGATCTCTCGCGTCCGGCCCTGGTCCAGGCTATGGTACGGAGCGAGAGGGCGTGGGAAGTCGTCACCTCCTTCTGCGAAGCAGTAATTCTCGCGAAGGAGGAGACGGAGCGCGTGAGGGAGAGGCAAATGTTCGCCCTCACGCCCCTAGCCGCCGCAGGAGACGCCCTGGGCGTCGGGAATCGCAGGCCGATTCCCGGCCACCGTGGGCGCGGGCTTGCGGACGGTGAGCAATGGATAGCTAGCCGTCCGATAAGGACCAGGCTCGGGTCGACGGCGCGTTGTGTTCCACGCGCGCCTCAAAGAGATGTCAGCACAACGGAAGGGGTCCGCTAGGACCGATGCCTGCCGGGGTCGCGGGAAAGTCCGAAAGGGATACCGTGGCCGCTAGCAATGTACAGGCAACTGAAGGAACACGGGTGGGTTTTAGTCAGTACGAGTCTGTCACGCCCTCCCGCTCCACCCAGAGCGGGAAGTTATTTGATAATTTCACACACACAAAAAAAAAAAGGACAATTCAATGTTGTGTTCAACAGTTAGTCCGATGATGTTTTTTCTTTCTTTCGATTTAATAGATTTTTAATTAATATTAATGACCCGCCGACCCGCGTAATATCATACGTTTTCGGCTGAAATGGGTAACCACACAATAATTTTCATAATTAATTGAGATCACTTGATGATTTTTTAACCAATGCTACTGTAGCCACAACAATCGTCATAGCGAATTACCACGTTTCAGACATCTGATAAAGAAACACGGCAGCAAACAGCCCTGAGAAGAACTGACACCACGCTTTGACTAGCCGTTAAAGAAATAGGAGTATCAGGATTGCAGATGCCACACGCCAACATCGTGTTCTCCAGGAACATAACATCACACAACAGTCCGCTGTTGTGTGATGTTATATTTTATGTAAATGCTGGATTAATTTAATGTACAAGTTTTTATTGGTTAAGTCATTATATTGTAAATAGTATATAAGTCGCGTTATTTTACCAAAATATATCTTTCACATTTTACATCAACGAATATTTTCTTCAACCTTCTGATACACCAAGAACCCTCCAAACTCTGTTAAACAAATTACATCAAACTTGGTATTTTTCAAAAATAATTCTATTTCCAGTAATTTGGATATTTTGATTAAATATTTTTAAAGTATGTTGTATTCCCTTTGATTTATCTTGAGTTTGCCAGTTTTTATATTGCCAGAAAAAACGTTTTTATTATTCTCTAATAATAATTGGTTCATTGTAGGGGGTAACTTCTGTTGTCTTACTGCCTAGTTTAAAGAATTATCCGGAGCAACCACAACATCCACAACTACAAGTGAAGAGTCTATAATGCCCGTATGAGCTCCAGCAGGAAGAGAATACCTTATCTGATTGGTAGTGGCCTCCAAGTATGTTGGTATTGTAGGTGTATCCTTCTTCATACAGCATGTTAATACATAATTACTTGCTATTGTTGTTGTTAGTATAACTAGACAACATAGACTCGTCACTAATACTACACTTTGTTATATTCCCAAGACAGAGATAAAGTCTTAAAACCATTAACAAACTTCTTAGTGTCAAAATACAATAATTTGTCACTATGACAACATGTCAGCCTGTGAATAGTATTATTCAACGTAAAAATATAATTATTTTCATCATACGATAAAGTATCAGAATAAGCAAAAGCACACAACATCAGTTTTCCTTTATTTAATTTTAATAAGGTGTCCACACCATTCACTATGTCCTTTTTTGGTAAAACCAGTACTATTACCTAATAATAAAACCATTGTAGAATAATTATTTAAGTTTGTGTTTGCAATAATTTAAATCATTTGTTTAAAAATTGTGAATAATTAGGGGCATTTATTTTATGTATTTTATTTTCTCTTCTACTCTTACACACGTTGTCTACATCTCTTTAACTACTTTCCTATCGCAGGTATGCTGGAAGAGTTTTCGTTAGAAATAAGCATCACCTTTGTACGTATTTTTCTGTTCCTTTTTTTCTTGTCTGTTTATATGTGTGTACATAAACCGTTAAATAAATAAATAAATAAAACTTATGTTATGATAGCTATGATTGGTAAAACCATGGCTAAGGTAATTGAGTAAAATTTTCCCAAAGCCTGAACCTAATTCGTCACAAAAAAATATTGAGTTATTTTTCTGTGAATTAACACAAGTCTCTGCTGGAAGAGCCAACACTGGAGGGGGCAAGCTAGGCTGAGGCTGAGGAGGTAGTGGTTGGTTGGTACAGCTGCATGAGAGGTTATTAGTCAAAGACTCATACATCTCAGCATTGCACTTCACCAAGTCAAGTAGTTTCGCTTAACCCTTTATACAACCGTGGGACAGTACTGGAACATACCAAATTTTTCCATATAAAATCCAAAGCAAAATATTTTTTCCGTAATAGAACAGAGTTCTCGTTCGGGAACATAGCGCGCTTCAATATTTAGTATAATTTATAGCTAAAAGATGGCGCTTTTTCAAGAAAAACGAATTTGAATCGAACAGTTTGGTGTTTCGTAGAAGTTTTGATATTATAATTTTCCGTATTTTGTTGAAAATAATTGTCGTTTTATGTTTGTGTCAGTTCTGGTACATTGTGTTAAAATGTACATTTAGTGTCGTACATTGAGCACTTTTTATTGTTGCGACAGGATGGCATCCAGAGGTTTAGGAGACGAACAAATAGAGGAGTTTCTCTTTGATTATGCAGAGAGTGAAGATGGATTCGACGGTGATGACGACAGCATCGCAGATCCTGATTTTGTTCCGGATTTGGAGGTGCCATTAGAAGTGGATGATTTTGAAGAGGTTGATGGAGTAAATATTGACACAATCATTACAGAAATTACTGAGAATTCAAGTAGTGTTTCCGAACCGCCAACTTTGTCTGAAACCGTTTCTCAACCAGGAACATCATCCAGACCTGGATTATCAGGAGGCAGTCAAACCAATCGGAAATTGAATTTACGTTGGAAAAAAAAGAACCTGCAGCTAAGCTAGCTCGTGAAATACCACGTAATCAAAATTACCGCCTATATTTTGACAACTACTTCACATCCCTGCTGCTACTTGAAAATTTTGCAAAACAAGGAATATTGAGCTTAGGAACCATTCGACGCAACCGAATACCTGATTGCAAACTACCCTCAGAAAAATAAATCTAAAAAAAAGAACGTGTCTATTCAGTTGAGTACGTTGCCTGTGTTGAAGGAACAGACATTTCTACAGTGGCCTGGAAAGACAATAAAATAGTCACATTTGCCTCCAGTTTTGTGGGTGAACTACCCAAGTCACAAGTATCTAGATACGACAAGCCCCACAAGAGGTATGTGACCATTGATAGACCAAACGTGGTAGGAGAATACAACCGCCACATGGGCGGTGTCGATCTCATTGACAGTATAATGGGTAGATATAAAATAAAACTACGAAGCAAGAGATGGCAGGTTCGAATGTTTTACCATTTTCTGGACCTTGCCATGTCCAATGCCTGGTTACTGTACAAAAGGGTTTATAAGACTAAGAGTACGAATGAACCACTGCTGTCTTCTGCTGATTTTCGTGAAGAGATTGGTACGGTGCTCTGTAAGATGGGAATAAAAGCACACGTACAACGCCGAAGCATTGAACCAGACATCCAGGCGAAAAAACGCAAGGGTCCAGCTCAATTTGTGCCTCCAGCAGCTGTGCGCCAAGACCAAGTAGGTCACTGGCCAGTATGGGTCGAAAAACGTATCCGCTGCAAGTTCCCTAAATGCTCCGGCAAATCACAGACCAGTTGTGGAAAGTGCGGAGTTGCATTATGCAACAACAAACAAAACAATTGTTTTAAATCATTCCATACTTCCTAGTGGAACACATTGCAGCAATGTACCCGTAATGGCACACTCCCTTTTTTTTTTCATTTTGTGAAGTAACTATTAAAATTTTTGAAAATAAAAAAAATACGTGTTTTCTTATTTACGAAATCCTATCCTAACTGCTACATTTTATTAAATAATATTTTATTGAGTTATAAAGGGTTAATTGCTGTTGTGAAGTCTCATATTTTTCAAAAATATCTTTCCGCAAGTGCTCCTTGTGTAGTACACTCGAGAGCAATGAATCCGGGTCACTTAAAGAATCCTAAAAATCTCGGAAACTAAAAATGCTAGGTTAATGCAATAAATTGTATTTAATAGACAATGTAATACTCCTTAAATGAAGGTATTAAAACTTCTTAGTTATTGTAAAGTTATATCATAAAAAAATCAAATTTGAAAAAGGGCCACTTTCGAAGATGGAACTACGAAATTACAGCATTTGGTTTTGCTTTTGTTTGTAATCTGTCATTTAAGTGGGTACATAAACCATGTTGATAGTGCTCTATATTCATTATTCAAGCTGAAATTATGTCGCTTACGCCTGAAGAATGCACCAGAATACTTACAATGCTGGAAACCGGCCGGAGTCAGCGCGATACAGCCAGGACTGTCGGTGTGTCGCTGTCAACAGTACAAAGAGTTCTCCGACGTTACGAAGAAACTGGTTCTAACCTACGCAGACCAGGAACGGGCAGAACCAGGTGTACCACAGCACGAGAAGACCGATACTTGGTGAACACCATGCTTCGAAATCGCTTTCTCACAGGAACTGAACTCACAAATCAGTTTCGACGCCTCGGAGGAAGTAACCCAAGTGCATGGACAGTAAGACGTCGGCTTGCTGAATCTAACTTAAAACCCCTTAGACCTGCAAACGGCCCTAAACTGGAGCGTGGGCATCGTATTTCAAGACTAAGATATGCCCAGAGCCACGTAAATTGGAGTATTGAAGATTGGTCAAAAGTTATGTTCTCCGACGAATCAAAATTTATGCTCTACAAGCACGATGGAAGACACAGAGTGTATCGAAGACCAGGGGAAAGATTCAAGCAAGCATGCATCGAAGAAAAAGTAGCCTACGGTGGTGGGTCTGTACTTGTGTGGGCCGGAATTTCTTCTGAAAGTCGCACAGAGCTGGTGATCATAGAAAACGGCTCTTTAACTAGCGTAAGATATGTGGAAGAAATCCTCAATGATCACGTTGGTCCATTTATGGTCAATTTAGGTGAGGATGCTATATTTATGCATGACAATGCCCGACCTCATACAGGTAGGATTGTGAATGACTACCTTCAAGAGATGAACATTACTCGTATGGAGTGGCCAGCGCGCAGCCCGGATATCAACCCGATCGAGCATGCTTGGGACGAGCTAGGCAGATGCGTAAAACAACGAAACCCTCCCCCAATCACGCTTCGTGAGCTCAAAATTGCTCTCACAGAGGAATGGGAGAATATTCCCCAAAATCGTATAAGGAACTTGGTGTACAGCATGCCAAACCGCGTAAACGCAGTAATGGAAGCACGAGGAGGCAATACGAAGTATTAAAATTCAAGAAAATCGTAATAAAGTTCAAAAATTTCATGTTTCCTATTTTTGTTTTAAGGAGAGATCAGCAGTTTTTTTCTTTATGTAATTTTGTGTAAATAAAATGTATGGTGACTCATATTTTTTTTACTTTCATTTAAGGAGTATTACATTGTCTATTAAATACAATTTATTGCATTAACCTATCATTTTTAGTTTCCGAGATTTTTAACATTCTTTAAGTGACCCGGATTCATTGCTCTCGAGTGTATATCAATATATAGGAGCTGGATATCAGTGTCATATTTTCCCTACATTTATCTAACTCAATAGTACAAGTATTTAAACTATTTGATAAGACAACACGTTCCTTTCTACGTGAAAGATTTAATTTTAAGAGATTTTGTTTTTTGATTGCTCTCTATGACCGTTTAATTATACTTACGACGTTACATCCTCAAGATTTAATTATTACTATGTAGTTTCACATCTCAATGTACTAGGCGTCGCACATAATTTTTAGAGCTGTGGAAATAAAAATCAAATTATAAATTCAAATTGTTTTTTTTTTTTTTTTTTTTTTTTCTTTATTTATTTAAAGGGGCTTTTACGCATCAAATTGGTTCTACTAGATTGGTTCCTCAAGGTTCAATTTTGGGTTCATTCCTCTTTTTAGTTTACATTAATGATTTACCCCAATTACTCCAAAATCAACCGAAGATGGTGTTATTTGCAGATGACACATCATTGATCTTTAAAATAAACCGACGGTCACAAAATCTTGACGCCGTGAATACCTCTATTCTTCAGGTCCAAGATTGGTTTACGGTAAATAATTTGGTACTAACTAAAAAAAAAAACAAATGCATTAGATTTAAATTACCTAATGTTTAGAAGTAGCGGATGTGACATCTTATTGAATGGAGAAAAACTAGAATATATTAATCAAACAGTTTTCCTAGGAATCACGCTAGACGAGAAATTACAATGGGGACCTCATTTATAACATCTCTTGCGGGGCGGCTAAGCTCTGCCGCTTTTGCTGTTAGAATGATCCACATTATTATGTCGTATGGCATTTTACTGTGGGGTCGGGCTGCTGACATTGAATCCATATTCCCATTGAATTCATATTGTTACATTGTTCAAGGCGGTAGAAAGGAAACAGTATCTACATGTATGGAGGTTGGACAAAAGTACTACAGAAGATAGCATTAAGGAATATATAAAAGGTATATTAGGAAATAACTCGGAATTTATAGTAGAAAAGTTAAAAACGAGAACTGAAAGAAATTATTCCTCATTTAAAATAGGTTTACCAGAAAACAGCTTCGAAAAATTATGTAACCCTGATGTTTGGCCACTAAATGTAGAATTTAGTGAATGGATTTTTTTTCGACGCTCAACCACAACCACATCAAACCATCCACGAACACACACTTAGAGCATACAACATTTTCTACCAAAACGGGGACTAAGAACCAAAACAACAAGATTTTTATCGCTACTGGAATCGTCGGATATTGATATATTTGCTATAACTGAAACGGGATGTAACAAATCAATTTATGATTCCGAAATTTCACTGCCAGGATACCAGCAGTGCTATTCTGTAACCATCTCACCGTGAAAACTAAGGTGAAGTGAGCGTGGAGTGAGCTGTCATTCCACAGGGATTGACACTATTGACAGCTCACTTCACCCAAGTTTTCACGGTGAGATGTTTACAGAATAGCGTGGCAGATCCTACGTTGTGACCGAGCAGACGGACGCAAGCAGGGCGGCGTACTTTTAGTGGCCACACCGTGTTTTGAACTGCGACGAATACAAATGCCACATGATATTAATATTGATACTCAACAATTCGAAATAATATGTGCAAGTGTTTATAAGCAGAGTCGTTTCTTATTTCTATGCTGTGTAGTGTATATAGGTACCACCAAAGGCAGAAGAGACTGAGTACATGGTAATGTTTACTTTATTAGAGAAATTGTGTGTAATATAGTAATTTTAGGAGATTTTAATTTAGTTTCGTGCAATAGTAATGTATGTAGTTATTTTGAATATTTTGTGGCCTTTTGTGAGGTCGCTCAGTGTAACATGGTGCCGAATTGCAATAATAGGCAACTGGACCTTGTGTTGAGTGGGCGCGGTGGGGTGACGGTGTGCGCTGCCGACGAAGGTCTGCAGCCCGTGGACGTATATCACCCGCCGCTGCGTTGCCTTGCCGCGGCGTTGCGGCGGCATGTGCGCGCCAATAACAACATATTCCACACCCGCAGCTCGCGAATCACAACCACACCCTCAGTCACAGTATAGGAAATGGAATTTTCGTAAAGCAGATTACAATAAGTTATATTATTTAATTAATTTAATAGACTGGAAATATTTATACAATATCCAAGATCCTGATTTGGCTTTAAACTTTTATTATGATAAAATATATGAAACCTTCGAAGCTAGCATTCCTCCGAAAACTAAAAATATTAGTAATAGAAGATATCCAGAATGGTATAACTTAGGTCTTATTAAAGAAATTAAATTAAAATACAATTTGCACAAAAAGTATAAAGCGACCAAATCTCCAATTGATTATGAGGCATTCTCTCAGTGTCGGGCAAGGGTGAAGACGGAAACAGCGAGTTCTCACCTCCGGTACAGAGATCGAGTACAGAACCATCTCGCTACAGACCCTAAATCGTTCTGGAATTACGTTAGGTCGAAAAAAGACACTTCTAGTCAGTACAAATTGATCAAAGAGGGACGAGTTCTATTTGGTGATGAATCCGCTAAGGAATATGCACGATTCTTTCACTCTGTGTGCAGCGCAACAGCGGGCACGCTGAGCGCGGGGGCGGCGTGCGGGGAGGCGCCACCGAGCGGCGCGTATGCGCACCTCGCCTGCCTCGAGCGGGCGGCCGTTGGGCGCGCGCTGACTGCTCTGCCGCCTAAGCGCTCAGTGGGTCCGGACGGTATTCCGCCCTTCATTTTAAGAGATTGCCGCATGGTATTAATAGAACCTTTGCTGCACATATTTAATGTTTGTTTGTCGGTGGCAAACTTTCCTAGTCGTTGGAAACTTACGCGGGTGGTACCGATACCGAAAGGTTGAGGTGGTACGGATGTCAGTGACTTCAGGCCTATTGCGATACTGAGCGCACCAGCTAAGGTATTCGAGATGGCTGTTCACAATTGCCTTTATGCACAGATAGGCCCTCATTTGTCTGATACGCAGCACGGTTTCCGTCCTGGGCGCGGTACAACGGGGAACTTGCTTCGCCTGATGACACAGTTGGTGACCAGCACCAGCTGTTGACGCTGGGCTTCAGGTTGACGTAGCCTATCTAGACTTTAAGAAGGCGTTCGACACAGTCGACCACGACATACTCTTGTCAAGGCTGGCGGGTGTGGGCTGCACATTTCATACTGTAAAGTTCTTCGCCAGTTATCTTCGAGATAGAAGTCAGTATGTGGACTGTGGCGGACACTTCTCGGAGCCATACTACACCAGATCGGGCGTCAGTCAGGGTAGTAATTTGGGACCCCTGATATTTATTATTATGGTAAATGATTTACCAAAGGTAGTCAGATCAACATGCATGTTATTTACGGACGACCTTAAGTTGTCTGCAGTCATAAAAGACACTGCGGATCGTGACATGCTGCAGCACGACTTGGATAGGGTCACTGAATGGAGTCACTGCAATAAGCTATACTTTAATGTATCAAAGTGTTCAGTGCTTTCATTTGCGCGCACACGAATCCCACAACACCACCAGTATAGCATGGACGGGGAGCTGCTGCAGCGTGTCACGGAGGTTAAGGATTTAGGCATTCATTTCCCCAGTGATCTGCAGTTTCGCAAACACGTGGTGCAAGTTTGTAAGAAGGCCTACAGGAATCTGGGATTTGTGCTGCGTCAGGCAAATGACTTCACAAACATCAAAGCATTAAGGGCTTTGTATGAGGCTCTTGTGAGGAGTCATCTGGAATACAATGACCGCATTGTATTCCAGATGACTCGCAACAACTGACTCGATGACTTGCTCTGGGCAATTGCCCGCCAGACATGACACCCGTCTGGTCGGAGGATCCTCCCTTTTCTATGGGGGCTGAGTGAACTTTACACCCTGTTCCTCATACCCCTAAAATGGTGACCCCGAGTATGAACGTCAACGCAGCCTTCGTGCAACTACTTCAGCGTGACGTCATCATCATCACTCCCGTAAGCTTTCGTGAGGCGAGACACACAGCCAGCCAGCACAACGGGTGGCTTCAACGGGTATCCTGACCACCAGCATGCAGCGAACGCGCAGTCGGAGGATCCTCCGACCAGACGGGTTTCATGTCTGGCGGGCAATTGCCCAGAGGTTGAAGTCGTGAGCTTGTATATATGTTCACCGCGCGGTAATCTCTAATTGCGCGATGCAGGATTTGAGTGACGTCAGGATGTTGTGTGACGTCAAGTCTTTGATGCGTAGTTCGCATGTGGCGGTGTAGATGCCGCCACAGTATCTTCATCTTTTATGGGGTACTGTGTTAAATGTTACAACAAAATACCTTGTGATATATTACAATTAAATGAAAGAAAATTAAAAACTCATATTAAAAGTACCCTTTGTAAACAAGCATTTTAAAAATTAGAGGATTATATCCAAGATAAGAATGCTTGGAAACATGCTGGTCCTGCTTCATAGGATAATCTAAAATCTAGACAAAATCAAACTGGTTGCTAATTTAAGTTGTATAAATTATAATTTTTATTCTGTGATTACTCCCTCACACACTGAATTATTAATTGTAAAATTTTAGGAAAATCGTCTACTTTTATAATGTTTGTAAATATGTGAGAACCATGTATCCATCACATAAGTAATTAATTTATCTTTAAAGAAGAATTAATAAAAATTAAGTAACTCATTTTTATTTATTCGTCTTTTTACCTATTGTGGTAACGTATTTTTTTTTTAGGTGCATCGTTTTCGCATTTAATTATGTAACTAATGTACCTACATACAGGTTGAAATTGAATTCATGCGACACCTGTTAAGGGGTCATTGTACTCATCATTATGAACAACTTTCACTATGGAACCAACACTGTCACCGCGAAAAACAAAACAGCTGGTCCTTTTTTTTTTTTTTTTTTGGATGGGAAATTATCAAATAACTTCTCCCGCTCTGGGTGGAGCGGGAGGGCGTGTCAGACTTTTACTGACTAAAACCCACCCGTGTTCCTTCCGTTGCCTGTGTGCCGAGGTCGCGATATCCCTTTCAGACAAACCCGCAACCCCGGCAGACATTGGCCCTTCCGGACCCCGTCAGTTGGTGCTGACATCTCTTTGAGGCGCGCGTGGAACACAACGCGCCGTCGACCCGGGCCTGGTCCCTATCGGACGGCGAGCTACCCATTGCTCACCGTCCGCAAGCCCGCGCCTACGGTGGCCGGAAGTCGGCTCGCGACTCCCGACGCCCGGGGCGTCTCCTGCGGCGACTAGGGGCGCGAGGGGGCGCATTTTGCCTCTCCCTCGCGCGCTCCGCCTCCTCCTTCGCGAGCATTACTGCTTCGCAGAAGGAGGTGACGGCCTCCCATGCACTCTCGCTCCGGACCATGGCCTGAACCAGGGCCGGACGCGAGAGATCGCCGCCGCCGATCGCCTCCGTGAGGACACGGCGGTGCTCCGCCCAAGCCGGGCAGACCTCCACCGTATGCTCCACCGTGTCCTCCGGGCGATCCACACAGTGGTGACACCCGGGCGTTTCCTCCCGCTTTATCCTGAACAGGAACCTCCCGAAACAACCATGTCCGGTGAGGACCTGTGTCAGGCGGAAGGTGAGGACGCCGTGGCGCCTCTCTAGCCACTCCTCAAAGAGGGGACTTATCGCCACAATTGTGGCGTGCCCAAACAGCTGGTCCCTACATTTATGTTATGTCGTTTGCTACACAGATGATCCTGGTGTTGGCAGGTAAGGACACCTTCGAAGAGACCATTCAGCTTGCCAAGCTTGGAGTGGCAAAAGTCGTGGCGTCGATCCTTCCGCAAGCTGCAGAGGAGCAGAGAACCACCCAGCTTGTTGGTCAGAGTTGGAAATGCGCAAGTCCAGGTGGGTCAAGACATTAAGTATCCGCCTAACCCTGGACAGTCGGTGGGGCTTCGAAGAGCACTTCGAGCGCCTGGTTCCCCGCGTCGACAAGGTAATGGGTACTTTGCACATACTGTTGCCCAATCTCGGTGGACCTCTTAAAGAAACCCGCGTAGTTTGCTGCCTCTACGCGGGTGTTGTCCGATCGATGGTTTTTTATAGGGCTCCTGTTTGAATTTCCAAATAGGGTATCTGGTGTCGGACGCTGCAGGATTACAATCAACAGCCTGCAGCGGAAAATGGCTATTCGTATTGCACGAGGATACCGAACTGTATCCTTTAAGGCGGAAAATCTCTAGACATAGACGAGGAGTCTATAACCAAATCCGTGTTATCCGCCAAAGTGGCGATGGCGTGTCAGGATTCGCTGTTGCACAGCTGAGGTGGCAGGAACGGCGACACGTGCTCGAGCGGTAGCGTGAGCGGCTGCAACAGCCGCAATATTCGCATATGAACGTTGTCGAAGCCATCCTGCCGCACATCGAAGCCTGGCTGAAAAGAGGGTAACACATATCTATAGGCTCACTCAGGTACTGACCACACGGTTGCTTCGATGAGTACCTGAGATTTGTCTGTGCCAGCAGTTCTATGCTGGCGGAGTCTGAGAACTGGACTAAAATCGCTTCCTTCTGTGCGACCGTGATGGTTCAGAAGGAGACTGCCGAGCGGGGTAGAAGAAGGCACCGGGGCGGTAACCGCTTCGCAACTAACCTAACCTAACACGCCGATACCTCGCCTGCAATCTTTAAGGCAGGCGGGAATTAGAGATTACGGTCGCTCAGAGTGGGGACTCTATCCGCCCCCTGAGTAACCTCAGGGAAGACGTTGCACAGTGGTCACGTGCTGCCTTGCACACTTGCATAGTTAGGTTCGGATTTCGCTTCAGTTTCGGTCCCGGGTTCTAGGGAGACTGTAAAGAGGTCGAAACTTCCGGGTTTCGACCTCTTTACAGTCTCCCCAGAGATGTGCCGTAACAGGCGTTGCATAGAGGGGGTTTCGGATCGGTCTTTTGATAGGTGACGGTGCCGCCTTCCATGTGCAGATGGTGACCACCGAGGAGGTTTTAGTAAGGTAAAAATCCCACACTCCGGTCTTATCCCCAAAGCACGGGCAGCTTTTGAAGGTATCCTCCCGGTAACAAAAAAATAGGTGTGCCGGTAGATTTACTTTGTCGGAACAGGTCTAGGATGAGGAGCCAGGCAAAGAGAGATGCAAAAACCCGCAGGGCAGCATGTGGCGAGCTGTTGGGCAGTAACGACCTCACGGACCCTATCTCCCGGGAGAAGTCTTGTTCCTCATCTCTGACTTGCCTTTATTGACCGGTCAGAGTGAACACTCACGACGAACAGAGCTTCCACCTCTTTCTTGCCTTTATTGGCCGGAGTGGAAATTCGCAAGAGCAAACGTGCTCGGACGAAGGAAGTATTCCAGTAAGATGCTGGTAGGGATCCTGACCGTACTTCCGGGATTTTTCCGATAGCCGTGGAATACCTCTCCACTCATCATAAGCCTGACCTCAGGACATGTTGCCTCCTTGTCGCTACGACACATATGTGCTAACGAACCTTTTCGAGGGCCATTTTTGAGTGCGCAAGTCACCTCCTGCCATTTTATCCATATATATATATGTATAAAACATTCATCAGACAGGGGCCACAGTCCTTCCATAGTCTAGATAACAGTCCACTTTAGCCACCCAGACCCATACCAACCGGGGGTTGTCCTTGGGTGCACTCGCATAGTGTGTATAGGGATAATCGTCAGTTAGTACCTCATTTCGTTAAAAGCGTCTAACGGGCTTCTACGAGTTGGCTTCGGCTCCTCGTACGCCTTCCAAAGGTCCGGGACCCCAGGGTCCTTAGATATGTTAAAGACATTTTAAATAATAATAACAATAATCCTGACTAATGTTACTAAAGCAGGCCATACACGCCAGGGTGTACCTGATAGGTTTACCGGTACAGTTCAACTGTACGGGTAAACTTGAGCTCTATAGAGACAATACACGAAGAATAAAACCTGTACAAACTCTCAGTTGAAACTATGGCCTCGGCAGCAGCGCTTGATTTCGACGCAGTAGCGTTAATAGGTATATTGTTTGTTTTATTAAAGAAAAAGAAATTTAAATGAAGATACTGCGAACAATGGTGCAAATCATGCTTACTGCAAAGAAAAAAGTATTCTCATGTCAACTAACTACTACTACTTTCTTATAAACCATAAAAGATTTTTGGCTGCTTCACATCCAGCCATAAACTCAGCCTCAGTTGTTGATAGAAAAATACAAGATTGTTTTTGACTAGCCCAAGATATTGGACCACCATTTATCATAAAACTATAACCAGTGGTTAATTATTTTCCTCATGACCTTGATACTTAACACAAAAATCTTTGGTTTTAATAAAATATATAATTATTCTCTTCAACTGAGTTACATGCTGTAAACTTGAATTATTAATACATCTACTAAACTGATTGACACCATATGAAATATCTGACCTACTTGCAGTAGATAAAAACAATAATGACTAGGTCAAAGTCAAAGTCATAGTCAAATCATTTATTTCAAATAGCCCCAATAGGCACTTTTGAACGTCAAAGTTTACAAAAAATTGAATTGATTCTAGTCGCCCCTTCCAAAAGGTAGTTTTCGTATGGAGAAGAATGGGCAAGAAACACTACCGTTACTCTTTTAAAAAGTTTTACAATATTTTGTATACAGGGTGAATTTGAATTCATGCGACACCTGTTAAGGGGTCATTGTACTCATCATTATGAACAACTTTCACTATGGAACCAACACCGAAATCGCGAAAAAAAAACCAGCCTTTTCCTACATTTTGACGAGCTATGCGAACATAAATGTAGGGACCAGCTGAGGAAACGCCCGGGTGTTCCACGGCTATCGGAAAAATCCCGGAAGTACGGTCAGGATCCCTACCAGCATCTTACTGGAATACTTCCTTCGTCCGAGCACGTTTGCTCTTGCGAATTTCCACTCCGGCCAATAAAGGCAAGAAAGAGGTGGAAGCTCTGTTCGTCGTGAGTGTTCACTCTGACCGGTCAATAAAGGCAAGTCAGAGATGAGGAACAAGACTTCTCCCGGGAGATAGGGTCCGTGAGGTCGTTACTGCCCAACAGCTCGCCACATGCTGCCCTGCGGGTTTTTGCATCTCTCTTTGCCTGGCTCCTCATCCTAGACCTGTTCCGACAAAGTAAATCTACCGGCACACCTATTTTTTTGTTACCGGGAGGATACCTTCAAAAGCTGCCCGTGCTTTGGGGATAAGACCGGAGTGTGGGATTTTTACCTTACTAAAACCTCCTCGGTGGTCACCATCTGCACATGGAAGGCGGCACCGTCACCTATCAAAAGACCGATCCGAAACCCCCTCTATGCAACGCCTGTTACGGCACATCTCTGGGGAGACTGTAAAGAGGTCGAAACCCGGAAGTTTCGACCTCTTTACAGTCTCCCTAGAACCCGGGACCGAAACTGAAGCGAAATCCGAACCTAACTATGCAAGTGTGCAAGGCAGCACGTGACCACTGTGCAACGTCTTCCCTGAGGTTACTCAGGGGGCGGATAGAGTCCCCACTCTGAGCGACCGTAATCTCTAATTCCCGCCTGCCTTAAAGATTGCAGGCGAGGTATCGGCGTGTTAGGTTAGGTTAGTTGCGAAGCGGTTACCGCCCCGGTGCCTTCTTCTACCCCGCTCGGCAGTCTCCTTCTGAACCATCACGGTCGCACAGAAGGAAGCGATTTTAGTCCAGTTCTCAGACTCCGCCAGCATAGAACTGCTGGCACAGACAAATCTCAGGTACTCATCGAAGCAACCGTGTGGTCAGTACCTGAGTGAGCCTATAGATATGTGTTACCCTCTTTTCAGCCAGGCTTCGATGTGCGGCAGGATGGCTTCGACAACGTTCATATGCGAATATTGCGGCTGTTGCAGCCGCTCACGCTACCGCTCGAGCACGTGTCGCCGTTCCTGCCACCTCAGCTGTGCAACAGCGAATCCTGACACGCCATCGCCACTTTGGCGGATAACACGGATTTGGTTATAGACTCCTCGTCTATGTCTAGAGATTTTCCGCCTTAAAGGATACAGTTCGGTATCCTCGTGCAATACGAATAGCCATTTTCCACTGCAGGCTGTTGATTGTAATCCTGCAGCGTCCGACACCAGATACCCTATTTGGAAATTCAAACAGGAGCCCTATAAAAAACCATCGATCGGACAACACCCGCGTAGAGGCAGCAAACTACGCGGGTTTCTTTAAGAGGTCCACCGAGATTGGGCAACAGTATGTGCAAAGTACCCATTACCTTGTCGACGCGGGGAACCAGGCGCTCGAAGTGCTCTTCGAAGCCCCACCGACTGTCCAGGGTTAGGCGGATACTTAATGTCTTGACCCACCTGGACTTGCGCATTTCCAACTCTGACCAACAAGCTGGGTGGTTCTCTGCTCCTCTGCAGCTTGTGGAAGGATCGACGCCACGACTTTTGCCACTCCAAGCTTGGCAAGCTGAATGGTCTCTTCGAAGGTGTCCTTACCTGCCAACACCAGGATCATCTGTGTAGCAAACGACAGTAACGTCAACGGGGAGGTCGACACGCAGGACCACATCGTAAGCGAGATTCCACAAGAAAGGACCTAAAACTGACCCCCGCGGTCCCCACACGTAATCTCCCCGCGATACCGGCACTGTAGTGGTGGCCCAGTGGTAATGGACTTACGATTTGTAGGTCGTTCGTTCAAACCAAGACAGATGCTTTACTTTGTGTAAATTATTTCAACACCACTGCTCTCAAAACGGTGAAGGAAAACATCGTGAGGAAACTAGGATGTCCTAGAAGCAAAAATTCGAAGACATGTGACATCTACCAACCCGCACTGGGCCCGCGTGGTGGATTACGGCCCACTCCCTCTTACAGAGAGGAGGCCTGTGTGTGTCCCAGCAGTGGAAACATTATTATATTATATTATATTATGTGGAATTTAAATATAAGTCCCACCATGACGTTAACGAAGAGATACGAGGTTATTATTATTTATTTATTTCTTAACAATGTCGTGATGGCCCAGTGGTTTAGGCCTCGCCTCTCATGCACGAGGTGGGTTCAAATCCGGGCAAGTACCAATGTGACTTTTTCAATTCATATGTACCTACTTTATGAGTTTATCTTGGACATTACTGACATCGGTGAAGTAAAAACTCCGTGAGGAAACCTGGAATTATAGTTAATATAAGTCTGAAATCACCAACCCGTCTTAAGCAAGCGTGGTGATCAATACTCGTACCTTTTCTGTATGAGAAGAGGCCTTTGTCCTGCAGTGGGACAGTAACAGGCTGGTATTATATTTCTTAACAATGTTTAAATTGTATCGAAACGTATCAATTATAAACTAAAACAACAAGAACACATACAATTTACAAAAATAGGTTTCTACAAATAAATTTAATTGATTCTAGTCGCGCCCTGAGGAGCTCGTGGCTAAGTAATAACAGCCGCACGGGTCGATCCATTAGGTTGAGCTACGCTTGACGGGGTTGGTCCGTGGATGGGTGACCATAGTTACATACCAAGACTCTTCCGTGCCTCGGAAAGCACGTGAAGCCGTTGGTCCCGGTTGTCATTCGTGGATCTTTGACAGTTGTTACGTGTCGTCAGAAGTCCGAAAGTCTGACAACCAGTCTTACCAAGGGGTACTGTGTTACCCAGTAGCTGGGTTGTGGAGGTCAAATCGGCAATCGCTCCATGTAAACTACAGGTACACAGTTGCATCCGGTTAGACTGGAAGCCGACCCCAACATAGTTGGGAAAAGGGAAGGCCGGATCCTGGAATTTGTAGTAAAACCCTTAAAAAGTTATACGACGTTAAAGGTGGCTCCTCAATCCTGACGTCTGGATTGAGGAGCCACCTTAGAACTCGAAAACTAGCCAACGGATATTTTTGAAAATTTTGTAGGATTTAGTAGTACTTATGCGTAATCTCTACAAAAAAAAAATGGGGTTTGTACGGTCGAATTTGAGATAGCTACAACGTTTTGATTTTTCATAAAAAACCATAAATTTCACCGCGCTGTATCTCGGAAAGTTATCAAACAATTACAACATATTTTTAGTATGATTTATGAGTAAATGTGCTCGAATTTGTACAATAAAAATAAAACGGAAAAGCTATATAATTTCGGTAATACAACACATTTTATGTGGCTCCTCAATCCTGACGGTCTATAGAAATGATATGTACGTACCTACTAAAGTAGTTGATCAAATCGGATAACAATAACACCAATATTCTACTAAATATTGGCGTAATCCAACATCCTGCGCAATGAGTATTTCAAAAGATATTAATAAAATAAACATTCCTTAACAAATTAGTGAATAGGGTGACCATAAATAATTCAAACTATGATCATAAACAGAGTTTTACTTACACATGAATAATTCTTCACCAATCAGTAGGTACTTAAATTATGAACACAATATTAACACCAAGAATAAAAAAAAAGAAAATAAACTAAAAGAGCAATATCCCATAGAATAAACAAACACCAAGAATAAAAAAAGAAATCACAAAGAATTTTCAGCATCGTAACGCGTAACGTAATCTTGCTACCCAATATTCCCTTAAAATTTTGGACCATTTGCGGGTCTATTCCCCCCCTAACTTTAAATTTTGCCATATGTAATATGAAAATATTTTGGTAATTTTGTACTATTGCGAATTTTGGTTTCATAATCGTCATAGCAAAAAAACTGACTATCCATAATGTAGTGACATTTATTATGGCCCATGCCAACTTCACTGAGTGCTGGAATAAATTCTATAGTTCCAATGAGAGAGTATGTTATACCTTTAAGTATGATGTGATAAGGATGATGATGTATATCTTCTGAAATAAATTTGTCACTGCTATTTAAATCAAACGACACAATATTGGATGGCACATAACTGGAAGTTCTGTCATCACCGCAACAAATACAAGTGTATTTTTTCTTCTTGAATGCAGATTGCGTCTTCCAAACATCGAATGCCAAAATTTGAAAGAACATTTAAGTTTAATGGCAAAAATGCAATCTGTCTAGAGGTTGTAAGAAATATACAGAAATCATTCTGACACTCTTTGGTGAAGACACAAATAATTAAAAATTACTTGTTCAAAAATGAACGTTACATTGCAAGCACATTCAAAATATTGTGCTTTCAATGCTACATTCATTTTTTTCTCTTTATCAAAATATAATACTTACTGCGATTTAGTTAGGATCTCATTTTTTATTTGTATTCATAAATTAGGTTAAGTTGTTATTTTTATACATAAATATTTTAATAAATTTGCTCTAAATTACGGTGGAAACCACATCAAATTTCATCTGTAGTTTAGAAGATTTAAGCGGTCACACAGACAGACACGAAAAACGACATTGTTTTATAATAAATGTATAGATAAAATAGATTAAAATTAGTACCTTAAATCTCTTTGTATGTCATTCGCTCAGATAGCCCGATTCAAATTACATAACATAACATCACGCCTGTATTTCCCCGAAGGATTAGGCAGAGGTATACCTATAGTTCAACCACATTTCGCCAGTTATGAAATGAAATGAAATGAAATTGTTTATTCTGTAAATAGGATATCGGAATCACTTTTACACGTCATATAATTTATTAAAAAAGATTTAGAAGTAGCCACAGTTTTTGAAAATTTCTTTGCAGATATTCCAGTCTCAACCACTAAATCTTTAAATTCTTCACCCACTGTTGCTGAATTCCTTTTGAAAGAAAATGTTGATATTTGTGACCATGAGTTTAATTTCGACTATGTTAGTGCTCGAGATATTATTAAAACTTTCAATACACTCAATGTTAAAAAAACTGCTGATTTATGGGGAAATTCCGTAGAGGTTGCAAAATGCATAATCAACACTGTAGCGCCTGAATTAGCAATTATTTTTAATAAATGCATTGACTGTGGTGTAATTCCTGACTTAATGAAGAGTAGTAAAATAATACCTTTGTTTAAATCGGGCAGCACATCAGACCCCACGAACTTTAGACCTATTTCTGTGCTTCCTACCTTTAGTAAAATATTCGAAAAATTGATGGTAGATCAATTGCAAAGACATTTTAATAAACATAAGTTATTAAACAGTAAGCAATTCGGTTTCACAAGGGGTCGCTCGACTTCCGACGCTGGTGTTGAGCTTCTTTCACATATTTTTGAGGCCTGGGAGAGGTCACATGATGCCCTAGGTATTTTTTGTGACTTATCTAAGGCTTTCGATTGTGTTTCACATGATACATTGGTCAGGAAATTGCATCACTATGGTGTTAGAAACACTGCCTTGGATCTTCTTATTTCTTATTTGGATAATAGGATCCAAAGAGTAGACGTTAACGGCAAGCGATCCCCAGGTTCGCTTGTCACTATGGGAGTTCCGCAGGGCTCAATTCTTGGCCCTTTTTTATTTCTCGTATATATTAATGACCTACCTTGCCTTATAAAGAACAGTCATGAAATAGTGTTATTTGCAGATGACACATCACTTATATTTAAGCTTAAGCGAAAACAGACCGTTATTGACGATGTAAATAATGCTCTCTCTAAAATTGTGCATTGGTTTAGTGTTAATAATTTACTTTTGAACGAGAAAAAGACTAAATGTATTAGATTTCTGACACCTAACGTTAAGCAGGTGAAAACCAATGTACTAGTAAATGGGACAGAATTGGATCTTGTGGACACCACTGTGTTCTTAGGTATTACTTTGGATTCGAAGCTTCAGTGGGGACCTCATATAACCAAATTGTCGAAGCGGCTAAGCTCTGCAGCCTACGCGGTGTATAAAATCCGTCATTTGACTGATGTAGAAACAGCTCGATTAGTATACTTTAGTTATTTCCATAGTGTAATGTCGTATGGAATTTTGTTGTGGGGAAATGCGGCCGACTTTCAGGCTATATTTGTGCTGCAGAAACGTGCCTTTCGAGCAATTTATAACCTAAGTTGTAGGCATTCACTGAGGGATAAATTTAAGGAAATAAACATAATGACGGTCGCGTCTCAATATGTATATGAGAACCTGATTCATGTAAAAAAGAATATAAATCTATATTCTAAACACAGCGACATTCATAGCTTAAATACTAGAAACAAAGATTTATTTCTTGTGCCGAGGACTAGGCTCCAAAAAATTAGTAATTCATTTAAGTGCCAAAGTATACGTTTTTACAACAAACTCCCAAGCCATGTCAAAGAACTGAGCCTCAATAAATTTAAATCATTTATTAAACAGAAACTATGTCAAAAAGGTTTCTATAAAGTTAAAGATTACTTAGACGACAAAAAGGCTTGGGACTAATTAAGCTACTCCAATGTACCCCAAGCAACAAACAAGTGTTTTTAGAATCAAAGACTACATGATACTATATGAGCTCATATAATTGTTTGGATTATTTTATTTGACTGTAAGTCAATTTATTTTAAATTTTGTTTTCATTTATTGTCGACATAATCTACTCATTAAAATGTTTTTATTTTATGAGTTGATTGCAATTTGTGCTTATGTAAATTATTTTTGCATTAAAGCATTATTATATAGAATCAAGTTTTTCTAACTGAACAGACAGCTGTGCTGCTGGGGAGTTTGTTGCGCCACTTCTTCTTCCCAGCTTAAGCACTAGGAAGTGGTGAAGGGTGGGCGTTTTTGGGGGACTGTCTTATGTAATTTTGACGTTCGAAAAGTGCTGATTCTCAGCCTAGTTTGAATAAATGACTTTTGAATTTTGAATTTTGAATATAAAAAAAATATTAAAAATAAGCTAGATGAGGTCGGTGTTTCCTATGTGACTACTCTGAGAAGAAAGGCCGAAACAAACTCAGAGGTCGTAGTCTCTTTTAAAGTCCAGACATAATCTTGGTCAAGTCATATGAGGACCATGTGGATCAGTGTCTGAAATGGTCTTTTGAGGAAAGAACCACACAGATTTGAGTGGACCTGTCCAGTCAGTGCAAGCATTTGTCAGTAATCGCGGAGCTCAACTCAAAACTGAAGGAGCTCAACTCGACGAACAATACCAAAGAAAGGATATTTGTCTAGGCCGCATCAACTACTCAAACTGCCAGACCATCATTAAAACTAAATGAGAAAGAAAAAATAAATGAAAGAGAAAACATAAAAATAAAATATCCACATAGTCCTCACATTCACAATAATTAAAATAATATGATACTTTACAAAGTAATCGTGTGCAGTTTGAATATAATTTTCAACAATGTCAATATTTATATAAAACTGGTTTATTGTGATGAATAAGCAAAATGTCAAGTTTTATGGTTTTCACAAGGCTTAGCAGAGCGAGCAGCTCAATCCCAAGCTTTTTTATCTTCTAAATAATCTGAAATTTTATAGTACCCTTTTTTACAAAGTTTGGTTTTAATACAGTTTTTAAATCGTTTAATGGGTAAGTTTCGAATGTCAATGGGAAGTTTGTTGTAAAAGCGTATACATTGACCCATGAACGAGTTGCCTACTCTGTGGAGACGTGTGCGATGTACAGCAAGGTTGTGTTTGTTCCTGGTATTTAAACTATGAATATCGGACGTTTTATGTTTAATAAGGCCCATGTAACAGGGGGCCAGCGTATTCCCATCAATCGGGCACAAATCCAGACTACTTGCTTCCACTAAGAAATGCAAGATGGAATTCCCAATTCAAATTATCTTATGTTTTGTGCAATTATCTGCCCGGTATCCATATATGATCAAAAAGTAAATTAAAAAAAAACAACAACCCGACTGCGTAAAAAATGAACTTGAATGAAAGGAGGCAATAGGTTTTTATTAAAAAGGTGTTTCCGACTGAATGAGATTGTTTATAGTATTAAGCTTCGTGCAGACTAGAGCGACGCGACACCGGTTATTGTTATACCGTGAAGTTTTCTTAGAAATTGTATTGTTCGTGTCGTGTCGCGACGTCGCGTCGCGCTGGTCTGCACGGGCCTTTAAGTGGGATTGGAGACAGAAATAGGTCATCTTGTTTCCATCTTTTTTTGGTATTTTGTTTTGATTTTTTAAATTGTCTTTTTATTTTAAATTTCTAACTGAACAGACAGCAGTGCTGCTGGGGAGTTTGTTGCGCCACTTCTTCTTCCCGGCTAAAGCAATAGGAAGCGGTGAAGGGTGGGCGTTTTGGGGGACTGTCTTATGTAATTTTGACGTTCGAAAAGTGCTGATTCTCAGCATAGTTTGAATAAATGACATTTGAATTTGAATTTAAGCATTTCTGATTGAGTTGAATCTTTGGATATTATGCATTTTTTGGGTTTTACACTTAATGCAAAAATATAATACCATGAATAATACCATAATAAATAAATAAATTATGAAGCTGGTCTGATGATGCAGCTGAGGAAGTTAGCTATAGGAACTCCTCAACTAAACAAAATAGTCGTGTCGTGTTTGGGCTCATTAGATTTGTTTTGACCTGTACTTTAGCTCTGCGTGGTCCTGGGCCTCATAGAGGAGCAAAATGACATAAACAAGATAGACCCATTGTTTATGTCGCGTTGGTTTTGTTTTGGCAAGTAATATAGCCCTAGGTTGTGTCTAGGTTCTGGTGATGGAACCGGAAGGTAAAATATAAACTCCCCAACTAAATAATATCCGTTACGGACACGGGCCGTGGCGTATGTTGTGTTCGGGCTCCTTGGACTTGTCTTGACAAGTACTAAAGCCGAAGTTGGTCTCTGGAAGGTGTGAGGCTGGTGATGGAGCCGAACGGTGGCCATAGAGACTCCTCAACTAAATAAGATAGACCCGTTTGTCTAATTGATTTTGTCTTGCCAGGTAGGTAGTACTATAGTTACAGAGATTTTACAGTACAGTTTTTAAGTACCTACCTACATAATATTCTGCCGTTTCCAGCGTACAAATACATTGTCAGGGTTTTGGTTCGTTTATTAGATCACACATTGAATAAATATTGAATTAAATAAATGAGGATAGCATTCAAAAGGCAGATTAGTCTAATATTAGCTATAGAAATGTCAAAAAGATTTAATTAAGTCAAAGAGAGAGAAATGAGAATAATATTATAATTCATTCCTAATATTTATGTCAACTTATCATTCATAAAAACATTACTCGAGTAGTAGAATTTACTTAAGAGGTAATTGAATAATTTACATTTAAAAGTCGTGAAGTTTAGAATTTTAAAAGAATCTGGTAGTTTATTATAAACTTTGGTCGCCATACAAAATACATTAAGTATTAGAAAATAGTTATTTTGGTACACAAAAATACAGATTTCAAAAATATATAATGCAACCAAAACTGTTTTATTCACCAAAATATTTTATTAAATTCAACAGTGCCAGCCCTACTGAGAAAAGGGAACTCACGCCACAATGTACTAGTGGGACACAGCGCAGTGGACGTAAACATTTATGAGTAGGACACAGCGCAGTGGACGTAAACATTTTGAACTTTCCACTTGGTGGGCCAAAATGGATTAATTCAATTATTTCTTAATGGTGTTATAAATTATTACCTCAATGAAATAACGGTTTTGTGCAACTTGCGTGTTAATGCAGGTGTAGTGGCGCTACCCGCTGTATCCGTTAGTTAGGGTATCGTCAGCTGTGAACAGCATCCTTGTGGATGTTATGCGTGGTGCGTGGTGGTGACGACGCCAGTCGGGATTCGGGGTTGCTGGTGTTGTTGTCGCGTGGCAGGAGGTGTCGCGGGCGTGGGGCGTGCGGCGAGGCGGCGCCGCCTCCGCCGCTCCCAGAGCGCACCGCCGCGCGGGCCCCGGCCGACCGGCCCAGTCCGCGACCAGCAGCGCCGCCGTTCGCACGCGCGCGCGCCCCCTCTTCGCCTCGTGGCGACCGCGCACCGACCTCCACTGATATACCAGCCAGCACTGTCTCCGGCCGGAGTGGCGGTTCGCATCTTACCGGGCAGCATTAGAGTCAAATAGTTATTTCTAATACTGTCAGGTAAAGATGTCGTCCGCGCTCCACGTTCTACGTTTGGCTTCTGGAATTCTTCGGAACCGGTCCGGTAACGTCATTTATATGTACCGGGTCCGGCTGTTCACTGGAAGCTTGTCTCTCCGCATCAGGTAACCGGACCGGCGCAGACGACGAGGAAATCGCACGCGTGGCTCAGCACCGCGTGCGCAGAACACTTGTACGGTTAACGACACTCGCATCACCTTTGGATCCTACGGTAACCTACAACAAACATGTTATATCGTCGACCTCCATCGCAACTCTGCGATATATCGCACATCATTACGTCACATGTGTCGGACTAGTCGTCGTTCACTTTGGACGTCTATGCGAATGTCTGTCATTGGCGTCGGTACCCGCCCGCATTCGGAAATTTGATCGAATTCTTTGTGAAGATAGTAGTACGTTTGTAACTTGTTCAATGTAACGATTCCCCACCCTGTAAGCTATCCTCTTAATTCATCGATCGCCGCATGCATTGACGTCGTAAACGTACAACCGGTTATCGGCTAAGAACTACTTCATATTGCTTTCTTGGTTTTAAACCGTATTCATGTAGTTTTTTCAGTGTACTTACAGTAATGTAACTATTTGACTGACAATAGACACAAATAGTCTCACTAGCGCCCTCTGTTCGTAACGTACCGGACCTGCTGCCAGCATTCGTGTTGATGTGGCGACTTATAGCTAATGAGAACGCGTAACAGTCGGGTTGGTCGGAGCTAGAAACGCTTCCCGAAGTCGATGTTATCAACATAATCCGCGCACTGTTGCGTTTCCTCATCGTCGCTCACGTAACCCACTTAACTAATTAAAATTCCTCATGGCCGGAATGAGCACGCATTTTCAACTCATTAACTCGCGCGCGATAGTCCCGCCGCCAGCGCACGGCCGCCGGCCGCTCCGCCGCGCCGCGCCGCTCCGGACGACCGCGGCCGGTCGGCCACGTCCGTGCCCAAATGCTTGTTTCTAGTTAGTGTTTTATGCATACATACCATACATCGCTCACATTCTTTACATGGAGTATAGCCAGACGCTGTACTTAGTCTGTCACCCCGTCTCCTTAGTTTCGTTAGTCTATGTTTGTCTCTAATGCTAATGTAGGTACCTACTGCAATGTAATATATAATGCTGATGTACAAAAGCGACAAGGGCTAGCTGTCCCTCACAGCTGAATCCAGCCCCAGCAGTTCAGTTCATGACTTTTCCAAGAGGAGTACATTATTCATTAGATGGTGAAAAGATTTGGCTTTGCAAAATGGTATGTAGGTCAAAGCCTGAGCCTTGACCACTTCTTCCATGTGCAACATCAACCTGCCACTGCTGCCACATTTTTCCCAGTGTTACACTTTGTAGCTTCTTCTTATTACAGACTACAATACTATTCGCCCGCGTGGTTTTCGGAAATTATCCCACAGGAATGTATTACCGCGATAAAAAGTATCCTATGATCTAACTTAGGTCATGGTCTACCTATGGCACAAACTTCACTAAAATCCGTTCAGCCGTTAAGGCGTGAAAAGGTAACAGACAGACCGACATACAGAGCTACTTTCTCATTTATAATAATTTAGTACTTACTTATAGATGGAAGAGCTCACTTCGCCTAAGTTTCCATGGTGAGATTTTTATAGAATAGATCGGCTGCAAATTAGATATTAATCTCTATATAAATGACTACGTACTACATAAAATACCTACCTACTGAAAATTACACAAAATTAGTACGTACTACATCAAGTGAAACCTTAACGACTTGATTTTTTTAACATTTTTAAGGGTTTCTTGTACGGGTCGTATCAAAATAATAATAATACTTATGTCAAAATTAGCACTGTCATTGATTTTTAGCAATTTCAAGCACTCAGACATCCTAATGTTATGAAATAATAAATAGTATCAATGGGTCTATATTCGTTTTCAGTCTCTAGGATTGTGTATCGCTTGGTAAGTACCCACTACATAATGACTGGAAGAAATTATATAAATTCTAGGTTATATACAATCGTTCATTAGCTAACAGGTTTTTCGAAGGAATGGGCATTATAATAAATTTCAGTGTGTCTTGTTGACCGCGGGTCCAGGCGCGGGTCTAGGTGCGGGTCCAAGCGCGCGACACACAGGCACAGTGGCGGCGACATGCGGCCGCCGCGTGCCTGCCACGTCCCGCGTCTTACAGTTCCGTATCGAGGCCTGAAGTTCGCCTACGTTCGCGTCGAGCCTCGATAACGCGACCGGTGAAAGCAGCAGTAAATTAATCGCTCAGGTGGATTCCGCTTTCGAAATGAATTTTTATCGCTATCAGAGTGTCGCCACGGTCGGGACCGGTTCTTAATTTCCTATAGGTGCGCGCGTTGTGCATCTATTTCGGGAGTCGTTGACCGCGGGTTTGGCACTACCGGCGGCCGGTTTTATTCTGTTCGTGTCAGAGAGTCGTTCCGGGAGCGGCTCGCCCGCCGATCGGCGATTTCGTGTAAAACTCGGGCGTATTTCAGGCGATGACGTAATGCACGGGAGTGCGTCGTCCCCAGGCGCCGGGAGGGACATGCCTAATCGAGCATAATGTTATTAATAAGCCGGGGGCGGGTCACGACTCGCCCTCGCATAAAACTACCATTTATCGGCCATCGAGCGCATGCAATGCAGTCCAACACAAATATGATACGCCACACAGCAAGCAGCAGTGACAAGGCGCGCTCGGTGCACGCACATTGTTGCGCTATTAATACACGTTTCTAAACTCAGACGTGTCTGTCCCAGCCTGTCCACCGCTCGCGAGCCCATCGCGTGCGACCCAAACACAACACATAAGCTTTTTCATAGATAGAATTCGCTTTATTGCATATTGTCAGAGTAACCCAAGTATGTATAAAAATGCAGTAATACCAATCTAAAAGTACAATGGTCTTCCCTTTACACAGACACACAGTTGTCACCTGCTTAAATGTGTGCTACAACCTTAGGCTACAAAAGTAGTACCAAAGCTCTTACGTTCAGATTTTTTTGGCTGCGTTATTTGTTCCTCTCGAGAAGGATCTTGATCCTAGTTGACTTTTTTTTTTCAATTCAATTTTTTATTGCACATGCGTTTACAAGGTCTTAATTATAATAATAAAGTTGACATGGATGGTCGGGCACAACAATTTCATAAAATAAGAGTACTAGCATTATCATTAAAAAATCTAATAAAATTACATTATACAATAATATCACATTTAAATGTGTTATACGTCTTTGCAAATTATACCCCTAGAATAAGGTGTATTACTTTTATTTTTAAAGCCAGGGCTTTTGTCCCAATGCTGGGCAAAGGCTTTCCCCAAGTCCTTCCAGGAACTCTCTTCAAAGGGATATTTTACAATTATAAACAAAAATCAAACAATCTGCTACTTGGCGCTCTTAGCGTGGCTTTCCATCAATGATTTGCATTGGAAACATTTCAGTAGGAATATTTTTCCAATAGAATACTTCGCGATATTTCATTATTTGTCAAGGTGCGGTTGGTCGTTTCTGGTATTGAAAGGTATGTGTCTTTCAATGCCAGAAACGACCAGTGTATGTAACTATGATTGTGGTGGCTTGTCAACTCGTGGTTCACTCGTCCATCGCTCTTGTCCTGCAGGCTGCACGATAACTAATTTATATAAACAACCACTAAGTATAATGACCCGTAATTTATTATCAACTGTATACCTACTGCTATCCTGATAGTAAATGTAAAATGACAGTCGAGCTCACATTATTAAAGTTGACAACTCAATAATATGACTGTCGTATTTTATGTAGTAATGATAATAACTTTATAAGGTATACATATACACAAGCTACTAGCATTACGACTCCAACAAAATCAAAATCAAAAATATTTGTTTGCCAGAGTGGAAAATATTTACGGTACAAATATACAATAGATGTCACACAGTAGTTTAGTGACAGCATATCCTGCCAAATAAGGCGTACACAAATACATTTTAATGTCAATTCGTTGGAATTTTAATTAATTAACATGATTACTTTTTATTACCACTATATCCCGGGCGCAATAACTTGACACCTGGCTCGAAACTCGACTCCCCTCCCGCTAACCCGCGCGAGGCCCCGTTCTCGTCCTTCAGGACCAGAGCCAGCCAGGTGTCAAGTTATTGCGCCCGGGTTGTAGCGACCCGCTCTTGACCACTGGAGATACACACTAGCGACCCGCCCTCGACCACTAGAGCTACACACTAGCGACCCGCCCTGGACCACTAGAGATGACACACTAGCGACCCGCCCTGGACCACTAGAGATACACACTAGCGACCCGCCCTGGACCACTAGAGATACACACTAGCGACCCGCCCTGGACCACTAGAGATACACACTAGCGACCCGCCCTCGACCACTAGAGATACACACTAGCGACCCGCCCTCGACCACTAGAGCTACACACTAGCGACCCGCCGTTGACCACTAGAGCTACACACTAGCGACCCGCCCTCGACCACTAGAGCTACACACTAGCGACCCGCCCTCGACCACTAGAGCTACACACTAGCGACCCGCCCTCGACCACTAGAGCTACACACTAGCGACCCGGCCTCGACCACTAGAGCTACACACTAGCGACCCGCCCTGGACCACTAGAGATACACACTAGCGACCCGCCCTCGACCACTAGAGCTACACACTAGCGACCCGCCCTCGACCACTAGAGCTACACACTAGCGACCCGCCCTCGACCACTAGAGCTACACACTAGCGACCCGCCCTGGACCACTAGAGATACACACTAGCGACCCGCCCTGGACCACTAGAGATACACACTAGCGACCCGCCCTGGACCACTAGAGATACACACTAGCGACCCGCCCTGGACCACTAGAGATACACACTAGCGACCCGCCCTCGACCACTAGAGCTACACACTAGCGACCCGCCCTCGACCACTAGAGCTACACACTAGCGACCCGCCCTGGACCACTAGAGATACACACTAGCGACCCGCCCTCGACCACTAGAGCTCACACTAGCGACCCGCCCTCGACCACTAGAGCTACACACTAGCGACCCGCCCTCGACCACTAGAGCTATACACTAGCGACCCGCCCTCGACCACTAGAGCTACACACTAGCGACCCGCCCTCGACCACTAGAGCTACACACTAGCGACCCGCCCTCGACCACTAGAGCTACACACTAGCGACCCGCCCTGGACCACTAGAGATACACACTAGCGACCCGCCCTCGACCACTAGAGCTACACACTAGCGACCCGCCCTCGACCACTAGAGCTATACACTAGCGACCCGCCCTGGACCACTAGAGATACACACTAGCGACCCGCCCTGGACCACTAGAGATACACACTAGCGACCCGCCCTGGACCACTAGAGATACACACTAGCGACCCGCCCTGGACCACTAGAGCTACACACTAGCGACCCGCCCTGGACCACTAGAGCTACACACTAGCGACGCGCCCTCGACCACTAGAGCTACACACAAGCAACCCGCCTTCGAACACTAGAGCTACACACTAGCGACGCGCCCTTGACCACTAGAGCTACACACTAGCAACCCGCCTTCGAACACTAGAGATACACACTAGCGACCCGCCCTCGACCACTAGAGATACACACTAGCGACCCGCCCTGGACCACTAGAGATACACACTAGCGACCCGCCCTGGACCACTAGAGATACACACTAGCGACGCGCCCTCGACCACTAGAGCTACACACTAGCAACCCGCCTTCGAACACTAGAGATACACACTAGCGACCCGCCCTCGACCACTAGAGATACACACTAGCGACGCGCCCTCGACCACTAGAGATACACACTAGCGACCCGCTCTCGACCACTAGAGATACACTGTACACACTAGCGACGCGCCCTCGACCACTAGACCTACACTTATTCTAGGATTTCCGTATGGAATACTATGGATACATAGTGATTACAATAAAATTAAGATTACCAATTAGTTACCTACGACCACTAAAAGCATTGTTTTGGTTTAACCAGTCAGCCCCCAGGCAGCATAAGCGTAATCATCAGGAACTCGATTTTGTGGTTCTAGAATATGCTGGTTTCCTCACGATGTTTTCGTTACATGCATCTAAATCAATCATAATATACTTGACTAAACTGATGGACAATAACTCGAGAAACATCTACCTAAGTAATGGAATCAATAGTAAACTGGTTGTCAATTACATAACAGGCTCTAGCCACAATGACAAAGGAACTCAATCAATATCGCGATACAATGTGATGCAATTGATACATTACACTCACGTCTTCTTCCCATGAGGTGGGCAGAAACTACAGAACGCCATCTGCTATGATCATTTTGCTTCGATGTAAATGTAAAAACGAATGTGTTCCGAATACTTAGGTAATTATATTTTTATATTAGCTAAGTACTGCGTAGATGTTTGAATAGAGATCCAAACAAAATTCTATATAAATAATAATATGTAAGATTCGTCAGTCTTTAGTTAGGTAATGTATTGTTATTGTGTGTGAGTCTCTCTGCTCGCTCCGGCCGCTGCACGCTGTCCCGAGAGCAGCGACTCGCGGTGCCTGCAAAAGACATCAACGGCAATGCGCGCGCTGCACTGCCTGCCGCCGCCCGTTGCCATCCAGCCATAGATACGAGTTACTTGTTCCTACTGCTATTTGGCCGTTGCATAGTTAGCGAAGCATGCGAACTAAGTTGTTATACTTAAATTAACTAAATACGACTACAATAAATTCTCAAAAATGAATAGCGTCAAGTATTTAAACTTGTAATCGCGGTCATGTGATGAGAAACCGACGAGATAAGCTATTATTATGTAAATAGTTTGTTTCTTAACAACATTAACCTTATTATGAAGAACTTCCGCTAGCCGAATGGGGCTCTGTCGTATTATAAATTTATAATGTTCGTGTAGAAAACTCAAAAGCGGTCAAATGCTTGGGTTCTGTTCGATGGGCCTGTTTGTTCAGCCGGTATGCGAAGGTTGTCGCTCGCCTCGCCGATACACTCAATACTCATTGATTGGGCAGGTTGTTCATAACTGGAACACAGTTCTCTTGCAAAACGATCTACTCCAGATCGATTAGTTAAACCTGAAACGCCTCGAAAAAGTAAGTTCAAAAACTAAGTAAATAGTCAAGGTATAGCCGTCGTCGCATGCCATTTTTGTACCTATGTCTTGATTTTTGTCTGAAATATTTTCTTGTTTCATACCTACTTTTTAGAGCGTGAGAATTCAGTAGTCTGGTTTTAGTTTTTGAACTTACTTTTTACCCGACTGCCAAGGAAGGATTAAGTATGTTTTTATTAAAATTATTTTGGGGTTATAATTTTGTGATAAGGTATTTGCAGAGCCGCTTTTTAGGGTTCCGTAATAAACAAGGAACCCTTATAGTTTCGCCATGTCCGTCTGTCTGTCCGCGGCTTAGCTATAGTACTAGAAAGCTGTAATTTGGCATATGTTTACATATTAATTATGCCGAGAAAGTGGTTAAATAAAATCAAGAAAAACATATTTTTTTAGGGTACTTACGTCTCCTACACGTAAAGTGGGGATGTTTTTTTTTCTCATCTACCCCATGTTGTGGGGTATCGTAGAAAGGTCGTTCAAAAATATTGTGAGTTTGTGAAAACCATTTTTGGATTCAGGGATCCGTTTGCGAAATATTTAGCTTACAACTGAATTTTTTTGTTAAAGTCAAGTGTATCCCCCCTGTCAGTTTAATGGTTGTACTTGGATTTGTGAAAAAATTCACAGCAGTAGTATATATAACGAAATGAAAAGGAAAACTATCGGAGCTAAGTAGGCTGTACAGGTTAACGTGTAATAATCAACCAACTTTGCAGTTTGAAAAACATGATTTCCCATACATTCTGTATGGGAGAACATGTGTTTTAACTACAATGTTAAGTTTGTTCTTGGGATAAATTCATCCCAACTACGGAACCCTTAATTGTGCGTGGTCTGACACGTACTTGGCCGGTTTTTTTTTTGTTTGTTTAGGTTGTATTGTATAATAGGCATTATATTTACAGCCGCGCCGTACGTAGCACAGTCTTACTTGTGCTTGTTTTTAACAATTTAAACATATTTATTTACTAAGACAATATGACATATGTACATATTTGTAATGCGCCCGTCAAGCTCTTTCGTTTGATACCCAACATTGTTTTTTTTTAAGTTAAGTCTTTATGTCCTCTAGAGGGCGCCGTATTGAATTTAATGTGTCGTCACATAGCCTATAACCAGCGGACGATCAAGACGCATACAACGATACCTACCTCATTCTCGTCAAATTATGATCAGTAGTTAAGAAGTTAAGCTTTGTGCAGACCAGCGCGACGCGACGCCGCGACGCGACTCGAACAATACAATTTCTAAGAAAACTTGACGGTATAACAATAGCCGGTGTCGCGTCGCGCTGTCGCGTCGCGCTGGTCTGCACGAAGCTTTATGAGGCAACATACTACATACGTACCGGTCAAAATCATAACCCTCCTTTTTGGTTCACCGTAGTCAGGTAAAAAGAGAGATGCAGGATCTCACAATATGCATGATATTCTGAGATAGCCAGCTCAAATGAGTAAGACCACGAGTTATGTGATGAGTATTAATTTATGCAAAACGGTTGCCTGCTTTAAGAGCTCAGCGGTAACGCAGTCGAAGGCGGCATCTCTACGCAAATGTGACGGTTGTAGCGCACGATGCTGAGATTATAATAGCTTCTTATTAATAGACAACATTGATGTTGTTGTGTGCGCTGATCGCTTATGTTTATTTACACGTGCGGGTGGAGCGGCGATGTCGCGTCGTTGTGCCGCTGTGTGCTGCTGCGTGCCGCAGGCCGCGAGTCGGTGCGCGCGACACGTCGCCGTCGCGTCGTGGCGGTGCCATTGCGCGCGCGCACTATAAATACCGGTCTCTGTCACCGAACACAAGCAAATACTCTTATTATTATTTTTGTCTTAACATTTATATTCTTTCATAAATATTCACGAGCCAGTGAAGCTCATGCCAAATAAGCCAAAAAGTTACGGCAGTTTCATGAGTTTGAATGAGCAATTGACATACCTACAAAAGATACCCACTCGTAACGTAACTATGCAGGCTAATCTGTGCTAACACGCTCACATATTCGGAGCGATACCTATGTTACCTATGTACCTGTAATGAAAAACGAAAGTCTAAAAGTCGCGGTCGTAACTGTACCTATCCATTTTTAGAGTTCCGTCCGTCCAAATGAAAAAACGGATCAATCCCTTACAAGATCGCTTGTGTGTCTGTCCGTCTGTCCGTCTGTCACAGACGATTAGCTCCGAAACTACTGAACCGAAGTTCAAATTTGGTACACATATGAATTTCTGTGACCCAAACACGAACGTGTAACGTAAATTAATTAATTTTGAATATGAGGTTTACTTTTGGGAGGAAAATTAAAATAAAAAGTTTTGCAAGTAAACCCTTTCTAAAGTTACCTATTGAAGAATATAGATGAAAATTGCCCCAACCATTCCCCCCAGATTATCTCCGAAACTGTTCTATACTAATAGATTACAGGAAAACCTATAAGAAGTCTATGGTCTTATAAAACATGGTAAATCACTCAAAATTGTGCGTACAAACTTACATTTGTAGTTTAAAGTATGGGGGAACATGTTTTCCAACCATAATATTTGGTTTGTTCTTGGGATAAATTCGCCCCAACTACGGAACCCTTTATTGTGCGTGGTCCGACATGCACTTGGCCGGTTTTTTTAATTGATGACAAGGTATATTATTATTTCCGAGCTATTAATCGTTGTGAAAAGTAGTTTCTGTATGGGTATCGTGCTACCTAGTAACTGGGTTGTGGAAGACAGATAGGCAGTCGCTCCATGTAAAATGCTGGTATTCAGCTGCATCCGGTTAGACTGGAAGCCGACCTCAACATAGTAAGGAAAAGGCTAGGCAGATGAGTGTAGAGCTTCTGTGCTTATCGCCGTAGTGTTGCCAGCAACGTGGCTGGCGCACAGAGGCAGCGGGTCCGCGAGGCGCCGCACTCGCGCACTGCACATGTGCCCGCAGTACAGAGCTGAGTGCGGTTGCTCTGGCAACTGATTATTTATTCATTACCGCATCGCGAGCGAACAAAACTAAACCGACCCCCCCCCCCCCTCCAGGGCCACCTAAAGAGGAGAGAGGCCAATAAAAGTATTATGAACGTAAACGAGGCAAAAGATGTAAGTATGTAAGGATCGTGCGTGGCAGGTGGCGTTCTGTTGTTTTTGCGTACCCCCATGGGAAGAAGGCGTGAGTTTATGTATGTATAATAGTTTTTTGGATCGAAGTTCTTGTAAACTTTCAGAAATCGTCACGCATAAAAGTGTTAATGTAACATGTAACAGTTATCATAAAGTGGGTAGCCTGTATTAAGGAGTAACAGTGCCGATCCCCTCTAATTGTATTACTACAATTTTATTTATTTATTTATTTAACGGTTTATGTACACACATATCGGGTGTAAAAAGACACTTTCCGAAGCCGAAAGCCACATATTCTACCCATTATTTGCATCATTTTTTTCCACTAGACCACACCTGGGAATCCACTGGTTCTGGAGATATTGAAGGTCAAAGTCGCATTTTTTTTTTTTACTTTTTCATGAAAATGAATTCTATGCGATAATACGAAACTTTTTTCCAGACAAACATTACCTGAATTTTAGATTTATCTTAACAGATTACGCATTTGAAGTTACAAAAACACAATGAACAACAAGTACCTACCTACGTAGCGTAGGGGCGGAGCTTAACTAACACTGAATCCGTTCATTCAAGCGTGGGTTCGCGTTACATTGCGCGCAAAAAAAACTTGTTTTTTTTAATAAAAATAAAAAAAATTACGGTTCCCATCAATAATTTTTGCGCAAAGCTACTTAGTTATACGTACAGTATGCGTAGTTTACGGCTTTGTGATGTGTCTTTTTACACCCTGTATAAACAGACATGTTATATATGACATGTTTGTTTATATTGTTTTTACAAGTATATTTTTTTTAACGTTTTAATATAGGTATTGGTAAAAAATGCGAGCGCATTTGTGTGTGTGTGTGTGTGCGTGTGCAAGTGTGCTTTGTGTCCGTGTATGGATCTGTGTGTGAGCGTTGGTTGTGTAAGCGTGCGTCAGTAAGGGGATTGGATTAGCGTGATTCTATGTTTTGGGTGAGTGGCACAATATGCAAACTTTTCATAAATTAATTAGATTAAATATTTCTCTGTTTCGTCGTAGGTTTTATCTTGAAGGAATGTGCGGACATACTTTTTACAATTTTGATTAGACAATTTATATATTGGACATTCTTTGTTTATTGTATTGTATAACGGCGGACCTAGATAATAGAAGAATCTTTTAGTAAACGGCAAGCGGGTTTTTGGTTGAGTAGGTACATATTGGTGCCGATTCTCTTGTACACCGAACTAAACTATCACGAAAATTCCTTACTTTTGGCTATGAGAATGTTAGAGCTATTCTGCAAATAAAATTCTCTAAATAAAAAAATAATTTTGACACTACTAAAATCGAATTTGACAATTTATTTATTTATTTATTTATAAAAATCTTACCTACACTATCATTACATATCTATGAACAACGACGATCTACGATCTATCTACAATCGCGAATCCACGTGGTACCCGTGGTTTGCCCTAACCCGTGATTTTTTTTAGAGCCGACATCGCACAGGGGGTGCAGCCTCAACGTGTTTTATATGAAATTTTTCCCTTTTTGTATCGAAAAAATTAAAAAATATAAATATAAATTATAATAATCATTTTATTTCAGAATAATATTTACATAATTTGTTAGTAAACATTGATCTGAATAACTATGTTAGTAAACATGCAGGTTTGACAAAAAATCGACGAGCGGGCAATCAAATTTCCCCACAATGACATTCAGGAGACTGTTCGAGCTGCCACGGACCAGTCTGTAGCAGCGATGCGGCACGCTTAAGTCTGATCGCTGCAAAACCATAAGTGTGCGCATCAGCAAACATTCCCGATGCACTGCAGAAGCGTGGCAGCCCCAATAGAATCCTGAATGCATTGTTGTATTGAATTCGAAGAACATTGATGGCTCTCTGCGTACAACTTGTCCAGAGGCTGCACGTGTAAAATATCTGACAATATGCTTTAAAAAGCGTCAGTTTCACTTCACATGTGCAACGAGCAAACCTATGGACAAGCATGTTGCATCGAACCGCCAATGCTCTTCGTTCCCTTTCTACATCCAGATCATCTTTGATGCCCGCCGTAACAATATGGCCGAGATATTTAATATAGTTTCAAACTCAAACTCAAAGCATTTATTTCAAATAAACCAATGACAGGCACTTTTGAATTGTCAAGGGGTCGGTCAGTCAGAAAGATGAAGCTAGTTGCCCATTCCAAAGCGTAGTAGGTTCGCGCAAAGGTAGTATATAATACAGTAATAATATATACAGTACTGTTTTTGCACGTGAAGTCGAGATGTTGGTGTGAATTTTAGTTCATGACAACTTATTTTAGCCTACACCTTTTTAATCGCGATAAAAAATTGTCAGGTTTAGTCTGGTTTGGTTTTTTACAGTCAACATTTTTGGTGAAATACGTCAAATTCAGAATAGCAAAATTGCCATTTTCACTCAATTAAAAACTCAGTAGGTAGGGGAGAGGTGTGTCAATAGTAACAGGGAGGCAATTGTAACATATGTTGTTTCAGAACATCTATTGACGAGTAGCGGTAGCTCTTGGTGGCAATCGAAGCTTTATTTGGTGCTGTTTTACCGACCGAACTTACAGCTAAAACAGTTCACGCGTGTGCTCTCAATACATGAAAGTTTGAAATCTATCAAGTTCAGTAAGATTATTGTTCGGCTCGGTTTTTATTATTAAAATAAAATTAAAGAGTTTTTTATAGTTCAGTGGTGATTTTCGGATAAGTTAACATCCAATCTATACGTGCAGGTATGTGAGTTGTTCAAATTTAACATAGATTTTTGTTAAATAAGTTTTCATTGCAAAATGGCGGCAGTGGTGCAAAAGTAACAAAACAAGGAGGGGCAATTGTAACATGTTACATTTGACACTCTGTATTTTTCACACTAGATCATTATTTAATAGTACCATTTTAAATTTAATATTGCTGCAGATCATTGGATGAAAAATCATCCGGGTCAACGAATGACCATATATGATTTACCAGGACTTGTCAAAGAAGCTATTTCTGTTGCTGCTACACCAAATAACATAACTCAAGGGTTTGCATGCGCGGGTATATGGCCATATAACAAAGATATTTTTCCAGACATTGATTTTGCTCCAGCCAGCGTTACCGACCAAACGAATGAAGAAGTCATCCTTGATCAATCGGATCAGCAAGATAATATGTCGTTACCTGCGGAACTGATTAAAAATGTATCCCCTTCAACATCATTTCAGATTTTGCCCCAGACCTCAGCTCAACCAACACCAAGTCTTTCGAATCAAAAATCGCCACGTAGGACTTCACTAGCAGATTTGGTCCCGCTTCCAAAAGCACCACCTCGAGTCAAATCTAAAACTACGAGAGCTAAAGGGAAAAGTGCAATATATACCGATACGCCAGAAAAGGAAGCGTTACAGGCAAAGCAAAGAAAGATTAATGAGAAAAAGATACCAAAATTAAGAAATTTGGAATCTAAGCCGACAGGGAAGAAATTGACCAGAAAAAATACTGTAAGAACTGAAAATAATGAGACAGAGGAAAATATAAATGAAGACACAGATGATGCAGACGAAGACGATAATTATTGTATAGTCTGTTTTGAACATTATAAAACCAGTAGAGAAGATTGGTTGCAATGCACAGACTGCCATAAATGGGCAAATAATGATCAATTTTTTGTGTGTTTAAACTGTTTGTCAGAATGACTGTTATTGATTTTTATTTTATTTTTTAAGGTTTTAAGGTATTTTTTAAGTATTTAGCGTGAACTGCTGACAAGATTTTGTTAGAGTTATTGTTTTATTGTTGACGATTTCTTTATGTTACAATTGACTCTCATTGCTGTTACAATTGACTCTCTCGGTGTAGCAATTGTAACACTCTTGACTGATCTCATTATGTGCCATTTTCTAGAATTTTATCGATATTTTTGTTACTTTCTGTATTGGATTTTATAATTAGATAACTCAACTATAATGTGACCAAAAATGATTGCGCTGTGATTTTAAATTAAAATATTATGAACGATTGATTTTTTTTTGTTACGATTGACACACCTCTCCCCTACTATCTTAGTGCTGTCAAACTAAAATATAGTTAAGTTGTGTCACTTTAGTTTATTTCAGAATGGGAAATCGTCGGTTTTGACAGGAATAAATTAAATTTTAGTCTAGTTTAGAGGCATTTGTAACAAGAGAATCGGCACCATTATATCTTTTCGGCGTTTGGTAATTTCAATATAGAGGGTTATGCGGTGTTGCAACAGAACAGATTGTAAAATAAAGTGTTGCCGCACGTTGAGGACGTTGCAGTTTTTGTATAACTGATTAGTTGGCTATAGATAATAGTGGACGGAAGGTAGCCACTTTCAGTATGGCGCCATGTGCAACTTCCAATGGCTTAAGGAAAGTCTTTGCAGCACCGCCCCAACATGGAATGCATATATAATATAAACATATATATAATTATAGGATTAGCAATATTTCTTAAGGTTTTAAAGATATATATAAGTTTGCGGACTCTGCTAGTAAGGACATTAATATGTGATTAAAATTTAAGATTCCTATGTATGACTATACCTAGGTATTTGATTTCATGCGTAGGGGATATAGGAGCACAGTGGCATCAACTCTGAGCGACTTGCGACTGTCTTCTTCTAATTCAAAGAGAAATAAAGAGAGAGAGAACGCCGGCAGAAGAAAAAAAGAAAAGAGTAAAGTGATTACAGTGTCGTGGCATATAATTGTACACATCGGCCCGAGTACACTGCATAGAAAATAGAATGATTTGATGACATAGATGAATTTGATCAAAATGAAAATTCAAGATGGCGGGTCTGAAAAAATTCAAATTTTTCATCATGGGTATCGTTTGCATGGTTTACGAGGGTGCTAAAGCTGATAGAGGTCAAAATGAAAATCCAAATTGGCCGCCGCAAATTTTGTTTAAAATTTTTCGTCATGGGTGTCTTTTTCATTATTTTCGAGGGTATTAAAACCGATAGTATGGTTGATATGTAAATCCAAGATGGTAGCAGCGAAATTTTCAAATTTTTCTTTTTCGGTGTCGTTTTCATAGTTTTCGACGGTGCTGAGGTCAAAATGTAAATAAAAGATGGCGGCTGCAAACATTGCACACCAAAAAAAATCCCCTATTCAATTAACTGAAATATTTTTAACTGATCACTAACGCATCAAATACCTACTCGATACTTGTCAAATCGGTGTTCAGATTGATGACTTACACACAGTGTAGGTATTGTTTTGCTAATTTCGCTCGGACTAGGCCATTGTTATGTTAGTCAAAAACAGCTCAAGCCGGCCGTGAGGTCACACCGACCTAGTCGGGCTCCAAGATATGGATAATATTCCCTGTCTGTATTTTTATACATGTCGCAGGACAATCGGATAAATCGAATCTATGCAAAACACATAGGATTATTGTAAAGGATCAGATTATTGGAAACTAAGAAAGATTTTCGTAATCATACGAGCCATAACAGAAGTTAAGATGTCCGCTTGGGACAATTGGGAACTCGAATGCTGACTGGCTAATCTAATACTCTATTCATAACATTTAATATTATTCTGGTTGGTCAGAACATGGCTCGAATGTAGCGGTTAACCAAAGAGCGCATTCGTCAGTGCATAACGTTCATAAATTATCATACAATCAACGTTCATACTCATCGTCTTTGTTCACGATTTACTTAAGATAAGATGGATTTTGTCTTCATCCTGATAATAGCTCGTATGATTATAGAATCGCTCGCTCCTTTCTTGTTTTCCAATAATATCCTCGAATTTTCGCAAAGTTTATGACTATATAGGTACCTACCTAAACCCCAACAAACCCGTTAGCTTCAATAAATGTTATTCTTTGTTTCCAACAGTATATACTCGTACATTATATGTCATGTGTCTACTGTAGTGTAATGTATACAAAGTGTACGTAATTTAAATAAATAAAACTCAGACTCAACTACTTAATGTTGCAATTTTATGTAAAGTTATTATTTATTTTCATAACATATTATTTATTTTTAGGGTTCCGTACCCGAAGAGTGCCAAACGAAACCTTATTACTAAGCCTCCGCTGTCCGTCTGCCTGTCTGGCAGCGAGGTGTGTCTCATGATCCGTAATAGGTAGAAAGTTGAAAATTTCACAGATTATGCATTTCTATTGCCGCTATAACAACAAATAATAAAAATTTAATAAAATTGAAAATTATAGGGGGCAATATATACCTTACATTTTGAAAAATAAATATAGCCCAGGCAAGTGGGGTGGCGTTGTCTAGAGCACATCGAGTATAGAACAATTTTTTTATTTATTTTTTTGTCTTCAAAAATGATGAAATAGAAGGCCGTAAAAGTTGTCAGTTTCAGACCATTTTTGTACGAGCTCTATCTCAACAACTAAACAAGTTAGGAATTTTTAACTTCTGTATATCATGTACCTATATATAATCAATAAATACTAAAAGCGCCGATGAATAAAATATGGTTGATTTTCTGCATCTGCAAAAATAACTTTGTAATTCATAGTATCATTATGAAATACAAATTTATCTTAGCAATTTTCATTAAGGGGCTGTTCAAATATTACGTAAGCAGATTTATTACAATTATTTACCCCCCCATCCCCCTTGTCAGCAAAAGTAAGCAAAGCTCTTACTCCCCCCATGCTTACGTAAACATTTTTCAATTATAAATGTATTTTTTTCGACAAGTGAATAGCGCGCGGTAATTCTAACTAAAATAACTACCGATGACGTAATCATCATCTAGGAGTCTAGATGATGATTACGTCATCGGTAGTTATTTACTTTAAATTATTTTGGATGACATGGGGGGTAGGGGAGTCCCTACCCCCCATGTCATCCAAAATAATTTACTTGAATCATTCAATGAGTAGGCATCATCTTCACCAGACCGCATACCCTCTTTGCAATCGCCGATCTAGGGATTGCAATTTTTTTTTTAATTAGCCCTACGTCCAAAATGTATAATTTAAATTATTTGATCAATGATTGCCAATTATTTGATTGATTTATTTATTCTTGCTCTTAACACCATCTTTGCCATCAACAAAATGTTGGACATCTTTAATTTTGTTGCATATATTTTACAATTAGGTGACCTTTCGCATTAGGAAAGCAAATGCTGATGGATAGTGCCCATAACGCAGCCTTAGTGATTGTACAAGATATAATTAATAATTTGGATTCGAACCTGTTCTAATGTATATGTCGCAGATGGATTGTCGAATCCGCTGTTATACAAAACAGCTCAGCTATGTAAAATTGCTGAACGACGTCTAGCGGTTTTTCATAATTACTAAACTTTAACACTCAGAATTGTATTAACGTTTTGCATTTATCTATGTAGCGTGACAACGAATAGAGGTTACGTAAAACAGCGTGAAATGAAACGTCAGATTGTAGATCATGGGGTTTATTTAGAAAGAAAAAAAATAAGAAAAATTGTTTACTCTGGACAAACTAAACAAAATAATATAAAATACACACATACAAAGTAGCCAAAAGCCTTGTATTCAAGCAGTAGAAACTTGACAAAGAGAACAATGTAGAAAAACGGGCACGTTAGAAGCGTCCGTAATACAAAGATAAAAACAAAGAACAATTCAAAAATTAAAATCAGCCATGGCCGCTAAGAGTTGACCATTCCCAACTGACGGCGCCCGTTCACGAACATGACGCATGGATCAGCACCATTCAGCTCAACCATTTTGAAGGGAGCTAAATGATCCAACACACGCGCCACCATCAGCGAGACATCTGAGTGAGCATGACATACCTGACCACACCTGTGCTCTGCAATTATATACAAAAGAGATTGATTTTATACAATGCAAAGATGGTCTTAAAATCTTCAGCAGCTCCAACTGTATTTTCAAATGTTAATCAATTAGTTTTGGTTGTCGAGCAGGACCAGCATTGAGCCAAGCATTTTTATCAGTGATGTAATCCCCCAACTTATAATATGCCTGCCTGCATAGTGTGCGTTTTATACAAGACTTGAATTTCGTCTCATTCAGTTGAAGTATGTGGGGAGGAATTTTATTGCAACATTTTAAACAGTACCCCATGAAAGATGAGTCCACTTTAGCCAGTCTGAAACCTGGTTCAACTAATAGGTCCATATTTCTTGTACTATAATTATGTCTATCACCTCTTTTACTAAAAAGATGTAAGTTTTTTCTTACGTACATGATGTTTTCATAGATATATTGACAAGGTACCGTCATGATGTTAATATCCTTAAACAGTTCCCTTAGAGAGTCACGCCTGCGGAGATAATATATGGCTCTAATCGCTCTTTTCTGCAGAATAAAAATAGACTCGATGTCTGCAGCCCGTCCCCACAGTAAAATACCGTAAGACATGATACTATGAAAGTTCAATTCAATTCAATTCAAAATATTTTTATTTCACATAAACCTACAAGGGCACTTATGAAACGTCAGAAGCTAGGTGCACGGTTCCAATTGGTCGTTTCCTATGGAGAAGAGCCGGCAAGAAACTCCACGGTGACTCTTTTAAAAGTAAATGGTTTTTACAATGTTTCCAAGTTACAGTGTTAAAAGGTATGAGAGGACAGTGTAGGCCCATCAACAAGTACCAGGTACTTAGCAAAATATTAAATGGTCCACCGATCTACAGTCTGTTATGTCTACAACGTTCTCTCATTCAAAAATTTAAAAGAAAATAATCTATATAAAAGACAAATGAAATTCCTAATAAAAATAAAAATAAAAAGTAACTAAAATAGACCAGCCTCGCGATATCTACATCAGTAAATTGACGGATTTTTCTGACAGCATATGCTGCTGAATTAAGCCGTCCTGAAAGAGATGTTAAATGAGGACCCCATTGCCTTGAGTCGAGCGTGATACCTAGAAAACAGTTTTATCGACGAATTCTAGTTTCTCTTGATTCAATACTATCTCACAATCACTACTTTTGACATTTGGTAAAGAAAATTTTATGCACTTAGTTAATTTTTTCCATTTAACACTAAATGATTAGCAGTGAACCAATTTTGGACCTGCTAGTAGGGCGTTATTTACGTCGTCAAATTTTTTTGCACGTAGTATAGAGTAGTATCGTCAGCAAATAACACCGTTTGTGGTTGATTTTTTAATAAATGGAGTAGATCATTGATATACACTAAAAAGACGGACGCTTCCAGGGTAGCGGAAAATACGATAAAGAATTCCACTTATAAAGTTTCATTTAAAATTCCACACTAAAATAGTATATCAGTGCCCACTTTTAGCACGTGTTATTCCTGACAAAATACTGTACACATTTTTCGATGTTGTTGTTACCAGAATGTGATGCAGGCTGGTTGACTGTGCGACTGGTCCTGGTCGATAAAAAAGGCAAGATCTGTATCTGTCAGGTGTATACCTATGCTATCATACACTAAGAAACTACGCTATCTAAGCGACGTTTAGCTTCCTAGCGACGAGAAAATCCACAAAAAGGGCAAGACCTAGAAAAAAGTAAGTGGATCACTTTATGCTTACAAAGATCTTGCATACTGAGATTGATATTGTGTAACTAGCTTCTGCCCGCGACTACGTCCGCGTGTTTCTTTTTTTGTTTTCAACATACAATATATCGACCTATGAGTATGACACTCAGCAATACTGCTGCAACTTCCCATTAGTGAATTTTCGGAAACGGTTCAATAGTACCGAAGATTACCCCCTAAATACAAACCAAATCCTAACTTCTGTCGTACTACGTCGGGTGTACTACTGTAGTTTCAACATACTTACCCCATAGGAAAAAGAGTTGAGTCTATGTGAGCATGTAATTTTTTTAGCTATCACTAAAATTTTTGCTCGGCATGGAAACAAGCGCAGACCAGTAGCGTAATAGGCACTCGCTATTCGTTATTTGGTTTCGTAGGCCATATATCCAACAAGATAAAATATTTATGGTTAGTTAGTGGTGTATATAAAACGTTTTTGAAAAATACAGTTTGCGGATAACGGTCACTCTCGCATACGAGAGGATTCATAACGGGCGGCGGAGGCTCCGAACGCTTGCGCAGCGGGGCGTGGGCGGCGAGTGGTGGGCGCAGGGGGGGAGCAAGCTCGCTGCAAAGGTCAGGCGGCCTGCACCTGCGGCGCGCATTGTCGAACCATTTATCACAATCGCCACTACCACATTACCTATAAAAATAATATTTCATCGACGAAGCTCACCGCTCCGCACGCACATGGAAGTCGCGCACAACTCACAACACACCGTACTAAGGCACGGTGTCTGTAATACTTTAGCAACAAAACTCTTTGTTAATCATCATCATCTATTACAACACGGCGTCGTTATATCTTTGTGGTTAAATGTCTAAATAGGTAAACTAGGAAAGTGGCATTTATAATGTCGGCCTGGAATCACCCACTGTTGGATATAGGCCTCCTTTCTTTTTGCCATACTTCCCAGTTCGGTGCGTCTCTCGTCCAGGTATCCCCGGCGATGATCCCGCTACTTTGATGGAATTGTACCTAAATTCAAACCTAAGGGGTTTTGTTTGTATCATAAATATTATCCCATAGGTTATTAAACTTTAAACTTCAAACGAAGACTAAGGGCTGATTTCACCAATGAAACTGAACGCGATCAGCATTTCTCAAACGCGTTCAAGAGCTGTAAGTGTCAAAATTGTTATGGAATATTGTACACCGACATCTCTTGAACGCGTTTAGGTGTGTTGAACGCGTTCAATTTCATTGGTGAAATGCGCACTAAGACGAGACGAAGATTAAGGGGGGTTAACGTTTGTATGGAACAATCATAACGCGCGGTTCAAAGAATAACCACATTTTGGGTTTTCATAAAATCGATCCCTTACGGAGCAAAAAAGGGGTAATTTTGCTTTTAGGGTAAGTATGTTTTTCTTCGTGGCTTGAGCAACTTGAAAATTGGGTAAGTATAAATAATTTTTAAGTAAAAAAATTAAAAATTCCCTTGTTTTTTTGTTGGGTTCGTTACTCAAAGTATGCCAACCAACGCCCAAGCCTATTAGGTACTAGGACTGTCTTCCCGTCTGTCCATCCTTCTGTCACAGGCCTGTATCTTTTGAACGGTAAGTGGTAGTCACTTGAAATGTCCAAAGTTTATGACTGCTATAATAAAACCATAACCCTCCTTTTAGCCTTGCCGTAGTCAATAGTAGTTTTTTCGCCAGTGCAAACGCACAGTATGAATAGTGATTAGTGTCAGTGCACTTTTACATAACTCAAAAAATCGTAACGATTAATTTTCAAAAACACATGCTAGGGATTAACACTATTTCAGTTCGCGTTAAATAACTTTGCCGCTCTGAAGTAGGCTACAAATGACTGCGCAGTAGTCAATCTTACCTAGAAAACAGTAGCGCGCATGCCAGCGCGCATGCGCAACCTAACTTAAAGCGTCAGTTATTTGACGCCGAACTGTAGTGTTGTTGAAGTCCGTTGGGGAAGTACGAAATCTAAGCGGCCGATATCGCTGGCAAAATACTAGTAGGTATTTAATAAAAACTCTTTTTTTTTTATCGGAGCTGGGTGCCCTGCACCCATTCATTTGAGTTTGGACTACACAACTGTAGCAAGCGCGTGTTGTCGATCGGTGCTCGGCAGCCGTGGCCGCGTCGGCGGACGTGGTCGCATATCTCTATGTAATCGCTACGTTATCGCGCGATACTGCCCGGTTTAGGATAATATTGGGTCCCCACCTATGAAATTGGCGTTTTTTTCTCACAAATAGAGAACCTTGTCACTTCTATGAATTAAAATATTCATCAATTGCTTGGTATTATATCGAATAATGACCATCATAGACAACTACCAATAGTAAAAAAAACCTTATTACTTATAGTTTATAAACATAAAAAATACCTTAAAAATTACTCCTCATTTTGTTAGCAGAAATGACCACTATTTGTTTTAATTTAGCCAAAACTTATTTTTGTCGCTTAATCTAGTGGCATATTACGTTATCTTAGTTTTTAAACATTATCGCATAAAAGTTTTAAAACATTAGTGTTCATGGTTGTTATATAAATTAAGAAAATGTTAGTATGAAAAAAGCAACTTCTTTAAAATTCTCCATACAAAACGCTGATTTCATAGGTGGGGACCTAATATTATGTGTTCCGATAATGTTCGATAGCGGCCGCCGGCGCCGAGGGAACGAAACCATTTCGTGATTTTATGACACGAAGATTCTACACAAACCACACTTACAAAATACAATCAAAATCGCTTTTATTTAGAAAATTCAGCAATATTCATTGCGTTATTTACGTCGAAAAGCCGACGAAAAAAAAAAGCCGGAATGAATAATGAATCCCCTTTTAAATGAATGGGAGTGTGATTGTAAGTCAGTTAGGTAGAATTTGGGCCCTGGGAGATATTATTTCTAAAAACCTCTATTACATTCTTACCTGGTCATCATAAAGTTGGTTAAACATTAACCAGAAATATTTGCAAGTAATCCGAAATACTTCGAAATGACTTTCCTAATCTATCTCTTTCTCTAAAAAGATTTGCCAGTCGGCAAAGTGCTGCGGGTTGGGGCAAACTGCTCAGCATACGCTGGACGTTCATTTTACTTAAATGAACGTCCGGCGTATGCTGGGCAGTGGTATGGCTATATATAGTGTACCTACCTACACGAAGAAGCAATTATTTTAACGCACTCTATACATTAATTAGACTTTTTTAATGGTTTATGAGCTGCATCATCTAATACAATTATTACAGCTAGGTCTATGTTGTTTCTAAGTAAGTGGATTTTATCAGAAATCAGCATTGCTGCATGTGTGTAACGCGGGGTGAAGGAGAAGTGTGAGGGACGCGGGGTGCGGTGCGGGCACACATGACAACAGTGCACACGGTCTCATGTCCATTTGGTGGATGGGCGGTCGGCGACCCCGCCGGCCGTGGGCGCCGCGATAAACTTTATATATTCATACGTACGCATGTGAGCTGTGCGCCTGTATCGGTGGATCGCTGGCCGGCTGGTTATGTCCGGTACCGTTACTTTTCTTGCTTTCAGATCTCGTTCGGTGTTTAATTCTTGTTTTAAAACTGGCCGCGCGACAGCGAGCCGCTGCGCCGCGCTCTGCTAATGAATGTAGCCGCATTAACATGCGACGACGACGAGTCGCGGCTGAGCGAGGACCGCCAGGTGCCCGTCGTGCACTGGCCTGCACCGGCCGCCTCGTGTCGAACCACCTCGTCCGCTACTGCCAACACTGCTCATTGCGCCAATGCTGTCCCACCACGACATATTACCACTGTAACTGCTCGCGACATTTGAGGAAGATGTAAAAGAAAGAAGAGACATACTTATAGGGAGTGTAGTAAGTACCTACTTATAACAATGAACAACTTTTAGTACGGGATTCACTCTGAAATATGAAAAAAGAAACCAGCTGTTCCATACAAATGTATTTACAACTAAACACGATCAAAATGTATGAAACAGATTCTTTAATTTTTTTTTTAAGAGTTGGTATTTTAATATAATTAAAAGTTGTTCATTTTCATGAGTTCTACACTCCGACACCCGGATGTGCTAAGGTAGCCCGCGAAATGTAAATTTTCTTGCGTTTTATGCAATTTGCAAGTCAGTGTCAGGTTGTTCATGCGAAAAATGATCAAAATATAATTAGCGACCATAAGAAGTATTTATTAACAAAATTAAAATCATTACAATATCTATACTTATATTACATTTTTATTTTATATACAATGTCATCCATGGCCACGTGCCCGCCCGTAATTTTCCGAATATTCATAAAAAATATGGAAAATTAACTTTAAAAGTCTACCTTTAATAATTTTCATGTTATTAAATTTATATTGTTTTTTGTAGCGTTTGCCTCCTATGTTATTGGCTCGATTTGGATTCTGTTTATTATTTCTAAAAGCTTATGAGTTATTTTATCGGATTAATTAACATTTTTTTAACCCTTTAAGGCAGAGAAAACCGGAAATGGTAGGAAAACTAAATAGGTTTTTTTAAAATTTTCTATCGATGCCACACTTGCCATTGTCGTAAAAAATATCAGTGTTACCATCAGTGAAAATAAACAGTACTGCCAACAATACGTACATCAATAAAAAGTTTTTTTGTTGGTGGCACGTATACTGCCTCTAGCTTAGAAAGGGTTAATAAAACTTGTCAACTATGAAAAAAAACGGAAAAAAAACAGTTTTCATTAAAAAAAACATAAGTGTAAGTCACAGCGGTCATATAGAAAAAAAAAGATAGAATTTAAGTTAATTTTCGATCATTTGTCATGAATATTCAGAAAAATACGGGCACATGTATGCCCATGGGCGACATTGTATATAAAATAAATATTTACATAATAAATATAACAAATAATAAATATAAATTATATTTATACATAAACAAGATGTTTCTTTTAATATCCCTCTAGGACAGGGATGGCGAACCTTTCTGCATCTACGTGCCATTTTTTTCGAAATAAATATTGAATGTTGCCATGACGTGCCAAGAAACAATCTTGACATACTCGTAGGTAGTGAACTCCTGGAAAAAAAAAAACAAAAAGTTGTTAATTATAACAGTATATGGTACATGATATATGATAAACAATACTTTCAAATTCAACAAAAATGGTCTAAAAGTGACAAAATTTGCAGCATCGCATTTCATCATTTTTGAAAAAAAAAAAAAAAAAATGTTCTCGTAGTTAATTGATTCAGGCGTGACTTTGCGGAAATCCATTATAAAATACAATTGACGACATATATTTAGTAACTTAAAAATAATACCGACATATATTTAGAAACGTTACACTGTTGAACGAATTAAATACAAGTATTCCAAGGTCACCGTTATTGCGTTTATTCGCAGCCCCTTATCGCGCTGATAACGATCCTAGCCGAGGTGGGCGGAGCAGTAATCCTATATAACTGGGGTTGGCGGGCGAAGTGGCTCACACTGCGCTCGGCGCTTGACGTGTCCACACGTCGGGTTCGAGTTCGCAACAGGTCAATCGCCTTCCTGAGGATGCCTCGTTGAGAGGTGAAACACGTGTCGATTTCTTACAGGGTTCTTTATGACTCATTAAGAACAGTTACGCGGATTAAGTTTAATAAATATACGTCGTCTATTGTATTTTATATTTGTTCTCTACTAGACAATGACGCCCACAGGCCAGGGTAAGTATTTTTTTAAATCAAAAATTTATTGGAGACAGACCCCCTTTAATTTTTATTATTTGTTATACCGGCAATAGAAATACTTATTCTGTGAAATTCACACAATATGGTGCTATATGTTCATGCGACCAACGAGTTGATGCCCAAAAACGCTTGACTCACTGTTCACTGTCTGTATGGAAGTGAATGCTGGGTGTGGCAAAACAAGCATGAAAGTAGAATAATTGCTGTGGAAATGCGTTCCTTGCGACGCATGTGTAGTCTGACTATGAATAGGCTGAGGAACGATGGGATACGACAACGGTGTTAAAAGAAGATATACCTAGTGACAAAAATTTAAAAGGGTATGCTGAGATGGTTTGGTCATGTAGAGAGGATGAATGAAAGGCGACTAACAAAAGGTATTTACAAGGCAGATGGAAGTGGAAACGCTGGGAGGGGGACTCCCTAGGAGGACAGAGTGACCTTGACCGTCAGGTGCGTAGTACTCGCAACCGACGTGCGTGTATGACCAGATGTATGTACGTAAACGAGGCTAAAGGAGTATGTAAGGTTCGTGGCAGGTGGCGTCTGTAGTTTCTGCCTGCCACCATGGGAAGAAGCCGTGAGTTTACGTATGTGTGTGTAATCTGTGAAAATGTCTACCTATTAAGGTTCATGAGATATAGAACGCTGACAGATAGACGGACGGACGGCAAGCGGAGGCATAAGAATAGGGTTCCATTTGGTACCCCTCGGGTAAGGAACCCTAAATAGTTTAGCAAACTGTACCGTCACATATCAAATGAAAGGGCTTACTCTGAGGGTCTCAAACATATGTTTTTTATAATTTTAGAACTAAAATTAATAGTTTTATAGTTATTTAGGAAAATTTATGATTCCCCCCACTTATCTCCGAAAACAACTGAGCCTAAAATTTTGAAAAAAAATACAGAAGATAGTACTTACATCATATAAAAAATACCCTGTCCGGCCCGTGACGGTGTTGTTAGGTATCGCACTGACAGACTATTTATGTGGGAGTTTTCAGGAAAAAAGGAAAAAATAACGCCAGGTCTTTTTTTGCAATCAGGAATTTTATTAGGTTGTTACATGGGGCGCGGGCGGCCGTCGTCTAGCGGATGTCTACAAGTCATAACTTATGAAGTTATGACCTGTTGAAATTTTCTAATTTGTACATTTGTTGTTATAGTGATAATAGAAATACATCATCTGTGAAACTTGTCAACTATCTACCTGTTACGGCTCATGAGACAGGTCGCTGACAGATAGCCGGGCGGCGGAGGCTTAGTAAAAGGGCTCCGTTTGGGACGGAACCCTAAAAACGGATTTTCGCTAGCAAATTTAATTTCCCATACCTACAATACTAAGTGTGTTGTGGGTATTGCGGATACCTACCGATTAGTTTAATGATACAATTTATGAAAAATCTTAAAATCTCCTTTGGTTTATAAACTTGTAACCTGGCTCGAATACGTACCGAAGTAAATAAGAACCTACCCCCCAATAGGGATTGCTAAAGCTTGGAAGAATCTTTTCGAACGGTCCGATGAATTTGAAATTGAGCATTTTATCTTGATAATTAAATATGAATTACTTACGTGTTTTTGGATCTTTCGAAAACCAACCCCTGTCGAAGTAAAGGAAATAAGATTCGAATGATACATTTTCCAAAACTACGAGGTGGGACAAAATGTTGTTATGGAAATCTATGACTACTCACTTAGAGTATATATCACTGGAGAAGCCCTACGAACACTTCCCCTCTGTAAAAGTACAAGAACAAATGTTCTAGTACGTTCATAAAAACTACTTTCAAATCGATTCTAACGCACTTCGTACTTAAATCGTTTTAAAGGCGCGCGGAGTTCCGTGAAAATGCTTAGCTGTGCTGATAAAATTCTGTAAAAAGCGTTCAAATACGTCAAACTTATGTAAAGAACTGAATAACCTTCCATTTGTTAACATTTTTTTATAATATTTAGTCATGTTCTTATTGAAATTTAAAATCCTAACCTCATAATACATTTCGATGTTTCATTCGATTCAAACATGATTCAATATAAAACGTAGCATGGATAGTATTTTCTTCACATTGCTTCTGCGACGTCACCGAGTCTCGCTACATCTCGTTTTTATGTTCATCAAGATCAACATACTTTTCTTTTGCATTACGAAAATATACGTCAAATCAGCAAAATTTACACGCACTTGACATGCGATTATATCCTCTAGTAAAAATGTTAACGAGACTACCGTTGACGTCATGCTTGAAACCAAAATTGACATGTCGATAATTTCTTAGTAAGAATTACTTAGTAAATTATTTTTGTTTATTTTTTTAAATTGTTTTAGTTACTTTTATTTAATTGTATTTATTTTCTCTTCTTATTAAAATGTTAAAAATGTATGCAACAGCTGTTTTATTTCATGGATTCAAGCAAAATTCCAAATCAACAACGATATCAATAAATTAAAAATTAATGGTACGGATTTTTCTTTCCGGGCGAGCGGCTTTTGTTTTTTTTAATAGAAGCTACCGCGTCCCCCGCTAAAAGTGACAGACTTTTTTGTTCGAATAAAGCTTTGTGCAGACCAGCGCGACGCGACGCCGCGACGCGACTCGAACAATACAATTTCTAAGAAAACTTGACGGTATAACAATAACCGGTGTCGCGTCGCGCTGTCGCGTCGCGTTGGTCTGCACAAAGCTTAAGGCTTCTCCAGTGTTATATACTCTAAGACTACTCATGATGCAACTTACCCCCAAAATCTGTGTTAGTGTTCGAACTGAGTGCACGCTCAACTCGAGCGTCCGGCAGAGCGGGGCGTGCGACGTTCGTGTTAAAGACTTGCAAACACTCGCAAGTGTCCTGAGTGGATACCGAGCGGCGCGGCGAGGGAGCGTGCTTGTTTGCGATGAGCGGGGCGTCGGGCGTGGCGTCATGTGCAAGTTCAAACCAGTGTTTTTGCAGCGGTGACGGAAGCGTTTCCGCCATTTCATTCGAAGATATTGTTATAGAAATTCAACTTAAACTAAGCGTGCACTAAGGCCACTGGGCGAACGCTCTTTCGCCGCTTGCACGCAACGCTGAACGCTCCGCTGGCCGCTTTTTCACTCAGGCCGTACACTTAGGCGCACAGTTTGTGGGTAATCAGTAGTGAAATAAAACCGAAGAACTCACTCATAGCAGCCATGTTAAAATACCTACTTATTAAATTAGTTGGATAAGACAATAATAACGATCAATGTGAATGGTGTGTAACGACATTCATGAAGAAATACTCATATTAGAAATATTAATACCTACACAAAAGCCGGCAAAATGCGTGTAAAAAATCTTTAAGTCAATTATTGGAAACGCAGCTAGCGCGCGAAGTTTCAATCGGGCTACCCTTTATAGCAGAACTTTTTATGTCATAATATTATTTTGCATACCTAACAGCGGATAGCATAAACTTCATTTCGCAGAAAATCGTTTGCCATACACTCATTTATCATACATTCAAAACTCATAATTTTGTAACTCAGAATCATCTTTAGTTATATTCTCTTATTTTCATATCCATAATAATTAAAAAGAAGATCCACCTTATCGCAGAAACTTCACACAAACAAGTATACACCATGCATGCAGCATGCAAGCGAGCATCCAACATGCAGCAGGCATGGTTTCTGTCACGGCTCCGGCGCTGCGGGGCTCTGGGGGTCCCACGGTTTTAAGGTTCACCACTGCAGCTTCGGCTTGCTGGTCGGCGAGCCGGCCAGCCTCAGCCGCGGCGGTGGGCTTTGGGATTACCTGCTCCTCAGCTCACGGGCCGCCTCGCCTATTCGCGCCTACGCGGGCTTAAATTACACTGTAGGGCGACTACGTAGAGTCGGTTTTGCAGCGATTTGTTTCTGTCACTAACTTTTGTAGCACAACATATAGACTTTTTAAGACAATATTTTAATTTTAATTTAAGGTTAAAAATGCTATTATTATATAGAAATGCCTGCCTAAAAAATGCCTGGAATGCCTGATAAAATTATTCCAAAAAATTCTGCCATCTTAAAAGTATGCCATTGCAAATTCGGACATATAAACATTCGGCCAAACAATAATTATATTAAATATTTTTTATACCTTTACAATATTCGTTTAAAGAACATTATGTTAAGTGTGTTATGCCAAATAAATTTCGGAGTAACAAGATTCTGCCAGATAGAGGGAACCCGTTTCAATCAACCCCAGATGGGGTGAAAGGGGGAAAATAGTTTGTATCTATAAAGATCTTTTTCCGTCGGTATAGAAACTTTAAACTTCCTTGGATTACTTCTTTAGGTAAATAATAAAGATTGATTATTATTGACTTAAGAGATTAGAGGACGGAGCAGTTCGTAGGGGAACGTACGAAATCCTTGCCAACGAGAAGTCGCGGGAGACGTGCTAGTATCAGTATATAAAATTCACCAGAGGTCAATCAAATAAGCTGATTTTGGAGAACGTACCGCTGCACAACGCGGTAACTCTGCGCAAAGGTTGACCTATGTCCAATACGTAGTATATATTTGTGTACTTACTAGACATATTGACTTTAACTAAAGTAAGCACATTCATTGATAACATATGTTTGACGTGAGCTAATTATTAATACCAGTAATAGGTAGGTATCGAGTGTGTGACGAGACTCCGTACGCTAAAGCTGCTTGCTGAAATAGCGGCGCCGGCCATGCTGATGTCACCTCTATGTTTTGGTGATACGGCTCATTATTAGATTGTAAGTTGTTGCGACCAATACGTAATAGACAAATTTGTTATTCGTGTATAAGAATAGTGAATCAAGGAAACGTGGCTATGTTTAGTAAGTGAAATACTTTACATTGTTTAAATTGCTTGAATAGTTGAATCGCTTCACTAATGGTGCAAAGGTCTTTTAGCTCATTACGCTGATTGGTGTCCGTAGCGTCACTGTTCGGATTTAACTTAATGAATACCTAGGTAGGTAGTACCTACATGTTATTTTTATGATCATAGAATTTATATAAAATGTATGGCTGTGTGTTAAGTTGGCTGTTCTGAGTAGGATATCGTGTTGTGGTAGCGAGCGTCGCGAACTACGCGCCACGACCACGACCAGGGACTGCACAGACCAACCGAATGCGCGTCGCGCACAGCCGCAGGACCGCCCGGCCGTCCGACCAGTTGCGGCCAAACTTTGTATACTTTTCAGTACGAGCGTTCGCATCATGGTCGGAGCTTCTGTGACCAACGTTGCAGCCACGAAGTGCGTGAGCTTCTTAAAATTAAGTTCAAATAAGTATAAGTTTGAAGTAGACCAGCAGTGCTATTCTGTAACCATCTCACCGTGAAAACTTAGGTGAAGTGAGCGTGGAGTGTGCTGTCATTCCACCTAATGCTAGAGATTGACACTATTGACAGCTCACTTCACCTAAGTCTTCACGGTGAGTTTTTTATTTACAGAACTGCTATCTAACTGCGTAACACATTTTCGTAAACGATTACGACTTATCTGTCATTTTGACAGTTCAACTACATTCATTGCGTTATTTACGTTGTTGAGCAGTTTTTTTTCGATCTAATTAAGCAAATTTCTTTCAAAATGATTCAGATTGTGATTGATCGTGTATTGAGCAATTGGGGTGCTGAGTATTTCACTTTTTATAAGTGGGTACTTGTTAATGTTATTTGGTAATCTATTGTGGATGTTCTTTCGTCATCACACCAATAGTCACAAGTACCTTCCTACATTTTCTTTGTAAAACGTTTGTAAAATAGTTTTTAATTTGTTTGGGACTACCGGCAAAAAGTTCTTGTCGTAAATTATTATGATCAATGTCTGCAAAATTTTTGATTAAAATCATATAAGTTCGCACATCTTGTTTCAATTTCAAAAGTTTTCAGCCTAGGCCTGGCCGTCTGATCAGGGGATCAAGTGGACTCGCTCTGCGAGCTGGGTGACGGTTGACCTAGCACAGAACTTAATAAATATTCTGCACATTGAAAAAACGTATTAGGAGAATTGAATAAGTTAAAGGTAGGTATTTGATAAATACTCAAGACGAATTTGACACTTACATCCAACAACAGCGTGTGCATCAAGTTGTATAATAAAATTACGAGTACAAAGACATATCCATTTTTTAAATTTAAGTGTAATTTAACAAAACTACTCATTGATAAATGCTTTTTTCGACAAAGGGCATTTTATTCATCGATAACAGCGAATAAAACTCTCTTTAACTCAAAAGTGACTAAAAACATTTTGAGTTTGGAACAAGCTCGAACTATACAAACTATGTACAAAAAATAAATAGACTATGAATAAAAAATATCCCGCCAACTTTAGTTAGGTTCTTTTCAATCTGATATCGTGGTTGTTTTAATTATAATTGTAATATGAAATTGAATTTTATTATTTTTAATCGTGTTTTTTTATGGATCATGTGGTCTGCAATTAAGATTTTATTTATTTATTATTTAATATCATTGGAAAATCTAGTAACATAATTATAATAAAATGAGTTCTTCCAGTAACGAAAATGAAACACTGAATACTACTGACTTCAGAATCATTTCGTGCTGAACCAGCAATTATAGTGTAGCTACTTGAGTTTTTAGATTATAAGTTATGTTTTGTAGTTTTTAGTAGAATGTCATTTATGAATTAATTCTTAAGTAGGTACGAAATTTAATGTAATTAACAAATCGCATGCACTATTCAAGTAATTTTTTTTTTTTTTTTTAATAATATCTAAATATGTAAAATTTGCACGCCGAAATTGATGGCATAATAAGAGATCGATCATTATTATCACAAGAACCTTCTGTACCTTATTTATTCAAATAAATATTTTTTTATTTTCATTTTAATTTTGATTTAAAGGCTACGTCAGTTTTCGTAGCGGACAGTTTAAAAACTGCTTATCCTATCCAATACACGACAAGAAAAAATAAAAAAAACAAGATGTTGCTCTAACTTTCAAGCCATGGAGGTGCTTGCCGCCTTGGGCTAGGCAGCTAGAAAATACCTAAACAACTTAGCACATGAAGCACTGCCGGCGCCGCTCTGTGCAAGAGAGGTAGGTGCTTAAGTATCTACTTACCGATATTGCTACTAACCTAATTATCACATCCTGGTTAATAATAGATAGTTGCATAAGTTCATGTAATGTATCAGAACATGTCAAGGCGCGACCTCGGAGTGGAATATGCAGGGGAGCAGGACAGCGAGTGGGAATCAAATTCCTTGCAAATAGAAGCGCCACTGACTAAGCACAACCAGTCGGTTACCAAGTGTCGTACATCGGCTTCTATTAATAGACACGCGCAGTGCGGCTGTGTGCGTGTGTCCGCAGGTGCAGGCTCCGCGCCGCGCCGCCAGCGCCAGCCTTGAGCGAGCAAGTGTCGCGCCGAGAAATTATTTGATGGCTGCCGAGTGCCGCGCGATCGCGGCTCGCGGCGCGCCCACTCCATTACCATAACACACTGTGCGATACACACAGAAGCACAATTTCACAAAGCTTCCAAGTTTAAAATTATTACTTACAGAAAAAGTAGGTCCCGAGTTCCTACATGCAATAAGTGCAATTCCTATTATACATAGGTTTGCCAGCCACGCATGGTACGCATCCGTGCGTAGATATTTTATTTGATATTGGACTGTGGGTCCAACATCAAATTAAGTTTTTCTAGTTCCTGGCACAAAAGGTTGCAAACTTGCAGTATTCCATTGAGTGCTGTTCTCACAGCCCAAGACTAATTGTATGTCGTGGTACTCGTGGAGCAATACCTGAACCTGGTGCCAACGCTTAAGGGTGCAATGCTGCAGGGATAGGACCCTTAAGCGTTAATTTGCACCACGTCCTCAGAACATTATTTACTTACCAAACACCTATCTACTAGACCACACCTGTTACGTAGGTGCCATGCATTTGCAGTAGGTAGGTACAAGATGCGTTTTGTTTTCTGCAAGATCAAATTAAGATCAATATACTTAAACAATTTTCACAAAAAAAAAAACCTATTTTTGAAAACGATGTTAAACTAATTGACCCATTGGTTTATTGACCGTCAACTTAAATTGTAGATAAGTTAATTCAAATGTAAACATACTTATTATCGTGGCCAAATTATGGACCAATTAAATTTTGATTGCAATTGATACGCTAAGAAGGAGACGGCAAAATGACATACTGTGTCAAGCTGCTGTTCAATTAATTTCTCTGACTGGACATTGGTGGAGGTGCTACGTCCAAATGTTTGGACATTGGTGGAGGTCCTACATCCATATGTTCGGACATTGATTGGGTGCTACGTCCATATGTTTGGCCATTGGTGGAGGTGCTACGTCCATATGTTTGGACATTATGGAGGTGCTACGTCCATATGTTTGGACATTATGGAGGTGCTACGTCCATATGTTTGGACATTATGGAGGTGCTACGTCCATATGTTTGGACATTATGGAGGTGCTACGTCCATATGTTTGGACATTATGGAGGTGCTACGTCCATATGTTTGGCCATTGGTGGAGGTGCTACGTCCATATGTTTGGACATTATGGAGGTGCTACGTCCATATGTTTGGACATTATGGAGGTGCTACGTCCATATGTTTGGACATTATGGAGGTGCTACGTCCATATGTTTGGACATTATGGAGGTGCTACGTCCATATGTTTGGACATTATGGAGGTGCTACGTCCATATGTTTGGACATTATGGAGGTGCTACGTCCATATGTTTGGACATTGGTGGAGGTCCTACGTCCATATGTTTAGACATTGGTGGAGGTCCTACGTTCATATGTTTGGACATTGTGGAGGTGCATTCTGAACCCCCTGCGTTGAAAATTTTCGTCAGTTATTAAAAAAATAATCTGCTGTTTCATAGAAAAATGCAATACCTACGCGGTGAAAATGTATGGAACAGGTGTTTCTTTTTTTAAATAACTGACGAAAATTTTCAACGCATGGGGATTCAGAATCATGTACTGAATCCATGGTAACAGGCTTCGCGTCGAGGTCTAGTGGTAATACAGGGTGGCAGGGCACTTCGTTCGCATGGAAGTCGTAATACACAATGCTTATAGTAAAATAACAGCCACATTTTTATAAAACTGTCGCATCGCCAGCTGGCGCTGACTTTTTGTCTTATTGCTCAGCTCCAAAGGGTCATAGTGTGATATTAAATAGCTTATAACCCTTCTCATGAATAACTCCGTCCATTGGTGAAAACCGTATGAAAATCCGTTCGGTAGTTTTTGAGTTTATCGTGTTCAGACAGACCGACGCGGGCGGCGGGGAGACTTTGTTTTAATTATATTATGTAGTGATAGTGTTAACCACGAGTATCGCGTGTATGATGGGAAGTAGATAATCACTAAAAGTAAGCATCATCCAAGACGTACGGGTTCAAAATGTTACCAACGACGATGGCCAGTCTGCTCTTTACGAAACCCACCGTAACACTAGAGGTAGCGCCGCCTGCGCCGGTAGTCTATTATGCCGGTAATGACTGCATGCTTCTACTGCGGGATTCTTTGGCGGGGGACGTAGCAAGTTAGGTTTGCTGAAATGCGACACAATCCTTATCTTACAGACTTCATATTTATGTTTTAGGGTTCCGTACCTCAAAAGGAAATAATTGAACCCTAGATGATCCTAGTAGGATCACTTGTGAGTCTGTCTGTCCGTTTATCACAGCCAATTTGCTCCTAATCTAATGAACCGACTAAGTTGAAATTTCGTACACATATCAATTTCTGTGGACACACGGACGTGGGCGCTCACTATTCGGGGGCGAAGGAAAAAAAAAGGTTTTGCAAACTGTACTGTGTGACATATTAAATTAAAGGACTTGTTGTGAGGATCTCAAATATGTTTTTTCTTATAATTTAAAAATAAATACTTTTAATGAAATTTATAAATAGATAGAAAATAGACGAAAATTGATCATTCCCCCCTTATCTTTGAAACTACTGAGCCTAATATTTGAAAAAAATGCAGAGAATAGTTCTATACTTATAGATTATAGGAAAACCTTTATGAAGTCTATGGTCGTAAAATAACATGATAAATCATTCAATATTGTGCGTACAAACTTACATTTGCAGTTGGAATGTATGGGAGATCATGTTTTTCAACTACAATGTTAAGTTGGTCCTTGGGATATATTCATCGCAACTAAGGAACCCTTCATTGTGCGTGTTCCGACATGCTCTTGATCGGTTTTTAATATACATATTTAATATCTAAGATATTGTGGATTTTAAGTGACAGGTGGGGTTGATTTGGATAATAGGATCCAAAGAGTGAACGTTAACGGCAAGCGATCCCCGGGTTCGCTTCTCACTATGGGAGTTCCGCAGGGCTCAATTCTTGGCTCTTTTTTATTTCTTGTATATATTAATGACCTACCTTGCCTTATAAAGAAGTCACACACTATTTCATATAGTGTTATTTGCAGATGACACGTCACTTATATTTAAGCTTAAGCGACAACAGACCGTTATTGACGATGTAAATATGTGTCTATCACTTCTTTTATCACTTCTTTTAATTTTTAGTTAATTCGTGGACAATGGTGTGGGTTGCATGTTTGTCAATTCCTAGCTTAAGTAATTTTCTGTATTTTTTAACATGTAACTGTTTTTTGTCCCTAATAAATAAATAAATAAATAATGCTCTCTAAAATAGCGCATTGGTTAGTGTTAATAATTTACTTTTAAATGAGAAAAAGACTAAATGTATTAGATTTCTATTGACACCTAACGTTAAGCAGGTGAAAACCAATGCACTAGTAAATGGGACAGAATTGGATCTTGTGGACACCACTGTGTTCTTAGGTATTACTTTGAATTCTAAGCTTCGGTGGGGCCCACATATAACCAAATTGTCGAAGCGGCTAAGCTCTGCAGCCTACGCGGTGTATAAAATCAGTCATTTGCCTGATGTAGAAACAGCTCGATTAGTATACTTTAGTTATTTCCATAGTGTAATGTCGTATGGCATTTTGTTGTGGGTAAATACAGTCGACTTTCAGGCTATATTTATGCTGCAGGAACGTACCATTAGAGCAATTTATAACCTAAGTTGTAATGATAAATGATAAATGATTTTTATTTCTGTAAATAGGTTGTACAAAACACTTTTACACGTCAAACATATTATTTTTAGACTAGATGAGGTCGGCGTTTCCTATCTGACTACTCCGAGAAGAAAGGCCGAAACAAACTCAGAGGTCACAGTCTCTTTTAAAGTCCAGACATAATCTTGGTCAGATCATGTGAAGATTATGTAGATTGGTGTCTAAAAATGGTCTTTTGAGGAAATAACCACACAGACTGAGTAGACCTGTCCAGTCAGTGCACGCATTTGTCAGTGACCGTGCAGCTCAACTCAGAATTTAAGGAGCTCAACGATTCGACGAACAATACCAAAAAAGGACATTTGGGTAGGCCGCATAAATTACTCAAGCTGCCCGACCATGATAAAACTAAATGAGAAAATAAAATAAAAAGGAATGATCCACAATGTCCACATAAATATTCATGTCATTGTATATAAAAAATTCATTAATGTCAATGTGTATAAAACCCAGAAATAATCTTGGTCAGATCATTTGATAATTTGAGGACCATGTAGATTTGTGTCTGAAATAGTCTTTTGAGGAAAGAACCATACAGATTTGAGTTGACCTGTCCAGTCAGTGCACGCATTTGTCAGTAATCGTGTAGTTCAACTCAGAACTTAAGGAGCTCAACGACTCGACGAACAATACCAAAGAAAGGACATTTGGGTAGGTCGCATAAAGTACTCAAACATAGTCCTCACGTTCACAATAATAAAAAATAAAAAATAATAATGATATTATACTTCACAAACTAAATATTCATATCGTTGTGCATAAGATTAAAAAAAAAAAAGAAAAAATCGAAGTTCTGACTGTAAAAAATAAATAATAAATAAATTGGAGCAGCTTAATCCCAGGCCTTTTTGTCCTCAACGTAATCTTTAATAGTATAAAACGCTTTCTGGCACAACTTACGTTTAATGAATGATTTGAATTTATTAAGGCTTAGATCTTGTACATGGCTTGGAAGCTTATTATAAAAGCGTATACATTGACATCTGAACGAGCTACCTATTTTCTTGAGCCTTGTTGTAGGTACTACAAACTTGTGTTTGTTCCTAGTGTTTATGTTATGGATATCACTGTATTTTTTAACCAATTTTATATTTTTATGGGCATATAAAAGATTTTCAAAAATATACTGAGAAGGCACAGTCATTACATTAATTTCCTTAAATTTCTCTCTGAGAGAGTGTCTGTAGGCATTCACTGAGGGATAAATTTAAGGAAATAAACATAATGACAGTCGCGTCTCAATATGTACATGAGAACCTGATTCATGTAAAAAAGAATATAAATATATATTCTAAACACAGCTACATTCATAGCTTAAATACTAAAAACAAAGATTTATTTATTGTGCTGAGGACTAGGCTCCAAAAAATTTGTAATTCATTTAAGTGCCAAAGTAAAGAACTGAGCCTCAATAAATTCAAATCATTTATTAAACAGAAACTATGTCAAAAAAGTTTCTAAAAAGTTAAAGATTACTTAGACGACAAAAAGGCTTGGGACTCATTAAGCTACTCCAATGTGCCCCCCCTCAAGCAACAAATAAGTGTTTTAGAATCAAAGACTACATGATACTATATGAGCTCATATAATTGTTTGGATTATTTTATTTGACTGTAAATCAATTTATTTTAATTTTGTTTTCATTTATTGTTGACATAATCTACTCATTAAAATGTTTTTATTTTATGAGTTACTGCAATTTGTGGTAATGTAAATTATTTTTGCATTTAAAGCACTATTATATAGAATCAAGTTTTTCCAACTGAACAGTTGTGCTGCTGGGGAGTTAGTTGCGCCACTTCTTCGTCCCAGCTTAAGCACTAGGAAGTGGTGAAGGGTGGGCGTTTTTGGGGGACTGTATTATGTAATTTTGACGTTCGAAAAGTGCTGATTCTCAGCCTAGTTTGAATAAATGACTTTTGAATTTGAATTTTTGCTGAAGCCTGAAACGTTATCAATAGAAAGAGACGAATTGCCTGCGCGGAGATAGTATAAATGTCTATTCAGACTAGGTACCTACCTACCTGTAAATGATCTGAGCAAGAGCGTACCTAGTGACGACGGCAACGCAACAAATAACATACCTAATTAATGATATTAGCTACGTGGGTGTCAGAGGCAGCGCCATCTGGTCTCATCACGCTGGAGTTACGAAATTAATGAGATGTTGTTAGATATTGGCAACCGTTGATCTGCATGAATGAGGATCCAATGAGACGCGAGTCGCGAGGCGCGGCACAGAGCGGCACCGTGTCGCTAGCTGGAAGACTTGCGCCGGCCGCGACCCCGATCCACGCATTAACATTCAAATTTATGTCACCATTAACGTTCCGTAAACACTGCTTTAGTCGAATCACTGTCTCATTTGAATTTTTTAATAAAATCAAACGGTCGTTGGAGTTAGTTTTGTACTTTCAATCATCGTTTTGAATGCATGATACGCAATACAAGTCGCTGAGATATTAAAACGTGTTTAGTTCAGAGAGTGAGTCTGACCGGGTGCGCCTGCACATACCTACCTACCTAACTACAGTTTACTTCATTCATTTGAGTTTGTATATTTAATCTTCAAAAAATAATATTAATTTGTAATTAATATTATTTTGATTTATTTTAATATTTTCGTCCTTAAACTTATGTATTGCACCTAGATTATAAATGTACGATGTGATTCTCGCAAGTAATTGTGTACCTAGTCTCTGTTGGAGATCCAATAAATAAATAATAACACAGTGTCTGCAAAACGTACAAAATATCTATAAAAGGTTCAAGTTTCAACTGCCTGGTCTCTGGGTCTTTGCAAGATTAAGTTACGGATTCCGACTAAAAGGACCTAACTATGAATGTGTTAATAATTTGATCATCTTCTGTGGATCATCATAAATATGGAAACATACACTACAGGTCTCAGCGTGCGCCGCCGCAGCCAACCAACACGTCCAACACGAATGTTCCACACTACATAATAATAGTATCTATAGTGCCAAAGATCCCTATCGCTTAACGCAGAATTGACACTTGGCGATGCTGATTAGCACGCTAAGGCACAAAGGCGCTGAGAAAACGCAAGAGCTGTTCTCAATAATGTCCCGATTGCAATTGTTTGTTGTCGAGGATCCTTCTATACGATCAGCAAGAGAGTGCGCTGAACGAATAAGCCTGTGCGCTCAGACGCTCACATCCGCGAGATAGAGTCGGGCTTCAGCAATAAACAATGTTGTTAGCACAGCGGATATAATGAACAGTGAAGGCCCCACCGCGCCTCCTTCGGCCGCGCCAACATTAGACATCAACGCACGCGCGAGAGCACACTGCGTCGTCGCGCTGCTCATACGCTTATTCAACGAATACCACCTTACGCTTTACCTTTATTGGTATCACCTAATTAGTGATTGTACACACACCCCATAAAAAATAATCCATTTGTAGGCAGATTGTAGACGTGTCTAGTGGCGTTTAGTTTCTGCATACGTTTCTAGACAGTGCGACATCAATAAATTGTTTACCTATGGCTGAAACATTTACGTAGTTATTCTAAATTGTGTAGGAGCCTAGAGCATTTCGGCAGGCCGGGAGAGCAGGGTTAGGTCCAAAATGACCCGGTTCGTGTTGGATTTTTTGATGCATTAGGTAGATACCTAGCTTTATTTTCATTCTGCATTGAAGTAATCTTAGTCCTTCTCCACTTGGTAGATCCTGGTCAACTAACTCCAGGACCGACTTGAGATGCTGCAGGAAAACGAATTTCGAAGTCTGGTAATGAGAGCCGCGGGGTGCTGGGCGCGGGAGTGGGAGTGGGCGCGGGCGGGGGAGAGGGTGCGGGACGCGGGTGGATGCGAGGGCGCGGGACGCGACCAGCTCCCACCGGTCGCTCCATGTTATCACTTGTAAAGAGCATCATTTCAATGCGCGCAACTGAACAAATATTGATAAGTGGGAATGTTTGCTGATCATTAGGGAGCCGATCGTAATGACATGTTTGGCTAGTAGATAACACGGTGCCGGGATATCTGCGTCTGTACTGTGTCCGACTTTAATTGGTGTTATATCTCTGTAATAATTAGGTAGGTACCTACGGCTGTGTTAGTTTAAAACCACCACGCCGAACAGAAACCACCCAGCAACATTGTTGACGTGCATCTACACACACAATATTAGGTAAACCACTGCCTTCGTGAGATAAAAAATCTATTATGTACGAGTACTTACATTATTTGATCTTGTTTCACATATATTATTATTCTTCGGTTTTCGCCGCAGCAAAAGGATCGTGTAATGTGCACAAGCTTAGTCTAGTGGTTATAATACTAGCTAGCCAGTAGCACACCCACACATGAGATTATAAACACTTCCGCAGACAGGCACGACGCGTCTCTAGTAGGACAATTTATATGCAAATTAATGGAAATTGTTCTACTAGATTCGCGTCGCGCGAATCTGTGGGAGCCTTATACAGATAGATACATTAAAGCGAGTCTCCAATGCGACCTTGTGCCAACTGTAACCAAGTCGAGCTACAAGCGCTGGTAACGTAGAAAATTGTGGGCGCCACCTGTAGCGCGGACACACCCCGGCTTGTGCCCCGGCTGTGCCCCGGGCGGCGAGAGGCGCGGGGCGCGGGCGCAATCCGCAGCGATGCGAGATCGTAATCAGGAGCCGCGTCGGTGATCGCCGAGTATTTGAACTGGAGCGGCTAACTGTACATCCAATCAGGGGTCCTAGTATAACTGGGTTGGTACAGAAAGTTCAGTCCGTACGATATGCGGTAACAACCCCAATATTTCTGACACTGAAGTAGGTATACTATTTTTTGTTTTCTCTTTTCTTCCATTCATTAATATGGTAAGTACAGTACGGTTTGGACGTAATTACGGTTTTGAGTCGTTCGCTCGGGTCATGGGGTCCGAGTGCACGTCTCCTTTTCAAGAAATGTTCTCGCCTCCTGGTCGACACTTCATGTGACTAGAAAGCTGGCTCGTTCTTTGGTCAATTAGCATTGCCATTCAACGTGGCAATGCTTCTTGCTTGCAGACGTCTGGGCACGTCTGGGCACGTGTCCGGATGATAGTCATGTAGAGGAGATAGGTACTATGTCGCCTAATGTCCTTTATTTATGCAGTTAGTTATTGAATTTAGTACCTACCAAGTGTAAATAGTTAGTTGCGTAATACTATAGTTTACATAATAATAATTTACCTAATTATTTTAATTTTCTTACTTCCTATATTTTATAGAAAGTATTGGAAAGTTCAAAAGTTTCGGTGATGTTAAATTAAGATTGAAATATTAAAACAACGACAATTACTGGTTGATCAATGTGATCAGTAGCGGCAGTGGTGGTGCAACTGTCGCCATGTCGTGTGTCTACTTATTTACAGGGTGGCAGGGACATCAACGCGAAAACTGTTACCATGGATTCAGTACATGATTCTGAACCTGATGATTTTTTTAAAATAACCGACGAAAATTTTCAACGCGGCGGTTGAAATTATTTACTGAATCCATGCTATGGTTCAGAATCATATACTGAATCCATGCTTACAGTTTTCGCGTCGATGTCCCTGCCACAGTGTAGAGATTATTATGTAGAGTTTCATGAAGGTTGTTATTTGTTAATTGTGATATTTGCGCCTTCTGACCTTGGGCTGTCGCGTGCAGTGTCCTGGCGAACTTGGGCGTTGTGTACAGTGTCCAGTGCCCTCTGTCCAGGGGGCCTACTCCCTAAGCGAAATCCGTACTTTCGCCCGTCGTTACGGGCGCTTCGCTCTCCTTCTCACTTACGGTATGTCTGTAAGTGAGACGGAGAACGAAGCGCCCGTAACGACGGCCGTAACTACGGATGTCGCTTAGGGAGTAGGCCTCCACTACCCATCAGCCACTCGACGATGCCCAAGTGTCCAGAGCCGCCGTCAGAATCATTTGTACAAGTTCGATTCGTGCTGAAGTGCTGAGCACCGCGCACCGCTGCAGTAGCCTTGAACGCAGCTCACCGCGCATTCTTTAACATTATGCTAATGTTTTTTAAGATAAATAGACGTGCATCAAATTTTGACGACGTAAATAACGCCCTACTGCAGGTCCAAAATTGGTTCACTGCTAATAATTTAGTATTAAATGGGAAAAAAACTAAATGCATAAGATTTGCTTTACCGAATGTTAAAAGTAGTAATTGTGATATAGTATTGAATAAGGAGAAACTAGAATTCGTAGATAAAACCGTGTTCCTGGGGATTACGCTCGACTCCAGGCTACAATGGGGTCCTCATTTAACATCTCTTGCAGGACGGCTAAGTTCAGCAGCATATGCTGTAAGAAAAATACGTCAATTTACTGATGTAGATACTGCGAGGCTAGTCTATTTCAGTTACTTTCATAGTATTATGTCTTACGGTATTTTACTATGGGGACGAGCTGCGGACATCGACTCTATTTTTATTCTGCAAAAAAGAGCCATAAGAGCAATATATGGCCTCCGCAGGTGCGATTCTCTTAGGGAACTGTTTAAAAATATTAACATCATGACGGTACCTTGTCAATATATCTATGAAAACATCATGTACGTAAGGAAAAATCTTAATCTTTTCAGTAAAAGAGGTGAAAGACACAATTATAGTACTAGAAATAGGGACCAATTAGTTCAACCTGGTTTCAGGCTGGCTAAAGTAGACTCATCCTTCATGGGGTACTGTTTAAAATGTTACAATAAAATACCTCCCCACATACTCGAACTAAATGAAACAAAATTTAAATCTTGTATTAAACGCACACTATGCTGCCAAGCATATTATAAATTGGGGGATTACATCGCTGACAAAAATGCTTGGCTCAACGCTGGTCCAGCTCCACAAGGGCGCATAAACTAGTTGATTAGCATTGAAAATAATGTTGCGAGCTGCTGAAGATTGCAAAAAAATATCTTTGCATTGTATAAATTCAATCTCTTAGTATTGTATAATTGCATAGCACATGTGTGAGCACTGTGACCATTACCATTTACTGGGTAAGTCTTTCATTGACTTGAATGAGCCCTGGCGGCTGAGAGTATGTCATGCTCACTCAAATGTCTCGCTGGTGGTGGCGTGTGTGTTGGATCATTAAGTTCCCTACAAAATGGTTGAGCTGAATGGTGCTGATCCATGCGTCATGTTCGTGAACGGGCGCCGTCAGTAGGGACTGGTCATCTCTTAGCTTCCATGGCTTATTTTAATGTATTTTAATTTTTGAATTTGTTTATTATCTTTTCATTGCGGACGCTTTTAACGTGCACGTCTTTCTACATTGTTCTCACATGTATAATTTAAACATGAATGATGTATGTAACCATTATTTTGTAAGAATATTTTGATTTAAAAGAGTGTCCGTGGAGTTTCTTGCCCGTTCTTCTCCATAGGTACCTACTACGCTTTGGAATGGGCAACTAGCTTCATCTTTCTGACTGACCGACCCCTTGACAATTCAAAAGTGCCTGTAATTGGTTTATTTGAAATAAATGCTTTGAGTTTGAGTTTGAGTTTGAGTTACATTTAGGTGTATTGGTCGAAAAAAAAAAATGATAACGAGAAAAGCTTAGATTACACAGCTGATAAACTCATCTATCAGATCATATACCTACCTTGTTGGTATATATATGTAAGTAATTTGGAATAATGTTGCTCAGTGGGAGTTGGAGAGCGACTTTAAAACAGGTAAAGATGCTCATCTTAACGGAACTTATTTTAGGCATCAATACATTTATTAAAGCCTATGATAATCTATTTTTAGCGCCTACCCGGGAATGCCTTTTAAAACCTGCTCAGAACAGATCTAGTATTTTATTTGTACAGTTAAGCGTGTACAAAAAGAAAGCTCTCCGGATCACCTGCAGCCAGTTCACACGGCGCGGTGTGTCCGCCACACGCACGCGCCACACGCTGGACGCCACATACCACTCGCCCCGCGCTCCGACCGCGGCCGCCCGCGCCGCGCTGATGTGACCGGTTCGACTCCCGCGCAGCGCTCACACCTCGACACACTTTACCGACTGCCACCACATACCTTTAACACTATACGTATGTAGATTATTTGGAAGTGAAACAGTAAATATTTTGGCCTTCATCTTGTTTCACTACCTAATAATAAGTAGGTATTAAGGTAGGGTTGGCTTTAAAATCGACAGATCGTTATCAGGAATAACTCGAAATTATAAATGTTCTGTAATCGAACAATCACTAAGCACACTATCGATTACGATATATATTTATTTACCAATTAAATTCAAATGTCATTGCAATGACTAGTGAGCACGATTCCCTACCCCGCTGCGCTGCTGAGAACTTACAGACAGTTGCACCGATCTAGGAATAGCATCCAAGGTAGGTAGGTAAGTCGGTGCTTTGCTTTCTGAACAACGATTAAAATCCAAAATTGGTTCTCTCTCGACGAACTCTTTCCTTAAAGTGTCGGAACGGCAGAACGACAGATTTTTAAACGTGACAAAGCTAAAAAATTGCAACTTATACAGCGTTGTGAGTCGCAGCGCAGAGGCCGCGCAGTGACCGGCATTGGGGCACAAGCACGTGGAAGTGATGCAGACGGCATGTGTTTGTGTGTTGCAACTTGCAGTGCTGCTAGATGCGCCTGGCCGCTTGCACTCGAAGGCCGCACGCGGCGGAGGTCGGTCGCGTTGTCACGTGACGACACAACGGAACTTATCTTATCTCCGCCGCGGCGATTCCCATCCGCTGCGCGCGCGCTCACCGCCGGCTAACAATCGACCACTGTTTTGTTTCTACGATAAACTTCACCGATATAACATACATTTAAACAGTATTTTGTCGTTTACTCAATCACAAATCAGAAAAATACCGAATAAGTAGTAATAACTACGTGCAAAATGGCAAATCGTAGCCAGATCCTATAACTTTCCTTAGTGAGTTTACTGAAACTCATAAAAGGTATTCATTAGATGTAAACATGACTGATTACTAAACGACAGACTCTTGTGATAAACAAAAAGGAATGAAGTACAAAGTAGTTTTATCCCAGAAGGTAAGAGTCACAAGAGAGGTCGAAGTACACGTGCAGCTACATATAATAGGCCAGAGCTACATCTGATACAGAAATGATCTATACTCGCAACAACTCTGGCAATTGGACTCAATTACACTACGTATCTCTAGATGCCCAGCATGTTGATATGCCCAGCATGCTAAGTGATGCGTAGCATGACGAATGGCAGCCAGGACCATCATAAGGTGCATTCTGTGGCACGGAGAGGTCTCAATATGAAATGAATAGTAACCCATCCACGGAACGAACTCGGCAAGCCGTGCTTTACCCTGATCGATCGATTCCGTACGGCTTTTAGTTAGCCACGAGCCCCTCCGTAGTGCTCACACTTGTCAGTATGAATGAAGGAGAGCAGTAACTATTCATTAACTACACCACGTATGCTACGTGGTGTAGTTAATGAATAGTTACTGCTCTTTTCTGGTAAACTTGAATAGTAAACAATTATTTTAAATAGGTACCTACTTACTTGTTTCACGAGTTCAAAATGTAACTCGAGCAGTCTGGAGAGTGCTAGAATGATTGGAAAGATGATAATTACGTGCCCTGTGTATTGGTGCGGCATATTTTGGCTTCCCAGTGGCGGCGAAGGGGTTGTCATACATTGTCGTGTGTGCACCGCCTCCGGTGACGGAGCATGCTGATAGTTCATGTACACTTAATGAGTCACAAACGCACCAGCTTCGATAATCAATATAGAGAATATTTGTGTTGGTTTTCCTTAACTTCGGTGTGATTTGCAAGTTCGATCTCTGAATACTTCCACCATTCGAATGGAAAGACAATTTTCGGTAGGACATAAGTAAGACTATCACTTGAGAGACTATCACATAAGAGAATCACTTGAATACAAACAAGGAAGAAAAAGATTATTCTCAAAATTGATATAAACTATTTTCTTCCTTATAGATATAATTCAAACTCAAACTCAAATCATTTATTTCAATTAAACCATTACAGGCACTTTTGAATTGTCAAGGAATCGGTCAGTCAAAAATATGAAGCTAGTTGCCCATTCCAAAGCGTAGTAGGTACCTGTGGAGAAGAACGGGCAAGAAACTCCACGGACACTCTTTTAAATTAAATAAATTGTTACAAAGTATTGGTTACATCATTCATGTTGAAATTATACATGTGAGAACAATGTAGAAAGACGTGCACGTTAGAAGCGTCCGTAATACAAAGATAAAAACAAAGAACAATTCAAAAATTAAAAATCAGCCATGGCCGCTAAGAGTTGACCAGTCCCAACTGACGGCGCCCGTTCACGAACATGACGTATGGATCAGCACCATTCAGCTCAACCATTTTGAAGGGAGCTAAATGATCCAACACACGCGCCACCATCAGTGAGACATCTGAGTGAGCATGACATACTCACAGCCGCCAGGGCACATTCAAGTCAATAAAAAAAGCATTACCCGGTAATTAGTACCTACATAGTACTCACACCTGTGCTCTGGAATTATATAATACAAAGGAGATTGATTTTATACAATGCAAAGATGGTCTTAAAATCTTCAGCAGCTCCAACAGTATTTTCAGTGATGTAATCCCCCAACTTATAACATGCCTGCCTGCATAGTGTGCGTTTTATACAAGACTTGAATTTCGTCTCATTCAGTTGAAGTATGTGGGGAGGAATTTTATTGTAACATTTTAAACAGTACCCCATGAAAGATGAGTCCACTTTAGCCAGTCTGAAACCTGGTTGAACTAATAGGTCTGACAGCATATGCTGCTGAACTTAGCCGTCCTGCGAGAGATGTTAAATGTTCAAAAACGAGCTGTTCGAGCTATTTACCAGCTAGGCCCCAGAGTTTCTCTGAGAGATTTTTTCAAATATATTGGTATCCTCACAGTGGCATCTCAATTCATTTTCGCCAACATCTTATATATTAGGCAAAATATACATTTATACACTAAAAACAGTGATTTTCACAATGTTAACACTAGAAATAAGGAAAAACTAAGAGTTCCTTTTCACCGGCTTCATAAAGTTCATAACTCATTTGTTGGGCTTGGTATAACCTTTTATAACAAATTACCCTCTTCTTTGCTAGATTTGCCTTTTAATGCGTTTAAAACGAAAGTAAAATCCAACCTTTGTTCAAAGGCATACTATTCTATCAACGACTACTTAAATGATATAGTTGGTCGCTGTGATTAACTCAAGACAATTTTTATGTTCTTTCTCCAGAATTAGCTTACCTACTGACAGGTTATATGAGTTCATATAATTGTTTATTTTAATTTATTGTTGACATAATCTACTCATTACAATGATTTTTTTAATGAGTTGTATTGCAATATGTAACTAGTGACCTCGACAATAGATCATATTATTTATTGTTATTAGTAATTAACTATTTATTTATTTTACCTCGATGGTCCTAGTTTATCATTTATAACTTCCAGTTACAGCTTTATGTAAGCGGGCACGCCCTTTATGACTGGAGGCTTTTATTAAGACGTTAAGTTTTGTTTACGTTTAGTTTTTATTTCTGCCCGAGTATAGTTCTCGATGATTTTGTTTGGTATATTGGCGTGTGCTAGCTAACATATGGATAATAATTTAAATTAGGCTAATTATTTTGAATACTATTATATAGAGTCTTTTTTTTTCTTTCTAACTGAACAGACAGCTGTGCTGCTGGGGAGTTTGTTGCGCCACTTCTTCTTCCCAGCTAACGCACTAGGAAGTGGTGAAGGGTGGGCGTTTTGGGGGACTGTCTTATGTAATTTTGACGTTCGAAAAGTGCTGATTATCAGCCTAGTTTCAATAAATGAGTTTTGAATTTTGAATTTTGAATGAGGACCCCATTGTAGCCTTCTAGTCTAGCGTGATCCCTAGGAAAACAGTTTTATCGACGAATTCTAGTTTCTCTTGATTCAGTACTATCTCACAATCACTACTTTTGACATTTGGTAAAGAAAATTTTATAAATTAGTTTTTTTTCCATTTAATACTAAATTATTAGCAGTGAACCAATTTTGGACCTGCAATAGGGCGTTATTTACGTCGTCAAAATTTGTTGCACGTCTATCTACCTTAAAAATTAAGGAAGTATCGTCAGCAAATAACACCATTTGTGGTTGATTTTTTAATAAATGGAGTAGATCATTGATATACACTAAAAAGAGGAATGGACCCAATATCGAGCCTTGTGGCACACCTATTTTTACTATTAAACCTAGTGAATTGATACCGTTTATTTGGACTTGCTGTTGTCTATTATTTAAATAAGATTTTACTAAATTGAGTGCAAGTTTTCCAAGTCCGTAATGCTCAAGTTTCAAGAGTAAGGTTTAATATAATACTATACATGGGTACGTAGCTACTAGCAGTGATTATAACAGCCGCACGGGTCAATCGATCAGATTAAGTGATAATAACAGCCGCACGGGACTATCGACCAGATTCAGTGATAATAACAGCCGCACGGGTTGATCGATCAGATTAAGATACGCTTGCCGCGGTCGGTCCGTGGATGGGCGACGTGGAAAGCACGTAAAACCGTAGGTCCCGGCTGTCATTCGTGGATCTTTGACAGATGTTATGAGTCATCAGAAGCCCGAAAGTCTCACAAACAGTATCTTACCAAGAGGTATATTACCCAGTGACTGGGGAGTGGAGGTCAGATAGGCAGTCGCTCCATGTAAAATACTGATATTCAGCTGCATCTGGTTAGACTGGAAGCCGACCCCAACAAAGTAAGAATAATTAATCAAAGTTTTACAACACATAAACTCAATTAAATAGGCTTGTCTGAAGGACCAGTTAGGTCCAGGGCTAGGTCTTGGACTAGCTAACTAGGTTACCTGGGCGCACTAAAAAATTTCGTAAATGATGCTGCACTATGGTGTATACAGGGTGTCAGGGACATCGACGCGAAGCCGGTTACCATGGATTCAGTACATGATTCTGAGCCCCCCTACGTTGAAAATTTTCATCGGTTATTTTTTTTTAAATCTGCTGTTTCATAGAAAAGTGCAATACCTACGCGGCAACATGTATGCAACAGCTGATTTTTTTTTAAATAACCGACGAAAAGGTTCAGAATCATGTACTGAATCCATGGTAACCGGCTTCGCGTCGATGTCCCTGCCACCCTGTATAGCCTACCAACTTAATTGAGATTATTAATGCTTGTACTTACGATTCTTATGTAAAATCATTATTTGAGCACAGTTTTGATGCTAACTATAACTATCCAATTACGAATCTAAGAAAATAATTAATTTTAAGAATTCAAAACTGTTTGGTGACGCATCGTCGCGAACAATAGCTAATATCTGAGCGTAATGGATTTCGGATAATCGAGCCAGATGCTTTAATAACAACCCGCAGGATGAGAATAAGTGCTCATATAGCTGAATGTAGAATTCCATACAGTGGCTGATCCAGAACTGTCGTGTGGGAGGGGCTTGACCCCGCTGTGGGTAGGTTTTAGCAAAGTAAACACTAAAGTGCACGCTACATTTTATTTTGCTAAACGCATAACATGCCTCCTACGATAAAAAAAAGCGGCCAACTGCGAGTCGGACTTGCCCATGAAGGGTTCCGTAGCAGCAAGTAACATAATATAAATTCTTGTAGTAAAGTTCTTGTAGTTCGTTGTAACTTTGATCGATGTTTACGATTTACGATGTATAAAAAAAAACTACTTACTAGATCTCGTTCAAACCAATTTTCGGTGGAAGTTTACATGGTAAGTACATATTTTTTTTTTGTTTTATCATTCTCTTATTTTAGAAGTTACAGGGACACAGATTTTACCACTTTGGAAGTGTCTCTCGCGCAAACTATTCAGTTTAGAAAAAAATAATATTAAAAACCTCAATATCATTTTTGAAGACCTATCAATAGATATACCAGAAGTACGGGTTTGATGAAAAAAAAAAATTGTATGTAGGGGAACGAGAACTAAGTATGGGGAACCCCAAAATTTATTGTTTTTTTTCTATTTTTGTGTGAAAATCTAAATGCGGTTCACAGAATACATCTACTTACCAAGTTTTAACAGCATAGTTCTTATAGTTTCGGAAAAAGTGGCTGTGACATTCGGACGGACAGACAGATAGACAGACAGACATGACGAATCCATAAGGGTTCCGTTTTTTGCCATTTGGGTACGGAACCCAAAAACAAAAAAATAAAAATGACATTGTCGGCAAATAAATGAATCTGAATCTGAATTACTTTTCGCTAATAATTCCTCAATGGAAAACATAATGTTTATTCATTTAAGGGAGATGCGATAAGGTAACCCGCGAAATTCATATTTTCTTAAGTTTTTTTGCAATTTGCAGGTCAGTGTCAGGTTTTATCTTGATTAAAATATGATTCACGACCGTAACAAATATGGCTTTACAGAATTATAATCATTAGAATCAGCAATACAACTCCTCATGTTAGAATAATCCTAAAATGTCCTGATTTCATGAAATAGTCATTTAATAGGAATAAATGAACTTAGAGAGTTGTATTGATGATTTATGATTATAATTCTAAAATAAAATTGACGACGTATATTTAGTAACCTACTCCACTTAACTGTTCTTAAAGAGTCATATAGAACCCTGTAAGAAATTGACACGTGTTTCACCTCTCAACGTGGCATCGTCACGATGATGATTGACTTGTTGCGAACCCGGACACGACGTGTTTCCACGTCAAGTGTCGAGAGCAGTGTGAGCCACATCGCCCGACAACCCTACTTATATAGGATTACTGCTCGGACCACCTCGAATAGGATCGTTATCAGCGCTATAAGGGGCTGCGAAAAATCGCAATAAAGTTCAACAGTGTAACGTTCCCTGTATTATTTTTTGCAATTTCTAAACTCTAGTACTGACATTTGGAAACCTTATCACATGTGTGTAAATTTTTAAAGTGTTATTATTATTTTTAACGAATGACCTGAATCTATTAAGTGTTGAGCAAAATGGGATCTTGATCAACACTTAATAGATTCTTTCTAGGAGCTCAAACTGCTATCGACGCTTGACGTGGCAACACGTCGAGTCCAGTATCGCAACAAGTCAATCGTCATCCTGAGGATGCCTCGTTCAGAGGTGAAACACGTGTCGATTTCTTACAGGGTTCTTTATGACTCATTAAGAACAGTTAAGCGGATTAGGTTACTAAATATTTATGTCCAATATATGTTTGCACCAATATACTCGTATTACAATAATACACAGCAATAGGAAATAGCAGGAAAATATTTAAGAGAGTACAAAGAAAATACCTTACTCCAACAGCTCAGGGTGTTTATTCCACGAGCAACACACAAAGAATGCCTTTCCATTCGTATTACAAAAGTATTTATACAAAATTACCGCCAAACTTTGCCGCCAGTCTTTACCGCGAAACTTTACCGCCAGAAACAATTTACATAAATCAAGCAGATATGTGAGTCAAATTATGTCCTTAATAATATAAACTTAAAGGAAATTACATTTGAAATAATTCAAGCGAACATTAAGATAACTCCTTAATAATATTAAGGGAGATGCGCTAAAGGTAGCCCGCGAGATTCAAATTTTATTTAGTTTTTTGCATTTTGCAGGTCAGTGTCAGGTTTTATGTTTATTAAAATATGATTCGCGACCGTAACAAATATGGCTTTACATAATTCAAACTCAAACTCAAAGCATTTATTTCAAATAAACCAATTACAGGCACTTTTGAATTTTCAAGGGGTCGGTCAGTCAGAAAGATGAAGCTAGTTGCCCATTCCAAAGCTTAGTAGGTACCTATGGAGAAAAACGGGCAAGAAACTCCACGGACACTCTTTTAAATCAAAATATTCTTACAAAATATTGGTTACATCATTCATATTGAAATTATACATGTGAGAACAATGTAGAAAGACGTGCACGTTAAAAGCGTCCGCAATGAAAAGATAATAAACAAATTAAAAAATTAAAATAAGCCATGGAAGCTAAGAGCTGACCAGTCCCTACTTACGGCGCCCATGACGCATGGATCAGCACCATTCAGCTCAACCATTTTGAAGGGAGCTAAATTAAGTTAATTTAAGTTAACAACTTATCCCTACATTTAGTAAAAATTAAGAAAAATTGCAATTTTTACAAATTGTGGGATATTATTAACCTATGTTAATGTCGTCAATTAAATGGCAAAACAAGGCAAAAATGAGGATTAAAAAAAAAATTGTGACGATAAAAAAAAATTGTGTTTCCATCATTGACACGAATCACACAATCACAGCGATTTGGCATGCCTAAAATCAGTACATCAAAATGAGCAATGATAGCCCAGTGGTATGACCGTCGGGCTGGCAAGTCATAGGGCTCGAGTTCGAACTAGGGCTTCCAATACCGGCATCCCAGACATTTATGTCATTTTTCAATACCAGTATTGAAAAATCCAATACCGGGATACCGGTATTGGTGATTTTACCTTATTATCAGTAGACACTACAGTGAAACAATTTCTTTTTATTATACATTATATTTCTAAACAGTTTTGTATCTGGGTAAGGTTTAAAAACTGCGTATTTTAATTATCTCGTGGTTTATTTAGACAGTTAGTTACATTTTATTAGTCCCAATGTTGAATTAAGCATTGAAAAACAACTGGAGGCAGAAATAGAAGCTAAAACTCAAAGTTAAGAGTAAGATCCAAGCTTCTTCCAGCACTGATATAGAGTCTATTTTAAAAGTTGAAATGGGCATTTATGATAGTACTGGAGGCGACCGAGAGATTGACATGGTCACGTGGCGTATAATTATTGACTAAGCATTCCACCTACGAGCGTAGAGGCAGAGAGAACGTTTTCCTCGGATACATATTTGTGCAACCTTAACTTAAACCTCAAAGTTTAAATGCTCTTTCCTTCTTACGAACTCATTTTCAGGAAGAAAGAACCGATTCAATTATGAAATTTGTGACTGATTTATTTGTAAATCAAATAAATCAGTTTAAAAAAATATTATATTATATAAAAAAAGTGATTTTATATTAAAAAAAACAGTGTTTTATTATTTTGTAGTGCAAGTGTTGTTAAATTAAATAAAACTATATTATTTAAAAAAATTGAGCCAAATACCGAGATCCCGGAATCCCGGTATTTGAAATTTTCTATACGGTGTTAATACCGGTAGGTATTGAAAAAATCCGATTTTCGAAACCCCTAGTTCGAACCCAAGGCACGCACCTCTGACTTTTCGGATTCATGTGCGTACTGTATAATTATCACTGGCTTCAAAAACGGTGAAGGAAAACCGGCATGCCTGAGTGATATTTCTCGACGGCATGTGAAGCCAAGTCAGAGGCTCATGGGCGGTTTTAAAACTCTGACAAAACTAAACAATACGAAAATAAGAAGAAGAAGTTCATCAAAATCACTTTGAGGAATGGCCAGCATTCTTTGTTGTGGGGTATGCAAGGCAGAGTTCTTCTTTGGAGCATATCCCATGCGTGCTCAATTGGGTTGAGGTCTGGCGATTGAGCAGGCCACGGCAGAAAGTTGATGCGAGCATCGTGTGTGGACGTGCATTGTCGTGCATTAGTCGAAACGAATCATCCAACCTGCTTCGCAAAGGGATGATCAAGGCTGAAACAACCCTCTCCGCATAAATCTGAGCATTGAGTTTGCCCCTGATCCAAATGAAATCGGGTCTTCGACCGATCCAAATACTGGCCCAAACCATTATTGTTCTCCCTCTATATGAATTAACTTCCTGACAAAATTTCAAACGTTCTTGACGTCCAGAGGTCCTCCAAACTCGAGTACGTCTTGAATCCGTCATCATACCGAAACGAGATCCATCGGAAAAGCAAATACAACGCCAGTCTTCTTCCTCCCAATTTGTGTTCGCGAGCCCTTTGTAAAGGGGCCCTACGATTGCGGGGTGCTAGAGGGGGAACTGTCAGCAGCCTTCGGGAACGCACATCCACTTCACGTAAACGATTTCGGATGGTTTGGTCGCTTATCAGCAAGCCTGAAGAGCTGTGGAGCCTCGTAGCCAACATCATGGTGGTCATGGTATGATTTCGTCGAGCAGTATTTTGCATGTACCGGTCCTGTCTGCGAGTGGTGATGCGAGATCATCCTCCATGTCGCTCGGCCACGCTGCCCCCGTGATACGATAGCGTGTCCAGAGGCGGCTTATGACGCTCTGTGTAGTGCCAAGACCGACAGCCACAGTAGGTTGCCTGGAACCATTTTGCAACATTCCGACGGCTCTGAACATCTCTTCTCGTGTCAAATGATGTTGTCGCTCTATATCGATGCAATTTTTTTCAGTTCCGATGCAGACATTGTAATACTCGTAGTTTTATAGGAATCCTGATTGACTGTAGATTTTCTATTCTTAACCAATATATAAAGAAAATTCTTTATTCAAATAGTGAAATTTACTTAAAAGCATCAATAACGATCCAAAAAAGTTAAAATAATAATCCTCAATTGCGGCGATACTCTAAAACGTACTTGATCCCTAGACACTTTTGGTGTGTATTTTAGCCTTATAGATACTCGTATAGTATTTTATTCAAAGTCAAAGTCAAAGATTTATTTGCAGATAAATATGGTTACAAAAGTTCGTACAGTGGTAGTACAATAGTAGCTTAACATATTTAACCATAACATAATGACATGCAAAATTTTGGTATACAATTACATTTATTTTAATTAAAACTGAAAGAATTCTTTCATAGTATAGAAGGAATTCTCAATTAACCAACTGCGTAAGGCCCTTCTGTAGCGGACCATTTAAATCTATTAAAAAGTATTTCTCGAGATTTGACATTTTATTCTATTACATATAATAAAATGTCAATATATTATATATATTTCAGCACCCAGTTAATGTCGTTTGATATCGTTAAAATAAAATACCTAGTTTTTATACCAAACAAATATTGTTTTGATTATTAATATTACCACTGATTCCCAAAACTGCTGGTTTTAGGAACATTTCATGCTAAATTAATGTAGTGAAGGCTAAAGGCAGGAAGGTACCTATCTACCTACTGGGGTCGATATTGAAAATTCGTCGCCAAAATGTATAAGCACTTGGACATAATTTAATAGGCGAGTGGGCCGCTCAGAGGAGTGGCCGGGGGTGGCAGCCGGCTGCCGTGCCAGCGGGGCGAGGGGGCGCCGGTCGGAGAGGGGTGTCATTTCACTAATTAACTCGTTGGGCGCGCCGCCACTCCATTACCGACTGTTTATTGTGACAATTATTCCACTTGAGCCGCCCCCGCACCCTGCACCGCGTGGCCCACCAGCTCATCATTCACGAGGCTGCCCCTGTATAGCGTACTTTCCACTGAAAGTGAACAGTGCACCTCACTGGTCAGCTAAAGCCAGTTGCGGTCACCTGCTGGCTGCCTCTTATTATAAATAATGAATACATTAGTTACCCGCATCGCCTTTCAGCCTGTTTTGGCTGCAGGGGAGAAAATCTATAACTAGCAAAATTATAATACGGATTGTCGTGCTGCCATTTGCAGCAATCAGTTTGGTACTCTGAGGCAGCGTATCGACTGGTTCATCGGGTCCCGTCGCCCGTGTGACAGCGGCTGTCTGGTACACTTCGTGTACGGAACTATACTAGTTCCTATTCAGGCCTGTTACAAAACGCATCTCTACATTATCTGCTTTTAATTGGCCTTTGCGTTTGTGACGCTTTCTTTCCTCTGGTTGTACTTAGGCCTGATGGTTAAATATGTAATATTTTTCTATCATTGACTACAATGTACTCGTCCGACTGGTAGTTCACATGTAAGTGACAAGTACAAGCTATGAGGAAAGGTGCGTAATATTTGCAAATCTAATCATTAGCACGAGGGACGTGGTGACGGCGACGCACGAGGGACGTGGTGACGGCGACGCACGAGGGACGTGGTGACGGCGACGCACGAGGGACGTGGTGACGGCGACGCACGAGGGACGTGGTGACGGCGACGCACGAGGGACGTGGTGACGGCGACGCACGAGGGACGTGGTGACGGCGACGCACGAGGGACGTGGTGACGGCGACGCACGAGGGACGTGGTGACGGCGACGCACGAGGGACGTGGTGACGGCGACGCACAGTACATTAAAAAAAGGCTCTCGAAGACGTAGGAGCTAAATTTTTTGTGCCGGGCGTTTTTTCTTGAAATGGCTTCTAATAACCTATATTATGGATAAATATATCTATATGGATATAATTATATATGATACAATCTGGTAGGCAAATTGGCAACTTATTTTTAAAATGTTTTCAAATTATAATTACACTAGGCAAGCATGTAGCGCTGATCGAGCTGTAATAATGATGTATAGCAAAGCATCACATCGCAGAGCGGCGCATGCGCGTACGGGGCCCGGGCTGCCATGCCGGCCGAGCAGGCCGCTAGGAGTGCGTCGTCCAGTAAATCCAATTTCGAGGTACAGTTTGTCGGCTCGTGTCGCGTTTTTAGTAAATATTTAATAACAGGATGGTATGAGTGCGCGGTTCATTTAAGTGTGTACTTAGTTGTAGCATTGCATAGTGCTCATACATTCATACCTAGTACATACACATCCACTAATCCAACATGAGGGGCTCGCGGCTAAGTAACAGCCGCACGGAACGATTGATCAAGGTGCAGGCGCAAGCTAAGGTATATAGCTGCGCTTGTCCGCGGTCAGTCTGTGGATAGGTGACCATCTGTTTTATATCGAGACCCCTCATAGATTCATAGATCTTGACAATCCTTACGGGTAGACAGAAGCCCAAAAGTCTGGCAACCAGTCTTACCAAGGGGTATCGTGTTAAGGCTCGTGCAGACCAGCGCGACGCGACTCGAACAATACAATTTCTAAGAAAACTTCACGGGATAACAATAGCCGGTATCGCGTCGCGTCGCGCTGTCGCGTCGCGCTTGTCTGCATGAAGCTTTACCCAGTACCAGGTCAGATAGGCAGTCGCTCCAAGTAAAATATTAATATTTAGCTGCATCCGGTTAGACTGGAAGCTGAACTCAACGGAGCGAAAGGAATTAAGAAAGCTAACTAGGCAACACGTAAGATGTTCACACAGGGGCGCAGCTAACCAATAACCCGATTCCTGTCGGCTTCCCTTAGGAAATTATGACAGTCAGTAGTTCTCAGCAGTGTTTAATAATCACACTGAATGTATTATTTAATACTTACACCATAAAATTAAAGTATTACAAAACCCTAACCTACATTAAAAAAATTGTCTTTATATTCCAACGAAAACAAAACATTTAAAGTGCGCGCCAATTTTGCTCTAGTGCCTCCAGTATAACTCGTTGTCCGCCCGGGTTATGAAAACTTTAATTTCTATACAAAATAATCTCGTCATGACGTCACTTCAGGTCACGTGACACGCTGTTTTTTGAGGCAATAGTAAGCCGTAAAAAGTCGAGTTATGATAGGTACAGCAGTGTAGGAATCCATTCGCTGAATTTCGTAAGCGTTCGGTTTGGTTCGGGACGGGGGGAGAGACAAGCTCCACGCTCCACGCACGCAATAATTTTAAATGTTTTTTGACGATTGACGTAAATAGTTAATAGAATTTATAACCTTTAATTTTGTTGATACTTGTAGTTAATTAGCATTTTGTTCGTTGTATTCATATAAGTTATTAGTGTAGTATTAGTGTAACAATTAGAATTGGATAATCGTGAGTTTGTTGTGAAATTGTGCGTTCGCCGTCGTTGGTAAGTCGATAGATTAGCAAGTTGAAATTACTTTTTTACAGTAGATTTGAAAAGTTATTAGTAGGATGGCGGCATTAATAGTTTTAGATTGTTGTGTGACAGATTATTTGCTTCGTGAGGAAACATGCTTTTCAAGGTTAAGTTTTGAAAATAAGAAACACATAATTAGGCTAGGTCGTGCTCGACCAGATATGACTATAAACTACAAACGACGTGATGGGTTTTTCAAACATTTTAATGGTTCCCTTTACGATAAATATCAATGGCTGACTGGTAGTTACTTTGTAAATTAAATAAGATGTTTTGTTTTCCATGTTTACTTTTCTCAGATTCTAGTAGTTTATGGAATAAAGGGGGTTTTACAGATATTAATAATCTGACGAATTCATCAAAAAAACATGTGCAGACTGAAAAGCATATTCGTAGCTGTTTAGATTTACATGACTTCGGGAATAGTAGGATAGAACCATTTTTCACTAATTCGCTTGAAGCTCATAATAGGAAAGTAGCTCGAAATAGGAATTTAATGAAACGGTTTATTGACACCGTTATTTTGTTAGGTAAACAAGAAGTAGCTTTTCGCGGCCACGATGAACGTCCGAATTCTGATAACCGCGGTAACTATATTGAAACCTTGTTATATCTGAGCAAGTATGACACCGTAATGGACTCTCATTTGGAACTATGTTCTTCAGTTCAGAACCCCGCGTTTTCTGGTCTTTCAAGTGATATTCAAAATTGCATCCGTTTTACGAGACCACATTAGAATCAATATAGATAAAGCTCCATTTCTGTCTGTAATGATTGACGAAACTCCCGATGTCAGTCATTGGGAGCAATTGACTGTAATTTTTCGATATTTATCTGAAACTGGAATCGAAGAACGATTCCTAGGTTTTTACGATGTTAGCGGAAGTCGAACTGCTGAAGTTTTATACAAACAGTTGTTAGAAATACTTGACCAGTATCGTTGTAGGAATAAGTTAGTTGGTCAGTCTTTTGTTTTTGCTCCGGCTTACCTTTCTCATAAACTCACCCTTCGCCACTGGTTCACATTGTGTCCTAATACAAATCTGGAGTATGGCACCTGTAATAAAGCAACTGCGGTGACCCGGGCGCGTAAATACAAAAGCGGATGCAACACAGACACCCATAGTCTGGTCCGAATCCAGCTGCAACACAGCGGTTTGTAGTGCAGCCACATTTGTTTGTAGGTATATGGCAATACGATAAGACGGATTCAACGCAGACACCCATAGTATAATTTTTTATAAACTGTCGATAAATTGTGAACTGGGTGCAATGGATTAGGTTAGGTTAGAACTGTGACCAATCGCGCGCGAGCCTGGCCAGCGCTACTTCCAAGTTTCTCGCAGCTAGGCAGACTATTTAGTATTAGCGCAAGGTGCGTTACGTCGCAAGCAAGTTTGTTACCTGCCTGCAGTGTAGCGAGTTTTTATACTTTTCGCATCTTAGGTACTATTCATATCATAACATAATGCCGTACTAGTATCAGCCTTCCTAATTATTGTTCATTTTTGGTAACAATAACTCGCCTTTGAGCGGCGATAGATAGTCACTTGGCCAGCCGCATGCGGGCAATCCGTCACCATTCTCACCTGAGGAGGGCCCTACACCCACCAAATACTGAATCAGCCTTCCGAGCGATAGTTACCAAAAGTACGGCTATCTCTTATACTAATCCGCAAGATAATGCAGCACAGACTATGGGTGTCTGTGTTGCATCCGCCTTTGTATTTACGCGTCCCACATGCCTTCTGCTGAACTGCCGCTAGGGTCGACGCCGGACCGACGCCGGAACAACAAGCCGGCCGGCACGCATACATAGTTTAAACATAATATATTACAACCATTGCATTAACAAGCCTTCCCTGCAGAAACATTTGTACAAAAAATCATACTTCAAGGATTACTCTTCGAATTATGTATAGATACATAATTAAATGAACATCGACCATCGGGCGGTTAACAATAAACAGTTTCTTGCTCTAATTACATCTGGCGACATACGCGACCCATTTCATACGCACACCTACGTGGCGTGCGACGTGCTCACGGAGTGTGTGCGTGCGTGTGTGCGTACGTGCGTACGTGTGCGCGCGGTGATAAGAGGTCGCGCGATAACCCGCGCGAGGCCGCCGATCACTCGGAAAGTTTAGCGCTACCAAACTATTTCAGTTGGAATATTTACATTGACAGGCGACGCTACAGTAGCCAGGCATCGACGGAACAGACATGCTAGACTTTAGCTCTTAAGTAGGTACTTTTATCTCCTAGCGCATACGCTTATAAGCAACATTCATAAATGGTATTCGCAAGTGCAAGAGCCCGCATGAGCCCGCTCGTGAGTCGTGAATAGTCCGCGCCTGCTTATCAAGACAGGCCGCGAGTATTTCCAGCTCATTGCTGACAGTGCCACTACTCTATCGTTTGGTCTGTAGTTACTGTAGGCACACACCGACACAACACCGCGCGCTCGCCGCGTCACACGTGCGCGAGCGCGACACAACATCGCTGCGACACGTGGGCGGTGGGCCGGACTCCGGTCGCACTCCACACTACGAGCTAAGGACACACTTGCTCACATTATTTTAAATATGAGCTCGTTATCGGTGCGCATATAATTCTATAAATAATGTTCAAGGAAAACAATGTAATATTTTATGAATGAGCGTGTCAGCGTGGCAGTGGCAACCCATATCGCGACACGACGCGGCGCGGACGGCGGCCGCATACTTGGCGCCTCTAACTGTATTTTCACTAATTCGAATTTCATATCAGCGTTGCTGCGCCGGCGCCGCGGGAGGGAAAGTGTCCACACTCCACACCGCTCTACACATTATAACACAATCAAATTATATGCGATCTACATACTGCGATACGGCGGGCGTAACATTGACCGGTGATAACGATTGATTAGAACGACATATATCGGCTTAACTGCTACAACAACAATCGGGTGCTATCGCACATGCTCGTGCGCCCACGCGCGGCGCCGCGCTGTGCGGTGATCTACTCCGCTCGGTAACAGAGGTGTTACCATGACGTCTACTCCAATACACACATTGTGTTGTACTGCCCTGTTGTGCTACACTGGTCACCCGCTGCTGTCCGCCACTGTTCTTCTGAATTCGTTATACTGTTACGTTGACAGAATTTATAAAATCAATACTTAATTACAACCGACTTTAAAAAAAGGTAGAAGCTCTCAATACTTCGGTTTTTTTTAAATGATTACCGATTCCGATAATTCTTTTTGTTATCTTAGATGTGGCGCCAAATTCTGATGAGTAGATTTTGAGTTAGCTTAAAAAAAACGTATTTTTACCCAACTGATGCAAAGCCAAAGGACATGGCCTGATAAAATCATAACCAATAAGATATGTGTAGGTTCATCTGCTCCCTCATAACGCCTAAACTACTCGTTGTATTATGAATTTATGACAAACGATTCGAGGTATCGTTGGAAGCGTAATATATTGTTCCGCGGGTTATAAGCTATGACCTCACATAAAATCCAACAAAGGCGGCTTATAGCGGATGTAAAGTGTTACGTACCATAGATATAAGAAAGAGAAAAATAAGATATTACGATTTTTAAAACTAAAAACTAACAATTAACTTATTTAAGTTCGATGCTTTACTGAATGTTAGAAGTAATGTTAGTGAGTCGTGCGCCGGGGTGTGACCGCGGGCCCGGCAGCCTAATTAACGGAGCGCGCAAATGAATTAGCGGCGTCTCCCGCCATCACACAATTAGATGAGTGCGGCTGTCACGAGGCCCCGAGGTCTGACGTCAGCCACCCGCCGTGACGTCACAGGCAGCAGCCCCAGCCTCCAGTCACCAGCCGCCACGGCTACTCCACCCGCCTCTCACCACTAGTGATTGTTCTAGAATGAGACCTGCATCACAATTGCGTTACTTACTCACAATCGCATTCCGCTTCCATTACCAGTTTATCGATATATTGGATAATTGCAGTTGAGGTGGGCTGCATGCAGGATAAAGGCTCGTGCTGACTAGTGCCATTTGTCGCGTGACGCGACACCGGTAATTATTCTACTGTGAAGTTGTCTTAAAAATTGTTTTGTCAGAGTCGCGTCGCGCCGGTCTGCACGAGGTTTAATATGAAGTTTTTTGATGAGTCTACCGATATGATGACCGGTGTGAACGGTGTTGCGTGGCGATATCTCAGGCTACCAGTTTGCGATGCCTTTAATGTCATTTTAGAAGTTGAGTTAGAACTTTGTACATTTTGTGCATTTTATTGTAAATTGTAGTGGCAGTGACACTGGGCCTTTTGACCTCTCTGTGGCCAATACGTGCGTGTACTGACGTGCTGTACATCACGGAGTCACACAGCTACTCGTTACTCAGGATCACTCACCATCTAGGTCGTGCTACTCGTAAAACTGAATGGAGCAGGTTGACGTTTACGAGAGCCGTCGATAAACAAAATAATGTATACCTCTTTGTTACTCTATTTTTCCCTATGATTAACGTCGCTGTATATAAGTAGGTACCTAGTTACATGAACCTCATCCATACATTGTTCTTCATCGTCTTCATGCTAACTAAATAGAATTGTTTTCGATTATAGTCGCCAGATCTCAAACTGTCATGGTATCTTATTAATACACGGTTGACGCTTGCACAATGTCTTCAGCATCAGTTTTGTTCACATGATTTTATTATCTAACTAGTTACATAAGTTACGTCATTTCGATTCGCTGGCTGATTTTGTTTGACAACATACAAACAGAATTAGCGCATCGAGCGTGCTTTGAAAACTACAGAGTGATCTTTGTTGTTCACATTCTTTGTATTGTTGAGTTAGCGCAAGGCAACGGAAGTTATCTCAGCAGACTGTTAGTGAACAAATGAGGTCGTTCCTATAAATAATACTGCTGTCTAACTGTACGTAGGGAGGAATATACGTCCACACATACAGGGGGTGGTCGATGTGTGCCATAGGGGTGTGACGCGGTGACATTCGCGGATGACGTCACGCTGTCCGAGTGTTGCTGTTTAATTGGTGAAGGTGAGGTTACGACATCTGGTACAATGTAGCAAACGCATGTCTCTCACTGATTCTTTATAATAGTTTCTTTAGAATATTTCTATAAGTAGCTTACGGGTCTTGAAGACCCGCAAACCGTCAAAACTTAGGGAAGCCAGAACTAGTGAATCAAGAACATTAGATAAAACTATCGTACAGCTTGATGCTGTGAACTGGTGGAGCTCATCGCTTGATTTGAACTATCGATGATGATGGTCAAAGAATCAGTAAGTGCACTAGCTTGAAATGATTAGAAATAGCAATGCTTAAAAACGTATCTTCTACTTATTTTTATTGATTAAAATTATATTGGTGCTGACATTATAAACTAGTAGTGGTTCTCATTCCACATCGACCGTGGAAATATTTATGATCTAGTTCGTCCGTGAACTTGTCGACTTCACAAAACGTGTCTGTTTATTTTAAATATATTATTCTAACTCTTATACATAGAGATATCGTCCAAAGAGGTTAATATTAATTTATAATTTACATAGGCAGGCTGTTGCTACGACACAGACCAATGTTTTAAAATAGGGCCAATCCGTAGCGTATAAATCAGAATTGGAAATATACAAGTATAGTAGAACAGAGTGGTCAATGTGGGCTCGTCGGGGGCAAGCAAGCAAGTGGGTTAAAGTCAATGTTGCACAAAATTAAATAACGTTCGAAGCTATGTGTATATTCGATTTCACTGCGGGCGATTAATGTGCTAAGACATCAAGAAAAGGGAGGATTTGTAGGCCAGTGCAGTGTTTTGTTGAGTCAGCAGCAGGCATTCTAGCCTTGAGTATGACGCTCTAGCCGCTCTCGTAGTCGATAGAATTGATGTACTTGTGTGAATTGACGTAGCGGAATACAGCTCCACTATTTTCCTAGCAGGGATATCTGCGTCTCCCGTTTTGTGGTTTTGGGCTTTATAAAGCGTGAGCAAGTTGCACATTTCGGTGTGTCAGCTTTCTTCGCGCACTCTGATATCGAGTGTCCTTCTTCCCCGCAGTGACCACACGTACATTTCAGCTCTCTGCATGCTTTTGCTGCATGACCATATTGTTGGCATTTGTAGCATCTGGTAACCAGGGAGAAGGGCAGGACGTCCAATTTATAAAAAGCCTTGTTTGGGATATTAGGGCTTTACGCATATTCGCTGTAACTTCAATGACGTAGTTACACGTCGACGCATCTTTCTTCCTAGATTTGTGGCTTAATTTAACCATGCTCAAAAATGACTTCATAGGCATCCTGGAAACTTGTCGGCTACGTTCTGTTCATAAATGCACCTGAAGACTTCAGTTTCAGCCAAAGTAGTCGGCACACCTACAACCCACCCCTAAGATCCGAGGTTTGCGATTGTTGGGTTCGTCGGCGGTAAGTCTGGACTGCGTGCTTGAGTTTATCAGCGTCGTGTTTCGTCTCTGTACTAATAATATCGCCACCTTTTTTGGTCTTGCGGACACCCCGCACTAGCAGCTGCATTTGATCATGGTGAATGATTTTTTTATTTTTTTTTGCAGATGGATATATGTATATATAAAGAGCATTAGACATAATCCTATCTAATAAGTTTTCTATTTGTATTTACATATTTATTTTCGAGGTACTTTACCTCATTATCGGTATTATAAATGTATAGCCCGAAGATTTTTTTTTCTTTCTTTTCTAGGTACGATTTTTGAAGTAGGTGCTTAAATGTCACCAGTTTGCAGATCGCATTTAATTGTATAATTTTACTCAACCGAAAGCCGTTTTAAGTGCCTAGTTTAAAGTTTTGATAGAAAGTTGATTTGACCACGCGATGTCCACCGTAAAATTCAATTTATTAACATAATTTATAATAATTATTATTAAAGTTTCCGATAGAATCTTTAGTTTATAAGTAGGACTCAGCAACATAACAGGATTTAAGGAAGGAGAAAATTATTGCACAAAAATTATATAGAAAATTATTGACTGAAACTCACAAATACTTCCGCTGTTGAGGGATACTTAGTATATCATAGAAACGTAACGTAACAACATGTGGCTTGTGCTGAAACGATATCAGCCTGTTACTTTTACCGCGAAGGACTCAAATGTAATGCTGAATTTGTGCTGACGATTGTTTGAGTGCAAATGAACCTAGCCATCTACCTAATTCGCACGAAGACGATTCATGTCCAAAATTCAGAACCAACTAAATTTTTATACTAAATGTCATAATGTGGCGCGTGTCCGCGTGCGATGCTGTTGACCTCCAAACACTAGGGGGCTGGGGGGCTCGGGCGAGCCGGCAGAGGGTGGTTAATGTGCGCCATTCGTTAGCGCCGCGTGCGCCGCGCCCCGCACACTAATCATCATAATAACTACAACTGTGGGACTTTTAATAACCGCGATGCATGCATGTCGCTTCACTGTGCAGGAAACAGCAACGCTTCCCGAAATGTTATGACTGTGTGTCCCTTTTCTCACTTACAAAGCTACGCCAGCAGCGCGCGGCAGTTTGTGTCCGACAGACGTGGGACGATAATAAGGTGAAACCTCTTTATGCATTTTCAGATGTGTTTGGGGACCGCTCTCTACGTACTTCTACTCATCGCATCCACCCCGGATATAAACAGCAGATTGTACACTTACAAAGGTTAAGGCCCTTTAATTTTTCCATCCATTCTTCGCATTCAATTTAGACATCCAAAATTCCAAATTGAAAGCGCCATAAGGACACATACACTCGAGAGCAATGAATCCGGGTCACTTAAAGAATGTTAAAAATCTCGGAAACTAAAAATGATAGGTTAATGCAATAAATTGTATTTAATAGACAATGTAATACTCCTTAAATGAAAGTAAAAAAAATATGAGTCACCATACATTTTATTAACACAAAATTACATAAAGAAAAAAACTGCTGATCTCTCCTTAAAACAAAAATAGGAAACATGAAATTTTTGAACTTTATTACGATTTTCTTGAATTTTAATACTTCGTATTGCCTCCTCGTGCTTCCATTACTGCGTTTACGCGGTTTGGCATGCTGTACACCAAGTTCCTTATACGATTTTGGGGAATATTCTCCCATTCCTCTGTGAGAGCAATTTTGAGCTCACGAAGCGTGATTGGGGGAGGGTTTCGTTGTTTTACGCATCTGCCTAGCTCGTCCCAAGCATGCTCGATCGGGTTGATATCCGGGCTGCGCGCTGGCCACTCCATACGAGTAATGTTCATCTCTTGAAGGTAGTCATTCACAATCCTACCTGTATGAGGTCGGGCATTGTCATGCATAAATATAGCATCCTCACCTAAATTGACCATAAATGGACCAACGTGATCATTGAGGATTTCTTCCACATATCTTACGCTAGTTAAAGAGCCGTTTTCTATGATCACCAGCTCTGTGCGACTTTCAGAAGAAATTCCGGCCCACACAAGTACAGACCCACCACCGTAGGCTACTTTTTCTTCGATGCATGCTTGCTTGAATCTTTCCCCTGGTCTTCGATACACTCTGTGTCTTCCATCGTGCTTGTAGAGCATAAATTTTGATTCGTCGGAGAACATAACTTTTGACCAATCTTCAATACTCCAATTTACGTGGCTCTGGGCATATCTTAGTCTTGAAATACGATGCCCACGCTCCAGTTTAGGGCCGTTTGCAGGTCTAAGGGGTTTTAAGTTAGATTCAGCAAGCCGACGTCTTACTGTCCATGCACTTGGGTTACTTCCTCCGAGGCGTCGAAACTGATTTGTGAGTTCAGTTCCTGTGAGAAAGCGATTTCGAAGCATGGTGTTCACCAAGTATCGGTCTTCTCGTGCTGTGGTACACCTGGTTCTGCCCGTTCCTGGTCTGCGTAGGTTAGAACCAGTTTCTTCGTAACGTCGGAGAACTCTTTGTACTGTTGACAGCGACACACCGACAGTCCTGGCTGTATCGCGCTGACTCCGGCCGGTTTCCAGCATTGTAAGTATTCTGGTGCATTCTTCAGGCGTAAGCGACATAATTTCAGCTTGAATAATGAATATAGAGCACTATCAACATGGTTTATGTACCCACATAAATGACAGATTACAAACAAAAGCAAAACCAAATGCTGTAATTTCGTAGTTCCATCTTCGAAAGTGGCCCTTTTTCAAATTTGATTTTTTTATGATATAACTTTACAATAACTAAGAAGTTTTAATACCTTCATTTAAGGAGTATTACATTGTCTATTAAATACAATTTATTGCATTAACCTAGCATTTTTAGTTTCCGAGATTTTTAGGATTCTTTAAGTGACCCGGATTCATTGCTCTCGAGTGTAGTTACTATACTAACAATAGCTTGAATATATTTAGTAAAGAACCTGCTCCCGCAGTATGCGGTGGTTAGTATTACTAGAGGAGTCGAACCTGATATGATAAGCTTGCGTCGCGTTGCCGGCGCCGGTGCTCGATGCTCGGTGCGGCTCGTTCCTCTTACTGGAGTTTCGCTGACTGCGTGGAAGGATCACGTGATGTAACACGACGCCATGTCATCGTATGCGCTCTGCAGACATACGACTACATTTTATTGGATATCGATAGTGTTACTATCTACCTACATAGTTTTCATGGAAATTTAAATTAACTATAACGTGTGTCCATTATGACAGCAACATTTGTTTGTCATAAGTAGTGTCTACTGCTTACATCTTAAATGTAAATAAACTTACTGTGTAATGTACACAGTCGATACACTTGGCAGAAATCATCCAGTCCGATGTCGCGGTCGGTTAAATAAACTTTATACCTATGTATGTCGTAGAACTTGGTGAACTAGCTGGAGTTCAATCTCTACATTAAACAACAATTTTTCTCATGTTGAAACTTTATTTTTTTGAACATACCAACTGTAAACCTACACATGTTTTTGACAAATAAAAATTATCTTATCTTATCTCACATTCAAGCAAAAGTTCGATGGCAAAATGGAGAGTTCACTTCTGATTCATGTAAGACATGAATGACAACTCTCCGTTCTCAAGCCAAGTGTTCTGAATGATACAGGTTGTGAAGCGTGTGTAAACTGTGTGAACTAGTCCAAAGGGGTTGTAATGTAAGTGGACGAGGAAGGCGCGCCACAGGTCGCCGGCCGCGCGCCACAGGTGGGGGCAGGCCCATGAGTCCCGCGGGGCCCGGGCATCGAGCGCCTTGCCCTGGCAGGCGCACCTCGCGGTCCGCACGGCTCTCGCACCCTTCACTTACACGTTTATGATAATTGGTGACCAGCCCTCACTAATGATGTCACCCAAATTGTATCGCGACACAGTGACAGACTGACGTGGTGAAGAGGTGGCGACGTTACGGCTTTATTGTGGGTATTAAGGGCTGTGAAGCCGACAAATTGACGTACATCACGTCTGCGGCACCGGAAGGGGTAGGCGGCGACGTATTTTCCGCATGCCATCCGCAAATGTCAATGAGTCCCAGTGTTAGATATGTCAAGTTATAGCCGAACGAGAAACAAAGTCGTTTTGGTTACATAACACGCCATATGCATTTAATATGTTTGATGAAGAAATCTGCAGATGTCCGCAACTGAAGTACGTTAAGAGCACACGACGGCACAGAACAGTAGTCCCACTTTAATGCAATGATAAGAAACGAATCGATTATGTCATCATCTGGTTTGCATCGTCGGGGTGCGTCGTGGACAAGCGTCGAGTCAAGTGGTTACAAGTTGTAGTTCCAAGTGTCGACTGATTCATGTCGACCAGACTGCATGCCATTTGCTGCAGTGGTCTGCTGATGCACCTCCACTTTATCACAATGCCAATGCCAGTACAAACATAAAGCAATACCCGAGCTGAAGCTAACCTGCCTGAGCTGACGCATGTATATAATATAATCGTCATAAACTGTAACTGGCTATCACAAATGTGTTGAATACATATTGCTGAACTCTTGTGAAGTCACCCACTGTCTGACTGCTTCCGTAATAAATTAATCGTCGTATAGTAGTAGTTCTTCTGTGTGCAACCTCCGTGCAGGAGCGATGTGATGACGTCACGGCGTGGTTGCGCGCGCGTCGCTCGGCGCTTGATTAATTGCCTGCGCCGCCGCCGCGAAAGTGAATAGCTTGCACTGTTGCGTTTAACTCCAACATAACACTAATGTTTCGCCGGGCATTAACACTGAGGCAAAATGGACGCAACGACCATAAGCTTTGAGTTGACCGCAGTTATAGATCGACACTTAAAAATGTTTGTTAATTGATGTCGCCAAGGCACACTGTATGTGTATTTACTTAAAGAGGCTGTCAGCATCTCTTTAGTGTTGTTTTTTAATGATGCTATAAACTTTAATTTCTATGGTCTTTTTACCTTAAATCTTTCTCTTAAATTTCTCTTTTTTTTAAACCTTTGAAAGCTCTCAATTTTTTTCATATTAACGCATACTACTTATATGAATTCAATTATGAGTAATCGGTCTTTTGAAGTTAAATGTCCAAAATAGGACCTCTCTTTAGATTCGAGGTTTAAGTTCTGAAGGCCCATTTCTTCGGATTTGTTGTTGGGGTACCCCAGAATTAGTATTAAGAAACTCGCTTGTTTATTTAAATAATGTTGTGTACAACTAGTTTAATGTGTGAAAGAGAATAATAATAGTTCGTAGGCGACGACATTTAGCGCGATTATAAACTAGAATCCGACACGTGGCGCGGGTGGAGTCACCTGCGAGCTCATCGAGAGTGAGTAAGGTGTACTTACAGTGGCGAAGTGCGTCCACTTGTCTGGTACAGGGCATAATGCGACAACAGGCGCAATTAGGAGACACTCAGAAACATCTTGGCATATTAAGTAAATAAACAGAAAGAAGGTTATAGTTCTGACCTGACTGCTGCATGTCGTATCGTAGCACTGCTGTCACTAGAGCGACCTTGGTTTAAGTTGTCACCTATTCACGACTTCAGTGTATACAGTGAACCTACTGTTTCCATCTGCACTGTGGCACTACGGCACAACTACACCATGCGCTGGTAACTAAACAACGCGAGTTAGTGTTAAACACTCGATTGTGATCTGCGGCCGATTTTATTTGTGTTGTTAACTAAACACACAAATAAGATAAAGTGGCAGTTTGTGACTTGTTTTCACTGCATGAAATCCGACTCGCTTACTTGCACACCGCATCAAAACCGCAAATTACACAACTACTGTTTTACAAGCTTTTACTTAGCTTTACTCTGATCACAGATTATGATTTGCAGTTTGGACAATTTTAAACTTGTTTACTCGTTCCGTTCCGACGATAGTGCCTATTTATTTGGTAGAGATTGTAAAGATCGTGTTCGCGCATGAGACTCTACCCATAATTATCACATATTTTAGCATTGAACATTGAGAACTATATAAGTATTTTTTTCTTAAATTGTTGCAGAGCGTTTAAAATAATGTCTTGACATGAAAAAAAACAATCTAAACTTGTACAATAAAATTGATTAGGTCACAAATGATAGAGGGCGATCGAATATTAATTTGATTGTATATTTGCTGTCGTGTCGTGTCTCGCGAATTCTAGTGAGCTACTTTAAAAATCTATACACTGCGAAACAGCTCAAGCCTGATAGTTATGTTTTTGTGGGCATTCCGTGAGCGTCCCAAGTAAAACCGACGAGTCCGCACACGAGCGAGGTCGCAGTGAAAGCGACTGCAGAACAAGTGTCTAATAATGATACAAAATTACAATAGTTAAATGATCTCTTGTACTAGACAAAGTATAGGAGCGAGTAAGGTGTCACATGTGTGGCGCATGTTACGTCTGGGAGCACGTGCGCGTGCGTCGCTTGGAGATTATTGGCTCACTTTTTTTAAATTATTATTATTATGACTATTATGATGTTGCTTAAAAGTATATTTAATCATTTATGATAACCTTCGCACTGTGTCTCATTCAAGTTTTATTCCTAACGGAACCGACTGGTACCTACTGACATATTGACACCACATTCACAATCTTTTCAGTTCTAAATGATGTAGGTACCTACGTTCATGCGACATATTGTTAGGTTCCTATGGGTTTTGTTATTGAATTTAATTGGTCACGTACAAGCTTCCAGCCTGCATAACGAGCGGTGACTGACAGTACTGACACCCTCACTCAGTGGAATATCATAGCAACGTGTGAGCATTTATGAATTTGTTACAGCTATACTTAGACTTATTTACTAGAAATTCGATAGTTCGGTCGTCGGGAACCGGCCGAGTGGCGGTGAGTGGTGGCGCGTGGGCCAGTGTGGCCCAGTGCTGGCAGCGGGCGACTGGGCGCGGAACAACAAACAGCCCTTGTTTGACTATGGGGTAGCCGACTGACACTAATACACGCAAATTGACTTCGTTTTTTTCGATATCACTTTTCTGCTTCATTTTTTGCAAAAGGGATTTTCAATCCTATTACGTACACAAAATTACAGTAAGCATCTAGCTTACTGTAATTTTGTCGATATTGGTTTCAAGATGGGGTACATGCGTCGGATTCTAGATGTCGATAAGCTATAGTTCCTGTGACGGCGACATCTGGCGCTCATGGCGATGTGTTCTTGTGCGCACAGCCGCGCCCGCGCCTGGCAACGAGCGCTTTACTCTCCTAGCTACAGCTGATCACAACATCACGCTCGTATTTCCCGAAGTGTTAGGTTGAAGCTTAGGTACACTACAGTTACATTCCGCAACAAATTTTTGAACAATAAACTTTTTTTTGTGGTTGCAGGCGCAGTGGAAGCGTTAAGGTGAGCATGAGTTCCTGGATGCGATTCCCGGGTTGGCAAAGTGTTTTCTGGGATTTCTCAGTAGTAGGCCGGGTCTTGATTTGTGCCCGGGTGATGGCAATAGGCTCGCTATGCATGGGACTGAAACATAACTGGCGAAGTGTTGCTGTACTATAGTGTAGGCACACCTCTGCCTGCCTGTCCCTTCAGATAATACTGGCGTAATGTTAAGTGTAAACTATTTTTTTAACGTTGCCATCTAATCAATCGGCCAGACTCCGGGCTGCTTTGGAGACATAAATACAATAAGTTCTGAATGGAAAGTTGAATTAATAACTAGCTATTTGCCCTGGCACAGGGCCTTAGTCCCTGTTCAGCAGTCGCGCTTACGATCATGAGACCAACACAGCTAGAGCTGGGTAAGCACACTAGGTACATATCGGGCAGTAGGAACTGAAGTTTGGATAGTGTGGGACAGTTGATAGAATAGTTGTATTGTTATGACAGTTGCTAACGCTCGGCTTATCAGTGAGCAGGTCATCGGTCCAAGGGGGCCGATAACAATGAGCTCAAGGGCTTTCGTTCAATTTTACGACTTGTGTTGTTCACATTTTCCCACTCAACACTCAAGGGTATTTTAAATTCAAAATATTTTATTTCACTTAAACCGGGCACTTATGAAACGTCAGAAGCTAGGTGCACGGTTGCAATTGGTCGTTTCCTATGGAGAAGAGCCGGCAAGAAACTCTACGGTTACTCTTTTAAAAAGAATTGTCTTTTACAATATTTTCAAATAACAGTGTTAATAGGTATGGGAGGACAGTGTAGGTCTTTCAACAAGTACCAGGTACTTAACAAAACAGAAGATGTCAAGAAATCTACGGTCCACTAAGCCGTACAGCGTTCTCACATTCACAAAATAGAAAATAATCTTTATAAAATAAAAATAAAAACCAATTTTAAATGAAATGACATGATTGCTATTATTTAGAAGCGACAATCTCTCTGCCAATGTTTCTGGTAGTCATTGGCTACCGTTTTTTTTAGCAGTGGACCCAACCCATTTCACAATTTTTTGGCGCAGACACCAAAAGTACCAGTGAGCCATTCACGATAGCTTACATTTTGACTTACATTCGGAAAATATTGCGGTGTTTGGATGGAAGTGCGCCGCGTCGAAGTTGGCCACGGTCGGGGCCACTCGGGGCTCGGTCGGGGCCACTCGGGGCTCGCGCGCGAGTGGAGGCGACGCATCTGTGAGTCAATGGCGTCGGCCAAGCTGTCTCATTTGAATCGACACGTGAGCTACATGTACCCTTGTACTGTCTCCACATAGCATCGATCATATGTACCTAACCACGCATCATCACGCCTGTTCATATAGAAAGTGACCATGGAATCATCAATTACTTTGCGTAAAAAAGAGATTCTAAAATCTTTATCGCGATTACCCACAGCCTGAAAATAAGGCAATGTGTCATTATATGCACCTTTTTAGCTAAATTAAATATTAAATTCTTTGAGACAGTCACACAACGAATAGTCAATAAATTGTCCGATAGTTCTATTGGATGAAGGAGTTCGTCGTCAACTTAGTTGTTCTTGGGACAACCCCTCCCTACTATAACTATTCTCAACCACAGTAGGTCCAGGGGGCCTACCACCACCTCTAAAGCAGTATTATTTTAATCTCACTTCAGTGGGGAAAGGAGATGGAGCTATAGAGCTTCATCTCTTTCCCACACTAAAGTAATATTAAAATAATACTACTTTAGAGGTGGTGGTAGACCCCCTGAAAGGCAAAATCAATATGGCGACCATTATTTCATTAACAATTTCTACATTGCGTCGAAAAGTATAAACTAACAACATGAAGACATAAAAATAAAATAAAAAATACATAAAAAATATTAAAAACTGCAAATCCATTTTCTCTAGTTTTCACAAAATTAAAATTCACTAAAATTTTAGTACATTATTACCGAAAATGTAAGCAAAGGAAGAAATGTCGATATGCATTATCGTTTCATTAAAGGAGAAGACTCAAAATTACACCGCGTCTGACAGCAAAGAGAAGTATCTCAAAAAATAATTTAAAAAAATACATTGTTTCGGTTTTCATCCTTACTGGCAAACATACGAAAAAAATTCTCTGAATATTAATTCTGGGGTAGCTTATAATTAAGTAAAATGTGGAGATTTTAGTTTTAGAACAGCAGGTATCTTACTGACATTTTTAGAAGTAAAACAAGCTCGTTTTATTTCTAGAAATGTAAAACTAAAATCTGCGGATCTTACTTAATTAAATATTACCCCTGAATTAATATTCAGAGCAATTTTTTCATATAATAGACAGTAAGTATTAAAACCGAAAGTATGTTTTTATTGCATTTCTAGTCGTTCTATAACAGACAGATCAACACACAGACAGTTCTACAGATTTTACTAAAGTATATACTAAACCCTGAACGAATATTCAGAGCATTTTTTTCGGTTAACCAGATTAAAACTGGAAGTATGTTTTTTTTTTTTTTTTTTGTGATTGTTTTAGATACTTCTCTTTGCCGTCAGACGTGGGGTAATTTTCTATGAGAGATGAGACTTCTCCTTTGGGTAAATTAACACCGATACAAATGTAAAAAAAAATACATATATTGTCCAAAAAAAAATACGTTAAGAATCCTAACAGTACCCCAGACACAGTCCCTACACATCACTGAGAAACTCATTAAGTGTAGGTATAATAGCGCTTTTCCATCAGAAATGACTTTAGCTGGTTCTTAAACTGATTTATTAAATATCATATTATTATAAATGGACTTTAATTCTACAGGTAGTTTATTATACAGTTTAATTGACTGATAGCTTGAAGCATGACTAACTACTTTCAAATGTGGTTGTATCTTATATTGTAAGTCCTTACGCCTTGTAGCTTCCCGTTTATTTAATTCCTCAAGTGTTTCGAAATTGTGTAGTTTTTTCATGAGGTCTGTGAGTAGAATTAAAATATACAAGCAAGGGACCAGGGGGAAGGGGAAGTTGTTGCGAGATCGCTTATTATTTGGTACACCGTACACTGCAGATTGCTGGACGTTTTGAATCTTCAAACTTGAAAGGGATGTTACACGTGTGTCACCTATTGAAGAGACATTCCTTCGATTAGTTCGTGTTCACGCGACTCAGTTCGCGCCGAGTCCCCGCGTGTGTCGCGAGCCGATGTTTGCTCGGCAAAGTGGAGTAATGGTGTGTGAGTATGTCAGCTCTGACACACATCCCGCGTGTTTGGCCAAGTGCACACGTGTCGACCCCTGCCCCCCTGGCCCCTGTCAGGCCAAATGAAACAAATAAAAAATATATAGAAGGAGTAGTAGTCTCTACACACGATATTTTGCGGTCTCAATTCAGATGACATCATTATTCGATCTAGTACAGTAAGCAGCACGTCAGGGGTAACCCTTTGACCTTGAACTGGCCCGGCGTAGTACAGAGTTTCAATAGAATAAGAGGTCAGGTTAATACTGGTTTAGTTACCAGTGTTACCACTGTCGTGCGGCCTACAGTACTAGGGATCCAATATAAAATTACATGAATCTTTTCCTAGCAAGCCACCTACGACTGGCATCAGTGGTACCCACAGTACAAAACTTCACATGGGATCTGGAGTCAGTAATTGATGTTTGGTTGTAATGTTCCACTAATGTATTACAACGCGCGATGCAAATATTCTATTCGCGGGCTCGCCACTGTTTGTGCCCGGCTTCGGTCACAATCGGCAAACAAGCCATAATTCCTGAACCGTCCATTGTTAGGTGCCAACTTCCCGGTGCCCTACGTGCTGACGTCACATATGATGTTAAATTCATTACGATGCAAAATGTTTTATTTTATGTTTGCAAACTGTAAGCAGCGGCTTTTCATAAAACTAGTGAATGTCGTTTAGCTGTGCGCAGATAAGACCGGCCTGAGGCGGGCGGCGCGCGCGGCGGGCGCGCCAGTTTGCACACTAACTAAAACTTTGCAAGACGGAAGCATTACGAAAAAATAAGTAAAGTAAATAAAGTGCTCCGTTTTTTCTGCAACAGTTTGGTCTTTTGGGAAATGGATAAATATCGGTCACGACACTTACGTCTGCACTTCTTGTTGGGTGTGGGAATGTAACATAAGTATACTATATACTATAATAAAGTAACTATGATTAGGATAGGATTGTCATATTCTCTGACATAATCAACAAATATAGGTGTAGGTATGTGCAGTCGGAAACAGAAACAGCACAGGAAACTTTGACATCAGACCAACAGACAGGCCCACTTACAAATCGTACTCAGTGTTTCAGAAACGGCAAACTTTTGATCACTTTACTCAAATTTGGTAGTTTAAGTGTGGGAGGTGGCAGCTACTGGATGATAACATTAAAGTTGACCGGTTAAAGTAAATTGCTTTTCTGTATTTAAGTATACTGATTGTCAATATCCCTGCAGATTGTGATGGCTGTGTAGTTGCATAAGAGTCGTTTTGTATATATACCTGCAGCCATCTGTCGGCGAAACGAACAACATGTTAGCATCGAACTACGAACTGTAAGTTGCAGGTTTTTAATTTACGAAGTTTATGAAAATTCATGAAAACTGTTCTTACGTTGCATGAGCTAGCCGGCTCATTGGGCTAATTATAGCATGCTTGGAGCCCGGGACTAGTGTTGTAGTGACAGTGGTGGAGATGACGGTGCGGGATTGTTCCATGGCATTATCACCGGACGCAGCATCTTGTAAGGTTTGCGGCTACTCTGGTCGCTGTTGCTGCTGAAATGATGTGTCTGCGCTGATCTGAAAGCCTAGATTTTAGGTTCATTTACAAACGTCAGCCCACAAAAAGATCTCCTTGAATGAGTACTGTGTTACAGCATAGTTTAGGAGCCCACTAGCGCATTCCCACTGTGGGTATCTAGATGTGTTTGCTAATTCATATAAATGATGTACATAATAATAAGTGTATGATTTTCCTGGTCGTCCGGCGAGCATGCGGCGTGTGGCGCGGGAGCAGTGTGCGCGACCTCGATACGCCGATAGAACGTTCTTGAGATACGGCCGCTTCGAGAAGCGCGGGTCAGGGGGCTCGTCTTATCTCAGCCCCGCACCATACGACGAATTGAATAACTTAACGTGACAAACATAAGGTCGGTTCTAAGTTGTGTGGTCGCCGGACACATTGAGAGGTCGCAGTGTTATCGGCGTGTCTCTTCGTTATTTTCCGATTATAGTGATTAAGTATAAATATTCGTTGCTCTATTTCTGTAGTGGTGACAACAGATAAGGTGCCGATACGTTTTTATGGGGCTCCGATAAACTTGGTTATCGCGATGCTTGTCCCAGCGGGCAGCGCGCGCTGATCCCATCGTGCGCTGTGCAAGCGTGTTGCACCGTGTAGCGCCACCCCTCTTGGGCGGGACTGATTGGAGAATTAATTATCATTGTCCCAATACTATAGGTACAGCTCCTCTTACCCCAAGCGAGGCGTTATGTTATGTCCCAATTCAGTATGTAGGCTACAAATACAGATGTTGCAGCTATTCTTCAAGGTTTATAAGAATAGCTACAAAACCTGTATTTGTACATGGTTATGTAAGCACGCTTATGTACCAAAAAGATTGCTATCGAAAACAGGGGCAGACAAGTTACAAATAGTCAACGATCTACACTATAAAATTATATTTCTCTCATTTTCTTACGGGTGCGTTGCTGTTTTTGCCCACAGCTGCCTTGACTACCCCAGTCAGTTCCAGCTTGGTAGCTGTGATGTAGGTAGGGCTAGGGCAGGCAATTATCCGCCCCATTTTACAATCCGGATAATTCCAGAACACTATGCTAATATATCCGGATAATATGGATATTTTGGATACCACTGTAAAAAAGGTAAATCAAACTAATATAAGTTTTCAATCTTCATTTTTATTACAAAAACGCCTGCATTAATCTTGTTCTAACATATTATTGTCATACTTATGTTTAAAATGAGTCGTACAATTATAAAACTTTTTAAACAACAAGACTGGAAGCCGACCGCATAGTTGGGAAAGGCCTAGATAAGATAAGATAAGATATGATAATAAAGTAGTAGTAGTATAGTCACATTACCCGAATATGCAAAAAAGGAGGGTTATGTCATTCATATTATAAATTCATAAACATAATACAAAATATTATAATTTTATATAATATTCTTATAATGTACCTAGTTCTGATTTGCATGTCTAGCTAGCTTATTATTTAATATTTCTACACCAGCAATGGTAGTATGTGTGAAACAGTATTGAATGTAAGATCTCAATGTACCATATACTGAGAAATAAATAAAATTCTATTCTATGCTATTCTATTGGTTCCCTGTTGACTACTGAACCCTAAAAACCTGAAAAATAATGAATAAATATTTTTGTAGGCCAACTAGAAAAAATTACTAATAGGTTTTAATAAATAGTGAGGAATTTACTGCATTTGAAGAGGTATTCTGCTCATCATGCCGAAGTTCCTCTTCAGATTTAAATTTTTTTTTTAGACCAGTTTACAGATACTAACATTCAAATAAAAAATAATCATCGAAATCGGATCTCACAAGGCGGAGATATCCAGTAGCCCCCTTTTTTCCCCATTTTGCAGGAAGTACCCCTCCAATCAAAAATCCCCGACGATAAAAAAATCAAAAAAATTGTAAAGCCTGTATGACAAGTTTCGTCCAGATCGGTTGTAAAATACGACTAGCAGTGCTATTCTGTAACCATCTCAACGTGAAGTGAGCGTGGAGTGAGCTGTCATTCCACAGAGATTGATACTATTGACAGCTCACTTCAGCCAAGTTTTCACGGTGAGATGTTTACAGAATAGCATGGCTGTAGAGGAGTACGCACAAACTGGCACAGGAAAGCAATTTTTGCCAGACTTGATTCAGAGCCGCTTTGCTCGCTACGCTCGCTCGGTCAATTAATATTAACTCTCGAAATAATTTAGGTATTTGAACAGCACTATTTCCACTGCAACACGTGTATTTGGCATGGTCCTTTAAATTTCTTTGCTTATTTGCTCTGTTAAAAGTAAATGGTTTTTCAGTTTCTCTCTGCTGCTGGTAATCACTTAATAATTTTAAAGCATGCTACTATATATTTCATATTGTACTAAATTTTTGTGCCCGACGGGGTCCATGTGAACTTTGTAACTATTATTTTTAGATCTTGTACACACATGAGATATGCAATAAGGAATTGAATTGAATTGAATCACTGAGTACTACGTCATCATCATCGCTGTCGTCAAATTTCAAGCTCTGAGCAAAAGCACCTTTAAATTATCGTTATGATGAATCTTGTAATTGTGTCATTAGATGGATTTTTGAAGATATCGCATGAATATTCACGAACGAATACCAATTTTATTAAAACACAGTGTAAAATGTTAAATAATTACAGATTTTGATGTAATAAAGTGTAAAACAGGAACAAAAGGAACTATCTTGTGTAATTTAAATAATAATCATATAACTACACGACTTTTTTTTCGACCTGTCACAAGCATTCGACTTTGTGGCACATGATGTTTTATTAAAAAAGTTAGAAGGCATTGGAATAAGAGGACTAGCACTGCAGTGGATTTCGTCTTATTTAAGTGAGCGGAAACAATACGTTGTTATCGATAAAGCACATGAAAACTTACTTTCTTCCTATTTTTCTGACTCCAGGGAAAATAAATGCGGCGTCCCTTAGGGGAGTGTGTTAGGACCCATTTTGTTTATATTATATATAAATGACATACACATCAAATATAGTGTCATCATAATTATATAGTGACTAATCATAAATGTGTATTATTTGCAGATGACATTTCAATTATCGTGACGTCTGATAAGAAGTATAAACCACTATCTGACCATGAAATGGACATTAATAATACTATTGACAATATTTTAGGATGGCTACAGAGAAATAAATTAAAAATCAACTTCGACAAATCTAATTTTATACAATTTAATCAATCTAAACATGCTAAATACAATTTTAAACTAAATATTGACAGACTGATAGAAGTTACACAAACCAAATTCTTGGGTGTACTCATAGATCAAGACTTAAATTGGAAAGTACATCTCGATAATTTGTGCAATAGGATCAATAAATTTGCTTATGCTCTCAGACAAGTAAAGAACGTGACAAATAGAAAAACGGCAATTATTACATACATACCACGCATATATAGAATCCATTTTACGTTACGGTCTTATTATATGGGGGAACAGTACGGATAAGGATAGAGCATTTATTGCGCAAAAGAAATGCATCAGGGCCATTTGTGGACTCCGTCCTGATGAGTCCTGCGAACCGTTTTTTTAAAGATAGGTTTATTACCACTTCCCTCACTTTACATATTTGAAATCTGTAAATTTGTGTACAGTAAGGGATTGTTTAAAAAAGCGTATGAATTCTTCTCTCGACCAACAAGGGATCCACACAGACTTGTATTAAAGGATAATCCTAAGTCAGCCAAGTATGCAAAAAGCTGCCTTGTGATGTGTGTACGTATACCTATACAATAAAATACCAAAGAAATAAAATTATTAAATAAACATAACTCATTTAAAAACAAACTATAGAAATGGCTGAATGGACATAATTTTTATGACATGAATGATTCCTTTAACTTGAAAATATAAAATGTGTATCTACAGGTATTAACGAAAATTTTTGTGATGTTATTATTGTATTTCCAATTAATTTGTGACATTCTATAGCTCACCTTTAACTAGTTATTAATTATTTTGCATGCAATTGATACAATATTCTGTATACCTAAACATGTGGACATTATGTATATCAAAACCAGACTGTAACAACTTTATACCATGTTTAAAGCAAATAAAGACTTATCTTATCTTATCTTATCTTATCTTATCTATCCGTAATAGTTGTTTTATCCGGATAATTTAGATATCCGGATAGCATGGCCTAGAATGCCGCTGCAGGCCCGTGTAGGGCATTGCTTGTTTTTCTTTCATTGCTAAACAGGTGCTTGCGAAGGTTGAGAAGACCTTGCTCTGTCGCCACGTGCAGATAACAATAACAGTTAATTATTTTGCTAATCTATATCTTATCAGGAAGTGAAAGGAACTGACAGATACGACTAATACACTGCATTACACTAATCCTTTTAAAGTTTAGTTCAGAAGCAGCAACTTACTTACTTATATGTACGCAGGTAATGTTTCCGTTGCTACTTATATTATACCTATAAACGAGCAAATTGATTTCCAATGATATTATTAATTATCCATTTCATAATTATTTTAAGTCTGTAAGTAGTTAAATTAGGTAAATACGTGTCTATAAATAAAATATTGAACCGTTTCCAATGAGCAGAAAATTGTAGCTGATCCACAGATGTACCTACGTCACGAGCACGAGATATGCCGAGATTAGTATTTGCGAAGTATTTCGCTGCACACTGACCAACAGTTAATAATGAGCGGTTATGTAATCAATATCATAATTATTTAATATTTTGTTTCATAAATTGCTAATAAGAAGACAGTAGGTCTAGCGCAGCATAGGATAGGTTTCTTCTGGAAATGCCCTCCATCCTATTTACAAAGAACAGCAACTCTTGTAAGCAAAAAACTACAATGGCGAAGAGTGCTTACAGAAATGATTCAATTGTCTAGGAACTCGCAACGAAATAAAATAGAACAGTTGGAGAAGCAAACAGTAATCATAGTGTCCACTACACAGCATTGCTGGATGTTAAGCTAGGGTCCAGCATGAAGAATTGGAGATGCCGGTGTCGAGTCGATAGCTCATTAAAAAAAGACCCACTCGTTATTTCTTATCTTGCTACGTACGCGAGGCGGACACACAATCAAAAACAATGATCTGCAAAAATGGAGTTATCCTTATCACATTATGAAATATGGGTGCAATGCCGAAACTTCCAACACTTGTACGATTTTTTAATGAAATGGACAGAACTTTCCGTATTTTAAGTGTCAGTAGCACGGAAGCGAATCAACAGGTAGGTAGCGGTAGGTATATGAAATACCATGACTTGAAAGTGTGTGAATAACTCGATCAGCTAGCCGGTCGGGCTGGTCGGTAAGTAGGTGCTGACGCTAAACCGAAGTATTCGGCGGCGGGTCAGGGCCGCCGCGTGCATCGGCCGCGAGACAGGCGACGTGTAGAGAGCGCACTAGCAGCCGCACAGGCCTTGCTTATTGTCTGCTAAATCAACACCTGGATATTCCTAGCTAGCAGTTCCGGCGTGAACTCTGGCAGGCCCCACTGCGCTAGTAGCAAACTCGTTACGTTTGTCAAACTAAGGTAATGGGCATAAGGCCGGCTGCCTCTGCTCGTACCAGCCAGCAGAACAGTATTGAGGTGGGTCATGATCGTTTGGCCGAGGTACACCGTACAAGTTAATCAGGGCGAAACCAACTCGCACTTAGCTTGAGCCTGTTCTCAAACGCTGCTGAATTGAGTGTGCCTTCTAAATGTAGCTACTTGTTATGTGAGGTATCGGACTTACTGCCCCCCCTCCACCTCCTCTCCCCCTTACTGCCTCACCTCCGCGGGCCATCCACCGCGCGTTAGACACCCTGATTGAAACTCGTTTCAATTAACATTGATATGATTGCTCCAAACCAGCACGCATTGTTTTGAGCAACACGCTGTATAACAGCCGCCGTTAGGTGCGCGGTATACAGCATGTTACGTAAAGGGCGGGTGTTTATGTAAGGACTGCACTATCGCGCTACTGGGCGGCGCCGTTGATCTCTTTAATTAAACATTAAGTAAGTTAATTATTAATTTAATATTTAGTTCAATAGTATGGCTGTAAGGGCTTTTCTCCTAAACACTGTAGGTAAGTAAACATTGCATTAAGTAAGAATAAGAATAATTGTATTTGCAGATTTTTTATTTATGTTTATTTTATCGATCATTTTGAATTGCTTTATTGCAGTTCTCAGAGCTTTTAAAAAATTAAAGGGTTTCAAGGGAATTTACCAATACCGGCTCCTCAGAGGCATTCGTGACATTTGAGGCATCTGGCAAAGTTACCTATTTTTGGTAATTTAGTTCTTTAGCCGCAGTTAGCATCACGAGTTTGACGCTCGGCAGCCGGCGCGGTGATGGAGACTGGCAAGAGTGGTCAGTGGTGACCTACCCAGCTGTTGTATGCCGGTCATTCAGACACCAGACAATACACTTCTAGGCTATCATAACCTTCACATTGAAGAATTTACGTTCAGTCTGAACTTCCATACTCACCTGTTTACGCCCAGCAACAAGCAGGATCAAGAATGACGAAAGTGCTAGGTATACAATATAATAACACGTGATAGTCCAAATAATCGACCGATTAGCTTCGGATGAAGTTGTTTTTTTTTAAAACGTATGTCTAGCTCCTGTATTTTCTTTTTAACGTGCGCTTTCCAGCGCAGTTTCGCGTCAAGCGTTATGCCAAAGTATTTGGCTGTATTTGCGTATGGCACTTGTAGGCCATTTATGAAGATTGGGTGGTAATCACAATTCTTGTTGGTGTAATCAATGTGAAGTGACTTCGATTCATTCAATTTGATCCTCCATTTTTGTGCCCAGTCATGAACTTCATTTACAGTGATTTGTACTTTTTCGATTGCTTTTGTATGGCAAGACCCTGTAGCCATAATGGCAGTATCGTCCGCAAAGGTTGCAAAAGTATTCTTTTCCAGCTCTGGAATATCATACGTGTACAACAGGTAGAGGACTGGACCCAGCACACTACCTTGAGGCACGCCAGCTTTAATAATTTTTAACTCTGAAAAGGCATCCTCGTGCCTTACTCGAAACATTCTATCTGTAATGTATGATAGCAAGATATCGGCAAAATCATTTGGCAGCAATAGCCTTAGCTTGTATATCAAACCCTTCTCTATCAAAAGCTTATGCCACATCTAAAAATACGATGGAGCAGACTTTTTTATCTTGTAGCGTTCTCGCAATGATGTTGGTAATTCTATGTACTTGGTCTATTGTTGAGTGTTTCTCTCTGAAACCAAACTGATGGTCAGGGATCAGGTTTCTCTCGTTTATGATAGGTTTTAGACGCTTTAGGAACAAGCTTTGATAGTATAGGCAACAGAGAAATGGGCCTGTATGATGAAGCTTCGTGAAGTGGTTTACCGGGCTTTGCAATCATAATCATTTCAGTAACTTTCCATGGCTCAGGAACATGCTTTAGCACGAATGCTGCATTGATAAGCCTAGTAAGCTTAACGATGGCTTTACACGGGAGATGTTTTAGAATTTCTCCCGTAATAAGGTCATACCCTGGGGATTTTTTTAGGCTAATGATTTGAATTTCCTTTGCAACTTCTGAAGTTGGAATGATCCTCAAATAGTTTGGTCGTGACCTCAGCAATATAAAACAAATCGCTTGAACATGTTGGTGCGTGGTTAGCTTGTAATTACACTGTTATGCAAATCTATGTAACAGAGTATAAACATGCAGATTAGGTACCTAACATTTATTTTTTGGATATTTTTAGATTGAATAAAAACAAAATTATTATGTAAAGGTTTTTTGCGCATTATTCGTAGCAGAATCTTATTTATTGTGTATGTACCTGGGAATTGTAAATGTTTGTTGTAAGTACGTTGTGCACGTCATTTTTAGAATGTCTGGCCTTCAAATCCCCAGAAGAAGAAAGTATCAATCAAGTCAATACTCTCCCTAAAAGGGGGTTGTCTGGGTGCTTATGAAAGTTTGTAGGAAAGAGTACGAAATCCAAGCAGATGAAGTCTCTGACTGAGTGCTATTAGGTAGGAGACCGTACAAAATCGTATAACGAGGAAACACAGTTAATTACGTACATGTCATACCTACTTAAGACAATTAAAGATATGAGAAGAACTTTAGCCACGCTAGACCGGTACATTCACAAGCATTCTTATCCCTGTCGACTATCGATATTGATCACCGATTTCATTAGGATCAATTAAATGGCGATTAGTATCTATTGTGTTGATTACCTCCGGGCGGCGCGTCGCGAGCGGAATGAGCGGCGCCGTGTGAATGGCGCTAACAAGTGAACGATGCCCGTCTGCGCTGCGGGTATCCTCCGGGCCCCCGGCCCTCGGGCACAAAACACTATTATACTAGCGGCCCTCAGGCCCCCGGGTCCCCGCCCCAGGGCTCGGCGCCGGCGCACGGGTAGTTCAGCATTAATTAAGATCGTCAATTGCAAGATGATAGTAACTTTCACTGCAGTATGATTTTCAGTCGTAACACGATTGATATCGAATCGTTATACTTTGTCGACAACTCATTCATCAAATGTTTTGACTATAGCTCGATGGATACATTAGCAAGTTTGTATTTCATAATTATGATAATCTATTTCAATAAGTACCTATATAAAATGATTGTTGGAAATGAAAGGTTTACCTACTTGTTAGCAGAATAACAAGGGATCGATCATTACCTACTGCTGACAACAAATGGCTTTTATGTTTCTGTTTGTCTGAATATTCTATCAGTTTTCCATAAAAGCTCATAAACAGGCTGTAAGTGGTGAGGAGTCGCACTGTGTCCTCGTCGTTGATAGCACGTCGCCTGGTATCTGTTTTGTACGTGTCTGTGCGACACATGATGGTGGGTAGAGCTATTAACGTATTAAATATTGCATAGTTTACGAGCCTGCTGAACAAGCCTGGACTACGCACATGGCACCACTGCCCTATACCGTGTCGTAAACAAGACCTGACTGCAGCCAGTACTGTAACTACAAGTGGGTTTATGACGCACTCGATATCATGTTTTACTTGATTTCGGCAACATAGTGTTGGGTTTTGTTTATTGTAGTTGCTAGAGTAGTACAATAAAAAAATAAAAATAAAAAAACGTCGAAATACCTAAGTAAAGTTGGGTTCTCGAAGTAATTAATCACATCAAATGATTCTGTGTGTTTAGTCGTTCTCTGAATAGTTCTCCCCGTAGTAACTGTAGGTACCTATACGTTTCCCAGGTTGCACTCATCGCAAGTGGCTGTAGGTAAGTATATAGTACAGTTGTTATCGAGTGACCGCTTCCAACATGGTGATGTGCTCAGCTCAGTTGTATACACTATACCCAGCTAGGCCTGTGTTGTGTGTACGTTTATATTGCCACAATACATTTGGAGTAAGAACTATTGTGACAAATATGGTGATGCTATAGCTTCACAAATCTAGGTATTCTATAAAATTTTGCTAAGGTCACTTAGCGCACTGCCAATCCCCTTACCTACATATACCTTCTCATTACGTTACAACAAATTTTCAACATTAGCATTTTTTTTATTTTTATTAAAATCACTTAATTATGATGCAACAGAAAAAATTGTGGAAATTTAACATCTCGGAAAAACACACACTCACGACACACAACTCACCACACCCTCACCCTCTCTCACTCAACATTAGGTACTCACACACACGGCACTTTTTCTCAAAATGTATTATTTTTATTATTTCTTTTCTTCAAATATTTGTTAAAATACCTTTGTTATGTATTCGTCTTGGAACAACCTACCCCCTCACTAGGAGTCGGGCGTTGGTAGCTGCGCCACAGTTTTAACTTTTGCAGCTATCATCGTTTAACATTTTTGTCTTATATGTACCTATTTGTTTTTTGTTCCCAAAAAACGATATTTCATTTTTTTTTTCATTTTCATTTATAGTAGGTATAAGTAAAACATGGTAGTAGCTTGACAAAGTTACTTATACTCCATAAATTTAGATAGTTAAATAAAAAAAAAGCACGTGACGTGACAGCTGTTAAGTAACCGTCTAAACGTAATACCTGTCACTTCAGTTGTCATGCTACGTCACAGTTGTACTCTTCAATTTAGCAATGTTATAATTCGTAGACGTTTAGAGTTGGTGCTTTTTACAATAATTTAAAACAAGAAGGTGTCATCTACAAATACCCTTTTCACTATTTGTTTACCTTTATTTAATTACCTAAAGCTATGGAGTATAGTTAGAGTAAAGCCTCGTGCAGACTAGCGCGACGCGACTCGAACAATACAATTTCTCAACAAAAACTTCACGGTAGAACAATAACCGGTGTATATCTCTTGAAATGCTAGACCAGCTTTCTTAGATTTTGATACAACGGAGTATTGATTTAATGTTTGGCTTCTGTGCACAAAAGGCTGGCAGTGGGTTCTTGCCTGGTGCAGTGAAAGTCGTTGGCGAGTTTTACCTTACACTGTCTGCACCTTGCTAGCCTTACAATGTTCTAAATACTGTCACAGCTAAGACATTGTGCTAGAAGGTATTACTGTGTCACGTGGCTTGACAAACACGTCCGTGTTCCTATTGGGTTCTTACAAAGACTATTTAATAATAAAAAAATGGAGATTTGTCAAAATCATTACTAGATTGGTGATTGCAGTTTGTTGTCAGTACGAACGAGGTGCTGCCTGTTAATCTCTTCTCTGTGGCACGAGCTCACGAGGCTACTCACGTCCTGTAGGAGAACGCTTGCATGCACGTGCGAGCATTTCTGAGGCTGCTGTTTAGGATGCGGGTCGCATTGAGAGGGATCATAGCATGTAGAGCATCATTCATTACACACCAAGAAACCTTTTCAGCTTTGGTTTTTGAATGAAGGCCTAGTTCGGAAATAATATTTTCTAAGTTGACTTTACATTTATTTAATTAGTGAGACTGGTGTTGGTTGGGCAAGCCTGGTGGAGCCAATTGAAGTACCTACCAACATTAAACTTAGTTATGATACTTCACACACAAGCTTTGTAGTAACCATAACACTATTGTAGATACTAAGCAAGCAAACGCCGCCGGGGACAGCGCTCAAAATCATAAAATATTATATTTCATTAAAAAAATGTTTTTGATACAAAAACACAATCTATAATGACGAATGTGGTTGACAACACTCACGTAGGTACATGTGTGAGTGTGTGAGTGTTGCAGAGTGTCACTGCGCTATCGCCACAGATAATAAATCGTGCGATAGCCCCTGAACTGTGACATCTCGAGGACTGATAGCGCAACACACAACACCACACGCTACAGACGGACACAGAAGATCCACTCCCTGTGGCAAGCAAACACGACAACCAGAACTAACATAGTGAACGACGTGTGATGCGCTACTGCAGGAAATCAAGACTGCTACGTATTACCTATAGCATAGTGAGTATTGTGCATTCAAGTTCGTTTTTGCATGTGGTCCTTCTGCGCGGAGCTGTGAGGTGCGGTGACACCAGTCGCGCTATAACGACACTCGCAGTGAAGCTCATCAGGCCTCAGATAATGGCAGTTAGCGCGCCGTCCACTTAGTAGGTTAATTTATAATGCAAACTGTACTGAATAATAAGTGATCAAACGAACTTACCTGTTGTGAAGTTCGATCATTATTATACGAAGGGCTTCGTTCGAAGATATAACATTTACCATGCAGCGTCGATACGCTCGTCGACAACCAAACGCATATTTAGAGCTGAAAGCAAAAACTAAACGCACAAGTGTAGCTATTCCGCTCTATACGTCATCTGTCATTATTTTTAGAGTAAGAAGAGTCTCAATTTTTCTGGGGTAGGGTAGGGAGGGTTCCTTATATCTTCGAACGAAGCCCTTCGTATAATAATGATCGAACTTCACAACAGGTAAGTTCGTTTGATCACTTATTATACTTCAGGCTTCGTTCTCGATATAACATTTACCATGCAGATGTTAAGAGTTTATGAGGAAAATTGAGATTCCAAAGAAATTATAAATAAATAGTATTTCAATAACAAATTAAAATCTTTTAGTTTTTAGACACAAATGACATAATAAAATAATAGATAAACAGTCTCATTCATCTTAGTATTAAACTTATTTCCCAACTTAGAAACAAGTTTTAATCAATTTACCCTATTAGACGAACAATCAAATTATTCATCTTAATATTGAACTTCTTGTCTAATTTAGTTTTATATTTTGTAAGGCACGTAATAATTATACGTAATATTCATAATACTTAATCAAGTATTTTGTTCAGCATTAAGCACAGCCTGAGCAAATCCGTTTGAATTTGCCAATTATAAAATCTAGCGAAAGGTGGAAGACCAATTTTTTCCCGCCTGCTGTTTGCCTTATTACATCTAATGACACCCTTAGCGTTAGTAGTGGATGTCGAGGCATGTCTAGTACATGTCCTGAAAAATACTAATATCTATGATGCAAACAGAGAGAAGGTATATTTACCAAAATTATTGAAATTAGATAATAGAGATGGTGATGGTAGAGGTAGAAACTGTTTGTGGGGCTTATACAATGAAAGTATTAAGTGAGTAATACTTCCCCTAATGCTCTGAGTACAGTTAATTTTTATCACGTAATGTACTAGCTGGACAAATTTCGGTCTGTTCAAAGAAAGGTAAAAATAGGTTCAGTTGGCTTCAACCGAGAACAGATGTTCTAATAGCATCTGTAATAGAAATGTGCATGATTTACTGTGTTGTTAGGTATTTTAATAAGAGACAAAGTCTGTGCTCTTTCGACTGTAGCTTTTTTTTTTTTTTTTTTTTCAGTAAAAAAATGTTTGTTTGTCAATGTTTTTTTTTTTTTTTTTTTTTTTTTTTTTTTTATCATTTAATATTTTACTTGGGGTACCAACTAGTTTGATACTTGCCCCCAGGTGGTTTGATTTTATAGAAACCTTGAAGTAGCCTCTTGATGCGGTCATCACCCCCATTTTTGAGTCTATTATTAAAGCAACAGCTGACTTATGTAAATTTAAAAACCCCTTATGGCCTTAAATAGAATAGCTAGGTTACAAAAAAAAAATACATAATAATTATTGGTATAGATGGTGTAATTGTATCTATAGGTAAGTACTTTGTTTTTGCCAAAGGGCCCACCATAATTTGTATGTCATTTTGTTGTATCTTAGCCACGCCTTCCTGATAATATCCCGATGGACATGTAGAGGGTGGTTCTGTCAGGTTTATGACGGCCAGTATGGCATAACTATAATGCCTGTCGCTTTATCTTTTCTATTTTTTGGTAAACATCTTAATAATATACCAAATGGGCATAAAAAGGCGAAAAAAGAAAAGGAAGAAAATGTCGTTCGTCCAAGATACGGTAAAAGCATCTATATTCGATGCATCCGGGCCGGTTTTTCAGGAAATGTTTTCATTTTTCATTAATTCTTGAAGCAAAAGTCAATTCCTATCAGGTTCAAAAAACTAGGGTTACAATGTACTGGAATGTGGAGATATTCATTTCTCACTTTATGTCAGGATTGGCTGTACCTATGTGATTTTTCACCTGCTTCATTATTATCCCTCGATTATATGTAAGAAGCAAATAGTCAAATTTGTCTATCTTCACACCAAATAGCCAATATGATTCTGGCAGAGTTATTTAAATGTACTGAATACCTCCCATTTGCTTGTTATATGATATGGCAGTCTTATTATCAACATGTAACAATATGTTTTTTTTTTTTTTTTTTAATTAATATTGTTTATTTTTAAACAATCATTTTTAAGGCTTAAAATATGTTGAGTAGTTCTAGATACCTACTTAAAATTTTTCACTCTCTTTCCAGAACCCATGAACCATATTATCATTACAAACGGTCCCCCCCCCCACTTCTTGACACATCTGTAATTATTTCCTAATCATATTTTGAGTATGCTATACTTTTGTGTAAACTATTGATATTATCAGCCCACTGCTGTAGGTCTAGTTTAATATCTGGGTGATTGATAATCGTTTTATCTTAACTTCTCTTTACTTTAAAGTAAACCATAATATTTATGGTTATAAGGTATATTGAATGCACTAGGAAGTGGTGAAGGGTGGGCGTTTTGGGGGACTGTCTTATGTAATTTTGACGTTCGAAAAGTGCTGATTCTCAGACTAGTTTTAATAAATGACTTTTGAATTTTGAATGTTCCAATAGTTTTGTGTAAAGCCAAACATAATATGTATTTGCCAGGCATGTGGCGGTCAATGTTCCTATTAACTGAGCAAGGTCTCTAATACTACAACACTGTTTTTTCAAATATTTTTCAATGGATTTTTGTTTTACAAAACCTAAAAACTGACAGGCCTGTGATGGCCTAATTATACTATTTTCATAATTTATACCAAATCTGGAATTTTTGGGAAATAGCAATTGTTTCAATAACATCTTTCAAACATGTTTACAATCAGAACCAATGCACAAGAGGTCATCAAAGAAATATTGTACTGATTTGTGACCTATAGATTATTAAATTATGTAACCACTACTCTCATAATCTTAGAGAACACAAAGGTGCGGGACACAAGACATATGGGAATTTAATAATTCGTATAATTTATTATACTGAAGCCATCAATACTTCTTGTGACCTGGATTAATATTTACCAATAAATATAACTCTTTCAAATCAATAAATTGTCCTGAAGGAATTAGAATTACTGCAGTTCTGTGATATTCCATTTTAAAATGGCATGTACCTATATTAGAATAAATATTTTGCAACCATTCAGTGTTGGAAACAAAACAATTAATATATGAATTGGTTTTCACATGGTGTGCAAGGAGAAATCGCACCTAATGCCAGAAAATTAATAATGGCTGTATGCATAATAATATCAGGATCATTTAAAGTATCATTTTATAATGACTTTTAGATTGTGACTGATCAGGTGTATCAGTAAAAGGTATTGAGTTACCGTTGACATGTTTCAATATTGAAACATTGTCATAGATGCTTAGCCAACAAGGTAAAAAATTATTAAATCTTCTAGCATGACTAACCTCTAGTATCGAGCACGAGTCTTGTCCTTGCTTGATATGAGGACTGTGGTTTCTTGTATCCCGGCTTCAAATTTGTCCTCTGTTGGTTGTAACGAAGTGAACCACTCAAGTTTCCCTGATGGTTGTGGTAAAAGTAGTTGGGTTTTTTTTTTTTAAATTGGCCTGTTCTTTGGCAAACTTGTAAGACTCTTTATCTTTTTAAATAGGTTGTTACCATAAAGGTAAGATAGAGTTTTGTTACCATAAAGGTGATCATCTCTGTAAGTCGGTTAACATCCTTCCAGCGTCACTGAGCTGAGAGATCTCTATCATTATTGTTGTTGATTAACATTGATAATGCATCACCTAAAATGGTGAATCCCTTCTTCAAGATGGAATTCCAAATACAGGCTAAGTTGTTGTTTATTGCTCTTATAAATGCATCAAATCCCATAATGCTTGTAACACTTCCAGGGATAGAATATTAGTAGGCTCTGTGTCTAGCACAGGTGCTGGGTCAGGATCAGGTAGAGCTTCAGTTACAGTCATGGCTGTATTAGTGTTATCCTGGTTTGTGTCAAATGAAACCGGTGATTCGACAGTCATCAAGTACCTAGGTACCTAGTTCAATAACTATTTCTTTTGGTTCATCATTTTAGCGGTATGCAAAAACATAGAATTGACCCTGATGATGTACCATAATATACATACCTAAGCGTAGCCTCTCAGAATACACCATTAAAATAGGTGAATGATAAAACTCGTGCGTTTATCTCGTAAACGCCCCGAATTATTTGTTCGCGTCAATGCATCTCGTACATTACCCGCGTGGTAAAATAATTATCGTATATAAGCCATGTGAAACACGTTTTACTGTATAAAACGTTTAAAACAATGATACAACTCGTGCGTTTATCTCGTAAACGCCCCGAATTATTATTTCGCGTCAATGCATCTCGTGCATTACCCGCGTGGTACAATAAATATTGTATAGATATAAGCGATGTGAAAGACGTTTTACTGTATAAAACAATGATAAAACTCGTGCGTTTATCTCGTAAACGCCCCGAATTATTATTTCGCGTCAATGCATCTCGTACATTACCCGCGTGTTACAATAAATATCGTATTTAAACCCTGTGATACACGTTTTCACTGTATAAAACGTTTAAAACAATTGTTTTATCTGGTGTAGAAAAAAGAGGACGACTGATGAATCGGTGTTGTACCGGTGTCGTTTCATGTCTTCGGATTTTCTGAAGATAATACTCTTTTCCATGTTTTCGTTTCGGCATGATAACTTATGCCAACTTTTAAACACACTTTATACTAGTTTTAAACACTTTTAATAATATTTTTTGGGAATTACAGCGTACTGGTTGCCGCGCAAACGTAAAGAATGACAGATGACGTATAGAGCGGAATAGCTACACTTGTGCGTTTAGTTTTTGCTTTCAGCTCTAAATATGCGTTTGGTTGTCGACGAGCGTATCGACGCTGCATGGTAAATGTTATATCGAGAACGAAGCCTGAAGTATAATGAGCAACCTAATAAATATGGACGACCTGATTTGCTTACTTATTAACATTCAACCAAAATGTGTGTCGTACCGGTTATGACCTTTAGACAATGCTTTAATGAAACTGTCACCGCATTACAATCACGATGATACAATTATAATAGTTAGTATAGCTACTCCGTTTCTTTCCTTGGTTGTCTTGAGGTGTTAACCGGGCAAGAGTCAAGACTACCGGTACTGCTCCTATATACATAGCATAATCAGCCTATAATGTTCCCACTGTTGGGACACAGGCCTCCTCTTTGCGAGAGGGAGTGGGCCGTAATCCACCACGTGGGCCTGTGGATGTTACACTACTGTGCGGGTTTGTGGATTATACATTATTATACAAAACAACTGAATTTAGAGAAGTATGAATACAATACATAAGGTTCTTATTTTCACCGTTTACTTTTAAATCTTATAAGTCGTGGTTTCCGAGAGACGATAGAAGTTTTGCCAGATCAGACTAACAGCCAGATGGTTGAGGGACCGTGGGTCAGACTTGGGTGAGACTCGCATAGACCAGGGAAGCAAAGCATAAAATCAAGGAGCCCTATAATGTTCAGTAGTGAGTGAAAACAGGCTGTTAATTAAGAAGATGCCGATGGTGAGTCCTAATAGCCGTGAGCCATTTACTCAGCACGGTTCTAAAGATAAGGTGGTAAACAGTTTCCTCAACCCGGGAACAGGACCTTAAACTTCAGTCACGTTTGTAAAGACTAGATCAATAAGGTAGTTTTACGTTAAAATGCGTCAGGTTGTAAGAATTTTCACCAACATACAAGGTCTACAAGCAATGACATTTTCATTTCATAGTTTTGTTCGACAAAACAACACTTTTTAACATCAGCTATACTACCGCCATCTATGAACTGTGCTATCAATTACAATACTCGGTATGATTCTCACACTCATTTGTTTAGTGAGCGCTCTCGACTCGACGCACGCTCTGAAGATGTTTCATGTAAACTTGAGCAGATGGCGCTGATCCAAAGGTAGGAATGACTTGAAAATTATGTTTTCCTAATTTCTTTCTTAGTTTGTTATTAATGTTTACTTTGCAACCTAACATAGCACAATATAGGTTCCTACAATTTCCATTTAATTTGGCAGAGGGTTATATGGCCAAAAGATATGGTATAGGTCCTCATAATTATGACTTGACCAAGATTATGTCTGGACTTTAAAAGAGACTACGACTTCTGAGTTTGTTTCGGCCTTTCTTCTCAGAGTAGTCAGATAGGACACACCGACCTCATCTAGCTTATTTTTAATTAAAAAAAATATATGACGTGTAAAAGTGATTTACAGAATAAACAATTTCATTTCATTTCATATTCAAAAAAAAGTAATATTCATGTGTATCTGCTTCAAATCTGATTTTTTATATTATGTTTGTCTTGTTTCTTTATTTCAATGTTCAATCTAGCTTGTCTCAAAATTTATTAGAAGAGTGACCCTCATTGGTCAAAATTAAATGTTTAATAAGTATCTAGACTTATATTCTTATTCAAATCTATATTTGCGTTCTATGTATAATGTCAAACACTCATTTGACAGCTACAAAGGCGTAAAGCTATATTACAATTGCGGGCCATATGCACAGCAAAAGGTAAAAATTGAAAAATGGGAAAATTTGTATGGACCCCGTCCCCAGCAGTGTAACACTATGGGCCATGCGTGACAAAATATATGTTATTCTGAATAACAATTTACTGTAAAAAAAAAAATGTGCCAAATAATATTTTTTCTTAATTATTTTTATATTAGACTTCTCTTTATGATTACTATTTTATGATTATTAGCATGTTCTAAGATTATAGAAACAACAAAGTAATCATAAGATATTACAAATGAATCTGTATACGTATGGTTCAGTCCTATAGTAATAATCAGTATGGTTGTAGAAATAAATGCTTCTAAAAATTATATTTATATTAATACTATTTTAAATACAAAATAATCATAGAGTTTAAGAATAAACAAATGTAACATAAAGGTTGAACTCAAACTCAAAGCATTTATTACAAATAAACCAATTACAGGCACTTTTGAATTTTCAAGATGGTCGGTTCATCGATCCCCCAGATCTGTCGACATCCTAGATAGAGAAGGACCGTCCTCCATTTCCCCATACATGACATCAGGCAGGCGCGCTGAGTTCCATCTATCTTGTACAACTCCAGCACTTTCATGAGCCATGTATGTAGCACCGAGTCATAGGCCTTCTTATAATCTATCCAACATGTCGACAAATCCTTCCGGGACCTACGAAGCTGCTGGCTTATGGTCATGTCTATAAGGAGCAGCTCCTTAGTACCGCGGGACATCCATTCAGAGACACAGAAATATTAATTAAGTTTATGTCAAATGGTGTCTAATTTTTGCTCTAAGAATATAAGAACTATAAAGAAGCATAGAAGATAGGTAACAGAAGAAGCCAACATTTTCTTTTTTTCTGTGTAGTTATTTTCTACCAGCTAACATATACCTAATAGTACAAAAAACGTAAAAAGCAGCCAAGTGCGAGTGGGACTCACACACCTATAGGAGTACCAACACATATTTTCTTGTAAAAAAACGCCAATCTTTTAAATATTATATTGTTTTCATTATGTGATGCTATAGGGGTCACACTAGTATGTGAACATTTTACGTATCTGCCGATTCCCGTTCAAAAGATACAGCCTTGTGACTGACGGACGGTCAGCGGAGCTTTATAGTCCCGTTGACACCCATTGGGTACGGAACCTAAAAAAAAAGAATTTTGTATCAATCGTTGGGAATTAAACTTCCAACCATAGGCTATAAGCTATTTGCTTTGTTGAAAGTTACCTAAAATAGCTGTTCTTATTGATATGCCATGATTGACTGGTAAGCTTTATAAAGGTAGGTATAGCGTGATGATAAGTAAATAAAAGTTTAAATCTGCAATATCCTAACCTTTTCGCTAGTCTTTTTCGCGGTAAACTATAGAAGAATATAATATAATAATAAAAATATTTATTTTATAAAAACAATAAAAATAATAAAAATATTTATTTCATAAAAACCAGAAACACATTGCACTGTATACATTGTAGATTAAATGTACATTTGTCACACTATAAGTACAATTGAATAGACTCTATCCCTTAAACTAGATCTAGCCTGTATCTTAAGAGATAGGGTTCAGCCGTATGGGTATAATACATAATTCACTGTCTGTAACAAGTAAAACAGCATCGATATGCTAAATTTATTCTATGAAATAAGTGTAGGTAGGTTACTTAGTGTGCTGTGTATGTGCGTGAGAGTTCGTGTATGTGTGTGTAGGTGTGTGTGCGTGTGCAAGGGTGTGTACGTGCGTGTATGTGTGTGTGTATGTGCGTGGATTTGTGATTGTATTTTTACGAGATGTATGCTAGAAGATTCTCCGTTGTGAGGTAGTCCTGTTGTAGTAGCCATTGAGTAAATTTTTGTTTTATAAACATAATGAAATATTGATAATCCCCCATAGCAAATATCCTGATAAAGTATAGCCTAAAGACTGACCAGACTTATACGGCATATCTATGCAACATTAGCTATTATTTTCGGCATGAGAATCTTTCCCAGACCTCGTAGCAATAACTTTTTTTCAAAAATATTCAATGTACAGTTTTGACTTTGCTACAATTTACATATAATTACGTCTAGGTGTACAGATATCATATCCATGAAACATTATCTACGAGATATGTTCTGAAGCACGGAGAAGTACCGAATAGTCAAATTGTTTAGTAATCAAAGGCGTGCATCTATTTTTACCCTCTGGTGTCGCAATCAAGGTCCATTTCACCACACTGTCAATCAAAAAGAGATTGTTTATCAGAGACGCACATCAAAGTCCTGCCGGCCCCATATGTACGGAGAGGTAAGTACAAGGTTCAGGCCACGCTTGTCGAGTGATGCAGAAACAGCACAAACAAACAAATTGTTGCATGGACTGGCTCTGTGTTGTATGGAATTTGTATGACGTGCATCTGAACAGAGGGTAGACTGTTTATTTAAGGATATGGAACACAATATCATAAGACTTTGCGGTGTTACGATATGATTAGTGTACGTAATAGTTATAACTATGCGTTTTTATGGGAGCGTCCATAATTAATGGTAAGCCGTGAATGAATGGACAGTAATAAAAAATAGCACAGTTGCTAACACATTTACATTGCAATATAGCTTATTAATGTCTTAACTACTGGTTAATTTAACCTCCATAAATGAATCGTCCAGAAAATTCTTCACAACATCATAATATTTCTGTAATAAAACCGCGAGCATTGTTTCATTTCTGTGAACAGGTAGGTAATGTATAAAGCACAACACCTTTGTTATTTACGTGGCGCTTACAACTAACAATACTAAAATTTTCATTAGGAGATCAATCAAGCGGCCGTTGTTTATGGCTGAACATCATACGCCGGCACCTCACGCCAATAACGCGGGGTATCAAAGAAAAAGACAGAAGGCCCGTGTTCACCAACATTTAATCAATCAGTGAAATATGAAAACAGTTGTTTCAATATTTTTTAAATAATCAGCTGATTAAATAGTAGGTACCTAATCCATTGCTTAAAAGTTGGTGAACAATAAACAACGCGTTGTTAGAAACTAAGGACTCGTTATTAAAAATATGTAATAAACATACATATTTTTTTATTTATTTTTTTAACCAATCCCAGATTATACGCGAGTCAGTTGCAGTTCTATGCTTGATTTTTCTTGTCTGTGTGCACATGGGCAAAGTTTACGTATTGTTTCCACTGGATCTTCCGTATCTACCATGCCTATGATTTCTGCATCATGTGAGAACGCGCTCTGTACGATATTAATTTGTAACTATTATAAGTTTGCAGCGCGTTTCTCGTTTATTTTGCGTTATTTAATGTAATTTTCCCCGAAGCTCTGCTATTCTTGACGTTTTGATAGATCTGCCTATCTGAGGTTCAAACAAGTCACAAAAAAACTGTAAAACATACCTGCACAGTATATTCGTGTGTTATTCTCAGATTGTTACTCATAAAGCGAGGTAGAAGCGATTGTTTACAGCTATCTGCAAAATTAGTGGTGAAGCATCAAAATAGTGGATGCAAGCCAACAACAGTCTTCGGTGAAACCTGCATGACTATAACAAAGTGGCTTGTACGTTGACGCGTAGCGGCTTGACGTGTAGCGGCTTGCATTTTAAAATGCAAGCCACAACACTTCAACGTACAAGTCACTAGTTATATTGCAAGCCGCAGCACGTCAATATACAAGCCACTAGTTAGAATGCAAGCGGCTACACGTTAATGTACAAGCCACTAGTTATATTGCAAGCCGCAGCACGTCAATATACAAGTCACTAGTTATATTGCAAGCCGCAGCACGTCAATATACAAGCCACTAGTTATATTGCAAGCCGCAGCACGTCAATATACAAGCCACTAGTTATATTGCAAGCCGCAGCACGTCAATATACAAGCCACTAGTTATATTGCAAGCCGCAGCACGTCAATATACAAGCCACTAGTTATATTGCAAGCCGCAGCACGTCAATATACAAGCCACTAGTTATATTGCAAGCCGCAGCACGTCAATATACAAGCCACTAGTTATATTGCAAGCCGCAGCACGTCAATATACAAGCCACAAAATTACCCCAATTTCATTAAATATTAGCAGATACCCGCTTAACGACAGCCGCCTGCGCCCCATGTAATAACCCTAGAAAATTTCCCCCATAAATAGACTCTCAGTATGTTTCTTAACAACACCCTCACACATCGGATAGGGTTTTTGTTACACGCTGTATAAAACTAGCTAACTTTGCTCGCGGTTTCGCCCGCGTTGAGGTCGGATATTATCCCACTGGAACGTACCTACTACCAGGATAAAAAGTATCCTATGTCCTAACACAGGCTATGGTGTACCTGTGCACTCCGTTGTGATCTGTTCAGCCGTTGAGGCGTCAAAATGTAACAGATGTAACAGACAAACAGACCGATAAACATACAGACGGATTTACTTTCTCATTTATAATATTAGTTTGGATATTTATTTCTACATTGAAACAAAATAATGGTAACCTTCCAAGAAATCGTAATAAATTAAGCAAAACTATTCTATGTACCTACATTATAACAAGCCGCAATAAATAGAACTTCCGAATACATACATAATGTATTCCTACATGGTGTCAGTGTTGTTATGAAGGCTCCGTGGTCTCCCAGGCGGGGGGGAGGGACGGGAGGGGAGGAAGGGTAACACAATTTATTGTGATATTTGGGTTAGTGCAGGCCGTTGACAAAATATCACAATCAGTAACTCTTCCACAGAGCTGGTCAGATCGCGATACACAAGAAAATTGACTACAGACTGATGTACCTTTGCTTTTCTGAAACGTTGGCAACAAAATACGATAATAAATTACGAATACAAAAATACAAATACGATGTCAGGATAGTCATCCAACTGATAAGGTCAACCACACGTTAGAGAATACTGCTAAAGACGCTTTCAAGGTCAAACTATTAACTATTGCTGTGCCGGTAGACCATGTTTCTGGGGGAGGTCTGTGTCATAGGAAAGAAATCGATTGTTGAGATTGTTCTAGTTAACACCCAGCGCAAAGGAATTTGTCGAATACAACAAGTATCCAGTGCGCCTCATTACCTAAACTTCGGTTTTCGGCGTCTAGTTACTTGGTGACGTTGACCTACATACGGCGGGGTCGGACACGTGCCGGGCCGGCGCCGGCGGCCGCCGGACCCGTCGGCCGCGCCGGATGGAAGCCCTCCAAAGGTATTTAACTTTCTTATACGAGTACGCAGCTTATGATCGAATGACGGAAAGTTTTCATGCCGTAACGTTACCTGTTTGTGTTGTATCTCTGCTAATATTATAATGCTAAAGTGTGTTTGTTGATAATATATCCTCAACGGATTGACGTGATTTTTGCATAGGTAGTCTATGGACTGCTAAATATAATGGTTTATTGATGTTTAAATGAGTAATGATATTTGCAATGAATGTGCAGTGATCAGTAAGCTAGGTCCGTTATTGCTGGACGTAGCTGTGAGCTGTAGCGACGGATTTGTGAGGATCGCCTTTTTGGAACTGCTTCTCTCTGAGAGGAGTCGATCAATTGAGTCATTCTTGACACGTCAATTTATCGCACACTTGAATGAGGTTTATGAGTACCGATAAACGTGGGCACCTACCGGGCCCAAACAGTATAATAAATGTAAAAAAAAAACCGGCCAAGTGCATGTCGGACCACGCACAATGAAGGGTTCCGTAGTTGGGATGAATTTATCCCAAGAACAAACTTAACATTGTAGTTGAAATACATTTTCTCCCATACGGAATGCATGGGGAGATCATGTTTATCAAACTGCAAATTTAAGTTTGTCGATTATTACTCGTTACCCTATAAAGCCTACTTAGCTGTGATAGTTTTCCTTTTAATTTCGTTATATATACTACTGCTGTGAATTTTTTCACAAATCCAAGTACCTACAACCATTTAGCTGGCACCGGGGGGGGGGACACTTGACCCTAAAATTTTTCAGATAAAAGCTTAATATTTCGCAAACAGATCCTTTAACACGTTCGGTGCGGTATCGGGTTGATTATATCCGATGCTCATCTTTCCTCCGGTGCGGGGTAAAAATTACTGTGCCAACCGCTGGTGCGGGACAGATATATTTGGTCTCCTTATGAATATAAATGAGAGGTGATGTTTTGGAATTGCCTCGTTAAATAGAAAATATTGGTACGAAAAAATCGTATCGGGTTCTTACGACCCGATGCCGACTGAAGCAATTTTTTTTATGTCTAGTGCGTTTAGCGGTTCTAAACGACCCGATGCCCGATGACCCGATAGCCGCACTAGATTACATGCTACTTGAGCTAGTGAGGTCCGTGTGTTTAAATGAGTTTTAATGCAAATGATAATGAAAGTGAATAGAACATAAAGCGATCCAGGTAAATGTTGTTTAAGTCATGTGAGGGTGAAAAGCCAACGAAAAATAAAGTAAGCGAAGGTTCTCCAACACAAATAATATTGTAAGCGGAATATATCTGATAATGTATATACTAACCCGTCAACTGGTTACATATTACAAGTCCTATAAACTGCAGCCACCAGATTCATCCACACCATCAACCAGTACATCTCATAGTGAACGAATACAAGAAGAGAACAAAAAATTACGATACACCAAACCAGCTTACCAAAGTTTCGATACCCTAATAATTTATTTTTATATGTAATCAACAGATTTGAAAAAATGTTATATATTTTATCGCTATCCATGTTTTTTTTATCATCCACAACACTAAAAATGTATCGACACTTTTACTAACCAGTGCGGGTAACGGGTCGTAAAGATCCGACAGGCAATCCCTTTATTTACAAACAAACCATTCAGTGCATCTACCTACGATTTCAGCCTTTTATTGAGTGTTTACTTGTCAACATATTGCTATAAAGGAATATGAATTAATCATTATACCTATAAAGATAAGTCCTCCTAAACAGATGGAAGTCGAACGGGTCTTTTCGGCCCAACAACGCACCAGGAACAAGTCGTGCTTCGGTTCTAATAGACACCATGCGTTAGTAAATTTTGATGACTTTCAGTTGGTGCGGGTCCAATATATTCAATATTTTTACATCCAATATTTTTGGACGACCTTTCCAACAATACCCCATCCAATGGGGTAGTTGAAAAAAAATAAAAATCCCCGCTTTACGTGTAGGGGAGGTACCTTAAAAAAAAAAAATTTTCTTGATTTTATTTTACCACTTTGTCGGCGTGATTAATATGTATACATATTATGCCAAATTACAGCTTTCTAGTACTAGCCGTCTCCGAGCTAAGCCGCGGACAGACAGACGGACATGGCGAAACTATAACGGTTCCTTGTTTACTACGGAACCCTAAAAGTCAAAAATAAAAACATACAAAACCAAAGACACCGACTTTTGTAGTGTTATATTACATTTATTTATTCCGACAAAGAGGTAAAATAAAATCTAGAAAAATAATTTCTACGCCGCTCTAGCGCCGCGCGATTGCTGACTTCTAGACCGAGGCCTAAGGGCCGTACGATCAATCGTCGTAGTTTTAACCACGGAAAAGAGTTTAATCTCTGGGCATCGATTATTTCATAAGATCAATGGTAGTTGATCGACTATTGGCAAAATTTAAATAGTGATTCGGATTCAGATATCGAAATAATACACAAGTTGAACGACATAAACAGTTATTATAAGTAGACCGTATGTCGTTAGATGAAGATACAATCATTGGAATCATTCATGATTCATACAAGCAATTAGAATTTTAGAAGAAATTATATACCACATGAAGACATGAAAATAATAAAACGCCACAGGCTCACAGACGTCAAATGAGTGTTAATGTCAAATGGATCTATTTGATGCCGTTATTTTAATGAACGGATGAACGAACTTCGAATAAACGAGAGAACGTTGCCATGTGTAAAAGACTAATCGGATGTTAACTAATCTGTTCATATTTTCCATTAGACTTAGGACAGTAGAATAAACCATCGAATTTTATCGTAGATTCCGTTAACCATACTTTAAATTGGTTTTGATCTTAGGGCCTGTGTAAAAAATAAGTAATATTGAAGCTAACTCAAAAAGATGAGTGGATCAGAACTTGACCAAATTTATATGGGACCAATCTGTAAGTAGCAGGTAAATATTATGAAATAAAAAAACAAATCGGTTTGATGATACAACTGTTTCTTTTGACCCTCCAAGAACCTAATCGTGATGGTCATAATATAACCTACATACAATATTGGTTGTACAAAGTCAAACGACACACACTTCAGGACGTATTAGGGAGAGTGATGTGAAGTGTTCGCTCCAACTTGCTTGTATATTGATCAAATACACCACACAATTTTTCCTTTCAGCCGGAGTAAAGTTGACATATCGAGTACCTACCGACGGAACGGTGTGGACTTTCTCAAATGACTAACATAAAGGTAACGTTGGTTTAGGAATCGTTTATAAACGAAGGTATTCCTTTCCTCAACAAGCTATTAAGGGAGACACCCTGTATTGATACACTCATCATCATTACCTACATCAGCCGATCGATTCTGTAAAAATATCACCGTGAAGCTTAGGTGAAGTGAGCTGTCAATAGCGTTAATCCCTAGCATCCTGCCGGTCGATTTATGACAGTGACAGCTTACTTCACGCTCACTTCACCTAAGTTTCACGATGGTCTTTTAACAGAATCGACCGACTGATCATCGAAATCAATATTGTAAAAGATGATCTACTCAATAAAACGTAACTTTTGTTAAGTTTCAAATTAAAATTAATAAAAGCTAGTGGTTTTGTTGGTGGGTTATGTATTTTGGGTAAATATTGTCTACCATTTATAGGGGTCGTTTGGGCTGAACCTTTTTACGTGTCAAAACTGTCAAAGTCTAATACGAGTATTGGTTGCAAACATTCGATGTCTAAGCGGTTGTTATAGTTGATCCCTTGGAATCCCTCAAGGTGTCGTGACGCGAAATGTGCCATGAAACCATTGAACATTTTTGTACAGTATGTGACAATACACTTATTTGACCCTAACTCCGGGTTATTACGGGTATTTCCACTGGGTTATGCAGTGTGTGGGGTGTGTTTTGCGAACAGTATTGACAACGGAATTTATTAAACCGACAATAGTAGGAAAAGCGCTGGAGATCACATCCCATGTTACAACCGACCATAATTTGCCGTGTGAAATCCATTTTATACAACTGTCAAAGAATTGTCCTTATATTGAAATCACAACTAGTTGGTAGGTAGGTGGTGTAGTGAATTTGCTTCCCTGACTTTACATAGCAGCTGTCGCTATCTTATTGACCAGCTATTGAGAAGTAATTAGACAGATTTATTTTCCCACATTTTATAGTTATACAATGTATAAAAATTTAATATTATCATGGACTGTTTTATTTTTGTTTCTGCGTTTGTTATCCACGGCCTAGCCGGGTAAAACTGGTGGCACGGGCCTAAGCCAAGTGTCCATCAGTGGGGTTAAGTGTGGAAGTAATGTTAGATGCTGCTTGGTTTTCCGAAGTAGACTGTATGGTAGTTGAGACTATATTTGAGCGGAAGTATTGGTGCAAGTTGTCCACCTCACACTGAAGAAATTTTCTAACTAACCTGCATGTGTTAATATTATTATTACTGTCACTTGAGAATTCTGTTTTGTCTGTGGTTAGATCTTTCTCCAAGGTCGATGGAGAGGTTCAGAATTTTTCCAGATCCAGACGCGGTGATGGAGATTTAACAGGTATACTATTTGAGAGGCACCAGACCTGTGATGATAAGACTGTGTCCGAACAACCCAATGGGTTTTATATAAGTCATTTACCTAGTTTTTCAGTTGAAGCTGAACCTGTCTGGCTATTTTTGCTAGCCTGAACTAATACGAACGTGTAAAGACGTGACGCCCAGGTGTCGTCCCGTGGTTTAGCGCTATAGAAGTTAGTCCCGACGAGTGTGCGGGCAGCGCCAACATGCACAGATTGGAGGTTGGATCCGACAAGCGTGCGGGCAGTGTACTGGTTGACCCGGGTTCTGCCAGATTAGAGGTTTGACCCAACGAGCATAGGCAGTGTGGCCATCCCTTGGTATATGAAGGAAGTACGTCTACCTTACTTATCCGAATCCTCGTGCGAGGAAGTGTCGCCGCTCCCGGTAATGATAACGTCATCTTTCTCTTACAGACTTTTCCCGAAGGTCACCTTTCTTCGTAAGAACCCAGGGTGTTCCATGAGAGCGATAACTAAGTTAAGTATAATATCCAATGGGAGATTGATACCCTATCCTACCCCCCCCCCCCCTACCCTGCCCTACCCTTAGCTAATCGCTAAGAACAGGTTTTGCGTGGACAGTTCCCGCTGTTTTCCTATAAGTTTTATTATTGTTTTGTAATTTATATTTTATTACTAGTTTATTTATTTATTTGGAAGTATACAAATTAATGCTGAAATGAACCTTTTAGGCGCAGCCGTGAGGCACACACTATTATTGTTACAATATTATTTTCACATTTTTTTATTTTTTTTGTAGTTTGTGTTTCGCGAACTGTGTCCAAATAAACATTATTCTTTCTTTTCTTTCTTTCTTTACCCAAAGTGAGTGTAGTTCTTCTGAACGTTTTGATTAGGTCATTTCAGAGTGAGTTAGGCCTTTTGTAGAGAACTACGTAATACGACCAATTGTTATAGATTGAATGTGTTTGGTTGTGTCTCTGGGTACTTTGCCCAAACGATTTATTCCATTTATGAGCACAACCATAATAGGGTTCTTGTTGTAGTTATAAATTTAAGACCTTTCTTCTTTATCAATTGTTACATCACTACCAGAGAATATTACTAAACGTACTTCACTACTAACACAGTTATAAACTCTGTAGTCTGTGGTAATCTCTCAAATAAATTAACGTTACTCAGGTTATGGGCCCAGATCCACATAATTCTTCCAAATTAAGTGAAAATAATCATAAAAACAGTTAAAGTTAAAGTTACAAAGACAGTAGAACAGTTTTTTTGTGACTCGGTGACTGTAATATAAAATTTGAAACGTTAAAGCTTCGCAACTGTGCTGATCTCATAGTATCACAGTATTTTAATTAGCGTTTTGCAGGCAGGTGGTGTGCAAATTGAGTGTGACGTGGGAAAGCAAGATGATTGTTTTTCCTATAAAATATTTAATCAATCTTTTTGTTATTTTCCGCCTGCGTCTCCGGTTCGATTACGTCCATTATAGCCCTAGTTTGGAGATAGTAAATTATTACGTGTTTACAGTCATTGTCACAGTCACCACAATGTCTTATTTTTATCTTCATTTTGGGGTGACATTATCAATGTGTGATAAAACCCACTTTTAAATAAATAAAGATTAAAAAAAACGAGTTAGCAATCGATTTATGATATAAGAGCAGTGGTGGCCCAGTGGTACTGGCTGGAGCAGTGGTAGCCCAGTGTAATACCGCTGGGCTACCACTGCTCCTGGCGAATAAGTAGGGCGCGACTTACTAGTTGAACTCGTAGATTCGAACCCTGACAGCTAAAGACTAGCGTAAACTGCGTCATTACGGTGTGCAAAACGAAGCCCTCAACGTATAAATTCTTATTTACATAATAGGTTCCAATGTGTAGATGTTAATGGTGTGAAATCTTCCGGGCTACCAGTTCAGTTAGGTGTACCTCAAGGCTCAATACTGGATCCATTCTTGTTCTTAGTGTATATCAATGACTTACCATTCTATTTATAGGGTATCTGTGATTTTGTACTGTTTGCAGATGATACCTCTCTTATTTTTAAAGTAGATAGGAATAGACAAGATTTTGACGATGTAACCAGTGCACTCTTAATGGTTACGGATTGGTTTACGATAAATAACCTAGTTCTCAATGCCAAGAAAACGAAATGTGTAAAGTTCGCCCTACCAAATGTTAGAAACCTAGGACCCAACATCGTCTTAGATAAAGAGGTGCTTGAATCTGAGAGCTCGGAAGTTTTTCTGGGTATAACAGTAGATGCCAAACTTCAGTGGGGCCCACATATATCGAGTCTAGCGGGAAGGCTCAGTTCGGCCGCCTACGCCGTAAAGGAAAGTAAGACAATACACTGACGTCGATACAGCTCGGTTAGTCTATTTTAGTTATTTTTATAGCGTTATGTCCTACGGCCTTCTGCTGTGGGGCAAAGTTGCTGATATTCAAAATATATTTGTCCTTTAAAAACGAGCTGTTCAAGCTATTTACCAGTTAGGTGCCAGCGTTTCTCTGAGAGATTTTTTCAAAGATATTGGTATCCTCACAGTGGCATCTCAATTCATCCAACATCGCAAACATCGCCAACATCTTATATGTTAGGCAAAATATACACTTGTACACTAAAAACAGTGATTTTCACAATGTTAACACTAGAAATAAGCTAGTGTTAACATAAGCTCGTAGTTTGCCCTACGAGCTACCTTTCACCGGCTACATAAGTTTCATAACTCATTTGTTGGGCTTGGTATAACCTTTTATAACAAGCTACCCTCTTCTTTACTAGATTTGACTTATAATGCGTTTAAAACGAAAGTAAAATCTAACCTTTGTTTCAAAGGCATACTATTCTATCAACGACTACTTAAATAATAAGAATAGTTGGTCGCTGTGATTAACTCAAGACAATGTTTATGTTCTTTCTCTAGAATTTGCTTACCTACTGACAAGTTATATGAGTTTATATAATTGTTTATTTTATTGACTATGTCAAGTTATTTTAATTTAATGTAAATTTATTGTTGACATAATCTACTCATTACAATGTTTTTTTTATGAGTTGTATTCTTAGAGTATATATCACTGGAGAAGCCTTACGAACACTTCCCCTCTGTAAAAGTACAAGAACAAATGTTCTAGTACGTTCATAAAAACTACTTTCAAATCGATTCTAATGCACTTCGTAAATCGTTTTACAGGCGCGCGGAGCTCCGTGAAAATGCCTAGCTGTGTGCGTAGTAAACAAGGAACCCTTATAGTTTCGCCATGTCCGTCTGTCTGTCCGCGGCTTAGCTCAGAGACGGTTAGTACTAGAAAGCTGTAATTTGGCATGAGTATACATATTAATCATGCTGACAAAGTGATAATAAAATCAAGTAAAATTTTTTTTTTAGATTTCCTTTAAAAAAAAACATTCCCACTTTAGGTGTAGGGCACCTAAAGTGGGAATGTTTTTTTTTCACATCTACCCTATGTTGTGGGGTATCGTTAGAAAGGTCGTTCAAAAATATTATTATTATATTATTGAGTTTGTATAAACCATTTTTGGATTCAGGGATCCGATTGCAAAATATTAATCTTTTAACTGAATTTTGTTGTTAGAGTCAAGTGTACCTCCCCTTTTTTTTTAAGCTATTGCATAGCTTTTATCGGAGACTCTGAGCGCGGCGACCGAATGTAGAAATTCCGTAACGAAAAAAAAACCTGACGCGAAAGTTTGTGAGGATGGATGGATGGATGTTTGTTACTCTTTCACGCAAAAACTACCGAACGGATTTTAATGAAACTTTACAGTAATGTGGCTTATATATCAGAATAACACATAGGCTACAATTTATAAAGATTTTATGTGATTTAGCCATAATATAACGATAAGTATCCAGTAAGTCGGAAAAAATCCTGCCCTCTGAGATCTATCTTTGCGTGCGCTGCCTAAACCGCTGGAGTTACATGAAAAGAATGTATTGTGGGGTTGTTTGTCTTAAAGAGTTCTAAATAAAAGTCCGCGACAGCATATATCTACCTTTTATGTGGAAGCCATTATAGCCAAAATAGTGAGCTATAAATACATTTAAATTGAATACTTTTTTTAAGTTGCATATTTTAGAGTATTTAGTTAATTCGTATCAAAATAAATACCTTCATCGCTTTCGGTATTTAATGTAGATAAAATTTGTCTTTTACACTAAGTAATTTGGACTAATATTTTAAAAGTTAGAACGATAAGAATTACCTGCGATGAGTCGACGGCGGGCGCGCAGAACGAGGGTGGAGGGGCGGGATAGGCAATGACGCGCGATCGCCGAGTGCGCGACCCGAACGCGGGCAGACGCGTGAGGGCAGACGTCATTGACGGTTGTGTAAATTCTGCGATTTAGGGGGGGGGTATAGGGGTATTTTTAAAAAAAAATATTTTAAATCAACAATATTATCTTCTTATTTTTGAATATATGCTATGCAATAGCTTTACCGCGGCAGTCCTCGAGTGCCACACGTATTTTTTTTTTTGGGTGTGGGAAATTATGAAATAACTTCTCCCGCTCTAGGCGGAGCGGGAGGGCGTGTCAGACTTTTACTGACTAAAACCCACCCGTGTTTCTTCCGTTGCATGTGTGCCGGGGTCGCGATATCCCTTTCGGACAAACCCGCAACCCCGGCAGGCATTGGCCCTTCCGGACCCTGTCAGTTGGTGCTGACATCTCTTTGAGGCGCGCGTGGAACACAACGCGCCGTCGACCCGGGCCTGGTCCCTATCGGACGGCGAGCTACCCATTGCTCACCGGCCGCAAGCCCGCGCCTACGATGGCCGGAAGTCGGCTCGCGACTCCCGACGCCCGGGGCGTCTCCTGCGGCGACTAGGGGCGCGAGGGCGCGAATCCTGCCTCTCCCTCGCGCGCTCCGCCTCCTCCTTCGCGAGCATTACTGCTTCGCAGAAGGAGGTGACGGCCTCCCATGCACTCTCGCTCCGGACCATGGCCTGAACCAGGGCCGGACGCGAGAGATCGCCGCCGCCGATCGCCTCCGTGAGGACACGGCGGTGCTCCACCCAAGCTGGGCAGACCTCCACCGTATGCTGCACCGTGTCCTCCGGGCGATCCACACAGTGGTGACACCCGGGCGTTTCCTCCCGCTTTATCCTGAACAGGAACCTCCCGAAACAACCATGTCCGGTGAGAACCTGCGTCAGGCGGAAGGTGAGGACGCCGTGGCGCCTCTCTAGCCACTCCTCAAAGAGGGGACTTATCGCCACAATTGTGGCGTGCCCAGCGCTGGGTTGCGACAATCGCACTCTCCATGCCGCCATGAGATCCCGCCGGAGCTCTGTCCGCTGTGCCGCGATTTCTCGCGGCAGCGGAGTTACGCCCCGGCGTTTCGCCTCCTCGCGCAACTCCCACATGTGCGCGAGGACTTTCGCCTCCAGATCCCATGGCGGTAGTCTGGCAAGGAGGCTCGCCGCCTCACGGGAGACCGTGCGGTATCCTCGTACCAGCCTGATGGCCATGACCCTTTGGGACGCGTTCAACCGCTACTAAAATACTTTTCTGTTGCATTACGAAAGTATACGTCAAATCAGCTAAATTTACATGCCCTTGACATGCGATTATGTCCTTTAGTAAAAATGTTAACGAGACTATCGTAGGGTTGAGGTCATGTTTGAAACCAAAATTGACATGTCTATAATTTCTTAGTAAGAATTACTTATACTCGGAATTTTAATTCGATTCCAGATTTGACAATTTCAGTGTTGCAACGTTATGACAAGTACTAAATAGTGACGTTGCGAAATTATTCGATATGGAAATGGAATATTTCCAGATCGATTCTTCTCGTTTATAATTTTACTCGCGTAAACTAAGTATATCAGGAAATTAAATATTTCTGAACCGATAATTTAGTTTTGACGATTAATTAACGATCTGAGACTTTTCTTTTATAATTGTGTGTGAAATAAATAAAAAAATGTGATCATGAAGGAACATGACAAATAAAACAGATAGATGTATTATGGTAATAATTTATTTTATAAATTGTCGCCGTCATCGCTATCGCTATCGCTGTCACACACTGATGGCACACACACTGATTGTTTATCGATTTTTGTGTTCATCACTACACTATTTTAAGTGGTATCATTATTTCACAAAATGACAGTAGCTAATGTCAAATCTGGAATCGAATTAAAATTCCGAGTATAGTAATTATTTTTGTTTTTTTTATTTTTATTGTTCAATGTTTTATAACTTTTATATGTTCATTGAAGTGGTTATATATGTATATATATATTTTTTGAACTTGAACTAATTTAATATTGAGATTACAAATGTACCTATTAAAATTTTTGTTACTTTTATTTAATTATAGTTATTCTGTCCATCTGTCGTGTAATAGTTACATTTTAATAAGAAGAGTACTTCTTATTAAAATGTAACTATTATATGCAATAACTGTTTTATTTCATGGATTCAACCAAAATTCCGAATGAATATCGATATCGATAAAATAAAAATTAATGGTACGGACTTCTCTTTCTGGGCGAGCGGCTTTTGTTTTTTTTTGCAGTATTTACCCGCTAAAAGTGACAGACTTTTTTGTTAGGAATATCGTGCATATGGCTTCTCTAGTGTTATATACTCTAAGGTTGTATTGCAATATGTGGTTACGTAGTGACCTCGACAATTGATCATATAATTTTTTGCCTGAGCAACCGGCAGCAAGTTCGTCATGCTCCCTTAGATGTCACTGCGTGCGGTAGCTTCGGGGTGACTGGTCGTCTTTCTGATCATGGTTTTGTTATTGTTATGAGTAATTAACTGTTTATTTATTTTACCTCGATGGCCCTTTATCATTTATAACTTCCAGTTACAGCTATATATATCTATATGTAAGCGGGCACGCCCTTTATGCCTTTTTTTTTTTTTTTTTTTTTTGGATGGGAAATTATCAAATAACTTCTCCCGCTCTGGGTGGAGCGGGAGGGCGTGTCAGACTTTTACTGACTAAAACCCACCCGTGTTCCTTCCGTTGCCTGTGTGCCGAGGTCGCGATATCCCTTTCAGACAAACCCGCGACCCCGGCAGGCATTGGCCCTTCCGGACCCCGTCAGTTGGTGCTGACATCTCTTTGAGGCGCGCGTGGAACACAACGCGCCGTCGACCCGGGCCTGGTCCCTATCGGACGGCGAGCTACCCATTGCTCACCGTCCGCAAGCCCGCGCCTACGGTGGCCGGAAGTCGGCTCGCGACTCCCGACGCCCGGGGCGTCTCCTGCGGCGACTAGGGGCGCGAGGGGGCGCATTTTGCCTCTCCCTCGCGCGCTCCGCCTCCTCCTTTGCGAGCATTACTGCTTCGCAGAAGGAGGTGACGGCCTCCCATGCACTCTCGCTCCGGACCATGGCCTGAACCAGGGCCGGACGCGAGAGATCGCCGCTGCCGATCGCCTCCGTGAGGACACGGCGGTGCTCCGCCCAAGCTGGGCAGACCTCCACCGTATGCACTACCGTGTCCTCCGGGCGATCCACACAGTGGTGACACCCGGGCGTTTCCTCCCGCTTTATTCTGAACAGGAACCTCCCGAAACAACCATGTCCGGTGAGGACCTGTGTCAGGCGGAAGGTGAGGACGCCGTGGCGCCTCTCTAGCCACTCCTCAAAGAGGGGACTTATCGCCACAATTGTGGCGTGCCCAACGCCCTTTATGCCTGGAGGCTTTTATTGAGATATTAAGTTCTGTTTACGTTTAGTTTTTATTTCTGCCTGAGTATAGTTCTCGATGATTTTGGTTGGTTTATTGGCGTGTACTAGCTGAAATATGGCTAGTAATTTAAATTATGTTTTGTGTTGCGTAATGTAATTTATTTTGCATACTATTATATAGAATCATATTTTTTTCTAACTGAACAGACAGCTGTGCCGCTGGGGAGTTTGTTGTTATGCCACTTCTTCTTCTCAGCTAAACCAATAGGAAGTGGTGAAGGGTGGGCGTTTTTGGGGACTATCTTATGTAGTTTTGACGTTACAAAAGTGCTGATTCTCAGCCTATTTTGAATACATGACTTTTTGATATTTGTTTTTTTTTGACAGGCCCTTTACTTTGTGTAAATGATTTCATCACCACTGCTCTCAAAACGGTGAAGGAAAACATCGTGACGAAACCGGCATGTCCTAGAACCAAAAATTCGCGGTGGATTACGGCCTACTCCCTCTCACAGAGAGGAGGCCTATGTCTCAGCAGTGGGAACATTATAGGCTGATTATAATCGGTTTATTGATTGAAGTTTGGTGCTACGAAACCGTAGACGTCCGTAGTTGCGTAGCCGTCGCGTAGCACTGTCTACGGCGATCGGCGACACAATAACCTGACTGGTTCCGTAGTACTAGCGGTTCAGAAATTTTTACTTTTTGTACTATGTATTTGTGTATGTAAATTATACACCACAGACCACCTGCAGTATTGTCTGTGCAGACATAATAAAGTGCCTTCAGAAATACAAGTATCATATTTATGCCGATGACGTCCAACTGTATTTATCTTTCAGTTCAGATGATTATCAGTCGGCCATAAGAGACCTAAACGACGACCTAGAAAGAATCGCCGCATGGTCTGATGAAAATTGTCTGGCATTAAACCCATTGAAAACCAAGTATATGTTGTTTGGTACGAGATCGCAGTTGAAGAAAATACCTTCAAGCCTTACTTTAACCCTAATGGGTGAGCCTATTGACCGTGTGAATGAGGCGCGGAACCTTGGATTATGTATGGACAACAGCCTTAGATTTGAGAAACACGTTGCTAACTCCGTAAGAAACTGCTTCTATCGTCTGAAACTGCTTTACAAAATGAGGCCATTCTTGTCTGAAAAGCTTCGCGAACAGCTAGTCGAAACCCTTGTTCTTTCTAAATTAAATTACGCTGATACGGTTTACTGCCCACGCCTGCTAGCTCGTACCGATCGACTTATACAAAGAGTCCAAAATGCATGTGCACGCTTCTGCTACTTTGTTCCCCCTAGAAGTCATGTCACCCCCTTTCTTAACAAACATTTTATTCTCAAGATGAAGTCGAGACGAAAGTTACATCTAACTTGCCTACTTTTTGGTGTCGTTAAGTCGCAAAAACCGAAGTATTTGTACGACAAGCTTAGTTGGATGGCTAGTAGACGACGGGATTGCGCGCCCAGGCAATGTGCACAACAACTTTCAACACAGTCGCATAGGACAGCAGATTTCAGAGGCACTTTCCAATATGCTGCATCTAAGGTGTGGAATAACATCCCACCACCATTAAGGGTACTAGGCACTATCCACACGTTCAGGACACGTTTACGGCAGTATCTGATAGATTCGCAACAGAAACTAGATATGGTCGCCGTAAATGTTTCACTTATATGAAATACAATACTTAACTTAAAACATAATTCCTGTTGCGTCAAAACAATATATTGGGTATGGTGGTTGCGCACGCTCGGTGATTTTCCGTCCTTTGCTGCCTCAAATGTTCTCGACTCGATGGCGCTGCTGTGCCCTCCGCGGCGCCTAGGTGCCGTCGCAGTCGTGAGACTGTGAAGCACAGCCGGCATCGAGATCGCATCATACACCCTTCTTTTTTCTTGTTCCAATAAAATCTTGGCCTAAGATTACAGTAGACGATGCTTTTGTTTATGTGTACATCTTTCGAATATGCATAACTAGAAAAAACGGAAAGGAGCATAAATAAGTTATTTGACACTTACACGAAACTAACAAATACTGATCAGCAAAAGAATTTTATGGTGTTAAATGACGCTTACCTTCTTTTATTAACAGTGTACCTACTCCATCTATTGTTATATGTATTTCACTTTCATATTATACTTTGTTCACTATTTTATTTCATTATTATTTATTCATATGTTTTATTCAAAGACCCCACAGTAATTTTTTGCCTGTCTAAAAACTAAATAGCAGTCGGTGTATCTGTCCGACGCGGTCGGCGGCCTGTTGCGCTTTGTGAGAGCCTGTGCACACGATGCGTTACGGCGGCGGCGCGGCGCCGGAGCGGTGTCGCTGCGGCGTTCTACATACAAATATACATGGTATGCCACACGGTGCGTTCCGGCGTCGCACCGCACGTACACCGGACTTGCAGCCCGCGAGACGAGGCGTGTACGCGTTGCAACGCCGGAGTGGCACCGGAGTTGCACCGCTCAGTTGTTTGTGTGACTGCCAGTGCGGCGAAGTCTTTGCGACGCGGCGCCGCTGCGGCGTAACAACGCTACGGCGCCGCAGCAACCGAGTGCCTGCCAGTGCGGCGAAATCTTTGCGACGCGGCGCCGCTGAGGCGTAACAACGCTACGGCGCCGCAGCAACCGAGTGCCTGCCAGTGCGGCGAAATCTTTGCGACGCGGCGCCGCTGCGGCGTAACAACGCTACGGCGCCGCAGCAACCGAGTGCCTGCCAGTGTGGCGAAATCTTTGCGACGCGGCGCCGCTGCGGCGTAACAACGCTACGGCGGCGCAGCAACCGTGTGCCTGCCAGTGCGGCGAAATCTTTGCGGTGCGGCGCCGCAACGCGTCATGTGCACAGGCTCTGAGTGCACGATTCAATCTAGTCTAGCTAATCGCTAAGAACAGGTTTTGCGTGGACAGTTCCTGCTGTTTTCATTTTATTTTTGTTTTTGTAATTTATATTCTATTACTAGTTTATATATTTATTTAGATGTATACAAATTATGTATTAGGTATGTTGAAACTGTTTCGTACTCACCGTCACTTGTCCCTACTTATAGGTTCATTAGAAATCCAGCGTCAGACAGCACCTGTTTGGCATTAATGCTGAAATTAACCTTTTTGGCGCAGCCGTGAGGCACACACTATTATTGTTAAAATATTATTTGTACTTGGTTTATTTTTTTTTGTATTTTGTGTTTCACGAACTGTGTCCAAATAAACATAATTCTTTATTGTCTCTCCATTTCACTGTAATCCATCCAAAGGTTATCTTCAAAAGATCGCTTTGGCGATAAGACCACCCATTGTGTGACCCAATATGTAAAAATTTTACATTTATATTATCTGTAATTCATATGGTGTACATGGTAAAGAGTATTCTATTCTATTCTTAATTCAGAAAACCTCATGTAAAAATATCTCATGTCATGTATTCTCCGAGTGTGTTTTTCCCGAAAGGGAGGCAGAGTTGTTTGGAAGTAGAAAACAACTAGTGAGCACGAACACAGCTCAAAGATCACGGTGGTAATTTATTCACATTCTGGAAAATAATTCTTATAAACATTTGCGAGCCCATGGACATCGTTTAGATTTATACGCGAGTGGAATATTTACTGTGTAGTGAAAGTATTTCAGGGACAACCCTGAGATTTATGCGAGAAAGCCTGGAGGTTAGTGGCAACCCTATCTATTACCGCTTATAAAGCGTGCCTGTGTGTGTGAATACTAATCGCTTTAATATAATAACTACTGCGGTTGTTACCTTGTTGTTTTACTGAAATATTTTATCTTTATATGAAATGAAATTAAATGTTTATTTCTGTGAGTAAATATTTTAAATACACTTTTATACGTTAATTTCGGTCAATATTTTAAAATTAGATTGTGTCGGCATTTCCTAGGTGACTGAACTCTGCGAGAAGAAATATCGAATAAAACTCAAATGTCAATGGTCTCTTTAAAGTCCAAACATCATATTATTAAGACACTTATTATATTGCTTTAGCACGCGGCTTCGCCCGTGTCGGAAAACGGGAACGTACTACCGGGATTAAAAGTACCCTATGTGTTAATCCATGTTAATAATGTATTAAGTCCGTAATACATTGTTTTCATATAAGTCTATGGCACACGCCAGTAAAGCTCACAGTCGGCTTGATATTTTACTACATCTTCAACAATCATCATATGATGATGATTGTTGAAGATGTAGTAAAATATCATTCAGTCAATTTACACAAAACCTTCCAAAACCTTCCTTATAAATCACTCCCACCATTGGTGAAAACTCTAACTACATATATGCATCTGTTCGGTAGTTTATGAGTTTATCGCACAGAACAGATATATCTGTTCTGTGGTTTATCGCGTTCCGACAGACAGGCAGACACGGCGGGGGGCTTTGTTTTATAATTATGTAGTGATTATTTGAGTCTAACTAGGCCATATCTGGAAGGACCTTATCAATAAAAAATTATATATTGGTAATTTAGATTTATATGTGTCTTCCGGGTAATAGGGGTGGTACAGACGTGTTAGGTATGTTTCGGAAAAGCTTGATGGGATTATAATGTAGGTAAATACGGGAAAATACCGCTCGGCTTAGCTCGTCTGCCTAGCCGACCCATTAAGCGAAGGCAGATGCCGAACAAAGTTTGCCGATTGGGACGAACCGAATATGTGTAGTAATTGCTTCAATGCACATTGCACATTCGATTCGGCAGTATCTGTTGAACAACAAAGTCGACCCTTGAGGGTGGGAAATTATCAAATAACTTCTCCCGCTCTGGGCGGAGCGGAAGGGTGTGTCAGACTTTTACTGACTAAAACCCACCCGTGTTCCTTCCGTTGCCTGTGTGCCGGGGTCGCGATATCCCTTTCGGACAAACTCGCAACCTCGGCAGAACAAAGCCGACCCTAACATTTATTTATTTTTACCTCTTACAAACAATTTTTACAGATTTACCTAATACGACAGTGTGGCTATAAACCATTATTAACATTATTTATATCAGATATATTTAAAATTAAATATAAACGTTATCCGTCTTATTACAAAAAACTGCATAAGTAATGGTTTAAACCAAGACTAAAAGGTCTTGGATTGTTACGGTAATAAAGCTAGTTCCAGGCTCAAAATGTGTTCCTATTACAAAACGAAGACTATTCGAGGATCAGTTAGTACCAAAGAAGGTTCATGGTTCAAATAATATCTACAGATAAGAAACAAAAATGGCATTCTTTCATTCGTTCACGCAGGCTTTATTTGAAGCAACGTTCTGTTTCTCTAAATGTTGATATTATAATAACACTTGAAATGCTTAAATAATTATTTATCAATACAAAAATATGTCATAAATAGTTCTTTGTTTAGGTTACAATATATTGAACAAGCACAACTTGTACTTTTGACGCGCTTTTTATAATCACGTTCTCATATTTTGTACACCTCTAGCGTGAAGTGGAGCGACTTACATATGACGGCAGCGCGCGTAATTTGAGATGAATGTCTATGTTGCGTCCTATAATAATAAATAAAAGCACTTCATAGTATTAATTATTGTTTTTAATATTACTGTTACTGTTACGTGGTTTGTTCGTGAGTTGTAGTGTTTGAGCTACATTATAAAATGGAACAACAAAAGAAAAAAAGGGGTGTAAACTGGAGTTCTGAAAAAAGGTTTGTAAAACATGGAATTTTTTATTATTAGGTAAGCAATGCTTTGTATCATCATATTATCAAATTAGCAATACTGCGGAATTTCCTAATGTTTTCCTCCTGTTCATTTGGAGTAATGGGCATTTTTATAAATCTTCGGAACATCCGTGATAAAATGTCCGCTACCTTTTTACACGTTTTGCTGACAATTTGGTTGAGACACATCATGCAAATCAGCTGTATCATCTTGAATCTACGAATAAATCAATAATATTAGTATATTTTTTTACTTGTCTATAATGTTTAGAATTTTGTCTATAATGTTAGGTTAGCATTGACCAAGCTTACATATTTCATGTCGAGCCCAGTTGCGTAATGCGTAAAGTATTTGCACTTCAGGACTCAAAGGGCATCCTCGAGGGTCGTGGGATAAATCCACACGTAAAATAGCCACTATCTTTTCTCCAAAACGTTTTGTGAACCTATACTTATATCTGAAATCTTCGTCACTCAATTCGAATGGATTCTCACGATGACGATGTCTGTAAGATCGCCGAGACGTCTCCAGCATATCCAGATCTTCCAAATCCATCAAGTCGATTATATTAATATCCATTTTTTATGATTTTTATTTAAATAGACCCGCGCAAACACCAAAACAATGACAACGCAAACGTCAAATAAATTAGTACCAAAGATAAACTCGGCGGACTAACTTTAGTACCATAAATAGTTCTGGAACTAGAGATAAAATTCATTTTATAATAACGTTTTATTTAGTCATGGTACTAAAGCTAGTACCAATCCCAGTACCAAATTTAGTCCGTGTTTTGGAATAAGACGGTATGAATTTAAGGTTTAAATAAAATCACTGGTCAATGTGTTTACAGATCTCTTCACTTTACTGAAATTGTTACGATAAAAAAGTGTACACCTAGTGTAGGGTGTCACTCTGAATACATCCCCAAGTATTATGTGACGTAATATATTGACCCGTCGTGACACATTAGTCGTCATGCATATTCATGTAATGTGTAATATCGTTGTTTTATCATCCAACACCAGCGCCAGTCCAGCCACTGACCTTTTAATTGGTCGTTTTAGCTGCGAGCTAACTAATAATACGGTACAGTGTTTACTATGCTTTTGTTGCACTCTATGTCATAATATACTTGATTCTATTGGTGTTCAAGCCCGTAATAAAAGTGACTAACCAACGCAACTTGAGATATTAAAAAATATATATGCGCGTCGACTTGAGAATCTACTCGTTCCTATTTTTATCGATTAATAATATAATTAGGGAACTACAACGTTGGATTTTTTTTATAGTTTTGCATAAAACTGCAAGATCTGTCGCGAGTCACAATTAATGTTTGATAAAGGTTCCTGATAATCAATGACCTACAACAAGTCCAGTAGATAGCCCAACTTTAACTTAGCCAATTTAAAGCTAGACAATTTACAACCACAATAAAACAACAGTTCTTGTCTGTACAAATTACTATCAATTATCAGAAGCTCTATTTCTACTAGAAAATTACTTGAGATTTTAATTGCATTGCATCTCTCATCCTCTAATCCCCTAGTACATGGAGTAGAGCGAGCAATGTAATAAGAAACGCTTTTGTTGTTAATGTAAGTCTAATCTAGTTAGTAATAACATTAGTTAGTGTTATTTTGTTCCGACTGTCGTAAAGCTATTCAAGAGTAAAAACTTTTTTATTAATTGACAACAGCCGATAATGTCAACACATTAAAGTGAAAACATTTTGACAGAAGTTACCAATGACACGCGTTTGGATTTTATAAACGTGGATCATTTCAATTCATCTTTGTTTAAAAAATAAATTGAGGATTACATCGTATTTGGATAAACGATCCGATTCCTACTTAATTCAATAATGTTAAAAGAATCATCACCTAGAATTGCCCGTGCCACGTCCGCTTACAACCTGAGATATAAAGAGTGTTGGGGTGATTTTTGCTGTTAAGGTGAATTCTGATCAAGATTTATATAATATTTAAATTTTATTAATGACACCAACGTCTATCTTTCAATGACGACGGTGAAAAAACATGAAATCAAATTACAGAAACATTTATTATTACGATAAGGGTCTAAGATCTTCCAGACTCGTAGTACAAATAGAAATAAGAAACTCTCCGATTCTACTTTTAAGCTCATGGACGAGAGGCGCAAGACGACCATTTAGTTTTCAGGCCATACGTGCACGTACCGACCAGCTCAACGGACGACTCTAGTTCTTGAAAAATGACCTTCGCCGCTTTAATACTTAACGTATTAAGAACTCGATACACAGGAACAAGGGCTTCAGGGTTATTGCAAGAGATCTATCAATTTGGCAGAGACCTTACAAACCTGAAGACCGATGATGGCAGAATCATATCCCCCAAACCTAATCTTTTGAGATCCCTCAAAAGATGACTGATTAATATAATTACTAACTTAGTTATAAGTACTTTTTACTAACAATGTATGGAATGTTTTTATTCTGAAATAAATGATTAATAATAATAAAAGAGACCATCCAGAGATGGATATCTCTGGATGGTCTCTATTATTATTATTAATCAAGTGGGTCGTAATCGAGAGGGTCTATGGACCATGTTGTAGACGTCAACCAGTAATTTCGTTGCGAATCTGAAACAACCCAAGTGCTAGATTGACCCGACACTATACCGAAGACATCCTGGACATCAGCCTGAACGAGATTAGGATGGCTCTGAAGCAGCCTAAAAACAACAAGCTTAAGTCACCTATCCTTCGGAAGGGAGGTGTGAGGAACGGAGACGTTATCTTTCTGAAACTGTTCACCGCTGCACTGGAGGATGTCTTTAAGGTTCTACACTGGAGAGGGCTAGGCATTCAATAGGCATTTCAATGGCGAGTACATCACTCACCTTCGGTTTGCAGACTATATAGCAGTCATGGCTGAGACTATGGTGGACCTCAGTACAATGTTCGATGGCCTCAGTAGAGCAGAGTAGACTTTCCGAAAGAGTGGTTCTCAAAATGAACGTGGACATAATGTTGTAATTTCAAATGCCAATAGGACGCCCACGCTCAAAAATATCGGAGACTCTACACTCGCAGTTGTTGACGATTATAAAACTACCTAGAATAAACAAACCAGTTAGGTAGGTCTAACTTCGAGAAAGAGGTTAATCGTTGAAACTGACTCGGCTGGGCAGCGTTCTGGGAGCTAAGCAATATCTCCTCCTCTCACAAACGGCAGTGTCTCAAGACGAACGTCTTTGACCAGTGAGCGTTGCCAGTGATGACATAGGCACTGAAAAGTAGTCTCTCATAATCGGGCTCATTAGAAGGCTGAAAGTCACCCAAAGGGCAATGGAGAGGGCTATGCTTGGAGTTTCCCTGCGTGATCAAATCAGAAATCAACAGATCCGCAGAAGAACCAAGGTAAACGACATAGCCCAAATTACTCGCGGAACGGATGCCCGATGCGACTGAAAAGTTCTGGAGTGGTGACCGCCGTACGTCATACCGGAATGCACTGCTTTGGAAGGCGTCCCACAAGGTGGACCTCTGACCTTGTGAAGGTTGCAGGGATCCGCTGTATGCGAGAAGCACAGAATCGGTCGATGTGGCGACGCTTGAGGGAGTGCTAAATCCAGTAGTCAGTAGTCAGCAGTTTTTCGGCTGAAATAATTATGAAGATTACACAATAAACATTCATCCATTGTTACTTACGACATCGCAACACAAGCAAAAAGGAAACGTAAAATTCAGATCACACATAGTCACACTGCGTTTGGTATATGCTAGTAACAGTCTGGGGGGGAGAGGCGTTGTATATATGGTAGACATGCGTCATATATATACATACATACATAAAGTCTCGCCTTTTCCCCACGGGGGTAGGCAGAAACTACAGAACGCCACCTGCTACGATCCTTACATACTCCTTTTGCCTCGTTTACGTGGTCATACACGCACGCAGGTTGCGAGTACTACGCACCTGACCTTTCTGAAGAGCATCACCAATAAGGTCACTATCACCACAGCATTAATTCTACTTTCATGCTTATTTTGCCACACCCAAAATTCACTTCCATAATAAGCGTAGGCATCAGCACACCAATGTGAACAGCCAGTCGAGCGTTTTGGGCACCAACTGGTTGGTCACAATCGCATGTATAGCACCATTCACTTTATGTGGAGCATTTGCTCTCCTTTCCTCATCTTTATCAATCTTTCCATCCCTTGGGAACAGACTCCCCATATATACGAACTCATTTACTTGCTCCACACTAAATTCTTATCATTTATTTTCATATCACACACTGATACATTCTCTTCTCTTTCAAACACCATAACCCCTTTTATCTTATATGCTTCATCTATCACAGTCACGATGTCTTGCAACTGTTCTGCTGACGATGCAAGTAGAACTTGATCATCTGCGTAGAGAAGACATTTGACAGGTAACTCATTCATCCTCAATCCGCAATCACCCTCTGTCAAATCTGTCTGACAACTATGATATATAAGATGAACAGCCATGGTGACGCTACACAACTCTGTCTAACACCCCTTGAGATGCAAAACCAGTTCGTGTATGCTTGCAGATGTATCAAAACGGGTCTAAAATCCGATTTGAGTCACAAATCGTATCGTATCGATAATCCGAACTAGACAAAACACTGCCAACACTGAGAACATACTATTCTAAATGCGTATAGTATGCAAATTTGTAGTTGGTTAACCAAAATGACATGTCATAAACCTAAAAATTCTGGGCTAAATGTACAATGGGGTACCTACATAATAAATCAAACTCAAACTCAAAGCATTTATTTCAATTAAACCATTTACAGGCACTTTAGAATTGTCAAATATGGTTTTAACGTTGTGTTGGCGTTCAGCGTGCCCGCCCTAAACTTGACCGTCCGTGCATTCCCACTGCTAGGGTTGCTTCACACTGAACATAAACTATGTTAGGGCCGCCACTAAAGTTTTTTACAAACATCGTTTGTACTTGTTTAGAAGTTTGTTAAGATTTGTTGTTATTTACTCGCTACAGTCGGAGGATATAAACTCCGCCCCTCCCCGTCTGGAAGCTTTTGTTTTTAAATTGTCTGGATGTACTGTGTGTAGGAAGATTTGTGCTTTGTTTTGACTAAGTTTGTATTTACGCAAATAATATTAAGAGGAATTTCCTTCGGTGTCCGTCTGACAGTTGGCACAATGTGTCGTCGGAACAGACTGACGTTAATGAGACTTTGCCGCGTTCCTTTGTTTTGTACGTTAGGTTAAGTGCACAAACGTATAATTACATTATTTAATTTCGAGTGAAACACCTCTTATTTTATAATTTTAGTTGAAAACTACGAGTGCCTTCTAGGATACGAACTCATAAGTTCAAGGCCAGTTTTTTACACTGTTCATAAATCTGGTTTTAATATTTAGGTAAACCCAAGCAAACCAGAATAAATTGATAAAAAAGAACACAAAAACGCGCGCGAATAGTCTGATGGTCAAGTTGAGGAGGCTCTATTGAGGTGAAGATATGTTCTTATTGTCCTGTTTCTTTAAATACTAGATTTACAAGATTGCCTAAGCTTCATAATAATCAAATAAGTACCTAGGTATTTATGTGCCTTTTATAACGACCATAGGATACCTTATTGAATTCTATTCACTTATCCTTTTATCAAAAGGTCTTACCTTTCGATAGGTCAAAGTGTCGGAGTTCATCCTATCCAGACTTGATAAGGGGTTGCAGGGATATTCATTTAGTTGCTTACTGGATACTGACATGGAAGCGGCCATGACATACAATATGTCTTATACATAACCTTTGGAACTGTATCATCTGGAATGGGATGGAGGAGGTCGCTGTCGGAATCGTTATTCCGTCAGTCCTAGGTTAGCCTGTGGGTGAGAATAATTATCGAATTAGAAAATAATATAGTGTGAAGAAAACACTTTTCTTGTTAATACTTTTAATCTACACACCTGTGCTATTTCACAATCCAATGACGACTGACTCTGCACTACATTTTCCATTTTGGATGACTTTTGCCCTACCCAGAAATAACGATATTATCTTAACCTTTATTTCTGAGTGTTGCCAAAGTAAAATAAGAGTTGCCATAATGAAAATACATTTAAAACATTGTTATAATATTAAGTAATAATTTGTACTTTGACAGTGTTGCCGTTTTTGAAATTTAATCAAAGAATTGACGACAATAGGTAATGGAAGCAGTTATTTATTTATTTATATTTATATATACTTTATTGTATACCAGATTATACATTACATAAAGAAAAAGTAATATACTATAAAATATACAATGGGTGGCCTTACTGCGATCTCTTCCAGGCAACCTTGGCAGTTATTGTTAGGTCGCTTCAGTCGCTTTAAGATGCGTTAGATCAGTCCATTAATTTTTAATTCTGTGTACTGATTTCCTAAACTACCTCACACTGGTATAATATATATTATTTACGGTAAAATCTCTGTGTATTGCGCAAAAACGCAGCTTAATGATCAGGTAAGTATTGACACTCGTAGTACTAAGTAGAAGCGTATCTGGCTATAATTACATCGCGTGTGCCTGCAACATGGCAAACTGTAATAAACACGACCACTGCTGCCATTAGCTCGCAGTTACTCAATAAAGCTCGCAAAAAGTGTTGAAAATTATTACAATCTAATTTTACACGGTTTTTCCGTGTCCATGTTGTTATTCTTGTAGCAATTTGTAAGCACATTGGAAATTATTATACCTTTGATGAAGTGAGCATGACCAACTTAACGTTGGTAGTGCAGTCAACAGGACAATAGCATAATCCACACACTTTTGTGTTGCTAGAAAAGAGAAGCTTTTGTATAGAGGATGAGGTAATACTACCGGGTGGCACGTGACGCGTCTTCAATCTCCGCGTGTGTCGCCACCGCACTGTTGGAACACGCCCCCGCACTAGGCTCATCGTAAGAAGAAACAGAAGTTACGCTTATAACAACGTCCTAAAGGGTCCTCGGAATAGTCTTGGAGTCAGGTACCTAAACTTGTAGACAGCACGTTACTAACAAGGCATTTTGTGTTCACGCTTCTTTAGCAGTGGACTGCGAATATGATATGTTTATTTCTGCACTTTTGTCGGTAGTAAATGTGAGGCGTGCTACACACTATTTCGGGTTGGCATGATTCGGCACGATTTGGCACAGTCGGGCGAAAAAATATATATTCGATTTTTCCACTCGGCTGTGCCGACTCATGCGGACTCGAAACCGTCTGTCAGTTGACGATATTTTCCCATAGGATTTTGATGTGCCTTTTGCCTTTTCAAATGGATCTTTTGCGCCTTATCTGTGATGTGTCGGCTCGTGTCGGTGCATACGTATGACGCGACTCGAGTTTGCCCCCATTGATAGATTAGGCAAGTTGGTCGCCGCTAACTTATGCGAGTTGGACCAGTGTGGCACACGCTGGCGCTCGATTGACGATCGTGGACCATGCTGGAACACACTCGATGCATCGCACATTCAATACTAATGAGGTTGGTAATTTTGGCATAATTTTCACCGTAGTTATATTCTAATGTCACGCAACTGTTGGCCTGTATTGACATTGAAAAAGTTTAAAAACCAAACTTTTATGAAGGAAGATTGAGTTGTTTTTATTGAAAGAAAGTAAGGAGGCAGTTTGTCCTTGCAAAAAAATTTAGTCAAATTAAAGGAACATTTATTAAAGTACCTACTATATGTATTATTGCCACGCGTCTGGCAATACATTGTATTAGTGGTACGGCAGAATGGAGGAATAATGAGTATAGTATAGTAGACAATATAGCTCCTCTTTTTACAAATCGAGGGGAGCCCTAGACAAATAAATCTTGAAACATATTATCATACATCAAGAAAGTTTTCTTAAAGTAAGAAAGGTCCAACTCAGCCGTGGGCCCCGCCAGCCCCGCCAGCCCCGCCAGCCCCGCCAGCCCCGCCAGCCCCGCCAGCCCCGCCAGCCCCGCCAGCCCCGCGAGACCCGAGACATCCGTGAAACAATTCTATGTGATTGAGTACCATTTTTACGGTGCACGTTTAAATTCATTTAATACTCAATCGTTCGCTAAATCTATTTCAAATTGTATTTTCATAAACTTTTCCGCTTTTGTGTGGAATGGAATTCACATTGAGAAAGAAGGAGTGTTTAAACGTTTTGCATGGCACAAGTTAAGTAATCCATGTTAGGTAGGCATGTATTTAAGTAGCCTGGTAGTTAGTATATTTTATTATGGTAGGACCAAGTATTGTGACGCATCTTGGAAGACTGCGACGAATTGTCTAAGTGTCCACCCAAGTGATAGTTTAGTGTGTCCATTATTATCGGTAATGGTATCAAAAATACAAATGTTGTTGTCCACTGTCTGCTCAGTACGATACGGTTAAAATTTTAGTTAGCATGAGAGTGACGACTCACGATAAAAGATAGTGAATGACGCGTTCTTCGAAGTCATAGACGTTCAACTCGGAGATACAGAATTAAGTCATAAATTCTGGCAGAGAAATTTGATACAACATTCTACGCAAAGCAACCCGTCCGTTTGAGTTTAAACAGCGCAAACGAGGCGTCTTGTCTGATCTCGCGTCAACATAGGCACTAATGCCAGTCTGGCAACATGATAACACGCAGTCAATGATTAGCTTTCACACGGAGAGAGCACCAAACTAGAAAATAACCAAGTCGTTAGTATTTATAGAGAGAAGATAGTTATGTCGGGAACATTCGGCGGCACATGATTGGCCCAGGTATCTCAGCAATGTAGTTCGATCGCATCGGGCCGACATAACTAGAAGGTAACTTCATTAATGAACTCTCTCATAGTTATAAGCGGCCCGATGTTGAGACGTACGTCTCAAGTGGCTCGGAACTTAAGTTTCATAGTTTCTGTACTCTGGAACTTTCAAGTCGTCTCAAGTGATGTTTTTAAATGGTTTGATAAAATGAGTAAAATGAGGTAAATGCTACTAAATATAAATAAACCACTTAAGCATAAGGCTTACTATACTTTCACAAAACGTAATCATTACTCGTAGTCATTTCAGCCCGTAAATACCTATCGTTAGATACTGGACACCCTGTAACCGTACAATGAAATCTCACATTATTTTCCAAACCTATGCACACAATAGTTATTGTTTCTATCTAACAATCGCCTTCAGATCGTAAGTTTCCAAATATACAGTGGGTTGCCATATTATTAGGGACAGTCACGAAAATGTTGTATTTGTGAAGTAAGAGTCTTAAATTAATTAGGAAAACACATGTTTTTAAAGATAAAAGCTTTAATTATACAAAACTGTTATTGAGGAAGTAAAATAAGAGCAAAATAATAATAATTAAGTACATAAATAGGCGATAATAAATGTTACTTAGTAGTAATCAGTACTTTGTGACATTTCATTTCGCCTCAATTAGTGCTTCTATACGGCTCGGCATGCTTTCTATGCACTGTTTGGCACTTTCTTTTATCTTAGGGTTGTGATGCCAAACATTAATAAACTTTTCTATCAGCTTGACCTTGGTGGTTATTTCTTTGGCAATTTAGGCCTTGGTAATCTCCCATACATTTTATATGGGGTTCATGTCAGGAGAATTACCAGGTCAAGATAAAAACTGGAATGTTGTGGTCTGCCAAGAACTTGGTAAAGCTTCTGGCTTTATGGCATGGCGCTGAATCAAGCATAAACATAAATTCCTCAGCATCAGGGAACCATTCTTCAAGTATCGGTACCAGGCGAGTTTGTAAAACTTGTCAGTAATGGTCTTGTTTCATGGTTCCCTGGACAATGTACAGGCGCCCAGCCCCCTTGGCGCTTATAACAGATCACACCATTATTTCAACAGGGTGTTTTACCCTCTCCACGATGCAGTCAGGGTGGTATTTTTCTCCTGGACGTCCCCTGACGATGCTGCTCTTGTCGGCTAGAATCTCGAATGTTAACTCAGCCGCGTCACACACCTGAAAAAAAAAAGAAAGTGGTTTATTATTTTGAAAATTATTATTTTAAGTGGTGTAAAATACCAGTAATAATGCAAACTGACCTTATTCCAGTCCTTAACCAGCTTTTGGTGGTGTTTCCGAGCCCAGGCAAGGCGTTTCTTCTTCATTGCATCAGTCAACCGTGGTTTTTTCACAGGACGATGGCATGTGATGCCTTCCTCTGTCAATCTACGCTGCACAGTTCTCTTGCATTCCCGATTCCTGGACTAACCGAGTTAACAGTAAAGCACTTTTATTTCTGCTTTGCAAACAGATATCTCTAATTTTCCTATCCGAACATGGGGTAGTGATGCGGTTTCTGCCGCCATTGACTTTTTTCTTAGGCGAAATTGGCTGATTTAGGTCCAATTTAATTTTTATTTTAGTGACTGCCGACTTAAAGACACTAGTAATGTCTGCTATTTTCCTTTGGGAATGACTGGTGTACAGAGGTAGGATTTAAATCGTTGTTTTTTTTTTTTTGGGCCGTTTCGCACCAGACCCATACTGAAAGCAAAAAAAATTTAAATAAATATTATTTTTACCATCATTATAATAAAAAATTGAATTTTATAATAACATAATAACAATACTTACATTTAATCGAAATTTTGTAGCACAAATATAAAAATAACTTTGTTATAATATTCAAATTCATCTTTCACTGATTAGCGTCTTAAGTGCACTACGGCTCTCACGTAACTTAAAAAATTGTAGTAATTAAATATACCCTTTAAATCTCAACATCCACTTAAAATTTGAGTTACGGAGACATGACGAAAATAAATAATACATTCCTGGAATGCTTGTCCCACTTAAAACTGCAGTCAAGTGCGCCCAAAGTAAGAAATTGATAAAAAATGTGACTGTCCCTATTAATTTGGCAACCCACTGTATGACACGACACCGTATTCACATCACAAACATAAATATAGGTATTTAGATATGACTGCATAAGTTGAAAGTAGTGAAAAATATCAAATAAATATAATAAAATCGTAGCGAAATCAAAACTGTACATTTAATATTTTTGAAAAAAGTTATTGCTACGAGGTCTGATTGATTCTAATGCCGAAAATTTAGTTTTTAGAATTTTTGTCTGTTTGTCTGTATGTATGTTCCAGCATCACGCAAATTCTACTGGACAGATTCTGTTAAAATTTTGCATAGATATTCCCTATAAGTCTGGTCAAACTGTAGGGTATAAACTATCACGCTATTTGCTATGGGGGATGAGCAATATTACATTAGTTCGTATTTTTCTCCGAAAATTGTAAAACGACGCGCCAAAAGGTTAGGATGTTATAGATAGTTTCCGATTTAACTTTTATATAAATGATTATCATCACGCTTTACATTTATGGAACTAAGCAGTCAATCATGAAATATATAGGAACAGCTACAAAGTAGTTCAATATCACAAAAACAAAATATGCATGAAATACTAAATACTTATATGCATGTTTTTAATCATTTGGTATGAAGGAGGAAATTAAGCCGAAAAATATTTAAAAAAGCCGAAAAACGTTGCTACTTGCCTTTTACAGTTTGCTCACAAAGTCCTGTTACTCATTCCAATTTAAACCTTATGTTTTACATCACAACGGTGACAAGACAGGATTTCGAGAAATAAATATAGTACATAGGTGTTCATTCCTTGCGTGATCTGCTGTCTCAGCGTTGCGTAAGATTCTCTTTTGAGCCCACGGCCCACGTGAAAAGAGTACCTACTTGGAAAGAATTGGGGGAGGCATTAACCAGCACAACTTTGACGTTCAAAAGTGTCTTACAAAAGGCCTATTTGAAATAAATGATTTGACTTTGACAAAAAAACTAGCTTAATTTTAGACTTTACACACAGATTTTGACAGCAGATTTATTTTGTCCTAGCGATTTTAAAATCAGATTTTCTGGAATCGCTGCCATACTGCTTCCTGGTGACAAAACAGCGCACGCCATCCATGTTAAGATTCTCATCGATTTAGAGAGCAACGAAACGCTGTTTGTGGGGGGTGTCACGCAACAGTAACTAAGGGGCGTGCTTAGAGTTTGCGCTTCGTTTTATGGGATAAATGCATTATGGCAAATAGTTAAGCAGTAGAAGCCGTAAATAGAACTCTGCTGGACATCTCCACGACGGAACCAAGACATGATGGGTGGTGTCACAGTTATGTCTGAAGAGGTGAATGTTTCGTTGAAAAGGTCAACTCTATGGTCGACAGTTCATAGACTGCGCTTGGCCACCAACATGCGCTTGGCTTGGCGGGAATTCAAGAATTCTCAGATGTTCTTCTAAAAGTTGTTGAAGGCACTCTACCAGAGGAGAGCGGCCAGGTGGCCCTCACAGAGACTCTTGGTAGAGAGTAGTTCCCAACTTAGAAAATCTGATTCGTCTGGCGCACGGGAATATCAGTCCAATACCGTACCAAGAGAATTCTTGGGTGTGTTTCCATTTTAACGCCGAAAATGATCAAGCTGCAGCGATCAACCACAGTATTCTCTCGCAAATTGAAGGGAGCGAAGTGATATACACGGACACGGACAACTGCATTGCTATTCTGTAACCATCTCACCGTGAAAACTTAGGTGAAGTGAGCGTGGAGTGAGCTGTCATTCCACAGGGATTGACACTATTGACAGCTCACTTCACCCAAGTTTTCACGGTGAGATATTTACAGAATAGCATGACTGGTACGTCGCTTGCTCTCGACTCACCAGTCCTGACTCTCTGTATATTTTGGCTGCTGAGAAAAAACTACAAACGTAGTATACAGGGAAGTTTTATAAAAATGTGGCTGTTATTGTAGTATATTGTGGTGTCTTACGATTTCCACGCGAGCGAAGTCGCGGGCAGAAGCTAGTATCAAACAAACAAGTGAGAAAAGTGTTTACCAAATTGAGGGAAATGCAATATGGCGACTACGTCAAGTCAAATACTTTACAAAATATTATGTCTTCTAAATACTCAGTAGGTAAATTCTACATAATTTTGAAGAAAGGCGAGTTATTCTATTTGTTTATTTGCGGATCTTTGGTAGCACACAATATCGCGGGACGATTTCTTTTCACTTTCTCATTGGTTTTAATGGAGGTTCGCGAACCACTCTACACTAATGAAATTACTATAATTCATTGAATTTATCTCACAATCATAAGAGTGCAGGATCGCGGTATTAAAACGAAGTTACTTTTTGCAATTCGTAAAGCGTTCTTGAAAAATGGATATAACATGTCCTTGTTCGCGTCTACATGTTACTACTCGGTGGTATTTAAGTTAAGTGGGATGTTACACTTAGTACTGTTTAGTCTAACGTAAGACAGCTAGCTACAGAAGTTCCTTTGTTTACAAGACTTAAAATCGGTGAAGTTTTTCCATTTCTATATATATATTCTATTGTCTCTTAAGATACAGGATACCCTAGTTTAAGAGACAGAGGTTAATCTATTTTGTACAGATTTCTGCAGCATCCAAATGTTATATGTTAATGTTCTCTATCTGTATTTTTGGAAATAAAGATATTATTATATATTACTTCCTTTACATATTCCATTTATATACATATAATTTACATTTTTAAATCTATATACTGCATGACTTTTTTTACCGTCTCGAAAAAAATAGGGTGTAATAGGTGAACGGAGTAGAAGCCTATGGCATAGAAATTTTAATGTTTGAATTTTTTTCAATAACCTAGAATGAAATTGATTTATCGATAAATGCCAAGCATATAAAGTGAACTTTTCATACCAGAACATGAAAAATAGAAATTAAAAAAGAACCCTACCCTCATACGCACCCTACTAGATGCGCGGAATTTATCATGATATATGATGGATAGTTTTCATGTTTTTTAAGGATATTTGGTACTTTTGTATCTCAATGGTACTAAGCAAATATTCCCGGGTATCGCTTCTGTTCCATTTACACAACACACCATATTATTCTCAAGACGGTTAAAAAATTCATGCGGTATATAAGGGCAGGTAGGGTAGGTAGGGTAGCCCTACCTACCCTACCTACCCTACCTACCCTACCTACCCTACCTACCCTACCTACCCTACCTACCCTACCTACCCTACCTACCCTACCTACCCTACCTACCCTACCTACCCTACCTACCCTACCTACCCTACCTACCCTACCTACCCTACCTACCCTACCTACCCTACCTACCCTACCTACCCTACCTACCCTACCTACCCTACCTACCCTACCTACCCTACCTACCCTACCTACCCTACCTATCTACCTACCCTACCTACCCTACCTACCCTACCTACCCTACCTATCTACCTACCTACTCTACTCTGCTAAATTCACATTCATCAAATGCGTTAACTGTCCAACGCGCGAAGTTAAAATAGTCGTTAAGTTTTGTGAAATTTTCCATTTTTCTGCGCAATTTTCTTAATTTTTCTTTCTTTAATTTTCTTCTCCTGACAATAACGAATACAACAAAAAAAAAAAAGTGAAATCGGTCCAGCCGTTCACGCGTGATGGCGTTACCAAGGGAAATAGGGATTCATTTTTATATATATACTCGTAGATTATATATTATATAAGTAGGATAGGATTATTTATACAATTTTTTTATTTCGGTTGTACTACTGTTCTACTCCTTCTATTCCTTTCGCTTCCTTCATATGTTTAGATACTTTGTTGATATCTGATATCTGGTCACATAGTTTAATAAATCGCGTGAGTACGTTGGGGTTCCCATCGAACTCGGGGACGTCTCTATGGCGTTATTATATCGAACAGCATCCGAGTAATCGAGGTTACCTGTAACGCTTTTTATGACAGATCCTAGGCCGTCTATAAGACCTCTTTTCGACCGTCTAGGCTCCAGAGTACGTAGGTGGTCAGTGACTCTACTTAACTTATCCGAAAGGTAGTCTATTTGATACTCGTAGAGAGAATATGCATCCTTCATCATGTGTAATTTAATGTAATCGAATTGAGTTTGTAGGGTGGAAAGAGTGTTTTCAATGTCGTCCAGGTTGACATATTGAAGGAAAGTATGATAGTGGGTTATTAGTCTGAGTGGTCCAAGTTTAAAGGGTAGTAGTCCAACTCCAGAGTCTAGGCTTTCAAGTTTTATCTCCTGGCTCCGTATTGCATGTATTGTCAGTATCAGCGTCATCCTGCAACAATTTAGCAGTCTTAGGTACGCGTTTAAGTCGTGATTTTGCTACGGGGCCGCGTTTCTTTGACGTATAGATGTGGATAGGTAAATCTGCTAAGACTACATCCTGAGTATATCTAGGGGCTAACTTTTGTCGTGGGGCTGATGGGTTTTTTATGAAGATCTGTTGCTTGGGTTGATACTCCTCCTCCTGCTCGCGGGTTTTATTTCTATTTTCGATTAAAGAGGTGCGATTAGTAAGAGAGGTTTCGTTTATGATTTGGTATACTTTTTTCATTTGATCTCTATGGTTTAATACGTACTGTTGCAATAGGTGGCTACTAAGATCGATGTCCCACGGGTCTCGGCTATCAAGATGCCCAGTTATTACATCGAATGGTCTGCACTTAGTAAAACTATGGATTGAGCTATTATATCCGAGTAAGGCGTATGGTATTAGGTTATTGGCGGGTTCTTTTTTATGTTGAATACGTAGGATTCTTATATGTTCGAGTAACGTGGAGTGGAACCTTTCTATGTTGCCGTTATCATTGGGACTGTGAGCTAGCGTTTTATGGTGATTAATTTTGTGGAGTCTAGTGAATTCAGCGAACAGCTGATTAGCATACTCGGTACCGTTGTCCGTTATTATAGTTACAGGGAATCCGTGGTGAGTGCAGAACTGCAATAGGCCCTGTAAGATACTAATTGCGGTGCCGTCTTTCATAAGATATGCTTGCCCGTATTTAGAGAATACATCGATGAATGTTAGGTATTTTTCATTTTCGACCGTGAAAAGGTCCATATGAATTATCTCGAACGGTTTAGTGGGGGGTCGGATATTTTTATGTAGGGCAACTGTCGTTGCGTTTGCAAGTTGACTTCTATTTTGAGGGTTTTAATGGGGGTTTCCTCTGAAAATCCTGGTTTGCGTTACTAGTCGAGGGTTGGGGTTCCTCGCATTTAGTAGAGGGTTGAATTGGTTTTTGCTCAGGCGGTACGGCCGGTCCGAGATCCTGTACGTAATAGTAGTTGCCGTCGTCATAATAGACGTTATTATAGTCAGCGTGGTCGTAATCATAAGAGTAGGGTTCCTCCACGACGTAATAATCGTAGTTATATTCGTTACAATCGTTGAAGTTCATCTCACGGGTCTTAAAATAATTTATTGGGGGCGGGTTGCCAAACTTGCCCCAGTCGTGAGGTCTACTTGGCATGGGTTTAGCAATAAAATGGCTGACCCCGCTCATTGGCTGAGGTCCCGGGGCTAGGGCACGTGGCTGAATTCTGAATACGTTACTTTGCGCGTTATAGTTAGGCGGCGGCGCGCGGAACATTTGCTGCGTACGCGTTTGGTTATTAAGTGCGATGGGCGCACGTGGCGCGCCATGTGGTTGGAACATAGGTGGTCTCCCACTGCTCTGCGGAACCGGTGGCCGTTGCCAGTTTGAAAAGGGTTTCGGCATCGGCATGGGTAGAAAACCTGTGGGCTGTGTTAGTAATTTGGGCATAGGAGCGGTTGGAAGTGGCCTTTTTACACTCGCGCTATCATTACGGTCTTGCAGGTACATCACATTTAGTTCCTCTTGAACAAACTCCAGCGCCCTTTCGATGCTTTCAGGACGCATGCAACGTATGCGGGAACCCAGAGGTTCTTTTAGGCCACGTACAAACGCTTGCATTGTTAGTTTTTTGTATAGTGTACGTTTCGCTTCTATGGTGGTATTCACTGTTTCATGCAACGATATATAAGTCATGATGGTGCTGAATAACGATTGACACTGGTCGTAGTACTCTTGTGGAGTGCTGTTACCTTGAGCTGATACTAGGAGGTCATTATAGAGGGCCGTTTCGTCCCTCTGGTCGGCAAAGCTATTAATTAGAGTATTCCGTATTCCTGCCCAACTATCTGGGATGCCATTCGAATTAATTCTAGTTGCCGCGGTGCCTGTTATTTTATTTAGTATGCCGTTCAAAAGGCATAGATTACCTAACTCACTGCCCTGTGCATTACTTAAATAAGTACTAACTATCTGGTCACATAGTTTAATAAATCGCGTGAGTACGTTGGGGTTCCCATCGAACTCGGGGACTGGGCGTAGAGCCTTATAAATCGTGTCCGGATCGCACGACATTTTGCAGTCTTCGTATAAACTATTTAAACCTAAATCTATATCCCTATTCGAATCTAATACTAATTGCCTACTATTGGGTCTACCTGATGTAGACTCGCGAGGTCCTAAATTACGTGGGTGGAAAATTTTGAAGGATTAAGAGACTTGGGTACACAGGAAGCAACACAGGGAATAATTCAAGCGTACTCACATAACCTTCATATCGGTCTCTGGGGTCGATGTCTGGATCCCGTTCTCTCCCGGCAGCAATCCTTGAGTTCGGATACTCGATGAAGCTTGACAGCAGGTTAGCCGCGATCGCTCACGCGCGGTAGCGATAATATCGATATAAGATAGACCTAGCTAACCTCGAGAATCCTACCGACTGCGCCAATTACGAAGGCTGCGGCCGGGATACTTAAAAAAAACCAATTTAGATTTTAAAACTAGTTTAATTCAAGTAAAAGGAATTACAATAAAAGAAAACTATATCTAGCTAAATCTAAAGTTATGTCTTCCTTCAAAGCCGAAATAGAAGTGATCGGCCTCATGTTGCGCTGGCGCGATGGTGCCGCGGTATTTTGTTAGTTCAGCACCTTTGCCTCGTGTCGCTAATTGCGCATTTTACTTGTTTGTTATAATTGATTGAGGTCGTCCTTAGTCAGCGCTTTAGATATACTACGCCTGCGTAACAAACTTTCTTTATTCCCTTACAAAGTGTAGTAAGGTCTGTATTGTTTACAAAGTGGGATCATTTGTGAGTTCCGGTCGCCGCCGCGCCGCGCCGCCACCGTCACTGCTCGGACACGCGCGATTTAGTACCGCACTAACGACTACTCCCAACTGAGATATTAGTTTCTTCTCGCGGTTTGTCGGCACAATGCTCTTTGTTTATGTTCGAGCTCAGATAGGGTTGGTTCAAATGTCGTTTGTACATTTTGTTTAGGCATAGAAATGTAAACTAGAGGCCCTTTCCCTGTAGGGGTTTATAAGTGACGTGACATTCTACTTTTGCAATAACCGCCTGAATATTCCTTACTAGGTTCTTAAAAGTACCTACATACTTATTTAGTAGGATAATGGATAGCAAAAATATTTCACAAAAGTTCTACTGCAGTCAGTTAACAATAAAATGAACTTCTAATTTCAACACAAGGCCTGAATTTTCTCCATCAACATGGCTGCTAATAGCTCCGTGAGAGTTATTTCGCAACATTAATATCCGAAAAAATATCCCGAAATATATCCCGATATTGAATAAATAATAAACACGCGTACTTTGATGGCTTCTAACAAAACACGATGCCATTAGCGATCCGCTTCAGGTTCAATGATGAGGAATTAAAACATTCGTCGGCTGCATACAACATAATCTGATTATTCAGACATTTGACTCTTTGATATTAGTGTTAAGAGGGTTGTCACTTGAATAAATCAGAGCACGTTAGATTACGACACTAAGTATAAGTACCTACTTTGTTCTGATGATATATTGAATGTTATAAGAAGATTCAGGATCCACTCTAACTATCCAATTAGTTGGAAAAAAGTAGAATTGATTCTAGTCGCCCATTGCAAATGATAGTTTCGTATTTATGGGAAAGAAACTCCACCGTTACTCTTTTAAAATATTTTATAATTTTTTGTATACACTTATTATGTAATTAAATGTGAAGACGATGCATCTAGAATAAAATTATTGTACCACAATAGGTAAAAAAAAAAAAAAACCCTCCTTTTTTGGCTTCGCCGTAGTCGGTAGTGAAGCAATGACTGATAAATTAATTATGTGATAGATACATGGTGCTCAAATATTTCCAAACATTGTAAAAGTATATGGGTTTCCTGTAATAAGTGTTTAAGGTAATCATAGAATGTAAAATAAATGTCATGAAAAGGATAAAGTATACAATACAGCGTACAGTCTCAGCTTGAACAGTCAGAAGAAGAACCGAGACTGAGTATCTTTAACTTCCGTCAACAAAACCAAGCTTGCGTTTTTGACTCTAAAACACGGTCTCGGTATTTATCTGTAATTATATTTTGAAAATGTTCAACATCGCTTTAAACTTGGCCGAGCCAAGTTATCGAATCATAAAGGCATTTAGGTAAGTACTGACAAACCATGTGATGTATTTTGTGTTTTTGTCCTACAGAAAATAACGACCTTATCTCGATCCGCTAAACTGTAAAAAAGAACGCTGTGTAATACTTAAAGACTTTTTGTACTTAAATATTTTTTGCGAATTAGCGAACGTTTAATCTAAAGATTTAAGTATTTTTGGGCAATTAAATCCAAAGTTGTTAAACGTTTACTAGATAAGCGTTTAACAACTTTGGATTTAATTGTTGTCGTAGAATCGTGAAAATTTTCTTAATTAAATTAATTCCATAAAATGTAGAACTTTTTGCATTCCTCGAAGTAGTGGGGTGAGGGAGGATAATAGCAGAGGGATCACTATTAACATTTTACTGTCCAGAAGGCAGAAATCAGGGCTGATAAGTCCGTAGGCGTTCTACGGGACTTCGTAGCCGCGGTCTACGAGCCCCGCGCTACGCGCTACGAGTCATTCATGTTGTGGAGCGGAGTCTGTAGGCAACGTCAGTTGGCGCGTCGCGCTCGCCTCAGTCGCTCGTGTTCCACCGCTCGCAGCGCTGCAGCGAAACTTTACTCGACCATACGAATCATCTCTCGCGTGTGTTTTAGATTATTTATCTACAGTGAATGTTAAATTAGTTTGTGGATTTTAAACGTTAAAAACTAAACTTTAAAACGTTTCTAGTGTTGTTAGTCTACAGTTTTGAACTTACTTAGAAAAACTTTCAAGTAAGTATTTAGTGACTAATTTAATGTATCAATAAGGAATTACAGATAATTATTTTACTTCTGAATATGTTGTCTAAATCAAAACAATATTTTGGGATGTAAAATTTTTATAGACAAGCTTTTCAATTAGAGTTTGCAAATGATTCATTATGAATCTAACTCAATAAGCCACCATGAAATGCATCAGAGCCTGAGCTTTTCCACAGTTACTTGCGAGTCACACGACTGTGACTATCTCAGATAAGTGTGACACTTGTCGCGACTGTGGGACATATATCGCACACATATTCGCGACACCATGCCTCTATTAGGAAAGCCGGCTATCGAGCGAGAGATAATGTTATCAGTGTGTAATTAAAAAGCAACTTGTGATAATGCTTTCCATTTGGCGCTCGTTACTGATAATGTTTTGGGAAGGATCACACTTTTGTAAACGTTTATCTACGAGACTATTGACACACAGATAAAAGATGTTTTAAAATGAATTTTACTTACAGTCGTTTTTTGTGTTGGTGCTACATTCGGATATTTTTAGGTGATGTTTTAAAATTAATCCCAATGATTACTTTATTGGTATGAACGGGTTCTTTTAGGAAAAAAAAGAAAAATATTTCCGGAGGCTCTAGCTAAGTTAAATATATTTAACCAACTCCAAGGATGATTAACAGACGTTTTAGATGAAATTGTTATAACGCCTGAGTGGGAATCGTAGGATCATGTATTGAATACTTAACAAACATGGCTTTTAATATGTTAAATACTGCTTTGAATTAGAATTTGAATTCTAATAAAGTTTGAATATTTTATACACATAGTGATTAAAATACTCAACCTTTATTTTTAAAACGTGCGGTAGGTAATAGTTTTGAAAAAGTATATGCGCACGCACACTATAAACCATTTCCTAGTTGCAAATCATGGCTCAGAATATAATTGCAAGTTTTCATTGCAGAAGACCCGCCTGAGAGATTGGTTATGTTTACATGAGATTGTAATGTATTGTAATTGTAAAGTAAGTAGGTTGGATCTTTCTCAGAATATTGTCTGAGATAACAGCTGTTATGTTACACACGCAAGTATTATACGACTTACATAATTATACACGTAGCTGTTGTTTTTCTGAAAAAACAAAATTTTATTAAGAGCGTGCATTCTGAAAGTGGGCAACGTCGCAAATAGATGTCAAATATTTCGCTGTTTTGATTAATTTGGCAATTTTTCTGTATGAAAAATAGTAGTATGAAATATGGCTAACTAGTGAACTAAAATATTGATTATGAAATGCAATAATTAATATCGTAACACCGAATATTTAGTTTTAGATGTAAAAAAGTATTTGGAAACATTCCAAATGCCTTTTTAGGGTTCCGTAGTCAACAAGAAACCCTTATTGTTTCGCCATATCCGTCTGTCTGTCCGCGGTTTAGTTCAGAGACTGTTAGTACTATGTAGCTGGCATGGTTATACATTATGAATCACGCTGACAAAGTGGTAAAATAAAATCATGAATAATGTTTTTTTTTACGGTTCCTTCCCTACACGCAAAGTGGGGATGTTTTTTTTTCCTCGTCTCCCCCATGATGTGGGGTGTGCTTGGAAATTCGTTTAAAAATATCGCGAATTTGCAAATTTTTGAGAGTCAAGAGTGCCCCCACGCCCTGCCAGCTAAATGGTTGGTTCTGGATCTGAGGAAAAATTTACAGCAGTAGTATATATAACGAAATTAAAAGGAAGACGATCACAGCTAAGTACGCTTTACAAGTTTACGAACGTAATAATCGACCAACTTACGCTTGCAGTTGAAAAAACATGTTCTCCCATACATTCCGCATGGGAGAACATGTTTTTCAACTACAATGTTAAGTTTGTTGAATTCCGTGTATGAAAATAAGAGTAGGCACAGGAACGTACCGTTTTGGTACCTGTACAATAATTCAGTAAGCAAACTCGGCCTTGCTAGTTAGGTAGACTGCCTGACTGAAGTTATAGAAAGAAAATCAACTACACCGGTAACTCTTCCTTCAAGGTCATAATAACATTCTAGTAATTCATTTATGTTTCTTGAAGCACCTTCAACAAACTAATAAAACTAAGTAAAATGTGAAGCGATTCACTGAAGTTCGCAGCGCCGACGGGCTCACGACTAGAGCGCGCGAGTTGCTCAGCAGTACTTGTGGGCATTCAGACGGACGAGCAACTTTATTTAATTCTCGGATAGAATCACTAGTTTTATGTTAAGTACATTACATAATATTACGCATTGTTTTTCAAAAGGGTTAGGCAGCAGCCAACCCACCGTCCGCGCCGCCAGGGCTGAGAGGTTCGGGGATTTGTGGTTGTTAAGTAGTTTGTTTTTAATATTCTTCTCTGGGTACAATAATCTAGTTATTGAAATGAGAGAGAATTCTTTCTTAGTTTTCAATAACAATTACCTACGTATCTTTGTCTAACCGTGAGCACAGATTTATTCTACAGAATAAAAAAATAACTACGACTCTAAAGGATAATGTACCTAAGGTGTTTATGGGTACCTTCTGGAACAACGTGGTAGGGGGACAGACAACATTAAGCGTAGGATACCGAGCGGAGCTAGAATACCGCGCGCGTCTTTTTGCGATACAACAGAAGCGTGACATTGACAGCAATGACAGCTGTCACTAATATAATTGCACGAAACATCTACAGAAAGAAAGGAAAAAAGAATCCCATAGAAAGGAAAAAAGATAACGTGGTTCCGATATTCGAACCGACCGAACAATATAACCGAACGCTAAAAAAAGATGATCCTGTGCAGCCAATCTCATCTTGTCCATATTCTCAAAACTTTTTGTATGAATTATTTGCCCTATATTATGTTAAAACACAACTCTACCCTCAACAGCATGGTTTCTGCAGCAACAAATCCACCGTCACCAATTTGGTATCATACCTTGAGGCATAGCGATTTCAGCAGCGCTTTTGATAAGGTCGATTAGAAAATCCTACTGCTGAAATTAACATAGTCTTGGCATACACACTAGGGTGTCCCGTCATTGTATGAGTTTTTTTTTTCGACCTACGCTATCGCCAGAGGTATCAAAATTTGTGTAATTGTACACAGATCACGCAAAAGGTAGACAAACTAGAATTGCGTATCATCTTGAGGGCTCTACCGCACTTTAAAGTTTATATTTTTACGTTGTTAACCGTATGCCTAAAATAATACAAAAATTAAGTTTAAAAGGTATTTAATTATTGAAATTAGTGAAACAAAGCACTTTAGGGGTATGAGGAACAGGGTGTAAAGTTCAGTCATCCCCCATAGAAAAGGGAGGATCCTCCGACCAGACGGGTGTCATGTCTGGCGGGCAATTGCCCAGAGGTTGAAGTCGTGAGCTTGTATATATGTCCACCGCGCGGTAAACTCTAATTGCGCGATGCAGGATTTGAGTGACGTCAGGATGTTGTGTGACGTCAAGTCTTTGATGCGTAGTTCGCATGTGGCGGTGTAGATGCCGCCACAGCACAAAAAATAAAATAAAATAAAATAGAGCTATATTCAATGACACAAACTTAGAATTTTAATATATTTTTGTGTCCAAATCCATTCTTCTGCAAATATATAAAACCATCTCTAGAAGTAGCGTCAGTTACACTTTGTGACACTTTCTGTTGCTTGCTGAGACACATCATATACACACAAGTTTAACACATCTTTCCACAGACTGTATTTGACAAGTAAAATTCATAGTTAGAGAAAATAAATTATTTGAATTTTAGAGTCTTGTCTTTTCATCCATGAAAGTAAATGCTTTTTATTACGATACCTCCAATATCTTTTGAATCTTCTGTTCGGGCTTTAGATACACCTCTGTGGATTTTGTTTTTATCAATAACCATGAACCAAGGCTAAATCTTCGGTATAAACCAAGTCGATGTCAGCCAAAACCGCAGAAGCAACAGCTGCAGCAGATCGCGTCGATAAGCCGTATCTATCACAAACCTTAGCAACTGTTGGCAATGGCAAGGTATTCCGATTCGTCGTTGAAGTCGCCGGTGTTGCTGTCGGGTCCGTATTTGTAGGGGATACCTCTCTTATCAGACAAGTTTCTGGCGAAGATTTATGCACCGAATCTTTATCACAATTTGAGGCAGAATCAGTTTCTTGAGTAAAACACGACTTTTTTGCTGCCTTTATTGACTATTCAACTTGTATCTGCTTTCGTTTAATTAATCTAACCGTTTTGTTCTAATAACAGCGCTTATAAACATTTTCCTGTCATTTCTTTGATCCAACAAAAACTTCTCTCATTGATGGGAACTTTTAAGGTATTAAACACGAACAAGTTTCAACTGAAGTGCATTTCACAAGCAGCAACGTCGAATAACTCTTCAGATGACTCCAAAAAACACTTCAGTTTGTTTTCAAAACTATCATTTCGTTTGCTTTTGGGGTATCTTTTCAAATTGATGTACTTTTCAAAATAGGATTTCAGTCATTCAAAAACTCGTTCCTTAGTTACGATTGGAATCCAAGTTTTGGTCCAAATATTTTTGAATTCTTCATAAACAATCGCATATTATATCTAAATTGGATGGATCCTTTCCATTATAGTTCAATTTCCGTTCGTTCTTGACAAATAAATTTCCTTTTAATGACGTCCCATATAATTGATACCTGCCGATCGTCAAGTTGGTATGGTCCCAATAAACCGCTTGCAAATAGTCTCACTACACCTTGAACTCATTATTTAAAAATCACAAAATACATAACTTAAAGTTATAGTATAAAAATTACTTTGGCTACGAAGTAAATACTCGCGAGTCAAGTTACGAAAATCCTCCATAAAAGTTGAAACTTGAGGGAATTTGCAGGTTGATTCGAAGTCGCTGGTAACGTGCTGTTGCATTCAAATCGAAACGCCGTGTATGTATTACACATAAATAGAACAAAAAGTTAATATTTTTTATATTTAGTTCCGGAGCCGAAACTAAGGATAACTAAATATAATCATAAAAATACATAATTTTTCAAAACTTTGAAGATCGGTAGAACCCTAAAGATATAGCTTTATTTTATTTTTAAATTATATTTTTAATCTACTATCAATTACGCAAATTTGAGGAGGTCTGGCGTTAAGGAAAACCGAAAAAAATAATTTCGGGTCGCCCTAGCATACTGCATACCCTGCTGGAGTGGTTCAGATTGAATCTATGCGGGCGAACACCAAGAGTGATGGTAAATCAATCTCCGGAGTATATCGCAACCTCCGATGTGCCCCAAGGATCTTATACTAATTATCTTTGTTGTATTCATGAATGACAATAAATTGCATCAAGGCAATGTTCCTTATTTGCCGATAACCTTAAAATCTATCGTCAAATAAAACTCCAGAAGACATTGCTCTACTCCAATCTGATTTGATCTCAATACCGAGCTGGTTTGTGATGAATGGAATGGTTCTGAATTTCAGCAAATGAACATAACATTTACGCGGAAAAAACAACCCATCACTCATCAACGGGACACCATTGCAACAAGACAAAAACATACGGGATCTAGGTGTAGGGCTTAGCAGCGATCTCTCATTTATCACAAGACATACATAATTAATATCAAATATGAAATAGCAATGAAAACGGTTGGGTTCATCAACAGAATTGGCAAAGCATTTAAGGGAATCTTGGCATTGAAAGTACCATATCTGTCTGGAGTCCGACTTGTAATATTGATATAGACAGTATTGCGCGTAAAAGAAAATGGAACCTATAAAGAATGGAATCTTTTAAATTCTCCGCATTCAGTATTAAAAATAGGAATGGAACCTACTTTTAACTAAGTAACTCAATAGAACCTAGGACCTATTAAGGTATTCAATAAAAACCATCATTTACCTTTCATATATTTAGTAAGTAACAAAATCACACAAGTTACATTTTTAAAGACATTTAAATAGGACAGAACCTTATACCTACGTTAGGTATTCTATTTTCACAAATAGGTACACATTTTATACCTACTTTAGTTATAATTATTAAATCGGTACTTAGTGGCAAGGGTACGATACCCGTTACCTTTTACACATAATATACATGGAATGGCTAAGAAATATGGTTTTAGAAAAAGTAAATACTCATCTTTATATAATTTGTGCAGAGCTTCTGCCTCACAACTTCACACGACACCCAGTACTTAGTTTTCTGTGCGAGATATCCTTATGTATACATAAGGTATACAGGAGGTTCAACAGCAGTGGCGGGAGATTTCAAGCAGTTTAAAATGGCGGAGATAAGACCCTGGTTCGAGTCAGCACCGTCGGACAGTTGGCACAGAAGCTCCTTGGATGTTTGGCCAGAGCTTCCGCGTGATAGCGTACTTGCTTTCTTTGGCTTACCATCCAGAGTTTCCAGTTTGCAGTGTACTATCTCCTTGTGGAGATCTCTTGAGCAGCTTAATATTACGGCAGACATCAGAGGGTCTTTACCGGTAAACAGCTAGCATAAGGAGTCCGCCGAGCTGACCGTTGCATTCCCGCCACTTTGGACCAATCACAAAGCGCCTTACAGTTTTGGCTGAATATCTATTATCACAGTTATTAATAAACAAAACTTATGTAGTGAGACTACTTTAAAATTTAATGAGATAGTTTAGCAATATAGCTGTGTTTATTTAGAATGTTTATGTAAGATCTGATGAGATATTAGTATTGGTGTATTGGTATCCACCAATCACAGAGCGTTATACATTAAGAGGCTTAATGATTTATTAAACAAATCTTTTATGGTGAAACTGTTTTAAAACTGAATAACATAATTTAGAAATTTAGTAATTTTATAATTCTCATCTTTATGTAAAGTTGATAAAATATTAACATCATTGGAATGCCCCGAGAACTGTTTAGAAACGACGATGTTTACATGACATTGCAGTGTTAAGAAATATTAAAGTATCATACTATTCAATACTCAATACACAATACTTTATTGCATTCCATAATGTGAGATAAAACAGTTGGTATGTTAGACATTGTATCAATCATGGACCCTGTCGGGCACAGCAAAGTTAATTAAATGATAATAGGAGACAGGATGAAGGCGCTTTTTGTTTAGAAGAATTAAATGAAAATATTACATTATAATGTTATGTAGCTTCTTTGGTATTTATATTTTGTATCATAATTATATTTAATTGCGTAATTATAATCCTATTTGTATGAGTCTTAATATTTGGGTTTAATTTATTGCAGGCCCGGGTTATACTAAAATTATAAAAATATTCAAATTATTAGTGTGTCTTTATTATTGAAATGAGATTTAATTAGCTATTTATTATAATTAATTTAAGTTTATAGTATTTACGCGTTTTTAAAATTAGTAAATTTATTCATTTTAATTGAAAAATAAAAGGAAATGTCGGTATTATGTCAAAATGTTTTTATTGTTGTTGAAATTTATCGTCAAACTATTCGTCAATAGTGTAGTAGCTTTTAATTATTAGGAATTGTTTCAATTTATTGATAAATATATTATTGTTATTAGTATTTTTAATGTATTCCGGTAACTTATTGTATATTTTAATAGACATAACAAATGCACTGGAAGAATGCATTTTTAATCGTGAAGTGGGTATGTTAAGTCTATTTTCATGTCTGAGTGATATTTTAGTTTGAATATCACCTCTTTTAGTATAGAATTGAGGATATTTTCGTACAAATTTACAAATTTCAAGTATGTAGAGGGAAGGCAGGGTTAATATTTTAAGGTCTTTAAAGTGGGGTTTTCAGGAGTCAGTTACTTTGATATTCATTAAAATTCTAATCATTTTTTTCTGCAGAGTGAATACTCAAACTCAAACTCAAAGCATTTATTTCAATTAAACCATTTACAGGCACTTTTGAATTGTCAAATAGTCGGTCAGTTAGAAAGTTGAAGCTAATTGCCCATTCCAAAACGTAGATCTTTATGGAGAAGAACGGGCAAGAAACTCCAAGGACACTCTTTTAAATATAGCAAATTACAAAATCCTGGTTACATTATTCTTATTGTTTCTATATGTGAGAACAATGTACAAAACAAAAAAAAAATAGTGTCGGTGCGTCTGTGCTATCATTATCACGTTAACTATTTGTAATGAAAAAGTAACCAAAACCACAAATCATAACATTCGTTCGGAAACTAGTCTTTCAAGTCACAATATTTTTTATTGCGACTTAAAAGACTTGACTTTACTATTAACATAAATTATCTGTCTGTGAAAATATTAATTCAGGAAGTGATCATTACATGTATTTAATTTAGAACTCTTGTTTCACAAAATATTAATTTACAGTGAGGATAGAATGAATAAATAAAGTTGAAATGGAACGTAACCATAAGTCAATGCCAGCTGTCTATATGACAGCTGGCAGTGTCTCTTATTTTCTCATTGTATCTTATTAAAGTAGGTACAGCGTTTTACATTATCAACAAACAGTTATTTTACTATAAATAAGAGCAATACAACACGCGCGTTAAAAAAATTACTCGGTGTTTCTTTGTATTGTTCTGAATGTGATGAAATATTGAAATTTTTATTTTATAATTTAATCTTATTTTAAATTTGAGTTATGTTTATGTATCAAATTAATGTTATTGCTAATATTGTAATTATAATTTTTTAAATTGAATAATTGTTTACCTTTTAATAAGAATGTTGTGCATGCCTTTAGGTGATGTATTTACACAGTATTGAAGACTCAGGATTACCTATTGTTACTATCTTTGTAAATTATAATGTCGTTGGTGTCTTGCTTATTAAATAAATATAATATTTGAATACCATTTGATGCGTTCTGACAATAAGACGTATTATGTATGTAACGCATACATTACAGTTCCTACTTACATAACACAGGGTTCTCACACAAATTTCGATCAGCGATTCATTTGTTGTCCGCAGTGATAGTAGTTCTGACTTTGTTCATTCTTCCTTTCATATTCAGTCCATTCTTCTTTGGAATGCGCTTCCTCTTGATATCAGGACGGCCACCAGTCGGTATGCATTTAAGCGGAAACTGTGGAGTTATTTTCAAAATAAATAGATTAGAGTCATCTCAACACCTTGATTTCGTATATTTTTATATATATTTAATATAGGTATATATTATAGTAAATATTGTATGTATGGGTATGTAGTTTGTAATCTATTTATGTATTGTTGTATCTATTTTAGTTATAAGTCATTAGAATATAATTTTTCTTTTTTTTTTCTTTGTCCCTCTCAAATAGAGCACCTGCCATGTAATCTCTTCACCACCCTTGGTTGACTGGTAGAGAATTCCTAAGGCATTAAGTCCGCCTTTGTACTTTTTTGAGTGTGAAAAGTTTGAATAAATAAATAGTATTACCTTACACATTATAATAGGTACAAAATCCAGTATACCTGTGTCAAGTAGGTATTAAAATGTTACCTATTTCTATATATTTTGTTTCTGATCTGTTCAGAGATGGAGAGAGTGCCGTTAACTCGCACAGCACCCGGCGGCACCTGGCAATAACTGCGATATCGAAACGATCCTTAAACGATAAAAATAATGTTCCCAATACTTTTGATATTACTCTGAACTATGAAAGAACTCATTCATCTCGGTATTAACGGAACAGAACTATTTAAACTATTGATCGATATAACAGAACTGTTATATTATTACTGTAGTTTTATGTAATATAATGTAGTAGGTGTAGGTCTTTTCCCCATTTCAAATTAACAAAATTGATTGATACCTCCATACAAAATATTATATTGTCGGTAGGTTCCTCTTAATTTATACCCGTCACTCAGTTTATCGTTATCCATCAATAACATGTCAACGTATTCTGATGAAGTCATTAATAAATATTGATGGAGTCTGAAATCAAAATGTATTGACCTAGTAACTGTGGCTCCCTGTAAATAACGCGTCACCCACATACTTACATTATTTTTTGACAATAAAATAATAGTCGTCTGTGTGTAGACTATTAATATAGAAGAAAACAGCGTAGAACTGGATGAAAAGCCCTAACTCTAGAAAATATATTAAAGGCAAAGTCATACAATTTATTTCAATTAGGCACATAAGAGGCACTTTTGAACGTCAATTTTACACAAAATAGAATTGGTTCTAGTCGCCCCTTCCAAAAAGTGATTCTCGAATGGAGAAGAATGGGCAAGAATCTCCATCGTTACTCTTTTAAAATGTTTTTACAATATTTTGTATACATTAATTATATAATTATATGTGAACACGATGCATCTAGAATAAGATTACTATACCACGATAGGTTAAAAGAATGAAAATAGACGCAATGACAGATAAATGAATTATGTGATAGATACATGGTGCTCACATACTTACAAACATTGCAAAATTATACGATATTCCTAACTTTTTAACAAGTAATACTAATAAGTCAGTGTGTGAGGAAGTAATCACAGAATGTAAAATCAATGTCATATAATAATTTATACAACTTAAATTAGCAACCAGTTTGATCTTGTCTCGATTCTAGATTATCCTATGGAGCAGGAACAGCATGTTTCCGAGCATTCTTATTTTGGATATAATCCTCTAATTTGTAATATGCTTGTTTACAAAGTGTACTTTTAATATGAGTTTTAAATTTTCTTTCATTTAATTGTAATACCTATATCACAAGGTATTTTGTTGTAGCATTTAACGCAGTACCCCATAAAAGATGTATGTACTTAAGATAAACGGAATAGATGAACTACCCCCATCTCTGATTAGACAATGTGCAGATGAACTTGCCCTTTTGTGTTTTGATAAATCAGTTCTTTGATGAAGGTACTTTTCCTGATCAACTTAAAAAGGCTATTATAAAACCATTATTTAAGAAAAACTTGAAAACCGACCCCGATAATTACCGACCCATAGCTCTGCTACCTACGGCTTCAAAAAATTTCGAAAAGGCTGTGCGACCGTGTGTACAGTTTCTGTGAAAAATATAAAATCTTTGATGAAGGTCAAAACGGGTTTCGTAAACATCGATCAACCACCGGGTTAGCTGTCTATAAATATATGCAAGAAGTTATTAATATTATAAATAATAAAAAATATGCAGTTGGCATACTTTTAGACATGACAAAGGCATATAAAAAAGTACAGTTTAAAATTTTATTAGACAAATTTCGAATTTCGAATTCGTGGAACTACACATAAGTGGTTTGCGTCCTACTTAAAAGATAGAGAGCAATATGTGCAAATAGAACATTTTAACCATGACCAAAAACAAATAATACAAGTAAGGTCTGATAAGAAGATTATAAATGCATCAATTCCCCAGGGCAGTGTTATTGGATGTCTCTTATTCATCATCTACGTCAATGACCTTCCCAAAATCATGAAAGAACCATGTGTGCTATTCGCAGACGATATATCTCTGCTTACTACATGCCAAACTAATAGTAATATTAACGAACAACTAAGCACGATATTTGAAAAAACAAAAAAATTGATGTTTGTACACAACCTTGGGATTAATTATAAAAAAACCAAACTAATGACTTTCTACCCCCAGCAAAAATCCCCATTATCAGTTAATTTCACAACAAACGGAACAAAAATTGAAGTAGTTAATATAAATTATAAAGACTTTACGCTATTAGGACTCACAATAGACACACACATTTCATGGAAGTCCCATATAAAAACAGTAAGATCAACGCTCTCAACATTTACCTACGCACTCCGAGAAGTCAAAAAAACTAGCGACTTGCGAACTGCACTTACTACATACTACGCCTACGCTCATGCATGGCTCAGCTATGGCATTATTATGTGGGGAAATAGCACAGACGCGCAAACGCTTTTTATTCTCCAGAAGAAATTAACTCGAATCATAGTCAACATAAAACAAACCGACAGCTGTAAACCCTTTTTCATCTAAACTATAATAATATTATAAAGCTGAAGAGTTTGTTTGTTTGTTTGTTTGTTTGAACGCGCTAATCTCAGGAACTACTGGTCCGATTTGAAAAATTATTTTAGTGATAGATAGCCCATTTATTGAGGAAGGCTATAGGCTATATATATCATCACGCTAAGACTAATAGGAGCGGAGCACCAATGAAGAATGATTCAAAATCGGGGGATTTTTTTCCTATTGAGAGCTTCCGCTGCGTGCGCTGCGTAAACGGTTAAAGTTTCTCAAAAATCATGTATGATAGAATTGGTCCCCTTTAAAAGTTCTAAAAAAAAGTCCGCGACAGCATAATTATGTCTATCTTTTAAGGTTAGCTCACTATAACGTTTTTTATGCTAACCAAATTTCTTCTTAAATAATGCATTATTTGCGAAGGTATTTTTTATAAACATTATTAATCCTTATCCAAATAAATACGTTATTCATCACAAGTATTTAATTTAAAACAAAATTGCCCTTTACATCATAATAGATTTACGCCAAGAGTGTTTTTCGCACGGGCAACTATATGTTGCCCTATCGAGATCTGGTTCTGGTGAAAATCAATATCTACTTCTGGCGGAAGAAAACAAAACTAAAAATATAGTGTACGCACTAAGTACTTTAAAATAACATTAGTTTAGTTTTTTTGAGAATAACCTACAATCTACATGATATAAGATTATAAGACCCAGTACTTACTCACCTATATAAACGAAGTCGCGGGTTAAGGCTCGTTCAGACCAGCGCGACGCGACGGCGCGACGCGACTCGAACAATACAGTTTCTACGAAAACTTCACGGTATAACAATAACCATTGTCGCGTCGCGCTGTCGCGTCGCGCTAGTCTGCACAAAGCTTTAAAGTTAGCGTTAGCTCAAAGTAACTATTCCACGCGGACGAAGTCGCGGGCGGAAGCTAGTAAAACATAAAATACTCACCTTACCATCTATCTATATCCTAGAAACTTGCAAATTTGTTAGAAAACATATGAACTTTTTCACAACCCGCGGCGATAAGCACAAAGACCGATCTGTCAGATACAAAAATATGTTAATGTTACCCTCTTCGCGCATGAAACTACATTCAAATAGCCCCTACGTAATGTCCATAAAAATATTTAATAAACTACCAGATGCAGTAAAAGATGCAACCAGCGATACGAAATTTATAAATAAGATCAAGCAAATATTAATTAAAAAAGCCTACTACACAATAAACGAATACATACATGACAAAAAAAATGTTTAACACAAACAGACACCGTATACAGTTAGTCGTATATAACAATTTATACATACATAGACAAATATTATAATATTATATATGATTAATTAAATTGACCTTATCAAATAATTATTATGCACCACACTTACACTTATAATATCTGATCTCAAATAATGTTAAGAATATATTTAAAAATTGTTGATTGTTACTTAATGTTTTATTTTGTTTAATTTTAATTTTATTTCTTTTAATTTAATTTTAATTTTATTTCTTTTAATTTAATTTTATTTCTTTTAATTTAATTTAATTTTTAATTTTATTTTATTTTATTTTATTATTAAGAATTTATTTAATACTTTTTGCTGTGCCCTACAGGGTCCGTAATTGTACCTTAGCTATAAGCCATTATAACACCTATATACTTACATTATGGAATGCAAATATAGATATGAATATGAATATAATCTGAAAAATTGTTGATCTATTTTATCGTTATTTCTAGTATTAAAATTATCTCTATCACTTATTTTATTAAAAATATGTGGATTTTTTCTTACATACATAATATTTTCATAACATTCTCAATAATTAATATAATAACCTACATAGTACAAAGTGTGTGTGTGTGTATAAGATAAAATGTGTCTTTCCCCACTAGGTATGTTGTAGTTGGTTTCCAGTATAATTGCAAATTATAAATATACCTCTTGGTACTTTTTCACCATCTCACAAAATCTGATCTCCGTACCTACTCGTACTTATAAGCGAAAGCGAAAACGAGATTCGGTAAGACTTGATCTATTTTCGTTTTCGGTTTTCGGCAATTTCTGGTCAAAATATTCATTTTGGGCAATTTTCGTTACAGAAAACAAAATAAGTCGCAAATCAGCTCTTTCAATTAATTTAGTTTTTCAGAGAAAATTGCTAGTTACAACTAACAAAATAACTGTGAAAATGCAAAACAAAAGGCTTTTTATGGCATATAACATCAAAATATTTGCTTATTCTGACTCTTGACATACAGGTACACCTAGTTCAGGAGTCAGAGGCTTCAAACAAGTTTCTGTAACCTGTCAATAAATAATTATTTGATTTAATATTATATGTGCCTACTATAATTATGAGAAAAGCATAGTTAAAGTTTCGTGTGATGTAAGTTTAAATGATTAAATATAATGATAAAAAGTAAAACCTAACACAAGTAAAAATAAAATATTTCGTTTTGGGCTTTTTTTATTTTCGGTCGGACTCTACTTATAGGCACAAAAACAACCCCGTCGAATCGATACCATGTCAGTAACGAGGGGCGCGCCTCAAACAAAGGGTTTTTCCGCGCGACTGCCAGCACGTGTGACTCACGTAAAAACATGCGAAGCAGAGGGCGACCCTCTCTAATTGCACGACAGATCAAATCATGACCTGTGGCATACCTTTACTTACACGCAATATGAGACACAGAAGGCCCACTGACAAAAAGGTTAGAACATATTTATTTGTCGAAAGGACAAACAGAACTCATACAAAACAATCATAAGCAGAAACCCTAACTAGACAAAATCAAACTGGTTGCTAATTTAACTGTATAATTTATTCATTTACATTATGGGATTTCTTGAACTCACACACTGACTTATTAGTAGGTATTACTTGGATATACTTTTACAATGTTTGTAAATATGTGAGTACCATGTATCTATCACATAATAAATTTATCTGTCGTTGCTTCATTATTTTTTTTACCTATTGTGGTAGAGTAATCTTATTCTAGGTGCATCGTTTTCTCATATAATTAATGTATACAAAATATTGTAAAACATGTTAAAAGAGTAATGGTTTAGTTTCTTGCCCATTCTTCTCCATACGAAAGCTACCTTTGGAAGGGGCGACTATAAACAATTTTTTTATTTTTTATTTTGGCTTTCAAAAGTGCCTTTTAAGTGCCTATTTACAATAAATGAGTTAACTTTGAATCTTTAAACAGACTCCGGATCCAGGTAGGCTGGAGCAAGGAAAACCTGTTCAGGTGGAGATTCACAAACAACGGGACACTTGTAGTCGTACCCAGCGTGTCCTGTAGTCTGCGATATACAAACTGATGGACGCTAATGAAGGCATCAAAATCGTAGCCAAATTCTAGGACGACACAATTTGGATTGCTTTCGACACGAAAAGAAGAGGAAGCAGAAAATCAAACCCTGTACAGTGTACAATAGCATCTGATCTTAAAACAAGTGGAAGTCCAAGAAAGTAAAGTTCCAAGAAAACATAAAGAAATATGTATATACAAGCCTTGAGAGCTGTACTTGAACGGTACACAATAGACTATACCTCTGATCTAGAGGAAACGATGTCTAGCAGAAAACGATTAGTTTTATGAAACCCTCACAGTAATACGAAGGTAAAGTTAGGCTGTACCTATCCTCAAATCCTCTACAGCAAGCACTTAATTTGCCAAAATTAAGAAACCATTGTTGATTATTTTGTCATCAATGTAATCAATCAGAAGACGCACTCTGTACATCAGAGTGCACCTTCTGAATGGGTAAAGTACTGTGTACATTGTAATTAGTGCAGTGCTCACGGTGTTTTACATGTGGGGTAGGCAGAGCAACTGGGGGATTTATAGTGGTTAGCGACACCTTCCATGGCATGACAAGATGTAGGTATGTTCCACAAACATGCTTAGATACAAATTCGTAATTACTGTAATCAAATAAATATTATAATTATTGGCGTTTGGGTTAGTCTTGATACCCTTCCAACATAAAAGTCTTCTTCCACTTTGTACAACAAAAGTTATATTAGTTTCGCTCACTGTAATTTGTTATTTATAAGTCTAAGCTCCAATTTTACAATTAATGACATAAAATGACAGAATTAAAACAAAATAGTTACCTTGTCAACACTTAAATAATATTAGAACATGCAAAGAGGAAAAACTTTGAGGAAATACCTACAACCGCATTGATGTCATCTCAATGATGTTTCGTTTGCATCATTCTCATTGGTTCAGGTCAATGGTGCATACGGTACAACGGGTAATTAATTTGTAAGACGTTTAACAGTTAATACAGAGCGATAATTACTAACTAACATCTAATAATGTGTATAATTAATAATTATTAGGTAACCTAATTAAACACAATGTCGTTATGTGCTAAGAGTCTGCGACGATCAGACCTTTGTTATTTTATAAAAACTGAAAGTTTCTCTGTGTATGTCCCCAATACAGTTAAGAACAATCCCCGACTATGAAGTTTGGATCATGGTCGTGTTTTTTACGTAGGTATCAATGTAATATTTGTTGTGAATATTTGACCAAAAAAAAACATGTTTTTCCATTGCGGGTTAGCGGGAATGCCGTTCATTAGTTAACATACAGTATATACATCGCGCTCGCACCTACGGCAGATTTTCAATGTGTCTGACATGATGGAAGAACTATCGAAACAGTCTGACTACTGAGGAAACATCTTTTGATAGCTCCCCAAGTAACATATATAAAATTCAACTTTTATACTATAAAGAAAGTATAATTACAATTTATTATAGTTTAAGGGTGTCTGACAGGGGGCTGGAACCATACTCAGTGTCTGAAAAATGGACGACGTGACTTCTAATATTATTCCAAATAAAATTATATAAAAACTGAGCTTTATACTTTAACGAATTTGAGGTGAAATTTTATATAACTTTGCTACCTGCTACCTGCCAAAGCCACCAAGATCCAAAGTTGATGTTCGAGAATCGTTCTTACCTGTATTGGGGACATACACAGAAAAACATTCAGCTTTTATAAAATAACGAAGGTCTGATCGTCGCGGGCTCGTGCCCTATTACTGTAATATCAACATTGTCACGCACACGGCCGAGTATAGACAAGATTGTTTGAGTAAATTACTATAAAGCAAAAACTAAAACGGTGTTAAAATTATCAAATATATTTCAAACGTTTTTCACCAATGGACGGAGTGATTCATGAGGAAGGTTTTGTGTATAATTCATTATGGTTTTGTGTAAATTGACTGAAATATGACGATTATTGTTGAAGATGTCGGAAAAAAGCATGCCGACTGGGAGCTTTACAGAAAATGTATGCTCTATAAGTTTGTACATCTTAAAAAGTTCAACAAAAAAACCAGCAATAGCATATGTCTATCTTGTAAGGATGACCCACAGTAACCATTACTATCTTCCAGAATTTGATTAGATTCAGAAATATTTAATTTTTATCTCCGAAGCTATTTTGACCGGTACCATATAAATCCTTATCCAATAAAATATGTTATTTTAATTGGGCATTTAATTTAGATTAAAATATGCCTCTATATCATATTATTTAAATGAATAGTTTAAACGATATCACACATTCAAAATTAAGCGTAACAAAATAATTATGGTTGACGGCAACGCGGGCACAGCGGTAGGAGTCAATTACCTTTTCCTCGGCTATTAGGTTTATAATCACGGTAGTGCGTTCCCTTGGGATATTATTTTTCTGACATCCACGCGGGCGAAGCCGCGGGCAAAAGCTAGTAAAACAATAAAAAAGAAAGCTATGTAAACACAAATGGGACGGGACAGTTTATCAAGCACTTTGAATGGCATTACAATGAAATATTACATTATTTGGAGCAATGAAACGACCCTTGAGCGTAACTGTATTGTTTGAATGTTTGAGTTCAAAAATATAGCCTTATGATACTGGTATTTATCATTGTTTCTGAACACACTGCTATTTATCACTGGCACTGATAAATATATACTGGTTTTTTTTGGGCAGCATTTGAACGAGTAAGAATATTTTTTGTGAGACATTTAAGGCTAAATATATTTTAAATTAAAAGAATTGTGAATGTTTGAAACCGCACCACAATACACAAGAGAAAACTATCAAACAAATGCTTATCTAATAAACCAATATATCTCTGTATAATGAACTGTTCCTCATCGCCGCCATCTTGGCAGTAATGCCAGCATAATAAAATAATGCAGCACGCGGTGATGTGATCGTATTATCTGCACGATGAGCCGAGCGCCTCGGGGATGCACACAATAACTACTCATATTATACCACCCGAACATTATGTTAAGAAGAGGCTCACCCTTTTCACTCTACATAATACGTATGGTATCTAAATATCGATACAATATATTATTTCTGCTACAATTTCCCACGCATTACTTTTTTGCTGCTTCATTTCATTGTTATACTGATCCCTTTTTTGCCAATGTACTCAAAAAAAATCCGATAGATATTTGCACAACTACGTGTGGTCCGCCTCCAGAGGTACATTGTTATATTTCACAACGGGCGCATGTTTTTGTTGAACTTACTATTTGCAGACGCGGGTTTGATTGCTGTTCGTTAATAATGTTTCAATTGTGTCGGATGGTCCACAGTTTAAGAATATCTGGGAACTTCAATTAAAATCACTTTTACGAGCGATCTGACTTTACTGTCGTATATTTTCTTAGTAACCCTGATTTCGTATAACTGTCCTATTATCATTTTTCCGTTTCAATGTTGGGTAGGTAATGAAAGTTTCAAGCAGTAGCTATTGCCGCCTGCAACGATAAACTGTGAGATTTAAAGACCTCTATTATAAGATAGATACGTTGCGGCACGGTCTAGACCCTCTTTGCTCGGCTGACTCTAATGTTTGCACTACGTAGTTTTGTAGAAAGGAGAATTGCTGACGCGGCACACATTTCCTCGCTTCATTCACGTTAATATTGAAGGAGTGCTCTATCGAGGATCTACAACAACGCAAAAACTGTTTGCGTCATTGTTAGTTCCTTAATGCTTAATGTCTCCTTTTGTGTTGAGGGTACAAATTATACTTACTCCTTCTCCGAGACATATTAACGAGTAGTAGCGCGGGATTGTACCAGCGCCGTCACAATTATTTCAAAGCTAAAAATAAAATAAAAACTGTTCTCTCATTAGGTAACACTGAACTGTCATTACGTGTTTTTGTGCTTAGCGCTGTCACTACGTTCTCTCAACAAAATACAAATAATATTAAATTTTCTTAGTTAATAGTGTACAAAGTCGTATTTAAATTAATTAACATGATTATATCCATGATACATGAGGTGTATAGTTTATCATTTATTGAAATAACAAGTGCAGTGAGCTCAGGTACCGGCGTGAGTTTTGTCGACATTTGGTTTTGTTTACAAAGGAAAAAGGTATGTAATTATTGAAAATATGAGGAACGATCATTTTATTGAAGCATCAATAAGGTAAGACTTAAAATTAATTACGAATTCTACGCAGAATTCTTATTATTATAGGTTTTAACCTAAAAATTGCATAAACAATTTCGTTCGTTCGTCTTTCCAAACGACTATTTCCGGTTGTCATTAAAAAACTCACTCACTCAAATGAAAACTTGTCGTTTAAAATTAATATTTCTTTTTGCTAACGGTTTTTTTTCGCGGTTTTGTGGATTAAGTACTCATTCCCCTGTCTCCGATTAAACGGACGGAATTGACCGTAACTTTTTGAAAAATGGGTACATGGAAGAATAAAGATCAGGAGTATATCAAGAAAAATATAAGAAGATTGGAAAGGAAACTGGAAAAGATACCAGTCGAAGTAGATTCAGATGTCTCATCACCGCCATGCTCATCGCCGCCGTCGCGGTCTCCGGTTAATCAACCGACTGTAGCACCGTCGTCACCTGTGCTTAATACACCTGCTCAAAATGATATGGAAAAAGAACTTGATACAGGTCGGTAAAACACAAAATTACTTTCGATATCCGTATTTTGTTCAACAATTAGAACCTACTAAGTATGTTACTTCTTCAAACGCCTGGGTAATCCCAATAAAGGGATATCCTATCAACACAAAAGCGCCACCACATGCGGGTGGACACTGTGTCAAATCTCAGAAAATACTTGGCAAGCGCTATCACACTGCGGGTAGACAATGCCATAAATTAACTTCCACACTGGAATACTCTTGACTTAGAGCTATCACACTGCGGGTAGACAATGTCATAAATTAACTTCCACACTGGAAGACTATTGAATTTGCGCTATCACTAAGCGTATAGACATGGCTATATCTTTATGTTCAACTTTTCTGAGGATAATCTACCTGAAGAACTCTTACAAGCCTATCAACACAAAAGCGCCACCACATGCGGGTGGACACTGTGTCAAAACTCACAAAATAATTGGCAAGCGCTATCACACTGCGGGTAGACAATGCCATAAATTAACTTCCACACTGGAAGACTATTGACTTAGCGCTATCACACTGCGGGTAGACAATGTCATAAATTAACTTCCACACTGGAAGACTCTTGACTTAGAGCTACCACACTGCGGGTAGACAATGTCATAAATTAACTTCCACACTGGAAGACTATTGACTTAGCGCTATCACTAAGAGGATAGACATGTCTATATCTTTATGTTCAACTTTTCAGAGGACAACCTACCTGAAGAACTCTTACAAGCCCTGGGAACCGAAGGCGAAGATCTAACAGAAGTTGGAGAAGCTATCCGACCAGAACTAGGGCTCCGTTGGACGAGGATCGTACAGACAGGACTTGGCAGAGAATCTCGAGAGGCCATTATTAAGAAGTATCCTACGCCTATCAATTTCCCAAGGGCAGTGACTCCTCTTATGAATGCAGAGATATCCGCTTCCCTTTCAGACCCAACCCTCAAAAGAGATAAAAGGATCAGTGTTAGACAAAATCTAACAGGAAAACTGACGACTTGTCTAGGGAAATCTTTAAGCAAAGTACTGTTGGGTAACATAAACAGTAAAGTCCTTGTAGAGGAAATAAGTGATGCAGCAAAATTAGCGGCCGAAATTCACTATCAAGACTCCTTTTCGAGAAGGTTTTTTGCTTTGGCTGGTGTCAATAAGGTGGTACAAGATGCTGTATGGACAGCAACACCAGATGACACATTATTTGGAACAGACTGTGCTGAAAAAATAAGGGCTGCGCAAGCTATCCACAAAGCAGGCTCCCTAATAAAAACAGCAGAAAAGAAAACAATCAAACCAGGGAAACTCCACCTCCTTATCATGCTGTGCTACAACATTGGTCGGAAAAAGAAAAAGAATTATTCAAATTAGAAATTGGAAAACTAATTGCCTTAGGAGTCTCAAAGTGCTCTTTCTGCCCAAATCAATTTACATCTCCATAATTTTTAGTTCCCAAACCAAATGGCTCATATAGATTTATATTAAATTTGAAAAAACTCAATAGTTTTATAGACACAGAACACTTCAAATTAGAAGATATTAGAACAGCTTGCAAACTCATATCAAAAGATTGCTTTATGGCCTCTATTGATTTAAAAGAAGCCTATTTTTCAGTACCTATAGCAAATAATTATAAAACATATTTAAGGTTTACTTTTGATGGCAAGTTATTTGAATTTAATGCTCTACCTTATGGTTTATGTACAGCACCATTTGTTTTTACAAAACTACTAAAACTAGTTGGTACTTACCTTAGAAACAATAACATCATTATGACAAGTTATTTAGATGACAGTCTGTACTTTCACAAATCAAAAAGAAAATGTGAGGAAAATGTAAAACTTGCAGTAAATCTTTTACAAGATTTAGGGTTTGTTATAAATTTTGAAAAGAGTCACCTTAAGCCAAGCCAGTCATGTCAGTATTTAGGCTTTATTTTAGAATCAACAAATCTTGTTCTATCAGTTCCCCAACAAAAACAAATTGCAATATTAAAGGAAATTAAAACCTATCAAGTAAAAAGGCAATGTCAAATTTAAGAATTCTCTCCATTGTTAGGAATGTTAAGCTCAATTTGTCCAGCCATTCCATATGGCTGGGTATATACCAAGATTTTAGAAAGAGAGAAATATTTAGGTCTGCTTCAGTCAAATGATAATTATGATGCAATAATGCCTCTAAAAGGTATAGTTCATCCAGAATTAGACTGTTGGAATAAGAATATACACAAATGTAATCCAATAAAGCAACATAAATTACTAACAGATGCATCAACTACTGGTTGGGGAGCTGTGTGTGAACTAAATAAAGCTTCAGGTTCGTGGTCAGATTAAGAAAAGAAATACCATATAAATTATTTAGAATTAAAAAATGCCTTCTTAAGGCTTCAATGTTTTGCAAAAGAGTTGCATGACTGTGAGGTGTTATTAAGAGTGGATAATACTACTGCAGTTGCATATATTAACAAAATGGGGGGAGTTCAGTTTCCCCATTTAAATAGTATTACTAGAGATATATGGCAATGGTGCGAAGAAAGGAATATTTGGATTTATACATCTTATATTAATACAAAAGATAACTATGAAGCCGACAGAGAGTCAAGAAAAATCAACATTGAATGGGAGCTCTCTCAAATGGCTTATAGTAAAATAGTAAAATGTTTTGGGGTACCGGATATAGATTTGTTAGCTTCTAGGATAAACAGTAAATGTGAATAGTTTGTATCCTGGAAACGCGATCCTGAAGCCTTCCAAGTTGATGCTTTCACTCTTAACTGGTCAAATTACTTCTTTTATGCATTCCCTCCATTCTCACTAATATTAAAATGTCTTCATAAACTCAAGACAGATAGGGCAACAGGTATCTTAGTTTTTCCATATTGGCCATCTCAACCATGGTTCCCACTATTGGATTCATTGTTAACTAAGGAATTATTAATCTTGAACCAAACAAAGTTATTATCCTCTCCTTTCCGAGGAAGTCACCCTCTTCACCAACAATTTACCCTGGCTGCAAGGCTGCTTTCAACGAGGCATACATAAGAAGAGGCACACCAAATTCAGCTCTTCAAATTATGTTAAATTCACTGTCTAATAGTTCCATGAAACAGTATGACTCGTCTTTGAAATCTTGGTGGCTATTTTGTAAGAAATGTAACATAGACACCTCTATGAAGGTTCCATTCCCTATATTCTGAAATTTTTAAGTGAATCCTTTGAATCCAGAGCATCACATGGTACTGTAAATACACTCGAGTGTACTACCAGATCAGCCCTTTCACTGTTAATTAGTTCTAAAATTGGATCTGACGACAGGATTAAACGATTCATGCGAGGAGTATACCGTACAAAACCACCTTTCCCAAAGTATAATTTTACTTGGGACCCCGGAGTTGTATTAACATATCTATGAAATCTTTACCCCAATGAAGATATAAGCTTGCCCTTGCCACAGGTCATAGAGTACAAACTTTATCCTTAATTAATATTAAAAATATTAAAGCATGAATGATGGAATTCAGATTTATATTCCAGATATAATAAAAACCTCCGAAACACCTCCGCCTTCGGCCACTATTACACCTTAAAACTTTTGAAAATAGAATTGAGATTTGACCAGTCACTGCTGTAAAATGCTATATTAATAGAACTAAACCACTGAGAATGAGTACCGACAAGCTCATACTATCCTTCAAAAAGCCACATCATAGTGCTTCAACCCAAACTATAAGCCGCTGGATTAAAACAATTTACATGAGTCTGGAATTGATGTAAATACTTTCACAGCACACAGCACCAGACATGCTTCCACGTCAGCTGCTAAAAGATTTGGGATCAGTATAGACTAAATACAAAGAACAGCTGGGTGGTCTCAAAATTCGGCCATCTTTGCTAGACATTATAACAGGCCGGTGATTCAAGAGCCAACTGTGTTCAGTGATGTAATATGTAACACCGTGAATAATATGACTTGATTTTGTTGATCTCACAATTGGATTATTTTTAATTTGTTACATTACTGCATTGATATTCTTATACAAAAATTCTGTGATTTTAATAAATAAATTACTATTTTTACAACCAGTATTTATCAACTCATAAACAACCCTGACTGACTTCAAACATCTACTCGTTAATATGTCTCGGAGAAGGAGTAAGTATAATTATGTGATTAAACGAACTTACCTTAAGTGAAGTTCTATCATAATTATACGAAGCTCCTTCTCCGAGACAGGTCTCCCAACCCATCCCTACTGAAGCTCTCCCCTAAATAGGGTTGTTTAAAATAAGTAGCTTTAAACGAAATGACAGTTCAGTGTTACCTAATGAGAGAACAGTTTTTATTTTATTTTTAGCTTTGAAATAATTGTGACGGCGCTGGTACAATCCCGCGCTACTACTCGTTAATATGTCTCGGAGAAGGAGCTTCGTATAATTATGATAGAACTTCACTTAAGGTAAGTTCGTTTAATCACATAATTATAACAGTAACTAACTAAGTAAGTTCAGCCGTTTGAAATGCTCCCTATCGTCGACGGGCAAAAAATACCAAAACAGTTTATATACCCTCATTCATCCAATCTCTTACACACCACGAGCCGCCATACATCAGCGATTGTCCACGTGACTAGCCCGTGGTGGGTCATTTGGGTGTTGTGGCGTGTGGTCAATACATCTGTATCCCAGCACACGGTGGTCGCACACTGTAATTACTGCGGGAACAAATACACGGACATCGTCACACGTAGTACATGCTTACGTACAGGCTTGAGCTGTGGTCTCACTGACCGCGAGTACACAAAACGATGAACAGGAGTTACTATTGTCGTGAGCAACTTGATGTTTATAGCAGGAACTCGTCCTCATGAAGCTAAGTTTCTACTCAAAGACCGTTCATAGACTTTTTAGGATATGCCTAAAGTAATAACGTCAGAAAATGAACCTTTTCCAATAAACTAGAAATTGAATTGAAAGTCGACCGCTAATCGCTAACAATGAGACTACAGTCTAATTACCGACCGGAAATTCCGACAGTATTTGGTCGGGGCTGGGTACAAGGGAGGCTACAAACACCGGACGCAATAATGATTATTTTCGTTTTTCAAAGCAGACAGCTCAGGCTATTGAATGTTGTGCACGCCACAATTGTGGCGATAAGTCCCCTCTTTGAGGAGTGGCTAGAGAGGCGCCATGGCGTCCTCACCTTCCGCCTGACACAGGTCCTCACCGGACATGGTTGTTTCGGGAGGTTCCTGTTCAGGATAAAGCGGGAGGAAACGCCCGGGTGTCACCACTGTGTGGATCGCCCGGAGGACACGGTGGAGCATACGGTGGAGGTCTGGCCAGCTTGGGCGGAGCACCGCCGTGTCCTCACGGAGGCGATCGGCGGCGGCGATCTCTCGCGTCCGGCCCTGGTTCAGGCCATGGTTCGGAGCGAGAGTGCATGGGAGGCCGTCACCTCCTTCTGCGAAACAGTAATGCTCGCGAAGGAGGAGGCGGAGCGCGCGAGAGAGAGACGCCCCGGGCGTCGGGAGTCGCGAGCCGACTTCCGGCCACCGTAGGCGCGACGACGGCGCGTTGTGTTCCACGCGCGCCTCAAAGAGATATCAGCACCAACTGACGGGGTCCGGAAGGGCCAATGCCTGCCGGGGTTGCGGGTTTGTCCGAAAGGGATATCGCGACCCTGGCACACTGGCAACGGAAGGAACGCGGGTGGGTTTTAGTCAGTAAAAGTCTGACACGCCCTCCCGCTCCGCCCAGAGCGGGAGAAGCTATTTGATAATTTCCCACACTCAAAAAAAAAAAAAAAAAGTCTATTGAATGTGCTATATTTAGCGGTTTCTTCGCAGGGGCTGTGTTTGGTTCATAAAGGGGGTATTTGAACTTCGTGGTGTCACGTCCGGTGTGACACTCGGTCGGTAACTAACTCTTTAGTTACTTTATTGCTGTGTGTCTATTGTTACTTACTAGCACATTTTAATATTTTTTTAAACAATTATTTGTCGGTACATTTTTGTTTGATTTTTTAAAGTAGATACTTAAGCATCAGCTTTTCTCCAATTTAGCATTTTGGTTTTCTAATAAATAACTTTATCTCAAATTAATTACAAAGCTAAAATAGAGTTACTTACCTAATTTGTCTTTGATGACAAAATTAAGATGGCGTATTATAATCTGTATTAATATTTTTATTACCTATAAGTTTTATAATTAAAAAATTCAAAAGTCATTTTTAGGCGGAGAATCAGCACTTTTCGAACATCAAAATTACAAAAACGCCCACCCTTCACCACTTCCTAATGCTTAAACTGGAAGAAGAAGTGGCGCAACAAACTCCCCAGCAGCAGAGCTGTCTGTTCAGTTGGAAAAACTGGATTCTATGTACTTATGCAAAAATAATTTACCTTACCACAAATTGCAATACAACTCATAAAATAAAAACAGTTTAATGAGTAGATTATGCCAATAATCGCATGTTTCACGATTCCGTCTGTAGATGGCAGCACTTTGATATATTTTTGATGACCGCTGACGCTGACCCCTCGTCTCACGAGTGTTGTATCAATATTTCAAGTCATGAAAGACTGATACATACACATTGCATCGTACGATATATTTTTTCGTCTGATAAATATCGAGTCACATTATGGTGTCCAACTATGAAGTTGGACACCATAATGTTTTGTAAAAGTTATTTAAACACTTACTTATGTACATAGATAGATGTGCTGGTACTCTTATATACTTAGAGATATCGGCATCTAGCGTACAGCGTAGTAATTACTTATAATAACATTATTTTAACCGTTAAAGGCCTGATAAACAACTAATTAACGTGCTAATTGACGTGCTTGAGGGTCACCCAGGGCTTTACCGGTTAAATAGCTTACGATATTAGTTATTTGAAATAAGCATAGTTCTACAAAAATCTTTGGCCCTAGAGAAACTAATAGGAAAAAATAAGATAAAAACATAATTTTCAGTTACGTAAGCGATGTTGAGTAAACTAGTAATCCCATAGTTAATTACTACATATTAAGTATGGCATGCAAATTAATACATTAAAACCAGATATCGTAGGTATATTTTTTAAATTAAGTTGATTACATGTCACTTCGTAAAAATTGTGTCATGCAATAAATACGATGAAATCCTTCGGGAGACCGCTAATTAAATTAACACTAGGCTGCGATGCGAGTTTTGTAGAAGAGCCAAAATAGTAATTAATGTTTTGATGATTATTATTCAAACAAATTAAATTTTTAAATGCTTTTTAATGTTTTTTTTAATGAAATATTTATAAATGCATTTAATTAATAAGGAAAATTATCATTCAGAAATTATTAACTCTTCGTCTTACCTGACAGACGTTGTCCTGTCCAAACAATTATTCATATAAAAACCGACCAGTTTTTCCCGGATGCGAACATTTGTCGGGAAACATTTCCAAGTTTAGTTTTCTTATCAACCTAATTCAGACTATTTACGAACATTTTAATAGAAAAACATGCCAAATAGGTTTAACCATTCTCAAGTGATGCGCTTACCAACGAACAGTATTTCATTTTTATATATTATATATAGATAATCAGATTGTACATACAGAAACAGTTTGGACGGTGACCCCCAAACCAGGCATTTGCCTGTATGTATGTACTTCTAACCTAACTTAAATAAAACATTCATAATACCGCCATGGTGCCGCTATTTAATTATTTAATAAAGGAAATAAAAACAGTTTGTATTTTTACCGCCCGATAAAAACAACAAAATATGTTTAATTTTGTTTAAAAAAAAGTGAGGCCGCCTTATAACAAGCTTAATTAACATTTTTTTTGTTATGTAGGTCACAAATTGTTTCAACAAAACGTGCTTTAATTTAAAAAATTGCGTGCTTATCCTCATGCTTTTTTTAAAGCTTATTTTTTTACATAAAAGTGTATGTTTTCCAAAGAGCAGGTTTGTATAAATTTATTAAATAAAGAGTAATATGTACACATATTTTTAAGAAAAAATTATAGATTACTAATGAGTTGGTAAGGACTTAAATTCTTGAATCACGCTAGACGAGAAATTAAAATGGGGACCTCATATAACATCTCTTGCGGGGCGGCTGAGCTCTGCCGCTTTTGCTGTTAGAAAGATAAGACAGTTAACAGATGTAGAAACCGCGCGTTTGGTCTATTTTAGCTACTTCCACAGTATTATGTCGTATGGCATTTTACTGTGGGGTCGGGCTGCTGACATTGAATCCATATTTATTTTACAAAACAGAGCTGTCAGAGCCATTTATAATCTTCATCGTCGCGAATCTCTCAGGGAACTATTTAAAGGGATAAATATTATGACAGTACCTTGCCAATTCATTTATGAAAATATTATGTATCTAAGAAAAAATCTATATATTTTTAATAAAATAAGTAATAGACATAATTTTAATACTAGAAATCATTTTAATATATCCAAGATAAGAATGCTTGAAAACATGTGAACAAAGTCAGAAGTATGAGAAGGACAGAGTAGAAGAAGATTGTTGGAAGAACGCAGATTCTTAGCGTGTGAAGAACATAGATATTGGAAGTGAGACATAAGATAAGAAGGAGGGGTGGGTGAGTTCAGAAGGGAAAAAGCGCGTAAACTTCTTCTTTGGCGAATGGGCATCCATTTGAGCTTAGACCTCTAACTCGACATATTTCCTTAAGTTAGATATGAGCCAGATACCATAGTTGAGGAGTCTGTCGAGCTTATCAAGCAAAACCGCATTCAAGTCAAAGTAGCACACGTCACCATAGTCGATGATAGAGAAAATCAAAGTTTACACAAGCATAGTTTTGATCTTAGTGGGCAAAAAGTTTCTCAGACCATACAGGGATCGCAGACTACCGTTGAACCTTTGACTGACACTGAAACCTGGCGCTGTCAGCCTAGTGTCGAGTCAAGATGCAAACCGAGATCTTTTACCGTAGTGGTAATGGGTATGACGGTACCTTTAAAAATAAGAGGAGGAAGAGAGCTAAGTGCCACCCTACCCATCATGCGTGAGCTTCCAATTACAAAGGCCTGACACTTTAAGGGGTTTACTGACACCCCAAAACTATCAGACCACTTTTTGATGGAATCTAAGTCCCGGTTTACATCTGCTATAGCTTCCGATAAACCTTGTACCCGCTCAGCTGTATACAATTGAAGATCAGCATAAAGAACGAATACCGCCTTGTGGAACGCCAGCATTCAGGTCGCGTCACCTTGACGAGCTCTCATCAATGCGAACTGACTGCCAACGTCCCCGAAGATAAGAAAAGAGCTAACAAGGTTGTTCCGGTGAACAAACCCCGTAAACTGCTTGTGTGATCCGCAGGCCTCAAGCACTTTAGACAGGCATGGGAGAATGGAAATAGGTCGAAAGTGGCTGGGAAGGGAGGGATTTGAAATTTTGGATATGGATAGGCCATACGCCACAGGGAAGGGAATTGTTCGGAATCAAGATAAAAGTTGATGATGTAGGTAATCGGAGGGAGAAGGATATCGAGCATTCAAACGACCATACTACGACTGGTGCCGTCATAGCCCACAAGCCTTGGATTTGATGGATAGGATGATCTTTTTAATTTCGTCCAAGGTTACCGGAGAGAAGTGAAATGGCTCTATGATGGGACTAGCAAGGCTAGTAATGAAACCGACCGTCTGGGACAATATTTGAGAATCCAAATGGGTAGTGGTTGTGAAGTGACGGTTGATATCATCAAGACCAATCGTATTAGGATAATCCACATGACGTGGTCTACCGATACAAAGAGTCTCAAAGAACTTCCAGATATCAGCATATGAAGAAGGAGATATGTTCTCGAGAATATGGCGGCGTTTGGCGTTGCGTATTATCTAATTACACCGAATTCTAGCAGCTTTGCGAAGTTGCATTACTGCGTAGCAACTAACATGCTGATAAATGAAGCTATTACTCAAAAGCAAGCAAATAAAATAACACCATAACTTCCAAAGCATTTTATGAGTCTTATTGAACGAGCGAGCAAAGCGAGCGAAGCTTCAAGTCTGGCAAAATTTGCTTTCATGTGTCAGTTTGTACGTACTCATTACAGGTCGTATGTTACAACCGATCTATGTAGATGAAACTTGGTATACAGGTTTTACGACTTTATAGATTTTTTTTGTCGTCGGGGATTATCGATTGGAGGGGTTCTTCCTCCAAAAAGGGGCAAAAAGGGAGATACATGATATCTCCGCCTTATGAGATATGTATAGGAAGTATATTACGGTAGTACGTGACTCAGTGACTGTGTGCTCAAGTCATTAACGGTCAGGACTCCATTGTCCCGATTATGATAATCGAAAACTCGATTGCAGTTGTTACTAAGGTATATGTATAAGAAGGACCAGCTTCATACGTTTGAAACACACCATACCTATATTGGTCTCACAAAAAAAAAAAAAAACGTTATGATCCAACATATTATAGCAACCGTACGTTGAATATTTGGTACACCAAAGACGTTTGGTTAAAATCAGATTTGTTTGACTTTGAGCGTGTTCACATTCCACGGTCAATCTGATAATCAATGACGATGCGGTGACGATTCTAAGGAATTAAAAGATTACACGTTATGAACTGACAGCACTAGACAATGACGGCGCTGCATGAACCCGAAGTTAACAAAACCCAAATATTATTTTGTTTTCTTTTTTATTGCTCATTTGAATCGTGTCAATTAAAAGGCCGGGCTCTGTCTCAATATTTTGACAGTTTATTACACGGAATTGATCTATTCCGGTGCCGTTTATTACCTACTTACATATTAATTATGGAATGAGTAAATTTATTTATTCGAGTATCGAGTTAACCGTTAGAAAAAACTTTTAGACAAAACTGTTAGAAAGGCAAGTGTCAAGTGACAACAACATTCATTTTATTTCTTCTTTCCTTTTCTTTCGAATTGCATGAAATTAATATTTCTGTTTTTCCTGTGTTCATTTGATGGATTTTAATGAATATAGCATCTTCAAGAAGGTACAGCATTTCCCTACTCAAGAAGTATGTTTTGTTAATCGTTCAGTAAGATTTCAACGCTTGTGCAAAGACATTGTCCGAGACTGCTGCAGATGTCCGGTAAATTGTGAACGCATAGATTTTTCACTTGTTTCAGTCAAACCATCTAGATGTAATTTGAGGAAAGTGCGTATCGATAATGCAAGAAAGCATTTAAATTGTTTATTCATTATGAAGCTTCAGATAACAGGAATATTTAAATTCCACTCGTCACCCGTGGTTCCATGGCATTAGGATGGTTTCCTCCATGTCAATCTGCACAACAAACGCTTACTGTGCCAGTTGACTCTGCGGAAAAAAACATGTTTTGCAGTGGATTCCGGCACACCAAAGAGAACAATAATAATATTAGTTACAATACGCTAATTTCACAACACAAATCTTCTATTTTTTTCAGGTGCATGAACAGTGCACTATTTCACAAAATTATATATAACACCGATGAGGCCACCCAGTCACTAAACAGCACCAGCCACCCGGCCACCCAGTCACTAAACAGCACCAGCCACCCGGCCACCCGGCCACCCAGTCACTAGCTCTTTTAGTATTTTTCTAGGTGATGATAGTATTTCTCAGTATTCCCCGTAGACGAAGTATACCTAATTATTACTACCATTGTAATTTAGAGATCATAAGAAACAAATCAACATGAGTTTCATTAAGCCTAATAGATACCATAGTTTTTGGTGGAAATAATCGCAGAAAAAAAAAAATCTCCTTTAACCCCTGAAATTCATAAAATTGGTGTTACTGCTGTTACCCTGCCGACTCCGTCCCACACGCTAGATTTAGGACTACTTACCTGAACTTATTTTATGTTTTTTAGTAACCTACAGCCGCAGTCGGTTTTTTTTTTAAGTTGGTTAGGTATATTAATTTTAAGATTTTAAACTGATATGGTTATTTTCACTACTAAAGTTATTTAAAACGGGATATTTACCATGTTTTTTAGTTTTTAATAACATGATAAATATCTCGTTTTATATAACTTTAGTAGTGGTATATTAATTGTTGCAAATACTTTGTGCTCGCAAAGTCTACTGTTCGCAGAACTACTAGTATAACATAACATAACAGTACACACAACCAACAACAAAGGTGATACTTGTAATACCTGTTGGAAGTGTAATTAAAGGGAATTACACTTGATGGCAACATTAGGTGCGCGCATGGCAACGCTCCGGGAAGGAGTTGTTAAATCTTATACTCGTATAGGGTGTAAAGTTTTATAGCTGATAAAATAATTATTGCTACGTATGTACCTATTCGTTTGCTCTGTGTAAAACCTTATATTTTAACAATTCAACAGGTGAACAAGGTGGAATCACCTAGCACATGAATTAACTTCTGATGATTTGTTTGTTTTCAGCATTGTCTAGTTATCTCGTCGCAGGCAGATTGTATGATTCGTCATTTTGAACTGGGTTAGGATAGGTTAGAACTGTGACCAACCACGTGCGAGCCGAGCGAGCGAAGTGAGCGGTGCCGTGGCAGCTGCCGGCGAGCGCTACTTCCATGTTGCTCGCAGGAGTGTTTTCACCATTGTCTAATTATCCGTGTTTTCGCAATATTCCTAGGGTATCCCTAGGCTTTTCGCGAAAATTCGAATTATCAAATCATCCTACGACATATCGATGTGTTTGTTTGATAATACTCGGAACAAAAAATCACAAAAAAAAAATTAACGTAGGTGTCGTTCATGAATTAAAAATAATATTAATACATTTTGTTATTGTGTATGTTTTATTAAGTTTCAGTGCGATGAGTAGTACAGCTAGGTGCCATTCGGTCAAGTGCCGTTGAAATCAGTGCTCTGAGTGGCATACCTCGATTTACGTTGCCGAGCAGACGGCTTTTTCAAAATTTGTTACGTAAAGGCTCCTACAAACAGGCGCGACACGCGACGCGACTCAAAGACACCGCTCGGCGCGCGACGTGCGGTGTCTTTGTGTCGCGTCGCGTGTCGCGCCTGTTTGTAGGAGCCTTAATTCGGGTGTGGATTTGCAAAAGTATTATTAGTTTTAGGAAAGACATCAAACATTTTCTACTGAAAAGCTTATTGCTCATTTTTAAAACACCAATTAACTTATTAACTTATTGTTGGTAGTACCAGTACCAGCAATTATACTCATCTTTTGTTATTTTTTAAAACTATTTAACCTACTTTTTAGGCCTAGTTCATACCTAATGTCGTTCTATTTTCGTACTAATGTCTCGAACAATGTGTTACAGCGATACATAAATAGAATGCTAAAATGTGCCAATCATTGTCACAGTTAAAAGAAGCCTCTTGTAAGCGAGCCTTTTATTCTCCGTGAGAATGGACGTTTTTCGTAAAAAATAATTTACGAAAAGCGTCTTTTCTCACGGAGTTGCTATCCAATTACTAACGATACTTACACATGCCTAAACCTCAGTCCACATCACAATATGCATTACCTATAATATATTGATTAAACCAAAACCAAACAATTCAATGTTAAAATTGCTAGATAAAATATTTCTAGTAGGTATCTCCGCAATACCGCACAACGTTGGTCAAAATTACGCGTAGGTAAGATCTGTAGAAGAGATCTTCAGCAAAATTCAATGAAATCGTTCTTATTTCATAGAGACAAATCCGTATGGAATAATTGGGAATATTTCCTTTCTGGGAGGAAAGGGAAGCCACTAAAGGCGGTGGGTAATAAAAATGGAGCAACGCAAACAAAACGCGCTATCGAGCTTTGGGCTAGCTGAGCTCGGTTAGCTGAGCAATATTTGTATTATTATAACAACGCATTAACCCAATTTTTATATCGTTTTTGTTTACGATCCTTCATTTTCGGATCTTTACTGAACTGTATTAGAATCACAATTTTCATAATTAGATCGATGGTGTTACAATCGACAATTCACTATGAATGGCTTTCGTAACACGAAGGCTCCATCGTTATTCTAACACAATTTTTACACATCGTTATTACTTACTCATTCATATAATACGATATCCACGTTAACTGCACAAAGCAGTAAGTATTAATTACTTTGTTAACGCAAATTAACATGTTTTGTATTTTTTAATAAATATCAAATGTAAGTTCTCAATTCCATATCCTAATCATATTTTAGCTACATTTGTATCGAGGTTTTCATTAATTACTTGCAACACTAATTCATTGATGTGAGTAAATTTTTGTTATCATGGTAACACTGTTACACTAGAAGGGAAATCTTAGAAGTCAGCTGAGTCAGCTCCCGGTTCATACATTTCATGTAAAAAACGGAATTACTTACTTATCAAATATTGTTCAAGCACGTCAAGTCACGGTCAATTGTGTATGTGGATACATTAAAATCAAGTTATCAAGTGAATTCATCAAGACTTATCATTTGCCACCCAATGTTCACAAAACCTACTTCATCAAACATTTCGGTTGTGATTCGAACCCGCCAGCCGGAGTGAACATAGGTACTTATTAAATTCAGGAGGTATATATTCAAAAATCGTCCTCCGACTGTTGTGGTTAGAGCCTCCGTCCACTTCTAAGTTATTAATGTGCCAATCATTTCACCATTATTTTCACGTTACGAGTAGGTACGTCCTCGTTAATGATTAATTACGTCAGATATCCGCCGTTAAATATTCAGCGGCAAAGTATTAAACAATGGTTTAATATTACATAGGACCAGCGTTGGTTTGGTTTCTTTCATAAAAATTATAATTAATGATGTATGTGCATTAAAGGTATTTTTACACAGTGGAGCTGTCAAGTAGATACTTGGCTTTGTACCTAACTGAGATATTTATAAAAACTTTTTCACTAGATTTTTCAAATGTCTTTGATTTCGGTCTTTACCATAATCTAGGAGTATATCAAACCGTACATTTTGGCCCACCTAAGGTAATCTGCATCTACGTTAATCTTACCGACAGTAGTACGACAAACTTCGACTTTAGTAACAAAAGCAAGGAGTTAAAAAAAAAAAAGTAACAAAATACCAAGTAAAAGAAACTAAAGTTGAAGCCCATTTGAAGGCGAGGCGGCTCGCATCATGAAGAAAGACGTTAGTCGTCGCTCACAAACGAATTAAGGTTACTGGAGAAACACAAAAACTCTCCTCCCTACAAATTATTCATCATCTTATTTCGCGACGTTTTTGTGAAGCAGGGTTATTAATTTAGACCGAATTTTCATGAGGCCCGGGTGTATTTTACTTCCTCATCTTAGATAAAAAAAACAATCTACATTTTTATCAGCCTGGGCCATTGCGGTTTTTGTTTAAATACCATTTAGTTAGAGAATTATTTTATTTATTCAACATCACAAATTACACTGGCATAATATTACTGTTTCCGATGAAATCGTATTAATAAGTAACAGGCATGCTTCCGGCAATCGGAGCTGGTACTGTCGTCAAAAATATTAAATTAAAAAGATTCTGTTTAATTTCAGTTCGGTAGATATTTTGTTTGAGTATTGTAACAAGCTTCTATTCAACTTAACAAAAGAACAATCTTTTTTGATGTGAAAAAAAGTTTAAATTCTATGGATTGATGTAGGCCATCATAATTATGTAAACGTCATTTTCCTCTGTCAAGTAATCTTTGTTCATCTTTGTGTATCTTTCATATCTGTGGCTTCTCTTCTTGTTTTGGTTTGAGCTAGATTGAAGTGCCAGCAAGCCAGTGCTAGCCAATAAGCAACGTTGGTATCAAAGATTTAAAACAGTTTATTTATAGAATCGTCACAGCCTTTGTATCATACTAGACTGGCTCATTGTGTTACAATAAATCACAATTGTCTATTTATTGTAAATCAGTGCTTTTAATTTATTTGGCGTCGCAAGCGGTAATACAGCATAATTTGTTTATTTATGTCCGGCGAAATATGTTTACGTTCAAACATTCAATGCGAATAATTTAATATTGCACATTATTCATGGAATTCGATGAGTCCAATAATAGTGTTTGTTGCAATAAGTATTGTATCAACATTGGCTTTATTATCTCTAATTAAAAATAACATTTCTGCAAACAGCAGTTATTTTGATTTAACTTCATTTTCAATAGTAAAATCAGTAGAAACCCTGAGTATGTGCTAACATGTGAATCTATGCATGCAGTTTGGTCCGCGACAGCATTTTTATTGTGTGTGGGGTGGGGTCATAAATCTCTCGCTGGCCAGCATGCATTGAGAGTCGCATTAGGGCGCAGACAGACGGACGGACATGTTTTGTGACGATAACATGCAACACAAGCGGCTCTGTTCCAATACTTGTAATAATAATAATAATAGCCCCACCGCCGTATCTCTACGTTGACGTCGTGGAGGGGCTTGCGCGCTCCAAACTCTGGGTCTGTGCCGGTAGAGTTTACTTTGCCGGAACAGGTCTAGGATGAGGAGCCAGACTAAGAGAGATACAGAAACCCGCAGGGCAGCATGTGGCGAGCTGTTGGGCAGTAGCGACCCCACGGACCCTATCTCCCGGGAGAAATCTTGTTCCTCATCTCTGGCTTGCCTTTATTGGCCGGCTGGAGTGAACACTGACGAGGAACAGAGCTCCCACCTCATTCTTGCCTTAATTGGCCGGCTTGAGTGGAGATTCGCAAGAGCAAACGTGGTCGGAGGAAGGAAGTATTTCAGTAAGTGCTCGTAGGGATCTTGACCATCTTCCGGGCTCTGGGATTGTTCTGAAAGCCGTGGAATACCTCTCCACTCCTCAAGCACCTCAGGACGTGTTGCCCCCTTGTCGCTACGTCACTATGTGCTAGCGACAGTTTTCAGGGGCCCATTATTGAGTGTGCAAGTCACCCCCTGCCATTTTATCCGTGTACTTATAAAACATTGATCAGGCAGGGGCCATAGTCCTTCCATAGTTCCAGGTCACCAGTCAACTTAAGCTACCCAAACCCATAGTCCAATATCTTTGTTTCCATATCCTGCAATAGTCCTACACCAACCGGGGGTTGTCCTTGGGTGCACTTGCATAGTACATACAGGGATAATCGTCGGTTGGTGCCTCAGTTCATTAAAAACGTCTAACGGGCCTCTGCGAGTTGGCTTTGGCCCCTCGTACGCCTTCCAAAGGTCCGGGACCCCAGGGTCCCGAGAAATGTCAAGAGACGTAAAAATAATAATAGTTTATTTCCACAAAAAAACTTAGTACTACATTCCTTTGTAATGTAGTACTAAGTTTTTTTGTGGAAATAAACTATTATTATTATTATTATTAAAATGTCTTAGACAAATCTCGGGACCCTGGGGTCCCGGACCTTTGGAAGGCGTACGAGGAGCCGAAGCCAACTCGCAGAGGCCCGTTAGGCGTTTTTAATGAATTGAGGCACCAACCGACGATTATCCCTGTATGTACTATGGAAGTGCACCCAAGGACAACCCCCGGTTGGTGCAGGACTATTGCAGAGTATGGAAACAAAGATATTGGACTATGGGTTTGGGTGGCTAAAGTTGACTGGTGACCTGGAACTATGGAAGAACTATGGCCCCTGCCTGATCAATGTTTTATATGTACACGGATAAAATGGCAGGGGGTGACTTGCACACTCAATAATGGGCCCCCGAAAACTGTCGCTAGCACATAGTGACGCAACGACAAGGGGGCAACATGTCCTGAGGTGCTTGAGGAGTGGAGAGGTATTCCACGGCTTTCAGAACAATCCCAGAGCCCGGAAGATGGTCAAGATCCCTAAGGGCACTTACTGGAATACTTCCTTCCTCCGAGCACGTTTGCTCTTGCGAATCTCCACTCAAGCCGGCCAATTAAGGCAAGAATGAGGTGGGAGCTCTGTTCCTCGTCAGTGTTCACTCCAGCCGGCCAATAAAGGCAAGCCAGAGATGAGGAACAAGATTTCTCCCGGGAGATAGGGTCCGTGGGGTCGCTACTGCCCAACAGCTCGCCACATGCTGCCCTGCGGGTTTTTGTATCTCTCTTGGTCTGGCTCCTCAACATAGTCCTGTTCCGGTAAAGTAAACTCTACCGGCACAGACCTAGAGTTTGGAGCGCGCAAGCCCCACCACGACGTCAACGTAGAGATACGGCGGTGGATTATTATTATTACAAGTATTGGAAGAGAGCCGCTTGGGACCCGCTTCAAAGTCACTTAGTAGGTATGGAAACACACGGGACAATACTAGACACTGCCAGTCTCAAAATGTCGGTCTGTCTATTCTCTTCCTATTTTCGAACGTCGAACACATCCGATTCCCGAAGTTTCCAACGGTTTTACTGACTAGAAATTAATTGTTAACGAAGCTCTTGGTTCGCCTTGGTTGTAACTTTCATTTTTAATTCAATTTGTGTTAGTGATCCTATAATCTTCACAATATAAAATATTTCTATTTATATCTAAGAAATTAAACGTTTACTGAAACCTCTTTCCAGCACATTTCGTGATCTTCCCGCGCAGCTTACAACCGTCGCATGTTTCCCCGGTAGCCCGTTTTTATGGATGATATTATATGATGATAACTTCCTGTCACTGTCATTTACATAGCAGGTAGTAGTATTCCAATTTGTGTGGGGTAGGTACTTACCACAACTAAAAAGTGAAAAAAAAACAACCGACTTAAAAAAAAACACGACAAAGTGAAAAAAAAACTTTAATTTCGTAAGTCGGTGTCTTTGGTTTTGAATTTTCGTTTTTTGCCACCGACTTTAAAGTTATTTTTCACTTTGTATTGTTTTTGTATTTTAGAGCGGTGAATAGCTGTCTCTAACCGTCGGCGCCTTCAGATACAGAAATAACTGAGCATCGGTACACCTCAACATTGCCAGAAATCGAAAAATAATCTATACCTTTAGTACCAATAATAAATTGAAAAAGAATAGCCTCGGTCTGATTTAATAGGTGAAACTTTTCTGAGTGAGCTGGCAAAGCGTGGCTCACTTGATGATATTGTGTTCTACAACGTTTACACCCAATATACAAATTGTGATACTGGTTTTTTACAGGTCTTATAAATACTTATCAAAAACATATCGTGTATAAAACATGTATCATATTTATGTATTGACGTTGTTTTAGACATGTCGCACCTTTAAAGTAAAACCGTTACTAGACGAAAATTTTCATGAATTGAGTTATCAGATTTTATTGACAAAAAACAGTGAATTTTTTTAATAATTAATTTCGTTTCTAAATTTTATAATTTCGTTTAGTAACGGTCTTACTTTATAGGTGCGATGTATTGTTTACGCTTTTTTGACAAGTTTTCTACAAGTTTTGTTTACTAAACGAATTGGTTTTACAATTTGTTTATAAGTGTAAACGATAAACGAAACTACTAGACACAACATGAAGAAAACATACTCGTATTTTACTTCAAGGCGAAGTTAGGGAATCTTATTTCTGAGTTATATTGTTTACGTAAGTAATACTAATATGCGCGAGCACATTCGTAAGAAGCTGGCATCATCACACCGTTAGTTTTGGACACGTCAAGCGTCGGGTCCGAGTTCGCAACAAGTCAATGGCCTTCCTGAGGATCCCTCGTTGAGAGGTGAAACACGTGTCGATTTCTTACAGGGTTCTATATGACTCATTAAGAACAATTAAACGGATTAAGTTACTAAATATACGCAATCTATTGTATTTTATAATGGATTTCCGTAAAGTGACGCGCGAATCAATTAACTAGGTAAATGTATATCCTTATATTTATTCCACAATTTTCGTTATTGCACCTACCACTGCACTGGTTGTCTAGGCATCACGCAAAAGTAAAAAAAAAAAATATGGCAATGGAAAATGCCTGCGGCATTAAATATATATAATACTAGCTTTTGCCCGCGACTTCGTCCGCGTTTCCGTCGTTTTTCGTAAAAAAGTACCATATGTCCTTCCTCACGGCTCAGTGGTTTTGATGTAACAGACAGATTAACTTTCGTATTTTAATAGGGAAATATAATATGTCAATCCACAATACTGTTGAAAAATATCGCAATAAGGAACCGCAGAATATTATTATTAATAGCTGTGCCCGCGACTCCGTCAGCGTGTAACTCCTTGTATGTTATTATGTTAATGTATTGGTAATATTGTTTAGATCACTTTTACATGAGGCTTAAGTACCTATAGAACGAAAATACTTCAGCGCAAAGCTTCCGGGTAAACTATGTTGAAAGTTGACCCGTCCGGCACGTGAACATAAAGATTTCTAGAACTGCTAACCCGGGAATGAGCGACATATAACTGACCATGCGAGAAACAACTGACACCGAGATCAGTAGATCTCGGTGTCAGTTGTCTCCAGCAACACGAAAAGTCTGCCCTTGAGCCTTATTAATTGTCATTGAATAACACACCGATACTGGGAATTGCGTTCTTTTAAATTGGAATGGAAAATTATTTGGTATTATGGGAATTCTGGGAATAAAGACGGTCTCTCCTGCACCGCAGCCTGTTAAAATTTGAGCCTCGATTACATTTTGTTGCAACTGGGTTACTTTTAGCCGAGTTCCCTACCTATACCTACTTCACTTAAAAATAAATACCTATAACTACTATAAATAATAAAAGTATCCACGCTTTTACCTACTTAATACAAAAATAAAATTGAACATAAATTAGCCAAAACTTACCTATCGGTATCTAAAAATCTATGCGTACTACTTCTACTACTACTTCACCTAAAAAGAAATAAAATGCAAACTATTAATAATTTGTAATTTGAACGAATATTTAAACACTACCAAAACAACTAATACCTATTTTATAAAATAACAACAAAAGAAATTCAAATAAACTATTTAAAGACTAAAAGTCGCGCTGATAAGCACGGTTTGTTAATATCAATTATTGTCTGTCAATAAGGTCGAACGCTCTGAACGCATCAACAGCCAAATATTGAATGATGAAGCTCGCGCTCGGACCGAGCCTTTTTATACCCTGCCGCCACGACCCGCGTCGAGCGCGGCAACCGTTACACAAAAATAATCCATATGGCATGATTCAGTATTCACGCGCGACGGCGCGATGGCTTATTAGCGTATTTCATGTATAAGTTTGGTGTTGCTATACCGATTACTATGATTCTTTTTTTATTGAATAGGTAATAATATTAACTTCTTTTAATTAGGGATGAGTGAGAGTATTATAAACGTAAGAGTAAACAAATATAATCAGAAAGCTCCGAACTGCTAAGCTATCGGGAGTTACACGTGTTATTGTGAGTCAACCATAAAAGATAGACATATGCTGTTGTGGGATATTTTTTAGATAATTTTATGTAGAACATTTCCGTCATAAATGATATCTATGTTGCTTTATCCATTAAGGCTTCACACGCGACGGAAGCTTAAAAAATGGAGCAACTTCTCCCGTTTTCCCAACATTTCCCTTCACTGCTCTGCTCCTATTGATTGTAGCGTGATGAAAAGTATACTATAACCTCCCCAGGAGTATGAAGGATAATTGTACCAAGTTTCGTTAAAATCCGTCGAGTAGTTTTTGTTTCTATAAGGAACATACAGACAGACAGACAGACAGACAGACAGACAGACAGACAAAAATTTTACTGATTGCATTTTTGGCATCAGTATCGATCACTAATTACCCCCTGATAGTTATTTTGAAAATATATATCATGTACAGAATTGACCTCTCTACAGATTTATTATAAGTATAGATGAACTCATCTGCCAAAGTAGGTATTATGAACACTGTCAACACAAAATCTCTGAACCGTTTAAATTCAAATAGGAATCCACACCGATACGTTTCAACACCGATCACGAAAGAAATGCGCCGCGCAAAGAGCTAAACATCCCGTCGTTGTCGATCCGTTTCAGCGCACATCCGGAGTTCCGGACCGGTGCCGGTCGTTCTGAAGTACAGTCGAACAAGCTTTTTGGTATAGGTACAGGCAACTTGCTACTTAGTGAATGTGCTGAGTAGTCAATTATTTTACTCTTAAATATGCCACAAGCTTCAACATCATCATCATCATTTCAGCCGAAAGACGTCCACTGCTGGACATAGGCTTCCCCCAAAGCCATAGGCTTAAAAAGTTATTATTATGCGCACTATAAAACAGAATTTTGACGGTGCATTAGAAAGATGAATATTGTTGCCTGTTTACCAAAGTTGTAAATATTTTATTTCACATAGTCACAAGCTAGGTGCGTAGTTCCAATTGGTCGTTTTCTATGGAGAAGAAGAAAGGGCAGCAAAAAAATCTGGACTATCTCTTTAAAAAAATATGGGTTCAAATTACAGTGTTAATAGGTATGGGAGGACAGTGTAAGCTCGTTAGAGTGTAGGTACGTACGTGGGTACTGCTCACGCTCCCCCACTTAACTTCTACGTTTGAATATTAATGCCTTCGACGAGCTCACTCCCCCACAGTTCCACTGCGCCTGAACTAGTTTCGACGACTTTTTCCTTCCTTGCCCGCTAAGTTGAAAGCACGCCGATTTGCATAAAGAAAGGCATTCGAATAGTTAGCATAAATTATTTTATCGGTTTAGTTGGGACTTCTTAAATGTTTTAGTTATTACGATAAGATAAGTACATAGAAGGAATTAACGGTTGAGATATAAATATTGTGAAAATGGATCTGGTTTTGAAAAATCCTTAACTTCTTTCCTTGTGTAATTTGCCCACTGAAAGTTTGTTTCGATGTAGTGCCTACCTAGTATTCGTAATAATTTTTTCATAATTACAAATCATCCATCTATCAGTCAGATGATATTTTTTTTAAACGGACCTATTTAGTCAAGAACACCTAGCAAGGAAGGATTAGGGTATCCTCGTTAGCGAGGCCACGTACAGAATTGTAATAAGTACCTACTAGGGAATACTTCTCGAAATAAGCCCGTGACTTATACCCTACTTTAGAAGGAGTCAAACAACAACAAAGATGTTAGTCATTGCAGTTGTAAGCTGTGTCCGATACAGACGCGCTCGGACCACTTGCCCTCGCCCACAGCGGCCGCCACTAACTCCCACGTGATTCGCACAGGGATACACGTGTGTGTACAGGGATACATTCATAACAATGATACATTAGCCGCTCATATAAATCTCAAATTATTTCTCTCAGTGGACGGTTTGAGACATTTATGCGAAATAAACCACCTGTGTTTGTCTGAGTTCTGAGAATGTTTCAGTGTTTTGCTATTTCCGTCAGTCATCACTACGAATATAGAATGGAAGCAACAAACTAGGGAGAATGGGGTTTGGAAATGTCAAAAAATATATTTCTTATTTCTATTATTTATTCGTCTTTTTTCACGGAAAACTACAAACGTTAGTCGATTATTTGTGTTGTATCATAAGTTAAAAGATTGCAGGAACCATTGCGCGATATCCTCAGTTCACTCGGTAGTGAGTGTGTTGTTGTCACGAGTTGGACGCGCGCCAACCGGAACATGTCTCTAAACGTATGCACTACAAACACAGCAGGGACTGCTTGCTATATCCCGGAGAAAATATACTGCCGCGAGGTTTATGTTATATCCATAAAAGTGCACAGTTTTAAACATGCCTCTCACTGGGACACCTGGAAATGTATTGCCTTTTAAATTCGAGGTCTGCAACAGATATTTATTTTTTTGCTAAATAAAAATGCATGATTTTGTTTGAATTTTTACGAGCCATAACGAAAGGGTTTTTTTACGAACCAGTAATTTTGTCGGGTTGTAATTAAGCTAATTAGTTAATTAAAAACTCGAAGAAAAGAAAAGTTGTAATTGTTTGAATTCTCTTAGTTAGTGTCTAGACGTCAGTGGCACAAAATATAACTCAGAATAATATTAAAGTGTTTTTTAGATTACAATACGAAGGTATGAGTGATAACGAACATAAATTAATATAAACTTGACAAACAACACGACTCGGTACTTAATTAACGTGTCCTTGTGAAAGAAATATAAAGATATCGTTCAGTCGTCGAACGTTCGAGAAACGAGGTCTCTTTTAATTTGGGAATCAATCGTCTGTCGAAGGCAATATAAACGAAAATAGGCCGCGCGCGCAGCTATTAGTATTGGTGTACTAGCTTTGTTTCATGCCTAAATAGATATTCCGTTGTTGGTTACAAGTATCGTTGAAAGTAAGGCAGAATTAAATTACTATTCCTTAATTTTAAAAAATTACTTATTTACTACTATTTTTGCTATCGACACGCTAAGAAAAAGAAGAAAAGCCATCGCTTGAATCTTAGACAGTAGCGTTATTATGTAATTTATTTACAAAGAGAACGCGTTCCGTTCAGTACATAAATTCTTTGAGAAATTCAGAGAATTCTAAGCATTACTTTAGAGTCTATTTAGTTAATTACCTGTGTACAAGATTATAAGTTGTTCCTGTTATAAGTTAGGTACCTTTATTTAATTTAAGCGGTATTGTTTCGCTTCAAGGTTACAAAGTCCCACATAATTGATTTACACTATTCTTCCAGAATAAGTACTACAAGTGGTGTCTTAGACGCTGTCTGTGAGAGTATATCAGATTACCATAAACCCTTCCAAATATTTGTGAGTCGCGCCGCTTGCTGACCGACGGCGTCGCCAAATTTAACCTATTCGATACACATTGGGACTCTGGCGATACTAGAATACTACAAATGCCAAATATTCAGGCGTACTCAAGCGTACTCGGGCGATCGCAAAATCAGACTCTCCGAGACGTAAAGACAGTGTGCTTGAAAGTTTCTCAGCCTTCTGGCCGATTCTTAAGGCGTATTTTTTAGATAGGTAAGTCGAGTTGTAGAATAAAAGTTTCGTAAAAAAAACAGCTCAAGGGCGAATAATATTTTAACGTCCAACTTATTTCACATTCTAGAAAGTTTTAGTTGTTTCCGCTTTAATGGCCAAGAGTCGGGCGAAAACGTTTTAGAAGCAGCGTACGGTTATGATTGGAACTACGTCTCTGTTATGAGGCCAATGCCGGCAATTAATACAAGCGTAGAAAAATAAAATAAATTCAAGAATAACAATTGCAGAAAAGGGAGTTATTTCCGTGGTTGCATGTCAGAGAGCCGTAAATGTGCAATTTTCTGCATGCTTCAGGTTAAAGTTGAAGTTAGAAACTAAGTACTATTACTTGTTCTTATTAAAAACTTTAACACAATTATACGACACGAATGCTTTTTCCTTATAAGAAAAACAGAAGACTCATTGAGTAAACAAAGCACTCGAATACGATTACTGTTCGTCAATCAGATTTTGAAAACGTCCGCACCGCCAGCGCATCGCTCGGAACAAATTGGCAATTCTGCGATTTCCTTTCACACGATAATTTGTTAAATTGTATCATTGGCTGCGAAAACAATACGTAGGTATCGTGTGGCACAAACAACGCTTAGATTAGCATCTCAATCTGTTTACTTGCGGATTCAAATGGAATATATTGAAATGGAATATGAGCACAGTGGGGGTGGCATGTGGACTGTAAAGGACAACCACGTTTTTTTTCAACTAAATAATAATTTTTTACTTGATAGAAAGGATCATTCTTCAGGACTGTTTGCCTTCACTTCTCTCCGATGTTTGAGGTATTTAGGTAAGAGGAATAAGTTCATAAGAATTATATGGAACCCATAAATTCGATGTGGATATATTGGAGCTCCAATACGTTGCGTTGGGCAAACTTCCAATTCAATCGCGGACACTCGTCAAGTGTACTCTCTTTACAGTGGGGGCCTCTCACACAAAATTAGTACGGATTATGAAAGGATAAGGTTCAAAGGACAACTCAAAGCGGAAGAGGACGGCAATAAAAATACGATAACAAGAATGCACTCGCTCGGGCACGAGCTTGAGTCTTTGATGTTATATTTGATGGGTTATTATCAGAAGGTCGCAAGAAACGTGACACACGTGCGTAGGAGGTTTTGTATATCGCATCGATAAATAAAAATAAGTTTAAATCTAGACATAAAACTAAGTACTTACCTATATTACAACAGGATGATCGGAGTGGCGCCATGGCGTGAACTAAAAGTACAGCAGATTTTATAAGAAAGTAATAATCCCACGTACCCTGTTTACCCTGAGCTACCCTATAACAAAACGTGTGATGCAATATGTATATTTTGTCCTTACAATCAGTTTCATCATGGATCTGTACATCAATAAGAACGACCAACAACGCACAGTACCTACTTAGGTACCTATTATACTCAATGCGATTTATCTCGAATAACATGAATGTGTCCAATCCTTCTCATTTTAGTTTCAATTTTGATTCAAATGCCGTTGTTTTGTTCTAGTTCGTTGTATGCTCAGGAGCGCGCAATAACGCGCAGTTTGTAGCAGTTCGTGGGTGTTCATTGGTAAGTGTGAATTATTACAGCTATTCATTATGACGGAGTATTAGAAATACTCTCTAATACACGTAATGGACGATAAATATGTCGTTGATAGTTGTAATTCTTGAGATATTCTGAAAAACAGATTTGTTTGAACGTTTTATGTACGCGGGTTATTATTTATTCAATTTGACATATAAATTGCTTGGTGCAAGTTATCGCATTCTATGCGCAATGTTTAGGCTACGCGTATGCTGAGATGCAGGTGACGCAGCACAGCACAGGACTGACTTTGCAGAGTAGGGTTGGCGAAGCAGACACAGGCCGTGAGGGCGATACTGCGACGCAGCTAAACAGACTCATTCGCGTCCTAGCTAGTAGGTACAAACAATCTGTCATTGAAACGAAATTATGAATCAGTGGTAAAAAACAAGTGATGACCTGCACGCGTCGCGCAGAAATCTGTGCCGGCTCTGCAACGAGACGCAGAGCAGTACAGACACGTGCCTGCGCCGCAGCGTACGCAGCTGTCAGTATTTTCATGCATTACAATAACTGCTCGGTCCTGTGCTGCGTGGAACTGCGTCTGCTGCGTCTCAGCACACGCCTAGCCTTACCATCGGCCTCGTCGCAATAACATAACAAATTATGTCGCTTGCAAAATAGCTACGTATTAGTTTAAATCTAGGTAGTTTTGTTTAGGTATGTGATCTGAAAGTTACACTTTCATTTTATTTTGACATGAGAAATACAGGTTCTCCTGTAACATTTCTGTAATTTACTATTTCGTTACATAAAAATGCAAACTGTTGTCTGTGACTATGCATAAAGCTACTCACTAGAGAAAATTCACCGCATTACAGTGCGGTGCGGCGCGGTGTGGTAGGAATGTGACATGTTAAATAGCGCGCGGCATTGTCCGCAGTTTTATGAATGTGCGTGTTTGTAATGGCTTATTCTTGCAAATATCGCGATGTCAGCGGACGAGCTATTTTTATATTAATGAGTGGTATAACAAATGTTTTATGTCATGAGGAAGGAAATGAAAAGGCTTATATTTAACTTAAATGCCATAATAAAACAGGCCTTCTTTGATCTGCACGAAAACACGTACTTAACCATTTTCAGTAGTCTAAAAGTCGTTTATTTATTCGGTCGTATGAATTTTTGCTAAATTGCGAAATCTTTCAAAATCTCTTTAAAACTCCAATATCTCTTCTATGCCATAGAAATGCGTCTTCGAATTTCGTTACTTGCATAATATTTAAAAGAAACCCAAATGGTTTTAAGTCCTAATAATATATAGTCTTCTATAAAGGTAATTCAATAAATCAGGTCAGTAACACTAAATTTCTAGGAGTCCATATCGACTCAAAACTTGACTGGAAAATGCATGTGGATGGTGTCTGCAAAAAACTTAATCAGCATTCATATGCTCTCTATTTACTTCGAAAAATTGTAAATGAAAACGTATTACTCAATGTTTATCATGCATATGTGGGTTCTACTCTAAAATATGGTATACTGTGTTGGGGTAACTCTACTAACAGTACAAAGCCCAAAAAAAATTTATCCGAAGTATATGTGGGCATAAACAGACCGATTCATGCAGAGCAGAATTCAGAAGACTAAAAATCTTAACCCTAGCGTCAATGTATATATTGGAAGCAGCCTCAATGACAAAGCGAGATATCAGTAATTATGAGACAATGAGAAGTACAAGATATAAAAATGACCTTAAGGCAGCTAAGAGTAGAACAGTTAAGTTTAAATCAAGCATATTTGGTATGGGTGTGAACATTTATAATAAATTGCCAGACTTTATTAAAACCACTGAAACCAGTTTTTTAAGTTTTTATTTAAAAGTAGCTAATCTACTTTTAAATACAAACTTAAAAAACTACTGATACAGAAAGTATATTATACAATTAATGAATTCTTTAATGACAAATGTCTAGACTGAAATTTATTTAATGGTATTATGATAATGCATAATTATGAAAAGTGTTAGTTATTGTTTAATTTATTTATCTGTAATGTAGTGGTAATGAATATTATATTGCCTTGACTATTTTGTATACTTGTTATGACGGTTTATATTATTTTTTTTTTTTTCTTTCTTTGGACATCAATTAATTCAGTGACAAATGTTTTTACTAAAATTTATTTAATATGACGTTAATGATGCAATAATTATGACAAATACCAATTGATATTTATACTTACATTATTTTATCTAATGGTTATTATGTTACTTGAATGATTTTATTTTGTTTTTCTTTTGACATGTAATTGTAAATTTTAAAGATTGTACACCCTATGGGTATGTTACAGTGATACTTTGTTATAATACTAATTTTAAGAGCTGAATTTCCACCTGTGACAAACAATAAATAAATCTTGAATCTTGAATCTACATACCCTGTGAACAAAGGGAATATTATTAATTCACTCATTTGTGGATCCATTGTTAGATGATAGTTTACATAGGCTTATTTGCCTACATTTATTTATTGATACCACTTTTTAATCCAGGCTAATCGATTATTTTATTCACACGTCCGCCACTATAAATTTTATCATTATTCATTTATACATTTATCTATTTAAATAATCAAGTACCTATCAAATACACAAACATTATCGAACAAGAACGTTTCCAAATGCTAAACTTTACTGTTATCATTCAAAAATTCTGTCATTATTTAAATTTCGGGTATACTTACTTAATTTCATTCTGTACATTTCACTTTTCACAACACCAAATTCGCATATTTATTATCTCACCTGCTCGACGTCCGTATGTCACTGCAGGGATCCAGCAGAATATCAGCGTCAGGTATATTTGCCTGACACATGCTGAGTTGGACTCCCATTTGGTGCGACCTTGAGACGCACACCGCACTTTGTATGTTTCACTATTTTAAAGTGTCTTAGCCAATAGTCATCACAATGTCTTTATTTTCTTCTTTTTTTTTTTTGTATATTGGCACCTATATTCATTTATTTAGTTATTATTTAATCGTGTTTTTGTATTTTGTGCTATGTCTTTTGTGTGCACCAAATAAACAATATATCTATTAGACTCAAATTCAAACTCAAAGCATTTATTTCAAATAAACCAATTTCAGGCACTTTTGAATTGTCAAGGGGTCGGTCAGTCAGAAAGATGAAGCTAGTTGCCCATTCCAAAGCGTAGTAGGTTCCTATGGAGAAGAACGGGTAAGAAACTCCACGGACACTCTTTTAAATCAAATCTTCTTATCTATCTATCTGTGACGTTACCCTCTACTGAAATGTCTTTTCTTTCTCCGTTTGTTAAGATCTTGGTTTTTCCCGTGTTGAGTGTCAGACCTACATTATTGCTTTCAAGTGTTAGTTTATTTATCACGTTTTCCAGGTTCTCTGCAAAAACTACACTAATTATGACTAAGTAATAGTACCATATTAGTTTTATTATTCCTTCCCACGCGAATGTCTTAACTCGAAACTATTTATATTACATACATTAAACTGATTAACAGAAGTGTGTGAAATGCGTCATTCACATTTTTGTACGAGCAATTAAAAGATAACTAAGTGACGATCAGAGTCCTTGATTACTTAAATACTGACTCTAACACGCGCTTATTAGTTTTCTTGTTTTAATGAACCCATTCTTCGCCGAGCGTGTCAAGGTTGCCTCGTTTAAACCAGATAAAATAACATAGCAATTAGAATCATCAATTCTTATTTATTTTCTGTTGCTCTAAAGTTTTCACAACCCGCGCAAACACGCGAGACAATTTTGCGTCACGCGCTGTGTCGTTAATGTGTATGCTTTCTAATACTGAGTAACAAAGTTAAATGTTTGTATGGTACAGATAGTACAGAACTGAGCGTCTTACCATAACTTACCTGTTATTTAGTTTCTATAAATTCAACCAAGATAACGTTGCAAACGTGTAAAAACATGAATACCACCAATTAGCGTAATATAAAAATGAATAGGTAAGTAGGTACTAAATATTATTACTATCAGTTTATTTTCTATGTTAACCTGCAATCAGGTTCACGCACTAGTACGCTAGAGCTAATCTGTTCTATTAGATAGATACCGTTGTTTGCTCTAGTGCGCTGGATGGTTCCCGTCAATCAAGCTTGTACAAGTATACAGTCAAGGGTAAAAGTTATACACACAGCAAAAGCGAGTTTCTCACAAAGTAAGTACTTTATGTACTTTATGTATCAAGCCATAGGAATTTTTTGTAACCTCCCAAAGCATTTGACTGCGTCGAACACGAAATCTTAATCTTAAAACTTGTGTATTACGGACTTGGAAAACTTGCGCTCAGTTTAGTAAAATCTTATTTAAATGATAGACAACAGCAAGTTCAAATAAATGGTGTAATTCAATGGTGGAAGTTTAAAAGTAAAAATGGGTGTGCCACAAGGGTCAATATTGGGTCCTTTCATCTTTTTAGTTTATGTTAATGATCTACCCCATTTGTTAAAAACTCAACCACAAATGGTGTTATTTGCTGACGATACTTACTTAATTTTTAAAATTAATAGACGTGCGTCAAATCTTGACGACGTAAATAACGCCCTACAGCAGGTCCAAAATTGGTTCACTGCTAATAATTTAGTATTAAATGGGAAAAAAACTAAGTGCATAAGATTTTCGTTGCCAAATGTCAAAAGTAGTAATTGTGAGATAGTATTGAATCAAGAGAAACTAGAATTCGTCGATGAAACTGTTTTCCTAGGGATCACGCTCGACTCAAGACTTCAATGGGGTCCTCACTTAACATCCCTTTCAGGACGATTAAGTTCAGCAGCATATGCTGTGAGAAAAATCCGTCAATTTACAGATGTAGAGGTACCGCGAAGCTAGTCTATTTTAGTTACTTTCATAGTATTATGTCGTACGGTATTCTACTATGGGGACGGGCTGCAGACATCGAGTCTATTTTTATTTTGCAGAAAAGAGCCATCAGAGCCATATATGGCCTCCGCAGGCGCGACTCTTTAAGGGAACTGTTTAAAGATATTAACATCATGACGGTACCTTGTCAATATATCTATGAAAATATTATGTACGTAAGGAAAAATTTACATCTTTTTAGTAAAAGAGGTGCAAGACACAATTATATCACTAGGAATAGGGACCAATTAGTTCAACCGGATTTCAGGCTGGCTAAAGTGGACTCATCTTTCATGGGTCTTAATATAAATATATATATATAATTACAATAAATACTATTAAAGATATTTAAGAAAAATGAAAATTGATCGTTTTGACCGCCACCCTCCGAAACTACTGAGCCTAAAATTTTTAAAAAATTCAGAGATTGGTTCTTTACTCATAGATTACAGGAAAATCTACAAGAAGTCTATGGTCTTAAAATAACATGGTAAATCTCGCAATATTGTACGTACAAACTTACATTTGCAGTACAACTACAAATGTAAGTTTGTTTATATATGGGAGAACATGTTTTTCCATTACAATGTTAAGTTTGTTATTGAACCCTTCATTGTGCGTAGTCCGACACGCACTTGGCCGGTTTTTTTCTTTGACTATCACGTTTATGAGTTCGGTTGAAGTTCTGTGAAGTATTGGTTGAAGGGTTTCTTGCAATCTTTGGAATGTTAGATCGACGCCCACAAGACATGCGGTTGTGGTATTAATTCAACACTGATCTAGTTTAGAAAGCTTCAGTCTAAGGTTCACTAGATAAACCAAGGTTTACTTTACATTAAACTAACCCCAGCTCTTACGGATGCCGATCAATGTTACTGTAATCAGATCATTCGTTTTAGTGTGTGCTCCCGATAAATTAATAACAATAAAATAGTTAAAAGAAAATTCATAAAATATCCTCTCAATATTTGCTCTATCTAATCTGCACATTAACCGTACAGCTCTTCAGCCGGTACTTATGCGGATCACCCGGTCATTGTGTGTTGTTCACATTATGCGTTTTCACGTGCAAACTTGTGCATGTGTGTGTTATCTGTGGACACAGAGTGAACAGTAGGAAGCTACTAGTGTTGGTAAATTAGTTCAGTGTAAAGCAATATTTGCGCGCTAGTACTGCTAATAATGTAAAACAATTGCTCGATGGTAAACTGTTTTTGTGTAAACACAGGAAGTGTAATAGCTGTTTCATTGTTATTATTATCTAATGAGATATGGTATGATAACTATTCAGTATGGTATTTTGCACGTAACTGCAGAGTCACTATATGTGAATTGAAAAGGTAGGTCATGCAAATTCAAGAATATACAACGGTGTACAATACATTCGGGGGACCTAGAAAATAAAAAGTCCTGCATACTTTATTTCAACAAAGCAGTACCTACCTGAAATCTACATGCATCGAATCAAAGGCGATTTTGCGGAACAGCCGTAAGCCCTAGCAAATGAAAGGTTCAAAGAATTTCAACATACAAATACTTTCTTTGAACTTAAGGGTAAGGCTCGCATATCAACATGGGAGCATGTAGCTTTACAAGGGCCGTTATTTTAACACAAACTAATTACGCTGCGTATTTCACGGCCAGTGGGGACATCGCCTTGCTTAGATTTATCGTCGAAGGGAACTACCCCCGCCTCACCGCCGCCCCCGTTGGCCCTCCGGCGGGCGGTGACTGGGATGGAGCACAGATCGAGGGATAGAAGTATCAGTCCGATCTACGAGACAATATTATTATGAGATATCGAAAACGTTACGCTTAGGTATGATCATAATTATGAGAAGGCTGTTGAGGATAATGCCTAGATTTAGAAACGTTACTTAGCATGTGCTTAAACTTAGACAATAATGTTCTAGTCTCAATCTTGCACTTGTAGTTTGTTGGTAGTGCGACAATGACAGGAGCTTAACCAGATCAGAGTACGTGCCAATTTATGACGTGGTTTTTTGATGGCTCATCATGGATGTCTTTGTGATATGGGATGCAAAAGAATCATGGTAACTTTAATTTTTATGTTAGCGACTCCGAGAGGTACTCTACTGGGAAAGGGCCCCATTTTCTTTTTGTGGAATCGTAAATGACGACTAAGGGGTCCCCAAGTTGCTTGCAAATCCGTTGATTATGGTAATATGTAAGTGATGCAGTGGTGTGTGTGTGTGGTGTTATGTAGTGTGCTGATGAGGGAAACAATAGAGCTATTTAGTAGTTTGTAATACGAAGATATGTAGTAGTTTCTTTACTGGCTCAGTTGCGGATAGTAAATGACGCATTGTACCTGCAGTCAGGGAAACAATTATTAAGCAAATGAACACCCTACGTCTTCTAGTTTGCGTGTCGATTTGTCTCAAATGTCCGACCAGAATGTGGCCACCTGGATAGCTAAACATGTCAATTTTCTGTGTCAAAGAATGACAGTTGTGATACGAAAAACTTTAGTTATTAGTCAATTAGCTAAACAATTTCCTTGAGTTTATCTACAAATTCTAGTCTTCTGACCACATCTGCTCGGTGGGTATAACGTGACTAAGCGCACATAAATGAGATTGGCAACACTTGTTATTATTTAAATGGCCGCCGCGAGATGAAGCCGGGTCAGGGAGCCTGTGGCTGTAAGGGAAGGCAATCAGGGGTTGGCTTCTGCCGAGAATGGACGTAAATGAAGTGAGTATAATCGTATGCTTACGTTGAAAAGCTGCTTATCATAGTGAAATAGGATTACCTACTTTACTGATTCTTTCCAAAAAGTTCATGCAAATGCAAATTTTCGGAGAAAACTCTGAACAGTTAGAATTTGCGAGGACGTTTTGGAAGGAGTACCTACTCCTTATACTTATTAAATATAACGCTTGAGGTATTTAGAGGCTTTCCCGTCGTTTCTTTAAGTTAACAGCAGACCGAAAAATAGTAGCGCTTTACGTTAATCATACAGTTTTACTGAGCTGTGAGAGCTTGAGATGCATTGTTTTTTTCACGACATTGTTATTTTCCGTTTTGAAATGTAAATTCCAGTATCTCATGACACGATAATAAGACGGATATTATCATTTAGCACAATCACCAGATAATCTCACTAACTTGAGACATCCACAGACAGTTACAATCTATTGGTAATCGTTTAGCAACTAGTTGTGAAACTGCCACTTAGCAGGAAGGCGATTATTCAATACTCGCTTACAAATAAGTCAGTTAAATCGTTCCTGATGTAATTACCTCTAAGTGGGCGCGTAGACGGCCGACCGGCTAGGTCGGAGAAAATACTTATACTTAATGTGATTCAAAACATAACGATTTAGTTCCCCAGAAAATAGTATTTACAGCTAGAAATCTAAACCGATTTATTTTCGCCACGAAGGTGAACTGTCAGGTTTGGGTTTGATTTAAAGTTGATTATTCTAAGGAGATTTCTGATTCTGACAAGATTATTAAAACGTAACGTATTAAACAGTTTGTTAAATTTGTGAAAAATTGTGCACGAGGCCTCCACGACGTGTCAGTAGTGCTTTATCGGCATTACATCAGTGGTCAATAAAAATCGCTCGTCTGCACTTACATGCACTTCCACTACCACGTCTTGTACAGCAGTGTGCATTGAAACAGCAGTGATTGATGACTAACTAACAAACAGATGGACAGGCTAATTGCAGTAATTATAGCAGTGTAGTCAGATAGTTTACTCAATGGGTGCATTAGCAGTGACAGTGACGGGATATATACGGAGATAATGACACTCACGTCGAGTGTTGTAAACTTTGTATTGCTTTGTTTATTTTTCATCTTAATGTATTGTTTATTGATTGATTGGTTCCGGATGGTCGTTAGAGTTTTTTATTTACATTGTGTTATGTAGGTAATTATTATTGCAGCTAGAAAATCCGTTTTGAATTAGTAAGTAGGTAGTTGTGAAGACTTAACATTTAGAATAAAGAATGCAAGACTTTTCGTGTCCTTCACCATACAATCCTCACCTTTGAAAACTTCATGAAAATTTATTTTGAGAACGCCAAAAAATAGTCATAAATAGTCACCAAGGTTACAAAATAGTCGCATTATGATTCCGAAGTTATAGCTATAAGTTGGGAAGTGTAGGTTAGGATTGTGGGGTGAAAATCTCCACAAAATGCTCACCTCAGTGCAAGCAAACGGCTGGGACAAACGACGTGGTTTCAATTAAAAAAAATAGTCATGGATTCCAGAGATATAAAGGTGGCTTAGTGAGGATTATGAGGTGAACCTTTCTCGCCATAATCATCACCAGTAGGCCTAACATGCCACACGCGACAATTATTCACTCTCGCGTGAGTAATTGCCATCAATTTCTGTCACTTTTCTCGTTTTCTGACAGAGCTGCCATACAAATAGTCGACTCGTTCTGTCAAACTTGATGTTTTTTCGACAAACTCTAACACCTTAGTTATCTCGATTTTTGACAATTCAACACGAGATAATCTGCGATTTTTCTGTCACTTCTTCGTATTTACTCGTCCTTGATTTTGACGACGAGAAGAGAAGACAAAATTATGATACAAAAAAAAACTCCAAAATAACATGGCAGTTTAACAATTGTACTTATTTTAGTCATCATTTTATTTTACAATATTTAATTATGAAAATACTTAGTTTTAAACTAGTTTTTATATTGGAACAACGTGTTTTATAAGGAATTTTTCGCTTTTTGTATGGAACATATGAAAAATTATTACCTACATCTTGGGTTTCAGGGGTTTATAGGTTTTACAAAGGGGGTTGACATTTTTCATTATTTTTGCGATAGGACACACCATTTTCGAGATATAAGCAAAAGAAAAGAAAAAAATGAAGTACTTTTTTTGTTGTGTGGTGTGTGGAAGTGTTGGTGTGAATTTTGTTTCATGACAACTCATTTTAATCCACACATTTTTAATTGCGGATACACATAATCAGGTATACAATCAAAATTTTAGGTGAAAAACGTCAAATTCAGAATCGCAAAATTGCCATTTTCACTAAATTAAGAGGCTTACAACAGCTAAAGCGCGGTCACTGTCGGACTGCATAGAAATTAAAAAGAAGCGCGATGACACGACGCAGGTAATTTATTGCAAAATATGAAAAAAGCAGTTAGCGATTTACAGAAAATTTATTGATTGGACTGGAAAATTAAAACACTATTATGCTAATATGTAGCTTGTAGAATAATCTGACAAAAAATCAGAATGATTGCATGTAAATTAATATGATTTTTAATCGTTAAAAGAATTTTTTAGAGGTATCTTCATGATTTTTTTCTATCGTATCAAATTAGTTGTATTATGTTTTCAACACACGATCATACTAGCATATATCCTGAAGAATATCATATATTTTTCTGATTTTGTTTACTGCAGTGGATCATATTCTTTTACGCATTATAAAACTTGCGTTTAGGCACGTTTAGGTCCTGTAGTCCCCTTAATAACTCAGTGCCAAATTAGTGCTGTCAAACTAAAATATAGTTAAGTTGTGTCACTTTAGTCTATTTCAGAATAGGAAATCGTCGTTTGACAGGAATAAACAAAATTTTGGTGATTTTTCGTCCAGTTTAGATACATTTGTGACAAGAGAATCGGCACTATAGAATAATTAATGAAACGGAATCCCAAGCCGATGTTGCTAGCATAAAAATGATTTGTTTTTAATTTGCAACATCGATTTCTCGTCCTGAGATATACGAGTAGACAGTAACAGTGAATGAATGCGTTATCCTCAAGAGTAACTTTAAAATACTTGTTTTAAAGTCAAGCAGACACTTTTATAAAGCGTTGTGAAAAATACAAGAAATTAATAAATGCTTAAAATCCTTGGCTTACCTCCATCACTGATAGTACTTGATACATTATTCACAATCGTAACAAGTGACTTTTAACTCCAATGTAACCATATATATAATTTCTATGGATGTAACTCATGGTAACAAGTTGCTATAAGACACCGTCGTCAGTCTTGACTCCAGCACAGAGTTTATGGTCGCATGAATTATAATGTGATACAGAATAATAAAGAATGTTGATTACAACATTCTGCACGTGCATTATGGTAAAAACAGGAAATGGGTTTAATCCCTTGTCAAAAAAAAAAATTGGTTATCTTGTTTTGTATCAATGTTATTTCACTTTGATTTATACAGTGGGGAGAGGGTTCTGTTTGTATGTAATAGTTCGTCTACACCAACCTATTTCAGTCAAGCAGAATAGCTGTTTTCGGATTTTTAACCAACAACGCTGTTAGGCTTTTTTTTTATTTTTTTTTGAGGATGGGAAATTATCAAATAACTTCTCCCGCTCTGGGTGGAGCGGGAGGGCGTGTCAGACTTTTACTGACTAAAACCCACCCGTGTTCCTTCCGTTGCCTGTGTGCCGAGGTCGCGATATCCCTTTCAGACAAACCCGCAACCCCGGCAGGATTGGCCCTTCCGGACCCCGTCAGTTGGTGCTGACATCTCTTTGAGGCGCGCGTGGAACACAACGCGCCGTCGACCCGGGCCTAGTCCCTATCGGACGGCGAGCTACCCATTGCTCACCGTCCGCAAACGCTGTTAGGCTGGAGATGGGTTTTGGAGAAATTAGGCACACATGTTATTGAGACTTAAGTTTGAATCTGAGGGAGAACCAAAATGCAGTGTCATTTCGCCGCAAGTCATAGGCTAAACATAATATTGGGCAGATGTTATATGGTAATCACCAATAGCTCTACTCTAGTTTTCAATAGACTGTAAACCAAAATTGAGGTCTGTCCTCTTTTTACGCCATTGATTCCAGTATTTAGACATAAAAAAGTCTTTTCCTCAGCCCAAATAGTGCTAGACGATCGGAAAGACCCCATAAATTATGGAGGACATAAAACAGTACTTAGGGAATCAATCTCAATGTCTCGTCTGTCGCGGCGCAGGCGGCGGCGGGGACTCGCGGGGTCGACGCTAAGTATAGTACAGAAGGTCAACTAAATACAATCACTATGACATTCTTATCAGTTGTAAATTTTCATGTGATGACACTGTCTCGGCCTGTCTCGGCTTCTTACGCATGAATAACTTGTCATAATCAGCGTATTGTTATGAGATAGGATGGCCTTTTGAACCGGAATACAGTAATACTAATAATGCTGGCAAAAATAAATCACCTCAGACTAACTGGGAGATGACAGACACGAGACGTTCATCACTAGGCGAACTCTTTTACTAAGACCTACATACTAAGAGCCCTCACAAACTAGCATCTTCCTTCAGGATTTCCCGTGTGACCGAAGGGGTTCTAACTGTCAGTAATAACTCAATCCAGAATTGAAACTCTTGAACTCATGTCTGGTAAGTAAATTATCGCGACAGGACAGATACTTCTGTTCGTCAGAACTGCATGGTGACCAAATAATTGAAACAAATGCCGTCCCTCCGGATGTTCGATTTATGATTACGGATTGCTTACTGCATGTTGCTGTGACGATTCTTAGTTAAACTTCGTGTATTTATGGGAGAGTTGTGCCGGATGCCTTCCAGATTGTTTTCTGTGCTATTCTGATCGTCTTGTAGGAATGGAAAGTTAATGAAAGCATGACTGTGTGAAGGAGCTGAACTGTAAGGTGTGTGTGACATATCATGTATGCTATAGAGTTATACTTGGGACGACGTGCCTTTTTTAAGGTATTATAAGACAGGGGCTTTTGAAAGACAAACAGAAAGACGTGAAGACGTGATTTTCATTAAGATTCATAAATTTTACTACTAGTTGTACACTAGTCGTAAAATTTAAAAATATTATATTTCGATGTTATTTGCTCGTAGCTTGAAGTTAAATCTGTATTGTTTGTATGCTGTAAAATGTAAATGTATCAACGATATAAAATAAAATTAATTCTGAAGCAAGGTCTAAAGAAGAAAGAGCTTTCATAATTAACAGATAAGAGCGATAATTAGATTTGTTCTGAACTCAGTAGACACCAATACAATGAATTTCGTTTATTATATTTGATTTCAAACAGTTCATTCTACGAAGAAAAACGTTGAAATTCTGTAAAGCAATTATATATACTTTTATCTGTTTGCTGAACAAAATATTTTTTAATGAAAGGAATTCTATAACATGATTATGAAATAACTGTTGTGAATTAACTCGCGTTTGCTTTGCGTTTTAATTCAACTGAGAATGAATGAATAACTGCAAAATATCAGAAAAGGAAATATTTCAAAGGAAACATAATCTAAAGTGGTTCTGTTACTACAATATAACTGCCAACATTACTCTTTAATACAAAGCTACTGGATTAAACTGAATAAGGCGTTGGGGTAGCTCTGGCTACCTACCCATGATGCTGATAATGATACGTTTTCCAATGATAAAAGAGAGTTCACGCCAATAATATTGCACAATCCTATTTATTTAAATATTTTAACAATTTTGCTGTCGAGCAGACGAACTTTTCAAACATTACTAATATGAAGCAATGTTTACATACGCAACTAGGCGCAGGTGCAGTACAAACAAGGTACACGTTTGTACTGCACCTGCGCCTAGTTGCGTTCTCGGTACAGATTTCAGCCAGCCATTTCTTTAAACTTAGCGTCTAAAGCAATAACAGTAAAACTATCCATTTGAATGATAGGCACCGTCGCAAGCAGTCGACTGTTCGTCGCTGATGCATCCGATAAAACAGATGAGGTAGAAGCCATCTCCGCTGTCTGTACTTGAAAACTAATCTACAAATGACAACAAGATTCGGTTTCAATTATATGTATAAATTGTGTTGTGAGTGTTAAGTTATTAGCGTACCTAGAAGAGTTAAGTAATTAAGCAGTTATTTAGTAGGTTCAAATAGTCAGATTGGATGAGGAAACGAAAGTTACGATTTGAAAACATCATGATACATTGCTTTGTTAAGGCGTGATTGAGTATCTAGTCCAAGCTTTTAGTTTTCCATATTATTTGTTCAGTCTTCTCGAAGATAACTTCCACTCGCACTTCAGGATGTTGAGTTAGGTTCACTTATTTCGCAATGGTTGTGATAACCGTGTTCAGTGAAGGGGAACTAACTTGATGGGCTATTTGGCGCTCACAGCCGCTTTATTGTTTAACGTCGCTCAGACGTAAGATAACTCTTTACAGCTCATGAAATGTGTAAAAGTCTTAAAATAGATTAGATGGTTGAAGTTTATTGAACTACATAGGTTTTATTGGACAATTCAAGGGCATTTTCGTGGCGGTTGAAACTACTCATGAAAAGCTGCCACGCCCGCTACCACTGAGGCCGTGTCCTTACATGAACTGTGACTTCATTCTTAACAAGCAGCACTGTTATACATCTCCTACTTGATAACGATCTTAATTGGATCCAAATAAATCACACTGAAAACAATTAATTAAATTAGTGACGCAACATTCACTGCAGCATCGAAGTTTCTTATCTTGACTTTACATGCTAAATAAGATTAATTAAAGTAATAAATTAAGAGCGCATTTAAAGGCTCAATGAAACCCTTGATTTCAATCAAGTGAAATTAATTATTCGTTAGAATCTCAGTGATTTGGAATTGAAACAAAATAATTAGGAGTTGGAACAAATATTGAATTTTTTCGGGATATCTCTAGGACGAGTTTTGGAATTCAGGACGAGTTGAGGACATTTTGTTCTCGGAATCCGTTGAATTAACCCTCAACTTTAAAGTTAATAGCCCTGTGAGATCATTACTTAGAAATAGTCTAAGTACATATTTAATTTTATGAGTTTCATTCCAGTTGAAATCTCGGGTCGATCGAGATTTAAACTGACTTGATTGAAACTGTCGCATCGTGTTCCACTTTATTTTTATTGTAGAAATTCCCTCCTGGATATCTTCAATATATAGGAAAAGTGAAGAGATTGGTTAGACCTGCTCCAACCACAAGGTGGGCGTTCTCAGCATTTTAATATACACCTTAGCCATCTTCTAACTTCGGAATATTCGGAGAAACCACAGCCTACCTACATACGTATATATGCTTTAAAGTTCACTTTGACTTATATCATTGCTACGCCTTTACCATGTACCTTACTGGGTTATATCCGTGTCTTAAAACCCTTATGTTAACAGTGGATATAAAGCCATCACGGATAATTGTTAGAGAAACTGAGTCCGGGCTGGAGGTGGGGAGGCGACACGCTTGTTCCTCGCCTCCACTGTCAGACAATGGCAGCAAATAGGATTAGTTGGGAGTGTAGCAAGAGTCTGCGGCTCCTCGACCGTGATTGGAGTGCCCATTGTTCGCATTAATTACTATTGAACAGCTCTTAAACCATGGAGACACTTGTGTCCTTAGGTAAATTATTGCTTTAGATGAGTACTTGTAAGTCGTACCGGACGATTGTAAGATTATTAAGTTTCATTGTCACGCCACGCTCTTATCCCTCGTAGAGGCAGAGGTGTTAATAGTAATAACATTCCAACGGTTATGTTAAAGTTCTGAGATGGTGTTTGAACCAGTATTTCAATTATTTGGTCGCTACCAACTAGTTAGTACTCATTTCTTAAATATTTGCTGGCCATGTTTACTTACATTTCAATACATGCGAAGAGGTACTTACAGCGATCAAAGGGGAAATTGTCATTGGCGCTTGGCAGATTGGTGATTGCAATTCAATTTGATCTTAGCATATCGAGTACAGGGTGGAGAACTGGAGACGTCACTACCACAACAAATTAAACTTCGTAAATATCAATCAAATAAAATCATAATATTCAATTGATCACTATAGCAAGTCGGCTGTTTGGCAAAACCTATGGCCGATCTATCACTACACTCAGCATTTAGATTACCTGAAAAAAAATAAAAATTAGATGTTTGGATTTGGGTATTAATTTGATGATTTCAAATTTATCGTATTGCCAGTGTTTTCATTTATATATTGTCGTCCCCACATGTATATAATGCATGATGATAATAAATAAATTATGAAAAATATGACACTTACGCGGACACGACATTTTTAATTTTGTGTTTTTGTACTTTTCTATCTTGTATTATTTAATTAATCTTGTTTAGTCCCATAGCTGGGCTTTTGCTCCTACTTTTTCTGGTCTTATAAAGAAATGAATACAAAAAAAAATTTATAATATTTATTTCAACTAAAACATTGTTTCATATATAAATTGAGGCAGCCCCAGTAAGTTACAATAGTACTTGTGTCGGAGCTGTCTCGGTCTTCCCTTAAGTGGTAGCTTATTACAATGATGAGTTTAAATAGAGTTTATAAAGATAAAAAATACAATTACATTAAAAATAAATTAAATTAAACAATTATTTAGCAGCTCTCGGTGTTTGTGTGTGTGTGTGTGTATATGAGTGCGTGGAGGTAAGTGTGTGTATATGAGTGTGTGGAGGTGTTTGTGTGTATGTGGGTTTGTGGGTGTATCGTAACTTTTTTTTTTTTGGTTAAACTCAAACTCAAATCATTTATTTCAATTAAACCATTACAGGCACTTTTGAATTGTCAAGGTATCGGTCAGTCAAAAATATGAAGCTAGTTGCCCATTCCAAAGCGTAGTAGGTACCTATGGAGAAGAACGGGCAAGAAACTCCACGGACACTCTTTTAAATAAAATAAATTGTTACAAAGTATTGGTTACATCATTCATGTTGAAATTATACATGTGAGAACAATGTAGAAAGACGTGCACGTTAGAAGCGTCCGTACTACAAAGATAAAAACAAAGAACAATTAAAAAATTAAAAATCAGCCATGGCCGCTAAGAGTTGACCAGTCCCAACTGACGGCGCCCATTCACGAACATGACGTATGGATCAGCACCATTCAGCTCGACCATTTTGAAGGGAGCTAAATGATCCAACACACGCGCCACCATCAGCGAGACATTTGAGTGAGCATGACATACTCACAGCCGCCAGGGCACATTCAAGTCAATAAAAAAAAGTATTACCCGGTAAATGGTAGCTCTTTAGTACATAGTACTCACACCTGTGCTCTGGAATTATATAATACAAAGGAGATTGACTTTATACAATGCAAAGATGGTCTTAAAATCTTCAGCAGCTCCAACAGTATTTTCAGATGTTAATCAATTAGTTGTGGTTGTGGAGCAGGACCAGCATTGAGCCAAGCATTTTTATCAGTGTGTAATCCCCCAACTTATAATATGCCTGCCTGCATAGTGTACGTTTTATGCATGTTAACTTCTCTTGTCAGAACGTTTTCTGTTTCTTCATAAGTTAAGGATCGCAACCATTCTGTTACTGTTTTTTTACAGTTATATAACAACAGGGGATACATATCTAATTCACGATTAAGTTTATTATAGATGTAAGTGGATTGTTTAATATATTGACGTCTAGCAAAGACAGTTCGTATTCTTGGGGAGTGGGCGACTATATCTCTGCGCCTTCTGCTCTGAGTTGCTGAGTCAAAAGATAGACTTTTATGTAGAGTTAAGGATACATTTAGAACATAAAGTTTCCTAATTCAGAGCAAATTGCTAACTTTATAGAGGTTTTGATAAGTGATCGCTGAGCTCTTTCCAGATCGAGGAATTTAATTTTGGTGGCTCCACCCCAAATAGCTATTTATTTATGTGTAAAGATATTTCTTATTTTCTAGCAGTAAAACGAACTATCAAGAAAATAATATCGTAGAGCTTTTATTTATTTTTGATACTGAACAGCCTGAGGGAAAATGTCATTTAATTATTTTAGTAAAGATGGCCGCTTGTCTATCTTGTTCTGACACGTGTCTTCATAGCACTTAAACTATTGCCTCGTCGTTGTTGCTTTATTATTACTATTCTTGAACCACAAAAAAGAATTTGACAGAAATTCAATATCGGGTTGCAACAACTCCTTTTATGCCGCAGCGAAGTCAAAGACGTTCCTAATGTTTTTAGCCTTAAATTCACCATTTGTAAGACACGACAAGTTTCTTAATCATCCTCGCCTGCTATCATTCTCTCTAAACACCAGAGCAGTAGGAAATAAAAGACTATCATTGTAGCGAGACATTCTCTGCAGATAGGCCCAAGTCTGTAGATAGACCCAAATGATCCCATTCGCAATGAGTAGAGAGCAACAGAATTAGGATTCAAAAGGTAGGAATGTTGGATCGTTTGCCGAGATTGTTAGTCTCTCTGAAGAGATTGTGATGTTACGAGACACATCAGAGACAGGCTCAAGATATTGACGCAAAGAGTGTCGGAAAAGGCTATATTTTTGTAGACTAACGGCCGGACCCAATAAACTATCTATCACCAATTTTGATATACTGGAGATAGAAAACCTATCTAACTATGGTTTTAACGTCCCAATAATCTGTCAGAGACTATTGAATCTTACCGGCCCACAATATCTATCGATGGGAGGGTCTATCGCTTAATACGGATAGCTATTTGTATTAAAAAGTCAAAGTATGAGTACCAATAATGACAGCTATGTATTTTACAGGACTTCAGTTACTAAAGATGTTTGGTTGACAGACTGGTCTGTCCCCCGAATTGCAGGGATAAACGTATCTGTCTAAACATTTTTTACTGTAAAAAAAAGAACACTATAAATAATCATATAAAACGTGACCGATTCAGGTAAAAGTACCCGACCCTACGTTAGCCGGAAGAGATTTTGAAATGGTAACAGAAGTTATCGACTCGGAAAGTGATTTTGGGCTCCAATCAATTAGTTCACAAAGAACTTACCTATATATTTTATTTGTTTGCATAAAAGGTTACAAAAAATATTGCCGTATCGACCTTATATGAGCAAATTACCTACGTTGTTATTAATTTAAATAAAAAAGCAGTAAGTAATTTAATCACCGAAATATAACCTCATATAAAAACAACCTTAACAAAGTAACGTTAACAACCATAACAATGTTTCTTATGTCAAACTGTCAATTACGTTTCATTACTCCTTCCAGCGTTAACTATTTGTTCAGCAAAATTCAGTAAAATCTTGTATCACGTACAATTGTACATACGGCTACATATCAAGTTATACATTTCTAGCATAAGCTGACCTCTCATTGAAATCCTATACGATTCGATCAGATTATACTGGAAAGTATAGCTGAATATGGAGCCGTGTGTACTACTTACTTACAGAGTTACTATTGTACATTCAACTTTAAATTCAACCCTAGAGAGATTGGTCTTTATAATTTCTTCAGAAACAAACCAAAAAGAGGAATGAAATCGTCTAGAACTTTTACCCTAACTAGAGTAGAGCTAGGTACAGTGTACAGCTACCGGTAAGTACCCGTAGCTGTACAAAGTCGTCGCGTTACCTACGCCTCGACGCCGACGCCACGTCGCGCGTCGTCGGGTGTCGACGGAGCGGGCGCATTACACCCACTGGTTGTAATTTAGGGACGGTTGGTGGAGGGTGTGAACGGAAAGCGGTACTTTAAAGATATTCTTATGATGATAATATCTTCCTTCTTATTTTAAATGCTGATGAACTCTATTTTGATGCCACCTTAAGCATGCTAATTTCTGGTTGTAAGATTTTTTAAATTAAATAACTGAGGCAATTTATGTATCAGTAGCAGCAAAATATTGAATAAATCTCAAAAGAAAAGCTTTGTTTAAATAACTTTTTTCGGATAACCTTCAATGTCAATAGCGTGACCAAGATACATCTTCTCATAAACTTCACTCGCTCATCGCTTGAGCCTCGTCCACACGGTAGGCATCGTCATGGAAATCGCTCGGTCGACACGACAGAATTAAATTCCGGCTGAGTTACAAACTACTGCTTCGCATAAATTAACTCTTCCATTACGAGCCGTGTTGAGCTAAACGTTGCTAATGGCTAGGCTTTGTATATCTGAGGAGTCGCTCGTGGAGACACAGCTTTACTTGTTTGTGATTGACATGGGTAATCTGTGAGATTTCCTTTGATTATAATCGTCATGTAATTACTTTGGGAGATAAAGTTATTTGGAACTTGGACTGAAAGTTACATGCAAATAAATAGTAGCAGCTTCCCGCTACGTATTTATTTTCATGTAACCTTCGGCAAGTAACCAATAAGATCCTATTTACCTACGTGAACGCGAATCTGCAGGTACCATACGACATTCTGAAAAGCGTATTAAAGTAATTTGGCTATTTATCAATAGGTACTCGTTCCTTTAATTAGTTAGGCAATTACAGGCTGAAATTATACCTAATTTATCTACGTTCCTAATGATGTACAAAAGAAGGCTTATTTCAAAGTTTATAGGCATACAACATCAACACAAAGCTTTGAAAAATAAATACCGACAATCAGAGTTCCTCGTTGAATCTAGCAACTGGTAAATTCATGAAAAATCTTTACGCTTATTTTCTTCATAAATAAAAAAATAATTTAAAAGGCAGTCGTGAGGCGTCAAAAATTTTGGTATATCTAATTTTAAAACTTTAAGCTTTAAACTTGCTTTAGCGTATTCATTCCGACAACCTTAGTTACGTCATCGAAAACTCATAATCTGATGATTTGATTTTTTACTTTGTAACAACTACTGTGAGGTTTCAGTAGACCTTCCAGCACCCATTTACTTGTGCCCCACACATAGCTGGACGTGCAAGCCTGTCATTATGACGTCACACGCGCTGCGTAGCGCCCGCACACTGCATGTAATCATATCCTACGCTCCTATGACCTCCTCTTATGCCTGCGATTCATTAAAACTCATAAAGGATGACGTAATAGAACCACATGTTTGTATAGAATGCTTTGGTTTTATTTATGTTCTGGTTGTGGAAGTATGGTTCTTATATGACGCATGTTATATCATGTGAAATGACAAAACTGTTTTTTCCTTGTGAAAATCCTAATGAATTTCTCCCTTTAATCAGTGGAAGGCAAAGAAATGTCTTGGATTACTATGCAATAAAACCACACATGGTTTTGTCGTAGATCCTGTGGAATAGGTACCTGTAGATTTTATAATGAGTTTTGTAAACAAAAGTTACTTCGAATAACTACGTAGCCTTGTGATAAGCATTAAAACTTGCGAGGAAAGTGGTCAAGCTTCCAAATTATGAATGGCTCAAGAGTTTAGAAGTGGCGTCATATTAAATGGTTTAGAAGTTATAAAGTGATAACATAAAATTATGAGACAAACTTAGTTACGGTATTCTTTTGTTTGTAATTCCATCGCTAATTTAGAAAACGGAAAGAAAGCGGTCTGTATAGGTATAGGGAACTCTTTTTAAGTTAAACAAAAATGTGTATTTTTCCGCCCGGGACTTTTTGTTGGAAATTGTATAATCTTTGGGGTAGAACGGGTAACAAAAAATGGGCTTGTCATTCAAAAAAATATCTTTTGCCTAAAAGTAGAGTTGTTTGCTTTTAGTAAAATTGAACAAGTAAAAACTATGGCGCAAAATTTTAGTTTTTTTAGTAACTTACAGTCTTATAGTAAATAGTTGGATTTTCAGTACCTTATCTTAGCCATAAAAGTTGCTACTTAAAAAGTAACTACTATATAAACTATATCATTCAAATGTTAGTAAACAACACGATACGATGGCACATGTAACTGACAGCAGTAAATTATATACGGACAGTCCACTCTGTCAGCCATCATTTTTAGAACGCTGTTAGGGCTGGTCGTGACTCGAGCCACCATCGATGCTGCGCGCTTGCTCATTATTGTGTAAAAACAATCTACGCGCGCCGTCGCAAACATTCCTGATGCACTGCAACGCCATGGCAACCCCATAAGTTTTCTGAATGCATTATTAAATTTGCCACGAAGGGCGCCATACGACGCCCGCGAATATTTCTCCCACAAGCTGTAAGTGTAGAAGGTGGTACAGAATCCTCTAAAGAGCGTCACCTTTACGTGTGCAGTACAACGTGCAAACCTGCTGGCTATCATGTTCGCACGCACGGACAGAGCCCCTCGTTCACTTTCAATGTCAGCATTCTCTTTAAGGTCAGTGGTGACAGAATGACAATTATTTAAATTGTTCCACACGCTCGTCGTTGTCGTTTAAAAGCAACATCAACACTTAAATTAGTATAAACAACTATAGTTTTTGCATCAACACTAGGAGTGTTGATGCCTAATAGTGGAGCGCCTGGAATATAAATATACATTTTGAATTAAAACAAGTATATTTAATCCTTTGTTCTCTTCAATCTGCCTAGGCTTTTCCGAACCATGTTGAAGGCGGCTTCCAGTCTAACCGGATGCAGCTGAATACCAGTATATTACATATAGCGACTGCCTATCTGACCTCCACAACCCATTACCTGGGTAATACGATACTCCTTGGCTAAGACTGGAGGTCAAACTTTCGGGCTTCTGACGACCCGTAAGGATTGCCATGATCCAAGAATGACAACCGGGACCAACGGTTTAACGTGCTTTCCGAGCCATGGAGGAGTCTCAGTATGTAAAGATGGTCACCCATCTACTGACCAACCCAGGCAGGCGTAGCTTGACCTGATGGATCAACCCGTGCGGCTATTATTACCTGCGGCTATTATCCTTTGTTCTCTTATTGTTGGTAATAAGATAACAAAGGATAATAGCCTCAATTTTTTTTTCACTCGTTTTGTACTCTACTTTTTACCATTGACTTTTTATCACATGATATTATAAAGACAATGGTAAAAAGTAGAGTCCAAACGCGTGGGAAAAAAATCATCTCGAACCTTGTATTTCTCGCTCCGCTCAGGATTCTAATCTAGAATCCCTCCCTACTCTCGTGATTCTACTCTAGAATCCCTCGCTACTCTCGGGATCCAACTTAGTCCCTCGAATTAAAATTCCTTTTTTTCACTTGTTGTATAATCTAGTATTTTACTGTTGCCAGTCGAAAAAAGGCATTTTATTCATCGATAACAGTGAATAAAACTCAAAATGTTTTTATTGACTCAGTGAGTAAAACAGAGTTTTATTCACTGAGTCAATAAAAACATTTTGAATATGGAACAAGCACAGAATTATACGAATTTTGTAAAAAAAAAAATAAGTAAACGTGCTGAAAGTACCTATATACTGGCTGTCTAAATGGAGCTATACAATAAAATAAAAAAAAGCCCGCCAATTTTATTAAGGTTCTTTTCTATCTGTTATCGTGGTCGTTTTAATGTCATTGGAAAATCTATTAACATAATTACACATGACAAACAACAACAAACACATACAACAACACACACAACAACACATTCAACAACACATTCAACTTTTTATAACATGAGTTCTTCAAGTGACGAAAATGAGACACTGACTCCGGAATCATTTCGTTCTAAAACAGCAATTATAGTAGATAATTTGTTGCCGCCAAAAATGTGATAAATATAAATAACATAACATCAAGCTTTGTTTTTCCGAAGGGTTGGGCAGAGGTGTACTTGTAGTACACCCACACTTTGCCAGCTATGTTTTTAAGTATTTACATAGTATATAACAAGGGGAAATAGGCGGTGAGCCGAATACCCAACAACCGGGCACAATTCCAGACTCTGGGCTGCTACTGAGAAATTCCTATTGGAGAAACCCAATCATATTTTGCCAGACCTGGACCTCATGCTCGGCAGTAGCGCGTGCGGCCACGAGACCAACGAGGCAGTCATATAAATACTACAACTACGACAAATAAATATAAATACTATACCAATATTTATTTTCTCTCAGTCAATGGTAAAAAGTAGAGTCCAACTTGGGAAAAAAAAATTGTCTCGGTCCTTTTATGCTTCGCTCCGCTCAGGATTCAAATCTAGAATCCTTCGCTGCTCTCGGGATCCAACTCAGTCCCTCGACTTAAATTCCCTTTTTTTTTCACTTGTTGTATAATATTATATACTATTGTGCTTTTGATTGTTATCATTGAAAAAGCTTTCTCGATCACTTTAGTAACCCATGTCCGATTTTGACAAAAAAAAAAAAAAAAAACGACTTTCAAAAAAACACGCAGCACAGTCGGTGTCTTTGTATCTGTATTTTAGTTTTTTGCCACCGACTTCCGAAATTAAAGTAATTTTTTCACTTTGTAAAAAAGTTTTTACAAATCAAAATCATGATTTTTTAATAGGTAAACTTTCTTAAATATATTATTAGCTAAACTTTCCATTTAGATATTTAAAATTTCATTAACTGTAACTGAAAACCGAGGTTTTCATGTTGTTAACGCCTGGAGCATTAAAAACACTCCACTATAAGCATACAAGGTATATCGCGACCTAGTAACATGGATGGACGTGAATAAAAAGCACATTAGTGTGTGATTGATAAATATTTGTGTTGCGAGCGATGTGCTGCTTTTAGTGTGTGTTTATGTTACAGGCATAGTGTGCTGTGTAGTGTGGGCTTTAGTTGACACGATCACGTAGGGTAAGACACATTGATGATATTGGTAACTCTGATATTTGAGCGAAATACAGGGTCAAATTAAATTACCTAGTGAAACTCCGCAGACGTGATAATTTTTTTTTATTGAATAATATTTTTTTTTTGGATGAGCTTCACAGACGTAATGGGTATGGTATATTTAAACACTATCAAACAAAAAGAAACTGATTTTCTAAACTCGTACTTCAATCAACTACATTACATGCGATCGTTAACGCAAACAAAAATTCATTATTTGATTGTAAATGTAATAAATTCCTCAATTTACCTGCTAACAAAGAACTCTTGGTTAATGTATAAATTATCTCTTGGTGATTAAATTGAAGTAGCTACGTACTTCAATTAATCTCAAGTCTCTAATCTGACTTACAATCTATATCCCTTCTTCTTGTTTAATATTGTTAGTCTTCAGCAATTACTCTAAGTGCAGTTGCCAGTCTGACTAAATTAATATCAGTATTGACACTGGACCGCAGCCATCTGACCTCAGCAACTCAGATACTCAGGAAATCCAATCGCTTAAGATTAAAGCAACCAACCTCGGAATACTAAAGATATCGAGTATTTGACTATCATAGATATTCAAAATCGAGAATATTTTTACTCTCCAATGCACACAAGGAACCTCAACCTTCCGAGACGAATTTATTTTACTAGCAATACCTACTTAAACTAAAATTTTAATAGAAATGGGCATAGCATTCAGAGGCTAGAACCACAAAGATGGGCCAGGTCGTGAAAGACTGGACCCCCAGAAATAAAAAAGAAAGAGAGACACGATTTCAAAAGGTCGGTGGACGGTATTGAGAAAATATCTGGCAGATTTTGAGCAAGAACAGCCAGACTACGGGACGATTGGAAACATTTGGAGGAGGCTTTTACCACCTCACACGGTCCTTATATATACTAATAAATATAAAATTAAGATTTTTTTATTTAATTAATAATATACTAAATACTTAAATAGTCACTGAAGTGGACTGTATGTTTTACTTTCCAAAGGATTTCTTCAATGAAAGATTTGTTAGTTTGTTTGGTTTATTCTACGTTGTTTCACTATTAAGAGCTGAGATCCGACTGAATTCGATCGACGACAAATGATTACATGTGCCCTATACTTATACTAATTTATCATAGCGCAAATAGCGGCGGTATCGTTACTTATCTAAAACATGTTATCCAATACAAAAATTTTAATTAAATTCGGGATCGCACGCAATCCTAGGTCCACCAATCAGAGACAAGCAGAGGCGTCTCGAAGTCGGACAAGTTCGGACACGTTCTATCAAGTCCGAACTTGCTCTCGACTTGACCTAGAATTGCGTACGATCATGACAGGGTTCTTATGGTTGATATAATACAACTTATAACTATTAGTGGGCGTCCTGCACATATGTATATGTACATGCTCGGCGTCCGTTACACATATGTATATGTACATGCTCGGCGTCCGTTACATTCCTCCCCCCGGCGCAGCCCGCGTAGCCTCTTCATTCTTCATCACGACGACGAGCTTGCTCACGGGACGCCGGAAGGTGCCGGTTCTGGTGCGCACCTCGACGACTCGGATGCCGCCGTCCGGTCCGCGGTGTGTGCGCTCGACGACTCCCATCGGCCAGGTGTTCCGGGGCAGCGTGTTGTCGACCACGAGGACCACGTCGCCGGCCTGCATCGGTCGCACGTCGTTCTGTGGCTCGCCGCGAGGTACCAGGGTGGGAAGGTACTCGCGTAGCCAGCGTCGCCAGAAGTGGTCAGCGAGTGCTTGACTAACTCGCCAGGTTCTTCTGTCGGCCTCGTCGCAGGGTCCCGTTGTCGGTAGCCCATCTGATGACCCCAACAGGAAGTGGTTTGGGGTCAGGGCCTCCGGGTCGCTGGGGTTCACGCTGACGTGGGTCAGCGGTCTTGCGTTGATGGAGAACTCGGCTTCTGTTAGTAGAGTTCTCAGGACTTCTTCTGCCGGTGCCTTCTCTTGCAGAGTGACGCTGAGAGCTGTCTTCACGGAGCGAACCATTCGCTCCCACGCGCCGCCTTGGTTGGGCGCGCCAGGAGGTATGAAGCGCCACTTCATTCGATGCAGTAGCCCCTCGTCTTGTAGGGCAGGCATCCACTCGGTGTAGGCGTTGCGAAGCTCTTGATCTGCCCCGCGGAAGTTGGTCGCGTTGTCGGAGTACATCAGCCTTGGCCAGCCTCTGCGCGCAGCCATACGTCTCAGCGCCATGATTGCTGAGTCGGTGGAGAGTGATGTGACGAGCTCGATATGCACGGCGCGGGAAGTGAGGCACGTGTAAAGTGCGCCCCACCTCTTCTCTCGGCGGCGCCCCACCTTGACCATCATTGGCCCAAAGTAGTCCACCCCGCAGTTAGTAAACGGGCGGTGGAACGGGTCAAGGCGGGCGTGTGGCAGGTCCCCTGTAGCTGGTGGCTGCGGCGTTGCTCGGCGTCTCCGGCAGAAGGCGCAGTTTTTCTCTACAGCGCGTACCGTGGGTCGCAAATGGATGACCCAGTACCGCTGCCGTAAGTCGTTCGTCACGCGCTCCCTGTTGGCGTGACCCGCAGCGCAGTGCTCCCGCAGAACGAGGAGCTTGGTTAACTGATGGCGGCCATCCAGTATGATTGGTCGCATTGTTTCGGTCGGCGCGGAAGAGGCCTCGATCCGGCCTCGCACCTTCAGGACACCATCTTCCAGCACTGGATCCAGTCGATACAATCGACTCGTCTTCATCAGTGGACGAGCAGACCGGATTTTCTTCAATTCATCCCCGAAGCTGTCTTCCTGAGCTTGCTTTATCAGCTCGGCCTCGGCGCGCTGGATATGACGATGTTCCATCGCTGTTGCTTTCTTCCTGCAGATGTCGGTGAAGGCGATTGCTCGTGCGGTAGCCCTTACCAAAATCTCGTATTTGGAAAAGCGGGCTGGGGTTGGCAGCCAGCTGTCTTGTTCCGTCTTCTCGGTGATGTGGAGGACCTCTTCATCCTCTTGTTCGTTCGCCGTCGCCGTGGGCCACTGTTCTTCAGGTAGGAACAGGAAGTCCGGCCCCTGGAACCAACGGTCTGTTTCATTAATGGCTGTGTCGACAAGCCGGGTGGCATCGTCGGCAATGTTGCTAGCTGTGGGCAGCCAGCGCCATTCTTCTTTCTTGGTCAGCTCGGCGATCTCTCCTAGCCGGTGCGCGACGAATGGCGTGTATCGTCGCATGTCGTGGTGAATCCAGTGTACCACGGTCGTAGAGTCCGTCCAGTAGGTCGTCTGGCCGATGTCGATGCGATGCTCTTTCCTGATGGTATCGGCCAGTCTTGCTCCGATGACCGCTGCTTGCAGCTCCAGACGGGGTATCGTCTGGACCCGACGAGGCGCTACCTTGGCCTTGGCGGCCACCAATGTGACGTTCACGCTTCCATCGATGTTCTTCACTCTCCAATAGGCTACGGTCGCGTAGGCCTGTTCGCTGGCGTCGCACAGGATGTGTAGGTCGATGCGCTCATACTTCTTCGTCAGGTAACATCTCGGCAGTCGAAGCTGGGTGAGCTCGTTCAGGTGGGCGAGCCAAGACGCGAACAGCTCGTTTTCTTCATCCGGTACCTGCTCATCCCACGTTATTTGGAGTCGCCACAAGCTCTGCAGTATTATCTTCGATCGTATGCTGTAGTGGCTCAGCAATCCCAGCGGGTCGTAGATGGACATCACAGCGCTGAGGGCTTCACGCTTGGTCGGTGCGCGGGTTCTTGATCGTACTTCGGCTGGAACTCGATTCATCGATGTGTTGAATCCCAGCTCATCTCGTTCCGCGTTCCAATACAGCCCCAGGATCTTGCTCTCGGGCTGTTCTCCCCCCAGTTGTGTGGGAGAGGTGGCGTGTAGCTCCGTAGGCACGTCGCGTAGCACCGTCTTGTCGTTTTTTATTTTTTATTTTATTTTATTTTATTTGGGAAAATAAACAGTTACACATTACAATATTATGTTATAGAACTTAAAACTAAAATGGGTGTATAAATGTGTAGCCAACAACATTTTCCACATAATATAAAAAAGTTAAACAAACACGAAAGACGTGCGATATAAATAACATTGATTTTATAGAGTATGATTAAACACAAAAATAAAACTAATCGGAGACTAATACAAGTAAAAATAATAAAAAGAGAAAGAAGATATTATAATAGAATATATAAAATAGACATTAAGATTCTACGATTCTTAAGTACCTAATTCTGCTGTAATTTTAAGCGCAATACTTCTAAATTTTCCAGCAGAAGCAGCAAAGAACTCGATATCCCGGAAAATCTTATTGAACTGCGTGGTAAGACGTCGCAGGGGTGCTCGCGAGCCTGCGTTTGATCGACAGGCTGTTACAGCAAACAGCGGTCGCGCGCGCACACCTCGACATATAGTTGTTCTGGGTACTACATAACTTATTCTATTACTTATGTCTATACAATCATATAAATTGTTACATAAATCAAACAGAAACTTTGATTCCAACATTATACGTCTAGATTTAAGGTTTTGAAGTTTATATTCATTTAGTAAGTTGCTGTAAGATGCAAACGTACGACAACAACGGTAATGCATGGCCTTTAAAAATTTGCGTTGTACTTTTTCTATCATATTAGAATATTTTTCATAAAATGGATTCCACACCGGGACCGCGTACTCCAACTGAGACCTGACCAACGTTTTATAAAGGTATAAATAAGTACCAGGGCGTTTAAATTCCTGAGCCGATCTCATCACAAAACCGAACATACGAAAAGCATTGTTCACAATTTTAGTAATATGAGCATCAAGATGGAGTTTGTCGTCTAACAAAACACCAAGATCACGAACCACTGTCTCTCTTGCAAGATCTATATTGTTCAATGAATATGCGTGTTTTATTACGTTTTTATTTTTAGTAAAACTAATACAATAGCATTTGGATATGCTCAATTTAAGTTTATTTTTTACACAATATGTAGAGAATCTATTTAAATCTTCCTGCAAAAGTAAACAGTCACGTAAATTAATAATCGGCCTAAAAATTTTTAAATCGTCTGCGTATAGTAATAATTTAGAATTTTGAAAACACGTACCAATATCATTAATGAACACAACAAACAAAAGAGGACCCAGTATAGAGCCCTGAGGAACACCGGAAGTAACATTTAGGGTCGCAGAATTAAAGCCGTTTATCACAACTCTCTGAGATCTGTTAAAAACGTAAGAAGAGAACCATCTCAATAGGTCGCCACGTATGCCATTAAAGGCAATTTTACTCAAGAGCAATTGATGGTCTACTTTGTCAAAAGCCTTTTGGAAATCCGTGTATATAGTATCAACTTGAATACGAGAGTCCATACTGTTAAATAAATAGTCAACAAAAGTTATCAGGTCAAGAGAGTCGTTGGAGCTCCATCCTCGTAGCGTGAATCCCGCGTGTGCGTGTACCACTCTTGTCTCCTCGACCGTCTTCCAAGCTTCCTCGGTATTTTCGTAGCTGGCCACTAGGTCATCCATATAATGACTCCTCTTGATGGCTTCCAGCGCGCGTGGACACTCCTGCCCGTATACATCCGCGTTGTGGTTGCGAACGTGGTGGGCCATGTACGGGGAGCTTGGAGGCTGTTCTCGTTCGTTGCCCCTCCACAGGAACTGCTGCGCTGGTTGATCTTCCGGCCTGATCTTGATCCTTAGGAACATCTCCTGTATGTCCGCTGTGATCGCCACCGCCTTCTCTCGGAATCGGAAGAGGATTCCTGGCAGCGACAGTAGTAGATCGGGTCCTTCCAGCAGTTCGTCGTTCAGACACACGCCGTTGCTCTTCGCTGCTGCGTCGAACACCAGCCTGTGCTTGCCGGGCTTGTTCGGATTTTGCACGGCAAAGTGTGGCAGGTACCAGCAGATGGCGCTGCTCTGTTCAGATCCGTCGCACAGCGTCGCGTACCCCTTGTCCAACAGGTTGGCGATCTGCTTGGAGTACTCGACCGCGAACTCTGCATCTGCGTCCATCTTCTGCTCGATTCTTCTCAGCCGTCGGAATGCTTGCCCGTAGCTCGGCGGCATGGTGACGTCGTCCCGTCGCCATGGCAGTCCTGGTATCTCATACCCGGCGTTAGTCTTCTTTGTGGTTGTCTCGACTATCTCGATGGCCCGTAGATCAGCCTCCTTGATTCTCGGCTTCCCCTGTATGCAGAATGAGTCGATCTTGAAATGGCCTTCGACTAAGTCATGGAGTTCCTGGCTGCACGTTCCCGTCGTTCGGTCGGGTTCGTAGATGTGCAGCACGTTCCCTTCTTGGTAGATGGCGTTGCGTGGTGCTGTTCCGTACACCACCCATCCTAGCAGCGTTCTTGATGCGGCTGGTTGATTAGGGCCGCCGACTCGGAGCTCGCGGGACACGATGCACTCCCAGTGGTCTGTCCCCACTAGAAGCCCGGGGCGCGCTTTCTCATAGCACACCTCTTCTGGTGTCAGGTCCCTTAGATGCTCGTAGTCCAATAGAGTGTCTGGAATAGACTGCTGGTGCAGTCGGAGGTTCTTCATGGTCCTCGCTCTGACCTTGTAGCTGTCGTCGTTCTTCAGCCCTCTGACTTGCACGTTCACCAGCTGACTCTCCATTTCTTGCTGCGACATGTTGACCCCGTTTAGGTGGAGTGGTTGCGACGGTCCTACTGCTCCGATGCTCTCCGCCAGGTCCTTGTCGACGAGGGTGATGGTGGCTCCTTCATCCAGGAGAGCATATGTCCTCGCCTCCCCTCGTGGTCCGGCCATGACGATAGGGCACATCTTTAGCAGGACTGTTCTTGATCCAGCAGCCAGGCGCGGCGCTACTGACATGACCGCTTCCTCTTTTGGTGGTTCCGCTGGCTTTGGATCTTCCTTCTTCACTTCTTGCACTTGATGGAGGGTCGCATGATGTGGTCGGCTGCACTGGTCCACTCCGCATGGTTTCGCTTTGCAGCTTATGCGCCTGTGTCGCGTCTGGACGCACTTGAAGCATATCCCTTTTTCTTTTAAGAACCTCCAACGTTCTTCTATCGCTAGCGCCTTATATTTGGGGCACTGCGTCAGAATGTGAGCTTGTTCACATTTGGGGCACTTATCCCTCTGTTCTTCCGCTCCTGCAGTAGTGTTGAACACGCTCGCCTTTTTCTTCAGCATTATGGTTGGCCTAGTTTCTTTCTTCTGTGGCGCAGCGCACGTAGCCGGAGCGTACGTGTACCGTAACGCTCTGTCCGCTTCGCGCATCAGGAAGCGAGACATGACGACAATCTCTGGGTCCGTTGTTCCTTCGTAATCGTAGGCGTAGTCGCACCATCGGGATCGGATATGCGGGCTCAGCTTGTCCAACACTTCTCTTGTCATCAGGGGGTTGAATAAGTATCCTCTTCGGTCGATCGTTGTCAGCACGCAGATGATGTTCTGCAGCTTGATCGCGAAGCTATTGAGTTCGGCCGCTGATGCACCCGGTTTCGGCAGCTTCTTGAGGTCTTCCAGCGCTTTGTCGATGATTACTTCGGGTCTTCCGAAGCACTGCTCAAGGGTCTTCATTATGATGTCTGGATCTGTGGCCGTATGCAGAAGGGCTGCCACGGCGTCTCTTGCGTCTCCCCTGAGGCAGCTCCTCAGTCGCTGGATGTTTTCTGCTGCTGATATCTGGTACATACCGGTCGTGTCTCGTACTGCTGCCTTGAACGGCAACCACTCGTTGGCCGCTCCGGAAAACGTTGGCAGGTCCATGTGTCGAGGCCTGGGCCTCGCCATCTTCTCTAACGTGGCTGCCAGGTGCTCGATGCTGTTCCTGTTCCTTGTCGGAGTCAGCGATCTCGCACGTTGAACTTCGAATCGCAGCTGTTTCTGTTCCTCGTGAGTTCCTTCTTCAACCCGTGCGTCCTCCCCCCGTGTGCTGAGGGGGTTTGTCCTCAGCCATTCATCCACCTTCTGATATGGTTCCTCACGAGGAGGGGCGGGTCCTGGCTCATGCACGCTCTCATCGTCGTTGATAGCTGACACTTCAACGGCTAGTCGTTTCTTGACTAGGTCCGCTTCCAGCTCCAACTCCCTTCTCGTTATGGTGGCTAGCTTCTCGGCTGCCTCCAGTTCCGCTATCCGTAGCCGCGTAGTTACACTCGTGTCGACCGTTGTGACCTGACTGACCTGGTTGGTGATCCCAATCTTTGAACTGCAGTTGTTGTTGCTTGAATCCCAGAAGGTCCTGCTGTGCTGGTGGCTGCTGGTTTGGAGAATGGTGACGCCGGCGGGTCCAGTGGGAGTCTTCTTTGGCGCTCTCGTTCAATTAGCTCCATTTCCCTGCGTCGCGTTTCTTGCTGCAACTGGATGCGGCGCTGTTCCTCCATCTCTGCTGTGTCCCCTTGGCTCCTTGTTACCACCGTCTTCTAAGTCCCTTTTTATAAATTTTCGTTCAATTCGGGTCGGCACGATCGGGTCGGCACGTTCTTTCGGTTCGGCTACCAGTCGGCGACACTTCGGCTCGGCTCGGTCGATCCTGTACTAGTTCGGATCGGCACGTCCGGCACGGCTTCAGTCGGCGACTCTTCGGCTTCGGTGACGTCGGTTCAGAAACGTCGGTTCGGTGACGTCGGGTTTAAGCCTGCGATACTGACGGGCAGGTTTAATCCTGTTACTGACGGATCGGTGACGTCGATTCGGTGACGTCGGTTTGATGACGTCGGTTCAGTGACGTCGGTTCGCCTACCAGTCGGCGACACTTCGGCTCGGCTCGGTCGATCCCGTACTGGTTCGGATCGGCACGTCCGGCACGCCTTCAGTCGGCGACTCTTCGGCTTCGATGACGCCGGTTCGGTGACGTCGGTTCAGTGACGTCGGTTCAGTGACGTCGGTTCGGTGACGTCGGGTTTAAGCCTGCGATACTGACGGGCAGGTTTAATCCTGTTACTGACGGATCGGTGACGTCGGTTCGGTGACGTCGGTTCAGTGACGTCGGTTCGGTGACGTCGGGTTGAAGCCTGCGATACTGACGGGCAGGTTTAATCCTGTTACTGACGGATCCTTAACGTCGGTTCGGTGACGTCGGGTTTAAGCCTGCAATACTGACGGGCAGGTTTAATCCTGTTGATGGATCGTTGACGTCGGTTCGGTGACGTCGGGTTTAAGCCTGCAATACTGACGGGCAGGTTTAATCCTGTTGACGGATCCTTGACTCTCGTAGCTTGGTGGACCAGGTGAAGGCGGGTTCTTTCTTCTTAATATTATCCGGCTCGAAGGACCAGACTGAAGTGGACTGTATGTTTTACTTTCCAAAGGATTTCTTCAATGAAAGATTTGTTAGTTTGTTTGGTTTATTCTACGTTGTTTCACTATTAAGAGCTGAGATCCGACTGAATTCGATCGACGACAAATGATTACATGTGCCCTATACTTATACTAATTTATCATAGCGCAAATAGCGGCGGTATCGTTACTTATCTAAAACATGTTATCCAATACAAAAATTTTAAAGATATTCGGGATCGCACGCAATCCTAGGTCCACCAATCAGAGACAAGCAGAGGCGTCTCGAAGTCGGACAAGTTCGGACACGTTCTATCAAGTCCGAACTTGCTCTCGACTTGACCTAGAATTGCGTACGATCATGACAGGGTTCTTATGGTTGATATAATACAACTTATAACTATTAGTGGGCGTCCTGCACATATGTATATGTACATGCTCGGCGTCCGTTACACATATGTATATGTACATGCTCGGCGTCCGTTACAGTCACATACTCACAATTTTAAAGGCGAGAGTGTTTCTTTGAATCCAGAGCGGAGTGAAGGATTCTAGAGTAGAATCCTGAGTGCAGCAAGGGATTCAAAGTACTCGAGCTTAAAATAGTGTTGCTTCCGAGGTGAACACTCTACACCCTCTATGAGAAAAAAAAACATGTACTCTCAAACCCCCGTCAGGAACGGAATTTATTCTCATGTATGATTTAAAACAAAAACAAAATGTTCGCAGCCGCCGTCTTGGATTTAAATTTTGACCTCACTATCGACTTTAGCACCTTCGAAAACTAAGAAAACGATACCGAAGATGAACAATTTGAAAATTTTCGCAGCTGCCATTTTGGATTTACATGATGACCTCACTAACTATGAAACTATTTTTTGCCACTCTAAGTGTAAAAACCTGCGGGGTTGTGACAATCGTCGACAGGATCCGGCAATTGGGACTCGAGGTGGCCCTGCACAAGTCCGAGGCCATGTGTTTTCGTGGTTCTCGGAACGCGCCACCGTCGGGTTCCCAAATGACGGTAGGAGGGGTTCACATCGGCGTCGAGTCGACGATGAAGTATCTGGGACTCGTCCTCGATAGCCGCTGGAACTTCGTGGAGCATTTCCGACGTTTGGCTCCCAGACTGGAGCGGGCCGGGGCCCCCTTGAAGCGGCTCCTGTCCAATCTAGGGGGTCCAAACGCCTCCTACCGGAGGCTCTACGCGAGGGTCGTGCGGTCCATGGCACTAGGGGGACCGGTGTGGGCGCGTTCTTTGAGGCTGCGGCCAGCCCGCCGGTTGAACGCGTCGCAAAGGGTCATGGCCATCTGAATGTTCCGCACGGTATCCGGTGAGGTAGCGAGGCTCCTTGCCGGATTACTGCCATGGGATCTGGAGGCAAAAGAGAAAATCACGGCACAGCGGACAAAGCTCCGGCGGGATCTCATGGCGTCATGGAGAGTGCGATTATCGCAACCCAGTGCTGGACACACCATAATTGCGGCGATAAGTCCCCCTCTTTGAGGAGTGGCTAGAGAGACGCCACGGCGTCCTCACCTTCCGCCTGACGCAGGTCTTCACCGGACACGGTTGTTTCGAGAGGTTCCTGTTCCGCATAAGGCGGGAGGAAACGCCCGGGGGTCACCACTGTGTGGATCACCCGGAGGACACGGTGGAGCATACGGTGGAGGTCTGCCTGTCTTGGGCGGGGCACCGCCATGTCCTTGTGGAAGCGATCGGCGGCAGTGATCTATTGCGTCCGGCCCTGGTCCAGGCCATGGTATGAAACGAGAGGGCGTGGAAAGCCGTCACCTCCTTCTGCGAAGCGGTAATGCTTGCGAAGGAAGAGACGGAGCGCGTGAGGGAGAGGCAAATGCCGCGCCCTCACGCCCCTAGCCGCCGCAGGAGACGCCCTGGGCGTCGGGGGTCACAGGCAGATTCCCGACCACCGTAGGCGCGAGCTTGCGGACGGTGAGCAATGTAGCTCGCCGGGTAGCTCGCCGTCCGATAAGGACCAGGCGCGGGTCGACGGCGCGTTGTGTTCCACGCGCGCCTCAAAGAGATGTCAGCACAACTGTCGGGGTCCGCTAGGAACGATGCCTGCCGGGGTCGCGGGAAAGTCCGAAAGGGATACCGTGGCCCCTGGAAATGTACAGGCAACTGAAGGAACACGGGTAAGTTTTAGTCAGTTACAGTCTGACACGCCCTCCCGCTCCGTCCAGAGCGGGAGAAGTTATTTGATAAGGTAAGGGAATTATCTTTGATCCAAGCTTACATCATTCAGCCAGTTTATGTATTTTGAACCTTGTGTGATAAACCAAAAAATGGATCAGAGGATGGTTTAAACCTGGCTCAAATAAATCTTGTTTTGTAATATGTCTAGTTTGACTGGACTATTACCTACATCAGTTTCTATTTAGTCTCTGAGGCAGAGGCATGTGTTAGATTATTTTTAGCAGCGGGACTGATTTTAATATGGGTAAGAGTGAACAGGCATCTTCTGGGCTTGCTCGTTCCATCGTAGACTTCATCCGTCGCTCTCCACCAGGCGAGACCGGGGTCAAGAGCAGGTCCATTTTGCAAGCCATTTTTATTTTAAATTAAGAAAAGGTTCATATTCTGTTACGCGATTATATCTTTTAGCACGTATAGCACGAGCCATTACCATAGAGATAGAATGTGAAGGAGAAAATAGCCCGTAACTATGACCGTATAGACTGTATTTTTTTTTTTTTTTTTTTTTTATTATCTTTTATAAATTTAGGGACTTTTGGTCACAATACGACCATGCCAGCCCCATCATAACCTAATTAAATAAATGACACTATTCGGATTTCAAAACCTTATATACTATTTTATAAAGTAAAATAGCTGCATTCGAGACAGGCTCTGATAAAATGCTTTGAACAAAACCAACATCTATCAAATTAATTTTGAAAGCATTCATCAGCGCCTCTCTAGCAGCACGGGTCCTGACGCACTCCACCAACAAGTGATGCACGTCCTCCATCGTATGACATTGTGTACAATTGGGGCTGTCACTTTTCCCCATTAAGTGTCGAAACTTGTTGAGTGGAACGTGTCCAGACCGTAGTCTATGCGCCATTATTATAAACTTTCTATTAAGCTTAGTATCAGCAAACCAAGGAATACGAGGAGGTTCACATTGCAATGTCTTGTACCAAATTCCCTTGTCTAATGACATTTTATTAAAATATTCTTTCCAATTTTTAGAGCATTCAATTTTGTATTTCGACAGATGTTCAAAGTAGCTCGGAGTAATATTCAGCTCAATACCGTCCAAGACAGAAGTCTTTGCTAATTGGTCAACCTCCTCGTTCCCCTGTAAACCCACATGCGACGGAACCCATTGCAATATCACATTAATATTCTTGGATGTGAAATACCATATTTGGCTTAATATAGCATAAGCTATCGAGACACCTCTGTTGCCAGAGGCGCATCGACCTATATGCTGCAGAGCACTTCTGCTGTCTATAAAAATGACAATCCTATTGTTATTGATCTCCGCATTTTGCAAATATGTAAGAGCCTTTGATATAGCAACGAGTTCCGCCGTCATAATACATATATTACGGTTACACATTTTAAACAATCCTTTAACATTGTGCCTCGGATCGTAAAAGGCAGCACCAAGAACATTTCCTATTTTAGAACCATCCGTATATAGTTTTAACCATCCAAAATATTTAGTATGTAGTTCTTCCATTATTATGTTTTTCAAAATGTTATTATCATATGATTTCTTACATAGTTTCATATTATCTAAATGATCTCTAATGCTGTCTCCCACGTTTATATTTGAAACCCAAGTATCTAAGCTGAACATTTCTAAGGGATAACTAGATGACACAACTTCTTCTTTAGTATTGCTATATACCGTTACTAATAACGGTGTTTTCTTATTTCGCCAATAACTATTAGAAATGTGGCTTCTTAAACTATTTAATAGATCTAATATTAAATTATTATCAAAAGATTGCGATTTTAAACAGTATTTAATTGCTAGATATTTTCTTCTTAGTGCTAGGTTAGGGACACACAATTCACATTCCATAACATGGATGGGAGTGGTTCGTATAAAACCACCAATTATCCTCATTGCTTGGTTTTGTACCTTGTCCAATTTACTCACGTGTGTTTTTGCACTGTTATCGAATAGAAAACTTGCATAATCAGCTCTACTTCGGATTAGTGCTATGTACAGCCTACGAAGATGTTTAGGGTGCATACCCCATGCTGTTCCTGCCAAAACTTTTAGTATACCCAAAAACCTTTGAGTTTTCACACATGTTTCATTAATGTGCTTTCCCCAGCGTAGGCTTCTATCCATCCATACTCCCAGGTATTTAACGTATTCAGACTGACTTACTAGTGAGCCATTAATGTTTAGGATTGTTTGTTGTCTCCTTCGCCCTCTACTAAACAGGCAGACTTGAGATTTATTACCTGATAATTCTAGACCTAGCTGCCCTAATAGTTTAATAATTGTATCAATCGCGCTTTGTACTTCTAAAACACTATCAGCAAGATTTTTACAGCTAGTATAAAGGACGAAGTCGTCGGCATACTGTGATATTATAACGTTAGTAATATTGTGACAAATTTGATGGGTAACTATATTAAAAATCAAAGGGGATAATGGGTCACCTTGGGCAATGCCTTTGCTGGTCCACCTAACCAAAGAGTTAGCTTCATTACCGTCGAATGTGCTTTTAAGGTGCCTTTCTGACAAGAATTCCCACAAATATTTGCATATTTTCTTTCCGACGTTAATTCTGTTAAGGGCTTGAATAACACCATCTACCGTCACATTGTTATACGCATTTTCTATATCTAGAAAGCACGCTAACGTAGGATAATTCTTAGAGAAACCCATTTGGATGTAGCAAACTAATCGACTCAAGCAATCCAAACATGACTGAGAACGTCTGAATCCAACAGTATTCACTGACAAACATTTATTTTTTTCCACATACCATTCCAGTCTCTTACATAATAAAGTATGGAATATTTTACATGTACAAGAAATTAGAGAAATTGGTCTTAACTTCAAGGGGATATCTGAACCTGTACACTTTTTGGGAATCGGTACTATTTTAATATTTCGCCATTGGGTGGGAATATTACCAGTTTCTAGAATCAAATTATATATTTCTAATAGGTACAATTTTGCTGATTTTGGAAGATTATAAAGCATAGAGAACGTTATTTGATCATCTCCTGGTGCAGTATCTTTCTTTTTAAGACAATTATCAAATTCTTGAATCGTAAATTTAATTTCTAGGGATGTGTTATTGGAGTCGATTACTGGCATCTGAGGAACGACATAATCAGGCGCAAGACTACATAATAAATCTTCAATTTGTTGCTTTGAAGCATAAAATTTTGATCTTTTATGACCCTTCATCCAACGCATACTATTCCAAGCTTCCGAAACAGAGGTTGATTCATTAATACTGCTACAAAAATCCCTCCACCCTTGTGAATTGGCTCGACTTAAAGATAGTTTTGCGTCATTGGTGTATTTTTCTAAAATATCTAAATTGCATGGGGTCGGGTTTCGCCTAAATATCGATAACGCTAACCTTCTTCTAGCTACTGCTTTCGACAGATCAGCGTTCCAATAAGGCTTCGGTTTAAATTTAGACAAAGGGTCAGTACATATCTTGACCAAAGGAATGCTTTTGTCAGCGGCAGTATTAATTTCATTTACAAGGATATCATATTTTACCTGAACACTATCTGAAGCAACTATGTTATTATATAAGACTGTTTGTTCTAGGGTTTGTTTGTACAGTAACCAATTAGCCTTTTTAAAATTACGTCTTTTAACAAAATTTTGATCTGTACGCCCATTTGATACTTGAAATACAATTTTAATAATTATGTGATCACTACCCAATGTTTCGTTAGTAATGTCCCATTTAAAATTTATAGCAATATCTGCAGAGACAAAGGTAATGTCAGGTGCAGACTCCTGAAGCACGCCATTTACCAGTCTAATCCTTGTGGGTCTGCCATTGTTTAAAGAAAAGAAGCCATTATCTAAGGATGAATCAAATAACTGCATACCTCTAGGGTCATTTTTATACGACCAATTGGTGTGATGGCCATTAAAGTCTCCTGCTATTATAGATCTTTGAGAGTACGCACTAAAAAGAGAATCCCAATCTAACGAAGTGGTTCTAACAGTAGATGGACAGTATATACTCACAATATTTTGTATGTAGGGAAAGTTTAACAGTTTCACATGTAGTACCTCTATGCCTGTATTGTTCAGTTTGAAAGACGATACTTGTGTCTTTATGGAATGATGAGTGATAATTGCTACACCACCGTATGAATCAAACCTGTCTCTTCTAAATATATTATAACCACTAATGTGGCTGTGAGATTCCGGCTCCATCCATGTTTCACTAACAATAGCAACGTGGGCATTTTCTTGAAGTAGGAGGCATTCAAATTCTAGTCGTTTTGGTTTCAGGCTTTGTGAATTCCATTGTAGTATGTTTAAAGTTGACTCACGCTGGGGACTATCCATTAAATAGCTTAATTATGTGGTTTATCCATTCTCCGCCTTTCATTGCTTCTACTAAAAGGTGTTTTATAGTTTCAAAAACTAATTTCGCTATTTCAGTGAACTTCACATCTAACTCTTTTCTTGAAAGGATGATGTCTTTAATCCGTTTCATTAACTGCCAAAAAGAATGATTTTCCTGTCTGTTTTTCTCCCTATTAGACTCTTGCTCCTCATAATTCTGACTTCCTAAAGGTTCCTCTCCAATACACTGTTCCTCAATAATCATATTTTCACTGTGTTCATACTCATTTATTTCTTTTTTCTTCCTTCTTACTGATGTCTTATTTACTTGGGTAGTCTTCTTCTTTTCATAATCTAGTGACTTTGGTTTTAGGGTTTCTCCCACTAAAACATCCCTAAAGGAAGGGGTTTGTTTATATTCATTTACGGTGTTGTTATCAATACTTATATTTGACTGTATTTCGTGTTCATCCTTTTCATTCCTATAGTGTAATGTCTTATTCTTCTCAGTTTCTCTTTGTTTAAGGTAAATATCAAGTGCTTTTTTATATGTGGAATTCATAGCAGACATAATTCGACGTATTTCTTTTTCTTTCAAGAAAATGGGACAAGTCTTATTAAAGGACATGTGTGTACCCTTACAATTGATACATCGATATTGCATCGTTTCACAGTTCGCATGAAATTCACCACACTTTGGGCATATAGGCCTTTTACTAGGACACTGGCGTAATAAATGACCAAAACGCCAGCAGTTCGAACATTGTGTTACTGGGAATGTGTATGACTCCACCTTAAATTTGCATCCGTAAACCTCAACCGTCGAGGGTACCGTAGGGCCTTTAAAACAAATGCGAACTGTTTCACTATCTACCCATTTTCCTTCTTCCGTAAATCGTTTCAAACGCTTCACCGTAACAATATCATATTGACAGTGAAATATTTCTGTCAGTTCTTTTTCATCCACCTCCAATTCGATATTTTTGACGACTCCATACGATAGATTGACTTCTTGAGCCAATTGGCACCTGTATCCCAAGTCCTTCATTTTTTCACAAGACAGTAATTTCTCGGCATGTTGTCGACTTTCAAATTGTATACGTACTCTAAAAGAGTTTTTAAAATTAATTTTGGTAATACCCAGTATATTTTCTGATCTTAAGAGTTTGGCAAGACCAATTTGTTTAGGTAGGCATTCTTTAGAGGAAATATAAACATCATAATTATTTTCTACTGTAAAATCTTCACATTGTGTTGTACGGCTAATATCATAGTTCAGCGAGGAACTGCGATTTAGCCGTTTTGGGTTCCTTCTCACTGTTATAAATTCATCATCATCTATATTTTCCTCGCCATCTTCTCTCATTCTCTTCTCAGCTATTGGTATAAAAGAATATTCTTTACTACCGGATTGAATTTGTGACTCACTCTGCATTATGTCTTCTTTATTACTGCATACCACCTCCTTTAAAACTTGTTGCTCACACACAATTGATTCTTCATCACTATTTAAACTCGGTAAACTATCTCCATCTGAATTATTACTCATTTTTGTTATATTTTATTTTGAGGGTATAAGTAAAAAAAAGTAAACATTTCGATAACAGAATAAAACATCCGCTCGCTACGAAGTGTCGCGCGCGACTTGATAGACTGTATTTGAAACGTAAATCCATTTTGTACAAAAACGAGTTTTAAATCAATGTGCTGATACAATACATCCTACTGTTTGACACTGATATAAACGGCTAGTATATCCACGCAATAACTCTGTATAAGAAATGGAAGACTGTATAACCTACTGGCTGGAAGTGTATCAGTGAGTGAGGCCCTAAAGTTTATGAAGAGTGCGGTCTGCGGTGATCCTTATTGGATCGGGTTTATTCGCTTGCCTTATCGGAAGGAACCGGGATGTAATGCGAACGGATTTCTTTTCGAGATGACTCAGAGGAACTCTTGAATGGGAAACGCGTGGCTAACGCGTGCCCATCAGCTGATTGATGGAAGTCGTCTCACTGCGTGCTGAAAAATAGTTTGTAAGAACTTTATTATTCAGAAGATTTTTTTCTATGACTGACAAAAAAATTGTTTTCAATACTGAGTTATCTTTGTTAAAAGACAAAAGTAAATTATTTTGAAACAACTGAGACTTATTGTCGAATATGAAATATAACTGTTTCGAAGTTCGCATTAATACTCGAAGAATTATCTAGATTGAACTATCGTTATTCAAATCACATCTCTCATACTTGTTATTATAATTAAAAACTTTTATTCATAAAACGCTATAATAGCATTAATTAGCACATAATTTGAATGACAATACAGCGTAGAAGCCACTGTTTAACATTCAGTGTCGGTCGCTAAAACTTTGAAAATCATTTTTTATGTTTTCATTTCCTGGTCTTCAGATAGGCGGTGAACTTGCTTCCGAACTTTTTAATTACAACTGAAACAAAGGCGGTTGTATTGCGGAGGGAGGAGGGGGGATGTGGGGGTGGGAGTGTACGCGGCGATGTATTGTTTGCCACGTCGTCGCTTCGTGACCGCTGGGCGAGGAATTGATGGATGCAGAAGATCCACTTTGGGCGATAGCACACTGTTTCAGCGGTTGCCGCCAAAGATGTTTGGTAAAACTATCAGTACATGCGTAAAAATTGCATTTGGCATCGAACTGAAATACTATGCTTCATCTACAATGATTGAACTTAGAAAGTTGCGGAAGAGAGTTAAAAAATCATGTCAAAATATAGTTAATTACTTTGGTACATACGACTACATTTCCAGTATATGCTAATCTACATTAAATAGGATTTCCATACAATGAGAGCTTATACTTACTGAATATGTGTAACTTTGGTGTGTAGCCATGTGTACCTATAAGTGTTTCGCCTCAACAAGAAGTGCTTTAACGATATTATAACAATTTTATTTTTCATCTTAAACAGTGGAGCTTCTGTTTTTACTCCATAATTCATCCAGCACGTACAATGTCGGGAAATTAGGATTATATTCTGTGCTCTAATCTGTAGACTTGTAGGATTACAGCGCGGGATGCAAAGCCGAGCGAAATATTAGGTTTGACTTTCAACGTCCTACGTCTTTTGACAGGCGACAATACAATGAATTAAAAGCTTTTTTATTAATGAACGTTTTTTCAGACTGTCTGTCTATTTAAATTAAAACATTCATTACGTGGACTTAAGTTTACTTTGAAATATATTTATTTTGTACTTAAATCGGCAATTAAGGACGTAAAGTGGGAGGAATATTGTCAAATAAATTTCGTCTCTCAGATTCGTGCTGCGGCCCGTAAATCCAATTAATTGCATAAAGCTGCTTGGGCAAGCGCCGAGGCTGTATGTCGGGGTTTTGGCTCTCAATGGCGTACATTTTCGAGCCAGAATCATAGCATAATCAGCCTATAATATTCCCACTGTTGGTACACATGACTCCTCTCTTCGAGAGGGAGTGGACTGTAATCTAGCACGCAGGCCCAGTGCGTGTTGGTAGATGTCACATGTCTTCGAATCTTTGGTTCTAGGATATGCCGGTTACGTCACGATGTTTTCCTTCACCGTTTTGAGAGCAGTGGTGATGAAATAATAAGTAAAGCGCCTGCTTGGGTTCGAACCCAGGACCGTAAGTCGTGGCTGTTATCACTGGGCCACCACTGCTCTCGCCAGAAACAGATTATCTCATGATTCCGGATTAATAATGTATGGTCCTGAATTACGAACAATTTGTTCTACTTATCTACTCAGTCTATCGCAAGCTCTTTCAAGAAAGGGATAAGAAGAAGTAGGTGCTCTATAAACACTACGCAGAGTAAATGTGTTTATGAGTGCGGAGTCAACCGTTTGCCGGTCGCGGTCGCTACCGGCGCAGATAAGTAGGGTTGGTGATATAAATAAATCGCATTTGAACTTTGCTGAGTTTCTGATTACGACGATAACTTTTTATTCCTACACTTATAGAATTGGCTGCCTACATGCAAAATTGTGGAGCCCCTCAATTATGAGGCCTACTTTTTTCGGTGTTAATAAGCAGGATAAAGTTTTATAAGAGGCCAAACCGTAGCCTTGTGCCTTCTTTAATACAGCGAATTCTTTCTAAAAATGTGCGAAGGAATGTATCTAGATACATTGATTAATTAACACTAGTTCCAGTACGTCATTAGGTTAACAGGGGAGGGGATTAGCAGCGCGTTGTTATCAGCTGTTATCAGTGGCAAATAGAGCAGCAACTTGTTACTGAGACTACACCAAGTGCTCTGTTTACTGAGATACAGTATTAGCTAATAGTGTATCTTATACTAGTTTCATTAAAGTTGCTAGCTACCTGCATTCTAGTGATTATTCTACTTTGTGACTGGCTAAGTTTTAGGCTACTTTCTTTAATTTAAATATGTTTTTACGTTCGGAGAAATGTATCTACGGATCATACTCATAATCGTCTTCTTTATCTGCCATTTTGTGAGCATACTATCAAATGAGAGGCAGTTCATTATTATTGATCTTAGAGACTTACTATTATAAGCATAACATTAACTACCAAGTGATTCTGCGTATTTTGCATTAGAAATTCTTTTGCTCTATAATCGCGAATGAGATTTTGATGGACGCTAACATTAATATTGTATTCAAGATTATCTTACAGGAATAGCAAGTATATTTTCGCCTGTTACTGTAAACACAATAACGCGAGCCACACACGACTCCACATACATTTATTAACATTATCTCATCAGAAAGACATAATAACTTCGTTTGTACATTTCCTAAGAACATCGGTCATGCTCGTACATTTCCTAAGAACATCGGTCATGCTCTCTGGTACCTCAATTAATAATAATAGACATTAGCCTGTTGTTCCGCCTGCGCCTGATGAGATTTGTGTCGATACGGAAGTAAACAACATTTCGGATCAGGGAACCTTAATGTGTTGCCTTATCGTGGTGTCAGGATGTGAGTAGATGGCAGTAGGTTAAGTTGGTATGTTCGTAAGAATAGCGAGTTGTACCCGTGACAGCTTCAGAGGATGGTGTTTTCTATTGAAATGCTAAACTGGTCCTTGTGACCGATTCTGAAAAACAATAAGGCCGGTCGTCCGCGAGGTTACTCAAAACAATAATGCCGATCGTCTGCGACGTATGTGTTACAAACTCAAATCACCGCGACTTACTAGCGCTATTAACTAGTTTGTAATTCGTTGCGTCATGTGGACCGCCATTGAAATAGTTCGTTTTTTTTTTTGCCAAATTAGATTTTGTCAGTTTTCTTACTGTATTGATGACCAAAAACATGACAAAAGTAGATAGTTATTTAACACGGAAGTCGATCTCTATGATGTCAGTTTATGACAGCTGATCAGTTAGTATTTTTCGGATATAAGACGATACTACGAAGTAAATGTACAGATATGTTTCGCCATCTTCGTTTAGAGCTTCCTATTGATTTGACATAAAACGCAGCCGCGGATATGTGCCGTAGTCTCGCGGAATGGGGAGCGTGTATGAACGTTTGAATAAACAAAGGGATGAGAAACCTTAAAATCAATATCTAAGAATTTTCGTTTTCATTATCTTTTGTAATAAACACATTATTTATCCAATTGGAATTCAGCGCTATGAGTCGCAAGCTAGCTCTCCGTATTAAATTATATTATTTTACGATGTACAACAACTGTTTTCAATAGTGATGCTATTTTTGCATGCAGTAAGTGCCGCAGCACTTTACACACTTTTGTCACTTATATTAAGCAACAATGAAGCAATAAAGTGCTTTGACCTAATACTAATATCTTCCACAGCGTCTTGTAAACACGCCTCAACATCATTCAACCCCCCCCCCCCTCCCCCACTCAGATCAATTCCCAATGATTCGGAACAATGGACTTGTTCGAACACCCTACACATTAGCCGGTACTAATGTACCGCTATTACGGCTAACTTTAATCAACATAATTGTTCGTTCCCTTAATTACACTAATGTTATGGTTATTTGCTCTTATGTTTAGGGATTTCGCCATTAACGTAATGTAGGGTAATTAAAATTTAATTTAATTGTGTAAATCCGACACGATATTGTAATGACAAATGGAAGCCGTCCTAAGTGGTATTGTATTAGTGCGGCACGAGCCAACCGTAGCGACCGCGTAGCACTACGCATGTGTACCTCTACGAATGTGCGTAGGCGTGTGCTACGGTCTACGAATCACTAGAAAAGTAATATAATTACTATGAAATGGCACTCGTATGTTGTTAAGCGCTAGATTAATTATACAGCCTATGAAATACCCTCACACACAATTCTTTAGAAAGATTAACTGCTTTATTATTTTTAACATCGAGTCTTTTGGAAAAATAAATACGTACTTCATAAATAGCATGAATACTTTTAGCATCGTATTAGGTGTGAGTATTTTGTTTATTTGATTAATTATCTCTATAATATCTGCCAGCTGCTCAGTTCCATCAATCATTCGAGTAATATTCCGTTTGTGTGTGATCGCAAGCTCAACCACTCACTGGTGTCTTTGAATAACCAGAGGAAACCAGACTAACTTGAACTGCTTTTCCTCGAGCCCTTAGCCGATCCATTGAAATACTAATTCTTAAGAGATTTTATTAAAACGTTTCATCAACATATTTTTTTCATGAAAATCTTGGGAAATTATAACGAACATGACTTTGAATGTTCTAATCCTTATGATGAAGCGGAAAAACTAATTAGTTTTCTTATAAATTACCAAAACCGACATTAAACCAGCGGCTAAACATTAATTAGTTCTTGAGAGTAAATAAAAATGATAAATCAGAACTATAGCAATATTAATGTTGTACGAGTAGTACCGCAGGGCAAAGACCTTTCCTCAAAGAGTCTAAAAGATGTTAGTTTTCTTTAATATTACAAAAAAATGGCCAACAAATACAAAACGATGTCACAGACATACTTTGTACCAAAATATTATCAAACATCTCGGTCCCTCCAAAGCGTGACTAGCAACCACGTCTTCACCGCGTCACGTTCTAGAGGGTCTATTGTAAAAGCTAATGAATGCCTCCACAAAAACACGCGGCCACAGTTTTAGCACATTTTCAAAATATTAACGCAGACTATGAGGGACACTCGCCGACAGAAGTGTTTGCTCAGACGAAGAAGTACAGTCGCAAACTCAAGTGGCTCCAATAAAAACTCCGCTAATGTAAACGCAGTTGACACTATCGTTTAAGGTGACACTTGCGTTTGTCACAGTCACATTGGTGATTTTTGTGGACTTTTTGTTTCAATATTTTCTTTTTAAATTAGCTGATAGGGTATCATGTAACTTTGAAGATACTTATTCTTTTTCTAATTTATTTTGGTACTAGCTTTCGTCCGCGTGGAGGTCGGGAATTATCCCACGAGAACGTACTACCGGGATATAGGATGTCCTAAGTCCCAGTCCCTATATGCCTGGTCATGGTCTACCCATTTGTAAAATCTCATCCGTTCAGCCGCTTTGGCGTGAAAGCGTACCAAAAAAACTAATTTTCGCATTTATAATATTAGTTAGGATTGTAAGCTCTTTTTAAACATCATTGCAAACTAACAGTTGATACTTTGATGCTTCTCAATTATATGTGTAGGTAGCTATATACCGAGTATGATTCATGGTCATTTCTTGCATAAGCAATAAGCATCAGAACTTTAATGTTCCGAACCTTGCACTTTAATTTTTAACGATAAAGTAACCTTTGCAAAGTGCTCGCGATCCATTTTATATCCTTAAAACACTTTATATGAGCAATAAAAATATCAGCCTTCAATACGAGCAATACTTGTTTTTGATACAATTATAATGCAATACATGTATTATATGTATTATTATACATATAATACATGTATTGCATTATAATTACACTCGTTTCGCATACCACAGTGGTTGTTCCGGTTCTGGTTACACGTGTCGAAACTATAATAACGTATTGTAGATTGTAAGATATCGGTAACGGGTGGGTACATACACAGTACTATAGGAACTCTGAAATATCTCACCTTGATGTACTACGGACATACACACCGCTTCATTAACTACCTTTTGCAAAACATATTGTTATAATAAGTAAGTATATCGACCGTTATCGTGACGTTAGTATCTGTCTAGTTAGATTTGAGGTCTTAAGACCGCTTTACAAGAGACAAATACGTACAAAAAAGTTCTTAATTCGTGCTGATTAAAATTCTTACTTATCAAAGTTGACGACTACTTAGTAGGTAAGCCACAAACTGTGCGTGGACATAGTTTGATGACAGCAATAAGCCATATCATACTTCTTGTCTGCTGGTAAAATAAGTACCTACATTTAATGTAATTTCCTGATTCCCTTCATCGTTTCAAAACCTCAACGTCAACATGTCAGCCAAGACACACATCACTGCAAAGTGCGTTATCACTGACAGCACAATATAGTATCATATACACAGAGTCTAATGTGTTTTCTTTACCTGTAAAGCGTAGGTAGGTACAACAAATGCCTTCAATTTAAATGTTACGTCTGTATGTGCCTCTGTTTAGTCTGGCGCAGATGAAGATGGCTACGCTATTTTACTACTTGGTAAAGACGGTTTCTTTGTGATATACTTCACAGAGCTTTGTTTTTTCTTAAATGAAAAAGCGCATGCACGTAAGAAAAAGATTTGGTTTGTGTTTTGACGAAATTTAAAGAATATTTTTTTATTTTCTTATAAAGTTACACAATTAGTGATACTTTATTCACATTACAATCTAGCCTATTAGCTAATAAGTAATTTAAATATAACATGGACATGGAAGGGGTTGATCAAAGAAGTTTGCCCCCCGTCATGGAGTACTTCCGCGGTCCCTGAATCGTAACCTTTTTAAATTCCTAAATCTAGATCTTTTGAAAATATCTTGAAGGCATAAACGCTTTTAAATGTTGAAAGGGCAAGTCTAAGTAAATTAGTGAAACTACGCATTTATTTTGGCAACGGTGGGCTTGTACAAAATATATTTGTTTTTAGGGTTCCGTACCTCAAAAGGAAAAACGGAACCCTTATACTCGTAGTATCACTTCGTTGTCCGTCAGCCTGTCAATACCCTTTTTCTCAGGAATGCCTGGAGGCATCAAATTGAAATTAATATTAAATACGTAAGTCTATGGTCCCTTGGAGCTCTAAAAAAATGAACTTTCTAGGTCAACGCATTAAAAAAGGGCCATTTTCCTATGCGTCATGTTTTGATACCCGCAAATAAATCAAAACTTACAGGTCCCGTTGACCTAGAATCATGAAATTTAGCGGGAAGTAAGGTCTCACAGCACATGTTAAGGAAAAAGTCCGAAAATCGTTAAATTGTTATTATAAAACACAAAAAAAAACGCGTTTCCCAACATACACTTGCAGTTGGAAAATTTACTGTGACAATGATATGATATCGATCTATGGGAGAACATGTTTTTCAACTACAATGTTAAGTTTGTTTTTGGGATGAATTCATCCCAACTACGTAACCCTTCATTGTGCGTGGTCTGGCTCTTACTTGGCTGGTTTTTTATTGATAGCCCGCCTTTGGCCAGTAGCCCACCTGAAGGTAAGCGATGATATGCGGTTGCCAAGAAATTAACTCCGTTGTTCGCGGAATAACCGGAAGTTTTCTTAGAAAAGTTCTTCTTTAGACACGAATTTAATAATTAATTAATCGTTTGGGACAATACTCGCGGGGAGCGTGAAGCTGAAGGATAGTAAAACAGATGTCTTTGAAGTACGCTCTCCGAGGAATCTATTATTAACGAAAATATTTAAGCGAAATGTTAACGAAAATATTTTCATCAGAATTCCCTTCAATAATTATGATTTTGCTGTTTCTAACGAATTAATTTCAAGCAGCCCTTGATTAAGATGAGGAATTTATTTAATTTCCTTGAATAAAATCTAGGTACCTTTCTGACAACTTTGTTTTATAGTCTGTCATTATACACACATCAGAAGTGTCTAGTACCAAATACGTTTTAGAGTATCGCCGCAATTGAGGATTATCATTTTAACTGTTTTGGATCGTTATTATTGATTCTTTTTAATGAATTTCACTATTTGAATAAAGAATTTTATTAAAAATTTGAATCAAAATAGAAAATCAACTGTCAATCAGGATTCCATAAAAGTGTGTAATAGAGTTTTTACAAAACCATAACTATGAGCAGCATCAGCAGCATCAATATGGAGCGACGACATCATTTAACACGAGAAGAGATGATGAGAGCCGTCGGAATGTTGCAAGCTGGTTCCGAGCAACGTACTGTGGCTGTTGCTCTTGGCACTGCACAGAGCGTCATATGCCGCCTCTGGACACGCTATCGTATCACGGGCAGCGTGGCCGAGCAACATGGAGGACGATCTCGCATCACCACTCGCAGACAGGACCGGTACATCCAAAATATTCCTCGACGGAATCATACCATGACCGCCATGATGTTGGCTACGTGGCTCCACGGGCTCTTCGGGCTTGCTGATAAGCAACCTGACCTGCAACCTGTCTGTCCTGCCGACAAACTGTCACGCAGTTTGGCAGGTTTATAAAATGTATGCAAGTATTTGGTCCAAAATAAATGTTTTTTTTTTTAACCAAACCATCTGAAATCGTTTACGTGAACTGGGTCTGCGTTCCCGAAGGCCGCTGAGAGTTCCCCCTCTAGCACCCCGCAATCGTAGGGCCCGTTTACAAAGGGCTCGCGAACACAGAAATTGGGAGGAAGAAGACTGGCGTTGTTTGCTTTTCCGATGAATCTCGTTTCGGTATGAGGACGGATACACCGTGACGTACTCAAGTTTGGAGGACCTCTGGATGTCAAGAACGTTTGAAATTTTCAAATTCAAATTCAGATTCAAAATATTTTATTTCACATAAACCTACATGGGCACTTATGAAACTTCAGAAGCTAGGTGCACGATTCCAATGGGTCGTTTCCTATGGAGAAGAGTCGGCAAGAAATTCCAATCCCTGTGGAATGACAGCTCACTCCACGCTCACTTCACCCAATTTTTCACGGTGAGATGGTTACAGAATAACATTACAGGTACTTAACTTAATAGAAGATGGTCAATAAATCCACAGTCCACTAAGCCTACAGCTTTCTTACATTCACAAAATAGAAAAGAATCTTTAAAATTAAAATAAAAACCAATTTTAAACGAAATGACATGACAATATTACAAATGTAACAAATCTGAATAATTATCATGTACACAAAAGCCACTAATAAAGTGTTGAAATAAAATTGTAGGCATATAATGTCAAATATTAGGGTGATTATGTCAAGGACGAATGTAAAAAAAAAACATGGTAATTTGGGAGCAGTTAATAGACTGTTACATAATATTACATTAAATGTACCAGGGAAGCCACATGTGCAGAAGGAATTATTGCCAAACTTCCTTGTCTTCAACGTAGTCTTTAATTTTATTATATGCTTTCTTGATATGGACTCATTTGATGTGGGTTTTGAACTTCCCATTGCTAAGTTCTGTAACCGACTTTAGCAACTTGTTATAAAAGCGGATACTGTTTATAAGAAATGACTCGCTTGTTTAAGTTAAGTAATCTAAATTAGGGTATCACAATTTCATGTCTACTACGTGTATTCAAATTATGGAAATCGCAAATTATTTTGAAAAGTACTAAGTTTTTGCGAATATACATAATACTTTCTGAGATATAAAGAAAAGGCAGAGTCAGTATATCAATTTCCTTGAATTTGTGTCTAAGGGACTCGCGAGACCCATTTTATAGATAGCGCGGATTACCCTGTTTAGTAAAATGAAAATTGAATCTACGTCAGCTGCCGATCTCCACAGCAGAACGCCTTAACACATTATACTGTAGAAATAAGCAAATGAAATTTAGCGGGAAGTAAGGTCTCACAGCACATGTTAAGGAAAAAGTCCGAAAATCGTTAAATTGTTATTATAAAACACAAAAAAAAACGCGTTTCCCAACATACACTTGCAGTTGGAAAATTTACTGTGACAATGATATGATATCGATCTATGGGAGAACATGTTTTTCAACTACAATGTTAAGTTTGTTTTTGGGATGAATTCATCCCAACTACGTAACCCTTCATTGTGCGTGGTCTGGCTCTTACTTGGCTGGTTTTTTATTGATAGCCCGCCTTTGGCCAGTAGCCCACCTGAAGGTAAGCGATGATATGCGGTTGCCAAGAAATTACCTCCGTTGTTCGCGGAATAACCGGAAGTTTTCTTAGAAAAGTTCTTCTTTAGACACGAATTTAATAATTAATTAATCGTTTGGGACAATACTCGCGGGGAGCGTGAAGCTGAAGGATAGTAAAACAGATGTCTTTGAAGTACGCTCTCCGAGGAATCTATTATTAACGAAAATATTTAAGCGAAATGTTAAAGAAAATATTTTCATCAGTAGTCTTTAATTTTATTATATGCTTTCTTGATATGGACTCATTTGATGTGGGTTTTGAACTTCCCATTGCTAAGTTCTGTAACCGACTTTAGCAACTTGTTATAAAAGCGGATACTGTTTATAAGAAATGACTCGCTTGTTTAAGTTAAGTAATCTAAATTAGGGTATCACAATTTCATGTCTACTACGTGTATTCAAATTATGGAAATCGCAAATTATTTTGAAAAGTACTAAGTTTTTGCGAATATACATAATACTTTCTGAGATATAAAGAAAAGGCAGAGTCAGTATATCAATTTCCTTGAATTTGTGTCTAAGGGACTCGCGAGACCCATTTTATAGATAGCGCGGATTACCCTGTTTAGTAAAATGAAAATTGAATCTACGTCAGCTGCCGATCTCCACAGCAGAACGCCTTAACACATTATACTGTAGAAATAAGCAAAGTATAGTAACCTAGCTGTAGCTACATCAGTCAACTGCCTTACTTTTCTTACTGCATATGCAGCCAAACTTAATCTCCCTGAAAGAGCTCTAATGTGGGCACCCCATTGCAATCTCGAATCTATGTAAAGTAACTCCTAGAAATACAGTTTCCGTAATAGCATCTAGTATCTTGCCATCAAGTTTTAAATTTAGACCTACTAGAGGTACATTTGGTAATGAGAACTTAAGACATTTAATTTTGTTCGCATTAAGTAAAAGATTATTAGCTGCGAACCATTTCGAAAGAACAGCCAGACTATCGTTGACATGAAAGACAGCTGTATCTTTTCTATCTATAAAAATAAGAGAAGTGTCGTTAGCAAATAGAATTATATCCGATAAGTTAGCCATCATGTAAGGAAGGTCATTTATATAAACAAGAAATAAGAAAGGGCCAATAATTGAACCTTGAGGTACGCCCATTTTAACCAGAGACCCCGAGGACGTCGCCCCATTAACGTTTACTTTTTGCTACCTGTTTGATAGATAGAAATTTTGGCAGGAAGTTGATTCATATGGAGGGGGAACAATAATGGTTTTGGCCGGTATTTGGATCGGTGTTAGAACCGATCTCATTCGGATTAGGGGCAACCTCAATGCTCAGATTTATGCGGAGAGGATTCTTTCAGACGTAATCATCCCTTTGCGAAGCCGGTTGGGTGATTCATTTCAACTAATTCATGACAATGCACGTCCATACACGGCTAGCATCTTAACACGCACTCTTGCCGATACTCGCATCAACGTTCTGCTATGGCCTGCTCAATTGCTAGACCTCAACCCAATAGAGCACGCATAGGGTCCTATGCTCCAAAGTAGAGCTCTGCCGAGTATGGATGCCATGCATGACCCCACAACAATTTATTGACTTGTTATAAAGAACGTGGGCGGCCATTCCTCGAAGTGATTTTAAGCATGCCAAATCGCTGTGATTATGTGATTCCTGTCAATGGTGGAAACAGATTATTAATTTTTTTATTGTAAAGATAAAAAAATCCTCATTTGTGCCTTTTTAGTCTTTTAATTGACAACATTAACTTAGGTTAATTTCCCACAATTTGCAAAAATAGCAATTTCTCTATTTTTTTACAAAATGTACGGATAAGTTGTTAACTTAAACATAGGAATAGAGAGTAAGTAGCCAGTCTGGAAGACTAGATTAATTATGAGTAACTAGGTAAATAATTTATAGTTAAAAAAACTTTAATTTCGGAAGTCGGTGTCTTTGGTTCAGAATTTTCGTGTTTCGTTTTTTGCCACCGAAATTAGTTATTTTTTACTTTGTAGTGTTTTTTGGAAGTCGGCTGTTTGTTTTTTCTGAAAAAGTCTTTATTTTTCACTTCTTAGTTGTGGTACCTACTCCACTCAAATTCGAATACCACTACCTGCTATGTAAATAACAGCGACAGGAAGTTATCATCATATCATCATACTAAGTGGGAAAAAATACATATTATTGAAGCTCACTCAAAAACTATCCAAGCAAAGTTAATAAAATTTATTTGGAACCAACTTGGGAGCATACGAATTAAGAATTTTCAAAATCGGTCCACAATTGACGGAGAAATAAGCGGACATCCTTTTTGGAAGTCGTTTAAAAATGTACTTGATCCCTAGACACTTTTGATGTGTGTATATTTTTAAATTGCTTAACGATAAGTATCTACTTAGTTAAGTAATTATGTTGATGTCCTTTCTCGAGCTCGTTTGCTTGTAAAAGTGTTTGGCTATACAGTCTCTGTTGTTGATTGAGGCTTATTGAATCAAATCGAGCGAATTATTGTCTAAACAAAGTCTGTGAAAGTTAAATTACGAAGAAGATTGGATTCATTCGATCTGCACAAAACATTTGGAGCTTGTGTTAAAGTTATTTGGTTCAATTGAAATAATAATTAAATATAACCAATTATTCAATTGAAAGCAGTGTTTTTATTGTTAACTGTATAAATCTTCACACAAATACGTTCTCTACCGTTTTCAAATACTGTTTTCGGGTACCTACTTAAATGTAATCAGAATAATCCCCAAATCATCTAAACCTACTATATACTACCTACTGTACTTGCTAATTCTATTCCTAAACCACCTGATTCCACGGTGACTTGGTCATCATGGCAACCGTGCAGTGAACCACGAGAAACGGCGCCACACAGCGACTAACTTTTAATTGGCTTAACACATGCTAACACCTAACACTAGCCTCCAGCCTTATATCACAACATTTCAATTTGCTTGATGTTCATGTTGTACTGATATTTAGAAATATTGTTTTGTTAGACGTTCATACAGAAGTCATCTTTTTGATCAAGAACTTAAGGATAACTCATTTGTTGGGCTTGGTATAACCTTTTATAACAAGTTACCCTCTTCTTTGCTAGATTTGCCTTTTAATGCGTTTAAAACGAAAGTAAAATCCAACCTTTGTTCAAAGGCATACTATTCTATCAACGACTACTTAAATGATAAGAATAGTTGGTCGCTGTGATTAACTCAAGACAATTTTTTATGTTCTTTCACCAGAATTAGCTTACCTACTGACAGGTTATATGAGTTCATATAATTGTTTATTTTAATTTAATTTTAATTTATTGTTGACATAATCTACTCATTACAATGTTTTTTTTTAATGAGTTGTATTGCAATATGTAACTAGTGACCTCGACAATAGATCATATTATTTATTGTTATTAGTAATTAACTGTTTATTTATTTTACCTCGATGGTCCTAGTTTATCATTTATAACTTCCAGTTACAGCTTTATGTAAGCGGGCACGCCCTTTATGCCTGGAGGCTTTTATTAAGACGTTAAGTTTTGTTTACGTTTAGTTTTTATTTCTGCCCGAGTATAGTTCTCGATGATTTTGTTTGGTATATTGGCGTGTGCTAGCTAACATATGGATAATAATTTAAATTAGGTTAATTAAGTATGTTGAATACTATTATATAGAGTCATTTTTTTTCTTTCTAACTGAACAGACAGCTGTGCTGCTGGGGAGTTTGTTGCGCCACTTCTTCTTCCCAGCTAACGCACTAGGAAGTGGTGAAGGGTGGGCGTTTTGGGGGACTGTCTTATGTAATTTTGACGTTCGAAAAGTGCTGATTATCAGCCTAGTTTGAATAAATGACTTTTGAATTTTGAATTTTGAATTTTGAATTTTGGATCATTGCTACAAACTATTGAAGCGAGATTTCTGCCACGCGTTATTCTGGCGACATCCATTTGTTGTACCTACTTATTACAGTTTTGCTCCTGAGATAAAGAAAATCTGCGTGAAATTATATTTATGTCTCACATCGCAAGCGATAACTGTGTGAAAAAGCCAATATCACATAATATTAAGAATAATCAGATTGCTGGATTGCTTTCTCGTCTTAAACACGATTATCCAAAACTAAGACCTTAGTTACGAGCCGAGATGAATCTATTAACTCTACGATATCTTATTACCCAAACAAACAGTGAGCTATCTCAATACCCCGAGAGTCTGTGGGGGGAGAGAGGAAGAGGGACTCAAAGAATTTTTAATTAAACATGAATAAGCCTCTTTACACGCGGAGGCTTTAATCTCGCGATTCCATTTTAATAAACTGGTGATTGTCCGAGCGCGCCTAATGTTTCAAATGTTGGTGCCAATTCAACTGGTAGGAAAAATAATATTTTCAAATGTTGGTGCCAATTCAACTGGTAGGAAATATAAAAATTGGATTTAAATAATGTGTGGAGGCAGAAGTAATCGAGATATTAACGTTTGCATCGGGTTTGATTTATAAATATTTAGGTCGGCTTGTGGGATTGGCTGGAGGTTACTGAAACAAACCATCTCGTCATGAAATTTCTCATAATTTGTTACTATGGCAACCATTAGGGTCAAGTCAAAGACCATACCCGACTCGGATCATAATACCTTCCCTTCAAATTGTGATTTAAAGGAAGACAAACCAAAGATTCAATCCATCCAATATGTTCGTTCATTCAAAGTAATTCATGATTACCATGTGTACAGTCTTACACTGTACATGTTTTGCTGACGCGGTGGTTTGCACCAGACGTGCGTCATTTCTATTACTATAAATATACATACATTACAATAAATCGATGAGTGCGATTACTGCTACGCGGTGACTAACATTAGAGAAAGGAATCGTCAACAGTATTACTTGTAAACACTATTTATACGTAATAAACCTAACGGGAACTAAGTGATCTTTTCTCTACGCGCTTCAACCTTAACAACAACAACTCTGCAAGTGCACGAACCGTACATTTTATGGTCCTTCGAGCCGGATATTTGGTGCTGTTGTGTCTCTTTACGGTAGCGAATCGGTTTAGCTGGTCTCCCAGAAGCGGGTCGCCCCAGTTAGATTGAGAAATCGCATAATATCGTAACCGAGGCGCAAGGGTGCTGAGTTCCACTGACCATTTCAAATCAAGGAAGATAACGTTTTCAAGATTTGAAACGGAGAAGACTACAAGCAACGCAGTAGCCTTCATAACACAACGCAACGCTCTCCTGTCACCGTCAACGACGTGCCAGGTCTCTTGAGCCATCTAACAACTCAACGATAACGACAAGAAGCATCAATATGGATAAACTGGAACTGCAGTCAACATGCTTCGAGAACATAAAGACATTATGTGCTAACTATCGCAAGGATTCCGCATCACGAAAAACTGTGGAATACTTGAAGAAACGCTTGGTCTCGCTAGAAAACCAATGGCAAGACTTCGAAACCAGGCATGCCCAACTGTTGCTGGAACTAGAAGATAAGAATATACCATATTTCAAGGATGACATCTATGGGAAAACTAAAGAAATGTTCTTATCAACTAAAACGGACATAACTAACAAACTGGCAACTTGGGGCAAACAAAACGTGAAGTTCGACCTAGGTGGGACTTCAGAAGATGACGACGGTAACAACATACAACTCTTGCTTAACAAGCAAGAATGCAACTTCAACGCCATATACCGTGTCATCTCCAAAATTGACGTAATAACTATCTCGGAAAGATGGGAACTGGAAGACCACCTCACGACACTGAAATCGAAATGGGAACCCGTCGATAAACTTCACTGGGAAATAGACTTCCAACTGAAAGGATCCAACGAGCATTACTACCAAATGTTCACGGACATCGAACAGAAATACGATGAGTTGAAGAGGAATATTAATGCCAAAATCTGGTCCACCGTCCACTACCAGAAATCGACACCTAAGATAGAAATCCCGGAGTTCTCAGGAACCTATAGCCAGTGGATCTCCTTCAAAGACCTGTTTCTGGAAACAATACACAAAAACCCAATGATCAACAATGCGCAGAAAATGCAACACCTAAAGACCAAGCTGCGAGGAGAAGCCGAGCGCTTAGTGCAGCATCTGACCATTAGCACTGAAAACTATAACTCATGTTGGGATATATTAAATCAGCGCTACGACAATCGTCGCCTGCTGTTCACTTCATTTATGAACAACATGCTAAATCTGCCGATCATACAACATGCAGATTCAGTCAACTTGAAGAAGATGCATGACGTCATTACCGAATGCCTAAACGGTATCTCTAACATCGGTATCGATACATCAACCTGGGACCCGATCATTGTGCATATCATGTCACAAAAACTGGACTCCAGTACTTTGAGTGACTACATAAAGGAACTCCAAGATCACAGAGAACTACAAAAACTGCAGGACTTTCTGTATTTCCTCGAAACACAGTTCATGGCATACGAAACGATGATGTCAGCTAAGAAAGCGAATCCTACAGCTTCAGAAAAATCATCCAACTGGAGAACATTCAACAAGCAAAACCAGATGAAGAAACATAACTATAGCGTCAATCAAAATAGAACGAACAACTATCACACTTTACATGGAAAATGCCTATTCTGCAGCGGAAGTCACGTATTGCGCCAATGTGACAAATTCCTTCAAATGGACTTAGGCAAACGAAATGACACAGTTTTAAAATTGCAGCTCTGCAAAAACTGTTTGTTCAGCCATGGAAACAACGAGTGTAAATCAGCTAAAACGTGCCAAGAATGTAACTTGAAACACCACACGTTATTGCACAATTCGGACAAACAAAACATAACGCCAACGACTAGAAAAAGCAACATTGAGCAACGCTCTTCATCATCAACTCAACAACCAACATCTAACCATTTGTTTAAGGACAACATGGAAGTTCTACTGACTACGGTCCAGCTGAAAGTTAAATCCGTGGATGGGACTTATATAACACTGCGTGCGCTACTCGATCAAGGCTCACAAGTGAACTTGATAACAGAAAACGCAGCACAAATGTTACGTCTTCCTCGGAACGGGATCAACGCATCAGTATCGGGAATCGGCTCTGTCTCTAGACAATGCAGGGGAAAACTAAAATTTACCTGCCAATCGATTCACTCCGATTACAGTTTTGAAACTCAAGCACTTATCATGACGAAGCTAACAAACAACTTACCTACGAATACGTTCGAGAAAGGCGAATGGACGCATTTAGAAAACTTGAAACTTGCAGATCCTGACTTCAACGTATCTCGGCAAATCGACCTATTACTAGGAGCCGACGTATACTCTGAAATTATCCTAGAAGGTATATTGAAAGGCAATAACAGCTCCCCAGTTGCACAACACACGCAAATTGGGTGGATTTTATGCGGAAAGATGAAACAAACGTTTGACTGCCACGCTACATTACTAAACTTAGAGGATCTCACAAAATTTTGGGAGAATGAAGAAATTCAAAACACGACAGATATCCCCAAGGACGACCAGTGCGAACAATTTTATAAAGAAACTGTCAGAAGATCATCTGATGGAAAGTACATCGTCAAAATGCCTCTCGTTCCAGACTACGATGAGAAACTAGGCAAGTGTAGAACAATTGCTGTTTCGCAGTTTTTACAGTTGGAAAAACGACTAGAGAAGAATGCAAGACTTTCATTAATGTACAAACAATTCATGACCATAAAATGTACGGTTCGTACACTTGCAGAGTTGTTGTTGTTAAGGTTGAAGCGCGTAGAGAAAAAATCACTTAGTTCCCGTTAGGTTTATTACGTATAAATAGTGTTTACAAGTAATACTGTTGACGATTCCTTTCTCTAATGTTAGTCACCGCGTAGCAGTAATCGCACTCATCGATTTATTGTAATGTATGTATATTTATAGTAATAGAAATGACGCACGTCTGGTGCAAACCACCGGGTCAGCAAAACATGTACAGTGTAAGACTGTACATCTTGGCAACCCCAAAAGGAAAAATAAACGAGAAGAGAAAGGAAAAGCCATCACAAAGTTAATAAAGTAAATTAATCCATCAATCAAATTGAAAGGCGATGTTCCTGTTCCCAGGTTGAGGTTCCAGCTGCAAGTCCTTTGTTGTTTGTGCTGTGACTGCTTCTTGCCGGTACTCTGGTTTACGTATAACTTGAAGTTCAATGTCTTCATGTTGTTGACGACTAGTTTTGTTCTTAGCGTTGTTTGTGCAATAGTGCGGACAACGATTCCTCCCAACCACAACAAGTACAACTATGATAGCGGCCATCAGCAATGAGTAACAGATGACATATTGATGAATGTCGTGACTTGTTACTCGTATTGTTGGTAGTGAAGCTTCATTTTGCTTTTGAGTTACAATTTTCTGTTCAATTATTGCAATTTCTTGATTCGTTTTGTGGCATAAGTTCTTGATATTCTCGAAGTAAGTTTGAGTACGACGAGTTCCTTCCCAATAGTTTGTTAGATTGTAGTACATCATTAGTATCCACTCATCATGCACTACTTGCATTTTACCGACGGTGTCATAGTATATGGGCCGCTCGCGTTCCAAACTTGTAATCTGAGCGGTCGACGCCGGCGCTCCGCGCGTGCCGTCAATGGCGCTATAAGATCCCATTACAAATGTAAACAATGATAATATTGTTATTAGTAGCGATGAAATAGGATTCTTTGACCTCTTCCGCCGTTCAGTTTTCGGATTCTGTTGAGGCTTATGTTTCGTTTCGTTTTTCTCGGCATCCTCCATTTCAGAGTTCAATGGTAATGGCGATAGTTTTGTTATTGGGCGTTTTATTATTCCGGCTTGAGTTTTGACGGTAGTAACTCGAACATATCCATCAGATCCTGGATGAGTCTCCAGTATACGACCCAAGGCCCATTTTCCTGGCGGTAGATTGTTTTCTTTCACCAGTACTACATCGCCTTCTTTGACGTTTCTAGTAGGCTTGTTCCACTTACTACGTGTTTGTAGAGTAGTCAGGTAATCGTTTGACCAGTTTTTCCAATATTGTTGAAACATATGCTCGATAAGCTGCCACCTACGACGTAAATCGATGTTATTTACGTTATTGTAATCCGAGAGTGGCATGGACAATATTGGGCTTCCTGTCAGGAAGTGTCCAGGAGTGAGGCAGTTGTAAAACTCTTCTGGATCTTCAGTTAGCGGGCACAAAGGTCTTGAATTTAAGCAGGCTTCTATTTTCGCTAAAATCGTTATGAACTCCTCGTACGTTAGTTTTTGGTCCCCAAGTACTCGTCGCAGATGGTGCTTCATCGACTTGACGGCAGCTTCCCACAGACCGCCAGCAGTTGGCCAGGCGGGGGCATTGAAATGCCACTCTACCTCCAGTTTGGCCAGTTCGTTGAAGAGATCTGGTTTCAGTAGTTGTTTGAACTCTTCGAATTCTTGACGAAGTACCTTTGCAGCGCCAATAAAGTTTGTACCACAGTCAGAGTACATGTGGCTGGGGGTGCCGCGCCTCGCACACAGTCTTTGGAAGGCCGCTATAAACGTTTCTGTGCTAAGGTCTGACACGAGTTCAATATGAACGGCTTTCGTCACCATACATATAAATATGGCTATGTATCCCTTTGAAGTTTTTACGCCTCTACCCTTGTTGTGTTTAACATCCACATGACCGGTAAAGTCTACTCCTGTGTGCGTGAAAGGTCGGCACGGAGTGACCCTTTGCTGTGGTAGGTCGCCCATCAGTTGATAGCCATCTGTCTTGTTGAAACGATGGCAGCGTACACATCTTCGAAGTTGGTCCTTGACGGCCCGGTTACCGCCAACGATCCAGTAACGCTGTCTTATATAAGTCAACGTCAGCCGAGCTCCTCCATGTAACGTGGATGAATGAGCTTGTTCGATGAGTAGTTGTGTAAATCGTCCTCTATGTGGTATGATGATTGGATTCTTCATCTCCCCGGGTAAGCTTGAGTGCTTAAGACGACCTCCGACACAAATAATTCCCGTTTTGTTTATATAAGGATTCAATTTGCAAATTGCACTTTTCTTTGATACTGTTTCGTTATTAGCAAGTTGTTTATATTCGGAATTGAACTGCAGTCGCTGCGCGTGAATTATGATACTTTTACGCGCTGCGCTTAGTTCACTTGTTGTTAGGTACGTAGTTTCCGATTTCGTCTTATTGCGCATATTTGTAATGAAGCGTAATATCCATGCGATGACCCTGTTTACTTGTGTCAATGAACTGCATTTGTTCAATAATTTTGTTATTATGTTATGTTCGTTATTCCCTTGTGAAGGTTTTTTGATTTGAACGTGATTTATGCAGCCAAGATTCGTTTGGAAAGCGCAAGGAATATCTTCTAATACATCTCGTTTTGTTAAAAGTTCGGGGCCTTGCCACCATAGGTTGAAGTTCATCAGTTTGCTTGGCAAAAGACCTCTTGATGCGCAGTCTGCGGGATTCTGCTCTGACTTGACGTAACACCACTGAGCTGCAGGAATGACGCTTTTGATCTTTGTAACTCTGTTGGCTACGTACGTCTCCCATCTTGATGTTTCGCCTTGAATCCACGCCAGGACAACTTGAGAATCCGACCAGGCCCGTATTGATACGTTATATCCACAGAATGTTTGCTTGGTTTTCTTCATCAAGTCAGCCAGTAGTAGAGCGCCACACAGTTCCAGTCTAGGTAATGTAGTTTTCTGTGTCAGTGGAGCCACCCTTGTTCGAGCAGCTAGTAGAGTTACGATGGGTTGGCCATGTTCGTTGAACACTTTGCTGTAAATAACACAGGCGTAAGCCTTTTCACTTGCGTCACAGAAGCCTAATAACTCGACACATTTTTGTGTATCGCCAATCCATCTGTTTATCGTTATTTTGTTAACGCATGGCAGTTCTGTTTTCAGGTTCAGCCACTCAGATTCGATGTTGCTGGGCACTACGTCATCCCAGCTAAGTTTACTCATCCAGAGTTTCTGGAATAGTAGTTTGGCTTTGACCGTCACTGGGGAGAGCCAACCCAGTGGGTCGTAAAATCTCGATATGGCTGATAGTAACGATCTCTTTGTTAGCTGTTTTGAGTTTTCCTCAGGCCAGTTAAAGTGGAAGGTGTCGCTGTTTGGATTCCAACCGAGTCCTAATGTTTTGGTTGATTCTTCACCTTTAAAATCAAACATGTTTTGAGTCGAAATTTGATCCTCGCGTAAGTCTTCCAGTATGGCTCGGTCATTGGCTGTCCACTTTCGTAAATTCATGCCTCCTCCTCTTAACAGTTGGATCAAAGATTGTTGCAGTTTTTTCGCTTCTGTGAGATTGTTATGACCGCTAATGACGTCATCTACGTAGCATTCTTCTATGAGTATCTTGGCAGCTTCCGGATGTTTGTGACCATCGTCAATGGCTAGTTGCTGCAATGTTCGCATAGCTAGCCATGGTGCGCATTTGGTCCCGTAGGTTACGGTGCAGAGCTGGTAATCGCGAAGATGTTGATCTCGTGAGTCCCGCCATACAATTCTCTGTAAATGTTGTTGTTCTTTTGAAATCCAAATGCAGCGGTACATTTTTTCAATGTCAGCAGTGAATGCGTATTTATAAGTTCGCCATTTAAGTATGAGAGCTTGAATATCTTTTTGTAAATTGGCGCCTTTTTCCATGACATTGTTCAGACTGAAGCCACTAGTAGTTTGTTGAGATGCGTTAAATACGACCCTCAGCTTTGTTGTTGTCGAGTTTTCTCTCAAGACACCGTGATGCGGTAAAAAGTAGATGTCAGTAGGTATCTGAGGTGCAAGTTTCATGTGACCCAAATCTGCGTACTCTTCCTTGATTTGAAATGGTCAGTGGAACTCAGCACCCTTGCGCCTCGGTTACGATATTATGCGATTTCTCAATCTAACTGGGGCGACCCGCTTCTGGGAGACCAGCTAAACCGATTCGCTACCGTAAAGAGACACAACAGCACCAAAAATCCGGCTCGAAGGACCATAAAATGTACGGTTCGTACACTTGCAGAGTTGTTGTTGTTAAGGTTGAAGCGCGTAGAGAAAAGATCACTTAGTTCCCGTTAGGTTTATTACGTATAAATAGTGTTTACAAGTAATACTGTTGACGATTCCTTTCTCTAATGTTAGTCACCGCGTAGCAGTAATCGCACTCATCGATTTATTGTAATGTATGTATATTTATAGTAATAGAAATGACGCACGTCTGGTGCAAACCACCGCGTCAGCAAAACATGTACAGTGTAAGACTGTACACCATGAATTACTTTACCCCGATGCCCTAATTTATCTCCCAGCTTCCTGCTCCTTTACGTCACGTGTCGAACGGGTAACAATGGGAGTAACTTTCTTCGAAGCGCCTATTATATTCATCTATATTTTATCAGTACATTACCGCGATGGCGTGTTAGCGGCTTTGTTGGATTTCAAACAAGTTTCGGTTCTGAGAACAACCGCAATGGAAGTTTGTTTACTGAGAAAAAGTTCATTAAGTATACCTGAAGTTATAATTATAATTCATTTAGGTTGATATACTTCGCGAAGTATCGATGGAGGTACAGTGTGAGCTTTTTTAATTAAGTGCTTGCGGGCCTTAAGCTTTGTGCAGACCAGCGCGACTTGTCGCGCGACGCGACACCGTTTATTATTATACCGTCAAGTTTTCTTAGAAATTGTATTGTTCGACACGCGTCGCGGCGTCGCGTCGCGCTGGTCTGCTGGAAGCTTTAAGGGTTACGATCACTGTATTATTTTTAGTGAACAAAAAATAATACTAATGTGATTGTATTTATACAAACACCACATACTACATATAAATACTAATACCACATACTAATACTACATAGTATACCTACTGGACTTTTCTGGTAAAACTGGTCACATAATGACAACTTGAAAAAATTGTGAGCTTCTGCAAATCTCCTAATAGCATTTGCATTCTTTTGAAAAAACTTCTAGTCAACAGACATCTCGTCTGAATCCTAATATGAGAATACGTGAGTGACACGTGTATAGTTATGTAGTTGCGACGCGTGTAGACGTTATCTAAAACGTGACACTTTCCAGTGAGTGCCCTCTGTCACGCTTGTCTACTCTGTGTCATTATGTACAGTACCCGAGCGAACATATGACACATGGAGCTTTTGGAGACTGTCACAAGCATAAGTGACAGAGAAGACGCTCTTCAACAATTCTGAGGAGCTTGTAGCTCCAGGCGCCACTTCTTCTTTACAGTCTGTCTTATGTAATTTTGACGTTCTGATTCTCAGCCTAATTTTAATAAATGACTGTTAATTTTTATTTTTGATAAACTTTTTCTAAAACTCTGTGTCCCATATTAACGGCCTGTTACTAAACCAAATTGCGCTATTAATGATACGTAGTAGATAAGTGCCAATGTGAACCAGTTCGTGGAAGACTAATGGACTGACTGAGTCTAAACGATTAGGAGTATTGACGTTTTCAAAGGCTTAACGTCTCATTTAGCTCACCAACTAATGACGAAAGCGTTGAGTTCGTTTATTGTGTTTTGTATCGTTTCATATGCGGCAGTCTTTTCTTGAGGATCAGCAAGAGATTGACTCTTATTTGTTCCAGCTGTTCAATAAAAACTTATTAACTAACTAACACAGACAATTATTTATATGATGCCGTCTTTCAGTTAGGTACCATAAGTTATTTTATTTTATCAAAGGTAGTCTGCGCTCCGACCCACATATTTACAATTTCACTTAAATATAGGTATTTATTGATGGAACACAACCGTAAATTGTTTTGCTGTCTGAATGAATGCTGACTATTTTGATGCTTTTTGTAGCTCCATTTTTTTGTCAAAGGCATGTTTTATTTACTTTTTTACTGAAATAAAGAAATACAATTGGTATTTTTCTGTAAAATAATTGTAAGTGCATAAAAGAAAATTCTCTGTCTGCTTTTTTAAATCAAAATAAAATAACAAAAAGTTTGAGTCGAATAATATTTATTAATTTTATTTATTTGCACAATGTACACACAGTTTTAAGGCTTGTGCAGACCAAAGCGACGCGACGGCGCGACGCGACTCGAACAATACAATTTCTAAGAAAACTGCGCGGTATAACAATAACCGGTGTCGCGTCGCGCTGACGCGTCGCGCTAGTCTGCACGAAGCTTTAGCCTAGTTTTACAGTTAGGGCGCAGCAAGTAGGTATTACAGTTAACATAAAGCTAGGTTATAATATTATTAATGTTTACATTATATTGCACACCTAGTAGATATTATCACAAAATTAATTATTATAATTCTTATTCTCTTTGTAACAATTTTATATTTAGGTAATTATAACTGTAACAACGAGAGAAAAAAACGGAATAAAAATCTTTTACTCATAGAGTCGTGTGTCGCGGGCTATACGGCCTAGTACAGACTCACGACGTGACTTTTGTTGTAATTATGAATGAACATCTAGAGAGGCGACCCCGGGCCCCGCGGGACTAGAGAGGCAGAATGAAAGCGAACCACGAGGCTTGTTCGTGTACACAGCGCCGAAACGTGCCTCGAATACTACGCCGTCAAGGTTACGCGTAGTCGACTCGTAGCGCGTAGGATGAACCGACTCGCAATAACAATAATTATTCAGAAAGATCAGCTCAAGCTCAGAATTATTTTTTATAAAAATTACTTATCTGTATCTTAGGTGAGTTATAAGGGCCAGGCCCGGGTCGACGGCGCGTTGTGTTCCATGCGCGCCTCAAAGAGATGTCAGCACAACTGATGGGGTCCGCTAGGACCGATGCCTGCCGGGGTCGCGGGAAAGTCCGAAAGGGATACCGTGGCCCCTGGCAATGTACAGGCAACTGAAGGAACACGGGTGGGTTTTAGTCAGTAAGAGTCTGACACGCCCTCCCGCTCCGCCCAGAGCGGGAGAAGTTATTTGATAATTTCCCACACTCAAAAAAAAAAAAAAGGTGAGTTATAAATATTCCATTGCAAAGCGTTTTGATTAAGAACTGATTCTGGTTACTAGATTATTTCGGATTGGTTTAGTTGTTCCATTTGATGCCTAGACTCATAACTTTAAACTTGACTTACTGTAGAGTGTAGACTGTACCTTATAACTATTTTGTGAGAGATCTTCTACTTTATTTGAACCAATTAGACCTTGAATACATTCGTTGTCGAAAATGTCGAGGTTTTGACGTAAGTAAGCCAGATTTAAATATCAGTGTACTCTCCATTCATGATTACGTGTTAAAGAGCAAAAGTCAAAAGTGATCATAAAAGGTTTTAGGATTTTGGGGACCCCGTTCAGTGGGACACACCTTGTTGGACTTTGCGGAGGAGGGATGGAGGCACACACCTTGTGAACCTGAGGTTGGGTATTAGGGGTTTATTTGTAAGTATCATGTTCCCGTGTTTCCTTAACGTGAAGTAGATGTGTTTTGATATAGGTACACTCACATGTCATTTGTGGTATGTGACCCCATTACTCGAGACCTTGGCACAAAATTATCCAGTACCTGGGCAACCCAGCTCTGATCTGGTGAAAATAGAGAATACTCATTTAATACTCGTAGTATAGGAAAGTGCATACAAATTCCATGTATAGTACATACTAATTCCATGCTGCCATGATAGTAAGTACTAACTAATTCCATGCCGCCATGATACTAGGCACTTATTCCATGCTGCCATGATAGTAGGTACTTACTACCTACCTTTTTTAAATTACCCCAATTACTAAAACTCCTCTTCATAAATATTGTTATCATAAGGCCAACTTTAACAATATTAATTGTAACATACAAAAACTGAACTGGTGTGAACTGCTATGCCCTATGAATTCTGAAGAAGCTCTAGACAAATTCTACGCTGAAATGGATAATTTAATTAAACATGACACCCCACTGGCCCAACCTAGATCAGTTAGCTATCCCATAATATGGGATAGCTAATTGCAATTTCTAAAGAGAAGCAAAAGGCTTGTATTAAGTGGAAGATATATGTATAATAACATTTCTGATTATGAATCATTTTCAAACTATAGAAGACAATTTAAGGAAACATGTCTTAAATATTTCAGTTCGTACATCAGTTCTGTAGAGGACAATCTAAGTAAAAACATAAAATAATTCTGGACCTACAATTAGAAACCGTAAAGATAAACCTGGAATCCCGTCAAAGCTTCAATACAAAAATGCCGAAACAAATAGTCCAGAGTTGATTTGTAATATGTTTTCTGAATTTTTTTACTCGGTATATGAACCGACATCACCTTCGTTGTTTCAATGGAAGGCTCCGCAGGACAACAATGCACTACACGACATCTCTATTTGCTACCTTTCTTTTAATGAAGATAATATATTAAAGGAACTTAAATCCCTAGATCCGGCGAAGGGCCCTGGACCTGACGGACTTTCATCTTACTTCCTCAGGAATACAGCGACTTCTATCTGCAAACCCCTTTTTATTATTTATAATAAATGTATTTCTGAGGGAGTTGTACCGAAACTGTGGAAGCATGCGTATATCGTGCCCGTTCACAAAAGTAGATCCAAACGCAGCGTAGAACACTATCGTCCCATTTCTATCCTGTCTGCCTTGTCGAAACTCTTTGAAAGGTTAGTCCATAATGAAATCCTGTACGACATAACATCATTATTCAACAACAGCACGGTTTCGTCAAACGGCGGTCGACAAGTACAAATTTATTATTATTTTCTAGCTTCTTGTTTGATTGTGTTGATAGCCGTGTACAAGTGGATGCAGTGTACACGGACTTCTGTAAGGCCTTTGACAAGGTAGACCATGAAATACTATTAAATAAAATAGCGTTCAACGGAATCCGTGGAAATATTTTGAGGTGGTTTATTTCTTATATTACCAATTGCAGTCAGAGGGTTGTAATCAATGGTCACCAATCTAACATCGCACAGGTGACCTCTGGCGTGCCTCAAGGCTTAACTACATAAATTTTACAAAAAACAGAAATAAAATAAACTACGCATACACGTTGTTCAATGCCCCCCACTTAAAGTGGACTACATTCGTGATCTCGGTGTTATCCTTGATTCTAAGCTTTGCTTGAACCTTCATATAGAGAAGATAGTTAATAAAGCGTATCAACTAAACGGATTTGTAATGCGATCAACTGTCGATTTAAAAAAGCCTTCTTCCTATATTTGCTTGTACAAGTCTCTAGTACGCTCTCAACTGGAATATGCCGTGTCCGTCTGGAGTCTATATTACAAAAAGTACGTTGAAATGATTGAGCGTGTTCAATACAAATTCCTTCCTCTCTTTGAACACAATATTTCCTTCCTCTCTTTTTTTTGTACAGAATTTCTTAAGATTTATATGGATTTATATTAGATATATTAGACACGTTAGTTAAGAAAAAATAAAAAAAATGTATATGTAACCCTAGCGATTATATTCACCATTTGTATCCTGTTGCTAATCTGTGAACAGCGTTGTGGGCTGCAATATTGTCTATATTTTTTAATTTTATTTAAAATTTAAGTTGTATAAATTATAATTTTTACGAGTATTACATGACATTGATTTTGCATTCTGTGATTACTTCCTCACACACTGACTTATTAATTGTAAATTTTTTAAGAAAATCATCTACTTTTACAATGTTTGTAAATATGTGAAAACCGTACATCTATCACATCATTAATTAATTTATCTTTCGTGGCTTCATTTTTATTAATTCTTCTTTTTACCTATTGTGGTAACCTATTTTTATTTTATTTTTTTTAGATGCATCGTCTTCACATATAATTATGTACCGAATGTAACACATACAAATATTGTAACAATTTTTAAAAGAGTAACGGTGGAGTTTCTTGCCCATTCTTCTCCATACGAAAACTACCTTTTGGAAGGGGCGACTAGAATCAATTCAATTTTTTGTAAACTTTGACGTTCAAAAGTGCCTTACAAGGGCCTATTTGAAATAAATGATTTGACTTTGAATGAGTTTATTGTTTCTATGTTTTATATTGTAGCTGTTTGTTGTTCCGTTTGAATAAAATAAAAATAAAATAAAAATTACTAATTCCATGCAGCTATGTCATTATTCTAAGATAGCTATCTTGTTCTAAACGGAGTAAACAAATTTTCCCAGATATGAGCCCTAGCTATATCGATTTTTCGGCCCCGTAAACCCCTATATTGGAACTTTCATCGAAATCGTTAGAGCCGTTTTCGAGAACGTGATTACAAATAGAAATATATACAAATATTTCTCATTTAATAGAATACAATACTGCTATTTACTAGGCACGTTTGTAAACCCCGGGACTGCTCTCGAATTTATCTTACAGATTTCTTGTTTATTTACTTAAATAGGTAAATAAATAAACAAGAAATTTTTAACAGAAAATAAATACTTAGGCAGTTTAAGTATTTATTTTCTGTAGTTTACCACTTTCAGATAATGCTGTGTTTCTTTAAGTTTCCAACAAAGATTATTGTAGAGTAGTAGGATAGTATCTAAAACAATACAGAACTAACTTTAGTAAAGTTCTTGTGTTGTTGAGTGTGGGCGGTGAAGATAATTAAACGAAATACTTCCATTCATAATAGCAGACATAAAGTTAATATTTTCGAAACAAGCATCCATTCAAACTCTCAGAATGTAATTACGATCTAAATTAATGATACTCAAACTAAAGTTTCAAGATTTGCGATCATTATGGAGGAGATCGTTAAAAATCATATACAAACTATATTCGACGTACTTAATGAAATTTTATGATCTATTAACTTTTGCCTCTACATTGTATTGTAATCCAACATTCCTAAATAATGATACGAAATAGTTTTGAACTTACGAAATATTTTAAGAGGCAATAATGTGTAGTTTTAAATTGTTTAACGTCTGACTTGAAGTTTGGATAAAATCTGTCAGAAGTATGAGATTTCGATGAAAGTTTAATATTGCAGTTTAGGAATACTCGTATAAAGTACATTGCCCATTATAACAGCACCGCTCTAGAGCAGTAACGCCCCGGCGCGGCCTTTAAAAGTCTAGTCGCCAATACGCCGTAAGCAAGGCGTCCGCTAGTCGCATACGCGCCGTAAGCAAGGCGACCGCTAGTCGCCCACGCGCCGTAAGCAAGGCGACCGCTAGTCGCCCACGCGCCGTAAGCAAGGCGACCGCTAGTCGCCCACGCGCCGTAAGCAAGGCGACCGCTAGTCGCCCACGCGCCGTAAGCAAGGCGACCGCTAGTCGCCCACGCGCCGTAAGCAAGGCGACCGCTAGTCGCCCACGCGCCGTAAGCAAGGCGACCGCTAGTCGCCCACGCGCCGTAAGCAAGGCGACCGCTAGTCGCCCACGCGCCGTAAGCAAGGCGACCGCTAGTCGCCCACGCGCCGTAAGCAAGGCGACCGCTAGTCGCCCACGCGCCGTAAGCAAGGCGACCGCTAGTCGCCCACGCGCCGTAAGCAAGGCGACCGCTAGTCGCCCACGCGCCGTAAGCAAGGCGACCGCTAGTCGCCCACGCGCCGAAAGCAAGGCGACCGCTAGTCGCCCACGCGCCGTAAGCAAGGCGACCGCTAGTCGCCCACGCGCCGTAAGCAAGGCGACCGCTAGTCGCCCACGCGCCGTAAGCAAGGCGACCGCTAGTCGCCCACGCGCCGTAAGCAAGGCGACCGCTAGTCGCCCACGCGCCGTAAGCAAGGCGACCGCTAGTCGCCCACGCGCCGTAAGCAAGGCGACCGCTAGTCACCCACGTGCCGTAAGCAAGGCGACCGCTAGTCGCCAACGCGCCATCAGCAAGGCGACCGCTCGCTGTCGGCACGCCATCGGTGACAACTTGGTGTTCATTCACAAGCGAGGCGTCACCGCGCAGATGGCGTGACGTCACCGCGCGGACGGCGCGGCGTTGGCATGCATACCGCCTGCAGAGGTGCGGGCTCCTTGCTTGAAGCGTGCTGTCGGCGCAAAAAACACAACTAAGACTAATATTGAAACCGCAGCCTCCACTCGGTGCGAGGAGCCAGCCATTTGAATGCCTTTTTCTGTTTTACGAGGCAAAGACGAAACAATGCACGCACAATAAACTCGCGCGTATATAACGTTTGATGACTGCCTACACTCAGTAAGTGAATCATAAAGTAAAGTACAGCAGGGAAATTAGAATGTTTATACTTTATCGCACGCTCATATGGTTTGAAGATGGTTTGTAAAATGTGATAAATTGCAACTTCTCCGTGAGAGAAGTGCCGCCATTTTGAATGTAATTTCCTTATAGGGTACGGATATGGGGTCAAATGGGTTTAAAGTTTACATATCCGATTGTGCGTGATTTGCCCACATGTAACAACGTGAGATTGACTGGAGATTTACACAGCTTTAGGAAAATAGCGTCACAAAACTACCGCTAAAATGTGGACTTATGTTTAAAATTTTACATGAAAATGCTTAAGCAAACTGAACTGAAGTTAAATTAAGTTGAATTCAGAATGCTTCCCGCATAACATCCAGCGTTACATCCACAGAACAGATTTGTTCTGTGGTTACATCGGAGTTTATCCGCGTATAGTTTCAAACGAGCCACATTGTAAGCAAGTTGTGTGATTAAACGACAGCCTTAAACGATCGCCCATGAATGGGTCATATAAAAAACCTCATAGGAAATGGTCGAAGTTAGGCGGTCGTTAAGCAACGAGAGCGGGCAACACCGCGCAGCGACACGCACTCGCGACTAACTACTGCGATTTAAAGTCGTGGCCAACCCATTGTTGGCTCGCTGCCATAGAAACACTAAATCCGCATTATTTAGTTAGGATTTATGTTCAATTATTATTGTAAAATTTATGTTCTATGTGTTACAGAGGGTTCAGAAGCCTATTGTCTCGATATCAAAGTCCCATTCACACGGTAAATCATTGTTAATTTTGGGTGTTCGCATTATTCTGGGCTCCGCGAATTTCGGCTCCTTCAGAGCTGATTGAATTAAGTGCTTTTAGTCGCACTAAGGCGTTCTATTTAATAAGCATTGAAATTGCGCGGCGGATCTAATAGAATTTCTCTCGTGTTCGCGAATCCTTACTAACACTTGGGTTGCTACGTAAACGTGATAACGTGTCTAAAGATTTTACTGATTACAATGCACTTAAGCACTTGAATTAAAAAGAAAATAAAGCTAAAAAAATGTTAGGTAAATAGATAGTTTAATACAAAAGTTTTACGGTCAGTGATAAAGTATATTCATGACAAGACATCATTAAACATATTTTGGGGTATGTCATATGGTAGGGTAGGGATTTCTCTCCCTAATTGCAGTGCTGAATTCAAAGAAAGTTATTTATAATGATTGGTTGATTACTGGTGTAAAAAGGAGGTATTCCACTCAGAGCACTGATTTCAGCGGCACTTGACCGAACCGCACTGAAACAAAATTTTCATAAGTGCACTGCGCAGAATATCAAACTATTTTACAATGTAACTTAATTTGGGAGATGTCACGAGGTATCAAAGTTTTGAAGATGTACAGAGCTGCACACTACAAAGTTAGTTCGCTAACAGCTTCGAACAGCGGTAATTGGCAACACTGGTTGGTATCGAAGCAGTTTGCCGCAGTCGACAACAGCAGCCATCTGTGCAGAACGGCCGAACTTGTGGGAAGTCTGCAACGCGCTTTATGTTACTTTAGGTTAAACAAATTAAATTATATATACTGAACTCCCAAGGTTCTGGGTATCTTGAAATTAAGGGGAATCATACTGTCATTGTTTATAAAAAAAACATTACCTACTTTACTTTTTTGGATAACTGATTCCAAATAATTGAGAAAAGTATTCCGTCTATATAAAGCTAAAAGGAAGTTGTTCTAGTGGATAAAAATAATAAAGTCGACGGCGCGGCAGTATCACCTGTCATTTAGACGACCATCAATGCCGGGAGCGGTGACGTGGATATGTTGTGTCACGTCACACGTTTAGCGTGATTGACGTAGCATTAGGAAGCTATCAGTGACGAGCCTGAACATCATGGCGACAGAGATGATACTCGTAGGTAATTTTTTACAATGTAAAAAAATATATTCTCTTGAATTTTTCATTAAGTCCATCACTGATAGTCTTCATAAAAATAACATCAGATCCCTCAGACTAAATTCTTTTAATACTGATCTTCGTAAGCTTTACGTGTCAATTATTTAGCAGCTCCACTTAGCTTTATATCGCGGCGGGGAGTTCTGATGATTACTAAAACACTACACTTTATGATGCACTTATGTAGATAAAATATACTGGATCAAAACATGTCTGGTGTGAATAAACCTTTAATTGAGTTATAAACGCACAAGGTGACGCCCGGGCCAAAACAACGTAAAAATGTTAATTTCGCTTTTACAGCCTCGCGAATAAATATGAAAGTGATACGGAGCCTTTATGTCGTATTCAATACGACAGAACTTTTATGTCGTAGATACGACGGACGGGTTCTGTAAATTGCTACTTTAATGTTGTGAATGTAAATTGCGATTGTATTGGAACAGTTTATTGATAAACGATTTTATTAATAGGCTAATGGGCTAATTAGTACCTATTTTTAGAAATGTTGCTACGACATAAAGGCGCTGTGAATATAAAATTTTTGCCATGGAAGTGCGGTTGACATTACCTGCCCACAGACATGTCGTGAAAGTTCGGAAAATAATGGCCGAGGAAATAACACTACGTCCTTTGTTTACAAAGCGAATTTGAAGCTTCTTTGTTTCATAAATTAGGCAACATTTATAATTGAAGTACTGAAATGAATGGGGTTCAGCCATGAACCCTCACATTTCTTCAGGCGCTTGAGGAAAGGTTATGCGGGCATTACTTTGAAATAGGTCAATAATGTATTGTTAGGTGGAGTGTTCGGCAAGCTGTTACTATTTACAATCTATTCAATGTTCTTATATATAATAAACAAATATAAATAGTAATACATACAAGCTATATGATAAATTCTCTGTTCCTGCTGTATTGCATAACTTACCATGTACATTAATTAGGAGAATATTATTATATTATTTTTTTGTCTTTGACATTTCTCGGGACCCTGGGGTCCCAAACCTTTGGATGGCGTACGAGGGGCCGAAGCCAACTCGCAGAGGCCCGTTAGGCGTTTTAATGAAATGAGGCACCAACCGACGATTTTATATTATTATTATTATTATAGACATATTCCAAGAAATAGTTTCGTTGTTTCATGACAGCACGCGAGCATCCGTTGGCGTATTTCTGCTCGAAAAGTGTCAGATGAAAATGTAAACGAATGGATCAGAAAACGTACCTGTGGATGCCAATTTGTAAGGCCACTTACAAATTAAGTGCGTTGACTTGATTACTTGAATTATTCTTTATTAATAATTATTATAACATTGTGGGGTTTGTGGCTAAGTAATAACAGCTGCACGGGTCGATCGATCGGATTAAGCTACACTTACCTCGGTTGGTCCGTGGACCATTTTTGCATACCAAGACCCCTCCGTGCCTCGGAAAGCAAGTTAAGCCATTGGTCCCGGCTATCATTCGTGGATCTTTGACAGTCGTTACGGGTCGTCAGAAGCCCGAAAGTCTGACAACCAGCCTTACCAAGGTGTATCGTATTATTATTACCTAGTAGGTAACTGGCTTGTGGAGGTCAGATAGGCAGTCGCCCCATGTAAAGTACTAGTATTCAGCTGCATCCGTTTAGACTGGAAGCCGACCCCAACGTAGTTGGGAAACGGCTAAGTAGATGATGAGTAATTATTATTATATTATTATATTTTAAATTCTGATTTTAATTCACCTTAAAAATGTTTTTCATTTGACAATTGAGGTTAATTTTATACTGCAATTTTTGTTTATGAGTTTTTAATCAATATTTAATAATTTATTTAAACAATAGTTGTTGGAAAAAGTGGTGAGATATAAAGTTGAAAACTTGTAAGTTTACATGAATGTGTTATTAATTCCATTTAATGCAATCACTCATAAATTGACTTAAGAATTTAACCTGAGCAGGGTTTATTTACACTTTCATCAGATTCTTTTGGAACAGGCCATACTAAAAACATTTATGTTTACATACACATACATATATACTATGTACATATATACGTATCTGTCTACATACATAGCCAACACCTCGGTACCTAGTTGATGTACTTTTTATGGCACTTTTTGCTACATATTCCAAATGTGAGTAATAACTCGGCTAGGCGAAGAATACTCACTGTAAGTATGTGTGTAAGAAATAAAGTTATTGTATTTTTAGTACTAGAACACTGACTATGATTACTTTTATTTTGTTACTAGCTGTGTCCCGCGATTTCACCCGAATAAGTAACTCTCGATCCCGTGGGAATGAAAAGTATCCTATGTCCCAAACTAACCCAGGTCATGGTCTACCCATGTGCTAAATTTCATCCGAATTCGTTCAGCCATTTTAGCGTAAAAGCATAACAAGCGAACCAACAAACAAACTCAATTTTGCATTAATAATAGGTATTCGGAAGGGTTTACGAATGTAAAATTTTACGATAACATAATATAATGTTCTACTGAAAGTTCAAGTAAAACTAATATATATATATATATATTGTAATGATTGAACTGACATGGAATCTGTATATCTTGTAAAACCTAGCATAAAAATATAAACCGTCTATCTATCTTGTCTATGGCGTATCTCTTCAAACTGCAATACCTCGCAGGTCACGTCTACTTAGGACGTATCCTACGTGTCATTGACACGCTCGTCGCCCAAACATAAAGCTCTGTACTCTCATGAGCATGTAATAAATTGCACTGTTACCGACACCCTTCAACCTGTGATACAACTATACTGTTGGTTACCAGCAGAAATAATACCTTTGGTAGGACTTTCCTCGGACAAATTAATTCTTATAATTGTTGCATTAGTGGAGTGCACGTAATTTAAAACTTGTCACTGACTTAAAAGCCACAAACATTTGGCAGCGCGACACAAGCGAGCACATTGTAGTATAGGCTATACTACCATGTGCTCTTATAATTTACTGGACATTGTTTGTCTGATATAGTTGTAACTACAGCCTGCTGTTATTAATGGTCAAAACAAGTTCAGCTATCGGTCAAGCAGTTGTGCGACCTAATCCCAATTACGTACATACCCCGAACGAAAGACTATCGATGATAAACGAGTGTAGTTTCGCTAAAACAAGCTCGTATTGGCCAAAAACTTTACCTCCCACTTCTAAACATAGTGAAATTAATTACACCCAATTTGTTACCAGGAGAGAATCGGGTTCGGATCATTAAAAGTTTGGTTATAGTTGCGATATTCAAACTATTGGCTGTCAGGATTATTGCCTGGGCTTGTTTACGAGAAACCTCTGTCCTGGAGTAAATTATAGGAACTGATTAAATTATACATTTATTTCAAGTGTCAATATATTAATTTCAAGAGTAAATTAAACATTTTATTTCAAGTGTGTGTTGTGATTAACACTTGTTGTTTTAATTAAACGTTTAGTCACAGAGCGATTGAAAATAGATGGCAATGGTTTTATGATCAAAATAATCATTACAACATTTGGGAATTCTAGGTAGTAACTGAGTACTGATTGGGTACTAAATTAGCGAAGCCACACACTAAATCGAACTTTTTTGACGACAATTGGGTAAATAAACCATCTAGATAGTAAAATGGATCGGCTCAACTCACTACTTTAAAAGCCTCTTCAAGACGAACTACTGAAAGCTAAGATTGTTTATCTTGAGGCTTTGGTTTGGATAATAATTACATCAATCACCTCCCACCTTCGGGCTTCCACAGCATTGCGTTACCTTCGGACCTGTGGGGAGAGGAGGCTGGCTTTACTTATGTAGTTAGCGCATTAATAGCGTTTCTTGGCCGCAGACAAGATACTTGTAGGTATTATGTTTTTTTAGAGATTCTAAGGGAGTGGTGCAGAATAGTGATACCTAGTACCTACCGATTTGGGACGCAAATAACAGAATTACTCAATCTGCCTTGCCTTTTCCGAACCATGTTGGGTTCGGCTTATATTAGTAGTTAAAGTCATGCGACGTGAAATCAAAAAAACTTTACCCTTTTTGGTACAAAATAATCCACAAGTATTGTTTCATTGAAACTTGAGATTGTTAAGTCTTAAGTCTATTGCGTAAGTCGGAGTAAAGTGGGTAATCTATGTTGGGAAGTGGGGCCTGGCAACCAGCCAGAGCAATGGGGTTGAGGATTGACCAAATATGGACTAAACTAGACTAAACAATCTATTGGAAACGAAGATTGGACCCAATTTAAAACAAACCAAGGTTTGGCAAATTGAAGCGGCTATGAATACTGCCAAATTATTTCGTAGTAAAAATAAATAAAGCTAAATATCACAGAGCCAAAAATATAAGTTATGTCAAATAAAGAATCTTTCTTCTTAACTTTCTTACAATATATTTATTCTATTAAAACACACCTATTGTAGATCTACCTAAGAGGAGTCGAAAATAATTGACAACAATGTTTCTTATAGGCATGCTACAGGCATTCATCTTTGTGTCGGGAAAAGCCTTGAATTGTTCACCGTACATTATTATGTATGAACTTACTACCCTACTAGTGTAAATGTATGCTCTCACAACATTTATAAAAGCCATTTTTTTGTTTCAGATTAACTTGTGAACGAGTGAATTGGATTCTTTACTCTTCTTGTTCAACCAAGTTGTGAATGTGACGTAAGTACTACATTAAGCTCCATTTAGTTATCTTAGAAATAATCATTGGTAGTATCTTCTTTCTCGAGAGCGGGTGAACCTGTTTTGATTTAAGTACCTAACCACAACCTATTAAGACCTGTATTTAAGATTAATAAATTATCAGTACTTAAGTACCTAATCTAGGCGAGGTATTCCAACTACAGCACGTTTTTTTTCGATGCCGTAAGTGGAACAGCTTAGGTGCCCCTCGCTGTAGTGCGTTAAAATCGGTGCTCAAAGTAGAATTCCTCATGTAGGTTACTTACCGTTATATATCTACCTAAGTTATTGATATGAGAAGAAAACCTACATTATTCTCATACCTAGTACTGTATAATTATCGATCATCTTTAACCTATTAACGCTCAAACTTTTAATTAAATCTCAACTCCGTGTAGCACTAATAAGAGAAGTTCATTAGATGCGTCAAACCCGTCTCACAGGAAGACTTAGAAGCTTCAACTCCGTATTACATCAAATGTACAACCTTCAACCGAAATACGCTTACACAACTTTTAAGAGGCGACCTCACGCACGTCTTTTTTAGGGTTCCGTACGTCCGAATGAAAAAACTGAACCCCTATAGGATAACTCGTGTGTCTGTCCGTCTATCACAGCCAATTGATCCGAATCTACTGGACCAACTTAGATAAAATTTGGACAATAAATTAATTTTGAATATGGTCAATTCTCAGGGAGAATTGATTGTTTTTTTATTGAAATTGATAATTTCAATCCCGGTATTTACCGGACTGACCTTTCTTAAGCGCGATCCAGGTATTTGCGGCATCCCACAGGGTGGACGTAGACTTCTCATATTAATAATAATAAAATAAAATTAAGTAACCTTTTTGTTGCATATTAAATTCTTTATTCATATTTCTTGACATAAGATATAGAAAATTAAATATTATTTTAAAAATAATTGCGCAAAAAAGTTAAACTATTAATTGTTTCGCAGACTAAACGGCACCTAAACCTACACTACTAGTCTAGGTAGCGAGCAACAGAAAAGGCTCGTTCTGCTTGTACGCTAGTAGGGACAATCGTCATTAATTAATTAAAGGTAAATTTAAGGTTAATTATAGGTTATGGCCTTTTAATCCATCCGACTCGAAATAATGTATCTTCTTCTCTAACAAAATATCATAAACTTCGTTTCTCCGTAATCCCGCCAGTCCCACAGGATCCCGCTCAGTTTTCGATCGGGATTAGTCCTACACAGTGCACGCGGGATTCCCGGTATCCGGGTAGGTATTGCATTCCCTACGTGTGGCATATCAAATGAAATGTTGTGAGGATCTCAATTATTTTTTATAGTTTGAAAATAAATACTTTTAAAGCTATTTAAGAAAATAAATTAAAATTTACCACCGCCATTATCTCCGAAACAGTAGTTTTGGAGATAATGGCGGTGGTAAATTGGTAATTGGTTGAAAAACAAAGTTTTTTTTTCATAATTTTGGCTCAGTAGAGCCAAAATTATGAAAAAAAACTTTGTTTTTCAACTACAATGTTAAGTTTGTCCTTGGGATAAATTCATCCCAACAACGGAACCCTTCATTGTGTATGTTGCTCCCGGCCGGTTTTATCGTTAAACTTTCGACGGTTCATTACCGTTTAGATTTCATCTGCCGCCATTTCGACCGAAACTTATCAATAGAATACCGTAGTATTCTATTGATAAGTTTAGTAGTGTTAGTATAACACACCGAGGTCCATAAAGTGGCTCGCACACAGGCATGAGTGACAGATACAACGCTCTATAAAGCTGAACATTTTCTAAAACTCCATGTTCCATATTCAATTTCGGGTATCATACACTCGTTTGACGTCTGTCAGAACCGTTCATATGTCATCACCGGTCGCTGGGTGCTGTTTGACCCAGTTAGAGCAAATCCTTCGGTTTCGTTACCAAACATTCATGAACCCTTCGTGTTTGAACGTGCGAGGGTCGAGAGCTACAATGGCGGATTACGAATATTATATGCTTTTGTGACGATTTCGTGAAGTTTGATGATATTTGCGTCATAATTACGTATTATGTAGGTGTAAAATTACTTTTCCTCTCATTAGTGGATAAATACTAACAAACAATCCTTTTAATAACAATTATTACATAATGTGTCTTCGCCTCATCAACAAATCCTGTCGTAGTTCTGTTGGTAAAAATTTCTTTAGAAATGAGCAATATCTTGGTCCTTGTTATTTCGCTACTTAAGTATTCAGTAATAAAAGCCCAATTGTTAGTCTAATACTCTTGTCGAAATCACACGACAGAACTCGACTTTAGTCCGAAAAATTTAGTATTTGAGCTATAAACAGCATTACCTATTTGTTATTGAAAACAATTACTAAGAAATATCAAAGGAAAAGAAATATTTTAAATTCAAACCCCAGTAGGTAATGACGCTTGACATTTACATCGTTCACAAATTGGAAGCAGCTATTATTCTGGTTTACTTTCATACAAGACAGCTACTCAAGTACTCAAGAGGCACGTAAAGTATAGAGCAGGTAGGTACTAGATACTAAGGCCTGCTCACACCACAAATCACCAAACACTAACACTTAACGAATATTATAGATCGTTCTGTTTCTGCCAATTGTTTGAAGATGAGTTTATTGCTAAACGTATCTGATATAAGGTGCAAGGGGGTCTATCAATCTGCCTAGCCTTTTTCCAACTATGTTGGGGTTGGCTTCCAGTCTAACCGGATGCAACTGAATACCAGTATTTTACATTGAGCAACTGACTATCTGATCTCCACAAACCAATTACTGCATAACACGATACCCCCTGGTGAGACTGGTTGTCAGACTTTCGGGCTTCTGACGACCCGTAACGACTGTTAAAGATTCAAGAATGATAGCCGGGACCAACGGCTTAACGTGCTTTCCGAGGCACGGAGGGGTCGCGGTATGTTTAGATGGTCACCCATCCTCGGACTGACCGCGGCAAGTTTAGCTTACCTGATCAATCGACCCGTGCAGCTGTTATTACTTAGCCAAGAGCCTCTCATGGTGCTAGTGGGTCCAAGTATATAATACACAAGGTTTATTAGTAAACCTTGTGTATTATATACTTAACCCGCTGTATAAGCGATAATGTTTAGACATTATCGCTTATACAGCGGGTGGAACAAGTCACCCAGACATATAACCACAAATGTATACGGTACCTACGTGTCAAAATAATCACATACTCAGAAATCGTATAATGATCGAATAATATGATCGAAGAATGGTGTCCCAATTACTCCAGTGATTTTGAGTCGTAAACGCAAGATTTTGTATAGTTGTAGCTACATGATCCACATACATACTCTTGTGTGGAAAGTATTATATATATAATATAGTCGTGTCGTATTCAAGTCGAAATATTCGCACGTATTGCTATAAAATGTTACGACTTTTTCACGTCTTTACGAGTTTGATATTTTTAATGTGGGTGCTACATTTTCACGGTAAAATAAAAACAAACTTTCAGAAGTTTTAGATTTATATATCATTTTTTAATTAATTACTCATTTTTGATTAATTTAGGATCTCCAGTATAAGCACACGCAAAGACACGTAAAATAATGGGCAACATGGATTGACAAAGAAAAAAAGTGTTTAAAATCATAATATTTGAAATTAAATACAAACCCTATCTTAATTCCTTCAGAATAATAAATTACTTAGGTATGGCACAGGAAGAAATATGAAAAATGCGTTCCATCCAGTAGGAAGTCTCAGGTGCGGTATGTAAAGCACTTTGTGTGACTCCGGTTAAAAGCCGGAACTTCCCAGCGGAGGCTTTTTGTCAAGTTCCGAGTTTCCCGAGTGTCCCGAGCGTGGGAGTAAAAAAATATTTGCTTTCGATGTTTTATTGTCAATGGATAAAGTTGTTTAGAAATATATTCGGGGATTTAAGTTGAAGCTAGGTTCGTGGAGAAATATGGAATGCGGAATGTGGGTTACTCGGGTCAGTGGCTTGGAGAATATTTGAAATTAAGTGGTATAGTTGATCAATATGGATGAGAAGAATTGTTTGGAATAAAACCGGGTTTGTACTTAACTGATTAAATTGAGAACAACTGAGTGCTCCCATAATCATATTAACGAACTAGTCTATAAACGTAGCAAACTGTAGGAGTAGTCCCAATAATATAAAACTGCATATACCTAATTGGAAAAGAGTTATATCATTGTTATAAATGTACTAATTCAATGCTATTTATATAAATTCTATTGTTTGAAAATTTTGCATGCCGTAATGTAAAATATATCGGTATAATTCTTAAAAAATACATCTCTGTATATCCTACATTATGAGTAAATAAATCATTCCTATTTCTGGGAATTTTGACGAAGTCATCTCTTTCGTCCGTTAAATACAATCGCTTGACTCCATTCAGCAACTTACTACTTATCTACCGATCTTAAAGTATGTCTCACATTAGCACGGAGTTGTTCTACTTAAGTGCACTAATAGCGCTGAGTGCACACCGTTGTCACCGGCGCTGCGACCGAGCAGAGCGAATTGAGCGGAGCTGAGCGGAGATTACGCGCCACTTATCTTTGCTGACAATATAATATGTGCCGAACAACTTGCTACAATAAATAACAAGTTTTGGTACCTAAATGTCAAGTTTTTCAAATCGTTAACCTAACATAAGTAGATTTGGGTCTTTAGAATCTCTGGAGGATCGTACGGGTGCTTCGCTTGTGCTAGTATATCTTGAGAAAAACACAACAGTTGTAAACAGCAGCTTCCCACGCACCCTTTGCATTTTATAATGTTAAAAGGCTTAGAAGACTCCTCTGCAGGTTTCTCCAATTGCTCATCATAGAGCTCAATCCCTCAATTCTAATCCACCTTCACACCCTTGTGAAGATCGTTTGACATAGCCTCAATGCTTTCTAGATTACGTTTGCTTAGGCTCCTAATCATCCAGTATTAGGAGCTGATCTTCTGTACTTTCCTGTGCCATACTTCTACCTGTTACCGTCAGTTAATGAATGCTAATCCTCTCTCTGTTTTAATTACTTGCGACGACGAGTTAGATCTGACGCGATACGCTGAGGGCCGGTAGGGTCTGCTCGTTAGTCGGCAGTTTAGTTAGCGTATGTACACAGCTTAAGCTCCGGTTAGGGCTAAACTATCGTTTGCCATGGTTTAAGAAGGGTTACGGGATAATGTTATGGAGATGGGCAGTGTCTTTATGAGGGTAGTCGATGATAGGATGTAGCAATAAGTAAGGTTATAGCTACTGTGATTAGATTTGAGTGACTAACTCAAGGGAAATGTGTGGTGGTGTTTTTGCAGAAACTTTTCTCTATTTGACAGCCTGCATCGACGAACACTTTCCAGCAGGTCAAACAATGCTATTTTCCAAAATAATTATTGCGCATTCGCATTCGCAGGTACTCAACAACACTACCTATTTAATATTGTTATCAAAAATGCAATCACTATAATATTATCATATTATCTCCTTGTATGGTTCTTAATAAAGCTTAAACAAAACGTCCTCTTTTTGTTAACAACGGTACGAGCACTCGTATCTCCGGCCATAAATTCGTTATAAAGCTCTGTCCGATATTAGCATCACGTAAACAGAATCTAAAAATGATATCTCGGACACGGCCGGCCTCCCCTTTGTCGTGGTATCTCGTAAAAGATATGACGGATAAACCCGCCAACGTACCGACCGCGACCGTCGCAAATACCACCGAATGTATTGCTATTATCGGAAAAGATATTAAAACGCAGAATGTGCGCTCTGACCTTATTAGGCTTCTGTGATCCTTTCGGAGATGTCAAATTGTTTTTTATATGAATCCTACACAGACTATTCACAATTTACAATTTCTGCTCACAAGTATCAACCATGCATAATCACTAAGAACTGAATTTGTTGGCACCGTGTGACAAACGAACTAGCGACGCGTAGGTATATACCTATCCCAGAAGTTCAGACACTGATTCAATCCTAATGTTTTGTTAAGGTAGGCTAGGATAGTTTGTCCTTTTATTAAAAAATTCCAAGCCTGAGTAAGAAACATAATCTCATAATGTAAAGTCAGGGAGATTATTTGTTAAGCAAATTGAATACCAATTTAAATTGTCCGTAAACTCAAAATTAAATCACAACTGTCATATGAACTGGTTACTGTCGTAGGGTATCAATTTGATTAACAATTAATTACCCCGACTGTATCTGATACCCAAGTAAGTAGTGAAGGAAACTCTCTCATTGTAGATAAGTGACGCTGAAACACATTCTATAAAACATTATAAAGAGCGCAGTCAAACTATAAAACGAAAAAAAATATGAATAGGCTTACATGGCGGCCTGGCTGTGTATACTAGTCCCAAGAAAGAAAATATGCTTTCCAACTTAGCTCATAACTTAACGTATTAAAGAATTAAACAAGCAGTTAAAGAAACTCCTGCTTAACACAAGTTCAGTTTAGTGAATTCCAATAGTAATTAGTATTCATAGAAAATAACACGATAGCCGCTACCCGTTTGGCATCCAATGAGAATCATGAAAGAGAGCCATGAGAACACCAATAAAAAAAAATATCTTCCAATAAATAACCTCCTCCTTTTTTCGTCGGTTAAAAAGTGTTATCACAGTATCTTAGTTATCTGGAACGTCTGTTTGGCTATATCCAATCTTTTCCATAAAAATGTTATTTCATTCAATGTTTTGTGTCATGGTGGCACAACAAAGGAATGCAGAAGTTCCACTTCTAACGATAGTAAGAAGCAGCTTTAGTCAGTAGAACTACGTAGTATTATATTATCTGTGGTAGAACGTAACTCGGATACAAACTATGAAATCAATTTGAATCACTTATAAGCAACTACTTCTTAATAAAACACTGATCAAAGAACGTTTGGGATCGGTCGTAACTTTAGAAAATATCATGTCATAACTTACTTGAAAGCAAGTATGTATAAGGATGTGTTCTATAGAATATCACATCGCACGTTGTGAAAACTCGCCTTACTTTTATTATCTTTTTAAGTTTCAAGTTGAACTTCTTTGAAACAGCTTTATACACCAAGTCACGCTCACCCAAGAGCACTGTAAATGTGTAAGAAAAGTGCACATTAAGTGGTAATGTGGGTGTTGTGGCTCGCTCAATAGCGGCCGGGACCGGGCGACCAGCCAACAGACGCCTAATGGCCGGAATAAAGCTAATTTGTACGAATACATTATACAATTGTCTCCGTTTTTAAAGCTTTTCATAAAATAGTTTCAGAAACAAATTGGCTGTTTCGTAAGATTTTTAAAGATAACTTTAGGAGGACATAATAGGGATGTCCCTGGCATTTAGCAAGTCCGAAGTTGTTTGTGTATAAAGAACTTTACAAGAAATATTCTTGTGGGATTTGTGAATATGACAGACAACACTGTCGGATGAATGTAGAACAACTTTTTCTGTTGTAATATGAGCGTATTTATTTATTTTATCCCATTAACTGAAAAATATATATTTGTAGATAAATAAACCTTATTTAATGGCAGGGTAGGTGTCTACGTTTAGCGACACAGAGCTATTGAGTTTCCATGTCCCCTTATCACTCACAGAACATCGTACTTTCGTAAGTGCAATTTGCATATCCCGTCTATTTATAGCGGTATAAATATCCGTTTACGACTCTGCCGAGGCCTTCCGTGCAGCTGTCGTGATGGATGGAGCATCGCAGGGAGGTCAACCTGTGTTTATTAGTGTTTGTTTACTTTGACGCTAAGCGATCTTCTTTGTTTGAGGAAGGGTTCTCGTTTTTGTTTTTCGGTAGAAAAAAACAGCAGAGCGACACAGTCTTGGAGTTAAAATTTAAAACCGTGCAAAGCTACAGTGTTCGTCGACTCCGAGTCAAAACAGACAAAAAATCTGTTGAAATAAATGGTTTAGGTTGTGACTCATTGGATTTGGATTAAGTTCCAAGAAATTACTTCGTAACTCCAACATCTTACGAAATATAAATTACTTTTTCCTCAAATCCGTATTCATCAATTGATTAGGAAATCGGAAACACGAATACCTTAATGAAATAATTAATTAAAGGTGGAGACACCAGAGGTTCTCGGGTTCGGTAGATAATTCGATACCTCGCGCTAGGGGTGGTACGAATCGGTAATTCTGTTTTAGTTAATTATTCCATTAGATTGAAACCTTCCAGTGATTGACAGGGGTGCTTCCGTCGTGGAAAATGTATATTGAGGACTGGGAAATACATAGAGCTTCCATAGACACAGCTTTTAATCATGATTTACATTTGCTTGCCATTGACTAAAATAAAGACACCAAAGTCAACGTAAGTTGACATGAGATTTGACTACAAATAAATTGTATGGTAATTGTGTATATTCGTCAATTAAAACGAAGGATAAGTAGGTACAAAAATAGAAGGCAATGATTGGTACAGCCCTAGCAAGGCGGCTCGCGGTGGTAAGCGGCCGAATTGTGCGTAATTCAATAAGGTGACACGGAGGCTGATAGCTCGTCGCTTCGGAAGATATTTACCTGAGAGTTACACTGGCTAAGTGAATGTCATTTAATTGCTTCATTGTTATTGTTTTACACAGTTTTAGGTACATAGAGTTCATATGTAGGGTCTACATAAAAGTCATCATCATCATTTCAGTCGAAAAACACATAGTACTGGACATAGGTCTCCCCCAAGCATCGCCACTTTGACCGGTTCTGTTACATAAAAGTACTTTCAAATTACTTAGGTATTGTCAACATAATAATAGCTTTACCAATTTTGTAAACAATTTCCAGGAAATTGACACTGTAATAAGGTTGAAACTATGTAACTGTCTCATAACCAATATACCTTGTTCTATGACGTTCTAATGACAGTCAACCTTAGAGTGGGCCTTACGAGGTCGACGTACCATGGAACAACATGCTCTTTATTTCGTTACTTTACTAAAGTTTACAAACTTATATTCATTTAAATACAGTTAGTTTATTTTCAGCAAAACTCATAACTATCCTTTTCGACTTGGTCGCGACGGACTTGTTTTTCCTCAAGTTATCTGTTTATTTAATCTTCAAGAGTCGGCTGCATCTCTGACGCTGTCTACTTACAAACTTATAAGTGCACTTCACTGTCACTTGCTCACCGTATTTATTGCAAAATAAGTTTGTAGACTTATGAGGGGAACATTAAATTGTATGAAAGTAAAGTTTGCGTAAATTAAGAAAGTACGGTTTTTCTGATTATCAATATAAATAGTAAGCGACTTTACACGAAAGAAATGAATGAATTGTTTCTTGCAATATTATGTAGAGATGTTATTTATGTTCAGTCAACCTCAAAAAGATGTATATATGTACATCGACAAGAATTCTGGGGTATTGTGGGTATAATATCTGTACAAAAATTTGCTACAGTCATTACATTTGGGTTAGTAAAGTCAGCGATAAAAAGACGTACCTCTACTTTGACCAGAATTCATTTGATTGGCTACAATCTCTGTTCCATTATATTGTGTCAATGTAAGGCCACCAAACATTAATTATAACATATTGGGTACTTAATTGTCAATTAAATTATCGATACAGTATTATGGAAAACTAAATGTAGACAAGCAAATGAATTCTGGTCGAAGTATAGGTACGTCTTTTTATCGCTGACTGTACTATATAGAATAATGTAATTTATTCTATATTTTAAATACAACTACTATAAACGATAAAAAGAATTGAATAAAGGTAATAAACTAAGCAACTTGAAGAAAATTGAAAAAAATACAACCATTTCATAAAAAATATTCTTCTGAGCGTGTCGATGGCAATCTAACTGTACCAGCCCAGAACTTGAAACGATTGTTTTTTTTTTTTTCAAATACTGAAACATTTTCCTTCATGTTTTAAATCTCAACCAACAATAAAACGGCAGTGTGTTGTAAATTCTGTTACACTTAATGCATGTTTGTCATGTTTTTTTTTTAAACTATTTAATAAGGTTTATTCACCCTTTTTTATGGCGGCTGAATATTTCTCCTTGTAAGCATTCGGTTCTGCATAATTATGCACAAAAGAATGTGGTCCCTAGTTAGGCAGTTGAACTCAGTGTAAACTGAGGAAGTTATAATATTCATATTAATATTATAAATAGATACACCTCTGCCAAACCGGGAACACAGGCGTAATGTTATTTTCTGTTATGGTTAATTTTATAAATGGGAAAGTAACTCTGTCTGTCTGTCTTTTGTGTTCCCTTTTCACGCCTTAGCAGCTGAATAGATTCATAATGATGGCACACTGATACACCATGACCCAAGTTAGGGCATAGGATACTTTTGGTCCCGCTAGCACGTTCCCATGGAATAGTTCCCGAACTTCACGCGGGCGAAGCAGCGGGAAAAAGCTAGTTAAAAATAAATTACAAACGTCGGTTACGGTTTATAATCTTGTTTACTAAAAGAAAATGATCCTCTAAAACAGGACGACATTCACGTTCCAATCAGGCAATAAATTAGATCGTGCCACAAATAGCTCTCCAATAGACCTAGTGTAATCAAATCCCGACACGTGTCTGTTGCCGACACCTACTCAATCAAATAGCTTTCAGTGATTTGTGCCGCTGTGGGATCATTTATTTACTGTTACGTAAATAGGTGGCTTATGTCCTATAAATAAATATATAACATGAATTTACTTAAGGGTTAAAAGAAATACCGTAAGAACATGCCTGTCCTTTGACCGCCTGCCTACTGTTAAACTCTAGCCATTCAAAGAACGTATATCGTTAATGTTATAATAATAATTATGTCAATAAGTGCAAGTCCCCCCCTGCCATTTTATCTGTGTATTTTATATAAACTATTGGTCACGTAGGGACCATAGTCTTTCTTTCAGTTCTAGATAACCAGTTCACTTAGCCACCCAAACCCATCATCCAATATCTTTGTTTCCATACCTTGCAATAGTCCTGCACCGACCGGGGGTTTTCCTTGGCTGCACTAGTATAGTGCGTACAGGGATAATCGTCGGTTGGTGCCTCGTTTTATTAAACACGTCTAAGGGGTCTCTGCGAGTTGGCCTAAGCCCCTCGTATGCCTTCCAAAGGTCTCGGGACGCTTGGGTCCCGAGACTTTTGGAAGAAATGACAAATATGTTAATAATGTTATTGTTATAACAGTTAATGTTCTTGGGAATTCCATTTAGGTAAGTTTGTGGAAAATATAACAATTTTCCACCAATAAAGCAAGCTGTAGATTAGATACTTATCAACAAGCATAGCTAGACCTGTCCAATCTATAAACAGGAATCTATTTCCATTAAATCCTGAAGTGGCTTATTTTGAGCAGCCACGCTGTTAAGCCAATGTTAGCAGAGGTGTGGTGGGCAGCGGTCTATCCTGATGTAATCCCATGGCCGACCCATGTGACACGTACTGACTATCATGGGGTACATCCACACGTGATTAAGGGACAACGGAATTAAATCTCTAGATAGTTTCTAGGAATAGTTCTTTCTACTGTTTGAAATAGACTGATTTAGAATCATCATAAAAGTTAAAAGAAATTGAGACACACTGTTATTATTAAATAATAACATGGTGAAGTACCTACTTAATATTACTATTTCTTTAATTATTAAAATAAATAGGGAGTATTCCTTATAAAAGTTAAATGTTTAAGTGTGTAGGTGTGCTTGATTGTGCTGCCACAAAATTAGGAATAGTACATTACTGTCGCGGCCTGCAACTACTTTTCTCAAATAATGCGCGGATTCAAACTAAGTAAATTAATTATAAATTCCAGAATCAATAACTATAATTTTTCACGCGCCAATATGTTCATTTGTTTCGCCTTTACTTTAAGCAGCTCTATTTGCGAGCCAAATCGAAATTTAAATAAAATCTTTGATTTAAGTTACTTCTTTGGTTGCTATGTACTGAAGTAAAAAAAAATACAGTTTATTATCAACACAGACAAAATCAGCTTTATATTGTTGGTTAATTTATCTTTCCGAGAAAAATCGAGTCGAAAAAATGTAGGTACCTAATCAATTATTTTTCGCCGAATCAGTCCAAAAACTCGCAGAATCAAGTCAATTACACAAAAGCCGGGTCGTGACCCCGCGCGACCGAGTCATAAACAACCGTATATCTCGTATTGTGTGCGGACGGCCGTTTTTATTCGCACTGCGGCCAATATTCGCATTGCCCGGCCTATCTGCAATGGCCGCGCGTCCCAGGGCTACCCCGCATCACTCACGATGCTCAGACACGTAAGTACCCGTAGTTTTTCACAACAAATCCCGGTCATTTCTCAACGTTGAAGCCTATTCGTTATGTTTGCCAACGTTTTGTTGCATCTTTCTTAATAGTAACATTACTCACCTTTCATTAAATTGGTATACCTTAATCCTGAGTTAAAATAAGAAATCTTTTAAAGGATATTATCTTTTAAAGATTTAACGTATATTCGCAGTTTATTTCAGTTTATACAATAAAAAACCGGCCAAGTGCGTGTCGAACCACGCACAATGAAGGGTTGCGTAGTTGGGATAAAATCCCAAGAACAAACTCAACATTGTAGTTAGCAAGAAAGAAAGAAGAAAGAAAAACACTTTTTCCCTTACGAAATGTATGGGAGAACATGTTTTTTAAACTGCACATAAAAAGAAATATTCGCGATACGCTCGCGCTTCAAGCTTTGCAGCACATGCAGCGAGCGCCATACAGCTTTACGGTATGCGTGCGGATATCACCCGCAGCTCTTCACACATTATTTATATTTTTATTGTTACGAGTTCATTTTTAAAACACGTTTGGTTTTATTAAATATCGTAGACAATAAAAACTACCTACTAGTTGGTGATAATAAAGTAAGGCGATGCAGCCAGCCGTGAATCCGATCAATTTCTTCGAAGCGTTCGGCTAATTTATGTATTTGTTGCAGTCGTATGTACTTTAGGTTTTGGTAATTAGTCTACTCCTCAGAATATCAGAGGACGCAGCCTAGCGCAGCCATAATGAAATCTGCCGTTTTCTAACATTCAGTACACCTGCACATATAACTATTGACAAAATTAAAATAAACCGAGTTGAAAACTCGTCGCACCAAGTTTATATGTAGTAGAAAAACGTAAGAGCGGCAAGCAACCGCAAGCAACCGCAGTCAACCATCGATCAAATTAAAATTATTGACAAATTCCGAGCGGATCTATTTTTGTTCGTACACAAATATGATTGAGTTGCTGATGTCAATCAAATATCAGATAAAGCTTACTTCACAGATTCACGAAAATAAAAGAATCAGGGATATTACAAAAGGAACTTGATTGGTATTCTGTAATTAGACTGGATTGTTTTAGAATGTCCTGAAAATAGTACCTACCTACTGTTAACGTCATCGTCATACAAAACGTTACCTCTACATCCAACAACGCCCACCCAATTGAAATATTGATAATAATATTTCAGAGACCTTTTGCTGGTCTACGGGGAGTTTCATGTATAAAGAATAACGTTATACATACGAGTTTATGACATTCATAAAATAATTTAACGTTACAAGAAAGAGCGATTAAATACTGTAGTAAAACTTGGGAACGAAAGAGATTACCATCCAATACAGATTGGAGTCCCATTAAGTAACAAGTTGCTTACAACTTACATCCTAAGTGATAACTTGGGATGTAAGTTTTTCTTAGCGCACGATAATCTCGGGATTATGTGGCAATATTGTAAGTTCTTTCGTACTTACAGACTGTTTGATAATATTGGTATCCATTTGCGAAATTAATATTTTTTGTTTACAGAGAGCCTCTCAGATAGATGGACCGATGACCTGAAGATGGCCAAGCAGATTGATTGCGAAAATAAACACAATTTGCTATTCTGGCGAAAGTTTAAAAAGGCTTATGCTACTATTGAATGCTGAAAAGCTATTAAAATGACGTAATTGAGTTTGTTAAGTTCAAAATACGTGTTATGGATTGGATTAAGTTGCAATAGAAAAGGGATTTTCAGTACCTAATCCATTTTATTATAGAGGCAATCAATCCTTTGAAGGCTTAGTTAGAGAGATAGCTTATGTTTATTATTAGATAGAACAGCGTTTAGTCAGATCGAAGTTTCGAAACTCTCTATTTTAGAAAATACTTCATTCACTGTGTGCAAATATATGTAGCGTATGAATTAAACCTATGTAGATAAAGATTTTTCCTGTTCAGGAGTAAAAATTCTGCAAATGGTAATTCCTAGACGCAATATATCACAATTTCAAAGGATTCTTGAAAGTAAAAAGCTTCTGAAGCAAAAAAAAAGTCTTCCTTTTAATTAATAGCATTCGTATCTTCAAAGAGCATTGTCATAAAACAAATAACTGGAACATTTATGACAAGATTTCTACACTGAACTGCAATAAGGCTGTACACAAAATGCTCATAATTAATGCTTATTTCAATGCTTTTATTTTCCGTTATGTGTATAACAACGAGTCCTTTGATGTAGCGAGCACAGAGTCCAATCACATGGCAGCACTGTATGTACTTATCGTTGAGAGAGTTAATGAATATTGCCCAGGGCTATTAATCATTGGCAGTGTAATGAATTTCAGATACGCAAATAAAGTAAATGAGGTGTAAATTGTAAATACTAATAAACTTTAAATGGTCAGTTATTTTTTTTATCGGTAGCAAAATTTGATTTAAAGATAAAGTGCTTCTAAAATACTAGCCTTTGCCAGCGTCTTCGCTCTCGTGCATGTCAGTAATTATCCAACGTAAACGTACTACCATGTCATGGTCTACCCGTGTGCCAAATCTCATCCAACTTCGTTCAGCCGTTTTAGCGTGAAAGCGTAACAAACGAACAAACTCACTTGCGCATTTATTATATTAGTTAGGATGGTAATCTGCGTAATCTACGTTATCGTCAAGGCTGACGCAGATTTGGGCGGGCCGCAGCGCATTGAAAAAATTCTCATCGCTTTCGTACATTTTCTATCAACCATCACACACTACTCGTACAGACGGGCCACAACGCCCACAACGCAATACGTTGCGCTGCGGCCCGATGCTGCTATAATGTGCACTTAGCTTTATACACCATATCACCTATTCATAAAGTATATCTCAATAAATTAAAGATGTAAAATTTCTATCATCATTAAAAATGCAGTTCCAGCAGAATTGCGACCTAGAAAGAAATCATGCTGCAAAATATTTCCTACATCCGGGTGTAGCCTTTAATTCCAAGCAACATTAAATATTTCAGTCAGTTTGATTTTATCGTGCACTGAAGTAGACTCGGTCATTTGCGAGAACATCGAGTACAATGTATAAAAGTTGTAACGAATTCAAGAAACTAGGAAATAACAATAAAGAGAGGTTCGTACGACTTGTTGTCAAGTGGTTAAACTGTGTGGAGCCAATTTCTGCGGCTTCAGTGTTTCGGGTTCGGTAGGCTGGCAGTACGGTTGTTTTGTTTTAAAGGTCATCTTGTATGTAGGTTTTGATGGTAACTGTTTGTTATGGGTACTAGAAAAAGTAGTTTCTGGAAGTGCTGGGTCAAAGATGGCGACCAATTTAGGCTTTGTGGGCAATAGCTACTGTACAGACCAGAATGGTGATAGAGACTAGCTCTTATTGTGAGACGAAGGTTAAATAAACAGTTTGAATTCAAAGTGTAACATTAGAATTGTAAATATAGTAATTGAAACTCAGTCCAGTTTTCGATAAAACTTAATTCATACCGCAGAGCGCAAAGTTCGGTGAAACTCGATGATAAGTTGTTTATTTCCTCATTTGGTCCAAACCAATGTCAAGTTTCCATTCGAATTTCAAAGTGTTTACTTACATTACAACTGTATCTACTTCCATTTTACTCCTATTTAATATTGAAGCTTAGTCGTTATAGGTATGTGTAATGATTACTTGGTGTAAGTACCAGTAAATGTTATGGGTTATAAACATCACGTGAATATAGACACAGAAGACCTACTCCGACACAATATCAAACTCAACTTTAGAAAGAGCCCTTAACATCAGTCAGAATCACTTAAAATTATGGCAAACAATTCAAATGTGGGGATTGTTAATCACCATTTTAGACCTTCATAAATATTTACTACTTGAGAAGCTGTCCCAAAATCTTCGGATCAGTTCCGCCTAAATTACCTGGCACATTATTTCAAACATATTGTGTTCCAATCTGATTGTATTCGGAGGTAGGGAATCGGGCCCCAAGTGAAAAGAACTTCAATTACACAATCTAAGAGTGTGTTTATGCTTATTATAAATTACAAAGTCGCTTTTTGGGTCCGTCTGTGTGACGCGTTGTTCTTCTTAATTAATTACGCAACGGATTCTGATGCGGTTTTCACCATCATTGAGAGAACTTATTCCGAAAGGATTATGTGCTTATAATAAATTAATATTAAACTTAAATTGTTATGTTATAATTATATAGCAATCTCGATGTGTTGGCAACTCGTAACCGTGCGAAGCACTAACACAAAAAGTTTAGTTGCAAACATAGAGTATATATTTAATTAAATCAGAACACTTTACCACAATTTCCAGCCAATGTCTAATCGGTCACACAAATAAACCCATTTCTCTGAAAATCAAATCGATATTTTCAGATAAACGGGTTTATTTGTGTGACGTGTTTATGACGGCATCGTATCATCGGGCCGACGTACATCTTACACGTGCTTCGGGGTTTATATATAATAATATTACATACAAAGTTACACTCGACAAACTTGAATGAAGGTCGGTTTGAATAGCTGTTTGTTTGTCTTGTTAGACGCACTAGTGGTTAGTGGCAGGCACAAATTTGTTTTGTAACGAGGTAAAAAATATGAACCGGTTATGAAAATAAATATGCCTGGAGACATTTGCTACGCTATACGGCTTCGTAGCTATGTCGTAGTCGCGTTCGTAGCAGTTCGTAGCACCGCTACTTTACTTTCCGTAGCGACCCTATTAAAGCAGGAAAGGGATATTTATTATGATGGTTATTTGTTATCTATCATTGTTTCGAAATAGAATCGTATTTATTCCTTAATTAATTCATGAACGATAGTTTTATTTTCTCAGACATGCTTGAAAATTCGAGCATTATTTTGACAACCTTCTTCGAGACAAATCGATAATGCTGTACTGGTTATTTACAGGCGAGGAGGCGGCCGGCAATGTTAATATGAAAATCCATATCTGCCGAGTTTAGCGGCCTTACATTACTATGAAAACTCATATCTGTAATTTAAAAATGGAACGATCTTTTTACTTTGGCACATGGCAACCAAGAAGGTAACTTATCAAAGATTTTATTTAAATTGCGATTTGGTTTCCAAATCCAAATCCAAATTCCAAAAATCAAAAGACCTGTTTAAAGTAAAGAAGAAACAAAACAACATATTGGCGCGTGAAAAATTATCATTGTTCATCATTGATTCTGGAATTGGATTACTTAGTTGGAATTTCCACGCATTATTTGAGAAAAGCACTATCCAGGTTTGGCCGCAACCAGGCATTGATGTACCTACTACGAAAGATTCTGATTTATTACAAACGAAAGTTTGTAATCAATCAGAATTTATTTAATTCCACCCTAACCAAGTACAGTTATTGTCGTCACAAGTTGTTTGTTTGTTGTCGTAACAACGGCGAAGTAAAGTTGAAACAGTTATCATACTGCAGCAGTCGGCCGCCGTAAACCGAATGTGCCCAAAACTTTAAGTTATGAACAAAATAAAATGATATCACTCATGCTGTTTTAACTTGATTCATTAATTATGAGGCAGCGTGCAGTTTGAAGCGTGTGTTCGCAACGGTATGTATTTTTTTTTAAGTTTTATTTATGTTCTCAGATACTGCTGAAAATACCTTTATAATCATGGGTAGTAAAATGTTTACTTTATATTCTGGTATAAGCATGATATTTTTTTTTTTGTTTAGTTGATTCAATAATAAAATGTATGAGTACTTTATTACCTAACCTAATTTTTTTTGTAATTGTATCTTAAAAGAGACGATTTAAATAGCGTTTTTATTATATTATTAAACTCAATATTATAAAACGCTCACATCAAGACGATTAATAATTAATATAATTGTTATAAGTATTGGTCACCAATATGCCAAGTTAGTCATTTTGGTTACCGAAACGCAAATTGCTGAAGCACTGGACATAATAGTCCCCACATACCAACCCTCACACATTGGCATGTATGTAAATGAATGCCAGAAGGCATGAAGCACATTCAGCATTAAGAATGTCAGGTGAGAGTGCGTGCAAAGGGGTGATCTAAATATAATATGAAGAGGGGAGCCTCCAGGGGGTGTTTGCAAAGAATTATTGAATGGCGGAATTCATATATAGAAGCAATGCGTACACAGCGTAAATGCCATATAAAAGGGCCGAATAATGCACGGTTGAATAAACTGTTTGATAATGTTAAAGTTGTACCTAATTGAACGTGTATGTAAAAGAGTAAACTGCCTGACATATCACCGCACAGCCCAAACTACTGGGACTAGGGACTTTACATTTTGCACAACTATAAATTAATACACAAGCTTTTGTAGAATAAGGCTGGGTTTTTCTTACGGAGCTTACGTGAAATGACATTGAGAGGAACCATAATGTTACGATTGACGTTTTAAGTGCACCTAGTTAGGTAGCTAGAAATGTTCACTACCTAGTTCTCTATAATATTTATTAAACGTGGTAGGTAAATACTAAGAAGAATGTGAAGAAGGTTAAAAATAATATTTATTGTAATACCAATCAAATCCGTAATAATGATATTAATATTTTATGCTAAAACAGTCACAGTTGGTTGATTCTCGTTGCTAAGCAATCGAAGAGTCAGCAAAGTAAGCAATCAGGAAGTTATTATATTCAGAATAAATTACTTCAATTGGAATCATTTTGATTAACGATCGCTATTTCTTTTGTAAAGAGCCTTCTTTGGTCTCAGAGTGGTAGTGGTACACACGCCGATTTTAATATAATATTTTGTTTTTAAAGAAACTTCTATTTATATCTTATCAATGCCTTATTTATTTTAATTGTTGTGGTTTATTGCAGTATTCATATTAATAAGTAGTTAATTAATACATGGGTATTTTGGTTTAAACTAAGAATGACTTAAGTTTAAATGATAGTACCTACTTTATAAAATGTAATTAATAAACCGAGTGTTCCATGTTTGTGCTATAAAAATATTTTACCGAAAATTCTCGAAGATCAGTTTTCACTTTTACTAAGTTAGCACAGACGCAATCAGGATGTTATACGGTTCACTGTTATCTCTGGCAGTAACTAACTGTAACCGTGCTACACATTTTTGTCGGGCGATGTAAACTTTACGTCGATGAAAGAACAGGTAAATAAACTTGTTTGCACGCAGAGTGCGCTGAGACTTTTTATTTTTCCGTAGGTAAATACTGCCTACATGATGACAAAAAAAAAACGGCTTGAAAAGGTGACATAATAATGTGTCCTGTAACTTATCCTTTTTTTTATACACGTGTTTCACTATAATAATAGTAGTTTATGAAACTGTTGCATAATGAGGGGTATTAAAATACGAGTTTGTGTTAATGAAAGATCAGAATTAACGCTCAAGAATAAAAAAATGCCACGAAATTCAGTACAACTTCACGTATGAATGGCGCCTGCACCCAGCACATCAGCGCGCATGCGCTAGAGCGGTGCTGCTGTCCCCCGCTAACGTTCCATTTCAAAAGTTGATGACAACTCCTTGGTGATATTAATATGATAAAACAATTTTTCTTTCTTCTTAGTTTCCTCTCTATATTTATAAAGACGGAAAAGGCATATATTTGAAAATTGCTGTAAGTCCGAGTCTGAAGGTTATTCTTTGGTTAATAGCTAATAGTTTGGTTTTCATATCTTACAAAGCGTGCTCATCGGTTGACGAGATATAAATATTTATTTGCGCACTCCGCCGCCCGCCAGCTAGGCGCACCGACGGTCTGAAGACTGAACGCGGAAGGCGGAGGACAGGGTGTTGTTGCGCAGCCTGGGAGAGCCTATGTCCAGGTGTGGAGTGCGATAGGCCGAGTTGATTGATTGATGATATATTTATGGTTTGTCTACGAGTTCATTGTTATTGACGTAACTGGGCATAGCAAGTATGTTGCATAAGTAAATAATACATCCGGATAGTTCATATGGCCTCCCTTATCCCCTAACACGAATGCAATATGTAGATATGTACCTACCAATGTACCGCTTGTTGAGTATTTCTTTACATACATTCTAATATCAGCATCAGTGGAGAATAAATCAGCCATACAAAGAAACCTTCGAGCGCACTTAATCCTCGCATTATATGCGATGAATAATGATCATATTATCCGACAAAGGCTTTGATATTTAAGAAGATATAGGAATTGGCGGCGTCTGATATTGACATGAAATTAAATTATATGTAAATTATACGGAACATATTACACAGGTATACAACAGGTACTTACATGCTGCTGTATCAATCCCGCACTCCACGTCCGTGATCTGGAATTGAGAAGTAGCATGATAATGATGGCCACTCATGGTCTATCTGTTGAAAAAAAACTATGCATAAAACAAGGCGTAGGTTCTAGAAATGCTTATCCATTTTATTTGAATCGTCATTTTAACAGCTCGTTTCCTAGCAAATATTATTATTTTTTTAGTTTAAGTAATACTATTGAGATCAAGTCCATGGTCCGTTGACCGGTAGCCAGACAATATTTTTTGTTTCACTTATTTTATACACAATTTACCTCACAATTTGGATTATCCTAAGTATATCTCTATCTGTTGACATACCAGTATATGAGGCCCCCGGTAACAGTTACAATACCGCCGCAATACATAGTTGATACTGTATAACAGTGGGGTGTTCTTCATTACTGTTACGACACTCACAAAATGTTGACAACGTGAAAAGCTCTATTCTTCAGGTCCAATATTGGTTTACGGAATAAAAAAACAAATGCGTTAGATTTAAATTACCTAATGTTAGAAGAGCGAATGTAACATCATATTGAATGGAGAAAAACTGGAATTTATTAATCAAACGGTTTTCTTAGGAATCACGCTAGACGAGAAATTACAATGAGCGTCCTCATATAACATCTCTTGCGGGGCGGCTAAGCTCTGCCGCTTTTGCTGTTAGAAAGATAAGACAGTTAACAGATGTAGAAACCGCGCGTTTGGTCTATTTTAGCTACTTCCACAGTGTAATGTCGTATGGCATTTTACTGTGAGGTCGGGCTGCTGACTTTGAATCCATCTTTATTTTACAAAAGAGAGCTGTCAGAGCTATTTATAATGTATATCGTCGCGATCTACATCTCTCAGTGAACTATTTAAAAAGCTTAATATTATGACGGTACCTTGCCAATTCATTTATGAAAATATTATGCATGTAAGAAAAAATGTACATATTTTTATTAAAACTAGTGGTCGCCCAGCGGTCGAAATTCTACCATAATTCATTTAAATATCATGATTCTAAGGTAGCCATCTTGTGTCAAACGCACGGTAGTATGTGTAATGATTTTTTTATTAATTTAATTTATTTCTAATGTATATTATATAAAAATATTAGCTTTCTGCACTCCTTCTCCATATAAACTTTAACTGTGCCTAATTTCATACTCCTCCGTCCGCGTAATTTTCGTAAAAAAGGGGTACAAAGTTTTTGCTTCACGTATTAATATAATAATAATAATAAGTGATAGACATAATTTTAATACTAGAAATAAATGTAATTTTTCATACAGTGAAATTAATTGTAACCGCTATTGCCAGCACGTAAAGGATTATACGATAATATCATGTAATTTAATAGTCAATCCAATTGCCAATACATTATTATGAGCCATCTGAATTAATTGGATTTATCTCTCATATTTTAAGAGTTCATTGTTGTCCCATAATGTGTGTAGTGTTAAAGTTTCATTGATAAATATGTAACTGCCGTTAACTAGCATAGTTTATAAGTTTTCTTATATACTAGCTATGTTTTAGGAATGTCCCAAAATGTCAACAATAAAATAACGAGTAATAAAAACTAGGTACAACTGCAATCCTAAATCTATTAAGCTACCCATTTAGCAAGCACATTGACATCCATTATTTATACGTAATTTTTTAAGTAGACCTGTATTTGTTGGTTGGGGAAGTAAATACCTAGTTCAGCTCTTAAAAGAAATTGTTCTGTACTATTTTAATGATGAAACTACAAGCACATAGTCAAGCCTTAGTGTTGTCACAGGTGTCAATGAACGGCGATAACTACCATCCATTAGGCAGGCCATTGGGCTATGTAAGAACCTATTCCACACAAAACTACCTATTATCACTTAGGCAACTAGTTTCCTAAGCTCTTCTATAAACTATTACCCTCCTCGACTCCTCAAGTTTCAGGAGACATTCTCCTTTGTTTTCCTTTCATCCACACGGCGATGTTTTGCCAGACACTGTGCAAACTTTCCCTCAACTTAGGTACTTTTCGAGTTATGAATGGTTGGCACAAGAAATAGTTGTTACTATCTCTATTGTTAGTTCATCTTAATATTGAAACGTTTTGCAAACGCTTAGTGGCTTTCATATTAATTTTGTGAAAACAAGCTTGGCAGTACACGGAACGGCTTGTTTGTTACTGTTAATATGAATGTACATATTACACACATAACCCTTTCGGAATATATTCTCTAAATGATAGTGAAACCTTACCAAAATTTGTAGCAGAGTAAAAAGAACAACGCGGTCACACAGACAGACACAAAGGTCGTAATAACCATAATCATATTCATTTAATAATATATGTATAGAAGAATACATTGAAAAGAGTAGAAAGTCAGCTCGGAGAGCTTACAGCCCCCGTATCGATGTAAAATAAGTAGTTTTATTTATAGTAATACTATGCCATAGATAAGATATTATATATTTATAAGATATATTTATTTTTTACAAACATGTGTTATTGTGTACATAAATACATACAAGAATAAAACCGGCCAAGTGCGTTTCGGACCACGCACAATGTAGGGTTCCGTATTTGGGATGAATGTATCCCAAGAACAAACTTAAAATTGTAGTTGAAAAGCATGTTCTCCCATACGGAATGTATGGGAGAACATGTTTTTGCAACTGCAAATGTAAGTTGGTCGATTATTACTCGTTAACAAGTTAACGAGTAATAAGATGGAAGAATAAGAGCCTACTTAGCCTTAACTCCCATTAAACATAACAAATACGTGTTTAATTCAAGTATTAAACAATTTAGGTTAAAACAATACCATCCCTGAGAGATTCTTCTGGATAGGAATTTCTTAGGTGGAATTACGAAAATAATGACTGTGAAAACTGAAAGTGCATTAAAAGTGGAAACTTTTCATCACTGTAACAATGTACACCTTTGGTGAACTATCCCCGAAGTGTTGATTAATTTGCTAAGTTATCGTATTAAAATCTGCTATAATGCGGAATAGTTAACTCAACGGAATTTGACTTCGAGCTTCATATACTTACGAAGTTTGAAGTCAAATCAAACACTGTTGAGTTTGTTACAGCAATACTTGTCAGCTGTGTATCTAATGGTTATGTTTACAAAAATCTTGCTTTGAAGATGGCGTTACATGATAACTGATTAGCAAGATGTAAGTGTATGCACTTTTATTGCTTTGAGACAATGTATGTGTGTGTGTACTTGTACGTTTTACCCCTTCACTTATAAACTTTGTTTAAAGTTAAGAAACCATACATTTTGTGACGTTTAAGCTTGTGATAGTAACCATAATCATATTCATTTAATAATTTGTTAACAATAGGTACAATAAAATAGTTTTTATAAAAAATGACACGCGCGCTATGTTATATCAGAAGGCGTACAAATATATATTCATGGATGTCATTGATACTAAAAATGTATAACGTAATTACATTAATCAAACGATTGAGATATTGATATGATTGTCTTAGCTTTAAGTAAGTTTTATAAGTAAAGGGGATGGAGTTTCCGGTTCGCTTTCTTTGTATCTTAGTAATAGTATCAGGTAACGCTTCACGATAGTACATGAAGGTAAATACGAGCGGAAGTAGAGCTCCATTGTAATTGAGTGTGTTCCAAGGAACTACCAACTACCACGACTATCTATGCCCCAAAGTAATATTGCTGTCTTTCGGTTAGTATGATATACATGGTTTAAGTGCCAGTCAAATCTGCCAGACACATACGACCACACTTCGATAATCCCCTGAATAATGACATTACATCAGATAGGTTGCAAATTGTTTGTCAACCTATTAAAACTAGGTTTTTGTCCTCCACGTGGACGTGATTAACATTGACCTTCATTCCATTTTTGTTTTAATCTTGTTTATAAACATGATATAACCGACGGAAACAAACTCCGGATGGAAACACTTACCAGTTTTCAGAGTTTATGAACGTGAAAAAATATAATTGCTTGTTAGAAGTTTGTGTTTCAAGCACGAGTACGACAGAAGTCGGATAAAACAACCCGACGGTTGTTTGTACCTACGGACTATTTAAGAGCGGGAAGCTGTATGTTGGCTTTACTAGATTATTTTAATACTTAGACGTAAGGTATAATATTCAAATATTTATTACTACATACAATTTTATTTAACGTTTATGCTCCGTTTACTATCCACTGCTCTGGGATACTGATAACTGAAATACGGAAAAATTCCAAGAATATGCCTGCCTTATTTTGTACCTGCCGTTCAGTTTCATTAAAAGAAAGAAAGAAAAAGAAAGAAAGAATAATGTTTATTTGGACACAGTTCGTGAAACACAAAATACAAAATAAAAAAAAGTGAACAAAAAAAATAACAATTTTTTTAACAACAATAGTGTGTGCCTCACGGCTGCATTATCGTTAATGTTAGTGAATATCTGTGAGTGTCGGCGTTATTAAAAAACTTTTCTTTATAATTCAGTGCAGGTCTTTTTACAATTTCATTCATCATGTGCCATATAAATCTCTTTGAGGAAACTCTGCTATTTAAAATGTCAGTTGGCTCACGTGTCATTGAATTGAAATTCATTGGCAGTCGCGCTGAACTGAATCGTTTTACATGATATTTGACTGTCAGATCAGCTGATATTATCGTCTTTAAAAAGTACTGAAGCACAGTAGGTACTTGAGCTATCCTGAACACGTTTAACAGAGTAGGTACTTGAGCTATCAAGAACAACGGAAGTTATATGAATTGGGATTAAAATAATTGATCGGTATCAATTTCTCTTTTCAGGCGATGAAAGAAAACTAATATTTTTAATAAAATAAATAAATTCGATTAGATTTAGTTGAAATGTAAACAGTTTACTTACAATAAAACGTAATATCGCGTTACTATCTAATACCTACATGTTTTGCACAAAAAGCGTCATTTTTGTTTTGCCACTATCTTTCTATATAATCATTTTCTTTTAGTTTTTTTTAATTAAAAGTACCTGTTATTATCAAAATTACTTAGTTCAAACAAAAAATCGTGTGTAGGCGTATCCTCGAACCGCCTACGCAGTTTCTGACTCGTGAGGTCTACAGAACTCTAGGCTCCCGAAATCACGATTATTTTATTAAAATATATATATATTATTTCAGAATTTGCGGGGGCGTATATACGTTCCTCCTACGCGGGTTTATGTTCTGGGGGGTGCTCAGGACTGGAGGCTCTACCAATCACTGTTGGTGGTAGGTACTCCCACGCTACTCCCACGGTATAAATTTGACTCCTGAGGGGAGATAAGCAGTTGTCAGTGTTTTCTTCAAGAAATTACATGATTGTCCGGTCAATTCATTTATTCAATAACAATGTTTACATCGTGTCTGAATTTCTATAACTAAATACCTATATAAGATAAAATAGGTACCTGTCTCTTTTCTGCAGGCCATAACAAAGGCGCAGTGTTCCAAAAATCAATAGGAAAAACATTGAAAATAACAGTGACTAACAATAGAAAAAGTCGTTATTTCTATATGTTAGGTACTAATATTATTTCAGACTTTACTGGGTTAGTTTCGAGACTGGAAGATACCTTTTTAGCAATATTTTATTCCACAAGAAATTGAGACACTTAAAATTAGGAAACATGAAAAAAAAATATATGATATTAATAAATAGAACATATTTTTTTCGCATAGGCGAACTATGTCTTGATAGCTTTATTTGATTGATTATTAATAGCTCGATTAATATCGATTAAATTTCAAAGATTTTTCATATATTTTACAACGATGAAAGTAGTATAGGTATACATTAGTCAAAACATCATTGGACCAATCAGAATTCTAAAAAAACACAACTCCTGGCCGCACATTTACTATGTCTATGAGTTGAATCATGTAATTTTGTCATGTTTTTCGAAATAACAAAATATTGAGGAATAAATAAATTTCGTTATAAATAATAAATATTTATTGCCATAGACAGGTTACATAAAAATTTGAGACCCTGGCTCCAGAGCTAGGTTAGAGTACCTGTATTGCACGAGGAATAATATTGTTATGTGTGTGTTCCTTGTTTACGGTACTGTGCCAAATAAATAAACGTTTTACTTTATTTCTTTCTTTATACAATGCAAATTCTTAACTGACAAAATATGTGATAATTTAAGACGATGTTTTCATAACTTAGAGTATTGTTAAAATAGCACACAAGTAACACCGTTCTGTAACACAGATTTAAAACCGTGAGTAAATTTATTTGAACACAAGCATACAATCTGTATTCATACAAATATGATCTGTGGCCGCCGACTCGGATCATCTGTTTACAGAACCAACCAGAGTAACTCCAACTTCTGCTACTTGCATCAATAATATCTTCTGCGATTGTGATTAGTTAGATACAGCCATCATAAATTATTTACCGTCTGATCAAAGTAGTCAAACGGTAACTTTTAAGTTTAAAACACTTCAGCAAAAAGTGCAAATACAATTTAAACCAATAACAACTGGCAAATTAAATAGATTCAATAGTACCCTAAATAATAAGTAACATGCTCTGGGCCATAATATGGACGATGCAAATAAATTGTATGAGCGAGCGGTGCCGCGGCAGCGGCCGGCGAGTGCCAAAAACGAATAGAATTATATTATAGGTATATAAAAAAAACATTAGTAGGTTTAAAGAACTTCAGTACTTGCTTGTAAATTATTCAACGACCCAAATGGAAATTGCAGCCATGATCACTTTGTGACTGGTTTAGAAAAATTATTATAAAATGATATTTTGTAAACGTGATTTTTCAAACAAAACGAAACATTTGTAAAGAGTAAGTGTTTGCTAAATAAATGATTGTAAAGCGAGTGTTTATAAAATAAATTATTTGCGGAGTAAGTTGTTTGTGAAATAAATAGAATACGAAACGTTGGTTATAAAATAAAAATTTGACAGTGGTGTTTTGGTGAAGCATTTGTGAACCGTTCCACAAGGCTCGATATTGGGTCTTTTCCACTTTTTACTATATATTAATGATCTACCCCATTTATTAAAAAATCAACCACAAATGATGTTATTTGTTGACGATATTTCTCAAATTTTTAAGATAAATAGACGTGCATCAAATCTTGACGACGTAAATAACGCCTTACGCCAAAATTGGATCACTGCTTATAATTATACAAACTAGATACATACAAACTAGATACATAAGATTTGCTTTACCGACTGTTAAAAGTAGTGATTGTGACATAGTATTGAAAAGGGAGAAATTAGAATTCGTCGATAAAATTGTTTTCTTGGAGATCACGCTTGACTCAAGGCTGCAATGGGGTCCTTATTTAACATCTCTTGCAGGACGCCTAAGTTCAGCAAAATCCGTCAATTTACTGATATAAATACCGCGAGGCTAGTCTATTTCAGGTACTTTCATAGTATCATGTCTTACGGTATTTTACTATGGGGACGGGCCTATTTGTATTCTGCAGAATGAGCGATCAGAGCAATATATGGCCTCCGCAAGTGCGATTCTCTTAGGGAACTGTTTAAAAATATTAACATCATGACGGTATCTTGTCAATATATCTATGAAAACATCATGCACGTAAGGAAAAATCTTAATATTTTCGGTAAAAGAGGTGAAAGACACAATTATAGTACTAGAAATAGGGACCAATCAGTCCAACTTGGTTTCAAACTGGCTAAAGTAGACTCATCCTTCATGGGGTACTGTTTAAAAAATTACAATAAAAATACCTCCCCACATACTCCAACTAAATGAAATGAAATTTAAATCTTGTATAAAATGCACACTATGCTGCCAAGCATATTATAGATTGAGGGATTACATGGCTGACAAAAATGCTTGGTTCAACGCTGGTCCAGCTCCACAAGGGCGCATAAACTAATTGATTATTAGCATTCGAAAATATTGTTGGAGCTGCTGAAGATTGTAAAACTATCTTTAGATTATATATAAATCTGTTAGTATATAAACTCAATCTATTAGTATTACATAATTGCAAAGCACATTTGTGAGCACTATGTACCTACTTTAAAGCTACCATTTACTCGTCTTTCATTGACTTGAATGTGCCCTGGTGGCTGAGGGTATGTCATGCTCACTCAAATGTCTCGCTAGTGGCGGCGTGTGTGTTGGATCATTAAGTTCCTTTCAAAATGGTTGAGCTAAATGGTGCTGATCCATGCGTCATGTTCGTGAACGGGTGTCGTCAGTGGGGACTGGTCATCCCTTAACTGCTACGGCTTATTTGAATTTATTAAAAATTTTCAATAGTTATTGTTTTATTACGGACGCTTTTAATGTGCACGTCTTTCTGCATTGTTCTCACATGTATAATTACAGCATGAATGATGTAACCAATATTTTGTAACAATATTCTGATTTAAAAGAGTGTTCATGGAGTTTCTTGCCCGTTCTTCTCCATAGGAACCTACTACGCGTTGGAATGGGCAACTAGCTTCATATTTCAGACTGATCGACCCCTTGACAATTCAAAAGTACCTGTAATTGGTTTATTTGAAATAAATGCTTTGAGTTTGAGTTTTGAGTTTGACTATTAATTAACTAGTTTCGCCAACATTACACAACAACGTGCAGAAGTCACACTCTTAGCAATACGCAATGACGAAGAACGCACAATCTTATGACCACATAAAGAAACGACACTTAACTGTTAATTAAACTTTTCCATAAAAGCGGCTGTTACCATTAACTTCCATCACTAATTGTAATGACCAAAAAATTTACTCAATATAGAAAATAGAAGTTGTCAATAAAATGCCGTAGTTTACATAGTCTATGTAAGTTTAACCAAATAAGTGTGTAAATTACAGTAGGTAACACGATTGTGCAAACTATGTAATTTGTGTGTGTAGTGATCGCTAATTGTTACGACCATTATGTTCTGTTGATTGTATGCGACATGTTTTACATTAATTTGCTCGTTTTGTAGTTACACCAACGCGAGGCTAAATTGCCAATTGTGTTTCAAAAATGTTAAAAATGAAATATTCTGATGAAACGGGTTAAAATTGAATTACGTTTTGCTCCAAAATACCATTTACTAAAGGTAATCCATACGAACCAATCGCTTTTATACCAATTTATTTATTACCAAGTGATGATGAGCTTGAATCCTACCACCTACACAAACAAAACAGTGTGAAACGAAAACAGATACGCAGCTAAAAATCCAATCTATCAACTGACGAATCTCGCCCGCCAACCGAAAGCAAATCTAATAAATAATAATGTAAACGTTGTATAATATACGAGGTGCGGAGATATAACGTTAAATATTTACGAGTGCTCGCTGCGGTGTGAGCGGCGGCCGCGCCATCGATCACCGGCCACTCGCCACCCAATTTATAGTTATAATGAGTTTTAACAGAACTAGTGATTTACCTAGTCTCACTAGTGTTGTGTTCACATTACGAGCCGAGATTATGTTTGTTCTATGCGTTTTTGTTTATAATCTAATAGATATACGGCCTCTTTTATTTCAAATGAAATGAAAATGGAGTTGAGAGTTTAATAGCTTGAATTTTATTTTATTTCTAGTTTATTCATAATTTGAGTTAGGTCGTTGTCAGTGTAATTATTTAGATTGAGAAATTACTCGTATTGAGGTATGTAAATAAAAAATGTTCAAGTTTGTTTTGTAATAAACTAAAGATTTTATTCATAAAACTCTGAAAATGAGTTGTGAATTTAAAGACGTTTGATCATTATAAATAAGCTCACTGCTATAGATAGATATTACTTACCTACTATAGGTAGATCCATAAGTAATCACTTAATACGGCAGACAGATTGGTGCCCAAGGATTTTGTATTAGTAAGTACACAAAAAGACGCCTCTGTCTGTTGTTGACACAGTTTCGCACCCACATAATATTATTATGGATGTGGTTAGTTAGTAATTATGTACAGAGTGCTCGCAAATACTATCTGAGACGTAGAAACTAAAAAGCTTAGTACTCGGACCTAATTCTATTTGCTACTTCATTACTGTTTTCAACCTAAAACGTTACCGACACACAGATGCCATGACACTAATTCTGAAACTTCGGATAACAAGATTAAAACGGTAGCCACCAACTTAAATATCATAGGCACATCAGTTTTATTTTGTTATTGTTAATTTATGTCTACCATTAACTTATTGTTGGTTAATATTTTTTTAGCTTTTATTATCGTCTGTGAGTGCGGCGATAGACGCTTTTCAGTGTTTTTTTTCTACTACTATATGTTCTATTCCCATTAAGGAAAACCAAACGAAACAAAATATCCGCTTTCACGTTTTTATAAATGCATACAATCTACCAGCTGTATCGTTTACCTTCATAAAAACCGCTGCCAAATACCGGTCATTGGGGACTGCCGGGTTCAGGCAATAGGAAAATACAGTTGGCAATGTACCAAGACCGTATGTCCGTTCTCTATGCATCATAAACCCGGACAAACGGCTAATTTGCCGTCACGTCCGACCTACGACCTGTATTATTAAAGCAATTTGCAGCTGCACTAACGATAATGTTCATGAGTTGCCACCATTGCCACTCGATACTGAATGCATTATCACTCGCCCCTTGTATAAGCACCAATATATAGCGTACAACGCGAAAATGTTGTTCTGTGCGCGAAACTTCAATACAATATGTTTATGCATCTCGTAACCAGCTCACAGTTATTACCTGCCAGCTATAATGTAGACGATATTCGACTATATTTCAGTGTTTTAGAGTTAATTATTGATGACTCTTAATGCTGAAATGCAAAATGAATTTGTCATCGGCGTTAAATATGAAGTGTGTAATACTGTTATATGCATTTGAAGATGATGTTAACTTTGAAAACTATTAGCTCTACTGGGTTATTAATTAGGTCGAAATATTTAGCGAATTATTTATCTAGATAGATACTAGATATTTCACACAATATGAACATAATACATATATATGGTGTACATAATATGAAAACTGTAATTTCCTTAAAATAAAGTTATTATGGTCGGACGTTTTCGGATGCAATTCCTGAAAATATCGCTTAAAGACATGAATTTGTAGAGATAGACAGACATATCTAAATAATAATATTATAAATGCGAAAGTGAGTTTGTTGGTTTGTTTATGTGTTTGTTTGTTTGTTACGTTTTCACGCTAAAACGGCAGCACGGATTTGGATGAAATTTGGCACCCGGGTAGACCATGACCTGGGTTAGGACATAGAATACGTTTTCTTCCGATATTCCCACGATCGAGACTTCGGCGGGTAAAACCGCGGGGCGCAGCTACGACTGTTATAAATAGCAACGTAAACGTGTCCTACCTACTTTCGCAGTCATAACACAAACATCCCACCCACACCTGACGGCGCGATACATCACAAAGCTGATTCGAAGGACATGCATCAGAAGCATAAAATAGGGTGCGACATAATAATCTAGCGGTTCAATTACGGCGCGAATTAGTCGTGCCGCGCCAGCCTTTGTCCGGTAATAGGACGCTGCGACGCTGCTAATAGGAGCGTTCGCGTCGCGAGCGCGGGCGGCGAAGCGCGATCGCTGTTTTGTCGCGCGATAAATTGATGCGCTCAGTGTGTAGTGGGTTTAATAGGAATATTATCATAGAAGTTTTTTATTAATAAGAAGTTTTGCAAAGTTTTCGCTTAATTATAAAAGAGATCTGAGATAGAAAGAAAAAAAAACTTGATTTAATATCGTTCATAAAGCCACCAATTCATACAAGTTTTTCTGGAGCTTATAAAGGCAAGAAAAGCTGTTAGTGGAACTATTTTTCAACAAAAAAGAGCCTAATGTTAATAAAATTTCATACATTTTGCCAATCTTAACACCTTTCTCAGGAATGTATCACCTGTATTTACAATTCAACAGACGTGTCAGGTGGAACTACCCTTAAACTAAGTTGATCCAATTTGTCATACTACCCTCGAAATACACTGTTGTATTTAAAGGGACGACTTACGTACATACCTTATGCATAATGTAGGTTAGTAGTAGTAGTTAATTTATCTTGCATATAGGGTCGTTTGCCGCTTCGCACTCATAATTACCTAACATAGCATTACATGTTTTGTAACATCAGTGCAAAATATAATGTTTCAGCGTTCGTTGAGTTATATGTCAAGTGTCTGAATGAGTGATCCTTGTATGGTCTTTATTCAATCATGTGACTATACTATCTTAATGTTGATGAAATCATTCAATGTAGCCTTTTTCAAGAAAAATCTTTCGATGAAAACTATTTCTCCTGAGGGTTGGCTATTCCTATTTTTAGCCATTATTTTCTTAACTATCCGAGTTGTATTTTATGATCCCATTTTCTTGGCTATATTATGTTAACGGTAGGTATGCATTACCTACTTAATGATGTTTCGTGAATTTAATTAGGTACCTACTTTCACATAATTATGTTCTCAGATTCAGTAATTAAATTGCTGGTATCTTATTCAATGCGAGTTATAATTAGATCGAGTTTATATTTACCTCGGCAGTTGGGTCTCGAGACTATTAATAACACCATAAATTACTTAGAAAATATCAGAAAAATCAGGATAGCTGTAGTTTATAAATTATAACAAATTCATGTTTGGATTGGGGGTTGGTACAAGAAAAGAGACGCCTATGGCCAGCCGTGGGTTAAGTCGGGCTGTGGATGATGATGATGACGATAATATTTGGATAAAGTTCCGAATCCAATATCGACCCACCGGTTTTTCAGTGGTGCTCTACGCCCCATATTTATTTTTTATCTTTTCTTACCACTCCCAAGTTTACTACAACTTCGATTCGCTGCCATTTAAAACGTAGTTCTAGGAGGAACTCCAATCACATATCAGATACATTGCCAATACATATAAAACGAATGCTCTGTCCGTATCAGCAATTCATTGCGGTGGACGTGCGGCGGCGCGCGTTGCGTCCGGTACTGGATATTTGCGGATCGGTTCGTACATTTGCGGATTGAAGGGAGGTTATTTGCGGTGCGGGAGCCACGCGGCGCGGCAACCGCACGGAAATTGAAATATTTATCGTTAGCGATGCGCGTCCGATGCGGGGCGATGTTGCCAGATGTGCCAGTAGTGGGTGCGGTGCACTCCATGAATTTTGCCGGTCAAAGTAGATTGTTCAAGCTGTGACTTATTGGTGCAGTGAGGGCGATAAAGTGGTTGCATAGCGAATGGATAGACCGCAAAAGTTTTATTGAGATGCAATTTATTACATCCCAACAACTTTCATGCGTTTTTAGTTTTATCATCCGGTCATCAATTGCTTATTGCCCAATCAGTTTGATTGTATCGGGACAACGTGCTCAACTCGAAGTAGTGAAATTCGAACAAACAAGTTTCACCCTAGAATTGGAAACCCAATTATGTAGAGTTTACTTTCATATATCGGCAAACTATATCATGTCGGTAAACGTATAAAAATTGCATTCATAAAAATAATCTGTTTTACCGACGTTTTCCAAAGCTTTTCTGTCTCGTTACCTAATATATGCTATCGTTCCCATAGAAGATCCCCATAAAAACGAATCGTACAATCATAACGTAATGATAATATTTCCGTGCGTCCCCTAAATCTCCGAGCCCCTTTGTGTTGGAGCCCCCAGACGTCCGGACCTCAATCAGGGCCGGCCTCTGATATGGACAGCGGGACCCCAAACAAGGTAACGTAGGATATTTCTTAGAGTAATGGGTGCCGAAATTGCTACATTTATAATAATAGGACTCGCTAGGTTAAAATGAGGTTTACTTAGTTACGCTAAAAGCATCCAGTTCTACTGATAAGTTTAGATTGTAGAAACCGACTAATGGACGCAAACCATTCTTAGCGGTTAGAGCAATTTTACACACTAGGTAATGTATTTTTGGTTGCATTTACACAAGATAAGTTTGTTGACATATGTAAGTTTAATCTGTTCAAAATGTCCTGTTCTATTCTTAGAGTAGTTATTCTATATATCTGTTCAAAATCATGGACGTTAGAAAGAATATGGCTAAGATCTACACACACGGCACATTTAGCGTCACATAAATAAAAAGTAATAAAAAAAAATTACCGACTTCGAAAGTAATTAACTCAAAATTATGAAATAATATTTTTATATATACACGAAATTAACCAACAAAACGAAATCAAAAGAAGGTACGAAACAAATAAGTGGCCTACAATATTTTTTGAGGTCGGTGCCAGCACTTGAGAAAATCACTTATAAATAGGTGAAACTGACTGACTGACATATAAAATATAAAAATAGTTTATTGGTAAAACAAGTATAGGTATCAACAAAATTATTAGATTGGATGCTCCTTTTGGCAGATAGTGCCTGTATTAGGCGAGTCCGCTCTTCCATAGCGTGCGACGTGTTACATAAAAAGCAAAACGTATAATTTTTATGCTAAAATTAGATTAAATTAACATTAAATTTAATTAAATCAAATGTATGTAAGAGTGGGTGTAAGTATGTGTGTGAGTATATGTGAGTGAAAGTGTAGCCTGTGGGTGTGACTGAGAGTACATGAGTGTGAGGGTGTGTACCTATGTGTCAAGGTTTCAAAAGTGTTTCGGTATCATTGTAGGTAAGCGTTTGTATCCATTCTATTATAATTTTTTTACTGTCATCTACTATGACATGTTTGGGATAAATGTATGTATTAATGTATTTATTGATTTTATTATATAGCGCAGCAGATCGTTGACTAAATTGCATACTGGCAAGCAAAGTCCTTGTTCTAGGGATATTTAATATCATATATTTCCTTCTTTTTGTCAGTATCATCATAGGAAAGATACTTGACAATTCAAAAGTGCCTATAATGGTTTAATTGAAATAAATGCTTTGAGTTTGAGTTTTGAGTTTGACTTATATGTTTTTTTTAATATAATTTGAGTAATGTAAAGTTTCCTGACTGAGAGCAAGTTAGTAAGTCGAAATAGGTCTTCAGTAGGATATCTCTTATTTTTTAAATGCATGCACTTGATAAGAGCGCGTTGTGCCCTTTCCACCGCTAAAAATTTTGTTTTGGCTGCACCACCCCAGACAAGTATACAATAGGAAAGTACTGACTGGACTAGCGCAGCATAAATCATCTTAAGGAAATCTTTTTGATGGCCTGAATGATTAGCGGCAGTCTTGGGAACGACGTACCTATCTAAGAGTCCTGAACATCCAGGTTAATTTTCCGACTCTATAAGCAACCTGCTCAATGCGTGGGTACAATTATAGTCTCTGGTCCACGATAACACCTATAACATCTATATGCATACGGTGGCGGCCTGCCCGCCTTGGGCGGGGCACCACCGTATCCTTGTGGAAGCGATCGGCGGCAGCGATCTCTCGGGTCCGGCATGGTACGGAGCAAGAGGGCGTGGGAAGCCGTCGCCTCCTACTGCGAAGTAGTAATGCTCGCAAAGGAGGAGGCGGAGCGCGTGAGGGAGAGGCAAATTTCGCGCCCTCACGCCCCTAGCCGCCGCAGGAGACGCCCTGGGCGTCGGGAATCGCAGGTCAGGTTCCAGTCTAACCGGATGCAGCTGGACACCAGTATTTTACATGGAGCCACTGCCTATCTGACCTCCACAACCCAGTAACTGGGTAACGTATTAGTCAAATTTAAATTCAAAAGTCATTTATTCAAACTAGGCTGAGAATCAGCACTTTTCGAACGTCAAAATTACATAAGACAGTCCCCCAAAACGCCCACCCTTCGCCACTTCCTAGTGCTTTAGCTGGGAAGAAGAAGTGGCGCAATAAACTCCCCAGCAGCACTGCTGTCTGTTCAGTTATAATAGTATGCAAAATAATTTACATTACTCAACACAAAACAGTAAATAAATTTATTTGCCATAATGATAGCTAGCACACGCCAATATACCAACAAAACAATCGAAATATATACTCAAGCAAAAATAAAAACTCAAAACATAAACAGAACTTAATACCGGAAAGCTTCCAGGCATAAAGGGCGTGCCCGCTTATATATAGCTAATAAAACTGTAACTCAAAATCACTGATAAACTAGGACCATCGACAGATTATCATATGTGAATATATTACAGTTCCAATAATATTACATACATACAAGTCGAATTGACAACCTTCTATTTTTTTAAGTCGGTAAAAAAGTCCAACATTTAAAAAAATACGTTTAATTTTAAAATCTAGTGTTTACACTTCTTTTCTTATTTAAAATTATACCTTCTGAAATTAAAATGAGATCATATTTAATATTAATTTTGCGAGAAAAATACATTTTTGTGAAAAATTTACTTTCTTGACTTTTAAGGTAACCTAGAAAAGTTGAAAAGTTTAATTAAAAAACAATTGAAAAAAAATATCACGTATTTCCTCCACGTGCTCTTATTAAAGTTTCCACCCGCCTAGGCATGCTGAGAATGATGTTATCTATTGTTTCCTGTGATAGTCTCTTCCATTCCTCAACTACGGCAATTCACAGTTCACCCACAATCACAGGAGCTGGGATTCTGCATTTTACTCTTCGTTTAGCAGGTCCCAGACGTTTTCTATTCGATTTATATCCGGTGATCTCACCGGCCACTCTATAACTGTGATAGTCATATTATTAAGATATGCTTGAGTTGAACGAGTAGTTTGCGACCGAGCATTATCCTGCATCAAAACGAAGTCATCACCGTTAAAGGGGATCAATGGTACCACATTTTCTTCTAAAATTTCTCTTACATAACGAGCTGCATCAGACTTCCTCCATCGACCACCACCAGATCCGTACGAGCTCCCAAACATATCTCTCCCCAAACCATTATTGATCCTCCGCCATATGCCACTGTAGTTTCAAAATTTCTCTGTTTATATCGTTCTCCTTTGCGTCTATATATTCTTTGCCTTACATCAACTTGATTTAAAAGAATTCTGCACTCATCACTAAACAATATTTTACCCCATTGGTCCGTGGTCCAAAGTCGATGTTCCCGAACAAAACTTAGTCTGTTTCTACGATGATGTATCTCAAGTTTTGCAGCCTTAGCGGGCACGAACGAACCAAAACCAGCTTCTTTGAATCTTCTTCGTACCGTACGCTCACTTACTGTGACACCTAGAACTTCCGCAAGCTCATTTCTGGCTTGGATGCCCGTTAGACGTGGGTTCCTACGTACGCGAAGCTGAATGAAACGATCATCCCTGTTCCAAGTACGTCTTTTTCTGCCTTGTCCCGGTCTTCTCACAAAAGCATTAGTCTCCCTGAATCGTTGGATACTGGGGCAAATTGTTGAAACAGAATCACTTTGTAGGTTTGTTCATTTCTCCTCATCTCAAGTGCCCTGGCAATCTCAGTTGCGCTCAAGTCGGGCATAATGAAGTCCTTGACTTTAAAGATTTAAAAGTTAAAAAAAATGAAATGAAACTGAATATTAATGAAAATATTATGAAATTCTAAACGAAAACCATAAAATGATGACTACGGGAAAGTCGCTCGAAATTATGTAAGTACGAATAAAATTAAAACAATCGCATAACGGGTGGCGTTCAATTGTTTTCGCAATAGGAAATAATTATTTCTAAAATAAAACAAATTAACGACCAGCCAGCAATATACAACAAGTCAGCAATAACAAAGTAGTCCTTAATTATTTTTTTTTATGTTTCGTTAAATTTGCCGGTGTGTGTAGTTTAGAGTTGGTTTTATGTTGCTAAAAGTCATATTTATAGAGAGATTATTCAGCCTTTTATTTGAATCGAATAATTCCTAATACGAAAAGGTAATTACCTACTGTTAAATTCGCCTTTCTAATCACCTTGTTTCTAGTTGTCGGCACAAACCATAATTTTAGAAGTACAAAGGCGCCTTATCCCGCAGAAGCCAAGCCTATTAAATCACTATGTAATTCGAGAGTGAAGCATTCGTCCAGTCTTCGCAGGTAGGCCTAGGTACCATCAAGCCGTTAGACAGAACATAATGGCTCCTTAGCGCACCACAAACTATACAATACGCGTTAATTTTATCCTAATTTGTAGCAAAACATAGGTAGACAGACAACACACATCAGCCTGAGATATGACGAGCCTTTGTAAGAACGGTTGACGAATGAGTTCGGTTATTCAGCTTTTGGGAAACATAATTACTAATATTTAGCTACTTAGTCATTATTAGATTTTGAAATCTCTATATTATAGCTATAGTGTAAAGAGTTTATCGTATTTAGCATATTAATTTAATTCTTGAAGCAGTTTCGGTCACAAGAGGCTATTCTGCAACAGACAGAAAGAAAAACGTAATGAATAGCCACCTGATTCCTTACCCTAGTCAAACGTAAACCAATTGGACTATACTCCATAGGTTTAGGTAGTTAAATAAAGGTAAACAAATCATAAAAAGGGTTTTTATAGTTGACACTTTCCAGATTCAAATACGATAAACCAAACTAAATTTATTTTAGAATTTTACAATAGTTTCCTCTTTTATTTATCTATGTTAAACTTTATCATTTATTCTTAAACTACTCTTCGTAGATGTTACTGCTTTAGCACAATTTTTTAGTAAGATTTATAATAATAATATAATATTTTGCAATTAGACAGATTGCAAAATATTATATTATTATTATAAATCTTACTAAAAAATCGTGCTAAAGTAAAGAGCCCAAACTCTAAACGTCAACGAATTATAACGTTGCTAAATTGAAGAGTACAACTGTGACGTAGCACGACAACTAAAGTGATAGGTATTACGTTTAGTCGGTTACCGGACAGCTGTCTCGTCACGTGGTTTTTTGTGTTTACCTTTATTTAATTACCTAAACCTATGGAGTATAGTTCACTCGAAAACATAGTACCTACCAATCATACCAGTATTTTATTTAGCTTACAGTTTTACATGAAAATCCTCACCAATACCATTTAATACAACATACTACTGTGTCGTTTAACCGCTACCTATATATTACAACTACAATCGGCCCTTGACGGCCATCAAATAGACTAGCCACAATGTGTTGGTTTTGATTGTCCATTCGACAATTTTCCGCATCGGCTAATTAGGTACCGAACTACCCACTACTGCACATTTATTTTATTCATAATTGCTTATAGAAGTGGTTAGGTTAACTAGTGTAGGTACAATAGTGATCATAGTCACGTTACAAAATAAACATGCATAAAAGAGAAGTATCCTATCCTATACTATTAAACGAGCAATATTTGTATATACATATATATTTGTAATCACGTTCTCGAAAACGACTCTAACGATTTTGATGAAAGTTGCAATATATGGGTTTACGAGGGCGAAAAATCGATCTAGTTAAGTCTCATAACTGGGAAAATTCATTTTCTCCGTATACCCGAGCAGAGCTCGATCTGCCAAAGTTTAGAACAAGATGCAATGAATAATGCCATGGCAGCATAGAATTAGTAAACACTATATGAAATTAGTATGAACTATCCTAAACTATTAAACGAGAATTCTATATTTTCACCCGAGCAAAGCTCGGTCGACCTAGTACTAATCTTAAAAGGGATATTGGATGCATCGTTAATCTGCAATGTTTCACAACATAATTTAGGTTGCCCTTATACTTTTGTGATATTTCGTTTCTAGTATTATCATCTTGGTATGTTGTAGATCACACACACACACAATCTCCATACACCTTCTAACACAAAACTCATGAACACTGATCACAAAAACAACTGTAAACAATTCATCCATTATTACATTTATTATTAAAAATCCATTGCGGTTATAAACCGAGCCGCGGAGGCGAGAATAATAATACCTGTCACACGATTTTTTTTTTAAACTAATTATGTGGAGTTTCATACACTACCTAGGTACTTACTTTATCAAAACTCATACAAAATCAAAAACATAATAATACAACAATAATGCACTTAAATATGGCGCCCGCATCAATATTCCACCGGGGTACTAGCCAAAGTAGTAAAGTAAAGTACCACAGATAATAATTAAATAATTGAAAACTGTATGGAATTAGGATTTTACGGTCGGTATTTAATGACCTGGCTACTGAGGCCTTTAAGGTGGATGCGAAAAGACAGCCCGCGAATTTCAAATTTTCTTAAGTTTTTTGCTATTTGCAGGTATTTACAGAATTATAATCATTACATTAGAATCATTAATACATCTCTCTAAGTTAGCTGTTCATGTTCAGTTCACCTATTAAAAACTTGGTCCTGTCACATATTTTGACACAAGTATCTACTTTATTCTTTGCGTCATTATTTTCCACACCTTGTATTTCCACCGGTTATCATCCACGTGGCCGCGTCGTCCCGCTCCCGACAATGGCCCAGCGGGGCGCGTCGTACTTCCACTGACACCCACTTATATCCGTCACAATGGCGACACAATACACTGATATATTCCTCGCATTGTGCTGCTGTATCTTGATCATCTGAGATAGCTCTGAGTGACAGGATGAATGGTAATAGACGGTCATGCGTAAAATGTACTTGTTTGTGGTTTCGGTCCTTTACTTGGTCGTACAACTTGTGGAAAGGGAAAATTGGGATTTGTGAAAATCTGTAAAGCTTTTTTAAACAAGTCTAGATTATGGTAGCGTGCTAGGTTCAGTGAGGGTCTAAAATTTTGTCTTAACTTTTCCTTTACTTCCAGGTAAAAAGTTACTAAGGCAATTTCCCTTATCCACCGGACCAAAGAGACGGTTTCACTTTCAAATTTATAACATTAAAAGGTATTTCTCCTTGACCTTAAAATATTTTCTGAGTCTTATTTATATTAACAAATAACATCAGAATATAATCTTATTTACACATTTTGTATTACAACCTCCCAAATAATTATATTTCAGAGTCAATAGGTAGCGAGGTCGTATCTCAAAGCGTCTCGCGCGCGCCATAGTAATCATATTTTGTGACTTTTCCTTCTTCAGTCCTTGAAAATATAAGAAAAAGGTAAGTTATTTTGACGGTATGATTGATGCAGTGGCCGAGGATTTGGCTTCTATACGCTGAAGACAGGTTCGATTCCCGCACGGAAAATATATTTAAATTAGTTTAGATTGTATGACCACAATAATTGGCGATCTGCCTATTCTAAGATATTTTGTGCATCAAAAACCTGCTGTTAGCAGCTGTTCGTCAAAAGTTATTAAGTTGCCTAGTTTCAGGCTTGACAGAATTGACTGAACGAATTGACGACTTGAACTTTTGTCTTCACTAAAGTATTTCTTGCACTAGAAATATGTACGTCGCACGTAAGTTAACCGTATGGCTAGCCGACTAGCTACACATATATGTACGTCGCACGTAAGTTAACCGTATGGCTAGCCGACTAGCTACACATATATGTACGTCGCACGTAAGTTAACCGTATGGCTAGCCGACTAGCTACACATATATGTACGTCGCACGTAAGTTAACCGTATGGCTAGCCGACAAGCTACACATATATGTACGTCGCACGTAAGTTAACCGTATGGCTAGCCGACTAGCTACACATATATGTACGTCGCACGTAAGTTAACCGTATGGCTAGCCGACTAGCTACACATATATGTACGTCGCACGTAAGTTAACCGTATGGCTAGCCGACTAGCTACACATATACTACACTATGGACGTGTTACTAAGAATAACGATACACTCAACAAACATCTCAAGACATAATCGAAAACCGTTTGCAGAGCTCTCCCCCTCCCTCCCCGCCAAAGTTTATCGATATCTAAGAGAAGACATGATCTATATTTTATGCTTGTTTTCCATATTCGGAAGATTTGCTGAGTAGATATTCAAAAATTCGATGGTTTTTTCCATGGAGTGATTGAGTGCTTCCCTTCCTGTTTTATGGTAGTTTTTCTGAATTGATTTATTACATTTTCTTTCACTCGTTCAAATGAGGAAAAATAAGAAATCAATACTTACCTAGTTGTATTTATCACTGCCACCAGTCTTTACGCGGTTTTCATTAAATGACTACAAGAAGTTTTAATAACAATATACAACAACATAGAATTATTTTAAGGGTAGATGTAGTACGTTCACATTTGTTGGTCACAGTTCACAGTGTAGTTAAATATCAGTGCAATTAACTTCAACTTTCTGACTAACTGACTAGTCGGTCAGTTAGTCAGAAAGTTGAAGCTTGACAATTCAAAAGTGCCTGTAAATGGTTTAATTGAAATAAATGCTTTGAGTTTGAAAGTTGCCTACTCGTAGGTACAAAGATTTTGAAGAATTCAGTAATTGCGGGGCCTTTTATTTTTTTATAATTATAAACCGGCCAAGTGCGAGTCGGATACGCCCGCGAAGGGTTCCGTACCATATCGTTTTATTATTTGTTGTTAGCGGCAATAGAAATACACAATTTGTGAAAATTTTAACTTTCTACGTATTACCGTTCATGAGATACAGCCCGCGGATAGACAGACGGACAGGGGATATTTAGTTTTTTTTTTTAATTCAGTTAATATGTAAATACTAAGCAAAAAATATTTTTTGAATATAATCACCCAATTAAATGGGATCCGCAATTAATTTTTGACTTCATTTAAGTTTTTTATTTGTTATTGTAGCCGCAATAGAAATACACAATCTGTGATCAACTGTCTCCCTATTACGTTATCATAGCCTCGTTCTTTCTATCATAAACGGTTTATGTTAATAAGGGAACCGCTGTTGGTTTTAATCTCAGCCACACTTAATGAGATTTTGATTCTACAGCACGCGATTACAATAATAAATGAGATCTGATTGTGGCCTACTATGTTTTTGTACGAGAAAACGTGTTTAAGTTACATTTTGTTGGTAATATTTTTCGCATTAGGGTCCTTTTAGAGCCAAGGAGGAGTTTGGAAATTGGTCTTGAAGTTCTGGTTAGTAAGTTCTGAAAAATGGGATTAGGCTGAATTAGAATTAGAATTTCTTTATTTTTTCTTAACTTAAATTTAAGAAGTTGCACATATTTTGCTTACTTCCATATTTCAGCATGCAAAACATACATTAAAATTAAATTTTATACGAAATCACTTCAATTGTTACTATTGAAATCATGAGGTAAGAAATAAAACAAAACTGAAAGACGACGCTGGCGAACGGCCGCTGAACCATAATAGAACGATTTGCCAATAGTCATTTGAAACGTTTAAATTAATTCTTTTCTAATTATTTGAGTTAAATTGTTATTTAATATTGTTTTCCGATGGTGATGCTTACTAATAATTGCTGTAGATTTTTATAAGAAGAATATTGATCTGATGTAATTAAGCAAACGAGCCATTCCGAGAAAAATTGCACCTAAAGAAAAACTAAGTACTGTCACAAACATTTACAAACAATTTACAAGACTTTCTTAATCTCTATTGAATACAGTATTTTTTTGTGTTTTTTGTGTTTTTTTCAGTTTTGTTTTTTTGTATTCGTTAGTTCTTAAGCTTTAAAAAAATGTATAACAGAGTCAATTGTTGCTAATTTAACTGATTAAAAATTAAAAATAAGAAGCAAAACAGGCAATTTTAGCGTGTCACACATCCTGTCGCTTACTTTAACTAATCGATGTTCATGGTTTTTTAAGACACACCTCCGCGTTTTTGGTGAGGTTTCAAAGAATACTGTTTTTTTTTAATTATACCATTAATTTTATAAACAAATCTTATTGTATTACAATAAAATTCTTGAAATAATGATAATCAAATTAGCGCCAAGGTGGCGTTCCACTTTAGTCACTACTGTTTTATTTGCTTTCGATAGTACAAAACTACCAAAACAAGTTATTTTATTGTCATCGTAACTTTTTTGTGGTAGATCAGTCATTTCTTTTTACCCATCGGGCAACCATGATGCGGTAATCGGTGACGAAAGGCGTACGAACTACAGTAGTCAAATAAGAAGTCCACTATAGTCACAGGAGTAACATAATAGGAGGAAGACAATGCAGTGGACTAGCAACACAGCTGTACAAATCCAGATTCTACAACCCGCATAACCATTATCGTTTCATGTCTATTGTTAAACCAAATGCTACCACGGAGGATATATTGACTAGTATGCAGCTTTTCGACATTACCTCTGAAGACAAATTAATTATATCTATAGGACAAAATGACATCAATACTTTAAAAATGACTACAGAACTAGTTCTATTCCTAAAATCAGTTAAATGTCCCGTTATCATCTTAAGTGTGAATAAAAACATCTGCTCAAACGAATTTAAATTCAACGAAATGTTGTATCTTATTTGTAGCCAGAGTAAGGATTGTTCATTCATTTCGAAATACTATAACATGTCATCGTTATGTCGTAAAATAAATTTAGTATTAGACCAGCTAGACTATGACAAAACATTCTTATCGTATAATAGAAACAGCAACATTAATAAGACTTTTACACCGGAAGCTCGTACCCAAAACCAAAGTACGCAAACGAATGATAATTCTGAACAATACAATTTAAGCAAAGCTCCCCAGGAAAATATTGCTGTCAATGAAATAGCTAACGGAGCATTTTTTCGTGGCTAAACCAGTTAATCATGTAATATTTCATCAAAATATTGCTGGTGCCATAAACAAGGCTGAAGATATTGAAATAGCAATAAATCTACTTCGAGATAAAAGCATTTTTATTGATTTTATAACTTTAACTGAAACTTTTATAAAATCGGGTGACGAGGAAAATTTGAAAATAAAAGCATTTAAATTAGTAAGTAGTTTTTCTAGGAAAGACCAGAAACGTGGTGGCGCTTGCATATTAATAAGACAAGGGATCGAATATGAATCTATTGAATGGCTAAAAAATATGACATTAGAAAAACATTTCGAAATATGCGGTATACGAATACAAAAATACGGCATTAATTTGCTGTGTGTGTACAGAACGCCAAATTCGGACATAAATATATTTTTTAGAAAGCTTCAAATATTATTAAACAGACTACATCATAAAGATAATTACAAAAACATTTTATGTGGTGATTTCAATATTGACATATTAAATAATACACAGTCTAAAAATGAATTTATAAATATTTTACTCAATTACAACTTTAAATGTCATATAAACAAACCAACTCGACAAAATACCTGTATTGACAACATAATTAGTGACATCAAAGATGCTAAAGGAGAAGTACATGAACTGGGACTATCAGACCATAACACTGGTCAAACATTGACAATTAAAATAAAATCAGATAGTAATTATCAAAAGCATTGGTTTGTATATAAAAGAGACCTATGCAAGGAATATATTGATAAGTTTTGTTACTACCTTGGCAACATATCTTTCTCGGAGATTTTCCTAGAAACAGACGTTAATAAGGCGTTTAAACTGTTCCATGACGAGGTTTGCCTTTATTTTGACTTGTGTTTTCCTCAAATAAAAATCAAGATGAATCAAAACTCCTATAACCCAAAATGGATTACAAAGGGCCTAAAAAAATCTTTTGTGACAAAACGAAAACTACAATATGAATACTATAAAAATAAAAATAGTCAAAACAAACGAAAATACGAAACATATGGTAAAATTTTGAGGAAATGTGTAATAAGTACTCAAAATAGTAATAATAAAAAATATATAGAAAAAGCCGAAAACAAATGTAAAGCCACATGGAGAATAGTTAACGAAAGACTCAAAGAAACCAACCGAACGAATGAAATCAGAGAAATTTCGAACGGGAATCAAATGCTTTTAAACGGCGACGAAATTGCCACATATTTCAATAATTACTACATAAATGTTGTAAACCCGGTAATTAATGACCACCCTGCAGACCAAACAATAACTGGAAGAACGTTAGCCAGCTCTATTTACCTGGAACCAGTGGATTCGGTAGAAGTATATAGAATTGCAATGGAATTACGGAATACAAATTCAGTTGGGTATGATCATATTACAACAAAAATATTAAAACGAACTATATTTTCTATATTAAAACCATTGACTCATTTAATAAATCTGTCTATGGAAAACGGTATTTTTCCTGAAGCACTTAAATTCTCCGTAGTTAAACCACTGCATAAAAAGGGTCCGAAATCTGAAGCAGGAAACTACAGGCCAATCACATTGATTCCGATTATCTCAAAAATATTCGAGAAAGTAATGAGTACAAGGCTGGTAAAGTTTTTTGATAAAAATGATATAATATGTCAACAACAGAACGGTTTTATTAAAAATAAATCTACTACTTTGGCAAGTTTTAAATTAATAAAAGAAATCCTTAGTGCAATAGATACAAAAAAGATTCCAATAGCAGTATTTCTGGACATGAGTAAAGCCTTTGACATGATATCTCTTGACAAACTATTAAATAAACTAGAAAAGTACGGTATAAGAGGCCCAGCCTACAATTGGTTTGATAGCTACCTAAGGGGTCGAAAGCAATGCACGGAGATCGTGAAAATGTGCCGTAAGACTAACACCTACGTAACGTATAGATCTAAGTACCTAGTTAACAAATGCGGCGTACCTCAAGGGACTGCGATTTCGCCGATACTATTTTTAGCATACATTAATGAACTACCGAACGCAACAGACCAATACACTATACTGTTCGCAGACGATACCACTATTTTGACTAAAGAGGCTACTGTTGAGCAAGCAATAAATGTCACAAATAAAGCTCTAAACGATGTACATGACTGGTTAAACCTAAATAATTTACAAATAAACACAAATAAAACTAAATTTATGACATTTTGCACAAATAATAATAACAAAAAAAAAATAACCGACTCATTTGACACACAAATAAAATATAATAATGACAGCATTGAAAAAGTAAATACTATAAAATTCTTAGGAATACATTTTGATAATTACTGCAACTGGAAATCACATATAGACATGGTGTGTAAGAAATTAAATAAATTTATATACGCGCTACGGAAAATAAAACAGTTAACGAATGTAGAAACAGCTCTAATTGTGTACCACAGCCACGTGTGCTCTGTACTGAGATATGGGATAATCGTCTGGGGAAACTCCACGGACTCCCAAAGAGCATTTATAGTTCAGAAGAAATGCCTCAGATCGATCTATAACCTTAAATGGACCGATTCCTGCCGACCCGTGTTTACTAACAAAAAACTGCTTACACTCCCATCCTTATACATTCTAGAAATGTGTAAGTTTGTTAGAAATCACCCTTCGCTTTTTGAAAAGGATGAAAAAGCTCCTTTAAAAAGAAAGGTAGCACAAAAGCCTCTGATAGTCCCTCGAAATCGACTAAAACTTTGCGACACGAACTGCTACAGTATGGCGGTTAAGCTATACAACAAGCTACCGGAAAAAATGACAAAACTAAATGAATTAGAATTCAGTAGAGCCTTATTTAATTGGCTGTGCGACAGATGTTTTTATTCCATAGATGACTTTGTGAATTTGAAATCCTTTTGACATATTTTTTTATTTTTTATTATTGTTAATGTTACTTTTCTTGTTTGTGTTAATAATGTAAGAAGACTAAAAAAATATTTAATTGTATACTGTATAATTGACATAGTGATTATTTTATTATTTTTTATTTTATATTATTGTTAATGTTAATATTATTTTTTGTGTTATTAATGTAGGAAGACAAAAATTTGATAATAATTTATTTTTTAAAGCTTTGACTATGTCCATTTAAAAATTTGCACGACTAGAAAGTCGAATATAGTGAAACCATTTAATAATTTACCATACACAATGTACCTATATTCTGGCAAATAAAGAATTCATTCATTCATTCATTCATTCATTCAACAGTTATAACGTAATACTGGGAAGTTCTTAAAACATTATTTAATTTGCGAATTGTACTTTAAATAACTCGTATGTAATGAATTAATGATTCCCTCTAAATTTCTAAAAGAACAAAGAATATTGGTTTTGTTGTCATTATTATTAGTAAAGCGGGAGTTCGTCACGTCCGTTTAGTGTCGTAAAATATTAGTGGGATTTTAAAATTGTCCATTTCGTCGAGTAACGTGTAAATTTTTCACGGAATGGCTCAAATACCTATAAAGTGAGAAAATTCGTACTTACGTGAGTTTGTTTGAAGCTTCGTGCAGACCAGCGTGACGCGACGCCGCGACGCGTCTGGAACAATACAATTTCTAAGTGTACGGCCTGAGTGCACGCTCTATTCGAGCGTCGGGCGGGGAGGGGCGTGCAGCGTTCATGTTAAACACGTGCTACCCGTAGTGGCCGTCCTGAGTGCCGGCCGAGCGGAGCGTGGGCAGCAGCGGGCTTGTTTGCGTCGAGCGGGGCGTCGCGTGCAAGTTCAAACCAGTTTGTGTTTTGCAGCGGTGATACGTGCGTTCTTGAAGGATGTGTGAAAATTAGTACTACTCAATTTTAATCTTGATTCAATTCTCTGTAATATGTAATCAAAAGTTGCCACTGTCATCCTTGTATCTCATGAAATTTATCTTCATTCACCCTTAATGTTTCAAATAACGTAGAAAACTCTCCAAATTGTTTTCTTTGCTTCACAATGTTACTAGGACCTTGTCTTGACTCATAATTAAATTTTAGCCACAAATTTTCTTCTAAATACATATCAATAATATCGTACGACGCAGACGCCATGATGAAAAATGTGACCGGCTCACACGAACGCTAAGCGTGCACTAAGGCCATTCGGCGAACGCTCTTTCGCCGCATGCACGCAACGCTGAACGCTCCGCTAGACGCTTCTTCACTCAGGCCGTACACTAAGTGTACGGCCTGAGTGAAGAAGCGTCTAGCGGAGCGTTCAGCGTTGCGTGCATGCGGCGAAAGAGCGTTCGCCGAATGGCCTTAGTGCACGCTTAGTGTACGGCCTGAGTGAAGAAGCGTCTAGCGGAGCGTTCAGCGTTGCGTGCATGCGGCGAAAGAGCGTTCGCCGAATGGCCTTAGTGCACGCTTAGCGTTCGTCTGAGCCGGTCACATTTTTCATCATGGCGTCTGCGTCGTACGATATTATTGATATGTATTTAGAAGAAAATTTGTGGCTAAAATTTAATTATGAGTCAAGACAAGGTCCTAGTAACATTGTGAAGCAAAGAAAACAATTTGGAGAGTTTTCTACGTTATTTGAAACATTAAGGGTGAATGAAGATAAATTTCATGAGATACAAGGAAAAGTTGCCACTGTCAAGTGGCAACTTTTGATTACATATTACAGAGAATTGAATCAAGATTAAAATTGAGTAGTACTAATTTTCACACATCCTTCAAGAACGCACGTATCACCGCTGCAAAACACAAACTGGTTTGAACTTGCACGCGACGCCCCGCTCGACGCAAACAAGCCCGCTGCTGCCCACGCTCCGCTCGGCCGGCACTCAGGACGGCCACTACGGATAGCACGTGGTTAACATGAACGCTGCACGCCCCTCCCCGCCCGACGCTCGAATAGAGCGTGCACTCAGGCCGTACACTTAGCGTTCGTGTGAGCCGGTCACATTTTTCATCATGGCGTCTGCGTCGTACGATATTATTGATATGTATTTAGAAGAAAATTTGTGGCTAAAATTTAATTATGAGTCAAGACAAGGTCGTAGTAACATTGTGGAGCAAAGAAAACAATTTGGAGAGTTTTCTACGTTATTTGAAACATTAAGGGTGAATGAAGATAAATTTCATGAGTATACAAGGGTGACAGTGGCAACTTTTGATTACATATTACAGAGAATTGAATCAAGATTAAAATTGAGTAGTACTAATTTTCACACATCCTTCAAGAACGCACGTATCACCGCTGCAAAACACAAACTGGTTTGAACTTGCACGCGACGCCCCGCTCGACGCAAACAAGCCCGCTGCTGCCCACGCTCCGCTCGGCCGGCACTCAGGACGGCCACTACGGGTAGCACGTGTTTAACATGAACGCTGCACGCCCCTCCCCGCCCGACGCTCGAATAGAGCGTGCACTCAGGCCGAACACTAAGAAAACTTGACGGTATAACAATAACCGGTGTCGAGTCGCGCTGTCGCGTCGCGATAGTCTGCACTAAGCTTAAAAGTATCAAAAAAACATTACGAGGCAGGATGTAGGTAAATATTGTAAGGTGATGTTAGTGCTAAGTAGTTAATTACATAATTATGGACCACGGATCAATACACACAAATATTCAGAATAACCACAGACTACGTTGAAAAGTTTTCACATCAAACATTGCTTGACAAATACGCTGGTGATAATGTCAATGAATAATGCATATTGTAAAGTGAAGTTGCGAACGTGTAAACTATAACGTTGATAGCCGTGAAGTAGACACGCGCGACTACGTGCCACGTCCGGAACTCCGGAGCGGCCGCTCAGCTGTTCAGACGGACGAGTGGCGACGTTGACTGGTCTCTATGTACGAAGTGTGCTGCATTGTAAATATATAGTAATAAATCAAGTTAGTTCAAATAAATCATACTTTAACCTAACATAACATAACATCACGCCAGTACGTACTTCCTGAAGGTTTAGGCAGACGTGTATAGACAGAAAGAAAATACATTTAATTTTATTTAGCACAGACTAAATCACACACACAATATAATTACACAGCAGATATTTTTTTTAGTTAAAATCAAATAAAAAGTGTAAAGTGCGATGTAAGAAGAAATTTGATAAGGAGTGTACCTCACGGCTGCGCCAAATAGGCCCAGTTCAGCAAAAATGCCAGACAACTATAAATACCTGACGCAGGTTTTCAACTGGACCTGTCACACGTATAGTACACCGACATCTCGCCAGTTACGTTAAAGTCCTTTGTGATAGGGGCGAACTTATTGCCATCAACCGCCAACAATCCAAACTGAAAAACATATTCTAAAACTATTTTTAAACTTCAACAATATAAAATACTTACGTCTTTATTTTATTTTAAACTCGGGAAAGCGGGATGACGTCTTGAGCCGTCATTCCGACGTTCCGTGACGTTCGCATATACCTGTCTGGCTGGAATGCCTGAGGCAGTTAGTTGCGTAGTCTGTCGTTGTAAGTGAATTCTGTTACGTAAATAAAAAAACAATTGCCTATTTATTTACGTCATAGTTATGGGGGAATCTATCAGAAAACTGCTAAACTTATGCAATTCTGCAGATTAATTATACAGTATGTTAACTAACGAAGGGCTTTCCGCTAACCCGTAATAGTATAGCGTCCATACTTGCTAAACAAAATATTGCCGAACAAAAAATTATTTTTTTATAATAAAATATTCACAAAAAATATTAAATAGATATGTGGGCCGTTTTCTATTATTAATGTATTTTTTTGGGTGTTTATTTTATGTTATCGTGACACAAAAGTAACACAGATGAAGAGTAAGGGCAGAGTCACAATGAAGTCGACGAACCAACCATTTTTGTGGATAATTTAATTATATAGACTCTCGGTAACGTCTTTGCCGATCAGCGGGCGTTAACGGCATCTTTCCTAAAACGGAAAAGGAATTACTATTCACATTTAAGTGAATATACTGTGACAAGCCCTAAGTGTAACGTGACACAAAAATAATAACACAATGGTCACACATGAATAAAATGAACGTGCCCTTACCTACAAACAATAATATTCTTGTAATTCCTTTCACCCTCGAGTTACTCGAAATACATGCATTTGACATTTGACATGCTGCACTGTAAAGTGTAGTACTTACCGAATTCACTTAATTTGGCACTTCTTTTTACGATGCGCACGAACTGAAACCATCAGTTACAAAACAAAATGGATCGGCCGAAAGAAACTAGCGCCCTCTCGTTGTAACTATTTTGACTCATAGAGATGCCATACTAAATTTGGAATTTACTTCTTTTGTTATTAAATATCAAAGTAACAAGAAAGAATAACACAAAGGAATGGAATACGAGACACGTGTTTGTGGGAAAATAAATAAATAATTTATTATAATAACATTGAGGAAATCGGCATGCCTGAGAGATATTTCTCTACGGCATGTGAAACCAAGTTAGAGGCCCATGGGCGGGTTTACAACTCTGACGTCCGGTTAGTCACTAATCACACGAAAAAGAAAAAAGATAGTATATTCCATTTAACTTACCCGTTCACCTGACAAAACATTGTTGAATGAATCAGGTTACTTAATGCGTGCATTAAAATACGCGCGACTGTGTACATTGCTCTTTTGTATGGAAAAAACTTACGACAGGATTTTTTTTCTTTAAAGCTGTTTCTATTGCTTTAACACGTTGACTGACCGTGCATTATAAATGTAATGCATTTCCGACTCGGCCATGACGTTCGTGCATTACATGTAATGCATTAGGTAATACCAATTACACTGGCTTTTGTGAATTGGACGTTTGAACTAGAACATATATTTTTGGTACACGTATAGACAAGGATACAAGGAAATTAAAACACCAATATCCCGCGATTTTTTCAAATATTTTTTTTTGACAGACAATGAAAACCATAGATGCAAAAATAATCCGGACGTCTCGTGGTACGTAGTAAATTTTAAAACTAAATTTCCAATTCCATATTTAAAAAAATCTATGAATGCTATTTTAATACTAATTAGTCTGAATGTTGATTTATATGCTTGCACTAGCTTTTGCCCGCGGCTTCGTCCGAGTGGATATCGCAAAATATTCCACGGGAACGTACTACCGGGATTACATACCTAAGAGCCGAGGAAAAGGTTGTTTACTTCTATCGCTGCGCCCGCGTCGTCAACCATAATTATTTTGGTACGCGTAATTTTGAATCTGTGATATCTTTTAAACTATTTAAACGATAATTATGATGTCAAGGCATGTTTTAATCTAAATTAAATGCCCAATTTAAATAACATATTTGATTGGATAAGAATTAATATAATACCGGTTGCGATTCTGAAAGATAATAATGGTTACTGTGGGTCATCTTTAGAAGCCGGCGGAAGCCAGAAGGCGGCGGGTTGTTTAAATAATATGTAAGGATTTCCAACTGTATTTTATTTTACCTATAAGTTTCATAGACACATAATTACACGATAACACAAAATAAACACAAACTTAATGTACATGCTGTGCTGTGGGTCTCCATAGCACAGCATCATGCTGAGCGGAGGCCTTCTTGTCACAGTCATGACGTGCCAGCAGCTGCCGACTATTTCTGTTTTGTGTTTGTTATTGTATTGTTATCGTTTTGGTATCGTTATGTTGTCGTTATCTATTCGAGTTTATTACCTTTTTTTAATGCACGTGTTTCTGTGACAAATAAACTTAATTTTCTTTCTTTCTTACATTAATTTTGAAAACGTCCCTCGCAAAAGAAACAACGGGGAAAGACAAGTGCGACAAGTGCGCGTATACAGAGTGTTTCTTTTACCAATTATCAATTTAATATTTTTCGTTAGTTAAGATACTGTATATGTAGCAGTAGGTGGATAGTTGAATTTACAAATAATGTAATTTCCACTCTTAATATAAATTCAAAATCCCAGCAGCAGCTCTCAAACATCCCTATTTTGAACCAATTTTCGAGAGACGAAGCGTGAAATTCCGCAAATTACGTTCTGCAACCGTTCACATCGGACGTGAAGTGACGTCATAGATGGCCGCGTATTCCCTACAAATTGTACATTCATGGCGCTGAATAAAATATGTGCAAGCGACACAAGGATCAGCGAAGATTGTCAAAGATCGCCGGAGATCACCGAACGGTGGCCAAACAAAATATCGGAGTATTCTTTAAAACGAATTTGAATAAAAATATTGTGCGAATTTGGGGTTGTGTTTTTAAATAGGAATGATAGGACTAACATATATGTTACATTTAAAAAGGCAGAGTTTTGATTGTATTGTTGCATTGTTGAAATATTTTTATTCCGTTAAAATTAATTCTGCTTGGGATTCAGTTGAATTTTTAGAATGAACACTGTATTTTATTCGTGTTGTCTTATCAAACGTTATAATTAATTAAATTAAACGAACACTCATGCTAATATGACGCGTAGTTTCATAGCTTTAGAAGAGACTATTAAACTTTACAAACGCTGACAAGTTAAAGTGCCTCAAGAGTCTTTTCAGGACATCGGTCAAAGTTTGTGCCATATTTGATCCGGCATTATTCTTTTATAGTAAAAAGGAAGTATATTAATAACCCAATTAAAATCGCCTCAGCAGGAAATCCGGGCTTATTCGCGGATATTCGTGGAAGTAAGTCTTTGGCCGGATATTGGGAATAAGACTGTCTCTATGCTCGCCCGCCGGCGCCGGCTCGGAGAACAGGATGCCAAAATATCTGACATTCTTTCTATTTAGAAGCAATCTATTTTCATTTTATTTAATGTAGAGCTGAACTTCTTTTTAGCGGTGAACTTGACAATGTGTTGTGTTTTGATGTGAGCTTGAGACCTACAAATCTACCAACATGCTGCGTAAACACCACCAAAGGACTAACACTATTATAAGGAGTATAGCTATTACTGTCGGTGACATGCTTTTGCCTATAATTGTTTTAGTAGAGCAGTTTCTCTCAGAGGTTAACAATGTTAATATAATAACTTTTACAGCTTCCGCCAAAAACCGGGAAAAACGCTTGATGCACATTAATATTCTCCTTGAATAAAATATGAATTGTTAAACCTCTTTTTGAAAGCAAAAATGTACAATGTAATCTAACACAAAGCAATTTTTTCCATTAAAACAAGGTTTTAGATTTTTTCCCCTTTCTACAGGAAAATACGCGGAAGGAAACGCTGATTAGCAGATTAATATTCCAATTTAGGGGAAAATTTAAAAAATAGTAGGTTGGTACTGAGGGAGGCAAATGGTTCCTTTTTATATTGACAGACGCTGACTTTATTACTAAATTCAATGAGACATAAGGACCTAATTATTTATTGACAATATTTTTTGGTGTTGGAATAATAGCATCAGTACGATGCGTGATGATAGCAAAATATGTGGACATAGATCGAAAACTGCACTTATGCGCAAAAGTGTTTTTTGCATGGCACCAATTATCTACAACAAATTGCCCAAAAGTTGGAAAGAGCAAACTACACCTAAACTTAAACACACACTGAAATTGTTTTTGGCGCAAAAACCATATTATAGTATTCCAGAATTTTTAAACGACAAGGATTTTTAAATAATTAAATATAACTAACATAATAGTAATTATTAAGGTTATGTAGTAGTGGAGAACTTATATGTACCTACCTATATTATAATTGAATGCCTATTAAAAGTGATGTAAATCGTCATTGCGATAATTGTAATTGGTATTAATAGACAATGAAAAATAATAATAAATAATTGGATAATGTAAATGATTGAATAGAATAAATTTATTTAACTGTTATTATTGTTTAATGTATAAGTGTAAAAATTATTAATCAATTCAATAGTAATAATTTGTACTTAATATTTGCACGCTATGAAAAATGGCAGACATGTCGTGAGCCACTCTTATTTTAAGATCTTGCATGTATGTATTGTTTTGTATCTGTATGTATACCTACACATGTCCGAGCAAATAAAATTTATTTCTTTCTTTCTTTCATCTTTATTATACAGTGGTATATATGTCTAAAATATACAAGGTTGCTTGGACGAGATCGCAGTAGGCGATAAGGCCGCCCATTGTATATTTTGTAGCGCATTACTTTTTATTTTTGTAATGTATAACCTGGTGTACAAAACAGTATATATAAATATTATAGGTTTTATTATTTTATTGTAATAAATTGATATAGCGTGTTATTATTTATTTCGGCCATTGACCCCTGCAACACAGACGTAACATAATTGAAATCCTTTACAAGAAGCTCTCTGATCTATAAATAAATATTTTTTAAAGGTTCGTATGTAACATAAAGACCAAAGTTTGCATCGGTCTATAATTGGTTTAATTTGCACAGTAACCTTTTCAGTGTTCGCATCTAATCACTGTAGCCATACTCTTTTGATGTGCATTGGATCCATACTATATATTTACTAGATATTATTATTAATATTATAAATTCGAAAGTAACTCTGTCTGTCTGCCTGTACCTTTTCACGCCTAAACCACTGAAATTTTTCAAAAATCATCCCTCAAGAGGGTAAAATAGGGGATGATTTTAAAATTCACATGTATTAATATTGTTTTTTTTGTGTCTTCTTTTCAAGAGATTTAAGGAATTGGAAATATAGTCATAGTCCGTTTCTTGAATAAGCAGTTGGTCATTCATACCTTGGTCATGCATGGTGTTTTTGTTTATTTCATTAAAATCTGCCCTCTCGGTCAAAAGTTATTACTATTCAAATTCATAAACTAACCTTTCTAACATGGAGGTATTATGTGTTCAATGGCGGCAAGAGGTATTTCAAATCAATAGTGATAATAAAGCTTCGTGCAGACCAGCGCGACGCGACACCGGTTATTGTTATACCGTCAAGTTTTCTTAGAAATTGTATTGTTCGTGTCGCGGCGCGGCGTCGCGTCGCGCTGGTCTGTTCGAGCTTTAATAGTAAAATGAATAATTATTATTGTAAGAAAGGCATTTAGACTCACATAAAACTGTTTTTTTTTTTTTTTTAACCGGACTGGTATGATTACGACTTGCGCCCTGAGGGTTCCAAAATTCAATTCAATTCAAATCTGGATTAAAGGACAAACTTCACTTTTCAATTGATAAAAAGCTTTTAAATGTTACTTCAAGACACGGCTTATGAATTTTGTATCCCAGATTGAAGAAAAACTTAACTTTGCAGTTCATATATTACTATAAATTATCGATTTTCGGATTTTCCTCTTTACTTGACCTTACTTCTCGCCAAACTTCATGCTCCTGGGCCAACGGGAAGTACCGAATAGACTGTCAAAATATGCGGCATAAAATATGGCCGTATTTTTTTTTTAATGCGTTGATCTGGAAGTTTTTATTTTCGTTACAGGTCCAAGAGACCGTAGATCTAAGTTTTTATATCTATGTATTTCAACTTGATGCCTCCACGCGTTCCTGAGAAACGGGGTCTTGGCAGACAACGAAGTCATCCTTTAAGGGTTTCAATTTTTTATTTTGTGTTACGGAACCGTAAAACAGATTTATTATCTGCCTGTTATCTTTTTATGCCGTAACGGCTGAACGGATTTAGATGAAAAGCATCCGGATAGGCCATGACCTGGGTTAGGACGTAGGATACTCTGAATCCCGCGTTCACGGTCAGCAGCACGTTCCCGTGGGATATCTTCCGACATCCACGCGGGCGAAGCCGCGGGCAAAAGCTAGTCTATCATATTTAGTTCTACTAATCTAGTAGGTATTGGAATATTATTATTAACGATGCTTTATAGCAGCTTTTATATTCGAAGATAATGGACTGTCTAGGTACGAAATGAATATCTGAGCTAGTCAATATGAAACACTATTTATCTAACAATACCTTGCGGAAAATAATAATAATGATGGAACGTTATTTATTACCGCATTACGGTAATGTACTGCGTTCGTCTCGCACTACTTAATTCGTGAATTAATGAATGTAATCTGTAATATTAATAGAAAAATTGAATAGAATAGGTACCTACCATCAAACTGTTCCAACAAACTCGAAGCTAAAAAAACTGTCGTCTGCAAACTCAAATAAAAATAATTCACTTTGTTCCAGACTTTTGCACATAAAACATAAAACGTTAAACTTTTTTCACTGAAAATCCTTAAAAATCCTGTGTTTCAATAAGTCTTGTCAAACGAGACAACTGCTGGCAATGTTCTTATTGCAAACCTTGCACTTGGCCCCTTATTGAAACTTACACTTAGCACTAACTGCGGGAAATTGAAACCTATCTCCATTTGCCTAAAGTCTAATATAATATGAATCCGCAATTTTTCAGGCAACACATTTCACACTGTAAATTGAACTTAATAGTCTAAAAATTACAATTTAATATCCTTTGTGGTGGATGTATTCAAAGCGTATGGATTTAGGAAGGATCGGTCGCGATTGTGAAAGAAGATGGATTAAGCCGGGAGCGATAAGGGCGCAGTCTGAACTTGGCGGCTAAGTTAGCAGAGGTCGTTGACTAGCAAGTTTCTAACTTAGTGGCAAGATGCGAGGTTCGGAGCGATCTAATAGATGTGCCGACGAGATAGGTAACCGATCCGTTTTGTAATTAGGAGTTGAACGTCGTTTGGACTCGAACTATTCTCATGCTAGTTTGATGGTCATTGGAATTGAAACGACGTGCTAAGTTCTGGTGAGCGTTTTGTGTGGCCATGAATTTTTTTCCAGTTCAGTTGAAAGTATTGTTATAACACGAGGCTTACCTAGGCTAACCTTACCCTTACCTACTGTACGTGAATATACTCACAATATTAGCCGAAAAGTGGTTTCTTTGTGATTTTGTACCTCAGATTCTGATTGTTGGTGGTCGATAAAGAGGTATAGAATAGCAACTAAAATTGTTTTCTAAACAGGGTACTTATTTGAAAGGTCCTTAACCCTACGCCCTTGCCATCACGTCACCTGCAGAGAGAGTGGTTGACGTGATTGATGGCCATGACGGCGCTTATCGTTAAATGAGCTGGGAGGGTTGCTAATTATAGGGCTAAATATTTAGAAGTGTTAAAGGAGTCGGGATCAGCTGATTGAATTATTAATAACTGAAGAGAGAAGTCTTCTCGATAGTGATGTGACTGGGTAGATGTTTTTTTGTGCACATAATACCCTAAACCGCGTTGTTTTTTTATATATTGAAAGAACAGTGGATGTTCAGGTTCCTCCAATCTGCTTCTTTTCTCCTTTCGTGCTAGGATAAGGACGATGTATACTCAAATAGTTCACTGTATGTAGCGAAAAGAGCCAGTCAATAAAGCTTACACTGACTAGACTTGCTTTGGAATTACCTACTAGATACCCTACTCCTGTTTGTCCTACGCCGCGCACTTCCCATCTAATTTCTTCTTACACCGCACTTTACAGTTTTTATTTGATTTTAATTTTTTATCTAATTATATTGTGTGCCGTTTAGTCTGTGCTAAATAAATGTATTTTCTTTCATTTCTTTCTTTCTGTCTCCTAATGAGAACATTATGTGATTTCATTATGGCAATTCAGTAAGTTTTAATTCTAACCGTCATAAATAGGTAGGCTCGTGTTCTGAAGTACTTATACCTTTCACAGGGCGATAGGTATTAAAATAGAAGTAGTTTAATATCAGTCAAAAGAGTTAATTTCCAATACATTTATTTCGTCCATTCATGATAATTTTATCGATACCAACACCTACGCGTTTTCTGCTGTGACGAATTTATTAGATTTACTCCAAAAATATACTCGTACTGTTCTTCCAACAATTATGCATCTAAAATTAAAAGTCAATTTCAATATTTATGTAGATATTAGCGTCAATTGAGCTTATTCTTAATGAATATATAAATAAATAGTGCTTTAATAAATACTTGATTCCTACCAAAATCGTGTTATTAATTCCTAGTTATGGACCAACTCACAGGAACATTGCTATCAAACCATGCGCTGATGCCATCCTCTATTCTGTTACATTTTCCACCATACCCCATTTTAAAATCATTCATCTGAAAAAGATCCCCCAAAACGGGTTCCATAATTAATCTTCTCGGTGATCCTCTACAGGAATGTAAAGTAAATACAATTTCCCGCTGTTTTCCACTTCTCCATAGAGTACAGACCACAGAACAAACCAGAAGGCGCAACCGCTCATAGGACATGAGCAACAGTAACAAAAAATAGTGTAGTTTGACATTTGGTCGACACCTTTATCTTTAAGTAGCTGTCTGTTTTATTAATATTACTTACTATAGGTAAGGCCTATGCCTAAACCTGTGGGGAAAACATGCGTGATGTTTTGTTTAAGTTTATGTTGTAAATTCTACGAGTAAAGGAGACAACATCTTACCCCAAAAAGTTAAAAATGCTTCTGTATTACGCGGCTAGGGGCGGGATGTGTATTTTATTTTTGAACATAGCGTGCGGCATGGAATTATGATCGCGCCCAGCCTTCTGGTTTGTTGTGTAGTCTGTGCGCTTTCCGTAGAGTGGAACAAACGTAATGACCGCGGTGTGAATTTGAATAATGTTATTCATGGCGCGCGGGTGCACGGGGGCGCCCTCTGGCCTCAACATAGGAATTACTTTTGCAGAAGCGGTTGAGATTTTAAAACTTGGTGTAGGTACCGCTATTTTGGAAGATGAAGCTGGATGTTGTGTTTGTGGTAATGGAGGAACATGTCATGTAGAAATAGAAGGTGAAACATCATGAGTATGAATTACCCAACGGACCAGTTTGACCACACAGCAACACACACATACACTCCTCACGTTTAAACATTAAACCCGTTCAATAAATAAGTTCACATTAAAATTATTACGAAATTATAAATATGTTAACCCACGAAAGAACACTGTCCTTCAATTTGGTGAATCCTAAGATGGCTGTCAATAGAGATGTAGGGAGAAGAAGTCATGCTGCACAGACCCTCGTCCTACCGTTATCCTAATTAATGTAACAGACATTAATTAGGATAAAGGTAGGACGAGGGTGATGATGACGTAGTAATTGTACAATGTTTTGGCAATTTTATGCTAAAAATCTTTCCGATATCCTAACTCCAAAAGTACCAACAGACATAATTAAGGAGTATTATAAGAGGTATTCTTGGTGTAAAGTTTTCGTAGCTGACTGAGTAACACATAACTTTGAAATTAAAAACATAAAAAAAACAAAGACAAAACAATTTTCTTCTCCCACAATGTTTTAAAACAACATTTTTGAACGAAAATGTATTTTGATATAAAAAATAAGTCAATAAGCGCGTACGCCGTGCGGCTACAGAATCAATGTTCTATCTAAATCGAATCAGTCGATGTTAAGCTCAACAATAGCGCGTTTAGTATTCAGAGCAGGTGCTGAGTATTTTAAGAAAGAAAATATTCTTCAAAAAAGTATTTTTATAAGGTACAATGTACCTAGGTCATATTATTATTATTATTATTTATATTATATTATTATTTATAGTCTCTATTAATATACAGGTGATGTTTTTAGCCATTCTTAGTCTGAGAATGGGCTAGAATATTTACAATAGTAGATATACAACCTTAGTTTTTCTTTACCCTACCTACCCTGTAGGGAACAGCTTTCTTTGATTTTTCTTTCGCGATTTCAGCGTTGGTCCCATAGTGGAAGTTGTTCATAATAATGAGTACAATAACCCCTTAAGAGGTTTAGGGTTAACAAAAACTAAGGTTGTATAGTCTGATGTTTTAATCGATTCACAACAACTGTATGAATTCGTACGGTTGTTCTTTAATACAATTGACTATTTAATAACTATGATTGCCTGATAACGTGTGTGCTGATTAACTTTACCTGAAAACTGATGTTATAATTTCTTTTGTTACAGATTTCACCGTGATGATTCCAAAGAAGCTGCCAGTTCATAGGTCAGTATGGTTTATATTATAAAACTCCTTACGTACGAATAAAGAAGCATTATGAAGAACTAGATACCTAATTAAATTAATACTACATTGTGATTTGTGCCCGATTGATGGCAATAGGCTCGCCGCTTATTACTTGGCTAAATATAACTTAACATAAATGGCGAAATGTAGGTGTATCTACGATAGGTACACCTCTGCCTTACCCTTTGGGGAACACAGGTGTGATGTTATGTTCCGTTATGTGTTTCTAATTGTTTATGCATGCGGTATTTGTACCTATCCTTTTATCCCTACACTAAGCTTTAAGCTTTATCACCAAAAGCAACACGTCCATATTATTGATGTTTTGATTTCTCCTTTCTATTCTGATCTGAATCGACTGCGCTGCTTTGTTTTACATGCCTCGATGCTTGCAATGCCAATCGATTTCCCAATCCCAATCTCTCTTTACGGGTGATTATAGTAAAAGGCCAGTCGCGGATTATTTCAGAAGAATAACCACTTGAGAAGTATCCTCCTTCTGTCCTATTTTTATTTATCAAAAGCTGCTATCGGCAATTGGTAAAAGGCGTAATTCATTATCATAACGCCCCAGTTTCATTAAACCCGTTCACCTCACATTACTCCCAGAAGTCGAGACACAGTTAACAAGATCGTCAAAGTTCGTGCTGCGCTCGTGTTGAGCAAGTGGGTAGCACGCTGAATTTTCGTTCTCAAACACAAATAACGTTTGATATGAAACAAAAGAAGATTCACCAGTCCGCTCAAGCTGTCATCCAAACTTATGATCGTGCACTATTCATCCCTGGGACGTCATAGCTATTAACAGTAGATAATAATGGAAGCATGCATCATCAGCACAGGACGTTTATGGCCTATTACGTAACTTGTTATTAATTACAATGCGTCCATGGCTTGTAAACATTAACCTGCCTCGCCACCTAAAGGAGACACCGCCCTCCTATATCTTGGAGGCTTTAGAATGTACCTTAGTATACAGTGTTGCTTAATAAGCTGTCAAGTAATTTTATCGGTAACCTTACCGGTTTTCCCTATCATGCTTTGGGGAAAAATATTAAACACAACATAATATCACGCCTGTTTTTCCGATTAACTTATTTGAAAATCGGGTTTGCCACGAGCACTTCTGGATATTGTATGATTCAAAAAAGTGTATCGACCAAAGAAATATAAATAACAGGAGATGTGACATGGGGGCGTGTCTGTGTCCGCGTGTCGTGCTCCCGATGCTCATGTCTCAGGCAAATGGCCGTCTCCGCTAACTAGTGCGCTTTCGAACGCAATCGTGATAACATTGAAAAATACCGTGTTGTTTAGTGGTTTCTTGTAAAAATCGAAGCCAAACTAGAAACTTTATAAATCATAGAACCACTTATCATATATCAGCACAAGTATTTTACTATATTTGTGTTGAAAATCAAGAAAAACAACAAGTCATAAAATATTTCTTGCCTTTATTACGTTATTTTTGTTTCCATATATCACAGCGACTGTACTATTATTACAGTAAATACATTGCTTCTTTACCACTACCTAAGTATGTTGCTAAGTGACTGGACAAGCAATGTAAAAATCACAAAACGATCGTCGAATTATCGTTTTTTATTTATAATTTTTTCAGGAACTCCCAAAAATTTTAATAAAATTTTAAAAGGGAAGTCATAAGTCATCTATTTCATAACAAAATACATTGTGTTGAAAATATTACAGTGATGATAAGTAAAATAATAATAAAAAAAAAGCATAAACACAACATTCATATTTAAAATTCATTACGCATTTAAAATATATCAATATCAGTTATACTAAAAATAATTTTATGTCAATAATTCAGTAACAATAAATTAAATAATCACCAAAATTCCATTCAACTTATCAAATTCATTTCCCAGTATTAAAAGAAAGAAAATAAAAAAGTCATGAACAATAACAATACAACACACAAATACACAAACATACATAATAATAATTCACAAGTCTATCATTTATGGATGTCGTTTGTCTTCTATAAACTTATCAATACTGTAATAGCCCTTCCTCAATAACTATCTCTTTAATTTTTTTTTTTAATACGTTTATATGCTGTTTATGCTTTTGAAGTCCATTGGCAACTTGTTGTATAGAAAGATAGATGTAACTCTGGGACTGTGATTAACCACGTTCAATTTGGGTTGGATTGTGGAAGGTAAGTCTTTCCTACGAGTACTATCCCTAGCCTGTTTTTCCTCATCGCTCTCGTGCAAAAACAAAATTAGTTAACAACACTCTTAACAAAATTAGTTAACAACACTAGAATATAGAGACATGGCTCTGTTAAAATTTAAAATTTGATGAAGTGGTTCCTGCACGATTCTGTCTGTCTTATACGGAGCATCGTCCTTAAGGCTCTTTTTTGAATTACAAATGCCGAGTGGACATTGTACTTGTAGCTGTTGCCCCAAATCTCAATACTATATCTGAGCCTTGACTCAACTAAAGCAAAGTACTTATACCATCCTAAGTTGGGCCAAAGTGAGTTCACCCCTCAGGCTTCTGATTGCATAACATGCAGAGCTAACAGACTCCTGTATAGACAACATCTCAACCTTCCTGTTCAATAACGCGTCAATGTGGACACCCAGGAATGTTAAATTATCTACTACTTCGACATTGTTAACAAATGGGACAATAGATAACTGTCAGATTTAGTCAATCACTAGCGTATTTGTAAAATAAATGGCCTTTGCACAGCACGATAGCGATTGATGTTTTCGTGTGAATGAGTTGTACGGTGCATGGTAAATGCGTGCTGTGTTGGATGGGATAAGGTTTATAATTGATTGTGTGAAATTGCAAGTGTGAGCACGACCTCATATTTATTGGGTTTACTGATTTGCATGTGCAGTTGTGGCTAGGTAGAGGGGACGAAGTGAAGACATCGGATTTCAATACATTCTCAACTACCGGGCATATCACCTTCTTTCTTATATCTATGGTGTAGACCTACCAATATCACCGTTTCACAGAATTACTAAACCTTCCAGCAATTTAAAATCCTATCACAAAAACTACTTCGACACAGTATTCAATATTCGCGCCTCTCGATATTCCCGAAACATACGAGACGAGTCGAAACAGACGCGAAGTAAAAACGAAATCTTTGCACGTGGAATTACATTATAAATTCAATAAGACCCTACGCCGTAGGGCTGTCAGGTTTGAAAACAGGCTTTATTTCGATCAATAAATTGAAAAGAAAACAACGTCTAGCGAAAGAATAGTACGTCCAGTAGTACGTACTGTTCATTACTTGTATTTGTTCACGTGGGCGAAATGGTACTTATTGGTTATGGTTTGTACACAATTCTATTTTAGAAATTCTATCTACTTTACCTTTTTATTTCATTTTAATAGGTTGACGTCACATCGTATTTACGTTACAATCAATCCTTTTATCGTAGCGATAAAAGGATTGATTGTAACGTAAATATTTGTGTACAAAGCTTAGCTTTACAAAAGTATTTGAAAAACAAAAGAGCAACGTGAAATGTAATGGATGTGAAGATCAATGCGCTTTTTCCTAATGAGAGGAAGCATTTGCTTCGCAGTGGGACAAGCGCGGGACCATAATTATACCCGTCTTCTTCTTCTTTTCGTGTGGTTAGTGACTACCCTGATGTCAGAGTTTTAAAGCCACCCACGGGCCTCTGACTTGGCTTCACATGCCGTCGAGAAATATCTATCAGGCATGCCGGTTTCCTCACGATGTTTTCCTTAATACTTCTTTATGATTATACCCGTAAGATCATAATATAGGTTCTTACCTATAGAAAAATTCCGCGTAGTTTCCTAAATACGCGGAATTTCTATGGCTGATCCGGAGTTTCATATTACTTAAGTCAAGAAAATCTACTTATAAGTTGACCCTCCTGGAATGGTCGAACAATTCGTAGTTAGTAACCTAATATTCTTACTTTTTTTGGGATAACGAGCACCGAACGAGATATGGTAAGTCCCAAGAGCTTCTCTCTACATAACACGTACGCAGTTTGTACGTATAAAATACTGTTAACTAGGTACCTACTCTAGACAGGTTTTCAAATTCTTACAATTTTATTTTCAGCATCCTAACTATACTAACTAATATTATAAATGCCAAAATAAGTTTGTTTGTTTGTTTGTTACGCTTTCACGCTAAAACACCTGAATGGACATGGGTAGACCATGACCTAGATTAGGACATAGGATACGTTTTATCCCGGTAGTACGTTCCAGTGGGTTAATTTCCGACCTCCAAGCGGGCAAAGCCGCGGGCAAAAACTATGTTTTTATAGTTATGAAACCCTATGATACCTGTATCATTAGTTGTCAAATTGATTCCCACAGTAAACACACATCGGCATATTTTTATTATTTTATAATCTAGCTTTTTATATTTCTCTTGAAATATGTCTGCGACAACATTTCGGCACAGGCATTATTCTAAAAGTATATTATTATTATTATAGATTTCACGTAATATAATAGAACTGTTTTGCATTAAAACAAAACAGTTATTATGTTATGAAAAACATAACATTTGATTTGAAGAAGCTGTCTTAAATTTAACCGATAATAAGAATAAAATGTACTTACGGCGCGTCTTTTTTTACCTGTGGACCTTTCACTCAAGCAGGACTGGCGGCTGCGAGCTCGATCTGTCACTCATGTCAAGTGTCAATCAAAGCGTCTAAAATTTTTGCCGCCAACGCACGGAAAAATTTTCTTTCGTAAATTTTCTTTAAAAAAAATTGTAAAGTTAGTCAGATAAAACTTTATAGAAAGTGAATAATAGTGCTTGTGGTAAGTGATATATAGTGTTACGCTGATAGTTGAGCCAGCGAAATGCCGAAATGGAGATCGAAAGATCACATTAAATCTAAATTGCGCCGGTGCCTGCGGATTCACCTAAGTGCGATAGTGGTGAAGAACGCTCTTTTTTAGGGGTATGAGGAACAGGGTGTAAAGTTCACTCATCCCCCATAGAAAAGGGAGGATCCTCCGACCAGACGGGTGTCATGTCTGGCGGGCAATTGCCCAGAGGTTGAAGTCGTGAGCTTGTATATATGTCCACCGCGCGGTAAACTCTAATTGCGCGATGCAGGATTTGAGTGACGTCAGGATGTTGTGTGACGTCAATTCTTTGATGCGTAGTTCGCATGTGGCGGTGTAGATGCCGTCACACTTTATCCTCTAGATTTCACCTAATATAACACGAATTTCAACAGTGTTATGAACAATTCTTATACTTAAAATAACATCATCTCTGGTATTCCCCGAAGCTTGCTCGCTTCGCTTATACTATTTTCTAAAACGCTTTTCTGTTTTATCCCTCAAACAATACACAAACCAAACCAAACCATAGATTAACTGAACATTAACCCCTAAAATGACCTCAGCCATTCACAACACCCATGGGACACCATGGCCGTTCGTAAAAGGACATCATGTAATATGGCCTTCTAAAATTGAGTGACTATAACTCAGTGTATGGGCGCGGCTCTCTAATCGAACTGTCTCCTTGGTTTGTGAGCGACTGGCGTGATGTATGAGGGTGAACCCATGGCTTATGCTACGGGTTATTAACACCATTGGTATTAGCTTGTTTGATAAGGGGCTCGAATAGAGGAAAATCATAATAAGGAAAACTAGAACTGAGGATTCATATTTATCAATGATCGCTATATTTCTAGACGCACTCGATAACACAATAACGCAGATACAAAAATATGCCTACAAGCCATTCCACATCACATTAAGTTCCCTAAGAAGCTATGTCAATATCGTCAAATTATAGCAGTTTACAAGTTTATATAGTTGTCCGTCTGAAGAGGCCTGACCGCGTACTCCGCCATTATTGCCCAATAAGCCACTAACTCCAATCCCCCACCTTAACTCCAATTGTGTCGTAAACATTTGTATCAGAAAACGATAATTTTTATATTCGCTTTGATACGTTGTTTGTACAGTCAACACATGAGTGGGAACACCTGCTCTACGAAAATCGCCCTTACTGCTTCGACATAAGATAATATAATATATTTATTTGCATAAACATGTGTACACATACAATAGTAGAGATATGCATGCAGGATTACAAAGAAAAAAATAAGTTCAGACATGTTTGCCAATTATTAAGGCGGACACACGTACATAAATTGTCGAATTATTACCACTGATGTGCGGTTCCGTATCATTGTAAGCTTAATAAAATTATAGACTGAGAATATATAATGAGGATGTAGATACGACAATTGACCTGTTTGAATTTCATAACGATTTTCACTAGCGTAGGTTATGTACTGATCAAAAGAATAACGTGTTGGTAAGGTTTGTCGCCGAGCAGGGCTGAGCTCCCAGGATGACACGTAAAGTCCCAGTGGCGCCCGGAGGGGTCGGTTTCTTACATATTGGCACTCGTGCAGGTTTTCATACCGATGACCGGTACGTTAGCAGTGGGTGGAGTGTTTGTGTGAACGTAAGTCGAACTGCATGAGGAGAATCATTGTTTGGAAACATTATTTTTCATCTAATATAAGGATGTTTGATATATTGGCTTAGAACTACTGTGGTTCGGTTGGGTGTTTCGACGAGTTGTTGATCCAAACCAATTTTGAATGTTTTAAGACGGTGAAGTGAGACAGTTTTTAGTAACACTTTGAAGCTTTTAAATTAAATTGAATCAAAACAGTTGGAAAAGACACTAACCATTAAATTTTAACATATTATTACTATCATGTTTTATCTATTATGTAGTAAAATATAGCAACATTTTATGAAAATATGCTCCAGTATCGCTTGTGTTACTTAGTAACAACATTCAATAAACAAGAAGCCATACTCGACCAATATTTAATATTTCATCCCCACAGATTCGAGGAAAAGTTAATAGAAATCAATTTGCTGAAGAATTATAAGATCTTATGGTAAATGTAATGATAAAGTCAGTTTGGTATTCCAAACGCGTTCATATTATCATTATCTGTTTTGTTGATATTATTAGCAGTTTCTATAAAAGTAATGTCGACGCTTCCAAGCAATAACCCGGCAATCTAAAAATCAAATTTTTACAGGAGAAAACATTTACTGATTTTGTCAAATATCTTTTCAACGAGTGGGACTATTGAAGTCATTGATGTATTAAATGAAAGCTATTTTTTACGAAGTCTACCTGTGCAATTATTATATAATAATATAAATAGTTTTTTCGTACAGATCTATAATAGGTTTTTTGCCGAAATATTATTGTGTCTGAATTCCCAACAATAAACATGTGTGTCATGATTTCTTTATAAATATAATTAGGAAAAATCTGAAAAAAATGCTAAGGATGTATTCCAGTCCATAGATGCCGAATTTGACATAACAGCATAAAACCCATAATAGTACATTACCGAGTTCTTGGTTGGGGGTATCGATGTGTTTTTAAAGTGTGTTCTGTATAAATTTGACATAGAGTAATCAAACATTGCTTGATTTTCATTGTCATGTTTTCTTATTAGCAGAAAGAATTAAGAACTGTAGATTATACGAGTTGATGGAATGAAAATCTTGCTTTTTGAACATACAAACTAATTGCACTGATAATGATACAGTTGACGTTTAAGGCGTCTAAGTGAAAATAAGAATCCTGAAATGCTTGTGAATAATTTCATTTAAAAATGAACTCTCCTCTCATATAATGGTAATTATAACGATACAATAACTTATTAAGGAAACAAAACCAGCCTTATAAAGGTCGAACAGCCAAATAAAAAGAAAGTCCAACATACTACGTACGTTAGGCTATATAGACAGATTGTTTCTAAATCTAAAAAGCTTGCTATAATGACACAAATAAATACATAAAAAAAATATGGGTAAGGAATTTTGGAAAGTTGTTAATAAACTAATAAAGAGAAAGTGGTTCAGCGGGAACTTAGGCTTAAGGTAGGACGAATTTTGTAGTGGATCCAGAGGAAATAAGTAACTTACTAGTAAATCAATTTGATTAGAAAGGTGCTACTGACGTAAATGACGGAGACCATGCTACGGCATTTCTTTATCTATACACGGACAAAGTTAGCAGTGACATGCATATTTCTCTTACCACTCCAAACGAGATTTGTACCATAGTTAAATAATGGAAAACAAACATTCCTGTGGGTATGACGAAGTGCCGATTTGTGTGTTCAAGGAGCACATTGAAATATTAGCCGAACCACTATCTGACTTCTACAATAAATGAGAGCTTAAGAGGTTATCTTCCCAGAACAACCGAAACTGGCGAAAGTAATACCTGTTTATAAGAAGGGAAGTAAGTCTGATCCTAAAAACTATAAACCATCCCTCTATTACCAGTATTGTCAAAATTATTTGAAAAAATTCTTAAAATTCGACTTTTAACACACAAAATTTTAAGGTAGGTACTGACCAACTGTTAAACTGAAAACCAGAATTAAAAGCAATTGATGCATCGGTATCGTCTGCATGTTATGCTCTGAGAGCCCTGAGAAATGAAATCAGCATACTTATAACAGCTAAAAATTGTATATTTTATTGGTATTAGATATAGCATACTTTTGTTGGGGAAAAAGCTATGAATATAATAGTAGAAGAGCTTTCGTATTACAAAAACATGCAATTCGAACCACGGTCCGCATCTCACAAAGGGAAAGTTGCCGGCAACATTTTATCAAATTAGGTATACCTACAGTACAAAGTCTTTATGTACTGGTACTTTTAAGTAATATGGCCAAATATATACAAGACTATGAGAGAGTAGAAGAAAGGCAGATAAGGGAAGGCACCCGTAGACTGGATTTGAAGAATAAAAAATGTACTTATATTATTACTTTCAAAATAAAACTAAAAAATTACCTATTGAATAAGTGTCTATATGCTGTAGAAGAACTGTAATTTTATTGAATTGTATTTTTTTTTTATAATCACGTGTTGTTAGAATTTGTTGTTTTTGTTCGTTCTAATTTATTGATCTAACTATAAATGTAATATCATTATTTTTTTGTCACACAATGCTAATCTGTCTTTAATTAATTATTTTATTGTTATTATTAAAAAATTTAAGGTGTTAGCTCTATTGCTTAATTTCAATGTTGAAATACCATTGAAGAAATATAAATTTACTATTTTGAAATATTGTTGATGTAATATAATTATGACATTCAAATGTAATTTATTTTAGAGTATATACTGTAACTGTGTAATTTTGTGTGTAAATTCAGACACATGTTACTTGTTTTATGAATAAATGACAATGACTATGACAATGACCTCTTCTTTTCGTGTGGTTAGTGACTAACCTGGTGTCAGAGTTTTAAAGCCACCCATAGGACTCTGACTTGGCTTCACATGCCGTCGAGAAATATCTCTCAGGCATGCCGGTTTCCTCACGATGTTTTCCTTCACCATTTTTGAAGCAAGAGATACTTATACAATACGCACATGAGTCCGAAAAGTCAGAGGTTCGAACTCGAGACTATCATGTAGTGATAGTCTCGAGTTCGAACCTCTGACTTTTCTACTAAACTCCCGGTACAAAATAGTAATCTTCTCGCCGCAAACCAACATGCAGTCCACAATGAAGGTGACGGAGATCCAACAAATGAACATTACAACATGCAAACAACACAACGGACACAAATAATAACAGCAGAGGGCTGAAACAAAAGAACAACAAAAAGAGCGAGACTGTACAAAGAGGTGTCTGAAGCCGGATGAAGCTCGGATCACGTGCTTTTTGGGGGACAAATAAACTCCGTTTGGGAGACAAATTGTAACCTTTTTTGGGAACTTTGTGTTCTATTTATAATATAGTTCTGTTTGAGGAATTTAAAGAGGCGTGTTATCTGGTTTTACGTACACTAAACGTACGTTTGTATACTACGACTGTATGCAAAACGGTAGTTTACCTACATTCTATGTTTAAATAATTATGAAACAAAACATTCTAGCCTACCCACGGATGCAAACTATAGATCTTAAATCAGATTGATAGTGAAAGCGAATTTGCGCACAAATCACGTTTATTGGCAGCCCACAGCTGCGCAAACAGCCACATCTTGCGCGTGCGCAAGGCATATTATGTGAGCATTAAAATGTACGGAAATATTGCGTGGTTGTGTTTATGATTGATATTCGATTATGGTTTTCTGTTATGTGTTCCATGAAACTGCAATTTTACTTACTTTCTTACCACTTATAAAAGTGAAAGTTTGTGAGTATGTTGGTTAGTCAATAACGCATAAACTAAATAGTATGTACGTTGCACAGGTGCACAGGTGGAAATCACTGTCCGTTCATGATCGACCGAGTTTCTCAGATCTTTAGAAAACATTTTCATATATTTCTAAGAAATTCAATGTTATGGGATCAACAAACTCCATTTTATTTTGAGCAAATCCCACCGGCCATTGTTTATGTTTAATTTACGAGTTAGTTTTATTGTGAGCTAATCTAGCGTTAAAAGACATCCGTTGTAAAAGCGTGTTAAAATTGAATTTCTACATTTCCTATGCTTTGATCTTTTGGAATCTCACAGCTGTATTGTATTGTATGAAAATATCGCTGAGTACTGGACAAGTCGATGAGCGGCGAGCAGTAAGGAACACGTGATGTGTTTTGTGAATGATAGCGATTTGGCATCGTATGCTCCGGCGCAGACCGCTAGCGCTAGTGCTGATGAAACATGGCGTGACTGAATGACGAGTCTGAATGTATACAGATCGAGGAATTGTAACAATTTAGTTTGAACGAGTATTGACGATTGTTTGTTTGTACAAGCTTGTAATAGTTCCACTGTAGGTACACAGTATACTCTTATTACACAGAGAAGAAATAAGCTAAACAGAAAAAGGTTTCGGTTATTATTTAAGGGATTTTTTAATGAAATTTTCACTCAGAAGACATTGCTTAGGTGTACTATGAAGCACCAAAGCGGTTACCGTTCAGTAAAATGAACACCACCTCTCCACCTCTTTTTCACACTGCCATGAATTCAGACTAAAATATGATTTTTATAAGAGGTGGTGGTAGGCCCCCAGGTTACGCGTGATGAGTAGAAGTTGAGCAATAGCAAGTTATATCATTATTTCCTAAAGACAGCAAACATTGACACATTTCATGTCATTACGCAACAAGACGCGGGACGAGAAACATTCGGGACAGACCCACTTAACAATAATAATAATAATAATAACCCCACCGCCGTATCTCTACGTTGACGTCGTGGTGGGGCTTGCGCGCTCCAAACTTTAGGTCTGTGCCGGTAGAGTTTACTTTGCCGGAACAGGTCTAGGATGAGGAGCCAGACCAAGAGAGATACAGAAACCCGCAGGGCAGCTTGTGGCGAGCTGTTGGGCAGTAGCGACCCCACGGACCCTATCTCCCGGGAGAAATCTTGTTCCTCATCTCTGGCTTGCCTTTATTGGCCGGCTGGAGTGAACACTGACGAGGAACAGAGCTCCCACCTCATTCTTGCCTTAATTGGCTGGCTTGAGTGGAGATTCGTAAGAGCAAACGTGCTCGGAGGAAGGAAGTATTCCAGTAAGTGCTCGTAGGGATCTTGACCATCTTCCGGGCTCTGGGATTGTTCTGAAAGCCGTGGAATACCTCTCCACTCCTCAAGCACCTCAGGACATGTTGCCCCCTTGTCGCTACGTCACAATGTGCTAGCGACAGTTTTCGGGGGCCCATTATTGAGTGTGCAAGTCACCCCCTGCCATTTTATCCGTGTATATCTTAACATTGATCAGGCAGGGGACATAGGCCTTCCATAGTTTTAGGTAACCAATCCACTATAGCCACCCAAACCCATAGCCCAATATGTTTTGTTTCTATGTTCTGCAATAGTCCTGCACCAACCGGGGGTTGTCCTTGGGTGCACTTGCAAGTGCATACAGGGATAATCGTCGGTTGGTGCCTCATTCCTCATTCCATTTAAAATTATCTAAGGGGCCTCTGCGAGTTGGCTTCGGCCCCTCATACGCCTTCCAAAGGACCGGGACCCTATGGTCCCGAGATTTGTTAACAAATGGAAAAATAATAATAATAATAATACGTTATCCCTATAGTTCTCTCCACGACGGGCGTTATCCCGAACCACCTTCTCCATAGCCTGAAACTAATAGATTTAGAAGAATCCGTTTATATCAACCTACAAAAAGCTGCCATCTTAAACACCTGTAGAATAGTTAGGAAATTCATGCAGTTAGAAGAAGAAAACACACCCTCATCTTAAATACACACCACACGCTGCATTTACTTGGCTTTGGCCCGTAAATGTAGCTAAAACCAGCCTAAGAGCTGAGAAAAAAAAACACTCCCAAAAATAATAATAATAATAATAATCTTTATTACACAAGAAAGTGATTACAAAATAGTGTGAAGTCCCTGACTCCTGTGCTAGGTGATATACCTGTGTTACAGGAGCCAGTGCCCTCTCCCAGTAGGAGATATTACAGAATCTTATGCAAAAAGATTAACAAAAATAAAAAGAATATGGTAACAACAAAAAAAAAAGAAAAAAGTAAAATAAACTAAAAACGGTTAAAGAAGCCTGTATTGAGTTTGCGAGTGTTTGTAATATATGTTTGTGTCTCAGTGGAGGGTAAATGTGTGTGTGAGTGTGTGAGTGTGTGAGTGTGCGTGTGTGTGTGTATGTGTGAGTGTGTGTGTATGTGAGCGTATGTGTGTGTGTCAATGATTGATCAGGAGGGGTTTTAATGTTACGAAATGGATATGATGATTTTCTCTGTTTCGTCATAGTTCAGCGACAGTAGCCATGGCTTAAGAGTCTGCTTGACTTTATGTAGGGTTAATTTATAAATTGAAAGTTTTTTGTTTATTTTATTATACATTACTGCGCTTTGGGCACGATAGTGTCGTCGCGCAAGCGCAGTACGACATTGGACAGACTCACAGATAGGAAAGCCATCCCGCCGATTACATAGCTTGCTATCCAGTGGCATCGTGGAATGTCGGCGTAAGATAGAGCGAAGAACGTATAATTTTCTCACCGTTAGTACTTGAGCTTCTGAGTACAACTGAGCTGTAGGGTAGTCCCTTTTGCGGAAATAAATAACTTTGAGAACAGCCCGCTGAGCTCGTTCCACCCTAAGCATCACAGTTTTGAAGGTACCGCCCCATACCGGGATGCAGTAAGTAATTATCGACTCGCATAGAGAACGGTATACTAGTGATGCTGTTTCAGTGTCGGCCGCATGTCTGAGCTCTTTAAATAAATAAATCAATTTACGAAGCCGGGAGCATAGAGTGTCAGTATGGGTACGCCAATCCAGTCTCTCGTCGATATAAACGCCTAGATATTTGATACTTGGGACCATGTCAAGGCACTTGCAATTGCAAGGAGAGGAGTCGTGACAAGTATGTGCTATTATTTTATCCGAGTTCATTGATGGTTTAGGTGAATTTGGAGGTTTAAACTGAATTACTTTGGTCTTTGAGATATTAAGCGTCAGAAGATTAGTGGAAAGCCAGTCCATAATTGTTCGCAAGGTAAGTTCAGTGGTTTGTTTAGACCTGTCCCAGGTCACGTCGGATATCAACAGTGCTGTATCGTCGGCGTAGGTAAAAATGTCACAATGGAAAAGGGAGAGTTGACAGAGGTCATTTATGTATATTTGAAAAAGCGTGGGACCCAAGATACTGCCTTGAGGTATACCGTAGTTGATGAATTCTTCGTCACTAAGAACAGAATCAATTTTAACACATTGGCTACGCCCGCTGAGATAATCTTTGTAAATATCTAGAGCCACACCACGTACTCCCATATGCTCCATTTTGGCCACCAGTCTGGGAATAGACACCGTATCAAAGGCCTAGATAGAAGGAATAGATTTATTTGTTATGTCCGTGTCACGTTTGCGTCACGCGTTTAAATTTCGTCCACTCGGTTGAACTGTGTCTGTGATATAATCATGCCATTAAACCGCAAAATTCATGGTATCGCATTTGTTGAGAAGCTGGGTCAATCTTTGGGTATCAGATTCCTTTTAAAACTAGTAGATCAGACTGCAATGAGTCTAACTAGCAGAGTTCGGTTGAGGGTCAATTGTACTGATTATTGTATGTAAATTTCACACCCTCTACAGATAAACTTCGTTTGAATTCTACTTCAATAAATTAATAATGCAAAAGACGGCTGTCATCATCTTCAAAAGTTAAGATTTTCGTTAAACATTTTCAATAGGGTGACCCACTTTTGATTGTTATTTCCATAATGGTGAGGAGATACAGCCTTTTCTTTTACAATTTGTACCAACATTGATAACAAAGCTCATTTTAATGTCTTTGTCGTCATTCCTAAGAATTCTTTCTTTGACAGCCTTAGATAGCAATAGAATGTACTGTACCTATTGTATTCATCTATATGTTATTGTGAATTGTTCCCAACTTTGAAAACCTGCTAAATATCAATACTGGGAATCCCCGCGTAATACAACGTGAGTTTGATTATTCTATTTAGCTAAATGACACAACCGATACAGATAACTATACTATTATAATATGTTGCCAGGTCAAACAAAATGAGCATATTGTAACTGCCATTCTTAACACATCACCTTATGAGAATTCTTTCTTTTGCTTTTTATCAATTTTCAGTGTGACCCTCCCGCAAAATTTAATAAGATATTTTTTATAGTAACACCCCGGAAGCCATCAATCTTGGAATGGCGCGAAAAGTCGTAAACTTAAATGTATTAAGTTAATATCTCCGTTATGTAATCAGTGCTTTACTATCCTGCAGCGTATATAGGCCAGCTTTAACTATTACCTACGCTACACAGCAAACTGACACAGAGAAGCGATTGTCATGGAGGTTTTATTTTACGTAAAGAACTCGTTATTATCAATTTTGTTTGAGTGAAACAACATATTTAGTTCATAGGCCTGGAAATTCTGCCCGCCGGTTGAACGCGTCCCAAAGGGACATGGCCATCCGGCTGGTTCGGGGATTCGGTACGGTCTCCGGTGAGGTGGCGAGCCTCCTTGCCGGATTGCCGCCATGGGATCTGGAGACGAAAGTTCTCGCGCACATTTGGGAGTGGCGCGAGGAGGCGAAACGCCGGGGCGTAACTCCGATGCCGCGAGAAATCGCAGCTCAGCGGACAGAGCTCCGGCGGGATCTCATGGCGTCATGGAATGTGCGATTGTCGCAACCCAGTGTTGGGCACGCCACAGTTGCGGCGATAAGTCCCTTCTTTGAGGAGTGGCTAGAGAGGCGCCACGGCATCCTCACCTTCCGCCTGACGCAGGTCCTCACCGGACTAGGTTGTTTCAGGAGGTACCCGTTCCGGATAAGGCGGGAGGAAACGCCAGGGAGTCACCACTATGTGGATCGCCCGGACGACACGGTGAAGCAACCGGGGTAGGTTTGCCCGGCTTGGACGGGGCACCGCCGTGTCCTTGTGGAGGCGGTTGGTGGCAATGATCTCTCGCGTTCGGCCCTAGTCCAGGTCATGGTATGGAGTGAGAGGGAATGGGAAGCCGTCACGTCTGCGAAGCAGTAATGCTCTCCTTCGCGAGCATTAGGAGGAGGCGGAACGCGTGAGGGATAGGCAAATTTCGCGCCCTCACACCCCTAGCCGCCGCAAGAGACGCCCTGTGCGTCGGGAATCGCAGGCCGGTTCTCGGCCACCGTAGGCGCGTGCTTGCGGACGGTGAGCAACGGGTAGCTCGCCGTCCGATAACGACCAGGCCCGGGACGATGGTGCGTTGTGTTCCACGCGCGCCTCAAACAGATGGCAGCACAACTGACGGGGTCCGCTAGGACCGATGCCTGCCAGGGTTGCGGGAAAGTTCGAAAGGGATACCGTGGCCCCGGGCTACGTACAGGCAACTGAAGGAACACGGGTGGATTTTAGTCAGTAAGAGTCTGACACACCCTCCCGCTGCGCTCTGAGCGGGAAATTTATTTGATAATTTCCCACCCAAAGAAAAAAAAAAACCCTGGAAATTCTTTCAACGAGATACATCCCATAAATTAATTAAAGAACAACAAACACTTATCGAGCGTCTATTCTTCTTTTTCGAAGTAAATAACAATAAAATAACAAAACAAACAGTAGAAAAATAAAATTGAAGCTAAAACTAGGATCATTCAAAATCAAAAATCAAAATATTTTATTTCATATAAACCTACATGGGAATTTATGAAACGTCAGAAGCTAGGTGCGCGGTTCCAATTGGTCGTTTGCTATGGAGAAGAGTCGGCAAACAATTTTACGGTTACTCTTTTAAAAATAATTGGCTTTTACAATATTTCAAATAACAGTGTTAATATGGTATGGGAGGACAGTGCAGGCCTTTCAACAAGTCCCAGGGACTTAACAAAATAGAAAACCGTCAACAAACCACTAGGCCTACAATGTTCTCGCATTCATAAAATAGAAAATAATCTATGTAAAAGATAAATAAAATAGTAAAAATTAAAACCTAATGAACCAAGTGACATGATCCTCATTACAACTGTAACAAATCTGAATAAAGTATCATTTAAAAGTCATGTAGCCAATATGAGCTACGCGACCCACCACGTGGACCTATGGGAGCGTGGGTGTATCGCTCCGCTACGTTTACAATGTGACGTCTTCTATAACCTCCTCGCGTTCTATATTACAGAGGGTTTATAGTAGAACATAAGCTGGGAATGTATTATTATATTTTATTAGGAGGGATGTGAGACATAAAACAGTATTCCTGTAACGTCGGGAGAATCTGTGTCGTGTTGTGGGTCAGTCTGATGTCTCAATCAATTACTGTGCGTGATGAGTTGCAGATTCATTTTTTTGCTATCTGTTCACTCATTGTATCTTAATTATTTTGTTTGGTAGCTATTTTCTATCAGGTGATATGGAATTGGCGATTGGATAACTTACTAGATCAATAGAATTACATATAATCATATAATAAGATAAGTTTATCAGTTAAATTTCGTCTGACAGATACAGATTGATGCAAGTTTTAATTAACTATGCAAGCACTTCACACCGTTTTAAAAAAGAAGCTTGCTTAAGCAACCCTAAACTCTACAAAGAGACCCGCATGATCGCCACGCAGACGCGACGCAGACGCGACGCAGCTGGATCTAATTCTAAACTAGATATTTTCCTCGCATTAATCACGTCTGAGTAAACACATGCGTTTGACAGATTGTGACGACCTCACAGCAGAGAGGCTGCGGCTGAAGTTGAAACCCACAAGAATATTCTCGGTTTAATGTTATAAAGGTTCACATTTACATGCAGAAGGTTCATAGAGACATGGCTAGTTCCACAGTCTCATCTGAATAAACTTGGTGCGCATGTGGCTGTTAGGTTAGGGCCTCAAGATCGATTATATACGACAGCCGTGAGTCGTTAAAACTAAAAACCACCTCATCTTTTTGTGTTACGTGCATCCGGTCTGATTGAAATGACGTAGATTTATTATCTGTTTCTATTGATATCTTCATGATATCCTAGAGTGGGGCCTCATTTCTGCGGGTTCTGGGTTGGCACCTTTACCGGTGGTAACTATAATTTGCACTCGGCGATTTTACTTTAGTAGCATCTCATAGACGTTTCAAACCGATGTTATGACTGGGATATTTGTGGAGTTTTAACACATCATTGTTCTGGCGAGGATGTTTTCATTACAGGAACAAACATTGTTCTGTAATGAGTTTATTGTTACAGAATTTTCTCGACTACGAGTATTTTCTAATCATAGAACTTTTCAACGAAAAAATAACAACATTGTACTCAGACAATTTTGGAGCAAAAAATTAGAAACACATTTGTTTCTTATTATATGATTGAACGAAAGTTGTCTGTAAAATTGAGTATTTTACCCAGAGGCAGTACTGAGGAAAACATCAACGTCCTTGTAGATTTAAATTTCTTATGTATACCAAATAAACACGATAACCAATACATAGAAGATGATATTATTACTATATTACCTTCTATGTTTTGGTTATCGTGTTTACGTGTTGCAACATTCAAAAAATGTTAAGCAACGGAAGCCTTACCGTTTCAATAGTTGTGGAATTCGTACTATTAAGGAATTTTGACAAATCTATGTATGTACCTACAACGTAGGTACCTAAACTTAAAAGCTAACAATGTGTTTGTTATTGTTGCAGATATACTCCGGAGCCACGTCGACAGCTCTCCAAATAATTGTTTGCTGAAATAAAATGTGAGTATCAAAACTAAACTTAATAATTATTTTCTCGATTTTCCTTATATTTTCTTTTTTATCGAGGCGTATGACCAGATGTGGTCGTCTCTCTGAAATGATTTAGATGTTTTTTGGGAAGTTAATCAGAAAACGTCGTGTATATTTTCCGCTTACCTAATGGAATCTGCATAGTAATCAACCTTACTCAAAGATATTCCACAATAATATTAGTTGAATATCCGTCCAATTCGCGTAGGTCGATCCCACGCTTATTCTATCATCTTTCCCCATTACGAAAATATTTCACTGGAACGTAATAATAATCACGAATTCACGTCAATCATTTATCAGCCTGCTTTCAATCCCAACAATAACCGGGCACTACGTAAAATAACTACTCTCTGCAAATACCGATAAATCATGGCGACGTGAAAATAATGAGAGCAGCTGTGTGCCGTCCATGTGGACTTTCGATATTGAATTCAGGATGAATGTGGACATTTCATGATGAGAATGTCATATTGGAAATTCTTTACAAGGTTCAATAATTTCATACGCTTGTACTCATTGAAAAGAGACTTTAATTTTTTTTTTTTTTTTTTTCACATTTTTTCGATCATGTGATTCATAATGAGTTTCACAATACAAATGGATCACGTTACATTGTTATCTGTTTATTTAAACTTAGTACTTATTACGTATAATTTCCCCGAAATGTTTATCTCAAACACACTACCAGTAACACGAGAGCATAACAGACTCACTACTGATTACGTTAATTACTTACTCACAAATATATTATCCATACATACTGACACTCGTGCACACACATCAATTGTTGTAATCGAATAATATTTTTTTTATTTTCAGGTAAATATCCTCTACGGGAAGCCACTTCTAAATACATCACAATGGAATTGGAAGACGTGGAAATGTTCCGAGATGGCAACTACTCTTACGACGAAAACGGCACGTACAACGGAACATTTGAGAACTGCCCCAACATCAACCTGCCAGTTGTGTACGTCGTGACGCAGGTCCTGTATGCCCTTGTCTGCGTGGTCGGACTGCTGGGCAACACCCTAGTCATCTACGTTGTCCTCCGCTACTCCAAGATGCAGACAGTCACCAATATGTACATTGTGAACCTGGCCATCGCCGACGAATGCTTCCTCATCGGCATACCGTTCCTGATCACCACCATGTCGCTGCGATCCTGGCCGTTTGGACGCTTCATGTGCAAAGCGTACATGATATCCACCGGGATCAACCAGTTCACTAGCTCCATATTCCTGTGCATCATGAGTGCGGATCGGTACATAGCTGTGTGTCACCCGATAGCTGCGCCGAGACTCCGGACGCCGTTCGTTTCGCGCGTCGTGTCTGCTGCGGCTTGGACGGCATCAGCGCTGGTGATGACGCCCATCTTCATGTACACGACGCTGATACCCACGGATAATGGTCTTTCGTGTAACATCGTGTGGCCCGAGCGAGAGTTCAACAAAGGTCAGACGTCCTTCACACTGTACTCGTTCGCTCTCGGCTTCGCCGCCCCTCTCACTCTTATCTTTGTATTCTACTGCCTCGTCATCCGTAAGTTGAAGACTGTTGGCCCGAAGAACAAGTCCAAGGAGAAGAAACGATCGCATAGGAAAGTGACCAAATTAGTTTTGACTGTGATTGCGGTGTACGTGTTGTGTTGGCTGCCATACTGGGCGTTCCAAGTGGCGCTCATATACTCTCCACCGAACGAGTGCGCCAGCCGCATCACTATCACAGTGTTCCTGGTCGCAGCTTGCTTTAGCTACAGCAACTCAGCCATGAATCCGATTCTCTATGCTTTCCTCTCTGACAATTTCAAGAAGAGTTTCCTAAAGGCGTGCACTTGTGCAGCCGGGAAGGACGTGAATGCTACTCTGCATGTGGAGAACAGTGTGATACCGCGGAAGAGAGGAGGCGGAGCAGCACGTGCGCAGCTGCGAGCGGCAGAGTCGAGAGGAGGTCTGTCGGTGGGAGGAGGGGTGGGGGTGTCGCGCTCCGAGGCGTCCACTGCGCTGACGTCGAAGTCGGTGGCGGCCAGCGAGGCGCTGCCGCTGGAGGCGCGGCCGGCCACGCTGGCGCCGCTGATAGCGCCCAACGGACTGTCGCACACAAAGCTCTGAGTGCGGGCCTCGCGCCGGTGCCGCGAGCCCTCCAGCGCTTTGTTGGAGGAAGACACGCTGATCGTGTCTATCGACTAGGCTAGAGACTGTCGGACGGTCGCCGGCGGCCGCAGAGACCCGAGCCCTGTCTCTCGGCCGCCGACCTGCCCCCGCGTTCATTTTTGTACGGTTCAAGTTTTTAATATTTCGTGTACAGTGTGCTGTGTGGACCGATCGTGATGAACTTGTTTACTTTCTGTATAAAGTCAAAATTGTATGGAGTCGATTCGGCCTAGGGTTGTAACGATGAATTTACTAAAATGTAATTTTTTATCGCATAGCGAATGTAAGGTTACTGTTTGTATACTGTGTAATTAAGATGTAAAAAATTGTACATATCGTGTAAATATTCGTAAATTGTCAAATGTCACAGTTGTAATAAAATTACGTTCGTGAAAATGTGTTAGTTTATTTTATAGCCATTCTCAACCTTTTGCCTCACCTACTAAGAATCAGGAGCCAAGCAGTTGATATGAATAAACGACTACTATTTGGGAAATGGTCTCACATTTTGAGTCCGTTGTGAACACTCTGTTTATGGCTTAGTTTCAAACAGCTCGTTTAGTTTGAACGACCTGAATATAGATAGAGCACTAATACATGGCTGGTAATCTAGGTTTACTGCATACTAACGGACAAGTCTGTGCTGTTAACAATAGTAAAATGTAGACTCGCTCAATTTCATCTGGATACGTTTGGGCCTGTAGCTGGGTTAAACCAAATTGACTGCAGATGAACTGGCCGTAAGTATCATATAAATACTGATAATAAGTCTGTAACACCTTCACTGCTCCAGTAAATCATGATCAAGCAGCGCATACTACGGTCACAGCAGTGGGCAAACGTATTAGTGATTGCCGTATGAAAAGCAAAGACAGAGGAAGATATGGAGCTGGTATTACGAGGTATATTTCTTTATCAATCTATACTCTCCCATACGTTTTACGAAAAGCATATGGGTGAGTTATGAATGCTCCTGAAAAATTATATCCGCCCCAATAAGCACCCACGGAAGTCTCAAGATGATCTATCCGCAGTTAAAGTATACTCAACGAACATTAACAAATGACTGTTGACCAGATCTGGGCAGCTCTTAACGCTAACATAAATCAGATGTTTAAAACTAACACACACAAAAATACACGTTATTATTTCTGGCTCCGGCGTCCACGCCGAGCTGTGTTGAGAAACTTCGCCAAAACACACAAGAGGGCAAGAATAACGCTTTCCGAGTGAGTTTCTGAATGTATTGTGTGGGTAACACACGACACAAAATAGAAACAGCAGGTCCACTCTACTATGTTATTGTGCGGCCTCTGTTGGAGATCCAATAAATAAATAAATATAGTACCTACACCCTTGAAGAGTTTAGGTACAACTGTTTAACATATAGAAAAAACTAAGATCTCATTTCATGGAAACACAGAGTAAATAATAGATTAGTTTATCGCAGTCCCTGACTTACAAGGAGACACTAGTTACACTATACTTTCTGGTATTGGTAGTTTACCCGGAGTACGTAATAAGTTGGACGTGTGGCCAGTGGCAGTCCTCGGAGCTGCATTGGAAGTGAAATTGAACTCCGTGATGGTGAAACAGACGTTTTAGAGAATAGTATCCCTTAGAAACTAGAGAAAATATTTCTGCATTGCTGCATTAAATATTTCTTGTGATTGTTTAAGAACCACCGTAAGAAATGTATTTCGGGCAAGTATTGAATAGTAAATATTACAAATTATCGAGTATGTTAAATACTTCTGTATCATCCTGTTATGTATCCTTTCGGGTTATGACCTAGTTTCGGCACCAAGGAATATCCGGAGAGATTTTTTAGAGAGAGTAATAATGTTATTTTTCCGACCCTTTATTATTTTAAGTTCATTTCGCAAGAAAAATAATTTAAACACATTTTTAGTTAATTTTATTGTGGAGAGTAAAAAAATTAGATTTAACTGGGTGAAAAATAATTATACTGCGGCGAGTGTGCCTCCATATCAGAAGAAAAATAAAGTTCCACAAGACCCACGAGATTATAAAATTCTACTAAGGCATAGTTTAGAAACGATACGTACCACAAGAAAAGGGGGTGGATACAAACTTACTACTGCCTCCTACCTCCTCCTCATGCTTTTCTAACCAAAAAATTTTAAACGGAAACAGTTTAAAACGGAAAGTTAAAATAATCGCGGAGGTAATTGTCGGAGCTAGTTCATAAAGTTTATCTGAAAATCATTAGTAGTCACAAAAGAGCTGTAGGTAATTGATAATTGTTTTTAACATGACCAAATGGTCGCTCAAAGAAAAGTGTTGATTTTGTATAATCGTTAAACAAGTAAGCAAGACCATTGTTCATTAAGGTGTCCTGTCCAAATTATACATCGCTTTATCATTGTTCTGAAATTTGACACCTTCAAACCTTTTTAATAAAAGAAACGATTGGGTTTTATAAACCCTTTCAATATCTTTATTTATTTATTTATTTAAACTTTTCACACTCAAAAAAGTACAAAGGCGGACTTAATGCCTTAGGCATTCTCTACCAGTCAACCAAGGGTGGTGAAGAGATTACATGGCAGGTGCTCTATCTTTCTAACGTCGAATACCTACAAACTTGAAAACGATTCTGAAAGCGAACTGAAGTAGACATTATAGCTGACAATGACTTTGTTTTATCGTACCTAAACAAAAAACGCATAGCAGCCTGAGGAAGGTTTGTCCCTTTGTGCTACCTAGGTAGACTTAGGTAGCACAAAGGGACAAACCTTCCTCATGCCAGGAACCATACAAACAGAACCCCAATGCACAACACACTTTCTTTCACAATCCGAAAGATTTCGAAAGAAATTCCTAATCCATTGCTTCACATGTTTGAAAAATTAGTCTCCTCGACAACGTAAATAACGCAATTAATGCTGTCGAATTCTCAAAATGAAAGGCATTGCAATTGTTAGTGTGTTAGGATGAACAAACATAATCACAGTCACTATCAATAAAAACGTTCTATATCCTAGAATGAATCGCTCATAAACGATAGGACGAATGTACCACCGTGTCGGCATGCAGCGCCTATCTCAGGAATCCACTTAAATTCCACTCGTTAGGAACCCACTCGGCCGATGACATAAATCTTCGGCCAGACAATAAATAATAGGGGTACAGAATATATGAGTCTATGGTAATATACAGGGTGCATATTTGAGCGCAAAGAGGCGGTTGGAATATTTGAGTTTGGAACTGAATTTACTAAACAGATGATTGGCAGATATCTTTGTTTCATATCGTTTGATGCAACCCTCAGGTTGCAGTGAATGCAACCCTCTAGGTTGCATTGTGTGATACTTGAGCTTCAGTTAGAGAGAATGTACTTTAATTAATTGTATCAAGAAAGAAACGGTTAATACCTTTACTGGTTTGGTACTCCAAACCAGTAAAGGTATAAACCGTTTCTTCAGACTACGAAATCCTAGCATGAATTCCGCCTAGCATGATCGTGCGACGATTTCAAGAAAGAGTTTTCAAAGAACTTTGCTTAAAGATATGTATAAAATATATATAAAAATAGGGCCTTGTAGCAAAACTAACACTAGAGAAAACTATATCCAGACCAGACCAGACGACTGGTATACAGGCTAATATATTATCATCATCATTAACTGCCTAGCTTTTTCCCAACTATGTTGACCTCCATAACCCATGCACTTACTGCAGGCTGATTATAGTGGAACATTTAATTCAGTAAGCCAGTCTGTTACAGTAAGATAGCGAAGAAATATTTATCCACTTAGGGCGCAATATCAGATTCAGAATCGCCTATTAAGCTTGTCCGGTTATATAATACATTCTGTATAAGCAAAGTGATACTTATCTTTTATGTTAATAACAATATTGGACCGCCTGTATACTCGCATAGTTTTGCTAAATAGAGCCCTTAAAAGCCCTTTCCTTTGCATGATAAAGAAAATAAATGTACCAAGATTTTATCAAAGAAAGGTTTTTAGAAGTATGCAGTAAGGGAATGTTGTTTACATATTTTACTACTTAACGAACAAAGATAATAAAAAGTAATGTAAGTATATTAAAAACGAAATCGCAAGATATTTTCTAAATCAGAAGCTTCATTGAGAGTTCTAAATCTCTTTTATGTTTACTCATTGAGGTTTCATGCATGTGAGCGTTTGATCGTCAATATTATGGCGTTTTACGATATACCCGCGCTATAAAGAACGCCATGGCTTCCCATCATATTGGAAATATTGAAATACCCCATCAATATGTTGGAATGGGGTTAGCGTGCACATACGTTTTATATTTTATGGACACGTCCTACTTTCCACGGGTGTTTTTGAAGTCAGTGGCAATATTTTGTAATATTTGGATCCCTAGCATGTCGTCAGAAATGCAAGTGGTCAAATACGTATTTGGTGAATTAAGGTATGTTTAAAGTTACGATCCTGGTTTATCATTTATCCTTCTTGGAGATCTGCCAAGGGCCTGTAAAGCTTGAGTGGCGAAGAAGTGAGCTGTCCTCTACAAAAGAAACCAGTGCCTCGGTAGTTAAGTGGATTGTACCCATCAGCTCTACAGGTGACACTAAAATTATTTTAATATCCATATTCATACTAGTATAAATAAAAGCGAAAGTAACCTTATCTGCCCGTCTGTTACGCCACGCCTAAATCGTTGAACCGATCCAAAAGTGTATAATATCCTGCCTCGAAGAAGTTAAATTTCTTTTGACAATTCATACAAAAAAGTTGTTGTTTTTTGTTTGGAAAGCTAAAGAACTAGCTCGAACGAAGCGAGCTCGACAATATTTAGCATCCCGCCTCCGAGTGGTTAGATTTCTGTTGACCATCATACATAATATTCTATTGAACCTACCGGTGGTATAGGTACCATGGCTTGTTTTCTTGTACGTCTAAGCACGGGGCCCCCAAAGTGCGGCTCGTAGTATTTACTACACCTGCTACGTGGCTTATCCGGCCCTTCCTGTAATCTAAAGCTGATTTGGGAAATGGCACCGACACCTGGAAAATGTAGGCATGAAAGCCTGAGACCTGGAGAAGGAGATGGGTTATTTGTCATACTCAATATGTTTTATTAAATAAACAGCTATTTTTCTGTAAACAGATTTATAATATTTTGATATCAAACATATCAAACTTCCATCTTCCATCCAAGGCCAGTGAACTTTAACATATCTATCAAAATTCTTGCAAAACTAACAGTCACACTTTTTCCCTCACAACCTGCGTACAAGGGCCATCCTACAGCAACGGTACAGAGTGTGGTGATCAATCACAGCTTGACAAGCGACGCGGGCGCCGGACGACGCGTCGTTGGCGTTCCATGAATATGCAAAAATGCGAAATTGTCGCCTCGCACCCGACGACTAACTGACGTGTAACATGATTTTGAATGGGAAGGCATTTTTATTTATAAATATCCTCATATCGGCTTTTTTGTAGGGGTTGCTTATGAGTTTAGTATATATTTAACCAACATTATAAGTTCGACTAGTTTGAGTGAGCAGACAGGACTTCAAAATATTATAAAGGTATCAATAAAATAGGGAATTAATAACAAAGCAGAGTTACCAGTATATTGGGAAACAAATATTTGACAAGTCGGCGACGTATGTTGAATTGTTAACTTTTATAGGTATTTAGTTTATCAAGTTCAGCGTTAAGACTTGTACACACTAGCGCGACGCGACGGCGCGACGCGACACCGGTTATTGTTATACCGTGAAGTTTTCTTAGAAATTGTATTGTTCAAGTCGCGTCGCGCCGTCGCGTCGCGCTGGTCTGCACGAGCCTTTAGTCTCCGACCATTACAAAATCACTAATACACAATGTAGGTATTTACTGAACGTATGTACCTATTTCTCAAATCATTGGCCTAGAATGTTGGCAGTAACATGTTTTTTTGACGAAAATATCTATAGACGCAATAAAAATGTCAATAGCTCAAAGTAATGGCGGCTAGCTACGTGAATATCTAAACACTGAAACAATTAATTTCCTAGCGAAGAATCTTTAGACGCGAGTTTAGTTCGGTGGACTGCGAGCAGATAAATCGTTCAGTTCGTAACATAGCTCAACAAAATAATGTAAGGCTCATAAATTAATGTTTTTCCAGTGCGAATTCCGTATTTTCATCTCAGTAGAGACTGCCAGGCAAATATGAATTGTTTCAGCGAATGCCGAAAGAGTAATTCAATTGCAGGATGATACCCTAGTTATCCTTTATAAGGCTAAATTATTTTAACTATATTATCGATCCTGTAGATACTATAATTATTATAGTTACAAACTTGCTTTTAAGGTTCGAATTATTCATGAAAGGAAATACACAATACCTACAACTTGGTTTGAAAAAAAATCTAAGAGAGCAGCAGACGGCATACCTGCCAGTTTTTGAATTGTATGGTGAATATTCTAGTAGTTTTAGGAAGGTATTCAATTAATGAACAAAAAATAATTTTAATGGAATGCACTCTTAAAATACCTCGATTATGCGCAGATTAAGATCCAGGTTCTAAAACGACTCAGGCTCAAGAATGCCAAAATTTTGAATTTTCTGAAACAAAAAGGGATAACACGAAATAGCGAAGCATTTCAAACGTGGGTTCCAGTAGCATGCATATTCAAACGAACTATATATTATGAGCAAACGGATTAACGCTCAACTTTCACGTCACGACTCAGACAGATAGCGCCGTCATTTTGAATTTAAGAGAATCGCTTGAAGTACATACAATGTTTCAAAAAGTTGTAGGATTCTGTTTTGTGAAGAATAGCGACGTGCGAACATGAGATTAAGTAGTTGCGTTTCGAGAACCAAATTGCTGACGGAACTCTCCGAATAAAACAAGTTTCTATGATCTACATTTAAGTTGAAGTTGTGTCGGTATCTTATAAATATGATTTTGTCCATCTGTGTAGACTGTGTAGAGAGAGAGAGGTAGATTCTGATATTTTATTACTATTTTGTTGAGTTTTATCCAATACTAGCTTCTGCCCGCGACTTCGTCCGCGTGAAATTTCGGCTCCCGACCCGTCGCGTCGCCTCCCACCGCCCGCGTGCGTCATTCCTTCGTTTTCGTTTAGCGTTCTTTCTGGCTCTCTTTCTTTTTGCTCGGCTCTTTAGGTTCGTAGCGTGATGTTGCATAACCTTTCTCACGAATTCGACTATCCAATGTAAAAATATTTTTTCTAATCCGACTTACAAACAAACAAACAAAGTTTACCTCTTTATAATAATATTCAATATATTGTATTAGTATAGAAGTACTAGTTACCAAAACTAATTCCAGTTTTGCTCCGAAGCTGAACTGACCGAATTAGATTGGATTCGAAACAAGTATATCCGCGGTAGCCGTTGTACGTGACAGTACAGTGTAGCTGCAGAATGCACTAGCACATTGTAACTTTATCGAAATCGAAAGCTTTGAGAGAAGTCTTTAATTAGTGGAACTGTGCAACATTGCTAGGTCGTCTTTTATGCATCTGTGAACAGCCCACCATGACAGAAACCATGGTCAGCATCATCTAGCTAAACCGTCGTCTTCTTCGAGACGACGAAGCTTTGCGAAAGATTTAATTTGTTAAAACCCAATAAATAAAGTCTATCTAGCAAGTTAATTATGAACAGAGATATCTAAACCTTGGGAATGCACCACCAACCATCTTAGAACCTTGAATCTCTACACATAAAATGATATAAATTGTACCACTTCAATGCAGTACATTAGCTGCTCATACATTATAAATAGTCCTTTGTTCTCGTTTCATAATTTGAATCTCAGCCGTGCTATCATTGTCTATTTCTATGATTCCTCTCTTCAGCAACACCCACACAATGTTGTTGAAACATAATTCATGAACCTTCAGCGCTGAATTTGTAAATGTATTCCTGTTTGAGATCCTTGACTAGAGAACGAATACTTGAAGTTTCCGTTTCATAACCTAATTAAACATAACCTTTTAATCTCAATGTTAGATCGTTTTGTTTATGTTTAGTGTGAATGTTTGGTTAGCCTTATCCTCTAAGGTCTTGATTAGGGTCTCGATGGGGGTGTTTAAGAATTTTTCTTTTAAATATAAGAATTTTCAACTTTCTTGTAAAAAACACCAACTTTTTTTTAAGCAGTCTTGTACATCGCATTATGGCTATGGTGACCAAATTTGTCTGCGAACATTCATAAAGCAGTCCCTTTTTCAGCAGCGAGCGTTCACTGGCTCAGCGTATAATGAAGCCTCAGTTAAAACAACTTTAAAATACAAAAGTTGGCATGTTTACTTGTTTAGCCACAACAGCTTAACAAACGATAAAGTTCAACCCGGAGGGAAATGCATCCTTTATTATTCATACACAGCGCATTTTCGTAACATAGTATATAATATGATGTGTAAAATCAAAACTTAGTCCGTATGACGATAACGGGTAAGCAGGCCACATCTGCATATGTATGAGACATTAGCATATAAATGTGGCCGGGATTGAGACAATGTGTCTGAGACTGAACTGGCCTGTGGCCGGTTCGGACTGGACTCAACTGTACTGTAGAGGCAACTTTTGAATTAAATGGGTAATGGGTAGTGTGTTACTTTGTTACAAAGTGAGAATTTGAGCACTGAAATATGGAAAAAATAAATAAACATATTTATACCATGTGGGGGGGGGGCGATACGACAATCAATGAAAACATTGTCAAAAATAGTGCATCATCAATATCCTAAATAATCATCGAACAAACAAAACAGTTTTTTTTATTTTAACGTTTTTTTACTTTTCATAGCTATTTTAAGCACGACAGACAGCCAATAACTGAGATATTAATCTTAATTGAGTACATTTAAAAAAATCGAAGTCAACTCTTATCTAACTTGAAATTAATGGCCGGAAAACTTTGACCGAAAGTTTTCTATCTTTTAAAACTTTCAGTCAACTGTGATAGCTTTGATGATCATAAATTACGAGTATTTTATCGAGCTATGATTGCTTTCATTAGCGCGAGTGATCGCACTGTGCGGTTTAATTACCGACCGCTGTCGAGTTTATCAGACGAGATGCTCACTTCGTATACGGTGTGCAAGGATATGCAATATATAACATTAGTACTGAATAATCATTTAATGATGCAATATTTTCGCGTCATTCAAAACATCACGCCTGTTTTCCCCGAAGGGTTAGGCAGAGGTGTTCCTATAGTAAATACACATTACACCAGCTATGGCAAGTCCCATGTGAAGATTTCGCGAGTGAGAAGCTCTGCTGCTGTAGGTATATATGAATGGAGTGGTGCAAGTTGTTTAACAACACCATCACGGTAATACCAACACCACCATTGAGGTGACAGTGCGTACCTACAGTCATACACACAATTAATGTTTATTACTACATTCGTGATCGTCATGAAAAAGACGTAAAAAAATTGTAAAACTGTGACAGGAATTAATGTACCTAACAGTTGACAGCTAATGTATAGGAAGCCCGCATAAAAAATTACCGCCCCTCGGTCAGCTAGGTACTTGATACAGATGGTCGATGACAATTGCTATGGATGCTCCTGTGCCGCTCACATCAAACACATAATTATTGTACTTGTTAAAGTATTTTACTGTGTAAAAGTAGGTACACTCACAATTGTTAACAGCAATTTTCTCCTAAAGTATTATTCGAATATTATGGTGTTACGGACATAGATTGTCGATACCATATATTATGGTACTACATAGTACTGTCGAAACCATATGGTTTCGACAGTACTATGGCCGTAACACCATAATATTAGTATGTATTATGAAATCTGGGGGCACAGTAGTGCCCCTGCCAAGACCGGCCAAAAACACAAAAAAGCACTACCTTGCTTTTCTCGAAGCCTTTCGTCATATTTTCAAACCCTCATTGCTTCGGCCTGGATAATGCTAGAGAGCTCTAATTCTCAGTATAAGATGTGGTTAAAAGACTTGTAAAACACACTAAGTTTTATTTGTCTAGCTTTTATTAATACCTAAAATACGCCGATTTCGTCACTAACTAACTCACTCACTCATCAAAAGTCTCTAGGGCACTTTCTGATGTCCTAGAAAGTTGAAATTTGCTATGCAGGCTAGGATTTACACACAAACAACGAAAAAAATGTAGAAATCTGTAACTTTCACCCTCCCATCCCCGTATTGGGGGTGCAGGTCTGTATATAAAATACATACTTTAGGGCACTTCCGTAAGTCCTAGATAGCTGAAATTAGATGTGTAGGTTAGGGTTTGCAAAAATATAACAATAAAACTAAGTTAGTAACTTTCACCCTCCAGCCCCCGGTAAGGGGCACATAAACAATGAAGAAGAAACTCTTTTTCGTTGGCTATGAAGAAAGTAACTAACTGCTGGCGTGCAAGAAATACCTTTGTTACCCGAATATGCTAGAAGCAAGGGTTATGATTTTAGCATGTACATATAATGTAACATCAGTACAATATCACCGCAAAATGATACTGCTCCATCTGTGTTTCTCTTTTCTTCATTATATTTATTAATGAAATTAAACAATATTTTATCAATTCTGCGTTTTTAATATATGCGGATGATATAAGAATTTACAGATCTTGCAAGAGTATACAAGACTGTCTACTTCTTCAAATGGACCTAGATAGATTATATACATACTGTAACAATAATAAGCTCTTTTTCAGTCTACCCAAATGTCATGCCATCTCATTTACTAAAAACAGAATTAAAATAAATTTTAATTATTCAATTAATAACGCACTCTTAAACGAAGTTAGCTTTGTTCGTGACTTAGGTGTCACACTGGATGCCAGTTTGCACTTCGACAAGCACGTTGATAATATAGTAAACAAGGCGTATCAGATGATGTATGGTTTCGTCATGAGATCGTCACGTGACTTTGTGCGGCCCTCTACGTTCTTATTGCTTTATAGACTTTCGTACGATTCCAGTTAGTATATGCCGTCCCAATCTGGAACCCTTTCTACGACAAATACGGCACTAGAATTGAAAGGGTAAAGAAGAAGTTCTTAGGGTCTATAAACTATCAGTGCTTCCTATCAGAGGTTCCTTACGTGCAGCTACTGAAACGGTATGGCGTTCTGGATTTGGGATCAAGGCGGCTGTTACTTGATGTTATGACACTGCACGGCATATGCAGTAACAAATTTGACTGTATTGACCTTACAAACAAATTGTGTTACAAGGTACCCAGAAGTGTTATTCGAAGGGGGGTGCGCGTGCCTCAACTGTTCCATACAGACATATGCAGGACTAACGCTGGGAAACGTGCACCTCTTCGTCGCCTTGTTGATTCTTACAACACGCATTTTATAGAAATAGATATATTTTGTCTATCTAAGCAATTATTTAAGAAAATGGCTCTGGACATTTTGTTTAGCGAGTAATTTAAGTTAAAATAAGTTAAGTAACACAGCAATATTGTGGCAGCGACTATTGTTTTATTTTTCTTTTTTTTATCACTTGTTTCAGCACTTCTTTTAACCTTTAGTTAAAACGTGGACAATGGTGTGGGTCACATGTTTGTTAAATCTTAGTTTAATTATTTCTCTGTATTTTGTAGCATGTCATTGTTTTTGGTCCCTAATAAATAAATAATAATTTATGTCATACAAATTACTCGCATTTAATTCACATTAAATTTGACAGGGGTTTACCTAATAAATATTGACTATGGTAGAATAGCATCATTATACAAAGCACAACAGTTAGCTATAATATAATATAATCGGATAATATCTAAGCACCGCCCTGATTTATAGCTTATTGCAAATAATAAGCCATCAAAGAAAGGAGGCAAAGATAGAATAGCTGACGCGCAAGAAATACCGCCCGAAAAAATAAAAAGAGCACCCTACAAAAAGAAATGAAATCCCACCAAAAACATTTCATGTAAAGTAGGTGGCCAAAACTTTCGAATGTAGAGACAAGCACCTAACTCTACAAAGCCTAACAATACAAATCTTACATCTTGGTCGTTTACATAAAATGCTTTGATCTTTTCTCAAAATTGCAATCGTTATTTTTATACAAGACAATCGTATTAAGGTATTTATGTATTTCTGCGCGTGACTGTACATAGTTTGATGATAATTTCGATAAATAACAAAAGCTCGCCATCCGACACTGCAGTATGTCCCTCGGACACGCGCAGCTCTTTCCGTAGGTTTCATCACTGAAGTGCGCCGCTTCAAATAATTGCCCGCTTCACAACTACGTAGCGTGTAGTCGGGTAGGCAGTGACGTAGGCAGTGCGGCTCATCGGCTCATTAAAACGACCATCATCTGTCTTCGTTTCAGGAACTATTTCCATCTGTGTTCCAATTAGTCTTATTTTGTGAAGTTGTTTGGAAATTAAAGGTGTACAGCACACAAAATAAAAATACTAGAGACAAACTAACTGGAGTTTACGGTGTCGAGTTATTTGGTGTATACATTATCCTCACGAAAAAATACATAGGCAGTTAAAACCAGATATAAGCGTAAGATTCCCTAAGAACCTACAATTATTATAGGTACATAGAAAAAAAACTTGTCCGTATTAGTCATCGAGCTTGTTTGGATAAGAAGCTTTTAATATTTCCAAAAGCAATAAACACGCACATTTGACCTGAAAACAGTTATATAACATACGATTAATTTGGCCAATGGGCTGTAGTCTAACTCGTATGGATAATAAATATCGTATGTATCTAACCCCCTATGACTTAGTAATTAACTTAACTGTTTTCGCCTACACCTCACTATTTAGTTTGGTAAGTAGGCTGATAGAGCTATTTGCTGTTCCTGCACAGATTGCTTTAAGTTCTGCGTAGACCAATTGATTGATGTTGAAAGATAGGATTAGTTATATGATTAGAAAAAGAATGAGTAACGGGATCTACTCCAATAAACGAAATTCATCAAGAGGTAACTTGGTGTCTAGTGAGGGGCACATCTATAGTTTGGAATTGAAAAGCTGTTGGTAGAAACAATGATATAAGTATTTTATTTTAATTCTGATTTTCAAAATTGATCGATCACCCACTATAAATCTTATTCACTTTGCACTATGATTCATATTTATATTGAATTTAAGGTTTCATAAGACTACAGACGAAAATAATGTTCAATTTATAGTTGGAATCGAACTTGTTTGAAAAGTAGGTCCCTACTGAATTCTTAACTGATAAGTCATCTGAGTTCAGCATGTTTAAAAAAAAAAAAAAAAAATATTTTAGTTCACAACTTCCGATTTTTATAGAAAACAAACCAAGCAATCAAAAATCAAAGCAACAAAAAGCACTGATTCGAATGCTTTATGATCGAAAGCTCCAATTCATAATGTACAAATTATTCGTTTAAAAACTTTTAATCGATTCAATCGCTCATCGGCTCGCGACGGAACGGAGCGGCACGTTACGGCACGGATCCGGTTTATCGGCTTTTATCTTCAACTCAATTTGGGACGCAGATTATAATCTCGCGAAGTTTTCAGCAAATTTTTCTGACGAGGTCGCTACGCAATGTTTTCCTAATTTCGCGTAATTTTGTAGGCTTTTTTAGTACGAATTGTTTTTTTTTTGTTTATGTTTACAGACATTTTAAGTCTATTTTTAATGAATATGTAAATACTCATTAAAAATAGACTATATTTGCTATATTTTATGTTTGTTTGTAAAAACAAACATTAAATATTTGAAGAAATAATAATACCCAGTGTAATTCGTAGCAAATTGTTACGTTCTGTTTGAGCATATTCCTAACGTCAACATATTTACATATTTCAGGCAAAAGACTTCAGTAATTAATTAACTAAAGATACAATACTCTTATCGTAAATAATTGGACGTTGTCTATCTTGAAAATGAAGAAAAATATCTCCTAGTGAAAGATAGTCCTCTCAAAATAAATTAAGTCACAGTGTATAAACGAAAATAAATCTGCTGCTGCGTATATTTTGTGTATGATATGTATCTGAGTAAACATGCATCGGTCATATTGCGCCCGTCTAGACTGCGTTATTCAGACGTACGGTACGCTTATCAGTCGTATATGGCAGCGCATAGTTTTGAACGCTATCTACTTTAATGTCGCAAATATGGTGGCTTTGTTTGTACATAATATGGGATGTTATTTGAATATATTAAATTTTTTTCTCTCGGCTATTTTAACTACCGCAACTGGCATTAATCTGTACGACGTAGTTACAACACTCTATAAGATGTTTTTTCTATTGTATGTTCTATCGATTGGTAAAGATAGGCACTAGAAGCTAAATACTTAAAACTTCAATTTGCAGACACATCTTACGTATAAATTTCCATCTATAAAAATACATGCTTTAAAACTCGTACATCGAAATAAATCCCAGCGATCCTTTCGAAAGGCATCCGCCGTAGACACCTGAGTCAGTGGCTGCCAACATTCAGACGACGTGAACTAATGCGCACGCCTCCGAGACGTATTAGTTCCTTCACCTTACAACAGGTTGTTGCAGAGCGCGGGGGATAGATGAGGTCTTTACGTACTAAGCTTGGATGTGGGATTGTTTTCTTTTGCGACGTTACTTTAAAAAAGCTATAGAAGTTGTGTTGTGTCGATTACCTAAAAATGAGACGATTTTTTTTTGCCCTTCCACCTTTTTATGCATGTACATATTTTTAAAACTGTTAGCTTATAAATTATGTAAATATCTTGTTTGAAAATTAATATTTGCTTGGCTATGCAGTGAATAAAAAAAATTAGACATATCCCAAAATAAAGTACTTAGCTTTATTTTATACCAAGATTTTTGGAAGCTTGATTACGATCTCATGAAGGATATAGGAAAGAAAAAAGGATTTCATTAATCTCATGTCAGAATGTGTGATTGGTTATCCAAAATATCAACCACTCATCAACTCTCTTGTAAAGAGGTTTAATTGAGTACGCCTCTATCAACCTGTAATACTAATGTAACTAGCCTTCTGTAGATAACTCATTGTTCTCAGTTAAGCAAATAGACCCATTATTTACCCTAAGGTAGATAGCTACCTTAGGGTAAATAATGGAGACTGCTTCTGGACCATTTATAGTGCATTTTAAACTCTAAATGTTAAAAATGTATCTAGGTACTGTTGATTATCGTACTTACTAAAGGGTGTAATTAATAATTATACTGTTTTATGTATGAGTACGTAATTAAAATCAACATAAGCTGACTAACTATTAAGTCTCTATTAACATCACACAAATACCTATCGTAGTAGTATATTAGGCCGACATCGCGCCATGTAATAATCTCAATTATTATAATCTTAATGTATAAGCAAATGTGTTCGAGACAGCATAAAGGCATTGTACAGTGCACGCGATTATCCTCAGCTTTCCCCTGAGTGGCTCTAGTGAAACTTTCTCTCTGATGGAGGACTTACCATGTGACTGCAAGGATTAGATATGTTGCGAGAGAAATTATAACATGTTTAATTTTCTTCTTCTTCTTTTCGTGTGGTTAGTGACTAACCTGCCCATGGGCCTTTGACTTGGCTTGGTTTAATCTTCTACCCATATATAATAACCGTAGCGATGTCAAAACTCTGAATTGAATATTTTTGAAAAAAGTAATTGCTACAAGTACTGGGATCGATTCTTATGCAGATTTCTTCTAAATCAACGCAAAAAAATGAATAGGCACAAAACAAAAGTCAAAGATCACAAAAAACTTTTCCCATACAAGTCTAAACGTTCTAAATTATTTGAGATCCTATTTTTTTCTCAGAATGTCAGATTTCACAAGCAACATACTATCTAATAGACCAGTCAATATCGACTTAGAAAAGTGCAACCGTCGCAAATGCGCAGGATTCATTTATATGTTGTTAGGTCTCCTGAGAGAGTAGTTTATACCCAAGTTTGCAACCCTGAAAACCCTGTGCTAGTCCCATGATACTCGAAAAATTCTTGAACTTGTTTCAGTTTTTTTGAAAAATATACCTTAATGGACGGAGAAAGGGAAGTTTTGTAAAAATAACATAACATCACACCTGTATTACGCGAAGGGTTAGGCAGAGGTACCTATAGTACACCCATTCGCCGGTTATGTTTAGGTCCCATGTAATAGGGGGAGAGCCTACTGCCATCAACCGGGCACAAATACAGACTTCGGACTGTTACTGTTAGTCCGTGCTAAATACATGTATTTTCTTTATGTTTTCTTTCTCGTTACTGAAAAAATCAAGGTGGAAAACCCAATAACACTTTGCTTGAGCCGAGAATCGAACCCAGGACCTCATGCTCAACAGTAGCGCTTGCGACCACTAGATCAACTAGGCAGTTTTTTTTATAAAAACGTGGCTGTTATTTAACAGCTGTGCTTTCCCGTCAGTAACGGTTATTGAGTGTAACAACCCTCGGATATGTGCAATCAAAATAGTGACTAGTGATCGTCCCTTACTGTGTATATCGGTATACATGCCTACAGACTGTGCGGAACATATGACTGATTTTACCCAGTGTATGGGCGCTATTCATGCTATAATTGAAGAATGTGGTATCGATTATGTATATATTCTTGGCGATTTCAATGCACATCCGAATGAGAATTTCTATAAAGAATTACTCAGTTTTTGTGATGACCAAGATTGGGTATGTGCAGACATGGTTAAGTGTGGGGCAACCCCTGATATGCACACATTTGTAAGTGAGGTGCATGGTTGTAAACGTTGGTTAGACCACATTATTGTTACTAGTGCTGCGTGGCCCTCTGTTATGGACATCTACGTTGATTATAATGTGTATTGGTCTGACCACTACCCTGTGTCTCTTAAATGTAATTTAAATATATTAAAATCTAAAAATGTGATTGCAAAAATGCCTAAAAGTAAAGTGATGTGGAGGGATAGAAAACCTGTTCAAATTGGCATATATACTAACCTTTGCAATTATTAAGAACGATTGACTTTCCAACGAACTTAGGAGAATGCTGTGATAAACGCTGTAATAATGCAAAGCACAGACAAATTTTAGACGACATGTATACTGATATTGTGTCGGCGCTTAGTGAGGCGTCAGAGTCTAGCTATAGGGTTGGTATGAGCAGTATAAAAAAACAAATTATGGGGTGGAATAAACACGTTGCCGAGGCTCATAGGGAGGCCAGGCTTGATTTTCAGAATTGGTTACTAGCTGGGAGACCTAAATCAGGATTTGCTCATGAAGCAATGTGTCAGAGTAGAAAGGTTTTCAAAGCCAAGCTTAAATGGTGTCAGCAAAACCAGGAACAGATAAATATGGATTGGCTAGCGACACTGCATTCAAATAATAAGTTTCGGGATTTTTGGAAACATACCAATAAACTGAACGTCAGACCTGGCCTTCCTTTGAGTATAGAGGGGGATACTGATGCTGAGGTGATCGCAAACATGTTTAAAAATCACTTTACCGTAGAATCCCCCATTAGGCCCCTCGGAATGGATGCTGGACGCTGAGCCCATATGTGAAAACATCAGAACAAGAGTGAGTGCTAAAGATATAAGAAATATTGTAAGGAATATGAAAGGGGGAAAATCACCTGGACATGATGGTCTCAGCGTCGAACATTTGCAAAACGCTGGGCCACATATTTATAGACTTTTATCGATGTTTTTTAATCTTTGTATTGGGCACTCCTACTTACCAAGTGATCTAACAAAAACGATAGTTACTCCCATAATAAAAAACAAGACGGGAGATAGCTCCGTTAAATCGAATTATAGGCCAATATCACTTGCCACCGTTATTGCTAAGGTTTTAGACAGTGTGCTTGAGGCTCAGTTAACAGGGACGTACTTGTAAATTATGCAACAAGGGGTATGATTTACAATGTGCAAATATCACTATTACACGTTTCAGCAAAACAATGACACTAGCGCAAAAGAAAACGTGGATCTGTCAAGATTGCAGTTGTAAGATACCAAAAACTGGGAATGTAAACACCCCTATACGTGCGCCTACTAATAGCGAAATTCAAGAAATTAACTCACCTTCCGAGGAAAACAATGTTACTTTTAGAAAAAGGGCTACTAACTCCAGCCCCAATTCACCCTTCTCGCAAAGTTTAAGCATATTGGGTGATACACAATTCACAGAAAATAAAGACCCACCCTTAAATGCTATTATACAGGAGGAACTTACATTAAAATCTCTGAACGATTTAATAATTCTTCGTTTACGAGAAAATAATAAAGCAATAATAGTAGAGTTACAAAACACAATTCAGATTGAAATTAATAAGGCGATTAACAAAGTAAGGGAAGACTTTGAGAGTAAAACAGACATATTATCCAAAGTTAATAAACAACAACAAGAAGATATAGCAACAATAAGCAAAAAAATTGAAATGTTAACCATAGAAAACGAGAAAATAAAGACTGAAATTAAAAACTTGACGACACAAAAAACGGAAAAAAGCATGCAGTGCACTGAAAACAATCGCAGGAAAATCGTACTATACGGTTTTCCCGAATTTTATAGGGAGCCAGATTATGACCAGCAATATAGATTGATTGATCTTCTGTATGAAAAACTGGATATTGACCTCACAGGGTACATTGAGGAAACTTATCGACTTGGTAGAAAACATATTAAAAATCGACCTCTAGTTATTGAACTAATTAGTAAAAGAATGGCCAAATATATTATAGAAAATAAACAATGTCTACAAGGAACTAGATTGTATTTATCTGAATTTTTAGATGAAAATTCAAGATCACAAAGAAAAGAAATGCATGAAGAAATGTTGAAAGCTAGGAAAAAAGGATTGTATGCAATAATAAGAAATAATCAGTTGTTGATAGAGGGTAAAAGAATAGAGATACAAAGGCAGGTTTTACACATTAACAATACAACAATGCAAAGCGAACAAAACCAAACTCAATATTACATAGATAATGTTAGCGACAATCATGCCCATTCATTTCGAAACCCCAGACCAACAAATTAAAAATTGCAATTTACAATTTAAAATTTTGTTCCAAAATATCCAAAGCATTTGTAATAAGCACCACCTTCTAGAAGCTTTCATCGTCGACAATCCTGCCTTTAAAGCAATATGTATGTGCGAGACCTGGCTCACCAAAGATAAATTAGAAACCTTGCAATTGACTGGATATAAAACTGCAACATCATTTAGTCGCCGCTCTCGAAGTGGTGGCGGTGTCTGCATTATGTTAAAGGACGATATTGATTGTATAGAATGTTATGACATTAGAGATCTAACCATTGAATATTGTATAGAAGTATGTGCATGTACGCTATCAAAACAAAACCTTTTAATAATCATTATGTACTGGAATAGAAGAGAGGAAGAAATTTTTCTTAGTCAATTAAAACAAATAATGAAAATAATAAATAACAAGTATACAAAATTTAACGTCATAATAGGAGGCGATTTCAACATAAATATTTTGGAAAATAACACAAAAACTAATCAATTTATAAATCTCATGCTAGGGTATAAATTTGAACAACATATAAGGGAACCAACGCGTATCTCACAGACCACGTCAACATGTCTCGATCTGATTTTTACAAACTTCAATGACAACAAGATGTACACAACCGTTGATGAATTAGGTTTTTCCGACCACTGTGGGACAATAATGCATATGACATTTAAACAAAAAACTAGTGATCCCGTATGGTTTACCAAGAAGAGACTATTTAACAAAAGTAACATACAAAAATTCAAATCAAAACTAAATACACAAAACTGGAATAATATCATACAACCGAATAAAAGTTTGAACGAAAACTATCAGTCATTTCATGACACATTAACAAATATCTTAAATGAATGTATCCCTACACGTAAAATTAAATTAAGCACGAGACATCAAAATCATTGGCTAACCGTTGGTATAAAACGATCCTGTAAAAATAAAAGGCTATTAAAAATTCTATCCCTAAAATTCAATAATATTATATTTACGAAATACTACAAAAATTATGAAAAAATCCTTAAAAAAACAGTATCAATAGCAAGAAAATTACACTATATAAATAAAATGAATACATCAACAAACAAAGTCAAAACTATGTGGAATATTGTAAAAGAACGAACAAACAAGACAATAAAACGAGATAAACAGAATATAACACTACAAACAAATAACCAGGTAAGTGACCCTAAACAAGTGGCTAATATCTTCAATGATTTCTTCGCATCCATCGGGGAAAACACCTCCCAAACACCTGGCTTCGAAGGAACGAAAACATCAGTGATTAACCCCACTCAAAACACGATGTTTCTTAGCTCAGTTGATGGATATGAAGTTAATAATATCTTAAAAAATCTAAAAAATAAAAATAGCCACGGCATAGATGAACTCCCACCAATCCTTTTTAGACAGTGCGCCGACGAACTAACCTTACCATTTTTTAAATTGATTAATCAATCATTTGAGGAAGGAAAGTTCCCAGATAAATTGAAAAATGCTTTAATAAAACCAATCCACAAAAAGAATGCAAAAACAGACCCTAATAATTATAGACCAATCGCCCTTCTTCCTACTGCGTCCAAAGTCTTTGAAAAAGTAATGTGCAATCGCGTATATTCCTTTTGTGAAAAATTTAAGATATTTAATGACTGCCAAAAAGGTTTTCGCAAAAATAGATCCACAACGTTAGCAGTATATAAGTACATCCAAGAAGCTTTAAACATAATTAATAATAAACAATATGCAATAGGAATATTACTTGATATGACGAAGGCCTACGACAAAGTGCAATTTCAAATCCTGTTAAATAAATTATACGGTATAGGAATACGTGGAAAAGCCCACGACTGGTTTGCATCATATCTAGAAAATAGAGAGCAATTAGTTGAGGTAGAATTTCTACAACAAAAAAACAAAAGAAGCACAGCTCATAAGATCAGATGTCAGATCAATACAAGCTTCAATCCCCCAGGGAAGCGTTATAGGATGTCTCCTATTCCTGATCTACATAAACGACCTTCCCAAAACCATAGAAGGGCCGTGTGTTTTATTTGCGGACGATATTTCAATCCTTACCTCATGCCAAACAAATATAAATCTAAATGAAAAATTAAATAACATTTTTATAAATATAATTAATTGGATGAATGCTCATAATCTAGAAATAAATTTTACGAAAACCAAATTAATAACATTCCATCCACGCCAAAAAAGTCAGATAAATATAAATTTTACAATTAATAAAACTAAATTAGAAACAGTTAATGAATTCACCCTCTTAGGTCTGACAATAGACACAAATATTAATTGGAAATCGCATATACTTAAATTAAATTCCAAAATTTCCAAGTTTTCATACGCCCTCCGAGAGATTAAAAAGACTACCGACCTACAAACCGCAATAGTCACATACTATGCATATGCTCATGCTTGGTTCACTTATGGTATCATTCTATGGGGAAATAGCACGGACGCTTCTTCCGTATTTATCCTACAAAAAAGACTCATAAGAATAATAACGAACATAGAGCAAACAGACAGTTGCAAACCATATTTTAAAGAACATAAAATCCTCACTTTGATTGGTATTTATATTTTGGAATTGTGTAAATTGGTGCGAAAATATCCCGATACATACAAAACACGAGGTGATACACAAACAAGCCATTCGTTGCGCCATAAGAACAGATTAAATTTACCTCAGTCCCATCTTAAAATGCACTCTTCTTGTCCTTATTCTATGTCAATTAAAATATACAATAAATTACCAGAGAACTTAAAACAAATAGAAAAAACAAATATATTTTTAAGCAAAGTAAAACAGTTTTTAATTAATAAAAGCTATTACTCATTAGACGAATTTTTAAATGATAAAATTTAAATTTTTTTTTTTTTTTTTTTTACCAATAATTTTTTGACTATTTTTTGACTAATAACTTGAATAATTTGACTAATTTGACTGATAATTTGACTAATTTGACTGGAGGATTACCAAACAATTTCTGATTTTTGCCTTTTCACTGTTATAGTATATTAATAAACAATAAATTATGTAATAGATATATATGACATTTTAAAATAATTAAATATGCATCCACTAAAACTGAAATACAATAATATTACAAATTATAATAACATAAAATAAATAAATGAGTGATATAACCAAATATAATATAATATTAAATAATTACTTTCAATAAAAAGCATTAATATAAATAAAATTTAATAATCTATCTAATTTCCAATTTACTTTAGTCTTATGGAATAAAATGGTTTAAATAATAAAAATGCACACATTAAACAAAATATAACTGGAATATAATAATATAACAAATTACAAATAGATAGAACAAAAAAACGAATGGTATAATCAAATATATTAATTAATTTCTATGATAGAATTACATTACAATAAAAAACAAAAACAAGTCTTCCTAATTAAATTGTTATAGGGTAAGGGAAAGTTTATAAAAGCGCTCTTCCTCTCTCCTACCTTATTTTCTAATTTTGCTGTGCCCGACAGGGTCCATAATTGTTTCTTTTTAATTATATTTTACCACCTGTATATGTACATTATGGATTGCAATAAATAAATTGAATTGAATTGAATTGAATTGGGCTATAAAGCTTCATGATGCACAATTCGGTTTTCGCGCTGGACTTTCTACAGAGAGCGCAATACTGAGCCTTAAACACACTGTGGAGTATTACACCAACAGGAAAACGCCCATTTATGCATGTTACCTAGACCTCTCAAAGGCTTTCGACCTAGTCAATTATGACAAACTTTGGGATAAACTTAAAGAAACGAAATTACCGGGGGAGATAATTAGTATTTTGAAGTTTTGGTATCAAAATCAAGTCAATTATGTGAAATGGGCAGGTGTTATGTCAGATCCATATAGACTACAGTGTGGAGTAAGACAGGGTGGGTTATCATCCCCTGTATTGTTCAACCTATATGTAAATAGGCTGATCGTTGAGCTCAGCAGCATGCATGTCGGCTGTCATATTGATAACATTTGTGTAAATAATTTAAGTTACGCGGATGACATGGTGCTGTTGAGCCCAACGATTGGCGGACTCAGGAAGCTAACAAGTGTGTGTGAGACGTATGCAGTTAGCCAGGGCCTCAAATATAATGTCACTAAAAGTGAACTTATGATTTTTAAAGCTGGTACCAAGTCACCAGATCAGGTTCCGCCTGTAATTATGAATGGAATGCCGTTAAAAATAGTCACATCGTTTAAATATCTTGGGCACATAGTCACAGAACATCTACGTGACGAGGAGGACATGGACAGGGAACGTAGGGCGCTGGCGATCAGAGCGAATATGATAGCCCACAGGTTTAAGCGTTGTAATGCTCAAGTCAAAATAACTCTGTTTAGAGCACACTGTACATCTCTATACACATGCAGCTTGTGGGCTCAGTATACGCAAAAATCGTTCGGCGCGCTGCGCGTCCAATATAACAATGCGTTCAGGGCATTGCTGGGGCTGCCGCGCTGGTGCAGTGCGTCGGGCATGTTCGCGGATGCTCATGTTGACGGCTTCCACGCCGTGCTCCGTAAGCGGTGTCACGCGGCGCTCTGCAGGTTGCGCGCCAGCTCCAACAGTATCTTGTCTGTTATAGCGGATAGGTGGGATACGCGCTACGTCCAGCACTGGGTTAATACCCACATTAGGAAATAAGTTTTATTCTGCTTTTGTTTTTTTTTTTCAATACTAACACTAGTTATTTTAAGTTACTTTGTACTAACATTCTATGGATTTTAAACAATCTGAAATAAACGCTTTTTATTTTATTTTATTTATTATATTATTTAAAATATCGTGGTGTCTTACGACTTCCACGCAAACGAAGTTGCGGACAAAGGCTAGTTACAAATATTTATGACTAGTTGTTCGTGCCCGGCGTCGCCCGGGTATATTTCCGACTTTTCCGGTGGATTTTCCAAAATTTTCTTTCATGCAAACCTTGTCTAGACAATTACGAATACAACTCTAGTGATAATCTTCCAAATCCTATTAGTGGGATAATACTAATGATTGTAATACTATCTTGAATTCATGCAAGCCTTTTTGTAAGGTTACTCTTAGAAATTGTGCACAACGTGTCATGAACAAAAGAATACTGTCTTGTATGACGATAACTATTTTTTGCAACATCCAGTTTTAACAAAGCCTATATTCTGTTCAAATTAATCTCTGTGTATCTGTGAAATCTACATGAAAATCTGTTCAGTAGTTCCGGAGATGTGCGCGAACAAATAAACAGACAGACACCAGATTCTACTGTTTTATTATATGTATGTATATGTATAGATTAATTAAACATTTGAATGCGATGTTTTTCCATCACATTAATTAGGATTAAACCAAACAACACATAAGTAAGTAACCCAACATCAAATAAGTTCAAATAGTAGTACATACCTACAATTTAATTAAATGAAGCTAACGAACAATAACAAAACAAACAACTTGAATAAACATTTGCATTTATATTCGTTTGAAAAAACAAACGATCATGCATATTCATGTAAAAGGTCGGTTTATTGAACGTAAAAACAGTATAAAACCCAATAAGGCGTTCACTCGCCCGTTACTCTATCCGAAGGCATTATCACGATTTCGGAGCATTGTACTACAATCTGAAGATTTATAACAAAACACGTTTTTACATTTCACAAAAAATCCCCACCTGTCTCGACCGGCCAGTAAATACCGGTGAATAACCGTCCCTGTGTCCGGGATGATGCACGACTCCTGGCATTCCCGGGATTCGCATAGGAAAATGTTTAGAGCCGGTGTCTCTGTTCTAAGTACTTTATTAAAATTCAAATCTTTATTGCATATCACATGTGTTTACAAGGTCTTATTAATAATGATAAAGTTTACATGGCGACCTCTTTGTTGTGGCTAGTGATGTACTTGAATAATACATGACGTTTGCAAATCTTTTAATTTTGCATTATCGTTCATAATGCCACGAAGAAAACAAACCGATGTTACGCACGGTACAAGATTCAAATAAATTAATCTTGGATTTTCTGTGATTATACATAATACAATTCCATTCCAATGTAATAAGATTCCAGGATTGTAAATAGGAGTATATAGACCCTGGAATTTCCTGTAAGTAAAAGTTAAGGTAATTCAGCCATACGTCGTTAACTACGTCACAGAATTACAATTGTCAATTGTTTGGATTGATAAATGTTTGGAGTATTTCCTCGCTACCACTGAACAAAACAAAAAATATACCTAAAAAAAAACCCCATCAAAAAAAAAATCACCGTCCATGTTATAATTTAATATTTTATTCATTAATACGCTTTTATTAGTTTGACCTGTATCTATCAATCTATCTATGTAATGGAATTTCAACTAAATTTTCACCAACTTCAAGACGTTCGATTAACTTGAAAATTTGCACACGTATCAAGGGCCAGTGACAATACAATAATTTAGTATCTTGGAGCCGATCTGATGATGGAGCCAGGAGGTGGATAGTAAAACTATTCTGCGGCTTCTAGTAAACCTCTCGAATTTGGGGTCATATGATTTATAATAATGACTCCAATATATTGCACTTGGTGTCGACGGCCTGATGATGGAGCCAAGAGACGAGTAGTGGAACTCTTCAGTGGCCATTAGTAAACCCTTCGAGTTTCAGGTATGACCTGAAACTCGAAAGGTTTGATGAGATTAATAAATTGCACTTGGTGTTAAGGGTCTGATGATGGAGCTAGGAGGTGGATAGTGGATTTCTTTAGTGGCTACTTAACTAGTAAACCGGTCAAGTCATAACTTCGCTGACTTTAGACTTATTAACTAAATGAAGAATATACTAGAAAAAAGTAAAAAATAATAATTGTAGTTTAAAAACTACAAAAAACACAATTTTCACACGAACTAAAAATTATAAAATAATTATATTGACTTGTATTGGTTACGATATAAGTATCAATGCAGCGTGTCACTTCTTTTATATCCCATGATTAATCAAAAAGCGTGGAGCGCTCTTTAACTGTGTGTACATTTAACTTATTTAAAATTTGTAATAAAAAGCGTGTCTTTTGTTTTTTTTTAAATCCTTTTTAAATAGAAAAACATGCTGTTTTCAAAAAGGTTCGATCATTTAACTATTGCTACCTAACAACGTGCGTGACCCTGTTGAAGCATATTTCATTGTTTCCAACATAAAATAATATTTTCGAATAAAAGTTTCGAAATCATAAAATAATAAAGTGAATTTTTTCAATCCTATTAGAAGAAAATGTTTTGTGTGAAAATAATACGTTTAAAAGGGAATTGGAAATCAATTGATGCTTCATCAAACCAAATGTTTTTACAGATATTTTACTATCACTATCAGCTCTAACCCCCCCGTGGCCCGTGTCTGTGTGACATAAAATAAAGTTGCTATAACTTGTCACCGTGTCGATAAATCATTCAACATTTTCTATCGCTATGTGATACAGGCTGTAGCGCGTATGAGACTGACGCGTACGTCATCGTAAGCCGATATCACGGCATGAGGTCGCGACTGTTGACAACAAACTATTACGGAACTCTGATTCGATGTAGGGCTGACGCCTGACACCGGAAAGAGTTTTGGCAACCACTGAAACTACATATGTGTTTTATTATTTTTTGTGATAGACATAGGACAACGAAGAAATAATGTAAGTACAGTAAACCAACCGCACAGCAGTGGCAGCAATTTGGCAGTAACAGCGATTTATGTCGTAGTTTTAAGTGCGATTTTCGGAGTGCAAGTGTTACTACTGACGTGCAGTTGACTGTACCGAAGAGCTTACAAGAATCGAACTTTAGTTAGTTAAAATGTAATTGTATCCTGTCAGAACGAGCCACTTAGTAGTGAAAAGATTTGTCAGACTACAAGGTCAAAAACGGAGCTAAATTATTTGTGCCAGACTTATTTAACATCTTAGAGGATTTCTCTTTATTTGCGGGTATTGGAATTGGTTTTTTATTAAACTGCTATTCAAATTGGTAGACTTTGGAAAAATCACAAACATTATAAAAACGATCTCTATTATTGTAATTTAAGCGTCCTAAATAAACACGAACAAAATATTAAAAAAATGCCCATCCCTAGGGCCTATCACTCGCATACCGTACGCTCGCGGCGCCATCCATCACCGCGACACGTTGATGGACGAGTCCAAACACACTCCCAGATTGAATGCGACGCAATATCATTGTGCCGAAACCCGAACCTCCTGTTTGCTTAGCCGTTTGGGATGTTGGTGGAAAAACAACAACCTGTAGATAGATGTTGGTACACTTTTCGCCGTTTATATTGACTGATCGAGACCGTAGTTAGCGAGTGTGCGAACTTGTTTAGGATCAATAAGTTTAGAGGTGAGGGGAGCATTCTAATCGGGTGTTGGTTGATCAGAGAGGTTACATAGACATACCTCAACTTGTATCCTGTACTTAAGCTGGAGTGTTACAGACTACGTACAGTCAGCAGACATGTATACATCGACAAGAATTCATTTGATTTCAATGTCTACAAATTGTGTTCCATAATACTGTATCAATGTGTAACTTTAATATTAAGAATCCAATGTGTTATATGTTTTGTGACTAATACACAGAGATACACTATTATGGAACAAATATTGTGGACGATTACATGAATTCTTGTCGATGTTTACAATCATCTTTTTGAGGCTGACTGAACTATGTCAATTCCTATATTTATATCTAATATATACAGTAAAAAACAATGTGGAAATACTCGTATAACCGAAGAAGTAAATAGGTTAGATTGCTGCAGACCAAAGTTGAATCTAAATACTTATTTTTTTCGAATACTTTACTATTATTAAAATGATCTAACGTTTCAAACTGGGATGTTCGAACTTCTGACCCCGTAAAGTGTTAGAAGTATGATGTATCATAAATCTAGGTTTACACGTGTACGCTTACACGTGCATCGTTGGGAAGCTTCTAGTTGTTCGCATTATACACCGTACCAAAACCGTATCCGAATCGACACATGCAAATAAATATCATTTGCATTAATGAAACGACGCGCTAGACCGTTTCACGACCGATCAACACAAATGACATATTTGTAAAAACATGAGTACGTTAACCCGTACGTTATGGACAAGTCGAGATTTAAAGAAAGAAGAGAAAATATGTTTTAGGAAAATACTGTTACACTGTATGAGTGACAGAGGTGGCGCTCTACAAAGTCGAGTTGTTACCAAAATTTTATGAATGTCGGCACTGTCGGCCGCGTAGGTACTGCGCGTCCGTATTGACAGCCGCATCGGTACTGCACGTCCGTATTGACAGCCGCGTAGGTCCTGCACGTCCGTATTACTCAGAACCTGGGTTGTGGAGGTGAGATAGGCTGCATCCGGTTAGACTGAAAGTCGACCCCAACATACATAGTTGGGAAAAGGCTAGGCCGATTCATTCTTTGGTGCGGCGACATCGACAAACCCCTTTTCCGGTCTTACCACGTCGCATAATTTATATTTGAAGGAAAGTTTTAACTCTGATTTTCAAATTAAATGTATTTTAAAGTGCATTTATTATCATTTGGTTCAGTCATCTGCTATTAGGGTTCTCCATCAACGTGTCGTGGTTTGTAAAATGATGCCGTGATTGATCGCTTAGGATCAGTGAACGCGCTAAACTAAATAAAGTGTGCATTGATCGATTGCCAACCAAAATATTCAGCTTTATAAAAGAGCAAAAATCCCATTTAAAAAATAAAATGTGAGTTTCAGCTTTGTGTGAATATTCGTATTTAAAGTGCAAAAAAAGAACGGTACTGTGCCCGAGAATTTCTCTCACATTCTATTACAATATTACCTACATACACTTTATACTAAAAGTGTCTTTATTTTACCTGCGCAAAATCTCGCCTTCGCATTTGCCGGGAAATAACTGGATAATTCCGCTTTCAGCCAGTTCAAACTGAGTAAATCCAGTTGGAACCGGTTAGGAGCGGGCAGCGGGTATACCGATAGTTACTGTTATGTTTGTGCGTCCAAGTACTTCGCCAGATGTTCCTTTGAGATCCGGTGTAATGGCTGGAAGTTGGATCGATCCAGATTATTTACCTCCTCGGATCTCGAGTTGGGAACTGAGCTGAATAACGAACACTGAAGAAGTAAGTAGTTCTTGTTCGTTCAAGCACCTGTGTGTAGCATTAGAATTTGTTTACGAACCTAGTTTAACTGTAATCTCGCGGATATTGTGGGCGAATGTTGTTCCGTTTTACTTATATTGCGGTCGTTTCAGTATTGTGGTTTCAATACAAATATGTAATTGCTTCATACAATAGTCTGCATGTTACGTATTCCCGAGTAGCTTTTGCCCACGGTTTCGAAATTATCCCGCGGGAACGTATAACCGGGATTAAAAGTAACCTATGTTCTTTAACCCAGGTCACGGTCTACACGTTGCCTTTCATCGAAATTCGGTCAGGTATAAATTCGAAAAGGTACCAAACAAACAAACTCTCGCATTTAGAATACAATTCATCAATCCATACTAATGTGGATATTAAGGATTGTTGTGTAACACCGGTCAAGCAACAATGCCTTAAATACGAAATCATCTTCGACTGAATTACCTGCGGAATACGACAAATAGGAGAATCTATTGATTGTAGAACAACACAAGCAACACTACACGCACCTACTCGTATATTAAATTAAACACACCCACGGTACTGATTTACGAATTCACGAGAAACAAAACAATACTATTGTTTATTTTATACATTATTGTAAGTAAGTACCATCTTATAACAATGATAAATACGCAAGCTGTGAAAATCGCCAGAAATCCCGTTTCTGTTCAAACGTATCTACAGTCAACTGCAAGCCCACGGTTATAGATCGACTTTAATAGTGCCTTTGTTTCGTAGCAGTAGAGGTGGTTTTCATAGTGCAAGTGTTACTAGTAAAGTACGTACCTATCGACACCCAGAGATCGACGGTTGATAAACAAAAGTGAATCGTCGATTTGTTTTGCTCAGAGCGTGTGTTTTGTTTGAAGCACGTTTCGATCTTTCACTCATTACGAGCCAAACGACGAACACCACAAACATACAAAATTACAATCACAATTCACAAAACATGATAAGGCGTTACTACATTGAACCTAATTAATTAAAATCTTAGACTTCAGAGTATTTTTAGTATCACGTGGTCACGTGCGGTTGATAAAATGCTAAAAAGTACAAAAAATAACGGTTCAGAGGTCCTAGCGCAAACTGTGCGCGACGTAAACGTAACCCAAATTCGAATGCTTTTTGAATAAAAATACAACTATCCTAAAGCATTTTGGTTTATATTTTTGCGACAAACTATAAGTATAACCCATAGACTGATATTTATGAACATTATGTGCGAAAAGAGTATTTTCAGTTTTAAAACCTCACGTTTAATCTTCGCTTGAGTAGAGTTCCCTTGTTAAGTGTACCCACCTACACAGTGAAATAGAGATCTATTCGCAACCAAAAGATGGACCAATAAAAACCTAAACAAAAAGAAGGCTTTAATTTAAAAAAACTTAAATATACAAGCTAACTAAAAAAACTTGGACAGTTTATCAGCCCTGAAGAATAAACAGCCAGTTACTGCGGATGGTCTCACCTTCACCGACTCTCCCTCCTCCCTCCTGATCCGAATTCAATTCCTTTTAACGTTACTAAGTACGTTTATTTAACTTCAATCAGCTGGGGTGGGCCTCCCAGCTGATTGAAGTTAAATATAGGAAAGCAGATGTTGTGTGCTTTTCCTACCTCTAATCTACTTTATCAGATGACGAAAATAATTATATTTATATTGTTGAATAATACTATTCACAGGCTGACATGACATAGTCACAAATTGTTTTATTTTGACACTAACAAGTTTGTTAGTGATTTTAAGTGACCATAAAGAACTTTATCTCTGTCCCATTCCGTAGACATCTGATTGCTATGTTGAAAGTATAGTAATATTAATGAGATTATCAATACTAATATTATAAAGAGTTAAAATTTCTTTGATTGTATGTAGGGAGCAAAGAGCCACGTCGCCTTTTTTACAAAAACCATCAAATTATACGAAGTACTCTAACGTCCATTTTAAATGTGGCCGTGGAACAACGCGACTGCAGGCTGCACTACCCATTCGCTTTGGTGGGCTCGGCGTCCGCTAAATTTCTAGTAAGCTATAAGCTCACCGGCGTTCAATTCTGTCCTTGGTCCACAGCACCGAAATGTTTATCACAAGAATCTTAGCCCCTTCTCGGGTTGACTCTGAACACGGGTTGAAACGGCACGTGTTTGATCGATGCGGTAAACGCCTGGAAAGTGGCTTGTTCGGATACGGTTCAGCCCGTCTCGCGAGAAACAGAGATGAGCCGCTCCGCGGGTTGGTATGAAATAACTCATTAATACGTCCACCAATACTGCTGAGCGTGCCCGCCTGCTGGCTGTGCGAGAATGGAAGTCTGGCTATAGGCATTACCGTCACCACGCAACCGTCGTTCGCGAGCCAGAAAGTGGCCATGGTGTCCGAGGCAGTCGAGTAAGTACGCTACTTGTCTGCGACACGACCACCATGATGGACACCATGGCCTATCCTGCAACAAGAGCGCTGGTTGGACGGCACGGCACGTCAGCAACATGATCCGTCGGACTCTTAGAACCCAATGGCTACGCAAGCAACGATGGGAAGATGCCAGACGGAATTACCATTGCCTTGAAAGTTTAATAGGCCGTTGGTGTGGGATTAACCCCTGTCGACAACCTCGCACTATCCCATTCCTCTAGCACGGCGGACTGTGCCAGGCGGCTGCAACAGGAGCAGAAAACTTCAAACTGCGTAGATATAACAACCTTATATGTATATGTTTGTGCCGTTTTGGGTTGAAACACGAGAACCGTGGGGTCCGACTGCTCATCGAGTATTTCCGGACATCACCCAAGTGGGCAGCTATATTTTAGGCAAAGAATCAGCATTACCATCCAACGTGGCAATACTGCCAGCCTTTTGGGCACTTTTCCCATTGATAGCGATGCGGAAGATTTTTTTTATGCCCAATGAGCTCTTCCCTTTTTTTATATACTAAGGTACTGTAGGTACATAATATATTTTAGTTTTAGACACTAGATAGAATATTAGCATCAATAGTACCATTTACGATTCAAGCCAGATTTTTTTTATTTCTGTATAATCCTAAGTCTATTAATTAATGGCAAAACGCTGAACACAGTTTGTAGTCGCCCTTATGCGCAGGAGTTTGATCAGTCGCGGCCGCCATGTTATTGTTTCGCGGTTATTTCAGGAGACGCGCTCGATATACGGAGCGTTTGTCTGTCTGTCTGTCTGTGTGCTGTGTAACATAGAATTACGAACGACGATGTCGATAATTTTATATTTTATTTGATTTTGTCCGCGGCTTTACCCGCTCGGCGGTCGGAATAAAAAATCTATATAATATATGAACCTTCTGCATGAAAAACATGGCAACTTACATGGTTATCGGTCAAACGGTGTTGGAGTTTATCAATCTCATTTAGAGGCAGGATTTTTTAAATGGACCAGTAGGTAATGGGAGGTACCTTAACCGTTGTTACAGCTACAGGAAAAAGGTCTTTGGAGATTGTTGTTATCTTTTAAAAATATTGTGATCTACAGTCACAGTTTAAAAAAAGAGTAGGTATAGACAGCAAGAAAATTGCCAATTTTTGCAAAAAGTTTCTTAGCTTTATCTCGCAAAAACTTTTCCCATACGTTTCGTAGGAAATGAGGCACCAACTCACTTTTAGGGTTCCGTACCTCAAAAGGGAAAAACGGAATCCATATGGGATCGTTTCGTTGTCCGTCTGTCAGTCAGCCAAGACCCTTTTTCTCAGGAACGCGTGGAGGTATCAAGTTGAAAACCTATGTAGCTCTACGGTCCCTTGGAGCTCTAAAAAAACAAGCTTCTAAGTCATCGCAATAAAAAAATACAGCCGTTTATGCGACATTTGTAAATTATTTCATCATCACTTCTCAAAACGATGAAGGAAAACATTGTGAGGAAGCCGGCATGTACTAGAACCATAAATAGACATATGACATCTACCAACCGGCCCGCGTGGTGGATTACGGCCCACTTCCTTTCACCGAGAGGAGGCCTGTGGCGTGGCCCAACAGTGGGAACAATCATATAGGCGACATAATCTGACATTCGCAAATAAGTCAAAACCTATAGGGTAGGTACTTCCCGTTGACCTAAAATCATTAAATTTGGCAACAAGCATGGTGTCACAGCACAAGTAATGGAAAATGTCCGAAAATCGTTAAAATGTAGTATTATCAAGAAAAAAAAAAAAAAATTACAAACTTACATTTGAAATGAAAAAATGAAAAATGCTTTATTAATTATACAAGTAAAATTTAACAACTAGTGATTGGAGTCTCCTTTTAAGCAAAAAAGCCTGTGTTAGGAGACTCCGCTCTTCCAAAACTTAAAATATTAACATAAAATTACTTGTTTTAAGTGTAATAAAAACAGGCGATTTAAAATAAAAACAGACAATTAAAACTAGACAAGAAGCATGCAAATGTGTGAGTGAGAGTAGGGGTGTGTTACTGTGAGTATAAAGGTGTGTAAATTTGAATTTGAATGTTGAATGTGAGCATCGGTGTGTATGAAAGTTAAGTGATAGTGTGAGGGTTTGTTAAATTTAATGTAAAATACAGAGTGAGTGTAAGTGGCAATGAATGAATCAGACTGTATACGACAAGTACGAAAGATGAGAGCATTAAGTGTAAGGTTTTATTTTATTCCAGTAGCTTCTCCGTGTCATCATAAGTAAGTGGTTTTATCCAGTTATTTACTATTTTTTTAGTGTCAGTTAATTGTTTATTGTATATGTAGATCTCTTTGTTAACTCGATTGTAAAGCTGAGCTGAGCGTTTGTCGTATTGAATCCGGGCGAACTTGGTTTTAGTTTTAGGAACTTCAACTATTATATCCTTTCTTCTTTTCAAGGTTAAGCTGGGATCAAATTTAAGAGTTTTATGTTTCCTGAGAATAGTTTTAATTATATATAGTTTGCGAACAGAGTGTAAATTACTTATTTGATAAAGACTTTGTGTAGGGTACCTTAGGTTTTTGAAGTACATTAATTTAATTAGAGCCCGTTGTCCCCGCTCCAGGTCTATGAATTTAGTCTTAGCCGCCCCACCCCAAATGGGGATGCAATATACTACGACAGACTGGACTATAGCTATGTATATTTCATTGAGTAGATTTCTGGGTTTATTTGTGTTAGCGGTTATTTTATTTGGCACGATATGCCTTAAATTTTTGAAAATCCAACTCAGTTTTCTAATTCTGTTGGTAACTTGTTCCAGATGGGAGTACCAAGATAATCTTTGGTCAACAACAATACCAAGATATTTGGTTTGAGAAACTTTGACTAATGTTGGACATAGGCAGTTAATTGGATTTTCACACTCGTGTACCTTTATAATAAAGTCGGGGTTTGGTTGTGTCCTGTGTGATATGCTAAAACATATGTAATTGGTTTTAGCTGTGTTAAGTGTAAGTAAGTTATTTGAGAGCCATTTAGCAATATGAGTCATACCAGCTTCAGCACTTCTAGCAACATCGTCCCAAGACTTCCCAGAAAACACTACTGCAGTATCGTCAGCGTAGGAAAAAACTCTAGCGTTATTTATTTTAAGGTTGCAGAGGTCATTAACGTAAAGCAGGAATAATGTAGGGCCAAGCACACTTCCCTGAGGCACACCAAAAGTGACTTTTGCATCGTTACTAACATATTCTCCTACCTTAACTCTTTGTTTCCGGTTCGAGAGGTAGTCGGTAAACATTTTAAGTGGAATTCCTCTTATACCTGACGTTTCTAATTTGTTCAAGAGGACAGGAACAGAGACGGTGTCAAACGCTTTTTTTAGGTCCAGAAAAACCGTCAGACATTTGTTACCACTATCCAGATTACCAGTCACTAGGGAGCTAAGAGCAGTAACTGCATCCTCGGTTGATAATCCCGGCCTGAATCCAAATTGCGAGCTGCTTAAGATGTTAAATTTGTGTAGAAATTTCAAGAGCCTCTTGTTTATAAGCTTTTCAATAATTTTCGATATGGCTGGCAAGATGGATATAGGTCTGTAATTGTTGACATCGTCTCTGTCCCCACCCTTGTGAACAGGAGTGATTATAGATTGCTTAAGTGGTGCAGGGAAGCTGCCCTTTGCAAAGCAAAGATTGGCCAAGTGGGTTATTATGGGAACAATATCTTGTCTAATATGTTTTAAAAATCTTGTGGACACGTTGTCCCAGCCGGGTGCACTGTCAGAATTTAGGCTCATCAAGACCCCATCGACTTCTTCGGTATCCGTATCCAAAAGAACAAACGAGTTTATCTGTGTAGACAGTGTTTCAGAATTAAAATAATTTATGTTGTGTGCTGAAGGTTGAACTTTTTGGGCTAGCTCTTTGCCAATATTTGCAAAGTAGTTATTAATTAAATTAACAGACTCAGTTGAATTTGATCTCATTTGTAATAATTCAGTGTTATGACTTTTTGTTTTATTTGTGTAAGTTAAGGTTTTAATGTTTTGCCACAATAATTTATTATTTGTTACAGAATTAGCTAGTAGGTCTCTTTCGAATTTTCTTTTTAACTTTTTTATTAGGTTATTACAGTAGTTGCGATATCGACGGTAAGTTATTTTTAGGATATTATCAAAAGGGTCGTTACGTGCTTTTTTTTGGAGTTTGTTGCGATTCCTAATGCATCTTAGTAAACCGGCAGTTATCCATGGCTTAACAATACGCTTGCTGTTAGGAATGGCTTTAGTAACAGTGCTTTGATTAATAGAATCAGTTAATTTATATATTAGTAGGTCAGTTAAATGGTCCGGGTCATTACAAAACAGTAGGTCTGCTATATTATTTTCTCTAATGTGGTTTAAGGCTTGATCAAAATCAATAGATATTTTAGTTTTGCTGGTAATAACTTTAGTTTTTAGCTTAGATAACGATAGAAAGGTAGTGAAGTGGTCGGTGATGGAAGTGTGTAATATAGCAATAGAAGCAGATATTTTCTTTTTATTTATTTTGATCATAAAATGGTCTAAACAGTTGGATTCACGAGTAGGTAAAGTATGTCCAGGTAGTATTCCGTATAGTGATAACATGTTTAAATAGTTTACCCTATTTCTGTATTCATGTGGCGGCTCAGTGTCTTTGGATTTGAGATTTATGTTAATATCCCCCGCTATAATGATACTTTTATGAGAAGTTAAAGTATTGAGGTGGGTACTAAGAGAATCTACAAACATTTCCGTGTTTGGATTGGATGGGGATCGGTACACGCCTAGAATAATATTATTAAGTACTTCCAACTGTAGACATGAAGCATGAGTCAGGTTTATTTCTTTAACTTTAGGTTTTAAGTTTTTTTTTACGTAAAGTACTACACCGTCATTTTGATTTAGTTGACGAGTAGTTGAAAAAGAGAGATAGTTATCAAGTTGAGGTATAGGTTTATTCGTGTGTAGCCTACATTCGGTTAAAATTATGATATCAGTTTCAAATTTTAATGTTGACAGTAAAAGTGTGAAGTCTTCAAAGTTGTAAAAAATGCTCCTTATGTTCTGAGAAATAATGGTCAAGTCTTGTTTACCAATTTTAATATGATCGTGCAGCTCCGTGCAGGCACATTGGAATGCGCGCGCAACTTCGATCTGATCGATCTCATCTAGAGTTTGAAGGGTGTCACCCATTTGTGTGAGTAATAAACTGAATAGACGTTGCCACAAAGTAGATTAGAGATATGTAACGTACAAGTTATATTAAGACAGTAACCACGCGTTCTAGGCTGACTGAAGCTCGGATTAGAGTACTGGGTTATTTTTAAAGTATACAGCATGTTTGTGTAAGTGTGAGTATCAGTTGTGTGTATGTGTGTGTTAACATGTATTATGATAGTTATATTTATACATGAATGAAGAAAATACAATAAAAAGTGGTACACTGAAAAATTACTCAAACCAAAAGAGTCGCCTTTTAGGAAAGATATAGTAAGAAAAAACAATGAGATAACCACAACAACAGTATTAATTATCACATAGTCGGGTAAAATATGAAAGTAGTGTGGTTGATTATTCGCTGGTAGTCATTTGGCCCCCATGAGCTTATGTATCTGTTCTTCAGTTCTAATTGGAATGGTGGGCGAACCTTCATCTTTCTTTACATAGACCTTTCCATAAGCTGTCCAGCAGAATTTGTAAGCTCCTGACTTCGTTAGGTCCCTGGCCAGGAAGTGAAGGCGAGACCCTTTAGCTGTCAGGTGGTCGCTTAGGTATATTGGTGTGTCTTCCTGTGATTTAAATCCTAAGTGCTTACAGCTCAGTCGAGACTTATGCTTAATGTAGTAAGCTCTGCTCATTCTCATAAAATCAGACTTAAGGAATGTGGACCCAGTTTCGACAATGATGGGTTGATTCAGGCTTTCGCTGTTTTTTCCACGAAGTCGATATATATCCTTCACATCCGATTTCTCAATTTTACATTCTATGTTTCGCGAAAGACAGACAATCATGTCCACCAGGTCTTCTTTGGTCTCATTGTTTCGTTTTGGAACATTTTTAATGACGAAATTAGCTTTGCGACTTCCTATCTGCATTTCCTCCAATTTACTCTCCAGCACCTCAATATATTGCTTGTCCTCCTTGGTCTGGCTCTCTAGTTGAGTAATTTTTTTATTGAGAGCCTCATTTTGTGCAGTGAGATAGCTAATTGAGTTTTCAATACTAAGGTTAGTTTGTTGGATTTCTTTTAAGGTTGAGGTCATCTGTTGTATTTCATTGCCATGTTTAGTCGAGAAAATAGACATCATTTCCTTAATTTCATGTTTAAACTCGTCCAGCTGATCGCATAAGGAGATTTCTTCTCTACTCCTTTTAGTGCGTTGGAATACATAGTTCAATGGCGTTACCGGCTGATCTTTTTCCATCAGACTAAGCTCAGAATCAGAAACAGATTTGTTCATCGGCGAGCCCATTAATACTAGGATAGCAGCGGTAATGAGGAGGTACGATTTGCTACTTATAGTATGACGTAGTGCGCTCACTTAGTGACAGGGGAGTGACCCAATTAGCAGGATCCGCAAAAAATTGTAACACAATTAGGTATTGGTGTCGTCTGCTAATGAGGGGGCGGGGCCACCGTTCGGAAGTTCTCCAATCAATTAGCACTGGGGCGTTTTTAAATATTAAAAGTACTCTCACGTGTCCTTGAAGGTGGAGCTTGCGCTGCTTGGTCCGATCAAGTACCAGGCGTGCAGAGGTATTACACGTTCCAGCGTCTCAAGTGGCTTGTGAATTTGAACTTCCTCTAATGTTATGCACTCCTATTATTTTGAAAGATTTAATTTCTGAATTAATTTACTAAATTGTTTTTAAAACAAGTAAGTACAGAACTAGAGACACGTTAGCACCTTACGGCGGTCCGGGGGAAGAGTCCAAAATTTGCAGTTGGAGAATTGACCGTGACGTATATCGCTGTACTGGAGAACATGTTTTTCGACTACAATATTAAGTTTGTGTTTGGTATATATTCGTCCCAACTACGGATCCCTTCATTGTGCGTGGTCCGACACGCACTTGGCCGGTTTTTAGGGTTCCGTAGTAAACCAGTAACCCTTATAGTTTCTCCATATCCGTCTGTCTGTCTGTCCGCGGCTTAGCTCAGAGACGGTTACTACTAGAAAGCTTTAATTTGGCATGGGTATACATACTCGTATTAATCACGCCGACGAAGTGGTAAAATAAAATCAGGAAAAATATATTTTTTTAGGGTACCTCCCCTACACGTAAAGTGGGGATGTTTTTTAAATGGTTGTACTTGGATTTGTGAAAAAAATCACAGCAGTACCTAGTATATATAACGAAATTAAAGAGAAAACTATCACAGCTAAGTAGGCTGTACACGTTAACGAGTAATAATCGACCAACTTAAAGGACATCATTCATTTCGTACCCAAAAATTAACGTCAGAAAAAAAAATGCTATTTTCTTATGGGAAATAACATCTTGAACATTTTTAATATTACAACTAAAGTCTACAATTAACCTCCAGGCTGCTATTTGAGTTTGAAAGTAGGTACCAAAAATCATATTTATGCCAACAATATTTTGGACATTCGTTTAAAGACGCAAAAATTTATTGCCCATTGTAAAAATGCGTTTGTGACTAAAAGAAAGCTTTCGATTCAATCGAGACTTGGGCTGTACTACAGCTGCCACCGTTGAAGAGATTCAACGGTGCCAGATTCACTATCGGTAAATCGAGGTGCTGCAGTGTCTATATGAAAACACTACTACAGGACACTACTGTCGGTCGGACAGTCCGAGTCCAGGCCCTCATAGTCTCGATGTAGATAGCGATCGTTATACGACCGAATTCAGTCGCAAAGTCCTAATGGCGTCCCTCGACGGTCAAAATTGCTTGATAAGCACGAAAAAATCACGTGAGAAGCACGTCGCACGCGTCTGGTGACGCCATTAGGACTTTGCGACCGAATTCGGTCGTGTAGTGATCGCTATATATGTCGAGACTGCCGCCCCAACCCGGTAAAGTGCCGGCGCCGAGTCGGTGCCAGCGGGCCACAACCGGCAAACCCCGCTGGCATCGAAAAAGCGACACTTGACACGCATAGTGTCGCCTTTTCGGTGAAAGTCGGGCTTTACGGTTGTGGCGCATGGCGCGCTGGCACCGATTCGATGCCGCTGGTCCTTTACCGGTCAAATAAATATTAACTTTTTTGGGTAGTTTTTGAGGCTTCAATAATACGTACTTGTTCCACTTATGTACTTCCGTGTATGTTGATGATGTTACAATAACTTCCTGTCACTGTTACATAGCAATTAGTGGCATACGAATTTGTGTAGAATCACAACTAGAAAGAGGAAAATAAAAACTGTTAAAAAAACACACTTCCAAAAAACACTACAAAGTGAAAAACAACTTTAATTTTGGAAGTCTTTGGCAAACAACGAAAATACAAAACGAAGACACCGACGAAAAGGGTGGTAGACGTAATCATTTTATCAATTTTTATTAGAGCAAATTCTTTAATCAAAAATAAAATATCTGTTTTTCATACATTTATGTTCGCATATTTCGTCAAAACGTATGGAGCAGTTGATTTATAGGTATAATATTTAAACAAAGATAGAATCGTGTTTTGTTCATACTTAATCAAGCGCACATACATACCGCTGTTTTGAATAAAGCAGTATGCAATACGACTTTTTTAATTGATTGGCAAAACTTATGTTATAACTATATGTCGTTTATTTAGTTCATCAAATAAGTACTAACGCACCAGATACCAATTGTAAGCATCGTTAACACAAAAGTGTAGGATATTTATTAAAGTTGCTTAAAGTGAAGAGACGTTTAAACTTAAAAAAATGTAGAGATAAGCAGACGTTAATCATGACATAACTTTAAGGAACGTTTATAAATAAACCCCTATATACAGGGTGATTGGAAGATGGGTGTAAAGCTTTAAGGTGAAGATAGTATAGACAATTTAGAACCATTTAAGCCATGGTTGTCTTAGACGAAGTCTTACCAATTTTTTTTTTTTTAATAAGGTTTAAAAGACGTATTGTACAATTTTTTTATTTTTTCTGAGCTTTATATGTCTGTAAAAAAAAAGTCTAATGACACAGAAGCCTAAAACATGTTTTGCTTGATTGCTTACACATTACTTTAATTAAATAAATAAAAAATGAATTCATTTATCATTCAATTTGGCCATAATTATGCAGTTTACATAAAATTTTGAGAATTTCCGAAAAAAAACTTAAAAATTTGGTTAAAAATATTTGGTAAGACTTCGTCTAAGACAACCATGGCTTAAATGGTTCTAAATTGTCTGTACTATCTTCGCCTTAAAGCTTTGCACCCATCTTCCAATCAGCCTGTATATAAGCCATAATATAATAAACCCCAATACATAAAAGTTTATCTCTAACCCACTATAATTTCAATTACAAACAGCTTACCCACTCAATATTTTCCACTTTACTTCCACACCCTTCAAAAAGAACTCCTAATACCGCAATTCACACTGCCCAACGGATCCTCTTGGCGGAGATTAGGGAAGGCTCGGGATTCGCTCACGAAATCTATTGGTGTTAATAAACAGGGCCGTAGCAGAAACAGATGGGTACAGAAGGTCGACTCCTTACAACTAGCGAAACAGGCGCACGCACCTAGTCATAGCGATCTCAAGCTATTTATAACAAATACCAGTACACTTGCACTCGCTGTACGTTAACTGTCTATACTGTGTATTATGTGCGTAGGATTTCCATCACTCCGGATTTCTCCGGATATGTCCGGCTTTTTGGCCCCCGCCCCTTTCGGACTTGTCCGGCCTTGTCATTTCTCCGAACTTTTCGACTTCAGGGATTTCTTTAAAAATAGAAAAGTCTAATAGGTACTGAAAAAAGAAAGATTGAATAAAATGGTAGAATGTGCGGGTCTTGTTGCAAAAGTGCGGATTTTTTCAGAACTTTTCAAATTTAGAAATGGTAACCTTAAATGTGCTTGCGTTGGCCGCTCGTTGTAAGAAGCCGACCTTCTGTACCTATCTGTTGTGTGCTATGGTTTTAGTATACTGGCGCTGGGATCAGCTCGACCCTGAAAGTGCTACCGTGTGAACACGCACGCTTAAGGTTTAAGGTCAAACTTGATGGATTCTTGATGGACAATTCCAAAGGAGCGTGGTAAGATTATTAGGGTAATTTTTAGATGCGTTTCAATAATTTTATGAATAGAGTCCTGCTACAATGGAAAAAAGATCTATTTTCAAATGATCAAACAAACCGTTTGTTACAACTCTCCGGATATTACTTAGTTCAAGAAGTTTCACATGGGTTCTTTCTCAAATAAACAAATTTTTGGAACCATATTTTCGTATGTCCAAGATTATGTTTGGACTTTCAAAGAACCTGCGACCTCTAAGTTTGTTTTGGCCTTTCTTCTCAGAGTAGTCAGATAGGAAACGCCGACCTTATCTAGTTTATAAAATATTATTGACGTTTAAAAGTGTTTGAACAGGTACAAACCTATTTACAGAAAAATAAATCATTTCAATAATAGAGGTTTTTTATTTCGAATTTTGCATTGTGCTTTGCGTTTGTGCCCCGCACTGCATAAATATTTTATTCAGTTTTATCTAATTTTCTATGTGAATCATTATGAAGTTAACATAAATTATATTGTATTATGCCAGTACTATTCCTATCGTAAACCGCTTGGCAAATGCCCCAGTACGAAATATTGACAGGTATTAAATATTCCAATCCTGGCTCCACCCAGATAGTACAGCGGCCAACTCGGAGCATGATCTACGGCCGTTCGATTCCGATCTAATTGAACGTTATGTAGCTAATCTATGTTGGTGACCTCGGACACTAGAATCCAGAGCTCCATTTGACTTCAGCCCTTGGAAGTGTTCCAGAGCGTGGTACTTTGTGCAGGGGTTGGTGCAGCCAATAGACATCGAATGCAATCATTTAGGAATTTCTCAGTAGAGGCCTGAAGTCTGGATTTGTGCCCGGTCGAGGGCAATTGTTTCCAATTAACATCACAGGGCATTGAAACATTAGAAGCGAACTTTGGGTGCACTTGCGGGGAATATATGCGTTATGTTATGTCAATCAATCTGCCTAGCCTTTTCCCAACTATATTGGGGTCGGCTTCCAGTCTAACCGGATGCAGCTGGATACCAGTATTTTACATGGAGCGACTGCCTATCTGACCTCCACAACCCAGTAACTGGGTAATACGATGCCCCCTGGTAAGACTGGTTGTCAGACTTTCGGGCTTCTCAAGACCCGTAACGACTGTCAAAGATCCACGTATGACATTCGAGGTCAACAGCTTAACGTGCTATCCGAGGCATGGAGGAGTCTCGGTATGTAAATATGGTCACCCATCCACAGACTAACCCCGGCAAGTGTAGCTTAACCTGATGAATCGACCCGTGCGGCAGTTATTACTTAGACACAAGCTCCTCATGCATTATGTTATGTGAAAGTTCAAAATATATGACAATGTTGTATGTTTTTCGATCGCCGACGTCGACACCAAAGCTTCGACTGACTTTTGTTATTTACACATTCGCTTTTGACAAACCTGATGCCTCTCATTATAAATATGTACTTACCTACATATTATGCCAGAGTGTGTGTGGTAGAATGACTCCGGCCGTAAAGAGAAAGGGTGGTAACCAGGGATTATGTGAAGAAGGTGGACCGTTGCATACTTCATTGTGACAGTAACAGACAGAAGACAGAAATGAAATCACCAATCTTTAACAAACGTGGTCCTCATAGTGCTATTCCATCGCAGCAACAATTCTGTTGTCCTGGGGATCCGTGATCAGCAGTAATCAGCACTTCAGCTTCAGTAAATTAACGAGTTGCCGAAATAATATTTAAATTAAACGTAAAATTAATGAAAACATTCTGCTGAACATTCGTAATTATATTTAAATTTAAATGAACATATGCCAATTATTTTACTGAATACAGAAATATGGCCAGCCCTTCAGGCAAATCCAATTATCAAATAAATAAATTACTGCTACGAATCATGGATGCTATCAGAATGGTTTAAAGTGCAATCATCATAATATGTCCGTAGTATCGGCATCCAACCGCGATATTATGCTAAACTCATTACGTGTACACTGAGTTCTATCTATTCTAGTATCGGTTAGATTGTTGCAACATGCAGGGCTTTAGCACGAACAATTTTTTTTTTATTGTGAGTTGATTGGTAGGTACCGCGAATTTGCTTTAGTGCTGCGCTTTATGTTGGAGCTGCTTGCAAATGACGTTGTAGTAGCCAATTCAGCAGGTAGGTACTTTCAAATCTCTAACAAAGGATTTAGGCACCGCGCGACGGCCAGATAACTAATGCAATTGTGTGGTGTTTGTAATAATATTATGATTATCGTTACAGCAATGAACTATTGTTGATTACAGAGTCGTTTTACACAACTTTAACCAAGAAGCAGTTGAAAACGAAACTGCAAATCGGAACAATGAATCTACTAAAAACGTTTTAATATACGTAAGATCTTAAATATCTTTAGAAAGAAATGGAAAGAATAAAACCGGCCAAGTGGGAAATAAATACTAAACGAAGAATATTATTATTTTGCATCTTAAATTATACCTAATAATCGCACAGGTAAATTTGTATTTCATAATGATACTATGAATTATTTACAAAGTTATTTTTGCAGTTGTAGAAAATCACCCATATTTAAATAAAATACTTTATGAACTCGCGTTTTTAGTATTTGTTGGTTATATACAGTATATAGTACATAATATACAGAAGTTTCAAATTCCTTACTTGTTTAGTTGTTGAGATAGGGCTCGTTAAGTTTTACGGCCCTCTATGCATCGTTCCTCGATCATAAAAAAAAAATATATACAAAAAAATTGTTCACTCGTCGATGAGCTCTAGATATTGATACGTGCCAATGGTAGATTTTTTTTTCAAAATCTAATGTTTTTTGTATAGAGGCGCTCCTTTAATTTGCAAATTTATTAAAAAAAAATAAAAAAAATAGCAGCAATAAAAGTACACAATCTGTGAAAATTTCAACTGTCTACCTATTACGGATCATGAAATACAGCCCGCTGACCAACAGACAGCCAGACGGACAGTGGAGGCTTAGTAATAGGGTTCCGTTTGACACCATTCGGGTACCGAACCCTAAAAAGCAGTAATATAATATAAATAAAGAAACGCGGCAAGAATTTTACAGTGTGTGAAGTGAAGAAAGTATCGTGTGCAGTTGACAAGTGCAGTTAGTTGCTAGAACAGTGTCGATGTAAGTGCACATTACTCTAAATATAGAGACAACTTCGTGGAACGACAACTATACAGATTTGTTGCTCTAAGCAAAGCAACCACAGATGTGAGAGCAACACTATTATGAAGTTTCCAGATTTAGATGGTAATGTTGCATATGATTTAAATATCAAACAAGAAATTAACAACCGGCACGTGCTTAGGATGTAGATTTAGATTTTAATCTTTACCAAAAGTTGCAAATCCTAGATCATAAAAAAAAAAACTACTTTTCTGTCGTCTAGACCTCAATAACCAAAATTTAAGTTCCAAAATATGTATAGTTGCCGAAAAAAATTAAATTAACAAAAATCCGCGACATTTTTCGTATGATTACAAATGTGTTACTTATAATTTTGTCATACATAATGTATGTGTACATAAGTAGGTACATACGTACGCGCGGGTAACACGCTGACTCGGGGTTTCTTATTTTTTATACAATTTACATACATTTGAAATTCTCCTAGCACCGATTCCAATAGAAGTTATGATATGTCACAATGTGTGTAGCTTGAAACATGCCAGTACGAGAGAAGACAATTTTTAGGGTTCCGTCCGTACGTCCGAATGAATAAACGGATCACTCGTGTCAGTCTGACAGTTTTCCAAGAAATCACCTAGACGAGAAATTACAATGGGGACCTCATATAACATCGCTTGCGGGGCGGCTGAGCTCTGCCGCTTTTGCTGTTAGAAAGATAAGACAGTTAACAGATGTAGAAACCGCGCGTTTGGTCTATTTTAGCTACTTCCACGTATGGCATTATACTGTGGGGTCGGACTGCTGACATTGAATCCATATTTATTTTACAAAACCATTTATAATCTACATCGTCGCGAATCTCTCAGGGAATTATTTAAAAGGATTAAATATTATGACAGTACCTTGCCAATTCATTTATGAAAATTTTATGTATGTAAGAAAAAATCTACATATTTTAAACAAAATAAGTAATCGACATAATTTTAATACTATAAATAAAGATCAAATAGATCAACCATTTTTCAGATTATCTAAAGTATCTTCATCTTTTATGGGATACTGTGTTAAACAACAACTGTGTTGCTACAACAAAATACCTTGTGATATAGGTATTACAATTAAATGAAAGAAAATTTAAAACTCATATTAAAAGTACACTTTGTAAACAAGCATATTACAAATTAGAGGATTATATCCAAGATACGAATGCTTGGAAACATGCTGGTCCTGCTCCATAGGACAATCTAGAATCTAGACAAAATCAAAGTGGTTGCTAATTTAAGTTGTATAAATTATTATTTTTATTATATGACATTGATTTTACATTCTGTGATTACTTCCTCACACACTGACTTATTAATTGTAATTTTTTTAAGAAAATCATCTACTTTTACAATGTTTGTAAATATGTGAGAACCGTGCATCTATCAATAAGTAATTAATTTATCTTTCGTTGCTTCATTTTTATTAATTCTTCTTTTTACCTATTGTGGTAACGTATTTTTTTTAGATGCATCGTCTTCACATATAATTATGTAACTAATGTAAAACTACGTTTTGGAAGGGGCGACTAGAATCAATTCAATTTTTTGTAAACTTTGACGTTTCAAAAGTGTTCAAAGTTTTCGTTTTTCAAAAGTGCCTTACAAGAGCCTATTTGAAGTAAATGGTTTGACTTTGACTTTGACATAATAATATGAATTTCTGTGACCCAAACACGGACGTTTAACATAAAAAAATAAATATTGAATATGGGGGTAACTTTTGGGAGACAAATTAGAAAATTATTAAAAAAAAAACTGTACTGTACCACCAACCTACATACGTACATATCAAATAAAATGGCTTGTTATGAAGATTTAAAATATATTTTCTTATACTTAAAAAAAAATAGTTTTATAGTTATTTTTAAGAAAATAGATCATTTCCACTTTTCTCCGAAACTCCTGAAACTAAAATGTTGAAAAAAATACTGATTTTAGTTTTATACTTATAGATTACAGAAGGATACCTATACGACGTCTAGGGTTTTAAAATAACATCACGAATCTCTCAATATTGTGCGTATATACATACATTTGCAGTTGGAATTTATGGGAGAACATGTTTTTTAACGACAATGTTATGTTTGTTCTTGGTATAAATTCATCCCAACTACGGAACCCTTCATTGTGCGTAGTCCGACACGCACTTGGCCGGTTTTTCTACAGTTATACGAATATCAAGCAAATTGTTACCTTTTCAACGTATTGTGAATTTCTGCCGGCATCCATGCAAAATGTACTAATTAGCAATAATTCTTCTTCTTCATAGCGTGTCTATAGCAGTCTCGCCCCAGAATTCTGCTTCGTATTTGGCGCGTCCATCAGTTCCTGTAACGTGCAGCAACAAATTTACACACCAAGGTCCTCCTTGGTGTATAAGTAATCTATGAAACTCCATCTGAATAGATTTTCCTTGCTTTGGCCAACATATTATGTAGGTTCGGAGTATTTTTAAAGAATTCCAGGTTAGGCAAGGCAACTATTGTCCAGGCGGGAGATCTTCAGCAGGTGGAGCGAATGGTTTGGGTAAAGAAGCACTGTCTCGCCACTGCTTCAATCTTGCTTTTGATCGTTCGCCAGTGAGTAGGCCACACTTAAAAAAACTCTTTCGGCTTTCAGTCTTGGTGGCACAAGGATGATGTCGTGCAAAGGGTGTAGTGTGTTGGAGATCATTTTGGCTCTTTTGCTGGAGCTTGCTACCGCTCTGCGAACTTCTGGTGACGCTATTCCTGGTAGTGGATACTGCGTTCTACCGGGGTCGGTTTTAGACAACCAGTGATGGAACGTTTGTAATACAATTCACTCAAACTTTGCATGGGCAGACCGAGTCCACACGCGGCATGTGAAGTCACCCGCAGCAAAAGATAGCGCCAGCCCTCATTATTTTATTGTGATTCTACGAAAAATAATAAAAGTGTTTAAACACAATTCTGTTATGTGACTCTGTAAAATAATTGCGTAGTAAAGTAACAGGCCTTTTTGTGAGAAGGAGGACAAATGATGCCCTAGGCGCATTGCCTAGGGCATCATTTGTCCTCCAACGGTTGTGTGAGTTATTTGATAATTGCTGCTTTGTTGTCAATTTTAACCTAAATAAAAAATTAGTCTTCTCGATATATTCGAGAGGGTGGCTGGGGTAATTCTGTCTTTTTTTCAATTTTTTTTTTGTTTTTTATCCTGCTTACAAACAAAAACTTTAATATTAAGCCATACTCGTACTTATTTATTTTACAAGGCCTTAGGTAACTCGATAGTTATGAATTTTACCGTCCAGGAATCAGTCAGTTAGTCAGTACAGTACTATGTACCTATGTAACAGGTACATAGTTGCCCATTCCAAAGTTTTTTCTTAATCTTTTTCAACAAGTTCTTCATCGACTTCCAAAAAGGAGGAGGTTCTTTGTTCGTCTGTATGTTATTTGTTCTATTTTGGCCTGATTTGGAAAATTCTTTTTTTGGTAGAGGAAGCTTGCGCGGTGGTCCCATATAAATTGTATTAACTTTGCTGGGGTAGTTTTTGAGTTAGCTTCAATAATGTATTTTTCCACTTAGTCTACGTGGATGTTGTTGTAATAAGTTCCTGTTACTGCTATTTACATAGCAGGTAGTGGTATTCGAATTTGTGTGGGGTAGGTTAGTATCACAACAAAAAAGTAAAAATTTAAAAGTTTTGACAAATAAATAACAACCGGCTTCCAAATAAAACAACAATAAGAATTCAAAACCAAAGATATCGACTTCCGTAATTAAAGTTATTTTTCAATGTGTAGTGTTTTTTTTTTGGAAGTCAGTTGTTTTTTTTTTGGAAACTGTTTTTTTTATTTATAAGTACATAGCAGTGACCAAGGGCCGAGGTTATCCCTCTGCCGTTAGTCACGACATCAACTCACACTTACATACAGACGACATGGATACAGGTGTTCACTTTTCAACATTGTTTACGCCAACTATGTAAGATAATTTACGACCATTAATCCGTCAGCAGCAAAGCCGTAGGTAGTTAATTAATCACTTCTCCATACAAATACTTCAATGAAATGTTAGAGCATGTGACGTCACAGATGAAAGGGTAATGAGGCGTAATTAATTAAAAACAAAATAGCGTTAGGTAGGTACTCATTCTATTGTGTGTTCACTGTCGTTGGGCTTATTATTGCTGATTTAAATATATGACATGTGTGTAGTGGAGTGTGCGCGTCACATGCAGCGTCTATTTGTGGGCACTCAATAACAGGGCTCATTGCAGCAGTCACCTCCGCACCCTCGTGTGCAGGCGGGAATAGAAGGCAAACATACGGCTTAATTAATTCATGTACATTGATAGCAGTTAAGGGTTCTGTATAACTAATTATATCTAGGTTGCAGAAGTTTTTCTAACAAAACAAATCATATGGGTGAATTTGACACTGAACACGATCAGCACATCTAAACTGCTTTCAAGAGCTGTAAGTATCACATTGTTGTAGATGACACTGACAACTCTTCAACGCGGTTTAGATGCGCTAATCGCGTTCAGTTTCATTGCTGATATTCGCCCTTATCCGTTGAGTATACAATATCAAATCTCAATGCTGTAGAAATGGTTCTCGCGACCAGAGAACCAAGGAGGCTGTATTTAGACATGCCAAGCTACCAGGATATACAATCAAACGCACGTGATTACATATCAGTATTTCCACTGACTGCGAATCTTTTTCCTGATGGTTTCTTTGTGAGTCACCAACTAGATGAGCAAAATGCTTTGCCATCATACTCATCGGCTTATCCATCTACAAATCTAATCCTACCACTAAACAAAGACATAACAAAAAACAAGATACACGTTCACACTCACGCCGCGCCGGTCCAAATCAACACCTCGTTTATTTCCCTAACCCTCTCAAACGTCTTGAACGACCTTCAAACACTTTTTCACGTCAAGAACATTTATGTGGCCATTAGCGACGGTGTTGATATATGGGAACCATTCAATGGTATGGGAAACAACTCCATTGTGATAGAACTGGCGATAGATCATCTGCTAAGTGACGCTGGTAAGTAAGCTTGGCAAACTTTGAAGGTTGTTGCTTGTAGTTTAGTGTTAGACTTTCGAAGTGATCGATCTCCTCTTTAGGCATGTACGTTTGTAATACGCCAGACGATGAAAAAGTATAGGGTTCACTGTTACTTTTCTTGCCAAAGATAAATTACATGTTGAAATAAGTTATTTCCAAAGACACTTATGGATTTGGGTCTCCCCGAAGACATCTTTATAGAAGTTAATAGAAACGGTTTAAAATTTTATTTCTATCATATTCATGTGAAAACAAGGTTACACGTAAAAAGCCGAAGTTTATCATTGCTTCAACGCGACCTTCCAAGAAACATCACCAAAAAACGTTATAGCGCCTTTGACAAAAAGACATCTACAATTAGAACAAGCGATGTGGAAAATTAGTCGCTCCTACCAGCCCTACCATAATTAACATTTTGTCCCAAAATCAGTGGAGACAGCCCTAGGTAAATGTCTTGACGTTCGCTCAAGGCCATAGTCAAAATATCGTACAGTGCGGCCGAAGTAAGCCCGTTAGCTTGACTATAAATAAGATCCGATAATCGGAACGACTGCTTTATAGGTATCGATATTTTAACGAATTGAGCAATCAATCTGAGTAATCGCTTTCGGTAATTACTAAGAGAGAGATCTTACGTTATGTTATTCCGTATAATAAATATATACATCACACGTATTTGAGTAATAAGGCTGTCTGTAAAATATTTCGGATGTACCTACGTGTCTGTTTTATTAATTTTCTATTTTCATCCTCGTTCTAACGTTTTCTCAGATTATATTTTAGTGTTCTATCAATTCAATTTATCGAAGTCCGTAGCTAGGCTACACAGTAGAGCTTTGCCAAAAGGATAGATTTACATAGCGGAAGATATTCTGAGTTGTTTGGTGACCTCAGAGCTACCCGTACCACAACAATGAAGCGACTGTCTATCGCCAAATTCAATGCATGCGAAGAATGAAGACTTGCCGGCTAAAGGAAAGTCGAAACTGTTCGTTAAGCAGAACATTAACTCAAATTCCAACTGAAAATACCCAACCAAAACTGACATTAAGTATACTTAGTATATCTACAGCGAAATTATCTAACACTCAGCACTCAGTCCTAGGCTTAGCCATTCGTACCCAAAAAGTTAAGACTTTTCCCAAAACAAAGTTCAACGACCGCAAAACCTTTCCCGCTAGCAACAAAATCATACAAAATCACCTATTCAAACACTAGCTAGTCTCCCAACCTCATCTCGCCCCATTCATTACATGTAACGATGTTGACAGTCGCTCAGTGATCGTGCGGTAATCGTCTCGTGATCGTGTCGAGATCGCGTCGTGATCGTCTCGCTTTGATTATTGTTTGCGCATAAAATCATATGAGCAAGATAAGTGGTTATGTTTGCGTCGCCTCATTTGTTTGCCTAGTTTGGTATATCGAAGGGACGTAGATATTGTATTTTGTATAAGTTATCACGGGATTGTGACCCTCTCTCTTGTTGCTTGCTTTTATTGCTTAACTGAGCTTCTAAAACATGAGTGGCCTATTTCCAGTGCTTTCCAATTCTTTTCCACCTTTTACATCACTATTGCGCCAGTGATTCGTTTCATGAGGACGTATAACGAAAGCCACTCTCGCACCAATAGCATTGACATCTTCTCCAAAACTGGCTCAATTTCGCAATCATCTTTAAATAAAAATAAATAATAAAATAATTTATTTGCGTAAAACATGGTATACAATGGTGTTTAGCAGAGGCCAGAGTGGCTCAAACATGTTTAGCTATGATAAAACATAGCATGCAAAAATGTTATGTCACAGGGTAATTATAATTAAGTACATTAATGTTAGAATATAATGTCAATGTTTTGTTTTTAACGGCAACTTGTAATTCCTGACAATTGATTCTTGTTTAATTCCATCATTCATAATATTGTTCTGCATTTTATTGTTACATGTTACATCTTAAATGTACCATGTTACATTTAAGATGTAACATGGTACACGCATGTTCGAAATGAAATGCGTTGATGTTTAAGATAAAATCTTTTTATTTTCGTATTTTAACTGGGCACAACGTGCGCCATGACCAAGACAAATTTTCTCAGTACCAAAGATACAGGAAGTGACAAATAAAGTTGCCAGCTTATGAAACTAGAACTGTAACATATTAAAAAACAATATTGGCTATGGTTAGTTAATTGAACGAAGTATAAAACTATAAAGTACCTAACTATATGTTCATATGGAATTGAACATAGTTGGGCCAGGCCAAGAAGTAGAACTATAGCAACCAAAATAGGTAGAATTAATCAGACATAACATAGTGATAGAACATGACATATTTTAAATTAATAGGTAGCGGACACAACTTTGACACACTCCTTCTATAAATCTTATCATTAAATTTTACATCAGCCACTCTCACACATTTATCATTTCCTGGATAAACTTTTATTATTCTAGCAATAGGCCACACTAATGGTGATGTATTCAAGTGTTTTACCAGGACAATATCACCTTCCTTCATATTTGGTGATTCATGTTTCCACTTGGGACGACTTTGCAGCTGAGTCAGGTAATCATTTGACCAAGTTTTCCAGAAGTCTTGCTTAAGCTTGGTTACTACCTTCCAAAATCTTAGACGATTTATCATCTAAGATCACATCAGACATCTTAAATGTACCATGTTACATTTAAGATGTAACGCTATGGAAATAACTAAAATGGACTAACCAAGCTGTATCAACGTCAGTGTATTGTCTTGCTTTCCTGACGGCGTAGGCGGCCGAACCGAGCCTTCCCGCTAGGCTTGTTATATGTGGGCCCCACTGCAGTTTGGCATCTACAGCTATTATGCCCAGAAAAACTGCCGAGTCTACAGTTTCAAGCATCTCTTTATCCAAGACGATGTTGGGTCCTAGATTTCTAACATTCGGTAAGGCGAACTTTATACATTTCATTTTCTTGGAATTGAGAACTAAGTTATTTATTGTAAATCAATCCGTAACCATTGAGAGTGCACCGTTTACGTCGTCAAAATCTGGTCTATTCCTGTGTACTTTAGAGAGGTATCATCTGCAAACGTACAACATCACAGATATCCTTTAAGTAAAATGGTAATTCATGAATATACACTAAAAATAAGAATGGACCCAGTATTGAGCCTTCAGGTACACCTAGCTGAACTGGTAGCCCGAAACATTTCACACCATTAACATCTACACATTGGAACCTATTATGTAAATAAGAATTTAATCATTTGAGAGCTTCGTTTTGGACACCGTAATGACGTAGTTTACGCAAAAGCGTGTCATGGTGCACGCAATCAAAGGCTTTGGAGAGATTACAAAAAACTCCAATAGCATTTTGCGAGTTCTCCCATGCGTTAAATATGTGTTTCAGCAGAGCAACACCCGCATCTGTGGTCGAACGACCCTTAGTAAAGCCATATTGTTCATCATGAAGGAGGCTGTTTAAATTAAAATGTCTTAGCAACTGCTTGAGTACTAACTTTTTAAATATTTTGATAAATGCAGATAAGATAGTAATGGGGCTGAAATTGCTAACGTCATTTTTATTACCTGGTTTACATAACGGTATGAATTTACTACTCTTCATGAGGTCAGGAAAAAATCCAAAATCAACACATTTATTAAAAGCAGCTAAATATGGGGCTACGATTTCTATTATATTAATTACTTAATAGTTTAATGGAGATGCCCCAGAAATCACCAGTGTTTTTAGACTTAAGTGTGTTAAAAACATCAACTATATCACGAGGTGTAACATGTTCGAAGCTAAATTAGCTACTACATTTAGGCACACTACCAGCAAAAGGTTTTCAGCTTTAGACGGATACAAATTTAAGGAGCGAGTCGTAGTTATAGGTGTGTTGGCAAAAAAACTCATTAAATACCTCAGCTACGTCGGCTGCTTTATTCTAATTTAGTGTCGACCATAATCTCAATTTTTATTTCTTATCTAACCGACTTACCTGTTTCATGTTAATAATTTTCTAAGTGGTTTTTACTTTATTATTTGAATTTTTTATTGTATCGCCTAAAAATTTTGATTTAGCAAAAACTTTTACAAATATTTTTACCGCGGAACCGTTTCTACATCCATTTTGAGAGCAGACATGATGGAGTTGGTGTCTATATGTTTGTTCATTTTAGCTCTCAAACGGATGTAAAAACTTTATAGACCGTAGACGTCCATTCTTCTTTATCTTTATCTGTTTTTATAGACCGTCGGTAGACAAATGATCGGTCTATAATTTTTGGGTTCCGCAGTACTACATGATTTATGGAGCAGGTGGGTTATTCCTGTCGATAGGACATGGACTAGCGACCCTGACTCTAAGGCTGACTGGAACTGGGATGCAAAACGGGCGTGCAAACTTTGAAACCACTATATCCAAAAGTAGTGCAGTCCGTCCGGCCCTGGAGATTTCCAACTGAAAATCTCCAGGGCCGGACGGGCTGCATAAGCTGCATCTTGGGGACTGATAGTAAGTGCCCCTATTTTTCGTATTTGCACGTACGCCCGCTCGACCTCCCCAATCTCCTTCGGTGTGTTTGACAGGCGCCGACCAGATGCTTCGCCAGAACGAACGCGTGACGTCATCATCCGGCAGGCGCGTGTCAATCACAACTTGGTCCGATCGCTCCCAAGCCCTGTAAACCCACCTTTCATCGCTCTGGAATGTGCGATTCTGAGTGTACCGCTCCCCTCTCCGCCTCTACCATCGAATACGGTTTGCCCATGCACAGATTTTCTTCAGGAAGTCAATACGCTCTGTGACGCGGTCAAATAATCTTGAGAACTAATATCAGTCCCCGAGAACGCCCGCTTCACAAAGCGCATCACTCTAAGGCGAGTATTGCCCTTCCTGAAGCAGATTAGCTTGCCGATGAATACACTAGCCACATCGATACGACGCTCAATCCTGCACTGCCAAGCTGGTACAGCTGGTTTTGGTCGTGGAGCTCTGTCATTGTTAGGAAATTTAACATGAGCTACACGACATGCCGCTACAGCTGCACAGTATAAGATCGAGTGGGTATCGGCGAGGTCTTTGCTGCCGTAAAAACAATTATTATTATGATCTTATTATTATTAATTTATTTTAATTTATTAATATTAACAAATTGTTTTTTTTTTTTTTTCACTTTAATTATAAGGGCAAACTATGTAACTATAAGTTTTTAATATTATATGTTAAGCTCTCTGTAAATGTTTTTGTGATCTAGTCGTTGGAGTGCCATAACAAATAAATAAATAAACTACATCACATTATTTCATTTTAATTTCAATTGGTTCCTGTATTTATAAACAGGGAAATTAATTGTAAAACAAACTGACACCCTACGCCAATTATACAAATGTTAAAGAATAACAGTTGTGATTCGATATTGAGACAAATTAGATAGGTAATCAAATTATTAAACAATTAATTTCCCGACTTTACGTATCGCCTCTCAGTTTATGTCACATTTGAATTAACATAGGTACCTACATAATACTACTGCTATAAAACAGTGAAGCACTTCTGTTTAACCCCGTGTTCCGTAGGTACGTACATAATTCACTTTCCTTTCAAAAGCTTACGCGCAAAATGATTCCACACAAAAAAAGCCTTTAAAATAAAAGCTTTGTATTTCTGCAAATTGACCTGCGATCACAATTTACTGCCAGTTTTTCCTTCGCTAAGATCTCGGGGTGACAATATTGAGCTTCCCAGCAAACTGTCTTAAAGTCAATTAATAACTATGAGCGACGCGTTTTCGTCACTTCCCTCCCTGCCGCACCCCGCAGCGTGACGTATGCTGGTAGATCATCGTTTGTATCCGTCGGGAGCAAGCCACCTTCACAGCTGATGTCATTAATTTACTCAGAGTTGATACTTCTTTTAAATAATAGTTTAGGTTATAAATTTTTAAATGAAAATTATTTCTAAACTAAGTAGGTAACGAACTTGCGAACGCAGTGAAATTATCCGTTAATCAATTTGCACACTACGTCAATTTGCCGTATTATAACCACTTTTATTTTAATATAGGATAATTTAACTTGGTAGTCACTTTGATAAACAATTATTTTCCCTGAGTTTACTTAAATATGGTGGCCTCCCTAGGCGCTCAGGCCTAAAAAAGCAATTATTAATCCCTAATTTTGTCCCAACAAACCCACCACTAAGCCACCTTATACACCAGATCATTAATAAAACTCCAGAGATAGGGTGCCAACCAAACTATTGGAAACAAAAACTCTTTGCCCACAATATTTGGTCAGCATTTAAACTTTTATTATTCTAGTATTTTATTCATAGGAGATAAAGAGAAATGTACCAATAAAAGCGTAGTTTTTCCGTTTCATTAGTGGCAGACTGCCAGCTAGCCATAAATAGTGCTTCGCCACAAATCAAAAAGAATTTGAATGTGAAAAATGGCCCGTCTCTGCCGGGCTACATCCCTCATACTAGAGATTTGAACTTTTGTGTGTTGGTTCTTTTATAGCGGTTGAATGAGAGAATGAACTCAGTTGACCTCGTTCTTTTGATGGTATAAGCTATGGCACGTGTATTGGATATCGTATTTTTTGTATATATAGGAATCTGCAAACTGCATGCTCAGTTGCTCACTTATTTTAAATCCGTGACTAACTTTAGTGACAAAAACGAGTAGCAAGAATCTATCAGGTCTTTGTGAGTATTACTAGGATTCTCTTTTACATCTTCGATATTAAAACTTTACTTTCTGTAAGTTAGTAAGGAAAACTTCTTTTTGTGCTGATTTGAAAGGGACATCATTTAAAATTTGAAATAGATTTCAAAATTAATTAATTCATCTATGAAGTTTTAATGACTTAATTTTGACAATAGATTCTGCTTTAAAGAACCTTCGAAAGTCAAAGTCAAAATATTTGTTTCATAAAGTCACAAGTACCTACTTTTGAACGTCAAAACTAGGAAACTAGATGCACGGTACCAAATAGTTAACTGAAGTGTAGTGCTGCCTTCTTCAGAACCGCAGCACTTATTTGTACGTCTTTCTTGTTGCGTTCCAAACACAGTTGCAACTCAGCCGCACCGCGAGTGCGCAAGTTTCGCAGAGCCACGTAAGTTAACCAAGTTGTTAACTCAACTTACTTGTTCTTGCTTGCAGGTCGTTAACCTTTGTTAAACTTGGATACAAACCGCTTTCAGTCATAGGCACGTGGTATGTTGTTTGTAGTAGTGTTGATTCTAGCCAAGAATTTGTCGATCTTGACGATCGAATTTGACGATCATTACTTATTTTTGATAAAAATTAATTGTTCCGGTAAAACTTACTCTAAGATTAACTACTCTTCTAAACCCCATTCCATGAGAAATTGTAGTAAATTCTCATTAACTGGGGTCCCTTCAACTCCCTGGTTTGTCTGTCTAACATTTTGTTTTTAATTCAAGGGTATACGTATACATAATAATAATATCATAGGCAATTTTAGATTCCCACACTCGTAAAACAACAAAAGTACAAACTAATACAAATTATTACAACGACGTTGGACTCAAACAAACAAAGTTTACGCTCCGTTGATTTCCCAAATGGTATGTGTACAAATTGTGAACATCTATGTTTTTGCTATTACTAAAGAAGAAGTATCTACTAGAGAGGGATACATAAATATTATTTTCTTGTTCACTATTAGCTAGTGATTCGATGAATTCAACTGAACTCTTTGAACGTAGGTCTATCTTACCTAGCCATAGGTTGGTAATTACTTTGAGTTTTTTCGCATACTGAAGTATTTTGCTGGCCATACTAGTGTGATAATGTAAAGACTTTCAATTTTGCTACTTAATTTAAGTTACTAAGTTTTTATAAAACTCGTAGCATTCTCGTAGCACCCGCGTAGCTACAAGCTACGACGGCGACGCAGCTTGATCTGTGCTATGACCAAGTAGAAGCCTCGCTCACCATTGGATAACTACGCTTCATAAAGCAAAAAACATTCCTTTACAGTTTTTTTTTTTGCATGATATAGTATTATTAGTACTCCTTATGCAGGTGTCTCGACCACGCCCTTCGTTTCTTCCAACTTATTTATTAGTACAATAGTATAACATCACGCCTGTATTTCCCCGCAGGGTTAGATAGAGGTGTACCTATAGTACACCCACATTTCGCCAGTAATGTTTCAGTCCCATGTAATAGGGGGCGAGCCTATCCGGGCACAAATTTTGACTTCGGCGTGCTGCCTCTGAGAAATTCTTGGTGGGAAAGCTCAATAACACTTTGCCCGACTTGCGAATCGAACCCCCCATGTTCAGCAGTAGCGCTTGCGCCCACTAGTTCAACGACCATAATTACTTTATATGGTATGCTATTCTACCATACATCTACGGCCATCACTTTATTTATAACCAAGATGTCCGATGAACTTGTAACTAACCCATTGATGGGCTTGACTTTGTAAAACACTAGCCATTGTGTAGGATTCATTACTCTTTTCCTGAATACTTTCAGTTCAATGTGACTATAAAGAAGTTTAGATGAGATTCCAGTAGTTTACCAGTTGCTAGTGAACTACAAACTAGTGTGGTAGGCACCGGCTATTGATCCCGTTGTTGCGGGTACTGGCAAACCGCGGGAGAATGTTTGCAACTATGTTCGAGGCGGAGGAAGTTTGGGGCGGGTGGAGAACAGATTAGCGTACAGACGGTGTGCGCATTGACACTTCGATTATAATTCAGCGGAAGCAATTTGTGACGCTCATCTTCATTAGGCATCATTCATACTGACAAACTCCCTTTTCAAGTTTATCCAAAGATAACCTAAAAAGATTCCGAAAAACAGTTATACTCGTGTCTGTCTGTCGATGCCAAACAAATGACGTGCTAGACTTGCAGCGCCCGGAAACACGAATACTTAAGCCTTAGTAGTTTAAGAATTTATAGATTTTAAAGGAGTGACGAGTTCTGTTTCATTTCTATAGAAAATTACATCTCATTTGCGATTTTCAAGTTAACATGAAATTTCTGAAGTTGAATGCGATTCCCGTTCCCTTTCAGGAATGTTTAATTGTGTAACATAAGCGGCTAACATAACCACAAGGTTTCTACTTAATTCACCAATCTAACTCGTTAAATCATAGTTGCCAGTGGCAGGCCAAAGGGAATTGCGTCGCACCAGTAATATCCTATTCCTGGAATATATTCTAACCACACAAGCAGGATAATCTAACAGGTATTAGGGTGCGCCTGAGTGCCCCTCGTGCCTATTCAGTCTAATACAATTTGGAGTTGATTGCATGCATGGAATCACAGAACAATATAAGTACATAATGTAGTAATAGTTACAAAAAGACTGGTCTAGTGATCCTAAGCGCGATTGCTGGGTTTGATCCCCAGGTTGGGAAATGTGTTATTAGGGTTTTCCATCAGGATTTTTTCAGTAGCAGCCCGGAGTCTGGATTTGTGCTCGGTAAATAACAATAGGCTCGCTCTCTATGGGATACATGGGATCTTAACATACCCAACTGGTCTAATGCCTACAGGTGTCATGTTAGTGATGTTATGTTTATGATTTATGAGTGACCCGCCCTTGCTTTGCACGGGTGTAATCTACTAATGTGGCGACATGTCAAAACATCGAGATTTTTGTGCTATATCTAAGTTAAACTTTGGTGTATTATACACACCTTCAGGGATAAATCCTCTAAATGATGGTGAAAACTGCATTAAAAACCATTGTGCAATTGTGTTAGTTCAGACAGACACGAACAGTTAAATTTAGTGAATGATGCAGGCTTACACCTAACAACCAATCAGAGACCGTTTCGGATAGTGCGGGCAGTATTATTGGCTACAGGGTGCAAATAAGTCGTCTGTTTGAAACTGACGCGTCATCCCGCAGAGCGTCGCACTGACTAATTACAAGCGGGCTGTGGGAGTGGCCGCTTTCTGGTTATAACATGCATGGAGTGGCAATGGTGAATGGGTCAAAACAAAAATTTACGGCACCGTTGATTTGTTTTGTTATAGTATAGAGGAGGAAAGCAATTGGTATGTGGGAAGAACAACCGGTTTTTGAATTGAGAATTTATATTTGAGGTGTGAAACTCTACTTTAGCACTACTTTATGGTGATCCCTTCAATGTCGGCCGCGAATTTCAAAATTTCTTACGTGTTTTGCAAAGAAATTTTAAATCTCGAGGGCGTCCAGCTTTGGTAATGCTAAAGAAAAGTTTGACAAGCTTACAACTTCATTCAAATTTCAGAAACCGGGCGTAGGTAAGTATTATCTTTGAGTTTTTCTCCTGAAATAAATAAATGTAGGTAAAATACACAAGGTTGAACTTCTTGAACAGTTTCGACCGTACCTATTTTTAAATTCTAAGAAATCATCTTACGTAGATTGTCTTCAAGTTCAACTATTAACAATTCAACAAACAAACAATGAATCCTTGAATTGAATGATAATTAAGAGGCAGGCTGGTGTAAGAAATACTGAACTTAAGTTAATATTGCTTGTGTTACCACGCCTACTTACAAACTAGAGTTAATGTTGCTCGTGTTACCACGCCTACTTACAAACCAGTCTTACAATCAGTGGTAGACGACGTGGGCAGTAAGAAAATCATCAAGTACAAGTTCTTACAAACTAGCGTGGGACTTAACCAGCTTGATACAATCCAAACACAAACAAAACTACTTTCCTGTCAGAAAGAAAATACTTTTAATACTGATCAGTTTCCAGAACACACACTTTATTAGCGTACAGGCGTAGAGTCGAACATGACTTCTCAATTATACTTCAACCAACGTCCATCGACGATGTCCCAGATAGACATCAGTAGGCATTCACGTAACTAAAGAAGTTCCGTTGCATTGCAGTTATGTATCAATATTTTCAGTTAAAAGGCTTTCCATAGAGTTTCTTGTCCATAGGAAACTACAACGCTTTAGAATGGGCAACTAATTTCATCTTTCTGACTGACCGACTCCTTGACAATTCAAAAGTGTTTGCAATTAATTGGTTTCATTGAAATATAAATGCTTTCTCTCACACACTATTTGCAGTGAAGTTTTAATCAAAACTACGCTTTGCGTATTCTTTACCGCTGTCAGATAAGCTCGCGTCACGCGTGCGCAATATGAGCGGATTCCAATGCTACGCGCAGTTCAAAGATTACAAGAATACGGTTTAACACTCAAACTTGAACTTAACTGCAATGCAATTTGATCGGCGCATTATGAAATTACGTGAATAAAGCCTGATTTACATGGTGCGATTTAATTGCCTGCGGCATACCAAGCTAAACTACCTATATAAAAGTTGCACCGTCTGAACAGTGTTTACGGTGCAAGTCATTTGTTGCTTCAATTTTATTATACGCCACAGGCAAGAAACTTGCGTCGTGTTAATGGGATGGAGATAACGTTTAAAATGCTGTTTGATACGGTCAGTTAAGATTTTGTAACTTACAACTGACAATGCACAGGGGGCCACTTTAGCTATTCTGCTAAACTCGATTCATTTCCTGAATTCCCAGCAATTTATTAATTTTCGTGAAATGGTGACACACATTAGCTGAATAATATCTCAATTCAATTCATAGGTATATGAATCATATTGTGTGTAAATATTGCCATATTGGAAGAAATGAATCGCTTTTAGCAGAATTGCTAAAGTGACCGTTTTAGGCCCCGTAGTGATGTAAACGTTAATCATCTTCATTATATTACATAGCCAAATGTTTTCACTAAACTAGAAAGGCACTCATACTTAATGAAATCCAAAAAAGTAGTCGCCACATAATATTATCGGAGTTCCATTTTTGTTGATCCTATTTGTAGAACCTTTTGATCGATTATTTTGCGGCAGCCGTTATTTATGTTCATTATTTTTTGGCATTATTTTCGTATTTAATATTATCAAACGCAACACAATGTTACACGATGAAGCCCAAGTTTATTAGGTACTAAGTAAAATTGTTCAACTGATTGCAGGTAATTATGTAAGTCATAAATAGATACACACCTCAACTAAACCAACAACGGAAGGATCCAAAAGAACGTCTAACTTCAAAATGTAGAATTTGTTCAACCGCTTATTTAGATAAAATCATGGAAATTAATTGTTAAGAAAATTGACAAAAAAAAAACCCGTGTGAAATTACTAGGTATGACACAGCAAATTGACGTAGAGTATCAATATGCTTAGTAATTAATTGTCGAATTATTAAACTGCCTATACATAGGTAAGTAAAAAACTTGACTGAGGAAAATAAACAAATACCTAAAGCCAAAATATGTATCACCGCGAAGTATGTGCATTTGCATATAGGTACCATCCAGTCTGTAGAACGTAAACACGCTTATTAATCAAGCTTACACTTGTTCAGGCGTGTCACGTCCACCTCGTAACAACTATACATGTAGCTAGCTTCTCTAGTTTGTGCGCGAGATCCAATTGAATGGCTTCGAATGACTGCCATACGTTTTACTGCCGTCATAATTTAGCGAGTTAGTGCGAAACTTCGAGATGCGCTCCCCCTCCTACGGCGAGACAGCTTTTTATATCAATAATATTTCAGTTAGTAAAGAATTGCGTTTTTTTTTTGCTCATTTAAAATGAGCAAATAAAACATGGTGGTGAAAACTCCCTCTTACTATAAACAATTTTCTTTCGTGAAGAAGAAAAAAACACAATTCTTTACTAACTGAAATATTATTGATTCAAAAAGTATTGAAAATTAATTAATTAACCAAAGTCATATCATGGCATTCAGTTGTAAACTAACCTACTGTCTGTAGTATTACAGGCTGGGCCGGGCAATCCATTAGCTGGATTCTAATATTTTTTATATTCAGAAAATTTGCTTAACAATAGTAACTTGCTAAGTTGAAACTTTTCAGGTAAACCTTGTTGATTAAACGAATTATAATTTATCAGACTGTCGACTAAATTTTACGTGAATTTCACGAACCATTCATCATACCACTGAATAAGTGCTTACTTTATTAACCAAACGCAAGCTAATATAGACGACCTGTTAACATCATCCTCCACACAGCACTTATAAATTGGTTATTGATTTCGGCATCCCAGGATAATAGCGCTGGGCATTGTAAATTTATTTAGCAGAACGTTTGAAGACCATACAGAAAGTGGCGAAGCCGGTATACGTAATAATTAGTATTCTATATGGCCCAAAATAAACATCTTACAAAAATAGGATCATATGGAATCAAAGGCAAAGGATTTTTTTTTTAAATTGAAATTGATTATGTTCTAAAGCATAGGATAATCACGCAATCTAACTCCTTAGGAGAGCGTTATGGAATTTATCAAGAATCCTTGTTCGTCGCCTTCACTTGGCTCCTACTATGAGGTTTGTCATCATTTATTATGAATTTTATGAAATGTTAGATTATTTCTAAAGTAAATACTCGTAGTTATCTAGCTGTGTCAATCTAGACGAATATTATGAAAAGGTGTAATTGTTTGTTTGGAATTGGTAATCGCTGGAAGTGTTAGTCTGATTAAAAAAAAAATTTTACTGATAAAAAGCTACTTACACTATTTCCGACAGCCATATGATAGCATGTTCTTTGGACATACCAAATTATTAAATGACGAAGTTACACGCAAACTATATTTTAGGGTATTAATTTGATAAAATAATACGTCATTGAATTTTAAGGATTTTATTAAGAAAATGGCAGTAAAATCCGTTTTCACGACCGAACATCAAATTTATCCAGTTTATGTGCATCTAAATAACGAGATCGCCAGAAGCCCGAAAGTCTGACAACCAGTCTTACCAAGGGGTATCGTATTACCCAGATAACGGGTTGTGGAGGTCGGATAGGCAGTCGCTCCATGTAAAATACTGGTGGTAGCTGCATCCGGTTAGACAGGAAGCCGACCCCAACTTAGTTGGGAAGAGGTTAGGCAGATTGATTGAGACTTCTGAAATCTATAAGTATAGAATTAATGTTTGTATTTCTTTCAAATTTGTGTGGTCAAAAGTTTCGGATATATTCAATTTTCATCAATTTTCTTAAATAACTTTAATACTTTGTATTTCTAAATTATAGCCAAAATGTTGAGATCCTCACAGTAAGTCCCTTCATTTGATATGTCACACTGTACAGTTCGCAAAACGTTTTATATTTTCTTATTTGCCTCCCAAAAGTGACACCCATAATCAAAATTCATTTATTTACGATACACATCCGTGTTTAGTTAATCGGAACACTAGATTCGGAGCAAATTGGCTGTGACAAACGGACACATAGACAGACACACGAGTGATCCTACTGGGGTTTCGTTTTTTCATTCAGATGTACGGAACCCTAAAAATACCTAAACCAAATTCTACGGAGAGCAAGTCAAAGCTCAAAGGTTACTTAAAGGAACACTGACTAAGTAATAAGTCCCAAGGTGTTCACACTCTCATAGACATAAAAAAAGCATTACAATCTTTTTTAGGAAGCAATTACGAAATGGATTCTTAAGACATCCAGATTGAAAAGCAGGTACAAAGGCAGGTTCTGTGGTTTGCCTTTGATAAAGCTTGATTAAGCCTCTTTTTTGTATACGTTGCCAAAATTTCAACCTCTAAGAAATCAAGTGACTGAATACAAAAATATATTATGGATAAGACAAGTTTTGAATTTATTCTGATAGCTAATAAAGTTGAAACAGTTAAAGTGAAGTGGAAAGAAAGGTCATAATATGCGTTTTGAACGTAACCATTAAGTTGATAAATTATTAGGTCCCCACCTATGAAATCAGCGTTTTGTATGGAGAATTTTAAGGAAGTTGCTTTTTTCATACTAACATTATCTTAATTTATATAATAACCATGAACACTAATGTTTTAAAACTTTTATGCGATAATGTTTAAAAACTAAGATAACGTAATATGCCACTAGATCAAGCGACAAAAATAAGTTTTGGCTAAGTTAAAACAAATAGTGGTAATTTCTGCTAACAAAATGAGGAGTCATTTTTAAGGAATTTTTTACGTTTATAAACTATAAGAAATAAGGTTTTTTTTACTATTGGTAGTTGTCTATGATGGTCATTATTCGATATAATACCAAGCAATTGATGAATATTTTAATTCATAGAACTGACAAGGTTCTCTATTTGTGAGAAAAAAACGCCAATTTCATAGGTGGGGACCCAATATTATTGATCAGTTTTAGGTAGAACTCATGAATATATGCGACGAAGTCAGCAATGGTAGGAGGCATATGCCAGCCGCTGCAGTGTCATGCAACATTATTACTCAGGACGGTAGTACACACAAACAGCGCACGCCGCGAGATGTCCCTGCGCCTGCTACAATGGGAATAACACGATTTCTTGCATCCCCAGGGAATGCTCAGTGGGCAGAGTAATATTAAATTCCATTGTACGATGGAAATGTGAAGTGTCATATGTTACTGATAGTTTTCGTATGTCTACCGAAACTGAGAATTTATATATAAGTGTGTTCAGATTATTAACGTGGGTGGATACTCCTTGATAGCTGCTTTAATCGTAAAATAAATAATTATTGTAGTGACATTTTATCAAAATATTCAGACTTCGTCTGTGGCTGTATTATTCCAATTTAAAACAGAAAAACAACAAAGGACAGAACAACATAATCACCCATAATTTTCTCGCTATTTCCTCCAGGAAAAACTAATTATAAAGTTATTAATAAATGATTACACGAGCCACAGCACGCCCTCGACGCAAACTAATTGAAATTAAAAATTATTTCCTTCGCAGCTATGTTCTAATGACATCGCATTGCGGTTGCTACTACTGTGCTATACGATAATGGAACATATTTCATGATAAATGGTAAAAAATGCTAGCGATGCTATTTATAAACGGTGCGAAATGCTACTTTGTGAAAGTGCAGCTTTTATAATGGTAGCACCAAAGGTGTTTTATTAATAACCATGTATTGTCATTGTTTACATAGCACTTTATAATACAAAAACACTTATTTCATTAAAATGTATGTACCTCAAAGCTCATTTTCATTTGGAAACTGAAATGAAAATAAATGTGATTGCCAAATTAAACAAGTAGGCTGCGCACTCGTTAGTTACCAGAATGCAGTCAGAACATTCAACTGCCTGCACAGTTTTAAATTAATTATTTGACTTCCATCACTCATTATCGCTAGAAATATGAAAACTTTGACCTTTGTTCTTTAACTACAATAGTAGTTAGGCGTAGGTTCGAACACAGGTAGACCTGAATTAACACTTATTTCCATCAATTTCGAACTTGTTACGCACAAAGGAAAGAGTTTCCCACTTTTACAACTTACGTGTTTCATACGTTCCACGTTTCCACAGACCATCAAAATGTTTTCCGAACTGAATTTCATTTTTCAAACCGACCAAATAATACAAAACAACGAAGTTAGAACTGCTGCAGTACAAACCGACAGTTTTGCATCCTCCCAACCTTTACCAATTTGTGTGGAATAAACCTGCGAGCAAATATTGCGATTGTATAGCTTTTGATGTTACGACTCGACGAACGTAGCTTTATTTTATAAGATAGAAATGTACGTAAAGTTGTTTCTACGGAATATTGGGCAATGTTGTACTTGTATGCAAGTTTTGTAGACGATTTGATTGAACACTTAATGGTTTCAGTTTTTCATATTTCCAAAGAGACAGCTTTTTCTCTCTCAATATTGCTTTCTAGATTATTTTAATGTGATGAAATTATATCATGGCTCATAATTATATCATGGCTCAGTACATGATTTTGAATCACCATTGCATGAATTGTTTCGTCAGTTATTTAAAAAAAAACTGCTGTTTCATAGAAAAGTACAATACCTACGCGGTGAAAATGTTTGGAGCAGCAGATTTTTTTTTTAATAACCCACGAAAAATTTTAACGCTCTCTGCGTTAAAATATTTCTTCGGTTCGAGGTTCAGAATTCGGAGAAATCGGGAGGTTCCTCTTCTCATAAGGCAGGAGGAAACGCCCGGATGTCACCACTGTGTGGATCGCCCGGAGGACACGGTGGAGCATACGGTGGAGGTCTATCCGGCTTGGGCGGGGCACCGCCGTGTCCTTGTGGAAGCGATCTCTCGAGTCCGGCCCTGGTCCAGGTCATGGTACGGAGCGAGAGGTTGTGGGAGGCCGTCGCCTCCTACTGCGAAGCAGTAATGCTCGCGAAGGAGGAGGCGGAACGCGTGAGGGAGAGACAAATTTCGCGCCCTCACGCCCCTAGCCGCCGCAGGAGACGCCCTGGGCGCCGGGAATCGCAGGCCGATTCCCGGCCACCGTAGGCGCGGGCTTGCCAACGGTGAGCAATAGGTAGCTCGCCGTTCAATAAGGACCAGGCCCGGGTCGACGGCGTGTTGTGTTCCACGCGCGCCTCAAAGAGATGTCAGCACAACAGAAGGGGTCTGCTAGGACCGATGCCTGCCGGGGTCGCGGGAAAGTCCGAAAGGGATACCGTGGCCCCTGGCAACGTACAGGCAACTGAAAAAACACGGGTGGGTTTTAGTCAAGAGTCTGACACCCGTCCCGTTCCGCGCCCTCCCGCTCCGCCTAGAGCGGGAGAAGTTATTTGATAATTTACCAAAAAAAAAAAGGGGGGGGTTCAGAATCATGTACTGAATCCATGGTGACAGTTTTCGCGTCGATGTCCCTGCCACCCTGTATGATATAATAAAAAATATAATTATCAAAAACAAAATACACTCGAGAGCAATGAATCCGGGTCACTTAAAGAATCCTAAAAATCTCGGAAACTAAAAATGCTAGGTTAATGCAATAAATTGTATTTAATAGACAATGTAATACTCCTTAAATGAAGGTATTAAAACTTCTTAGTTATTGTAAAGTTATATCATAAAAAAATCAAATTTGAAAAAGGGCCACTTTCGAAGATGGAACTACGAAATTACAGCATTTGGTTTTGCTTTTGTTTGTAATCTGTCATTTATGTGGGTACATAAACCATGTTGATAGTGCTCTATATTCATTATTCAAGCTGAAATTATGTCGCTTACGCCTGAAGAATGCACCAGAATACTTACAATGCTGGAAACCGGCCGGAGTCAGCGCGATACAGCCAGGACTGTCGGTGTGTCGCTGTCAACAGTACAAAGAGTTCTCCGACGTTACGAAGAAACTGGTTCTAACCTACGCAGACCAGGAACGGGCAGAACCAGGTGTACCACAGCACGAGAAGACCGATACTTGGTGAACACCATGCTTCGAAATCGCTTTCTCACAGGAACTGAACTCACAAATCAGTTTCGACGCCTCGGAGGAAGTAACCCAAGTGCATGGACAGTAAGACGTCGGCTTGCTGAATCTAACTTAAAACCCCTTAGACCTGCAAACGGCCCTAAACTGGAGCGTGGGCATCGTATTTCCAGACTAAGATATGCCCAGAGCCACGTAAATTGGAGTATTGAAGATTGGTCAAAAGTTATGTTCTCCGACGAATCAAAATTTATGCTCTACAAGCACGATGGAAGACACAGAGTGTATCGAAGACCAGGGGAAAGATTCAAGCAAGCATGCATCGAAGAAAAAGTAGCCTACGGTGGTGGGTCTGTACTTGTGTGGGCCGGAATTTCTTCTGAAAGTCGCACAGAGCTGGTGATCATAGAAAACGGCTCTTTAACTAACGTTGGTCCATTTATGGTCAATTTAGGTGAGGATGCTATATTTATGCATGACAATGCCCGACCTCATACAGGTAGGATTGTGAATGACTACCTTCAAGAGATGAACATTACTCGTATGGAGTGGCCAGCGCGCAGCCCGGATATCAACCCGATCGAGCATGCTTGGGACGAGCTAGGCAGATGCGTAAAACAACGAAACCCTCCCCCAATCACGCTTCGTGAGCTCAAAATTGCTCTCACAGAGGAATGGGAGAATATTCCCCAAAATCGTATAAGGAACTTGGTGTACAGCATGCCAAACCGCGTAAACGCAGTAATGGAAGCACGAGGAGGCAATACGAAGTATTAAAATTCAAGAAAATCGTAATAAAGTTCAAAAATTTCATGTTTCCTATTTTTGTTTTAAGGAGAGATCAGCAGTTTTTTTCTTTATGTAATTTTGTGTTAATAAAATGTATGGTGACTCATATTTTTTTTACTTTCATTTAAGGAGTATTACATTGTCTATTAAATACAATTTATTGCATTAACCTATCATTTTTAGTTTCCGAGATTTTTAACATTCTTTAAGTGACCCAGATTCATTGCTCTCGAGTGTAATTCATTATTTTTATAGCGAAAAAAATGCATCGAAGAGTTTTTAGTAATTTTCCGCGACATTCACCCACAGAGATCGCAATGTTATTATTATCTTTACTGAAGACAACTCGAAATGTCTAAGTCTATCATTAAATAAGAAGTACGTTCGTACAAAGTATTTTACGAAAATAATGTGTTCTCGGTAAATTAAGGTTATGAAACATGGCGTCATCTGTTACTGCAGTTCACACCTGCGAACCTAACACATTACTGCTGCTATTAAGTCAAGTCCTGCACGAAACTATGAAACTACAACACATTTACATTCTCTCATGTGACGAATATAGTGAAAAGAAAGTTCTTATTCATACTGAAGTTAAGAAAATGTTTTCAAAAATGATGAGTAAAAATATTAAAAGACCGTACTTTTCATAGTGAAGCATTAAACTAGGTAGAACGAAAGAGAATAAGCTATTTGGGTATTTCTTTTAAGCTACCTTTGTCCGCATATTTTGCTTCGTAACAATCGTAGTATCTATTCCATAAATAACTAGATAACATTAATGCTTCTCAATCATCGACGTTAACGGCATTAAAGACGCTTTCCAAGTCAAAAAATCCTAACTAATATTATTATAAATGTGAAAGTGAGTTTGTTTGTTTGTTTCACACGGGTAGACCCTGACCTGGGGCATGACATAGGATACTTTTTATCCCGATATTCCCACGGCATCGAGACTTATGCGGGTGAAACCGCGGGGGGGCAGCTATTTTAGTTAAAAAAAAATATATTATTAAAATAAATAAATAAACCACTTCTTATAAGTTAGCTTGCAGAAATTTCAATTGCTGACATTTCTTTTCCATTCCTCCTTAAATCACTATCAATACATCAATCCACCTAATTGAATAAACTCGAGTTATAATTGAATAGAATTGGAACAAACACGCGATGTCACAGACTTCTCACAGATTCGATTATCTTCTGTTTGCCTACAAATAATCAAATACCAACAAAGAGTCGGCACAAACATTATCAATTAGACCAACAAGCGCAGACTTTACAATCTTAGATGAGAAGTAGTATCTACAAGGCTAGACAAATAATACTTATAAACGATTTGGTAACGCGAGTGGAATTTCTGTTCATATTTTTTATAAATTATTTTTGCAAAAGCTAGTCGTTGGATCTATAACAGTAATCAAGTAGGTACCTACTTTTTAGGTTCCTGGATCTTTGATTCTCACCTGCTTTATTGTAGTTTTTCGCAAAGCCCTTTGATATTTTTTGCACAGTTGGTCACTTTCTATGTTGTGCGAAAGTGTTATTTTTCTTTATTTATAACTAGCTTTCGCCCACGGCTTCGCCCGCGTGAAGGTCGGAAATTATTCCACAGGAACGTACTACAGGGATAAAAAGTATTCTTCATGTTAATCCAGGCTATAAACTATCTGTGTGCCAAATTTCATCCAAATCTGTTTAGCCGTTTTTGCGTGATTGAGTAACAAACATCCAAACATACAAACTTTCACATTTATAATATTAGTAGAAAGTAGGATAAGTTTACAACACGGTTTGTCTGTGGGAACAATCAACTGACCATACAAAATAATTATTACCTTATTCCGTCGAAACCCGATAAACGTATACTCAAAATAATATTTCCATTCAAAAACCCTTCTCAAGAAAATTCGAAATAAAAAGTTAAAATCCATTCCCCATAAAAGAGCACAGATGGCATCCACCAAACACCACTTTAATGACTTGAAATATAAACAAGATATGGTGTAACACGACACAATGGGCTCGTATCCGCTGTGTGGTGTCGCATGAATCGTGTTGGCCGGCGGATAATGATCGCTTAATACAAACTTATGTGACGGACCGACATACGTACCAAGTTTATCATCTTTATAGGGACAGAGATTGGGTGATGAACTGAGCGATAGTTTTAATTGAGATTTTTTGATGACTTGTAAAGATTTAGCTGCAACAGTAGATGAGCCCCAAAAAGAAGTAAAAGAAAAGAAAGAAAGAAAATACATTTATTTACGGTAAACATGACGCAAAGAAAGAACACAAAATAAAAAAAACCGGCCAAGTGCGTGTCGGACCACGCACAATGAAGGGTTCCGTAGTAGGGATGAATAAAATTTACCCCAAGAACAAACTTAACATTGTAGTTGAAAAACATGTTCCCCCATATATTCTAACTGCAAATGTAAGTTTGTAAGCACAATATTGAGTGATTTACCATGTTATTTTAAGACCATAGACTTCTTATAGGTTTTCCTGTAATCTATAAGCATAGAACTAAATTCTGTATTTTTTTCAAAATTTTAGGATCAGTAGTTTCGGAGATAAGGGCGGGGACGGTAATTTTTCATCTATTTTCTTAAATATGTTTAAAAGTATTTATTTTAATATAATTTTAAAAAAATATTTGAGATCCTCGCAATAAGGCCTTTTATTTGATAAATATGTCTTACGGTACAGTACACAAAACTTTTTTGGAATTTCAAGGATTGTATTGATTACAAGCGTCGCATTGGTGGTGGGAGATCATTCCAACAGCGTGAGGCTGCGAACTCTAAACACCCCCTGAATGAGAATGCCTGTGTTCGATGCCAATGCACAGAACTGTAGTTCTGTGCATCGGTGCCAATGCACAGAACTGTAGTTCTGTGCATTGGCACCGAACACGGGCATTCTGGATACGTTGAATTACACGGTCCGTTCTTGAAAGCAAGCATGGTCCTTAGACTGTGTCACAGTAATTTAACTTGAATAGGATGAGACTATCAACGTTTCCGTATACTAATACACCTAAAAACTTTTACTGAATATCATCGGCATACATATGATATTTGCAGTGAACAAAGGATTTTATGATATCCGCACTGTACAGAATGTACAGCAAAGGCCCAAGAATCCCTGCGGGATTCCCCTTCTTAACACTAGGAGGTGGGGATGACACCATTGACAAGTCCTCCCTATACATCTCCACATATTGAGACCTGTTAGTAATGTAGTTATAAAACCACTCCACCGCATCACTGTCGAAGCCATAGAAAGCTAACTTTGATAGCAGTAGAGTGGTATTAATAGCGTTTAAAGCCCGGGAAAAATCCAGCAGAGCCAGAATTGTTCCCTTCACCCGGTCACGTGCCTCAAGGAGAGCCGTTGCAGTGCCTCTACCCTTTCTGAAACCCGACTGAAGGTCAGGAAGAATTTTATTCGTTTCGAGGTATTGTCTTCAATCTTTGTCCAGCTACACATGTATACAGTATTCTATATTAGTAGCTATAATTAAGTACCCAATGTGTAATACGTTTTGTGGCTACACATTGATAAAATATTATGGAACAAAGATTGTAAACAAATAAATTAATTATTGTCGATGTATACATCTCATTCATTTTGAGGCTGACTGTAAATAGTAGAGCTCCTAGTTACATATTTTAAACGGTGCCGCCACTGGTGAACATGTTGTGTTACATTATGTAGGGTACCGGGCCCGAGAATAGGCATAATGACGAAATATAATGAAAAAATTACTTAAATTATGAAATCGCTCCGCTCATGCAGTAAGTTTCAACGCTAATGTTTGGAGCTATACGGTTTGGGTCTAAAAGGCCGGTCCATATAATGGGAGTCTGATGAATACAGCATTGTGATACGTATGAATATTAATTAATTAATTATTTAAGAGTGACGTCAAAAGGCTAAGCGGGGCGTTAAAAATTACTAGGTATAGGCTTTCAAAGTGTACCACGACAGACCAAATGGTCGCCTGAAAGGGAATTCTTGTCAAAAAATTTAATAAAAAATATACGTTGATTAACTTTATTCAGGTATTCATTAACGATAATAAGTGAGTTGATGAACTAACCCATGTTATTACATTGATACATGGAACGACAGCCATGTTCGTGCATTTTCCGCAAACAACCCCAGAGGGACACTAACCATGGTTCTCCGAAGATTGTGTTAGAATATGAAGCTGGAATTGTTATTGGAAATAATACATGTCAGAATACTTTTACCGCTCTTAATTTAATACACAATACATACATAAATTCACGCCTTTTGCCCATGGGGGTAGAAACTAAAGAACGCAACCTGCTACGATTCTTACATACCCCTTTTGTTTCGTTTACGTTCAAACATCGTCATACACGCACATCGGTCGCGAGTACTACGCACCTGCCTTTTCTGAAGGACATCACTAATAAGGTCAATTTAATATGTGTACCTAAGTATTTTCATTGATAAGTAGGTAAGGAATGAAAACAAAATCTATATTGATACCTTGGTCATAACATAGTAATAGAAGAGGAAACTATACGGCACGTTTAAAACATCTATTGAATAATCACGAAGCGTATCAGACTTTACCTGTATCTCATCCAAAATAGTAGTTATTACATATAGATCCACAGTTAGGTCTATTTTAGACATTATTTCTTTTATAAATAAATAAACCCAGTCCTTCTCCTCTTCCAAACATTTATAATATATGATTGCGTATACCCCCACGTTTCCAAATTGAACATCAATTTTCTCATGTAATTGGTTCGGGGCGACTTTATCGATTGACTAAAGCGATTTCTGTTTACTTTTCGTGAGATTCGCCCCCCGCGTTATGGGTGACTTTGACTTGACTTTATATTTGCTTAGAGTTTTTAAGCTGTTTGTGTTTTTGAGAAATAATAAATGTAATGCGTTTTTTATTTTGTTGAGTTCTCTTTCAATGTATCTCGAAGGTCGTGTAATGCACGAGATCTGTAAAAAAAATAAAACATACGTTTTGGCGTCAAAAATCTGCTAGTTGGCTATGTTGTATATTTACAGAAATACAGAACAATGGCGCTAGTTGTACTATAACAGTCAAAAATCTGTCAAATCAAATGTACGTCATCTTGAGTTTTCAAATATCAACAATGAATTTTATATTTTTATTTAGCCTCGGTATTTATTTAGTTTATCAATTCTTAACGCTTTTAATAATCGTTTCGGAAGTGGTTTTAGTGTTTTTTTCATGTTTTCTATTTCACAGTTACTTTCCGAGACTGTAATAAATTACGAAAATATTATTTACACAAATAAATTATATCACAGCGCAGCCAGAAGTTTGAGCGCAATCCTCTCGTCTCAACAGAAAGACGGCCACTGATTTGTGAAACAAAAATATGCTTGAAGTTCCCGCAACGTCCGACGGAAAATTACTTCTTCCACGAACTAAGAAGTCGTAAGTGCTAAAAGCTTGTAGTCGTAATAAAACCAAAAATAAAAGGAACTTAAAAAAAAACCTGCACAATTTTTTTCGCCTCTTTTAATACAAATAGCAATTGTTATATAAATAAATAATAATAAATAAATAATCATCAAATTTTCATCCAATTAGTCATCAGCATATTAAGTACCTACTAATTGAAAATACGGGAAAATTAGAGGTAACTTCGTGATGTTTTTTATAGAGATTTTTTTTATATTTCGTGTTTCTGTTCCACAAAATGTTTGGAAATATGATGTAATTATTCGTATTATTTTTATTTTATACCTAAGTCTCATCAACTTCATGAAAAATCGAATTAAAGAAAGGCAATTTTGGTTACTACCCGCTCTTAATATTTCGATGGTGGTATGAAACTGCGCGTCGCGGAAAATTTCTCTGAGATGAAAGTAATTTTTGATTACTTTATGTTAAAACATAATATTTTGAAGCTTTTCTTTCAAAGTTCTCTTTCGAATTGTTTTCTATTGGTTCTATCTTGAGCCAGTTTTCCAGTTTAACAACTTCGGTATTTATGTTTTCTTTCAGTCGTATGTGGAGAAACATTTTATATTATGATTCGCCGTAAACTGTAAATTACCGCAGAAGTTTAGAGTTATTGGGTAGAAACCACTCTCTCAAGCGTTATTTATAAAAAATCCCACTCGATGAAATAAATACGACTGATCCCGAAAAGGTGACACTTACCAAATATTTACCGACCACCATTAAATCGACCCTTACCTCCAGGCAATTTATCTATCCATCGATAGCGTCATAATCGCGTAGCCCCTGACACAATACATTGCGATGACCTCTAGCCCGGTCAAGGACTTGCATTGTCAGAGCAATAAAAGGGTCTAATGGCCCACATCCGATACTGTGTAGTAGTCTTTTGAAGTGGAGCTATTCTGGGCTATCCCTAATGGGCTTTAAGGTCGTGATTTAGGTTCGGGATTTGAATAGCCTTAGATTTTAATGTAAATATGGCGATTTTTCGGACTATGTAAATCTGTTGTCATACATAAAGATATTTTTTTTGAGTTGTGAAAAATATTCTGTACAATAAAGAGTAACTTTCATTGTTATTCCGCTGTTGGCACGAACTTAAACCACAATCTTTATGAGCCCAAAATCTGTTTTGTTCATGTCTTTCTTTTATTTGTATATTTTGAACTAATAAGTTCATCTCTAGGTAGGTTATTAGGCTAGTATAAACGATGTCATGTGTGCTTATTTTTCTGAGACACAGTTGAAAAATAAAAAGTATTTTGAACAATGATCTCACTGTTTTCGTAAAAAATCCTGAACTATTCAATTTCAGAACATAACACTAGGCCGTTTTGGGATAATAACTTCGATTTATAACAGTTACCCCAGAAACATAAAATGTCCTTTATATACTTATACAACTCGTCGGGACTGAAGGATATTATTTACAAAACATCTACAACACTCTTCGACATACTTATTAGGTAAACCCTCGTTCGGTACAGAGATAGATCTCGTACTTACATGTCGTGATATACATGCTTAAAGAAAATCTGTTTTTCTAAGAGATTTGGAGAAAAAATATAATTTGTTTAAAAACCAACCCAAATCAACCCATACCTGACGCTATTTTTCTCTGTGACTTTGAAAAATTACGTAATTTCTCGACAAACACCACCCTTTCATGGCAACCAATAGAAATCCAGTAAGGCAATGGTAGTTTTTATGTACTAAAGCTATCTATTGTGTGTCGGCCAGGCCCAGGCTGCTCGATTTGGGTCTAATGCGAAAACTTTCCAGTGGAAGAATGTTCTACAAACATTGACCCAGAGAACTAGCACGTTTGCAGATCGTAGACGTTACGAAGATACGCTAAGAGAATGGCATTGAGGCATCATTATGACCAATTTTGGCATAATAAAGTGTCGTGTAGTATCCTATCAACAGTCTGATCAGCGATGTGTTAGTGAGAGCTGATGACGATCGATACAATATCAGGCTGTTCAGCAAAATATGTTCCAGCGAGTAAAGAGAGGGGTGGTGGCGGCTGGTGTACTATGGTACAGGAAATAAAATATGAAAGTGTCGAATTGTCATTTGCTACGCTTTGTAAATATAAACATGTAAATACTATTTAGTATAATTGTGTTTATACAGGGTGAGTTTTTGAGACAGGGCAGTATGGGCAGTCAGCTTAACCGTTGTAGCTACAAGAAAACGTTCTTAGGTACAGTCAGGGAAATACATTATATGAAATTGACACACAGCACCAATTTGCCGTGCTATAGCCAAGTAACTGCCAAAGAATGACAGATTTCATTTGAATATACGGCCAATTAATTTAAGTTGACAGTATATCTGCTAAACACTCTACTTCCCTAACTTTATCTGCCGCACTGCACCGTCATCGACCTACCAGGTATAATTATGTTAATAATGTTAGGTGTGTCCGTAATAAAATATAATACCCCACCGCCGTATCTCGACGTTGACGTCGTGGTGGGGCTTGCGCGCTCCAAACTCTGGGTCTGTGCCGGTAAAGTACTTTGCCGGAACAGGTCTAGGATGAAAGGCCAGACCAAGAGAGATACAGAAACCCAGAGGGCAGCATGTGGCGAGCTGTTGGGCAGTAGCGACCCCACGGACCCTATCTCCCGGGAAAAATATTGTTCCTCGTCGCTGGCTTGCCTTTATCGACTGGCTGGAGTAAACACTGACGAGGAACAGAACTCCCACCCCATTCTTGCTTTAATTGGCCGGCTTGAGTGGAGATTCGAGAGAAAAAATGTGCTTGGAGGAAGGAAGTATTCCAGTTAGTGCTCGTAGGGATCTTGACCATCTTCCAGGCTCTGGGATTGTTCTAAAAGCCGTGGAATACCTCTCCACTCCTCAAGCACCTCAGGACATGTTGCCCCCTTGTCACTACGTCACTATGTGCTAGCGACAGTTTTCGGTGGCCCATTATTAAGTGTGCAAGTCACCCCCTGCCATTTTTTCCGTGTACATATAAAACATTGATCAGACAGGGGCCATAGTCCTTCCATAGTTCGAGGTCACCAGTCAACTTAAGCCAGCCAAACCCATAGTCCAATATCTTTATTTCCTTATCCTGCAATAGTCCTACACCAACCGGGGGTTGTCCTTGGGTGCACTTGCATAGTGCATACAGGGATAATCGTCAGTTGGTGCCTACTTCCATTTATAATTGTATAAGGGGCCTCTGCTAGTTGGCTTCGGCCCCTCGTACGCCTTCCAAAGGTCCGGGACCCCAGGGTCCCGACAAATGTCAAAGACTAAAAAATAATAATAATATAAACCCGCTCCACAACTATTAAAGTAAATCTTCTTGCTCCTTCTGCGCTCCTGGGCGGCACTCCATCATAAGGAGGCGAGGGTATTCTTCAGTGCGTTGTGCGCTGAATACTAACCCCGCCAGATGTATGCGCCGCACAAGAGAAACTTTTATTAAATTTGGACGATCTCCGGCCGCCGTATTATCCTAATAGCTATCGATATTTCCCACTCGAGAACTCGAATTTTCTGCGGATTTGGCGAATTTTAGTTCGATTGTCTTCAAAATTTGGGTTGGATTAGGTGGTAACGTTAGAAGAGTAGATTGTTTCAAATGAAATTTAACTAGACATCTAGTAGAGGATAATACTATAGGTACTGTACTACATATAAATCACGCCAATAGTCCCCGAAGTGGTAGGCAAAGATGTATACCTAACCTAAGAGTTCACCTGCATTTCACCAGGTATGGTATAGGTGTGTGTTGTATGTTTAAGTGCCATGGGGGATAGCTTATTACGCTGAAGACACCCTTCAGTGTTCAAGCTAATGGGGTCTATTCCCTAGTCGGGAGAAACATATGTGTGTCCTGACAAACGTGATCAAAAAACCGTGTTTTTTCCTATAACACATACATTGATTTCTGAAAGAAAATATCTGAATAAAACAAAAATTATAGACCACTCTTAAGAGGCTTACAACAGCTAAAGCGCGGTCACTGTCGGACTGCATAGAAATGAAAGAGAAGCGCGATGACACAACGCAGGTAATTTAATGCAAAATATGAAGCAGTTAGCGATTTACAGAAAATCTATTGATTGGACTGGAAAATTAAAACACTATTATGCTAATATGTAGCTTGTAGAATAATCCGACAAAAAATCAGAATGATTGCATGTAAATTAATATGATTTTTAATCGTTAAAAGAAATTTTTGGAGGTATCTTCATGATTTTTTTCTATCGTATCAAATTAGTTTTATTATGTTTTCAACACACTATCATACTAGCGTATATCCTGAAGAATATCATATATTTTTCTGATTTTGTTTACTGCAGTGGATCATATTCTTTTAGGTATTATAAAACTTGCGTTTAGGCACGTTTAGGTCCTGTAGTCCCCTTAAACATCAACGTGTTAACCAAAATAAAAACCAACAAAAGCTGAAAATATTACACCAAATAAGCTAGCTGAGCTATATAGCTACATAAATTAGGAAGAAATTAGGTACCCGACGGTAATATAAATGATCTATTTCTCCTCCCACTCATATTAGCTCACACTGTCCTCAAATATTCATTCACACGGTACGAGAGCAAAGAAGGAATGTCGACCACAAACATCTAGAAAGTTTAGCATAAACAGGAAGATACAAATAGTTTATTTCAGATATAAAAAAAACGAATCTCTTCATGAACCAGTACACAAACGAATAGTTAAAGGTTTAGGGCGAAACAAAATAAAACAGCTTGGAGCTAACTTAGGACTACTGGCGCATTATTCATGCATGAGAGGTTTTTTTTTAATTTAACGTACACCTTCATGTCATATTTTTCTCGTTACTTATTGTTTTTTTCCTTCATGAGTTTTTTACAGTCTTTTCAGGCTCAAAGATGATTACGAAACGTAATTTCAAAATCCGTTGAACTAATACTCTACATACATATAACGGCGCAGGATAGCCTTGACCAGAAGTGTTCATCGTATTAGTGGCTCAGCAGCGTCATTATCATCAGGATTGTGCCGGAATATAGCAGTTCCACGCGTTCTTCCCATGGGCGTAGGCAGACACTACAGAACGCCACCTACTACGATCCCTGCAATCTTTCCTAAAATCAAACAAACGGTATAATTATTAAGAGTTTCAATTACGTTTTATGCAGTTGAAATCAGTATAGTTAGGTTCGTATTGAACCTCCGTATATGTAAAGCTCAACCTTGGTCATGCGTAACACAATAGTTTCAATTACACTGTCAACCTGAACTTTAGTTAATATCGTGAGTTAGTTCCATGTGTTCAGGATTATATCCTTATTGACACTACAGCTGAAGGTCGCGTGACCGCCACCTCTTTGTTATGCTCGGTCGGGTAAGCTTTTGAAAACGTGATGTTTGGAATAGGTAGGAACACACGACGCCTATTTATTCTATGTTTAAAGATTTTCTGGGTTTGTTTTTTCGAGCGATTGTGTTAAAGTTGACTATACTCCATTTGAAATAAGATAAGACATTTAAACAAACCTTTTTTACAGTCCGTTCAACCGATTCTGATTTCTATGCCATAAGCATAAGGATAGCATTAAAAGCAAAAAAGTGGTTACAATACTAACTGTTTACTGCAGCTGCCATTTGTCATGCCACTAACACAATAGAAATCAAAATCGGTTGAACGGACTGTAAAAAGGTTTAATTAAAGTTCTTGTCTTGTTGTAATGTTGTTGTTTTATTCAGAATTCAGTGAGATCCTCCTAGTTTTAACCTTAAGTACCTAACTTAAGCATGACTCAGGTACATTCAAAAGCTCTTCGCTTCCCTAAAATGACTCACTGTATTCCAGTCTCAGTGATTCGTTACAAAATTACAACACTAAATTGCTTTCCGACCATTGATATTACATTTTTACGACGAGCAATAAGATCAGATCACCAGTGATCAGACACACAGCTGTCTGCCAAACAGATCTACATGCAAAATAAATATAGTTATAAAACTGTCGTAAACTATACGAAGGAATCATTCACTTTTTATTAGAAACTAGCCCCCGCCCCTGCGTCGGTTGTTACGACTTGACAGAAAAACGAGATTTCTACAATTTATGTTAGTTCATTATTAATGTATTACCTTCTAGAATAAATTCTCTAAATGATGGTGAAAACCGCATCAAAATCCGTTGTTTATTTATGAAGTACAGTGGTCACACAGACAGATACAAAAAGCGACTATCTATAGATATAGAATTCGTAAATTGTTAAAGTTGTTATTATCTGAAGTGCGTATTATATTTACAATCTGGCTTCTTATTGAAACATTATATTACATTTATAGGTAATATGAATATGTAGGTCATTATAATAATTCAGACCTAAATTAGACCATAAGTTGATAGTGGTTAGTGACCTCCCTAGAGTAAATAATTATGTTCCTTGTTAGTAACAGATTGTGCTTATATGCTATGTTAGTGTTGTGAGTACTTTAAATAATTAGTTAGTTATTACTAACAAATTCTAAGTCTGAATCCTAACTAATGGCAACTATTGTTGCCATTATTTAGCATTCAGACTTCATAAATTTTTATCTTACCTATATAGTTTATATCCATCGATTTGGTCCATAGTTACCAGTCCATTTATTGGCTATCGACAAACTTAAGCATTTTTAGAATACGCTTAAGTTCGGCATTGCGTTGTAGGTACTGTTCACATTTTCAGATAATATCATCATCATCATCATTTCAGTCGAAAGACGTTCTCTGCTGAACATAGGCCTCCCCCAAGCACCGCTACTTCGACCGATTCTGTGCTTCCCGCATCCAGCGGTTTTCTGCGGCCATTTTCTGATATGGTTCTTGTAAACCAATGAACTTTTCGTTTTCACCGGAACTACGTCAGTAACTCGTTTGTAGGAAAAAACCAACGAAATTTCAAAAGTCGTTTAACAAAAGCGATTCGTTCTGACGGCTTCACCCTCTTTCAGGTCAACTAACTGACAGCGAGATGATTTTAGATATAAAAGAAAAAAAATCGAGTTATCTTCCGCACTGCTAGAAACTAAGCATTCGCGAAATCGTTTAACTTTAGAACTTTGCTCCCGTCTCCTCTGAGCACTACTAAAGTCACGCACACTTCGGCTAGCTTCGTTTTTCCGAAAACTGCGGACGGGGCGATACCAAACTCTTCCATATTTTATACTATTTTGACGGAACCTAAAGAAGCGTATACTCTTTAAACGGTTTTTTATCTTGAAATAAAATCTTCTTTACGAGAATTCGTATAGAGCCTTTTACTAATCAATTCGTATATTAGAATTTTAATATTAGGGCTCTGTCACGCATACATAGCTTTATTGGCCACTTCTATAAATTTATGAGAGGCTGTAAAGGCGCGTTGACACGAGCGAGTAGAGAAACATGTCAGGCAAACGTGTTTATGGTTGAATCAGTAAAAGCCATCCAGCGGTTAATGGACGCTGGACAGTTCGCTGAAAAAATGGTTTAGTGGGTGCTACGTTCATTATTCATGGCTGCATTGAAGTGCGGACATGGCGATAAAATAATAGCTTGACGTTAGTACTATTATTTATTCTGTGGCACGAGTTTGGAGTAAAAATAATAGGTTTAGGTGACAGCGCAATGCGATCGCAGCCATTTTTGGAGCTCAAAGTGAATCTATCAGGTAGCTGAAAACATGCACTCTCTTTTTAAAGTTTTTTGTTGGTACATTCCTACTTTTAGGATTGTATGCGATACTAATAACTGACGCTTACTGGGTTTTTTAGAAGAATTCTCATACAGAGAAAAGAAAATTTTGTAATAAGGTGCCGAAGTACACCTCTATTGAACAAATAATTTAAAAAAAACTCCCGTCATGACCTTAGTTTCTCATTTATAACACTAGTATTATAACTAACATCTGTATGTGCCCTTAGCTCCCTTTGACTAGTATTCCAGACTGATTTGATTCGAATGAGATAAGTTTCCACATCAAAGTCAAACGTCAGTAAATAAACAACATAAAGTTGAAAACATTCATAAATATGAAGCAATCACGATTCATTGCGCTTTTCCAACGAGTTTTGATAAAATTCGTTGATGATTCGGATGAAATCGAGCAATGGACTGTGAATTAAAATAGCTCGTTTTATTTTTTTCACAGCTAAAAGTACCTAAAGCTAAAGTTTTTTGTTTTATTTTCTTCGAAATAAAAGACGTGAGAGACTCAAATACATTTTATTATGCATGATGATAATTATTATCTGAAAGGAAAAAATGTACATGGACTTGTCAATAATTATGGAAAGCTTTATTGAGATTAAGCCATTTTCCGGCTTTTTCATCTAAATTCACTCCACATTAACCTCCACACAATTACTCACATAAACCTCCTTCACATTCATTCGTCGTGCAAAGTACTACACGATGTGCAGCTGTGTCAGTTAGATGGGCTTAGGTGGAAGTAAAAGCATGTCAGGTCACGAATAAATAATGATTAACTTACTAATCTACGAAGTGTAACAATAATATAGGTAGCCCTTGCCTTTGTGGTATATCCATTGTATTATTATCGTGACTTGTTGAAGATCACACACACACCCCGCGTCTCCGAGCTTGTCATCTACACGAATGCTTTTTACACCTTCTAACACTGATCGCAAAAAAGACTCTAAACAATTCATTGCATAATTAGTTTAACACTGACAAGAGCGTTATCTATAATATATACTTCTATACGTTATAAAGAGGTATTTGTTTGTTGTTTTTAAGTTAGTATGTCCCCACATATTCTCCGGAACTACCAGTCTGATATGAAAAATTATTTTGACATTGGATAGCCCCATAGATATTTATATTTCTATAGATAGCCCAATTGTTGAGGAAGGTTATGGGCTGTTAGCCGCAGGACGTGGTGTTCCGTCGCTTCCGCGGACAAGTTCTACAGGACAGCACAAAGTCAAGCTAGTGCAAAGTAAAGCGCTACTAACATAGTCTAAGCCGTATTTATTAACACAAGTTTTTGTTGTTATTAAAATATGTATGTTTAGATTAAGGTATTTTTCTATGAGCCTATGTCCCCTGAAATAAATGGTATTATTATTTAGTTTATTCATTTTGATTATTATTCATTTACATTTTATATATTTCTTTAAAAAACATTTAAAAATAAAAAGAGGTTCGCCGGTGTCGGGAGCAGGGTCCAAGCTACCGGTGGTTAGGGCTGCAGAGACAGGACCTCCTCACAATGCCTTCTGAATCAGGTACTCGTACGTGATCCAACCGGCTAACGAGAGCCTCGAGAGATGTTGGCCGAGGCTTTCAGCCATCAGACCATTGGCTGTTACGACAATCGACACAATGACAGCTGTTTAGATAGAGTAATGATCGCCACATTCCACATGTCGACAACCGTCGACGTCGAGATATTTTATTTGTTTCTCTTTCTCAGTAATTATACGAGGTTCCATGCCCGAGGTGGCATGCCCGACACACGTCAACCGTCCCGTCCTTCATAATATTATGTCTCCGGTAGTTATTCGTCAAGATAACTTCGTCCATAATTGCACAGACGAAACCTTCAGTTTCTCCGAAAAGATCATCGAAACGTAGCTAGGAAATCTACACCGGGCTTATAAAGAGCCCGATAGAAGCGCCCGTGAAGCTCCTTGCTTTGCCATAACTCCTTGCGGTTATCTGTAGTAAGTACCACAGGTTTGTGCCAGTTCTCTTTGATCATGGAGAGCGGGGTTAGCCCTCTGTCCACTGCCTCCATCACGGTTCATACCCACTTCGGCTTTTAAAAAGATTCTCTGAGATTGCACACGACCCCCGCACTTCCGCGGGATGTACGATCTCATCAGCGATCGTGGGTAATGCATCCGGTTTGCGGTCAGCAGTGTACGCGATCTCCTATCCAGGGCGTCAAATGGACTCAGTTGTTTCAGTTACCTTCAGCAGCTCCATCAGTCGCAATTTGTTGGGGGCAAAGAGTTTCAAGTCATCCATGTAGAGGAAATGAGATATGACCTGACTAACTATCCTCAGCCGATAGCCTAGACCTGAATCCTCCAGCGGTGTGCTTAGAGAATTCAGGGCTAAGTAGAACCAAATTATTATTATTATAGGCTCGCGGACGAAGTCGCGGGCAGAAACTAGTTACTAATATAATAAAGCTAAATAGTTTGTTTTTTGTTTGAACCCGCTAACGTCTGGAACTACCAGCTAGATTTAAAAAAATATTATTGCGCTTGATAGCCCAATTCTAGAGGAAATGTATAGTCTATTTGACATCACGCTACGACCATTTGGAACTGGGCAAAAAGAAAAAGAGTAATAGTGGGTCGCCGGCCGAGGGAGTATTTTTTTATGTGGCTGTTGGAGACAACACGTGACCACCGCCCGCCACTGCGACTAAGGAGGGGGGACACGGGTGAGGAGGAACGCGGGACGAGGTGCAGCGAGCGGCCGACCTGGACCACTACTCGCTTGAGCTTCACGGACCAAGAGGCGCGCGTTCTTACGTCCAATAAAGAACCAACCCAATAATACAGTCCGCTATTTTCTTTCATCACCTCGAGGAATCCTCAATATGGCTTTTATATTAGTAGTACATTGTGTATCCTACGACTTCCACGCGAACGAATGTCAAAAAGTGTCTTCTGTGACAGCTGTGCGCAGAGATAACATTATTTAAACTTTATTTGTATTGTGCTTCTAATTGCGCGTGCGTCAATGGCGTGCGTTAGATTATAAATAATTTGTGACGTCATTAAAGCATGTATCTTGATGGTATTATAACATTAGAATATTCTTTGTTTGGTTATATGACGTCTGAAACCAATATGGTACCTAATTTGACTCTTACTAATAGAACACACTAAATTTAACAAAATGACGTCTAGATTTTTTTTATGGTACTTACCTAATTGTAATTTATTTTAGGTTTTATATTGCCTAAAATGGCAATTTCAATAAGTTGTTTCAAACGATTGGTACAATACTGTCAGTTCATGGTGAATTGTAATCTGAGTATTGAATATAACCTAAGAATTACGAATCCACTTATATTAAATTAATTAGTTATCTTATAAAAAATAAAAATGGTTTCGCTTCATAAGGTTTGTTAATGTAGAAGTTATTTAGCCAAAATGTATGATTCAGAATGGCAAATACTAGCGACCTGACCCTGCTTCGCACGGTTTACTGCGCTAAGTAAAACGAACGCTGTCGAAACCACTTAGGCACTAACAGGTAGACCGTTAACCTGTTTCCCAGAAAATATCCAGTAAAGTGCAGCTGTACATGCACTTTTCTTCTAAAAACACTCGAATAATCAAAAATAGAAAGCACCGTCAAACAGAATGCTCCTCCATTCCTCAAAGTGCATCGCCAACAGTATCACTATACTGAAGGGTGCAGCAATATCCTCACTTAGCCGACGCTGCAGAGGAGAGGTAATGCGTTATCACCGGCCGCCGACCCACTTATGTCCACAATAAAAGACCAGATGAGTTATGGACTTGAGACACACGGGGGTTTAAACTATCCAACAGAGTATAGTTGCTGTTCCTTGGACTTTGCTAGTTTTTAGGTCGCTATAAAGTTATATTATGGTGGAGTAGCTTTGTGTTTGATTACTCAAATATGTAGAACTAGTTAAATAGATAACGAGGTTAGAAAATTGGCACGTTGCGGACATGAATTAAATAATAAAAATGTTATAAAGATGTCACTGTATATCATAGGTAAGTAAATGCCCTGTATTTACACGTTAGTTCTTTGATGCGTAGTTCGCATGTGGCGATTTAGATGCCGCCACATCATAATATGTGTGTTGTAACTAAGTTTCACAGGAAGCACTTAATCGTACATTATTTTTTGTTGGTAAGCCACTGTCAGAAAATTCCCTGAAAATCACCTTTAATAAATAACAGAAACATGACTTGCGATATACGCAAAATACTTCTTTGTACATTTCTTGTTGGTCCGTGAATTTGAAATTTCATTTAGTCAGATGATTTATAATCATTCTCATACACATTTAGGTCGTATTCATCAAAGGAATTGGTTTCTCATGCTAATCTAGGATTAAAGAAAATAGGAGGTATGTCAGCTGCTCGTCATGCTGGAATTATGTTGTTTTGTGTACGTATTTTCATGTTTTTCATTAATATTATTACACAATGGAATGGTAATTGGCTGAGTGGTTTTGATGGAGTTGTAAAACCCTCATGGGTGTCATGGAGAATTGCTTAGGGATAAGCAAAAGAAAATTTATATACTGTGCACAACTATACATAGAATGACTTTATATTTTCATGTGCTTAGTGGGGATTTACTTATAATATATAAAGGATTTATTTGAAGACGTTGCTTAAAGTTGAGAGACTTTTAAACGTCAAAAATGTATCGTTAAATAGTCGTCAATCATGACTTAACTTAAAGTAACGTTTAAGCGTCGTGCAGATCGGCGCGATGCGACGGCGCAACGCGACTCGAACAATACAATTTCTAAGGAAACTTCACGGTATAATATAATAACCGGTGTCGCGGCGCGCTGTCGCGTCGCGCTAGTGTGCACGAAGTTTTATAAATTAAAGCCGCGGCCGCGTCCAAAGCGATCGTCGCGCGAACACGCGACCGATTATTTTTGATTATGAATATTACAGTTTTATTATCATCTTATACAAAACTTAATAAAGCACAAAGATCACTCCATCCTAAAATGGTCTTAGATAGTCATTGAGACGTCAATCAAAACTAGATATAATCTTGCGATCTAGATGCTACATTGATCGCCGATCTCGTCTTGTTACAGTCCCATAATATCAATACAATCATGTCACAATACAACCCTCGAAAAGTTCTCTTTCTAAGTTCCGACAATAGTTCACAACACAACAGGAGACGACCAACTTATTTGATTTATGCTTCACATGATCGAGGACATTGTCCGTAATATATCAATATCGACTAATAAATAACTGTTCATGCACATAATTCACAATAGTTTGTATACAAGCGTCGCCTCCCGGAGTGCCGTGTGTTCGTCAGTATAGGCGATGCTATTTCCTACCCCTTAGGCGGTCATTCACCCCTTGTGCCTGTGAACTTTTATAGAAGGTTCGTAGTTAAAGATCAATCATGGCTGCTATATCATAGGGTAGGCGGAGATATTGACTGAATACGATGTTGAGCATAGAACTTCAAAGCGCTGTAATTCGAAGTCACTATAATTTATTTTGTACTGTGAATGAAAGGATGATTATGCAAAAATTTTGATTAGTATTTTTAATAAGCTAAAATTTATTATAGATACGTAAGTAAATAACAAAACACCTTATGCAAAATATTAAATTGAGAAATGCAAAAGCCGAACGAATATTCTAGCAAGGTATTATCATGCAAGTTTCATACCATGCAAATGAAAACAAAGCATGTAGCTCTACCCGTACGAAACGTAGTTGTATAGCGCGACACTATTCTTAAGTTGAACTAAAAATACGTACTCGAAATCCGACAATACCTAAAACTCTTCAGCAACAATACATCCAAAATGCCTTGAAAGTAAAGTGCTCTATTTATAACACCATATGGTATTTACAACCAATCTCCCCACAGAGTAAATAATACCAGTACCCTCACATAACGGATATTTCTTTACCTACCTAAGCCTTAGAAAAACCGAAAAACCGAAGTGCTATTTGATTTATGAAGGCTCCTCACAACGTCATCTATCAAAGTGTTGATGACGATGTGTTGATGTGTCGACCACCCTGTGAATTAATAAATAAATAAAACTCGCTGTATCTCAATCGATCATGGATGGTACGTGTGATAAGGGTAGTTTGATTCGAGATAATAGGTTAAAATTGATGCTTGTGATAGAGAAGGGTTTACGTTGTAGTAGGCGAGCTACACACATGTTCGCATCGGCATGATTCGGCACGATTCGGTACAGCCGGGTGGTCAAAGGAGACGGGGATTTCTGGGCCTGATTGTAATAAGTTGACGTATGGTTAAAAAAAAAGGTTATATTTTTCTATTACAAAATGTGAAATATCAGCCCATTTTACAATCTGGAAATTGAGAAATCCAAAAATTAAGTTATGGCTACGAACAAAATGGAATATCGATTAAATTATAATCGACTATCGTGACCGAGTTCATACTATTTAAAAGATGCTTTTACCAGATGATTAATTCAAATACATTAATTATTAGAATTAACGTATTAAACAGTTTAAACAAATTAAATATCTATAAAGATAAATGTTTAAATCGATTCACGTTTGCTAATCGATTATTGTATTTTTAGTCTATGGTGACATGTCAGTCAGTCCGTCACTCGTTTCGTATCGTTTAGTGCGTGTGCGTTTTGAGTGTTTCCTCCCATAGTTTTATTGATATTTTCTGCGACCCCTGCTTTCTTTCTACGGACTTCTGATCTTACTTCTTGAACGACCCTTGCTGCCATACCGGACACGGAGAGCCTCGCTTTTACGTTGGACTTGGACTTCTTTTTTTGGATTCTACGACCAGCCTACCGATTGGATATTATCATAATGGATCGTTGTGTAAATATACAGTGCCACTAGCGGCACTGTATACACCTTCTATAATTGTAACAGTATCCTATCTTTAAAAAAAACAATTACCTATCGCACAATGAGGTTATACATCGCACTTCAAAAATCAGCTGTTTTGTTACGTAACCTCACTTTAACAAAATCTCTTTTAACTCGGCTCTCAGATTGCTAAAATCCGCAAAATTTTCAGTGATGGTTTGATAATATAGTAGCTATTAATTGACACCAATTTCATCTCTTTACATCCAGGCCCAAGATTGTATGAAAGCGTATCCGTCTCCTTTACATCTGATTTTGCCGCCCGGCCTGTGCCGAATCACCCCTTTTTCTTTCTTTTTTTTTAGGGTGGGAAATTATCAAATAACTTCTCCCGCTCTAGGCGGAGCGGGAGGTCGTGTCAGACTCTTACTGACTAAAACCCACCCGTGTTCCTTCAGTTGCCTGTACGTTGCCAGGGGCCACGATATCCCTTTCACTTTCCCGCGATCCCCGCAGAACTGCGACCCGGCAGGCATCAGTCCTAGTAGACCCCTTCTTTTGTGCTGATATCTCTTTCGCACGTGGAACACAACGCGCCGTCGACCCGGGCCTGGTCCTTATCGGACGGCGAGCTAACCATTTCTCTCTGTCCGCAAGCCCGCGCCTACGGTGGCCGGGAATCATACAGTGCCATAACATTTTAAACATTGTTTTAACTTAAAATCAGAACCGTACACGTTCAAATTTACCTCGTGGGATGTACATATCTGGGTAGGCACTCGTGTCCAATCGATAGTGTTAAAGATGACTTAGGGATTATTTTCAAAATCGGGACAGCAAGTACTTGCTATCTACATAATGCGAATATAATTTTTTTGCTCGATCTCCCTCAGATAAAGTAGGTACGTCTTTTCACCAGCTTTAAGAGCTTTTTTAAGAGCAGTTGAACAATCCAATATTGTGATTGATATGTATACAACTGTATCCACAACTCTTGGGTTATATTAAGCGGTCCAATTCGTTATGAGACAAATAGAAGTTACTATCTCCTGAGACGCAAGAGTTACTCAGTTTCACAAAAGATTTCAACGTGTTATTGAAGGCAGGATAAGAAAATATCATCAAGAAATGAAATCAAACTTACTGAAACAATAAAAAATATTTATTTATTTATTTATATTGTGGACAACTCCAAATTCTGCAATCATATAGTTGACGTAAATTTGCAGCTTACAATTTATTTTATGGTGAGAATTAAGTGCCTGTTGATTTGATTACTACAACGTCAGCAAATTGGCTTTATATGATTTTTTTAGCATAAAACACGCACGGTTAAAATTGCATTCGGCATTACGAAATGTTACGAAAGGTATAAAGGTGTCATCAGTTACGCATGCCTTAGTAGCAAATACTAATCACCACCGTATCTCTACGTTGACTTCGTGGTCGTGGTGGGGCTTGCGCGCTCCTGAACTCTGGGTCCGTGCTGGTAGAGTTTACTTTGCCAAAACAGATTTAGAGTGAGGAGCCAGACCAAGTGAGATGTAGAAACCCGCAGGGCAGCAACTGGCGAGCTGTTGGGCAGTAGTGACCCCACGAACCATAACTCCCGGGAGAAGTCTTGTTCCTCATCTCTGGCTTGCTTATATTTATTTATATATACTTTATTGTCCACCAGAAAATACATAGCAAATTATTTATTTATTTATTTATTAATAGGTTGGCCTACAACTGTTTACACATAACATTTCATTTAAAAGTACACGATATACATTTATAAGTGCAACAATTATTTACAGGCTAACACCACATGCACTATATATAATAAATTTAACACTACAAAATATACAATGTATATACTTATCGCTTTCTGCGATCTCTTCCAGACAACCTTGGAATGGACAGTAATTTCGTGGATATAAAAATGGGGTTTGTCATTGGTACAAAATAATAATTTTATAGATATATTTATAAAATTATTATATTAATATATCTAAGATAGTTAATTGATTCAGGCGTGACTTTGCGGAAATCTATTATAAAATACAATAGACGACGTATATTTGGTAACTTAATACGCGTAACTGTTCTTAATGAGTCATAAAGAACCCTGTAAGAAATCGACACGTGTTTCACCTCTCAGCGAGGCATCCTCAGGAAGGCGATTGACTTGTTGCGAACTCGGACCCAACGTGTGGACACGTCAAGCGTCGAGCGCGGTGTGAGCCACTTTGCCCGCCAACCCCACTTATATAGGATTACTGCCCCGCCCACCTCGGCTAGGATCGTTATCAGCGCGATAAGGGGCTGCGAATAAACGCAATAACGGTGACCTTGGAATACTTGTATTTAAATCGTTTAACAGTGTAACGTTCCCTGTATATTTTTTTCATGTGTGTATTTTTTTATTGTTTTTTTGTATTTCTTTAGCAGCCCGGTCTCCGGTTTTGTTTCTGATTGATGACAATAGGCTCGCCCCCTGTTACATGAGACTTAAACATAACTGGCGAAATGTGGGTTCACCTACTCTAGGTTTACCTCTGCCTAACCTTTCCGGAAATACAGGCGTGATGTTATGTTATAAGTACAGGCAGGCACAGAGCGGCATGAGATCAGCGTGGCCTACCACCATTCCGGTGCAAACAAATCTCTTCCACATTTATTTCATTCGACTTGTGTGCCGTCTGCTCCCCAGACCATGAAAGCATTAATCTGCAACGTCACGGTCCAAACGATCACCTTCACGCCCCGCATAGTACGCCATCACTCACTCATGTGATTTATACACCATTAACTTCTACATAAAGGAATACAGTTGTCATTTATATGGGATATGATTTCTGTGTCTCGTTGGGTAACAAAAATAAAAGGTAATAGTAAATTATTTGCCTAGGGAGCAAACAGCAATTTTAAAGGCGAGATTGTTTCTTTGAATCCAGAGCATTTTTCAGCGAAGGATTCTAGAGTAGAACCTTGAGCGCTGCTGATTCAATGTACGGTACTGGTGCTCCCGAGGCACTCTACTTTTTAACCCTCTAAGAGAATAAGTTAGTGCAACTTATGAATTAACTTATGAATAGTACCTACGTTTATTCTTTTAATTCTCACTACTTGAGGAAGACACTTATATTTTTATAAAACGTAAAATCTGAATTTGAGTAAACAATTACGAACGAAGGCTGAATACCTTAACCGCGATTTTTATTTTTTCACTTTTTTTTAATGGTGGGTCGCCGTCGGTTTATTTTATCATTCAGCCTGTTACTTGTTCATACAATGTTTGTGAGTGATCTCTTTGGTGATTGAAACTTTTACTAACAATATCCACATTTTAAATTCAAATTACTTTTGGTCCCTAGGGATTAAAGAGCTATTTTGGTCCCTGTTTACGAAAAATAAACTAGCTCTTTTTGAATAGATGTACTAAAAATATTTTACTAACACTTCGCCCGCGACTTCGTCTTCTGGGATATCGATCTTTCCCATACAACCATCAACATACTCGTATCTTCACAGATATCTTGCTTAAGGCTAAAGCACACTGGGGCGAGCCGTGCCGCAACGCAACGAATCGCAAAAAGCCTGCTAAATCAGTTTCGTACATTTGGATTAAACCATCGCACACTACAGGCGGGCCGCACCACACTTTTATTTATTATTTATTTATATAAAGGCTTACCAACTAAACACATAAACAGCATTAACCCAGTCTTTGTCATAATATAGATCTCGCATGTATCTAAATTACAGGAAAGCAGGACACTATCAATTAGCGTACTAGAACTTAAACACTAAACACCACCACCGCCACAACTAAATACCTTTTATACCGATAATCCCACGGCATTGAGACTCATGCGGGTGAAACCGCGGGGCGCAGCTAGTAAGTTAATAAAATTGTAAAGGACATTTTGTCCGTAATATTAGCAACTTTTTATCGAAAACCAATGTAGGTAATCGAATGGAATACTAGAAAAAGGTATTTAAGTACATTATAAATATTTATTTAAATACGATGGTGATTGATGTTTGTTCCTCCTTTGTATGGGAAGATTTCTTGCTCTGAAGTGTATTTTTATTTAGCACTAGCTGTTACCCGCGAATTCATCTACGATCCAGGATGATCCTATGTCATTTTCCAGATCATGGTCTACTCAGATGCCAAATTTCATCCAAATCCGTTCAGCCGTTTTAACGTTAAATCGTAACAAACAAACTCACTTCGAATTTATAATATTAGTATGCTTAATTAAAATAAACTAAAGTATGTACTTACGAATATATTATATATGTAGGATCAGGAGTGCCGAGAGGTATATCGTCAGGGTTTGGAGTTCCCATTTTTATGGGATAAACAAGACTGTATTAACTATTATAAGGGATTTTATTACAACAGGTAACAGGTACATTCACAAGAAATAAAATAAAACAATACAAATAGAGTAACAACACTAATATCTACTCGCTATTAGCAAGCCAATACAGCTATGTCAATATACCGACAGTAACCAGGTAAACCGACAGTTTTGTCGGGAGCAGGGGCTCTTTATTGAGTCGAATCCGAAGACCGACTGCCTCGCATACCGAGTGCACGCTATTTTATAAGACGAAGCCCCCACCTTGCTATCCCTCCACGACAACTCTGTCCGATGACGCACGGAAGTACGTCACGTGTTTACTTGATACAAAACACTAAAATGTACTGAATCTAATAAGACTTACATTATAAAGTAATCAAATAATACAACAATAATTGTCGTAAATAAACAATGGTGAATTCTACAAAGTAAATCATTTTAAAATTAGAGTAACATATCATCAATTGTTTTGAACAAAACCCTCAGTTACAATTATCGGAATAAGTTGCCAAAAATCAATTAGTGCATACACCGAGTACTTAATAAATTATGTTCCGATTTATTAGACAATAATTGATAGTAAAAATCACTTAAATTAATAATAAGAAAAACAAATCATAACAAACTTTTGACTACCCACAATTGTAATTGACAACCAACTCCGACATATATATACTATACTAACGTAACGGTCTGGTTGTATTATAATTATATGATGTTGTTATTGCAGAATAAACAACGTCTTATTTGTGGAGAATTTTATCCTTCTTTCTTTTTTCTTTCGTTCTTTCTTTCATGATAGATCATGAAAGAAAGAACTTACTACAAACATCTCGATATTAAATCTGAATACTTTTTAATACGGGGTTACATGTTTATAATATTACAATATACAATGTTTACTTCCTAAATCTTCGTGGATCAGCGTTACTATAGGGTTTATTATTCTAATATCCAAGTTGTTAATATTACTTACCTACCTTATTGACTTTGTATATTTTGTCCTGACAAACTATTACTACTAAAGAAAAATATAAGCTTATATTTTTCTTTTGAATAAATTTATTGTAGTGTAATTGTCAGTATGCGTAAATGATGCTTTAATGTGCACACATTGTATGCATGTCTATGCTAGAATAGATACAAGACCTACATCACGTTTACATGCATTTTACTCTGTGCACGAAAAAACCTCTTTTTCGTCAATAACTTATCTAATTGTAAGAAAGCTTAAAATAATTGAACCATTAAGTCTGTGTAACTAAAAAAGTACCTACAGTTTTCGTGGTGCTAAACTATTCGTATCAGTCACAGCACCTGTTAATAGTTGCATCACTTTTGCGCTTTCAATCATAATATGGTATATTTCACCTTTGACTTACTTATTGAAGATATTGTATAATCATAAAATAAAAATTGGATTTTATTTCAGGGATAGCTGACGACTAATGTGTGATTTTTAAATTTCTTGATATGGTTTACTAAATAAAGGAACTTTAATAATACATTACTGACAGGGGGGTTTAAAAAAAGAAATGTTTTTTCAACATTATTTTTCTGCTATATTTTGTATCGAAGTTGAAAAAAGTGGTTCTGCCACATGCAAGTAGACCATATAACGTTGTTGATGATATTTTTTAAAGTAGTTTCTTGTAAAAAAGTTATCAAACGTCAGTCTCGCGTCATTTTTCTGAAAACTTGTTGCGAATATTTGTGATTTCCCATGAATACTTGACTTATTTGTAAAATCCCTTTCAACCACATGCAAAACAATGAACTCAAATCACAAATATTTTTGTTTAAATTCTTTTTCCCTTTCTCACAACGAATGAACAAAATTGATCAAAATCAGTCGATTGCGTGCACGGCCGCTTAAGTATTTTTAAGTATACACTTCTCAGTGCGATCCACTACAACATATGGATGAGGAGACTGTGTGACAATTTTTTTTCCTTGCATGAAGAAAACGCCACACGTAGATTTAAGGTATTCTTGATCCCCAGCAGGCACTCAAACCTTTTCATCACAAAAGAAACAATGCCAACTCAACTAGATCTTCTAAACAACCCACAATATTCTGGTCCTACATATCAAGAGCCCACAAGAGCCTATTCAAGCAAAATCTTTTGAATTTCACGTTCTTTGTGAGCGAAAAGAATCGCTTAATTGTTCACTAACAATGCCTTGAACATAAACATTGTGTGTACCGAATATTTTGAACTCCATTGTACTCTGATATTTACAAATCGGTACATGATTTTTCACGATAAATAACCACAATTTTTACCGTTTTCCTTTCACTTCAATATTAACCCTGTTTTTATTGAAGCAATTCTTTTGTATCTGATTGTTTTGGCGAAGCGTTGAAAGTAATGCATTGTGTACACAATGGTCGTGAAGAATATTCTGAAGACCATCCTGCTGTCTTAAAACCTAACCAAGTGTTAAGGTCAGTATCGACACCAAAAAATGCAAACGTCGCCAACGCGCATGTGACTACGATTTTTGAAACTATTGCCAGAATTTCGCAGTTTTTCGAGCAGGTTTTAGGAGTAGCACAAGATTTTCAGGGTTGTAAACTTGGGTATAAACTACTCTCAGGGGGCCTAACAACATATAAAAAATCGTAGTCACATGAGCGTTATCGATGTTTCATGTTGTTATTGACTGGGCTATATTACGAGCGTGAACCAATAATTTTTGAATAATAAGCAAAATATATGCTTAATTATTTTGATGAGGTGCCATAAAATTATAATTATAGGCTAATTGAATTGTACTTATGATTATTATTATTTAAAATGTGTAAATTCAGATACAAATAATTGTTCATGAATAAATGACTATGACTGACTATGACTATTCAAAATAGGCATAAGTACCTAATAACTGAACTGGAGTAGGTAAATAAAAGATCCTGAGCACTATTGAATCGTGACAATGGCCTTTGTTGTAACAAAACTACTGCATTGCATCGGTTTGGCCATTATGTTGATATCGCTCGCTGCTTAAATCTAATTCACATCTCACATTTTCCTGCCGTTTCCATACGCAATAGAGAAAACATAAAACAGCATATTTCCCCGCAGGTGAGAAACACTTTCAAAGGTTAAACAGCATTGATACAAAGGGCTCCAGAAACTCAAAAAAACTGCCTATTCGTAAGAATACAGTCAGCTATTCCGTAGAGAGGGGAAGAGGCGCACATTCCGTCAACAATTGGACCATATTTATGGATTTCGGGCCAATTCACCTCTTTTCAGCTGTTGTGGTTTTATATTCCAACGTGTGTGGGAAATTGCCTGAGAATAAAGAAGTAGGCAATGTTTGGTAATATACAGTTGAATCTTGCTGGGTTATTGCCCAATTTTCATTCAAACCTTAATTTTGTTCAGGTGGCTTGAAATAATGGTCCTAAAGAAAAAGAATTATGTGTTAATGACAACAATAATTATTTCATGCTCAGATCAAACGAAATCGAATCATTTATTAGTTTGTAAAAAGTCAATGTATATGTCGTAGGCAATTTGTACCTATTATTCCGCTTTTTACAAAAGCCGTCGTCCGTTTACAAACGCTCGCTCTTTTGAAATATGCGTAAAGTAAAATGTAAATTGCCTAGTCACTTTATAATATGCCACAACATTTGATGGACAATAATTCAAACGTCGTTTATAAAATGCTGCGGCCAATTTAAGTACTTAGTTATCCGGCACGTAAAAAACCTAGTGTCCATGGAATCTGATGCCCGGGGAACTCCTACCAAAATCTCGTGGCAAAGAAAGAGATGAATACGAATAGCTTACAAAATTTATAGGCACCTGCGGAACGTAGAATGCAATTATTTTGGTTGCCCGTTGATTGGCCTATTATTTTGGTGCCCAGTGGTTGCATACCAGGCATTTTTAAAGGCAATTAAGTGCATTCTAAATACGTACTCCGGCTTTTCTATACTGCGCGACACTTGCTCCAATTTGATTATAAACAAAAACAAGGAGAAACTACTAATTTAAACGCAAATAAGCGATGTGCCTAAAATATATTATCATATGATTGCCAGCCTTATTAATTTGTTATTTTGTGGTAATTGTGTTAATATTATCATAATTAGCAATTAGTTCCAAGAGTGAACCCCAATGATAATGTACTTAATTAGAGACTGAATAAAACAATTTGATATTGATTATTATCTAATATGTTTGTTTTGCACTGGGTGTGTCTTAAGTTATAGTTTTTATGTAAATCAAGTTGTAGTTTTTATGTAAATCAAGTTATAGTTTTCATGTAAATCAAGTTATAGTTTTTATGTAAATCAAGTTATTTGCATCAAACCGTTTCCTTTTGTGGACAGTTGCCTGGCTTCGTGCTGCTGACAGTGTGTGGTGCAAGAGAACATCGGAAGAAAAGATACATACCTAGAGCTAAGGTATTTTATTATTTTTTTGTTAGGTTTATAAATAACTAGCTTTTGCCCGCGGCTTCGCCCGCATGGATGTCGGGAAATATCCGACGGGAACGTACTACCGGGATTACATTCCTAATAGCCGAGGAAAAGGTCACTGACTCCTACCGCGCCCGCCGCGCCATCAAGCATAATTATTTTGTTACACGTAATAAAGAATCTGTGATATCTTTTAAAATATTCATTTTAATGATATGATGTCAAGGCATATTTTAATCTCAATTAAAATAACACATTTTATTGAATAAGGATAAATAAAATACTGGTCAAAATAGCTCCGGAAATAACAATGAAATATTTATCAAATTCTGAAAGATGAAAATGGTTATTGTGGGTCATCCTTAGAAGATTGACATATCCCATTCCGGATTTTTTGTTGAACTTTTTTAGATGTACAATCCTCTAGAACACAAATTTTATTTATCTCACACGGTTTACGCGGCGCACGCCAGTAAAGCTCCCAGTCGGCATGATTTTTACTGACGTCTAACAATTATTATCATAATTTTACACAAAACTATAACGAATTATACACCCAAAACTTCTCATGAATCACTCCGTCCATTGGTGAAAACCGTTTGAAAATACGTTCAGTAGTTTTTGAGTTTATCGCGTTCAGACAGACAGACGCGGCGGCGGTCTTTGTTTTATAATATGTAAGGAATCGAAATGAAGTGCTTTATCTAATTAAATGGAATGTTTGTCTAATAAAAATTCTGGAATAATTTCTCTATATGATGGTGAAAACCGAATCAACATCCGTATAGTAGTTTAGAAGAAAATCGCGGTCACACCCACGCAGAAGCTAAAAGTGACTCGTACGATGATTGACGACTTTGTGCTTTATAAGAATCACTTCAAGTTTGAGCCCATAATCTATTATTTATCAAATACTAGCTACGCCCCGCGATTTCACCCGCATAAGTCTTGATGCCGTGGGAATATCGGGATAAAAAGTATTCTTTATACTAACCCAGGTCATGATCTACCCATGTGTTAAATTTCACCCAAATCCGTTCAGCCGTTTTAGGGTGAAAGCGTAACAAACAAATAATCTCACTTTCGCATGTATATGAATATATACATAGTTATTAAGTCAAGTTATAGTTAGGATAGTTAGGATTAGGATACACTCACACACATCTCACATCTCTAGCTGACGGGCGAAAGACAATTTATAATATAATAACACGTAGGTCATTAAGCACATAGAGTTGCAGAATGAAGCCAAGTAACTTGAGAAGCTGCTTAAAACTGTGTTCAAAATTATTTCTTTATTCCTGCGTCCACTTATGACGTAGACCATTCCTCTCGGCAGTAAGCGCTGTAGCGGGTGAGCTATTCATCGGGGTTTTTTTACAGCATTTTCTAGAGGCGACAGGCGCGAGCTGCACACAGACGGTTTGAGCTATTACTTGATTTCCTATTTAATTATAAACCTTGACTATATGCTACGACAATACCATGAATAAAGCTTTCAACGACAAATAGACACGTATGATCTTACTAAACTGATTTTGAATAAGACAATAGTATAAATATATCACGGCCTAATGCTGAGAAAAAGATATAGAAGATAGAAAGCACACAAAATATTATTTTTAGTGGCAGAAATATTGTGTTGTTGCAGTGAGTACCTATAACAAAACGTAGAAGTAACATCATGCATCAATTCAACGGTGCTATAATGCAAAACCACAAAAGAGGTGTCATCATCTGAATTCCAAACAGTTAACAAAAAGATAATAGCAGATAGATTTTTTTTTGGCAGCATTTATGAGACATTAAATTATAGCCTTCGTTGGTCTAGTGGTTGCAAGCGCTACTGCGGAGCATGAGGTCGTCGGGCAAAATGTTATTGGGTTTTTCCATCAGAAATTTCTCAGTAGCAACCCGGAGTCTTTGATCGGTGCCCGGTTGATGGCAATAGATTCGCCCCTTATTACATGGGACTTAAACATAACTGGTGAAATGTGGGTGTTGCTATAGGTATACCTCTGCCTTACACTTCGTGTATTATAGGCGTGATGTTATGTAAATGATAAATTACATAAAAAGGCACCTCCGAAATAGGAAGCTTTTATTATCAGACACCGGAGTTCGTCATCACAAGTAATTGTGTTAGACCGATGCTACATCTAAGCTGTGTCGCCCATCCCTAAGCCCGTCTTTATAGACATTTTAATGGCACCTACATTTTCCGAGCATAAAGTATTTTCTAAGGGCGTGCAGTTAGGAGGATTTTCTTTTCAAATACCACTTCATTGTGCAGGGGCGCTCAACTTGTTATGTCGCATAAAGTACTGAGGTTTGAAGAGAATTTATTCTTTTCTGTTATGTTGCTTTCTGTATTTTATTGAAAGACTACTTTTCTTTTGTTGTTTTTAAGTCATTGTCGGTTATTTAAGCGACTTAAATTTAAGCTTCGCAGAACATGGCCCGATGCAAAGTTCGTCTCTAAGGTTGAAGTAGAGGATGATATTAATGCATGAATAATGGTAATGTCAATATTCTACTAATAATAATATTTCTTTACGACATAACATCGTATTCAGAAAAAGCAATCCAAAGAAAAACGTCCACGACTAAGTGCCATTAACAAATAAAACGGGAAAATAATGCAACTTCTAACAATAGTCCCAACGGTTCTGATCAGGCGGCTGTCAGGCGCTGTCCGGCGCAGGCGCCGTCCGTCCGGCAAGCGCTGCCTCCGACACGGCGCGGCGCATTCACCCGGCATAATTACCGATATTGTACAATTACTTCTTGATATTATGGTCACACTAACAGCTCTCCTTGTAATTTTTTTGGGGCAATACTATATGAGATTTTCAATTCCTATGCATAATTATGGGAACTATAAAAAACCAAATAATGAAGTATTACCTATTTGTTTTATGAAGAGTACGAACGTATAATATAGAGGTCGTTGTGAAAGTGCATGCAATGAAAAAACGATCACTATATTTTTTACTTATTTTTGTAGCCTGCAAGCATTTCTGTGTTTCTATTAGAAGGCAACTGATGTAGGCTTTTGCAAAGCTAGCGGCCTGTTTGCCAACTTATAACAAGAGATAAGATCATTCCATGCCCGCTACCACTGCGCCCCCACATTCCCTTGTCTCAAATCGTAATCGCAAGTGTCTGACACAGTGGCGCAGTGTTGGAGTGTCGGGTCTGGAGACAATATGTGATTAGTGTCCCATCGCCGGCGAGTTAGTGACGTCACACGACGGTGCACCGCATTGTGTCCTGATAGATGAGCGATTGGCTCGTAATGACATAGGAAACTATGGGAATTGTAGTGGACTATAGTCGTGGTATGGATACACAATGTTGATACATGTGTTGTTAGCATAGTGTTTGTATGGGAAAAGAGGCAGTGACGCCAGTGGGTGAGTTTTATTCTCGCTCTGAAAATATTTGTAGGTATGGGTTATTGGATAGTTGTTGCGAGTACACGTAATTAATTACAAAACTATATACATAGGTACACGATACATGAGTTTACTAATGCGATAGACTAATAAAATAAACAACGAGGCCTATGAAAGTCGTGGTTAAGGACGTGTTCGATGGTATATAATTTTGAAGATGCTCCACATTATGTTTTAACACGACTTATATCATTTTTCAGCAGTACGTGACGCAATGGAATATTATTTCCTGTACAAGGATAAGACAAAAAATACATTCCAAAAAACATGAAATCACGCGTTAAAAACAGACACGTTTTCAATACGCTCCCCAGTCACAGATCATAACACATCACAGTCAGTTCACGTCACATTTCTGTTTTTCAATAATAACATTGATATTATTTGGAAATACGCACCGAATGCAAAACAAGATGAATGGTTGTCGTGCCGCGGCGTGACGGAGCGTGCTGGCTGCCGTGACGCGGGGATTATGCCCACGTCGCTGACGTGACAAAAATAGCAATCGCAACTCATGTGGACATGTGTATTGTTTATGACGGGTTTACTGTGCGCACAGCACGAACAGGACTTTTCTTGTGTGTTTTTTGCATAAAGTAAAACAAATGAAAGCTAAAGACCAGCTATATATAAAAGCAAGCATGTTTTTCGTGATTAGGTTTTTATATTTATATATGGATTTTTTATTATAACACCAACATTATTCTCTAATGCCAGTCAAATATCATTCTTATCAGGAATAAGACATAACTACTCCTAAATAATTATCCAGCCAAAAAAAAAAAGGAACACACGGCTACACTTCAAGATTGCATAGGATTCCCGTACAATGCGAGGTCAGCGTAAACTGGAAATGTATAGCTTGATGTGTAGCCGTGTGTGTGTACCTTAGGCCTTTCGTTATCCTAAAAACTTTATAAAAAATACAACAAAATCGATCTCGTTGATCCAGGCTCTGAATCCATTACAGCAGAAATAAGCCGATAGCTTCTAGACTCATTTTCTGTGCCCTGGAAAATAAAAACCTTTAATTTTCTACTTTCTATTTTACATGGTACTAATCAATTAAAATATGTTTTGGTAAAAAAATACAAACAGGCATGACAATTTCCTTCTGTTTAATTATTTTGCGCGGACATTTCACGTAAGTAGCTTAGCTTCCTCAAAATAATCCTATACAGTTGATTCTTTGATATGGTCTCATTCATACCATAGAGTTATGGATATAAAAAAACACCTTGTATAAACAGACATATTACTTAAACTTTCCCATTTATAATCTAATAATAAATGTAATCCTACTAATATTATAAGTGTGATTTAATTTTGGAGGCCTTTATCTGATATTAATCATTATTTCCTGTTTTTTAACATCATTCATAATTTAATTTAGTATCGCTATTATGAAAATTATATTTAAGTTTTTGGAACGAAGTGGTTTTGCGGTAGGAGTAAACTAGCAGAAATCGTCACGCGACTGTGACTACCTTCTTCTAATAAAAAAACTATATATAATCATATTAACTATAAATCCAAGATGGCGGCTGAATTTTCTTATTTTTCGTCGTGGGTTTTCGAGGTTGCTAAAGCCGATATTGAAAATGTAAATCCAAAATAGCGGCTGCGAAAATTTCGTTTTTGTTTTAAATCATACGTGAGAAGGAACTTCGTTCTTAACGGGGGTCCGCAGCGCACACGGTTTTTTTCGGTCTTCTAAAATTTCTCGAAGACCGCGTCCTAGCGTGACAATCGCTTTCGTTTAGAAAGCGATTGTCACGCTAGTACGCGACCGTCTCGCTATATTATATGAATATTACATAATCGCGATCAATCAAGTCCTTTATGGACGTCATTATAAACGATTGCTTTATCGTATACCTATTCGCGCGACAGTCGCTTTCGGTTATGACGCAGGTTTAAAGTAATGCCACATGACAATCATTGTTTTTCCTTTGTAGTCTAAGTTATATTATTATTTATTTGAGAAACCACAATTCAGGTTTTAACAAAGATAGCAGCCGTATTTTATTTATATATAAATCCAATTTTCGAAGTCTGATAGACTCATTCTAATGAACGCCACTATATTCGTCTCAACCCCAGTTTATGATGCTCAATACTCAACCAAGCTGACTGATCTCACCATAAAACTACAAAATGTTTCAACATAACACTACAAAATGTTTCAACATAACACTACTCCACGTTTGTTTGTTTGATTTGAGAATAGGAAAACTATAGAATCGCTCGCTCTGAGATTGATTCGTTTTGATACGATCAAAATAGGACATCAGTTAGGAATATATTTCCTTTTCTGTTTCTGTCTAGATTAAGTTCGCAAACAAACAGATTCGCTTCTGAGATATGATTTCAAATAAATAACAAAATTTAACCGAATGACGGCAAAATATATTTTTTGAAAGAAATAAAGTAAGAAAATAAACACAGACTAAAAGGGACACAATGTATAGACCAGATAAAAAAAATTAAAATATCTAATAAAAAGTGTAAAATGCGATGTAAGAAATTAGCAGGGGAGTGTGCCTCACGGCTGCGCCAAAAAGGCCCAGTTCAGCAAAAATGCCAGACAACTATAAGTGCCTGACGCTGCTTTTCAACTGAACCTGAGAATGCAGAAGTAGATACATAGTTAGGAGGTCAAAATGATAGCAAGACTGGTTAAAATTATCAAGCCTATCATTTAAATATGAAACACGCATTTCAGACCCTTACGTCATACATGTCTCTGTCAAGTAATAATTAGCTTTTAACAAGAGGCTTTTTTATATCTTGAAAATCTGGGCTCAATATCCTTGAACGCTCTTCAAGCACTACAATATTTGTATTGTATTATTGTCACAGAATTCTTTCGTGTTTTTGTTTTTTTGTCAAAGAATTGTCACAGATATTGTCATTGTGACGTGTGATATAACTGATATTCAAGACTTATATAACTCAACAACATTATATGTAGTACATAAATGTCTTATACTTTATACGGGGATGGGCAGTACATTGTAGAAGGCCTTATAAACTTTTATAGTCTCCAGTCATACCTCATGGACTGAATTAAGTATATACTACAAAGTTGGAAAAGGTTTATACTTTAAACAGATGTATACTATGTAACTTTACGTTTTAAAGGACAGTCAGCTCAGCGATCTGAGCTACAATGATGTTTCATTGTAATTCAGGGTAGTTTGAAAGACGTAAAATATCTGATGTGACATCCTTATGAATTTTTGTTTTATGAACCCAACTCGGATTAGACTGAGTTGATTTATACTAAATAGTTTCTGACGAGACAATGAATTTTTGTTTTATAATTATTTAAACGTCACAAATTTTTAATGCTCTTTTGCAGTAAAGTTATTTCAACCATATTTTCAATTACCAATCCGGTTTTCCAAGACTGCACAGTGACAAACGTCTCGTTCACAAAGCTGCTGCTATCAAGCCACAATTCCCATATGTGTGAGACTTTCACTCTGATTCTATTTCAGATCAGCTCTTCGCATGCTATTGTTATTTTTCTTCAATTCGTTTTATTTTTCCGGAGACCTAGATGTAATAGTAAAATGTATGATTTCATTCAATCCTTGATCGTTGCCCATTGAAATGGATTTTAATGTACTTTCGCAACTCTTTATGAACAGTTAAGCGGATTATGTTACTAAATATACATCGTCTATTGTATTTTACTTTTGCCTCTATTAACACTTTTATTTGTATGAAGAAATAAACCTTCCTCTATACAATCTAAACGACAATTTTTTTTTTCTTTGTCCATCAACTTACTGGGTTGTATATGTGATCATGTAGGTAGCCAATGTACCGTAAGGATGTTATTTTATCATATCAACAGACGGATTATAATTTTACTGACTGGCAGAAACTACTCGGGCAGTAAAGTCGCAGACAACACAAAGTTTTATTTACAACAGTGCAATATATCCATCAGATGCTCGTCTCATATGGTAGACGTATGTTATCACATAGACCAGATAGGTCAAGAAGGTTCACTACATAATACAATGATATAAAGTAATTACTGTAGCCTTTGGCGGCAAATGTCCGAGACTGGAAGAAGCCCTCAGGTGCTATACCGTTATTTTGATTTATTTTCCTTCTATCTCACCATGAAAGGTAGCCGGGTTTATGAGACCAAATTTTAAAGGCACCGCCACACAGCAGTCCACGGCTAAGCTGATCGGTACTTAGCTTCACTTTGTTTACGATGATAATGTTGGTGAAATCGCCCCCGACCCCGCTATGCGCGCATGTGATACAAATGAACCGCATACCTAAGTTGTCTCCGTGCGCCTACACGTCCTGTGTAGCAGTGGACGATCGACTTTCGGTAGGTTGATTCTACTGCCATGTATTGTACGATCGAGCCTTCTGTACGTTCTGCCGTGTCTAACCCGTGCCGTCGTCTATTATGTTGGTAATACATTATTAGTTCAGTCTCGGGCCGACAGAAGTGCATGCTGTCTGTCTGCCGAGCCCCATTCTTCGGTTTACGAGCTCGATGCGAGCCTGTCATCGCTTCTCTTTACGATCTCATAATGCACTCCGTTCTAGTATGACGTTTTTTAAATTTGTAGAAATGAGAGATGTGTGTATCAGCTGTTTATCAAAGTAATAATGTTCGGTAGTAAAATAAATTGTAAAAGATAGTTGAAGGAACTTTGGTGCCAAACATGTGCCAAAGTAAGAGTTGCGAAACCGACAACAAACGCCTATGCATTATTTGTCGTAAGAGGTTTAAATAGTTTATTCTCAAAAAGACAAAAGATCCTTATTCTAGGTAATAAATAATAGTAAATAATATTATTTTCTATTTTTAATTGGTTGGGTTACCTACACGTTCAAAGGTTTTATTCTCAACTGGTAGGCTAGTAACATTGTTAATGAGTAGTTTGAAATAAATCATTCTATAGTTTTAATTTAAAACCGCTGAAAGAGTTTATATTTTTTATAGAGGATGGTAAATTATAATAAAATTGTGCTCCGTCCAAAGAAATCAGGACCGTTACAGTATCGGCAGAGGAGATTCGAAACTGAGTTGTAGGTACCAAAACCTTTTAATTTTTCACTTCCATTACGTTAATACCAAACCAAAACACCCCATAGCTTAGCACCCCATTAAACATATTTAAGAAAAACATCTGACCGTTATAACCATAAATTGAGTCAATACATCGCGATTTCCACTGGCCCCCAGTGACTACAACATGCTCGAACAGCTGACGGGTCCAATTATCTAGACGTAGGTGTAGATTGTTCAGCGGTTTTTTAACCGTTCTGTTGTTTCAATTTATCATAGACGCATTGATGTGGAAGTATGTGTGGTTTCAAAAGAATTTTAGAATTATTTCTAATTTTTTCCGAAAATATTGATAACTAGGTATAGGGTATATTCAAAATTAAAATAAATGTTTTATTCAAAAACTCGTATCGAAATTCCCACAGTATTTTATTAATACTGGATATTTCGTACGTACGTTTTAAAATAACACAAGGATCAAGGTCAAGTGAATGTTTAAATAAAAGCCCAAATTTAAATCAATTACTCAAACTCCTTATTTTGTCAACTAGAAATTAAATGAATTCTTCTTGACAATTAATATTCAGTTTCAACCTTTATCTAAAACCAAATCGGCCTGGGCGTGACTAAAGTGGATTACAGAACTTAGCGATGAGAAGTTCAAAACCCACATCTAACGCGTCCTTATCAAGAAAGTGTATTATAAAATTAAAGACTACGTTGAAGACAAGGAAGTTTGGCAATAATTCCTTCTGCACATGTGACGTCCCTGGTACATCATTAACGGCAAATTATGTAAGAGTCTATTAACTGTTTCCAAATTACCACTTTTTTAATAAAAAAAGTGTTCAAAGTTTCATAAGTGCCCATGTAAGTTTATGTAAAATAAAATATGTTCAATTAAAATTTGAATACAAACCGCGTGCTGCATTATTATTAGGTACATAGCGTGAGTTCCAGCGAGCAGAGCGACAAAGTAATAGTCTGATTATGTGGAATCTCGCAAAGATAAAAGTATTTCACCTGTAGGTAATTACGTATCACTTACAACGGCAATGTATTTCATTCTGGCAGTTCAACAACATTCATTGCGTTATTTTACATTGTTGAGCAAGCAGACATAATTATGAAGCAATTGATTAGCCATTTCCTTCAAAATATTTCGTCCTGTGATTGACTTTCAATTACAGTTCGAAATATTTTAGTATTACACAATTAGGGTGCTGTTTAGATTGTTGCAGACAAACTGATTGATTCTCAATAAATACACACTGGTACTATAATAACAGTAAATATCAGTTTCAAATAAGTTTCAAAGCAACAGGAAAAGCCTCGTAAAAATCGAGTGTTTTCCGAAACTTATATAGTATTGTGAAGTAAGTTAGGAAGTAAGATGGAGGCTATCGAGTGAGGCGCCTAGAGCTGTTTTATTTTATTATAGCAATGTGTTTGCTATTCCGGAAGGTGTCTATTTCTTATTTAAAGATAGTTTCTGATTTCAGGCTTGCCAGATGTGGCTTCATATCAATATTAACAGGTTCCGGCTACATCCTTCCTCTACAATAATTGGAAATACTAATATTTGTTTCAGGTGACATACAAATAGGTAATGAGATAATGTATATTTTATTAAGTATAAATGTATATTTTATTAAGTATAAATGTATATTTTACTAAGTATACATGTATATTTTTAAACATGCAAGGGCTAGTGTACTACTATGTACAGTCAGCCTCAAAAATATGTATACATCGACAGGAATTCATTTGATTTGCTACAATTTGTGTTCTCTAATACTGTACCAATGTGTAGCTACAATTAAATACCTAATGTGTATGTTTTGCGAGTGGCTACACATAAATACAATTTCATGGAACGGCTCATTCGCAAAACGTCTACTTTGCAAAATATCTACCGGTCGTAAAATGTCTCTTTCTCATAATATCTCTTTCGCTAAATGTTTCTTTCGCAGAACACAAAGATTGTAGACAATTAAATGAATTCTTGTCGATGTCAACTTATTGATATTGAGGCTGATTGTACTGTGTATTTATTGACAAACCATTACTAATCTCTAAATATTATTTATTATTGACAGCAATAAATACTGCTCGGTGATTGTAAGCTGCGGGGGATCAATTTGTCACAGTTGCCTACTGCTGTTGATAACAACAACAATTCGTCACGCCCTAATGCCGCCTAACGCCTTATTCTCGTAAAATGTGAACACAAGTCCAATCTGTAGGTATGTTCTTACGATCCTGCTGATTTGTGCTTTATGGGTTCAGCGAACTTAATTAGTAGTTGAATGCTTATAGATAGGTATTGTTACTTAGGGGTTGTGAGGTGAACCCACTTATTGGCTCGTAAAGATCATCTTCAATGTTTTTATCAATACATTTCCAAAAACCTAAAGATTCTTACAACTGCACATGAGATTATTAAGAAAGTTCAATGACCGATTTATCCTCTATTTGGTTCTCTAATATAATTACTAGTTATTACCTAATAGAAGTCTTTTATTTTAATTGTCGCAACACCATGTTGCGATAGATTTTTTATACTGTTGATCGGGGGGCATGGCAGTGCTCCCCGATCAACAGTACACAAAGCACACAAAGGTACATCCGTACCATCTTTTCTCGAAGCCATTCAGGACATTTTCGACCCCCTGTAACTTCGTTGTGGATAAAGCTGAAGCTGAATTCTATTTATTAAAGAAAAAAAATATCAAATAGATAGGTACAGAATAAATTAACAGACTTGGTTTTACATTAGATCTCACATCTTTTTGCGGTAGAAGAACTACGGTGCGTGACAAGCATTTTGTTACGCGTTATGTTTTTGATGGGATTTTATTTTTCTGTTCGTCATTATTTTTAGTTTGTGTAATTAATTTGATAAGAAGCTGTGCGAGTCCCAATAAATACTTTTACTTTCTATAAAAGGGTGCCTCTATGTCGCATACTCCTGCCGCTTACTTGCACTCTCACAAGTCTATTGTTTTATTACATTCACTATTGCGAACCTGACCCACAATCACATCACATTGGTCAAGCTTGCTATAGCTCCACAACTCGTGTATCAACCCGTCTTGAGCAGCTTGCAATAGGCAGACGTGCCCCCAATACGTTACTGACATACCGGTCGTCTTTATATCGTAAGGAGGACAGTGTCATTGTTGTGTAGCAACTGCAGCTGACCGCAACACAGCAGTATCGTCGCAGTATCGGTTATCCATATCCATAACAATAGGTAATACGGAAAATTATTAATTATTTATTATACACGTGAAAGCTTGTAATTAGCAAATGTTCGTACCTATGAATGATTTTAATTGTGTTATAAGTCTGTAAGTTTTCTGTAAAATAAAATAAATGCGAAAGTAACTCTGCCTGTCTGTCCGTACGTTACCTTTTCACACCTTCTCAAAATTTCTTCACACGTGTAGACTACGACCTGAGTTAGGTCATAGGATACTTGATATCCCGGTAGTAGATTCCCGTGGCATAATTCTCAACCTCCACGCGGGCAAAGCCGCGGGCAAAAACTAGTAGCAATACATAAATGTTCCATGCCGATATCTTACAACAATTATATTTAATGTATAGCCCCTAGATTAAGTCTGTGAATATACTTCATAACGCCCCAACCCAGCAGGAATTGCCTATAAATTGTGTTAGCAAGAGCTATAGGGTGACAAATTACTTTAAACAAGAGTAATGTAGTGAAATGCTTACCAGCATTCCCACCTCCAGGTCGCAGGTGGTCTTGGCTCGTTCCCAGGCACACTGTCTTCACTTCTCAGGCACTTTTAATATAAGACAAAGAGTGCTAAACGAATTTATTAATTTAACTATTTAGATGACCGAACTAAGAACTGTGGCACAGCTTTATAAGTAACTGTCCTTTTCTTCTAAGTGTTCTTAATCATAATTATTATCATACTTAGTAAATACAGTCAAAACTTAGACCGAGATCTATTACCGTTACTTACCGTCAGCGTCACTGCCAAACTACTAGTGCAAGATAGAGACGGTACCATGTCTAAGTCAAAGCACGTGCTAAGTGACGTTTATAGATCTCGGCCTAAGACTTTGACTAAAATGGGTAGCTTCTTTACATAAACCTCATAATCAGACAGCAGTAAAATCATTTTAAATGTCGCAAATTAAAGCTTCAGTGACTCGGATGAGAAAGTTTGTTTAAGACCATTAAAATGTCAGTGAGTCAAAGATAACAAAGGTCCCTTTCATACAGAGCCACGTATAATACGAGTGTGTAGGAACATAAAGTTATAAGGTTATCCGTTCATGCAAATGTCAAGTTAGTTAGGGTTGACACTATTTATAGGAAATTATAGACTTATGTGTGAACTTTAGATGCTACAGCGGTAATTCAATTCCCAGTCGTAAGTAAGTTGAACAGACAAATCGCTTCTTTGTAAAGCTTCACTGTTATTATTCTAATTATTTAGGAACAGAATCTTATAATATAGTCAGTAGAATAGATTCTGAACTCAATGCTTTGTTCTCTCTGCTTAAGTTAAGCGTTTACAAAACCTAATTCGACATAATTCCTACTCTTGAATAGAAACTTCAATGAAAGTCACAACTACGTTATTTGACACCCTTATTTTTACCAAAAGCACCTATGAAGTGTTGAAAATGATAACTACTTTGGATTCGATTATGAATGCTTTGTTCTCTGTTTTAGTGATCGCAAAAACGTTATTTCCACTTAATTTCAAGTTCCATTGAATACAAGAATTACTTCGTTCTTTTGACCATTCGAAATAGCCTCTATATAACACTATTAACTAGCACCAACTTTACCAACGTTTTTGCAGTCAATAGCCGCGAGGGCGACCAAACTTGAGCAGTAAAAACTTCGCCTTTTACAATTTTTATTATTGCACTTAACACCGAGCGAGGCGACGGGCCATGCATTTTAATAACTCCTCAGCTTATACGGTAACTACACTATGTTTACAATGAATTTGCCAGAAATGTAAGCAAAGTTTAAAAAATAACTGTTAATTAAAAGTTCCGAATTTAAAATGAAAGGCAGCGGGGGTTACTAATGGAACGAGTTGTGAGGTGTAATTTAAGAAATGCCTTTATTAACTCTATGCTCTGTACCTACTGCCGTTGATTTTGACTTATTTTATTACTTGGCCCAGTTTTTGAATGTTTGTAAAAAAAAATGATCTAACTATTGTTGTCGGTCAATAATCATTGGCGTGACATGACTTGATCAGGTTATCAGGAACCAGATGTGAGACATATTTCTAGTTTTGGTTACTACTGTTTACAATCCCAGTCAAACTATGTCTGTATAAAAACGTAGGTTGTGTAAAAAATACGGATTCGTTTCTACAGATAGAACAATTTGCTTTAATTCTGAATCCCATTTTCTCGCCGATTGACTTTTTTAATTAGAGTTTTTATCTGGAGTGTGATTTATTTCCGTTTTTATTTTTAGATAGTTGGCCCTCTCGAACTTTTTAAATGCAGATGGATCTTGCTCATTTCTAAATGTAGATCTGATTTATTTCATTTGATGAGATATTATTTTAATGCCTTTGCGACTTTAGAAAAGTTTGGTGTAGTTTTCAATTTAGAATCGAAATCATCATCTGCCTAGCTTTTTCCGAACTATCTTGGGTTCGACTTCCAGTCAGACAGGATGGAGTTGAATATCAGTATTTTACATGAATTGATACATGCCTATCTGACTTCCACAACCCAGTTACTGCGTAACACGAGAGCCCTTAGTAAGACTGGTTGTTACACTTTCAGGCTTCTGACTACAACTACCAAACTAAGGAATGTCTTTACTTAATTTCCACAAATGTCAAACTATTATCTTATACCAAGGCATCCCATCACGTTTCTAACTGCTTAAAACTAACGCTTAAATGCAAACGATGATAATATTCATACATTCACTAAGTTATCGCCACCAACTCCTTATGATATCAGCTATTCAATTTCAAATAATCCTTTCAGAAGACAATTTCTAAAATTAATAGCGGAGGAATAGCTATAAATCTGAGCTTAGGATCTATGTCCATGACGTAGCACTCTGCTCTAAGAGAATTTAGTTGTGCACGTAATTTTAGCATAAAAATGCTAAACTCTGCTTCAAATTCAACTCCAACCTGCAATATAAGTAAAAGCGGTTAAAACTAAAAGCTAGTTACCCACCGGCGACTTAAACGTACACAAAACGGGAACCTCACATATGTAGCGTGTATTTAACGCGTCCCACATTTTGTAATAATACATTACTTTGAAATTGCATTCTAAAACATAACACATAAACAATTAATTTGTGGCTTATTAACAGTTACTTTCAGTTGGCGGAACAGTGTCTGAAACACGGTTTGTAAAAAGAAATACACTTTCTGCTGGTGACAATTTAAATGATGTCAGCAAGATAATATGACAGATGATAGGGATATTTTCCCTTATATTTGTAAAAATGTACGCAAAACAGAAGGGCTGATCAATGTTCATTTCTTCTCTGTAACAGACGACGCGGCGACGCCTCCACCTGCGATGGAAAAATTACTACAGGTTGATATTACTTAGCTAAGAAGCAGGCAAAGTTCTCCGCGATTTATCATCCCGTGGAAACACAGCTTTAAGTTTAAAACTTAAAACTATATTCTAACACAGCAGTGAATTTTTACAGAAACTATAAATCATTATGGCGTACTTTTTTATTTTCAATGGAGTACAATTTTTAGCTGAAAATTTTTGTGAAAGCTTTTATTTATGTGCAGCTTTCAGAGCTCGTTAGTAATGTTGGCTCAGCGCGACGTGGTATTAAAGTTACTGCTACCGGTAAAACTAACCTTAAAGTTTTACACTTTTTTACTTTTTTAGATTTGAAGCAGGAATGTATGTTTTAAGTACACACGGTTACACATCAAGCTATACATTTCTAGTTTATTTCATTATCTAGTTTTATTTTATTCCGTACAATGCGAGGTCAGCTTATACTGGAAATGTATAGCTTGATGTGTAGCCGTGTGTACCTGCAGGTTAAAAGTATGCTTTAATTAATTCTTGCAAGACCTATTACTTAAGTACAATTTTTGTGTATTTCTATAAACATGGCACAGCGCAATTTTTGCATCTTAATTTTTAGTCGATAAATATTTACATACTAAGTTCAAAATTAAAAGTCTCCTCGTGCACTGCTCACGAAAAGGTAACCTTTACACTGAACTTTGTTTAATTATAAACCGCTAATGACTTTCATTCAAAACTTAACACGTTTTCGCAATCATATAAATGAATTACATTTTCATGTAAAATAAATCGGAAGGCTGATATAAAAGCGGGCACGCCACAATTGCGACGATAGGTGTCTTTGAGGAGTGGCTAGAGAGGTGCCACGGCGTCCTCACCTTCCGCCTAACGCCGGTCCTCACCGGACACGGTTATTTCGGGAGGTCCTTTTTCCGGATAAGGCGGGAGGAAACGCCCGGGTGTCATTATTGTGTGGATCGCCCGGAGGATACGGTGGAGGTCTGACCGGCTTGGACGAAGCACCGCCGTGTTCTCGTGGAGGCGATCGGCCGCGGTGACCTTTCACGTCCGGCCCTGGTCCAGGCCATGGTACGAAGCGAGAGGGCATGGGAGGCCGGTTCAGATTTCAAGGTTAAGCAACGCTTACCGAGGTCGGCTCGTGGATGGTGGCCCATCCATTGAATAGCGTTTTCATACATCGGAAAGCACGTTAAGCAATAAGTCCACTCTAATTCGTAGATCTTTGACCGTCGTTAGGGGTAGTCTGAAGCGCGAAAGTCTGACAACGTCTTACCAAGGGGTATCGTGATACCCAGTCACTGGATTGTGGATGTCACATAGGCAGTCGCTCCATGTAAAATACTGGTAATCAGATGCAACCGGTTAGACTGGAAGCAGAAAAGGCTAGGCAGATGGTGACCTCTATACCCTATCGAGTACCTGCAGCCGCTCGCTCGTCCCAATTGTGGTCCACTCTCATTTGCACGGAGCAGCAATTGGCGGTCTGTACATTGGTTCCACGTACACCGCAGTTATCTCCACTGCTTTTTGTATTAATGTTCTATTGTTCATAATTGTGCTCTTGGCAAATACGTAGGTAGTTGGGATGTATAATAACAGGTCTTTTTAAATGATACTTGGTAGAACGAAGCTTTGATAATTCATCAAAGAAACACTGACTTACAAGCGGTAAATTAGTTTAAATATTCTTCAAGTTAATAAAATAAACTTCCCGTAACTTGAAAGTTAACTACAACGGTGCCAAGAAAACTATAAAGTTAAAATGAAATTATTCGTGCACTTACCGCTCACACATAACTAAAGATATAAATATTAAAAACTTCAGAAAGGACATCTTGGCAAACACTCATTTGGAAATGTTTCTTGCTTTGTTTAAAAGTTGATATTTAATTGATAATTTCCATGAAACTTACTGAAAGGAAAATCAACTTAATTTTGAACTCATTCAAAATTGTATTTTTTTTTATCTGCTTCATAATAGTTCCGTTTTCTTGCCACCAATTACTAATAAGTAATTCTGAAAATCGAACGGATGATCTGATATTATCTAGAAAAGGTCTAAGTTTAATACAAAACCAATTTTTCAAAGAAACACGAGATAACCTTCATCACATGAGATAAAGAGAAACTCTCGGAAAATTACACTTTTATTTCAAAATAAAAACGTGTTTTCAGTAAAAAAAAATCAAATCGTTATCTTTATGACCCTAATCTAGAAAAAATAAATAAAGTTAACGTTCTTAAGGTCCGATATCTAAACATTTAGCTCTTCTAAAAAGGTTAAAATAAAAGAAAAATGCCTTTAACAAAATCCCTTCTGATAACCGCGTCGCTGACTACTCTACGGTGTAGCACTTGTCTACGGCGCGGCGTAGCATTTGTCTACGGCGTAGTGAGGCTACGGTCGAGTACCTGCAGATGTAGGTATTCTATTTGAGGAATTAATCTCAGCAGAGGGCTTCTGTTCTTAGTAATATCTGAGTAATATTACTTTGTAGAGGTCGTTGTGTTAATACCTGTTAAATGTAAGGTAGAGCTCGCAAATATTCAGTAGCGGAAGGCAATTGTAATTAAGCGAAGCAGAAATTTTCTTTAACCAATTTTTACCAGCTTTTGTTGAAATCTATGCAATATTATTGGCACTAGTGTCTTAGTATTTTCAAAGTGTAGTCTAATTATATTTTTGGGAGACATAAACCAAATTACTATATTTTTCATTACAAAGTCGAGATTTCTATATCAATTATGTTAGTTTAATATGGTTGTGTTATACACAAAACCTTCCGGAATAAATTCTCTAAATGATAGTGAAATCGGCATGAAAATCCATTGCATTGTTTAGAAGAACAACGTGGTTCACTGACAGGCACGAAAAGCGGCCTTAATTTATAATATGCGACGGCGCAGCAATTAGCACCGTCTAGTTTTGTTACGAAGTTACTAGAATCACCGAAAAGGTCGGATAAAGTGACACTGGCTGGCGACAGACACTCTAGCAGACCGTCGCATCGATGGTTGCATGGCGGCTGTCTTCTGATGACAGAGATGGTGTCTGATGATATTGAAGCTGCCAAACCACTTCTGGTAAATCTATATATTATACTAGAGCTAGACTATTCTACCGCCGTTATATGTATAGATGATCGTCACGTATTCAATCGCTCCTCCTGTCACTGTGACCGGACAGCATGAGCGCTATTCGTTAAAATAATGCAGAGTACACTCTACATTCTAGCATTGATTAACTTGTAGGTACTCGTGCCAAGTTAGTGATAAGTAGCTGAACTCATAAACAAGCTAAGTGCTTTTGAAATATTACTGGTTTAGTGTTAACTGACAATGAATGACAATGTGTTAGTTAAGGATGCAGATCGATACATACTTACCTATGTCTATTAAAGTACAAATCTGTTTAAGGTAATTGGAAATTAACTGAAATGGAACAATGATTACAGTTTGCAGAAATAATTTTAGCATGAAGAAATAATTTTGTTTAATATTTTTAATGAATACTTTCATCTTTTAAAAGCCAATTACGAAAGTCATACCTAAGTTAGTCGTATTCTGTTATTATGATATTATTAAGAACTACCAAGTGAGATTTTAAATTTTAATTATTGGTGTGTATCTGTAATTATACTGCTTAAGTCATTTTTTTGCGCACAATATTGTAAGATATATGTTATGTTAAGACCATAGACTTCATATAGGGTTTCCTGTAATCTAAGTAAAAGCCTGATTTCTGAATTTAAAAAAAAAAAAAATTTGCTCAATAGTTTCGGATATACGGGGATGGTAAATTCATAGTTTTTCTTAAATAACTTTAAAACTATTTATTTTAAGATTATTTAAATATTTTTGAGAAGCTCACAACGAACCCTTTCCTTTGATAAGTCACTTTTATTTTTACTTTCTGATTTGCTCCCCAAAAGCGAATCCCTTATTCAAAACTTATTTATTTACAGAAATTCATATGTGTATCAAATTTCATCTTAATCGGTCCAGTAAATACGGAGCAAATTGGCTGTGACAGACGGACAGACATACGAGAGATCCCATAAGGGTTCCGTTTTTTCATTCGGAAGTACGGAACCTTAAAAATCACCCCAGCTTGAAAGGACGTAGTTCTGATCCGTAAGATTATGGCACAGAGCTTTACGTATATTATGTCAATATTTAGCTTCAGTTAATACCACACATATACTATAGTGTAACAAAGGGCACCACAGCGATGACCGCGACCTGCCTTAAGTAGACCCTGGCTTACCCGATTAAGAACAATCGCTTTATTCGACCCTGTATTAATAATTAATATTATTAGGGAATACATATTTGCCTGTCCTTGATGTGAGATGTCACTCTGATATGTACCTTATGTATATCATTCTATAGTTACCCTTAACGAATAATTTGGCTACGTAAACAATTGTGTAAACATAACATCGCACTCATATTCCCCGAAGGATAAGCAGTACATAATAGTACACCTACATTTCGGCATTTTCCCTAAAAGTTTATTATAACAAGTTCTCAACTGCTAGTCTTAAATTAAATAACTAATAACTTGGAAGCGCCTTTAGCTTAGTACTTTTACTTAATCATAACTGGCGAAATATGGGTGTATTAAAGGTACACTTCTGCCGCAGCCTCCGGGGACAACAGGCGTGATGATATGCTATGTTGTAATTAACATTACATACGAAAACATTCGACAATTTCCGTAAATGGCAGACATAATGGGAACTACGGCGTGTATCCGCCGTGGCTACCGCCTATTGAGCCGGCTCGTAATGAGGGGAAGCCACAATTAGAAGCCTCACTTGCCGAGCTTGCAAGCTTGGCTTGCAGGAATATAATGGTAACACTATGGGAAATAAGGGCTTTCAAAACTTATCATTCTTGTGTTCTTTGTTTAGGTAATTAAGTACTTTTAAATAAAGTGATGTAAAATAATGACTACGTGCTGTTCACAAAAAGTTTCAAAAACTTTACGATAACAATGTCGAGTTGTATCTATTAAAACTTTTGTAACTGAAAATCCAATTATTTTACTTGTCTGACCCGTAATTATCGTCTTCACAAAAATGAGACCACAAGTAAATAATAACTAGACTAGACGTTAATGCCTCAAAGAAATAATAAGCTTCTTAAACTTTAGCCACTTTCTAGAGAATACCAAGCATCTAAACCAATTTACATAAGCATCCCTGTATAAGATATCATTTGTTCCAGTCAGCTCGGGTAGCCTTAGGCTATGTCTGAGACAAGAGTATACTTAATAAACAGGTGCTGTGTCGGCATTCATTGCACGAAGTTTGTTAGCGCTCGCCTCAACTGCTAATAATATTGCAGCAATCTGCATTCTATACACTGGGGGCAAAAGTTTGGGCGCACAATAAACATGCTCGTTTGACGTCGCTCGTTCCACGTCCTTCGGATTTGATGAGTCGACGTACAGAGGTCCAGACAGACAGGTAATTTTGTTTGGCTTTTATTACTTACGTTCCTATATTGGAGTTTTTATGAAACGTTGCCTGAATGTTTTTAATTTTCATCGTAATTCTGTAGGACAACTGGACAATTCAACTAGATAGACAACTAGTAGATTAATAAGTTTTGGGTATATGAGTAATAAATATTATGTCTTGCTGTTATTAATCTGATGAACAATAAAAATATCAGATTCTAAGTTTTCTCTCTACACTAATTTGTGTTCGCATTTCACCCTTTACGCTTCTGACGTTTAATTTTACGTAAGTAGCGAAAAATTATAAATTAATAGGTAACCCAAATAGCTGCTAATAAAATAAAGCCGTGAAAAATAATTCAGAGGAAGCCGTCAATCCACGTGTATAGTTTATTCAGAACATGCTAGAATATATAAAACGTTTTTGCGGCCTGGTTGGCAACTAGGTTATATCCCTTGCTGCTTCCATTGAAAATTGTGATCAGCGCAATACGATGATTATATTGATAAAGCTTAAATTAATTCCGATTTAATACACGAAGGTTCCCAAATGATCCCGCAGTGTTTATAAAAAAAAAGTAATTAATCTGATCATAAAACATTATAGAAAATGACATTTTAAACCTCTTAAACTTAATCGCCGAAACGAAATGTCCACCACACCTACTCTCATAAAGATAAATTCGTGGGGCTTACTTAAATGTAATTTCATTAGCAATAAAGGGGTGTCCGTTTAATTTGTCCGCCCGTGTAAAGTGGGGGGCATCGATGTCTGCTACAGATATCAAATCTACGGATGCACTTGCTTTGCCACGTTTAATTCGAACAAAATTACATTTTACGTTCGAAACTTTTTATTTTCAAACAGTTTCATCGAATTTTTCGAAGATTCTTTCGTTGATACCTAAGTCTAATTTTAATATCTTTATACTCACCCTTCATGCGCTTTTGAATAAAGATGGTTTTAAAAGCTGGTTATATGCAAAACTGTGCATAATTTCAAGACCAGGGACACTGGAGTCTGCCAAGTTTTTATTACTTTATTATTTTGTAGGTACTCACAGTCTACACACAGACATGTTACTCTGAATATTGCGGTCACATGCCACAATATTTCCATTCCCAACGTAAAACCGTTGCTGTCATGCCAATCTAGTATTCTAGTCATACGTACCTATTGTACACTCACAGAACGACAAGGTTAAGCATCAAAAACATTCCTTTTCACAATCGCAGACACATGTCACCTTTTGGAACTGTTACTTTTATTTGTAGTATTGGAAATACATAGTCTGAACAATAGTGAAATTCCCTTTGCAAAACGTACTATTAAAAAAAACGTGTAAAAATAAATAAATTCACATATCACATAATCTGATATGAGCTTAACCCAGCCTCGACCCTATTGTTATAACTTCATGTCAAACATAATTATCAGCTTGACATGTGTGTAAATATACATAGATACACCACAGTTAATTTAGCCTAGCCATCTCCACGTTAATGGAATGTTTGTATAACAAGATCTAGGCCAGATGTAGTGGCCTGACGTGGACAGTAGACGGCCATTGTGTCTAAATAGGCCCTACTTTTATCAGGCCTCATATTTTGCCTGTCTTTTTAAGATTGGAATGTTTTTGTGTGAGAAATATTTTTTGTTTATTTTGATGATTTTGAGGATAAAGATTTGTCTAGGTCAAAGTTGATTTATTACCACTTAGATTTATCAGAATATCAGCTGATAATTCAAGAATCTAGTCAAATAGGGATGTTGACTAAACATATTTTTTTCGTCCGTCAGGTACATTATTAAAAAATATTGGACACGTATTATTTATTTTATTACGTAATCAAAAGATTACGGCAATACATTAATTAGGCAATACGTTAGAATGTGGCATGACGTCACTCCCCGGTAGATTTTATATCGACTTGTGACATAGCGAGCCCCCCCACTTCTCAGCTTTAATGCGTTTTATCTGAAACATTTTTTATTAATATGATAAAGCAAAAAATAATTGTCTAATATTTTTTTTATTATCTGACTGACGGACTAAATAGTTTATTTTCCAGTCTAATCTCGAAAAATATACCAATTCCTAACAGTATAGTTCCTATTCTAAAAATCTTGCTCCTCTCTTATTTGCCTTGAATAGGGATGATGACTAAAAATTTTTTTAGTCCGTCTTTGTGATTATAAAAAAATATTGGACACGTATTTTTTATTTTTTTACGTAATCTAAAGATTACGGCGATACATTGAGGTAAAATGTGCCATGACGTCATCAGTGTGTAAATTTTATAATGGTAGTGAATGACGTAGCGACCCCCACTCCCCAACTTAAAATGCGTTTTATCTAAGTAATTTTTTATTAATATGATAAAGCAAAACATACGTGTCTAATATTTTTTTATTATCTGACTGACGGACTAATTAGAGTTTTTTTTTACCCAACATCATCATCATTGTGAAGATTTCATAAAGCAACTATGTTTTACACAGAATTTTAGAAGTCGCAAATTTAACGAACGAACCACTTTTTGAGTTTAAGGTAAAACCGTCGCCCGTCACAAAGTGCTCAAAAAGTGTCCAATATGAAAACTAACAAACCCGGAACTGAGGCGTCTTGGCCCAATAATGTTATATACTGTTGCCAAGGGACTTGCGACCCTAAAAACTACAATATAAAGTCGTAAGTTTCAATTAAGTTTTCTTTCACGGGTTTTTGACCGCCTGTCACATTGTCGCGTAACTTTATTCGCTAAAACAATTGAGTCGGCGACGCTCTTTAAATTAATTGTTTTCTTTAATTAAATGCACGTTGATAATAACATCAATTAGTTTTTATAAAGGAGATTGTGTTGTTCTCTCAAATGGGATGTTTGGAGACGGTTTTAAGTGATGCTATTATGTTTTAGTAATATGGCCGTCTTATAAATTGTAGTTAATTATCCTATTCGGGGTAAAGCTATTTAGGTACTCATCCGAGTACCTAAAGAAAATTAGTTTCAGAGATTAGATTTCTGATTATAACCCTAAAATTATGTGAATAGAGAAACGCTCTCAAAGTACTCGTAAGCTTGTTTTTTGAACAAAAATCAACAGCATTCGTTAGGTATATTAAAAGTACATGAATCGATCGTACCTAAAGTTCCACCCAAATAAAGCTGCGTGCAGACCAGCGCGACGCGACAGCGCGACGCGATACCGGTTATTGTTATACCGACAAGTTTTCTTAGAAATTGTATTGTTCGTGTCGCGGCGCGGCGTCGCGTCGCGCTGGTCTGCACGAAGCTTAAAAAAGACGCAGCTCTCAACAATTTTCTGTCTAAATCCATATACTTACGATACGGTGTAACTGGTGCCACTTAAAGTACCACATTACTGACCGCTGCCACTATTGTTGCCTTTTTACGTGGTCGCGCTTGATTGCTGCCCAAGTGCTGATTAAATTTACGCTGTAGCGACTCCTCGCCTCCATGAGATACATCCTCCGCTCTGCGGCTGTCGGTCAAGAAGCTCTTATAAGGGACGCATTATTTACTAGTACCTGATCGACCGAGCTTTGCTCGGGTGAAAATAGATAAACAAATCATTCAGGTATACCAACGGTGTATCACATTCCCGAGGCTGTGAAAATAGAGAAAACTAATTTTCCCGGATATGAGACGATTCGATTTTTCGCCCCCGTATCGTGATCGTAATACTTATAGGAACCCCTATATTCGAGAACGTGATTACAAATATATATCCGAAAGGGGGTGCATAGGAACCGCAATAACATAACCAAAAAGTAATACAGAAAATTACAAAAATTTTGAAAATAATAAAGTTATTGCTATTTAAAATTCACGTTTTTAGAACCGAAATTACCCCAATTTCATTACAAATTAGCAAATTTTCTATATAGGTCATAAGTTAACTTGTAGACACCCGCTAAACGACAGCCACCCGCACCCCTTGTAATACCCGGTAAAACGTCCCATTGAAAAAAAAATTTTTTGCGATTTTTTTTTCTTTTTTCTGAAAAATTCCACATAAATAGACTCTCAGTACGATACCTAACAACAGCCTCACGGATCGGACAGGGTTTTATTTTACATATTGTATATACAAATATTGCTCATTTTATTAGTATAGGATTAGCTGTTGCCCGCGGCTTCATCTGCGTGTATTTTGTAAATCATATTTTTTTTATACAAATAAGAAAGTATAGCCGATGAACTTGTCCAGGTGCCAGGGTACCTATCTGTCGAATATCTTAACATTTGGTCCAATGGTTTAGACGTGAAAAGGTAACAGACAAATAGACAGAGTTACTTTCGCATTTATAATATTAAGTATATATTAAGTATGGATATAGATTTTTAATTCTGCAATGGAAAAGTCGTGTCAAGAAAATGGGCGGCGTCTTCCTGTCTGCTCACGATAATATAACTAACTAGCTGCGCCCCGCGGTTTCACCCACATAAGTCTCGATCCCGTGGGAATATCGGATATAAAGAATCGTATGTCCAGGGCATGGTCTACCCATGTGCCAAAATGTCATCCAAATCCTTTAAGCGGTTTTAGCGTGAACGCGTAACAAACAAACATACAAAACGTCTAAACTTTTCTCTTTATAATATTAGTTTAGATTAATTCCTCTCTCAAGTCAATAGAAGAGCCTACCTTGACTTTTAGAAACATAATTATGACTATGTATCAAAATAATAATATATTAATCAGTGTGGTAAGATGAGGTAAGTTAATTTCAAACATAATGAACACTCATTATAAAACACATTTTCAAGATCAAGCTAACCTCATTCCTATGTAACGTATAGCCTTGCGAATACCTCAGGCAAACACAAATAAATTGGTAATTTTAGTAATTAAAGAGTACACGGGCGTAGTTAACGCCTTTTACATAATAATTATCAAAATTGTTGAATATGTTAAGAGCCCAAATATTACCCTGCAGGGTGAAGGCCTCTCTCCAGTCTGAGGAGCGACGAGTTGAGATCTGCACGGTTGCTCATTGCCTAGTGGCGTTTTCAGGTGAGGCTAATATGTCGTAGGAATCGTTATATGCTCCAAAGGTTTAAGCATTGGAATACGGAAGGTACAGTCAAGGAATAAATATAATATATTAAGCAACCTAAGGTCAATTTTTAATAAGTCATAAATCATAAAGGATTTATTACTTTGCAAACATGGGTAATTATTACATTGATGTTTTATTATATTAATCAAACAGTTTTCCTAGGAATCACGCTAGACGAGAAATTACAATGGGGACCTCATCTAACATCACTTGCGGGGCGGCTAAGCTCTGCCGCTTTTGCTGTTAGAATGATAAGACAGTTGTAGAAACCGCGCGTTTGGTCTATTTTAGCTACTTCCACAGTATTATGTCGTACGGCATTTTACTGTTGGGTCGGGCTGCTGAAATTGAATCCATATTTATTTTACAAAACAGAGCTGTCAGAGCCATTTATAATCTACATCGTCGCGAATCTCTCAGGGAACTATTTAAAAGGATTAATATTATGACAATACCTTGCCAATTCATTTATGAAAATATTATGTATGTAAGAAAAAATCTACATATAATATTTTTAATAAAATAAGTAATAGACATAATTTTAATACTAGAAATAAAGATAAATAGATCAACCATTTTTCAGATTATCTAAAGTATCTTCATCTTTTATGGGGAGGTGTTAAGCTTCGTCCAGACCAGCGCGACGTGACGCCGCGACGCGACTCGAACAATACAATTTCTAAGAAAACTTGACGGTAAAACAATGACCGGTGTCGCGTCGCGCGACAAGTCGCGCTGGTCTGCACAAGCCTTTAAATGTTACAACAAAATACCTTGTGATATATTACAATTAAATGAAAGAAAATTTAAAACTCTAATATTAAAAGTACACTTTGTAAACAAGCATATTACAAATTAGAGGATTATATCCAAGATTATAATGCTTGGAAACATGCTGGTCCTGCTCCATATGATAATCTAGAATCTAGACAAAATCAAACTGGTTGCTAATTTAAGTTGTATAAATTATTATTTTTATTATATGACATTGATTTTACATTCTGTGATTACTTCCTCACACACTGACTTATTAATTGTAAAATTTTAAGAAAATCGTCTACTTTTACAATGTTTGTAAATATGTGAGAACCATGTATCTATCACATAAGTAATTAATCTATCTTTCGTTGCTTCATTTTTATTAATTCTTCTTTTTACCTATTGTGGTAACGTATTTTTTTTTTTTTAGGTGCATCGTCTTCACATATAATTATGTAACTAATGTACCTACATATACAAAATAATGTAACATTTTTTAAAAGAGTAACGTTGGAGTTTCTTGCCCATTCTTCTCCATACGAAAACTACCTTTTGGAAGGGGACTAGAATCAATAAAAAAAGTTGTAAACTTTGACGTTCAAAAGTGCCTTACAAGGGCCTATTTGAAATAAATGATTTGACTTTTTTTTTTAAATGAAAATGACCTACAGTTCGAAAATATGACAGCGCCCGCTATGTGGGAAAGGAGTTTGTTTAAAAATTGTATATCATTATGGTTAACCGGAAATACCCAATAACACTTTTCCAGCCAAAAGGCACAAACGGCCTGGGGATGAAACCCAGGCCGTTTGTGTTGCTAACCATGGTACGAGTAGGCGATACCACTTTTATTTTGAGAATGGATTATGTTATTCTTTCGAAGTTTTATAAGTAACGTTAATCTATATGAAAAATTATAAGAACACATAATAAGTTTTCTGTATAATACCCGCTTAATAATTCTGCGTACCAGAGTAGCTTACGCAGGATTACGAAGTCTTACAAAATATTTTTGTCAAAGAAATCATAATTTTTTCTTAGAATCCAACCTTGTAGACTTGAACTCTGTAGTTTAACAGATGACTTTAATATCAACTCTATAAGGTTTTTATGCGAGCAGTTACTGTTGAAACTATTTTGAAGTGCTGATGTAGAAATTATGGAAAAATATTGAGCATGTACCAGCTGCTGTGTCATAAGACGGGTTTCTTATGATTCATAGGATAATTTCGTAGACAGATATTTTATGAATAAAAGATTTATATTAAATAATTTTACAAGTTACCTATAAACTTCCATTTTCAAAGGTTGTTTCTTTTTCCTACTATTACTACTACTATTTTGCTTTTTGAAGACTAATTAGCACCTCCCATCTCGTTCATATGAAACTGATAAATGTCCTTTTACTGTGTCCTAAAAAACGTTTTTGTTTCTTTTGTATTACTCAAGATATCATTCTGTTTTCATATAAACTAGCAGAGCATATATAAAGGTATTATCAGAATCACAAATATTACAATAATTGTGATCAGTGAAGTGTAAAACGAGATGTGAGTCCGCTCGGAGCTGGTCTAACTGTAAAGCTGCACTTAGACGGGCCAGTTTTTCAGCCTTTATTGCTCGGCTAGGTGGAGCAATGAGTGGAGTATTTCATCAATTGTTTCGAAAACAATTCGAGAATTTGCTACATAGTATGTTCAGTATAGCTAATTAATGTAGGTACTGCCTTTTTATAATGATCCTCCAAATCACTCAATACGTCGTAGTAGATGCTTCTTATTTTCCAATCGATGATACAACATTAGGCACCTGTCCCACCACCGACGAGGAAGCGACTAGCTATCAACGATTTTCTCGCTCAAGAAACACAAACGATTGTAGGTTCCGTGTAAGTAAAAGAGATACATATATTAATAGTGGATCGTTGACTGTTCTTACCGCCGGCAAGTACTCGTTTGTCGCAGCGACAAGAGCTATCAAATAGAGTACTCGCTCAGCGACGCTTGCTTGGCGGGCAGAACATTCGCTGATAGACTCACGCTTCGTACATAAGCATACGAGCGAGTAATCGCTCGTCGCCGTCGCACACTTGCTACTAGTTGCTCGCCAACTCGTTTTAGTTGCTAGCTATACCCACTTCTCGTTAATCGCCGGTTTTGGGACATGTGCGTAGGTCTAGTTAACTAGATTACTCTGGCATAGTAGATGGCCACGGTGCCCGTCATTAAAAAAAAAAAAAAATTACATATTTTCACTTGACAAATAACTATTGGCAAAGACATGATCTGTTATTTCATCATTATACAACAACAAGTTTGCCAAATAATTCACTTGAGAAAATAATTATCCAATCAACTTTTTTTATTATCGTATTATTTGACAAACGATTCATTTTTTATTCACGTTATCTCATAAACAACGTTTCGAATAAAAACGTTTTACATATTCCAGTAGGTACGCAATTTCCTCAAAATTAAACTCAATAAATAAGTAACAGGGTAATTTTAATTTATAAGTAAACAAACATTATTTTATTTTAAAAAAATGCCAGTTCACTACTTGTGCTAACAGAACTAGTTAGATTAGGCTAAATATTTTAACCCGCGAAAAAGTTTAGGCTAGGTTAGGCTAGAACTGCGACCCCCTGCACGAGCCGAGCGAGCGGAGCGAGCGGTGCCGTGGTAGCGGCCGGCGAGTGCCAAAAACTACTAGAATATACATTATATAAAAAACACTTTAGTAGGTTTAAAGAACTTCAGTACTTGCTTGTAAATTACGACCCAAATGGAAATTGCAGCCATGATCATGTTACTGGTTTAGAAAAATTATTATAAAATGATATTTTGTAAACGTGATTTTTCCAAAAGAATCTAAATATAAAACGAAAAATGTATAAATAATGAATATCATGCGAAACATTTGTAAAGAGAAGCATTTGCTAAATAAATGTTTGTAAAGCGAGTGTTTATAAAATAAAACATTTACGGAGTAAGTTGTTTGTAAAATAAATAGAATACGAAACGTTGGTTGTAAAATAAAAATTTGTCAATGGTGTTTTGGTGAAACATTAGTGAACCAGGTGGCCACGTTGATTGCGGCTGCAGTAGTATTCTTCAGTAAATGCAATGTTGGAAAATTTGATGTCGCGATAACATCATATCGCGACATCAAATTTTACCAACATTGCCCAGCATTGTGCAATTCTGCTCGTGTAAGAGCACCTTTACAGCCATTTCACAGCCCGCTGGCCGCTCCGGGTTCGCCAATTACGTAGTACATGCGTACGATTGATTGAGGGGGTATATTGGTGGTATTTATTCATGCACTGCGCAGCAAAATGTTTATAGTAGGTTCATTACGAATGGACGGTTATGTATTGTAAAATTTTGTGTACGAGGCAGGATATACGTATATATTATCATCATCTGTCATGTTTGAGGTTCAAATAAAGCCCATAACAATGAGCTGGGTGCGAGGTCGCGAGGAAGTCCTTCTCCAGAATTTTGAATCATTTAGGTACACAAGTGAGAAAAACTCTCGCAAACAAAATTACCTTTGTCTGTTCCAAAAGTATGAAAGTGTATAAAAACCCTGTGCAGGTTAAATTCTCAGTTCAGACGGTTTTGCGCCAATCCGCTGATCTTGCTGCGGAAGATCCATCCAGACAAACAGACAAACGGACAAATATTCTACTTTATTTCACTACTTTATTTCACTACTACCCATCTTAAGCATTATAATAGTTGCAATAATGACCTGCTCTTGATTTTATTGGTAATATTTAATTTATTTTTGACAAATCTTTATCTATTCATACGTTATTTAGTTTTAGTTAAAGGTAATTATAGCTAAACTTAAAATTTATTACCAGAACGTGCGTGGTTTGCGTACGAAAACGAACATAGTGTTTCGTGGAGTGTGTCTCAGTTCCTATGATATAATTATATTTACGGAAACGTGGTTAGATGATAGTTTTAACAGCAGTGAATTATTCGACGGACGTTACCTTGTTTGGAGACGTGACCGTGACTACTCCCGTACAGGTCAGCTGCGTGGAGGAGGTGTTCTGATAGCTGTGAAACGTGAACTAACAATGGTTGAGAGGTTGGATTGGCTTAGTTCGGCGGAGGATATTTGGCTATCCTTAATCCTTAAAAAGTCCAAACCACAGGTTAGTTACAATTTGCATATTTGTGCGCTTTACTTGTGCAAGGAGAATCTAGGTAATTCATATAGTACTCAGTTGCATAATTTCACGGATAGTTTTAATAACTTAATTTTGACTCATCCACTTGACAAGTTTTTGCTGGTGGGTGATTTCAATTTCGGAAATGATGTCGAGTGGTGTAATGAGGAGATGGCTACTAATGGGGAGTTAATCCCACATAATGTTTCTTCTCAGCATGTCACTCATTTCTTTGATACATTGCAAACATTCAACATGTCACAGTATAATGGTGAGCGGAATATTAACTGTAGACTACTCGACCTTGTATTTTGTAATGACACTGTAACTGTCTCGGAATGCACGGACCCTCTTGCTCTGCCACTTGATCTTCATCACAAGCCTTTAATTGTTATGACAGAATTTGTCGAAATTCACACACTTATTGATAAACCTAAGCAACGTTATATTTTCTCAAAGGGCAATTATGATGCTATAAAATCTGAACTTGATCTAATTGACTGGCCTCAGTTTCTATTGTCAACAAGCTTAGAAGAAGCGGTCACTAAATTTTATAGTAAATTGTATGAGCTTAGGGATATATACATACCTTTAAAATCGGTAAAACAATCCTCTTATCCTTCTTGGTACACCACAGCACTGGTTAAAATTATTAGAGAAAAACATAAATATCATAAAAAATATAAAAAATACAATAATTTATCTGACTATCATTCTTTTTCATTATTGCGTACCAGAATTATTGAGTTGGAAAAGGCTTGTTATGATAACTACATGACTAACATTGAGGCTTCTATTGTAAAAAATCCAAAAGCCTTCTGGGCGTTTGTTAAAAGCAAGCGGAGGTCTGGCTCATTTCCTAGTGAGATGTTCTACTGTGAAACCTCTGTCAACTCAGGGCAAGATATTAGCAACCTCTTCGCTAGCTATTTCCAATCCACCTTTTTAGAACCCGAAACAACAACGGCTGATGATGAAAGTACTTCCAGTGAGCGATGTAGTGATACTGCTATGTCTGTCGGTACAGTTGACGTAAACCACTCGCGTGTATTGAAGTTGCTCAAATCCTTGGACCTAACTAAATCAGGTGGACCAGATCTTATACCTCCATTGTTCATTGTTACTTGTGCTGATAGTCTTGCTGAACCTACCACTATCCTATTCAGGCGCTCTCTTTCCGAAGGTAAAGTACCAAGGATTTGGAAGTCTGCTTTCGTCACTCCCGTCTTTAAAAAAGGCGATAAAGCAAATATTGAAAACTATCGTCCCATTTCTAAAATCTGCCTCTTTTCTAAAGTTCTTGAGCGTATAGTTTACACTGATGTCTACGCGGCTTTTAAGACTGTTCGTGGTGATGAACAGCACGGTTTTATTGGGAACCGCTCGACTGCGTCTAACTTACTTCTGTCACAGGAATTTATTACGAACGGCATGGTACAGCGTCAAGTTGACGTAATTTATACAGACTATAGCAAATGCTTCGACCGAATTGATCATTGCATGCTACTAAAAAAGCTGTTTCTCGCCGGAATTCACGGAGACTTATACCGATGGTTCTCATCCTATATAGAGAACAGAACGCAGGCTGTCGTGCTTCAAGGCTACACCTCTGGTTGGAGTTCTGTCCCTTCAGGAGTGCCTCAAGGTTCCATTCTGGGTCCTTTGTTATTCATATTGTTCATAACAGACATCAAACAATGCTTTCATCACTCGTATATTCTTCTCTATGCTGACGACATGAAAATTCACAAAGTTCGTTCGTAGCTCACGACGTACGTCTTTGGTCAATTTTAATTACAATGTCGACAATGAATTAATTAGCAGGCTAAATAGCATAAGAGATTTGGGGGTGATCGTAGACAACAAGCTTCTGTTTGATCAACATGTGAACAGTATAGTTACAAAGGCATCAAAAGCTCTAGGATTTATACTACGCACCACGGCCTGTTTCCGATCTCTGAAACCGGTTAAAATTTTGTATTGTTCTTTCGTACGTAGCCACTTAGAATACGCATCTCAAGTTTGGAACCCGCAATATGAGATTTATAAGTCCCGTATTGAAGGCGTCCAAAGAAAATTTCTACGTTGCCTAGATTATAGAGCACAGCAATACTCAGTTGACTATGAGCACCGCTGTAAACGTTACCACTTCCTTCCTCTGGATGTGAGGCGTCATATTGGAGACATAACTCTGCTTATGGGTGTCGCAAATGGCCATATTGACTGTCCTGAACTTGTAGCAAATTTAGCATTGCGCACGAACCTAATGGGATTACGTCAGCGACCAATATTAAGTGTGCCTTTCACAACGACCAACTATGTGAAAAATGTTTTTTCAATAAGGAGTGCACTTGTTTTTAATAGACTGTCAAGGGACCTCGATATCGACTTATTTTGCACTAGTGTGGCGTCCGTGCGACGACAAATCGCACAAAACTTCTTCGATAATTAACAACCTTCTATCATTAGTAATTAATTGTCACCTGTACTCTTTTTTTTAATTTTTTATATGTATTTTATTTTCTTGTCTATGTGTGGAGGCTTGTAATTAGCGATTTGAAAATATTACACTTTATATATAATTTTTATTTATTAGTCTGTAAGCCTTCTTTAAAATGAAATAAATAAATAAATAAAATAAATTTATTATTTTTAACCGCCGACGGAAAAAGAGGGGTGCGTGTGTATCTATGTATCTGTGTGTCTGTCTGCGCCATCGTAGCTCAAGCGGCTGAACCGATTGCGTTTTTGTTTTTTTTGTTTGAAAGGTGACTTGATCGAGAGTGTCCGTAGCTATGATTCAAGAAAATCGGTTGAGCCGTTTGAAGATTTTCAGGTCGTCCCTAGTTGATAAATCGATGTGAGCATCTTCCACAGGTCTGATCGATTTGAAATTTGGTATTCTGTTACTTCAATGATATTAGAAGAACATAGTAACTTTGAACTGATGCTGCAGCATCACCTGGAATTTGCAGGATACCCAACTACCTTACCAACTTACAGCACAGGTATCGTGTTTGGGTTCATTAGCATGGCCTGAATTATTATTAAATTATATTATGTATTTATATAACTATGAATAATAAATCTCAGTGAACGAGTAGGAAAGTCTGGTGATGGAGTAGGAAAGATAAATGAAGAATTTTTCGTGTCGGCGGTAAAATGTAATTAATGCTTTTATTATATCTATATATGAATAGATTTAAGTTATTTTTGTTTGTGTACAAAAATCACTTAATTGATTCATTGCGAGGATTTTTTTTATCAATTTGTGTACATTATCATCAGATACTTTTGGAATCTACCATAAATAATAATGACTTGAAAAAATAAACGAATTACCTAATAATTATAATACAAGTAGGAGGTCTAATTTTTGTTGTAGATATGTGAACATAATGAAATTATTTTGCTTAGAACTTAAATTTGAATAGAAAATTAAAACTACCAAGTCTTTGTACTCCTATTTAATGTTTGTAAATTAGAAATTCATTGTTCTGAAGTTACTCATGATTATACACAAAATATCTAAGTATAATTGTATGTGCAGGATGGGTTTTAAGTGGACAGACAGAATAGTAGGTGTTTCAACATTAATTTAAGTCAACACGAAATCTAATTAAAAAAACCACAGTTCTGTGAAAGTCTACATATGTTCAGTTCAGTTTTAACATTCACAATGGGATTTATCTATACGTGTAAAATAATATATTCTAAATGGTACCATGTGGGTAGTCTATACAATATAATTTTTAAATCTGGCGGATAAGCTAACTTTAAATTCGGAAACAAGTACAGAGAGAACCACCCTAGAAGAGTAAAGTACTCTAGTTTAATATTTAAATTAAGGCAAACCTACTGGATAAACCCGTATTATTTGTTCTCAAATAAAATTTAAGTGCTTTCCTATTTTGTTTCCTTATATTCGTTTTTAAAATAGAGCTTTTGAAATTGAAATACACAGCAATGAAACAGGATTTGCAATAACACTTGAAAACAACAGCACAAGCGGAAAATCTAATAAAGATTTCGTATATTTTTCTGATTTGCGAATTTGAACTCTGTTACTAAAGTCATAGAGCTGTAGTGAATTCAATATTTGGAAGAAACGAGCATGAAAACGATTCCTTATCCGGACACAGTGGAAACTTATAGTATACGACGTATCTGTGTCGCTTTTAGCAATTTAACCGAGTCAAACGATAATATTATGTTTATCTAAAGTAATATTATGTGTTTATTAGTGTTTCATTTCCGCTGTAAAGGCATGATCACATGAACGTCTTACGTAGTCGCGTGCACTTCTAAAGCATAGTACACATAAACAGCTTGGTTCTCAACCTGCAAGTACTAGCAAGTGAAGCAAATGTGGCGTCTGCTTCTAGAGTTTGAGACAGTTCAAACTCCTAATTATAATTAAGTGAATATTTTCAGTGCCGTAACGTGCTTGCACAGGGATTGTTTTAATTAATTAGACTCGCAACGTACGCCTGAGAGGAGGTAATTAGAACACACGTAGCCGTAATTAATAACTTAGACTTGCGTTATAATATGCGTGAGTTCGAGGTAATTAAGACAACAGCATTGCTTGTGCAAGTAATTAACTTTGCAAATAAATTGAATTGCAGACGTCTGTCTACTTTCATTATGAAAACGTCGCAATATCTACGTGACTTTTACTTATTTAGTACCGAGCCGGCAAGGTGCTAAGTGCACCTGTGGTACTTTTTTAAATACATAGGTAGGTAGGTACTGTTCGTTAAACTTTTTTCAGTATTTAAAACTTTTAAATTCAAGAGTATAAATAGGATTTGCGGTTTAACTTCGACTTCAATTTCCTATTCTTAGAAAATATGCAAAATCTTTTCATTAAACTGTTTCTTGGAGTCAGTCATAATCACCACCCAAAGTTGTAAGTTACAATACAAAAGCATTCAAAAGAGCTTGTTAGTCTTGAAAATGCTATATTTATGTTCTTTTTGGCAATCAGCGAGTTAGTATTGACTAGCGATAGAATTGTTCATGTTTTTGCGCATGCACGCTTTCGACGTGAAGAATACACGAATTGAGGGGAAAAAGGACCACTCGGCTTTTGCGTGGGTGCGCTCCAAATTGGCATTGTTGGATAGCGTTATTGGCGTGCAAGTGTTTGCAACGGTTTAATTGTGTTTTAGTTTTAATAAAGGGATGTATATTTTACGTTTTAATACTCAGCCTACAAACTTTTTCGTAATGTGACAAACATAATCATTTTGAGCTGAATCGATTTTATCTTTTATGTTTATACATTTTAAAAAGGTCCCTATATTATATCCCTCCCTCCCTCTACCCGACCCTCTATATACAGTTTAAAAAGACTTCATTTTTGTTGGTGTTTAATCGATTTTAGGGTGACGTCTCTGAGTGAGGAAATTGTGACTACATTGTTGTATTGGGTAAAAACAAATGTAAGTGGTAATACTAAATAAATATATAATTATTCTTTCACAATATGGAATGACAATTCAGTTTTCTAACTCATTAAAAACAATTGTTATTCTCTGATTAATATTTGACCTAACATTTATTTATGATCAAAAATAACTTCTTAGCAAAATACATTAGCATGAACGCATAACTTTCCAGACATATGAAAAACTATTATCAAGAAACCTAATATCTTCGTGAAATTATTATTAATCGGGATTGTATATGATATCAGCATTACTTAAAGTTTATGGTCTTAACCGTTTGGGATTGAGAAAAATATTGATGTGAATTACAATTTCTGAATGGAACAAACCCTTGCATTTTATTGGTTTTATAAACTTTAGATTGCTCGAACCTATAACTCGTTCTTATACAAAGTGCACACATGTTAAGTGGCACAAAAATAGCGCACCTGGCTGTCGCAAGTTCTAATCTTAAACAAATAAAATAAAGTTTTGTCACAGTATTTCCGTAATTAAAAACGATCAAAATCTAAGTGGATTAATAGCAAAACTTGTTAATTTAGACAAATTAGTAGAATTTGTTTGAATTTGATTGCGAACGGTCTTAAAAATTGTTAACTGTCTAAGGCGTACAGTTGACCGCACGTCCATGGTCATTGAAGGACATTTTCTGTATGACATGACCGCATACCCATAGAATACTACGTCCAAGTGTGAGAGTTAATAACGTTTAACTCCTCAAAACTTAAACATAATAGTACAAAATTACCTCCAAGACTATTACAAGCGCTCAATTTGCCCATAACCGCAGATTACCCAACATTGTTCCAACACGTTAACCCTACGTGGGGTATATCTGTGTTAATACATTGCTTCGACATAACCCTACAGTGCGGTTATCTGTGCTAATACATTCACGCCGTGATGCATGCCAAGTAGGGTAATAGTCACGTCACTGTGATGTGAAGTCTTGCCTGACACCGTTCACGTGGAAATATACGTCTGTGGAAGTTGGAGTGGGAGCTACACGAACAACAACAGGTTTTTCGAGATTTTGATCAAGGTTCTAATCAGTTAATCTTCTGTTATTTTCATGCTAATTGATCTGATTAATTAGATTAAATTAAATTAATAAAAAATAATATTTATTAATATTATTTATCGCGTCTATCGCGTTTATCGCGTCCCAACTTAGTCCCCCCTTCCTTGAATCTCTGTCTACCTCTTTATGGATAGCTACCTTTCAAAATGATGCTATTCCTCTTACGAATGCTATCAGTTAATTGGAAAAACGTTCTTCTGTCGTCAGTCAGGATCAAATAGATGGGGGTGATGGTAAAACGATATTTTTCTAAAGTAACCTACGGGTTTCTGAGAATATTAAGTCCCACGAGAAAATAAACAGTATCTACCAACAGGCAAGCCCCAATTACAGCTCCCGTATAGTCCCCACGCATATTGCAGCAATATCACAACAGCATGCACCCGTTTACTCCGTACAGCTGCTTATTGCACTATATGCACCCGTTTAACCCTGCAGCGCCGCGCGTGAGCAAACTCACCACGTACAGGTTAATATGGGTTGCTCACGGTTATCGCCTGGATTTACTGAATAGTATGTTTATTAGAGAGCGTTGCAGAGATTTAATTAAAATAATCAGATTGCGTTTATGAGGAGGAGGTAGATAAAGTGTTCCTATATGTTAGGTTTGGCATGATTCGGCACAGCCGAGCGGCAAAATCGAAAATATGTAGATACGTGTTCGGGAAAAAGCCGCTCGGCTTAGCTCCAATTGTGTCGAGCCGACCCGAAATTGAGATAGAGGGTGAGTCGAATGAAAGCCGAATATGTGTAGCAATTGCTTCGGATCGGCTTTGTTGTTCAACAACTGCCGTATCGAATGTGCCGACCCAAAAATGTGTGTAGCACCCCTTATTTCTATCAATATCGTTCATGTTTTATTAAAAGTCAGTATGCGATCATTTAAGCTGCAATTCATACACTTTGGTCCTTTTAAACGAAAAAGTTGACGATAAGACAACCTTACCGGACCTCTGAATCGAATCAAAAGAAAGATTGAATTACTTATGATTAATTGGTTTTTTAGGGTTCCGTACCTCAAAAGGCAAAAACAGAACCTATATCATAACCCAGACCACTTCGTTGTCCGGTCGTCGGTCTGTCAAGACTCATTTTTTCAGGACCGCGCGGAATAAAAAATACGGCCATTTATGTGCCATATTTCGATACTCGAACATAAATCAAAACCTACTTCCCGTTGACCTAGAATCATAAAATTTGGCAGGACGCAAGATCTCACAGCACAAGTAAAGGAAAATGTCCGAAAAGTGCTAATTTGTAGTTTTATTGCATGAAAAAGTGGTGTGGAGAACATGTTTCTCAACTTTAAAGTTAAGTTTGGTTTTTGGATAAATTAATCCGAACTACGGAACCCTTTTTTGTGCGTGGTCCGACACGCACTTGGCTGGTTTTTTTATTATTTTAAGCTCTGTCGGAAATCACAATACCAACCACTGAGCCAGTTATTTAGATACGAGCCAGGTATATTATGTGGCACCTAATTAGATGAACGACGAGTTATAGAATAATTCTTTCGTAATTAACGAAAGAATTATTCTATAACTTGTCATTTTTATATGTAGGTAAGTTTAATAGCCGCAGGCGCAATGTAATTTACCTAACCTACAACGTTAATGTGTGGTTAAACTTAGTCCTTATTACTAAGTAAAACTAAAAATCTGTTGATCTTGGGCCTCCCCATGACAGCCACAGCAAGTCACCAAGTTTGTTATGAGTTGGTGATAGCAATATTAGTTTATATTTATGTTTAGTTAAGTATACCTGTTTTATGATAAGTTTAATATGTGATCTCCTGTGCGTATATATATAAATACTTTTCCTTTCTTTATTTTTTCTTTTTTTCTTTGTTTATAGCATCACAAAAAGAAATACACACGTCATCACGAAATTTTCGCAGACTCATAACGACCACCCATCAGTTCAATTTGCCATCAAATTGGCAAATTGTCTTTATTGACCACGACGAAATTATGACACCGTGCCACATATGACACGCTCTTTACCTCACAAACACACACCACTGAATTGTCAACACCGTGTCGACAATAATGAATCAATGTCACCTACCATATGATGAACACCGTGTCAATAAAACACGTTGTTGGAAAACGCAGAAGTCAAACAAGCGACCAATACTGCACAGTTGTTAAAAGCGACTTCAAAAAACGATGAGATTTTTTTGTATGTTCGTCAATATATTCGTGAAATCTAGACCGATGTTGAAAATTCTTTTATTTAGCAGCCCGGGAAACTAGTTTCAATGATACGTATTTTTCCCACTACGTGCATGACCTCAATAATAAATTCCTGTCACTGTTATTTACATAGCCAGGTAGGCACCACTACTAAAAAGTGAAAATTAAAACAAAAACACCCTGCTTCCAAAAAAATCACAATATAAAGTGAAAAATAACTTTAAGTTGTTGTTTTTAACAATTGGAGTAGACGCGCGTTTAAATTGACGCGCGCTTTAGATGTGGGTTTGACGCGTGTTCACGTAATTGTGCAAAGTTGATTGATACAGCGCCAGGCTAGCTTGTGAAATTAAAACTTTCTTACGTGTTTTACAATTTGCAAGTAAGTGTAAGTGTTTTTATGTTGATAACAAGTTAAATAAAAGCTTTTAAAAATAGTATTCGCGACCGGAATATATATGTTTTTACAGAATTATAATCATTAAAATCATCAATACACTTTTTTTGTACAATCTGTGTCCCAGCAGTGGGAACGTTAATGTTATGATTATGCTAAATATGAGAATTTAGGTACTATCAAAAACTAAAGACAAGAAAAGAGGAAAAATAATATTTTTCATTTTGCTCATTCTATTTAAATTTAAACTACTTAATATTATAAATGCGAAAGTAAGTTTGTTTGTTATTATTTCACGCTAAAACAGCTGAACGGATTTGGATGAAATTTGGCACATGGGTAGACCTGGAGAAGAAACCAGGCTACGTTTCATCCTCGATCGCAGACGAAGTCGCGGGCAACAGCTGGTAACCAATAATTCTCGTTTCGAACTTAAAAGGATTCAATCCCATAGCCAGCCATTTGAATGTAAATTGCTACTATTACTAGGTGTCTATTTCACTGAGTCATAAAAATATGTAACAGGAAATTAGCAAGTACATGTCACGCCTTACAGCATTCTCTACTGCTTATCCTTAAACCTTTTCATCAGCAGAGTCTCACGAGAACCGTAGTTTATTTCTATTTACCCGACTACGGCGAAGCCGAAGGAGAGTTATGATTTTAGCAGGCTATTGTGTGTATTTATGTATGTTCATCTGTTCTCTCAAAACTTCTAAACAATTTCATAGACGTATTTTGAAAAAAAAAGTTTCGTTGGAAGCGTCAGCGACTGACTTATAGTCGATATAAATTATTAAGGAAAAAATAGGTTTAAAATTAATATATCTAATGAAAGGTCTTAAAGAGTACTTTTTGAAAATATAGGAATAAGAATAAATTAATTAAGTACCTGTGTTTGTCTCGGACTGTTTTCAATAACACTAACTTTTATAATGTTTAGTATGCTGCTTAACAAATCATAGGTACCTATCATATTCCATTTGCTACCTACCCTCAATTTATCATAATCCTAAAATTTTTGTTGGTGGTTTATATAGCATAACCATACGCACAAGCACGATTGGAATTATGACCGAAATAAGTAAACAAATCCCTCTTCCACCCCGACCTTCGCCATAATGATATAATCTAGCAAACAGTATTGAAGCATAACTACACCACATCTATATCATGGCACACATTCCCATACGATTATCTACTTATTACTTTCTCTTTTACTCGCGAAGTGTGCAAATGGCGAGTTAACGCGTCTAGCAATCACGCGGACGATAAACGTGATCGTGACTATATAAAACGCAGCTATGCGCGGGTGACGTTCACGTATGTGTGCGGCCGCCATTACGTGCGGGTCGCAGATATATGCGTGCGGTCTTCGTCTTATGGAAGTACGACTAAATTATGGTGGAATATGATTAATCGGTTTATTGGCGTGACGTCACTGTGCAGTGAACAGATTGGGGGAATTCCATATGTCACGCCTTATGCGTTCATCGTGGTTTCTTATACATTTTGATGTGCTGCTCTTAAAGATTTGCTGACAAGGTGCATATTCACAACGTTGGGAGATTTTAGAGTGCTAGAGTTTCAAATTAAACTAGCTAACGAAACCTCGCAGATGTGATGGAGGCATACCGATAACAACTGACGATAAAACAAAAAAAAAACCCTTTTTTTTTCTAATTAGTATAGATATTAATTTGGTAAGAGAAATGTAATTTAGATATAAATAACAACTCATCCCTAAAGTCTTAATTCAAGCAACTACTCTACAGCGGTCGTGGATCCAGTTGTCAGATGTAGTTACATACTTGAAATTAAGAGTTTTGAATTTTAGATGTATTTTTTTTTGTTTTATTGTCATTCGCTACCGATAGCTAATTTAATTTGACCGTGTACCCGCCACCGTCGTCCCTTGATAACTGAAGCTGCTATAAATGCAAATAAGCAGAATATCACGTGCTGAACGCAGTGCGGCAGTTGCAAGGGATCGCAGCTAATTCCGAAATACAAAGCGAACCGCACTTGTTAAGGTGACCTCACACAAACAGGGCGTGAACGTATATTGGACCTATAAGTATTCGTATAATAAACAAGGACAAGACAACACTGCTGTTTCGGTGCTCGAATGACCTCGATAGGATGCGCTGTTGGTAAACATTTGTGCGATTATTTTGTGAAATCTCACTTGAAATTTATTCAAAAAACAAGATGGCGGTGTTAGTTCGTATGGTCACCCGCCAAAATAACCTTGTAGCGACCTATCCAGGTCCCAGGCGTTATACCGACACATCGACGCCGACAACGACACTCAACTAAGCCGATTTTTTTCCAAAACTCAATGTACGTAGTCGTATGTACTATATCCACGGACTAATTAATAATTCTGTATTTGGGACCTACTGGATAGCAACAGTACTTACTTATATGTATTCTATTGCTACGAGGTATACCTAATCATTACAATGTTTGTCCAATATAATTAGGTACATAAGACGCATTATGTCTCAAACTATCTAATTATCAGTGCCCCAAAGCCAATATTTATGATCAGTATACGACTAATAAGTCCCATAGCGGAGAAACGAAAATAATAAGAAGATATTTAGTTGTTATTGTTCAGATTGCCTTCGATCCAGTTTCATAATAAATGGACCTAACATTTATTTTGAAGATTTAATAAATATATTGGTGCTTAGTACAGACAATAAAATTGCACATCAGTGGTAGCAATTCAGTACTTAAGTTACATGCGTTTATTTAAACCCAAATTAGAAAACTGTACATTTTAGGATATGTGATAATGTTTTTTCACATAATAATATACCTGTTATCAAAGGCAGAGTATTTTTACAATGAGCGGCCTGTTGGCTCGAGCCAAAGCCTATTATGATTCGTGTTGGTTCATTGGCTCATAAAAAGGTCCGAATAAATATAGAGCCTTCTGTATAAAATTTATTTTTATAAGTTCGTTATTATACGGGGCCACTTTATCAGTTAATTAATTAATTTTGTTAAGCTTCTTTTAAAAAGATTATATTTAAGCACAAGGTCTTCCGGTCTTGCCCAATGTTTGACAGGCTGGAGTTTTGAGATGGGGCAGTTACGGTAGATAACTTAACCGTTGTAGCTACAAGAAAACAATCTTAGGAATCTTTCCTTATTTTTTTAGTTTAATGGAAAGAAAAAGGGCAATTTTCACAAAAACTTTTTTGATGCAAATCAATCCTGTTTCTTAAAAGGATCAAAGAATTCTATTGGACAATTTGATTGAGGTTCGGTTTGGAACGGTTAAGGTTGAGGAGGTTAGGGCAAAAACCCGTCCGTAGTACCGTAGTAGTGACAGTAAAGTATATTATACGTCAATGTATTTGATTGAGAAATTTCAAATGAGTAAAAAAACCCAGGGTCTGACAAAGCAAAATTCTGTTGGCACCCAACTGGGACACTGACGGACTCTGTGACTAAACCTAGCTATCAATATCATAACTATTGTATTGTGACGTATCTATCTTTAAACGCAGGCAAAACCATAGAAAAAAGAGTGATGGAAAAATGTTTAATTCTTAAAAGTCAACTCGTAGGAGTGAAAATAGCGCACAACACGATCAGTGTGAAATACCACGACAGCGCGTTATGCATCGCCAGGCAACACAGACATGCGAGAGGAAACGCCCGGGTGACACCACTGTGTGGATCGCCCGGAGGACACGGTGGAGCATACGGTGGAGGTCTGCGCGGCATGAGCGGGGCACCGTCGTGTCCTTGTGTTAGCGATCGGCGGCAGTGATCACTCGCGTCCGACCCTGGTCTAGGTCATGGTACGGAACGAGAGGGAGTGGAAAGCCGTCACCTCCTTCTGCGAAGCAGTAATACTCGCGAAGGAGGAGGCGGAACGCGTGAGGGAGAGGCAAATTTCGCGCCCTCACGCCCCTAACCGCCGCAGGAGACGCCCTGGGCGTCGGGAATCTCAGGCTGATTCCCGGCCACTAGGCGCGGGCTTATGGACGGTGAGCAATGGGTAATAGCTCGCCGTCCGATAATGACCACGCCGGGTCGACGGCGCGTTGCGTTCCACGCGTGCTCAAAGAGATGTGAGCACAACTGACGGGGTCCGCAAGGACCGATGCCTGCCGAGGTCGCGGGAAAGTCCGAAAGGGATACCGTGGCCCCTGGCAATATACAGGCAACTGAAGGGATACGGGTGGGTTTTAGTCAGTAAGAGTCTGACACGCGCTCCCGCTCCGCCCAGAGCGGGAGAAGTTATTTGATAATTTCGCAACCAAAAAAAAAAAAGGCAACACAGACATCAATAACTTTGGTTGCGGTCACACCCAGCCGCGTCGCTTGATTACCGCTGATAGCACCATTGTTACATCATTTACAGCCGGCTTTATGGCGGCGACTTTATTTACTGGGCCATTTTACTTTCTACAACGTTTTCGTTTCACGGATATTTTTTGGCTGGAACTTTAGGGAACACTGTAAGTGATTGGAAGCGTCATCGGGAGTGTAAAAGTCGTGTCGTGGGAGATGTAAGTCGACACGCAAGCTGTAACTCACACCGTAGAACTCGTAAACCCAGTGTCGGTGTTTCTTTACTCAAACATCGTATTTTTTGTTGTTTTTTATCTAAACCCAATTTGAGCGGTATTTTTGTTAGTCACGTTCAATCAATGTCAACGTCCAAATTTGTATTTTCTTTTGTAGCGTCCTCCCAAAGTCGTACGATACCACTTTCTTTTCAAGTAGTAGGAGGTACCTTAAATTTTTATGAGACATTTTTTGTCGATTATCTATCGTATACTATCGGCTCTTTCATCTGCCAAATCCATCATTTATGTACAAATAAACATAGGTACTTAAAATCTCAGTCTTCACATTCAAGTAAAAACAATGGAGTAATAAAAACGAATAAATCAATAAAACCAATAATCAATAAAACAATGGAGTAATAAAAACGAGTATATAGAATATAATTCAAAAATAAATATCTTGGAGCCATGAAACGTTTGAACATTAAACTGTAAACCCCTTTTTATTCCGCCATAAAGTTTATCACCATAAAAATATGGTGTTTTTACCAGCAAGCATTAAACTTTCTATTGCCTATAACTGCTTCGGGAATTGATAACTGAGTTTTATATTCTGCTAACTATTGCCTTCGAGTTCACGTGCTAGCAATCTTCTCATATTGTTCGATTACCTTGTGCACCTAGTGTACAAGTTAGTTAGGTATAGGTAGTTTGAAAAGTGTAGGTATTTGTGGAAAGAACTAGTGAACTTACATCTGACCCTGAATAAATTTACGTAATGATTTGATAACATCGTAATAAGTATATTCTTTTATTAATAAGTGTGTTTGCAGTAATACTAGGACACATATCCACAATCTCTTTCGACGTGTGCTGTGTGGAAGGCGTCAAGGGGATTAGTACAACAGTTTATAGGTTTATAGACTTAATTGATGATATTTTCTAATTTTCTTATACCTACTTTTTCATGTAGGTATTAGCAGTTGACATGAGGTTGATCCTTGCTAAGACCAGTCGTACTATTAACAAATCCCTACACCTATTTTACCTCGATGGCCCTAGTTTATCATTTATAACTTCCAGTTACAGCTATATATATCTATATGTAAGCGGGCACGCCCTTTATGCCTGGAGGCTTTTATTTAGATTAAGTTCTGTTTACGTTTAGTTTTTATTTCTGCCTGAATAAAGTTCTTGATGATTTTCGTTGGTATATTGACGTGTGCTAGCTGACATATGGTTACTAATTTAAATTATGTTTTATGTTGCGTAATGTAATTTATTTTGCATACTATTATATAGAATCATTTTTTTTCTAACTGAACAGACAGCTGTGCCGCTGGGGAGTTTGTTTCGCCACTTCTTGTTCCCAGCTAACGTACTAGGAAATGGTGAAGGGTGGACGTTTTGGGGGACTGTGTTATGTAATTTTGACGTGCGAAAAGTGCTGATTCTCAGCCTAGTTTTAATAGATGACCTTTGAATTTTGAACAAGTAAAGCAGTGTTTGCTATAGTATTTCTCTTCTGTTTAACTTTCACATCTCACTCTAATTAACTTAATCTAAATGTAACAGCTATTTCTCAACAAATTACTTTATTTACTTTTTTGGGTTATTCCACTAATCCCTATTGACAATCTCCATCGGTATAAAAATAAAATACAAACAACATAATTATTATATAAGAATCACGAAGTCTTTATTTCTTACGGAGGTAAAGACGCATTGATTATTTTTATAATCAAACAAATTAAAGTAATGGCTAAATTAATAGCCTGAGTGTAAAATATAATATTTTAGAGATCAACTTTTAAATTACTTTATAGTAACTTTGTGATTGATTATTTTATAAATTTTGTTTACCCGTTGCTTAGTTTTAGTCTTTACCTAAGTCTAGTGGTGCCCCTTTTATTAAAAAAATATATCTCATGAATAAAGATGCTTATTAAATCAAATTCACTCAGTGAGACATCTAAATAAATACGTACTATGTTTTAGGACGGTCATAACAGCTTTATGATAAAATAGTTTTTCTGTGATAATGAAAAATATTGACGCAAACAAATAAAGCAAAAAGCTATCACGAATGTCTTCAAATATGTGTATCTGGATGCCTCAAGAAATGGATAAGATTTTTTGAAACATTCTTAAACTAAACTATCTTAAAAACTATCTTATCATAAAGCTGCTATGAGCGTCTTAAAACCTACGTATTTGGATGTCTCACTGAGTGAATGCAATAGATTTTCATTTAATAAGGATATTTATTCATGAGGCATAACTTTTTAATAAAAGTGGCATCACCGGTTAACAAAAGTTCTAAAATAGTTCATCACAAAGTTACCGTAAAGGAATTTAAAAGTTGATCTCTGAAAGATTATGTTTGTAGTAAAGTTTAGACTGTAATATGACATGACATATATATTTTACACTCAGGCTATGAATGTAGCCATTACTTTAATTTGTTTGATTATAAAAATAAACAATGACCTGACCTCTGTAACAAATAAAGACTTCGTGATTCATACATAATATGTTGTTTGTATTTTATTTTTAAACCGATGGGGATTTGTGAACTCTAGTTCCCAAATCCCCATTGATGGGAATTTTTGGACAAGAAAGTTCATAAATCCCCATTTATGGGGATTGACAATGGGGATTAGTGGAATAATCCACTTTTTTCCACCAACTACCTCCTACTTATCCACATATCAGAACAGCTTTTCTTGCACTGTTATTTAGCTGCATAACTTCACACATTCCAGGTGACTGACAAATATTCAAAATGCCGCAGAGCTACAATCAAAGAGGTGGAAGCAAAACTGAGAGCTACCTTGAAGGATCTCGAAGCTTCTCAAGCTGAATGCAAACAACTGCTCCAGGAAAGGAAAGACAGTAAAGTGGAAGTAGAGAACATTATCGCCAAAAAAAAACACCTTCCTCAAAAATGAGCTGGCTGAGCTACACACAGAACACATAAACTTAACCGACCAGTACAGTCAACTAAAACATCAAGCGTCAACATTTCAAGAGTACAGTGACACCCACGAACTAGCTTTGAACCATATTTCAGAACTTAAACAGAAACTATGTGAAGCCTATAAGGCCTTATCTCTTTCAGTCTGTCAAGGTCAGTGAACAGGTTGCTAACACCAATAACATATTTTATGATTTCAGTAAGTGAAAATGAGGCTGCGGAACTACTGGATTTGGTGAAGTGCAATGCTAAGGGGTGTGAGTCTCTGACTAATAATCCCTCACGCAGCTGTGCCAACCAACCACCACCTTCTCAGCTTCAGCCTGACTTGCCTCCGCCGATGTTGGCTCCTCCAGCAGAGACCTGTGTTAATACACAGAATAATAAGAAATCGATATTTTTCTGTGACGAATTAGGTTCAGGCGTTGGAAAAATGCTACTCAATTACTTTAGCCATAGTTTTACCAATCATAGTTTTAGTTTTATCATAACATAAGTTTCAAACAAATGATTAGGAGATTGCAAACACAAACCTAGATAATTATTCTGCAATGGTTTAAAGACATTAAAGACAGGACTTAGATTTTTTTTAAATAAAATATTTGTCAAATTCTAGACATAAATAATTGAAGAAATGTAAAAGTAGTTTACATTTTTTTGGACTTGTGTACTTATGTGAGGCTTGAGTGGGTGTGATGGTGTGTGTGTGTGGTGCAGGTTCTATATCAAGGTTTCGGTGTCGTCGTATGATAATATTAGAAGAGCTGAAGTTAGGATTTTCTTACAGGTTGTGATTGAGCAGTCTTTTAATCGTCGCAGATTTTACTAACTTTATTGTAAGTGTTGGGAAATAAAAATAGGTACAACGCTACGCGTCGTAAACTAGTAAGTTAGACAATTATTATTAGAGAATAATGAAAAGGTATCTTCTGGCAATATTACACATAATAATAATAATAAAAACCAAAGAGCTAGACGACATACTTTAAAATGATTCAATCAAAATATACAAGGTTGCTCTTCTAAATTACTGGAAGTAGAATGTTTTTTAGGAAATAATTTGTAATAACAAATCGATGTCTATTTGCAACTTTAATAGAAACTAGAAAACGAAGTACCTACAGCTATGAGATCTCAATACCAGAATATATTACGCACGGGCGTTTAAACCTAGGTTATTAAAAAGAAATGTGATTTGTATGGCTCCTGTAATCTTTAATAAAATACCTAACCAAATTAAAAACTTACCGTTGCAAAAATTTAAAAACCGTTTCACTGTAGATAAATGTTATTATTCTGTGCAGGATTTCTTAAATTATATTTCTTTGTAATATTTTTACTTTGTATTACATTTGCATGCTATATTAAGGCATAATATACACGGATCCTATTATACAATTTAACAACTTATTTTTATGTACCTACATTCTAAGCAAAGAAAGACCTATTCTATTCTATTCACATATAATTATATCATTAAATGTATACAAAATTTGTGAAAACATTTTATAAGTGTAACGGTGGATTTTCTTGCCCGTTCATCACTATATGAAAACTACCTTTTGGAAGGGGCGACTACAAACAATTATATTTTTTGTAAATGACGTTCAAAAGTGCGTTTTATGTGCCTAATTGAAATAAATTGTGTGACTTTGACTTTGATTGCAGGTGCCCATGCGGCGGTGAAGCCTGAATCATCAGCCATACATCACATCGCTTGTTTACCATTTAATAACATACAAAAACGAAGGTCATGTAACAAACCAACATCATACATTAACTTTATGTTTATCCACAAAACAAACAAGTTAATATTTTGGCACTGTATTGTGAAAATGATTCGCTCCCGTGTAGGATAGATACAATTTATGTTTTTAGATGTTTTACTTCTTGAGATAGTAGCAATCTGCACTTAATGTAGTTTCAATAATAAAATGTTGGAACCTCAAGATTGTGGTTTTTATAGCTACTTAACATTTTATCAAGTCTTATATGTTTTTTGCGATAACCTGTGGTTGGTTAAGCATTATGTACATGTAAATGTGCCTCAATGTTTCAAATAAAGCTAAAGAGGTATAAGGAAAGATCACTCATCCTCTATAGATAAGGAAGGATCCTCCGACCAGACGGGTGTTGTGTCTGGTGGGCAACTGCCCTATGATTGATGTGATGACACAAGGCGTTTGATACTGAATTTCAAAACTGAAACTGAAAATTTTCTTGTGGTACGAGTAATTCACATTCTGTTACCAAACGGAACTGCTCTGGCGAAATACATCGTTACACTGTTTGTCCAACGCCACCGTCAACGGGACGTCAATGAATTCGCGCGGCCATAGTAAATGTATGTATCGCTACTTCGGGGCCGTCATCTCGTTGTTGTTGACGTCCCGTTGACGGCGCCGTTGGACATACGCCCTCATCCTAAGAATCAACAACCTCGTCAAATTACTTTCTGTGTTTTCTTTAATTTTTGATGAAATTAAATCAAAATTATACATGAGTTTATTATGTAAAATATTATCAGATTTTAGTTCATTTCGCCTTATGATCGTAAAGATTTCATACGTGTTGATTCATAGAACGTTTCGGACAATATTAAGTCATAAGTCATTAATTATTTCATACAAAAATAAATTGTGTGTTCTTTTTGGACTACTAATCAAATGACAGCTCTGACCTACAATACACATTTGTATAGGTTGTCTGAATGTTCCTGAGACGGGACTCGTGGGACAACTTAACGTAGTAAACTTTCGTAAACACAAGTGCGTCGGTTTACTGAGAAAGTCAACACAATACTGGACTAGTTAATTAATGGTACAATTACCTAAACTAAGCTCAAGAGGACATTCCACCTTTCTTTCAACACACACTCGCACACTTTTTCTTTTGTTACATTATAAAACTGATTTACATCCGCCACATCACACTCTCAGGTCCAGTTGAACACCAGCGTCATGCACTTATAGTTGTCTGGCATTTTTGCAGAACTGGGCCTTTTTGGCGCAGCCCTGAGGCATACTCCCCAACAAATTTCTGCTTACATCGCACTTTACACTTTTTTATTTGATTTTAATTTTATTATCTGCTGTGTAATTATATCGTGTGTGTTTTAGTCTGTGCAAAATTTTATTTTCTTTATTTCTTTCTTTCTTTAACAATTAAAATAATCATTGTTAAAAGAAAAAAGCTATCATATTTCAAGCCGTACTTTCAAAGAAAACTGATGTTATTTAATTAATGAATTAATGAATGATATATTTATTTGCAAGAATATAAGTTAGCTACTTATATTCTTGCAAATAAATATATCACAAACATAAGTTTTTAAGTTCTTAAGGTTTCACTATATTCGACATTTCAGCCGCGCAAATATTCAGATTTTACATCTTGGTTATACTTATAGCATGCAGTACACATTTAGTAATCAGCAATAACATAAAAAATACTAATCATAATTTAAATTTAGATTTAAATTAATGCAATCAATAAAATTAAATACAATTCTATTCATTTAAATAATAATTTATATTAAAAATAGCGATCAATAATAATGACATTCATGTCAATAAAAAATAGCAAGACCAATAAATTAAAATGTTTCAATGTTATTAAAGTAATGTCAATATGTAGATGTCATAATAATTATAATAAACAACTTTTACATTTCACACTCAAAATATTCATTGATGGAATAAAAAGTTGAAAGCCGCGGTCCCACGGCCTGTCTGCCTGTCCTGGCGCGATCTGGCCTGTGAGAAAGCGGGCGTAATTTTTTTTACAATGTATGGCTATAGGCTTAAGCTGCAGTCCCACAGCCCGTTAACTGACAGGCCGCACCAGACGTTGCATTCCCACCGCGTGTGTCGGCCTGGCGCGGTCAGTTGGCCGCTATTTCAACATGTGTAGTGATACGGAGCGCATGGCTGCGTGTGCAGCTGCTGTGGTTTTATTCAGTGGTCAACATTTGATAAACAAAGTGAAAGAAAGCAGAAGTAACACGCCCATATAGGCCGCGACAGGCGCCCTCGCCCCGCACCACGCCACGCCTTTATACTTACCGACTACCGACGGATTGGACGGGTGACGCCAAGCCACCGGAGGCCTCATCGGATGTGACGGTTCCCACGGTCTGTCGGCCTGGCTTGGCGCGATTTGGCCTGTGAGAAAGCGAGCCGTGGGACCGCGGCGTTAAACAGCAACTACTATACTTATAGTCTGTTCCAAAAGTATCTGATGACAGTGTAGACAAACCCTGTTCAGGTTAAATTCTTACGCAATCACTCACTAATGGGAATTAGTAACACATTTATCTGTATTTAGGTTTCAACTATAAATCTCACCACTTTTTTCAACAATTATTGTTTGAATAACATTATTAAATTGTAATTGAAAAATCATCGATGCAAATTTAGGCAATATTAAAATAAACCTTTAGCAAATAAAAAACGTTTTTAAGGTGATTTAAAATTGAATTTCGGGTTGAAGAATTCAAATAATCAAATCAAAGCACTTAATTTGTAAGTGGCACTACAACTTGGCATCCACAGGTACGTTTTCTGATTAATTTGTTTACATTTTCATCAGATACTTTTGGAACAGACCTATAGATATTTATTTTATTCAATTATGAATTACTGTACTGACAGCAACACAAACGGACTAACTCCTAGAGGCACCGGCACGTGAAACTAGTCTGTCGATACGACACGATAGAGAGCAGTGACATGATACTGACGTGTACTGATTGAGTCGGTCACTATACTGTTGATATCGATACACTTCGTTTTTAGTTTTCAATCTTCAGTTATTATATGTTCTACCACGAAGTATATATTAGGTCTTTACCTATGAAATTGCCGTTCTGCAGTACTGGCCATTTCAAATCAGAAAAATTTTTGTTTGGCTAAGAATTCTAATTTCAAATTAATTTTATTTTAAAAACATGGTTTTTTTTTCCCAAAAGTAGTCATTTGTTTATTGATTAGTGTTACATTTTCATCGCATTTCAATCTTTTTCGTCATCATGGATACGTTAAAAATTCGAGTAATTATGGAATATGAGTACCGTCGTGGCAGCAACGCGGCACAAGCGGCACGCAACATCAACGACGTTTACGGAGCTAACACTACTAACCAACGCACCACCTGTTATTGGTTTGTTCGCTTCCGTTCTAGAAATTTCGACCTGAAAAATGAACCTCGCGGTCGTCCGAAGACTTTGGTCGACAATGACGAATTAAAGGCGATTGTGGAAGCTGATGATACACAATCTACGGCTGAATTAGCAGCAGCTTTCGACGTTAGTGTCAAAACAATATTGGTCCATTTGTGTCAAATTGGCAAGGTAAAAGAGCTTGACAAATGGGTGCCCCACGAACTCAATGATCGCCAGCGCAAAGTACGCGTCGAGACGTGCCTTGCACTGCTCAACAGACACACAAATGAAGGAATTTTGAACCGCATTGGTACCTGCGATGAAAAATGGATTCTGTTTGATAACCGCAAGCGCTCAGCAAGTTAGTTGGATCCTGGTTCAGCACCTAAACAATGCCCTAAACGAAAACTTACCCCTAGAAAAGTGATGGTCACTGTTTGGTGGTCTAGCGCCGGTGTGATTCATCACAGCTTCTTAAAAACGGGGTGAGCATTACTGCAGATATGTACAGTGAAGAACTGAACACAAAGATGGAGAAGCTGGCACATCTCCAACCAGCATTGGTCAATCGCTCGTCTCCGCTGCTACTGCACGACAACGCGCGACCTCATACTGCACAGCAGACGGTCTCCAAGTTGCAAGAACTGGGGTTGGAAGCTCTCCGTCATCCGCCCTACTCACCAGACCCTGCGCCTACAGACTACTACTTTTTCCAGAATTTGGATAACTTCTAGGCGGGAAAAAAATTCAATACCCGAGAGGCAGTACAAAATGCCTTTGAAGAATTTGTTGCCTCCCGTCCAGCTGATTTCTTTAAGAAGGGCATCAATAAACTGCCACTGCGTTGGCAAAGATGCATTGATTGCATGGGTGATTACTTCGATTAATACAAATAAAAAATACATGAAAAAAATTCGTTTAAATTTTTTCATACAAAACGGCAATTTCATAGGTAAAGACCTATTATTATATACTTCGGAAGTATGAAAACTAAAAACGAAATATTGGTTTTCTCTGTCATACATTGTTTTCCTCGCGAATTTCAGCCAAAAACTTCTACAAGCCGAAACTCGGAACATAATAACAAAAACATCATTTACCGATACAACCCCATTAATACAACTACGAACGATTAACATCAATGAGATAAACAATAGTTCAATCGAAATTACCATCCCTTTAACTTCAGTAATCACTTAGCAAGGCAGAGGTCTGTATAACAGCGGACAGTGGGGCTGGTATAATAGCGGGGCAAAGACTATCTGTGAATCATTTATTCGTTGAAAGTCTGAAAGTTTACAAGGTGATTCTGTAGTAACGCAGCAATTATGAAAACAAATCTCGTTTGCCTTCTTTGTGTAACCTCGTACGCCGCACGGCAGTTGTAAAATCCAGTATAAGTTTGCCTCATATTGTTCGAAACTCCGTACTACGCTAAGCCAGCTGAAGGTCAATGTGTTCCACTGTCGTGCGGCCTACTGTACAATGCCAATACAATAAATCTTGTGTGCTTCTCACCCGCCACGCTACCGCTTAGTTCCGCTATCGCTCCGCTACCCGCTATCATCGAGACTTCACTCAAACATAGCGTGTTGATGACTTAACCGTTCCGTTTAATAAATATTTACGTACAGACTTAATTGCTTGTTCCTGTAAACAATTATCATTAATCGACTAAGAATTTGGTATGAATTAATTGTAAGATCGAAATAGAGATGAAAGGGGTAAAGGTGTTGTAGGAGGGTTCCCTCTATCTGGCAGAATTTTGATGCTCCGAAATTTATTTGGCATAACACACTTGGCATAATCTTCTTTAAACGAATATATATATGGCATAAAAATCATTTAATATAATTATTGTTTGGCCGAATGTTTATATGTCCGAATTTAGAAAGGCATACTTTTAAGATGGCAGAATTTTATTTGGCATAATTACTTTTGGCAAAGCTTAATTTCGCATAATTTCGTTTCACATATCGTTTATTTAGAGCGACGATTATTTGGAATAATTTCACTTGGCATATTAAGAAGATGGCAGAATTTCATTTGGAATAATTTTACTAGGCATAATTATTGTCATTTCTATAAAATGTAATCATATTCTTAACCTTAAATTAAAATTAAAATATTGTCTTAAAAAGTCAATATGTTGTACTACAAAAGTTAGTGAAGTGACAGAACCGAATCGCTGTAAAACCGACTGCACGTAGTCTTGTCTGCCCTACCCCTAGAGTGTAATTTAAGCCCGCGTAGGCGCGGAGGGGCGAGGTAGTCCAGTCATTATAGTAAGTTGACCTCGGAATTCGAGATACCCAGCTGTAAGTCTGTAAATACTTGTATATTGACACCCTAAAAGTTGTCTCAAAACCTACATATGGTAGGGTGTCTGCAACTATTAAATTTCAAGGTCAAAGGTCACAAAAATCGGTTTTTTGCGCTTTTTTTGTAAATATCTCATTTCCTATGGGTTTTTTGCTATTTGTATTCATTATCAATATTGTAGAATACAAAATTCTTTACAAATTTTGTTCAGAAAATTTTTTCATACGGTGAACCGTTTTCGAGATAGAGGGCGGAGAGCGCGCGGTCAAAGCATTACTTCAGGTCAACCGGTGCCTCCGGTCGAAAACGCGCCATATATAGTTGATGAACTATCGATAAATCAATCGATTATAAATATTTGTCAATTTTTATTAACTATTATAATTATTATATTTTATCATTTTTTTCCTAACCTATCCACTTTTTATTCAGTATTTTCTCTTTATTTCAGTTTGAATCGTATCTTGGTAACTACGGACGTACAATTTTAAGAACTATGGCTGATTTGTGTTTTCTATGTAATAAGTCAGATTCGGGAGGTGAATCGCTTATTGAAGTAGTGCGCGGTATGAAATCTCTACCAACTGCAAGTGTCGAACGAAATGACGGAAAATTTGATTATTTAAAATCAGTAACCTCTGTTAAAGTGCATGAAAAGTGCCGAAGTGTTTATATTAGTAAAAACTGTATCAAAGCAGCAAAACGGAAACAAGAAGAAGGAGAAACTATAACTTCTCCATTAGTACTCCGTAAAAAACGAGGTGAAGTGTTTGATTTACTAATATAAACACTTCGGCACTTTTCATGCACTTTAACAGAGGTTACTGATTTTAAATAATCAAATTTTCCGTCATTTCGTTCGACACTTGCAGTTCGTAGAGATTTCATACCGCGCACTACTTCAATAAGCGATTCACCTCCCGAATCTGACTTATTACATAGAAAACACAAATCAGCCATAGTTCTTAAAATTGTACGTCCGTAGTTACCAAGATACGATTCAAACTGAAATAAAGAGAAAATACTAAATAAAAAGTGGATAGGTTAGGAAAAAAATGATAAAATATAATATAATAGTTAATAAAAATTGACAAATATTTATAATCGATTGATTTATCGATAGTTCATCAACTATATATGGCGCGTTTTCGATCGGAGGCACCGGTTGACCTGAAGTAATGCTTTGACCGCGCGCTCTCCGCCCTCTATCTCGAAAACGGTTCACCGTATGAAAAAATTTTCTGAACAAAATTTGTAAAGAATTTTGTATTCTACAATATTGATAATGAATACAAATAGCAAAAAACCCATAGGAAATGAGATATTTACAAAAAAAGCGCAAAAAACCGATTTTTGTGACCTTTGACCTTGAAATTTAATAGTTGCGGACACCCTACCATATGTAGGTTTTGAGACAACTTTTAGGGTGTCAATATACAAGTATTTACAGACTTACAGCTGGGTATCTCGAATTCCGAGATTCTTACCTAATTTAAGCTTAAATGACTGGACTAAGGCGGCCCGCGAGCTGAGGAGCAGGTGGTTGTAACGCTCACCACAGCAGTTTCGGCTTGTGGCCGGCAAGCGTGGCGGCGAGCGTTACAACCATCTGCGACGAGAAGCTTGCTTGGACCGCCGGAGCCCCGCAGCGCCGGAGCCGTGACAGAAACCATGCCTGCTGCATCGTGCATGCTTGCTTGCATGCTGCATGTTTGCTTGCATGCTGCATGCATGGTGTGTGCTTTTTTGCATGTTTGCATTCTACATGCGAAAAAAAAATAGTGTTCAATCAATGGTAAGAAATATAAAATTATTCTAACTATGAATTTTCCGTAATGTGATAGATGAGTCTTTCAATTATTATGGATATGAAAAGTATGCCAAAAGATGATTCTAACTGTAAACTTTCTGAGATATGATAGTTCTGCCTTTTAATGATTATCGATATGAAATGTATGTATGCCAAAAGATGATTCTGACAGTGAACTTTCTGCAATATAATGGTTTTACTTTTTAATTATTATGGATATGAAATTTATGCCTAAAGATGATTCTGACTTACAAAATTATGCGTTTTTAATGTTATAAATGAGTGTATTCCAAACGATTTTCTACGAAATGAAGTTTATGCTATGCGCTGTTATGCAAAATAATATTATGACATAAAAAGTTCTGCTATAAAGGGTAGACCCGTTGTAGGAAGTTTGTAACTTCCTTATAGATATACATGAAAAATCTTTCAGAACACTGCAACGATATTTAGTGACAGGATTGAGTATTTATGTGTGCTTAAGTTTTAAACATAAATCTTTATTACCCAATATTCAACTTTTATATCACTAATATGTTTCGTAATTTACTTAATATTATTTTATTCGTTGACAGCAACTTAACCTATGAATTGAGAACCCATTGGTCGTGCTATAACTTAGTAAGAAAAAAGTTATTTTAAAGCATTATTTTGTTAGGGAAAGTGTTATATAACCTCCTCCTTTTAGAAGTCGGTTAAAAATAGCTTTTTATGTTAACATAACATCACGCCTTTAAAATAAGTAAAGTTACTTAATTAGTAGTAAGTAGGTAACTGATATGATACCGTATTGTTTTAAATGATTGCAAGGTATATAAGTTTGAAATGATGATTATATACTAAAATAGTTATAATTTTATGAAAACAAAGTTTTTCCAAGATTTTATAAATGTAGTAGTGATAGGTTACCTACTCCGGCTACGAGGGATGGAAGCATCCACCGTCGTAGACCACATTATCGCTTACCGTTATGCGCAATCAGGGGAGATGGTGGCGAAACGTGAGCTTAAAATAATATATCCATCATTTTGGGGAAAAATACCGAAAACTATCTAGGTGTTTATTTTCATAGGAAGATTTAAACATCTTTAAATTAAATACAAAATAAAGAGATCTATACTTACAAATAAATAAATACATATATCCAACTAAATAAAATTGAACGTGTAATGTCAAAATAACAGCTTTTTACGAAATGCACATGAAAGTGTATATACGGTACTTATAACAAAAGAAAAACAATTTTTGAAAATGTTGTCTTTCTGTCTGTTTGTTCCGGCTAATATCCAAAACGGCTGGACTGATGTTGACGGGACTTTCACTGGCAGATAGCTGATGTTATAAAGAGTAACTAAAGCTGCAGCAATTAATCAGGGTCCACGCGGGCGAAGCCGAGGGCAGCAGCTAGTCTTGTTCTCTTTATATAAACACGTACACTATACATTTACAAAGCGTATTGTGCGAGTGTCCCCCGCCCAGGTGTTAGTAACCGACTCACTCTAACTACTCTAGTCAGTACGTGCCTGCACTACTGACTACCCCTCTAATACTACAGCTTGCTCATACGCTACTACTGCGCTTTGTTAATTAGATCTGAAATAATTAAGGGAATATGCAATATGTATGCATGTGTCAGATATTTATTAAGTTCAGTAAATATTATGCTAATTGAATGGAAGTTAAGACTATTCTTCTTGATTTCGTGCATACATATTTAGCTTAGTTGAAGGGATTAGCAAGAGTACGAGTGAATTGACTTGTGATGTGTGTGTCTCCACTCAATCAGAGCACCTGCCATCTTATCTCTTCACCACCCTTGGTTGACTGGTACAGAATACCTAAAGCATTAAGTCCGCCTTTGTACCTTATTGTGTGCGAATCTGCGAGAAGTATAAATAAATAAATAGCAGAATTGAAAAGTTGATTGAATTTGTTTAAATTTTCACTTAAAAAATTCAACTTATTCTTACAAAAATAGAAAGACATTTAGGATATTAATTACATTTTCAATTTAGCCAATTGAGAAATTAGATACAATAACATAATAATTTACCTGTACATGCTCATATAAACTAAACAAATAAGTTACCCATGTGTGCACACAATACATGTACAATACTATAAGATAATCCTATACTATTAAACGAGCAAAATTGGTATATATTTTTTTTTTTTTAATCCTTTTCTGGTAACGGCTCTAACGATTTCGATGAAAGTTACAATATGGGGTAGACGGGGGCGAAAAATCGATCTAGCTAGGTCTCATATCTGGGAAAATTCGTTTTCTCCGTATATTCACCCGACCAGAGCTCGTTCGCCTAAAGTTTAGAACAAGATGGCTACCTTAGAATAATGACATGGCAGCATGGCATTAGTAAGTACCTAAAAGTAAGTATTAAACGAGCATTATCTATTTTCAACAGAGCAAAGCTCGGTCGCCCAGGTACTTAAAATAATGTCCGCAGCGCCATACTAAAGTGTGATTTTGTCAACCAAATTGATGAGCCCATCTACTCATCGCATCGCACCCCAAGGTTCCCGTCAATACATTCACGACATTGTGTGCGGGAGGCGAGGTGAGCAGAACAAGTGCTTCCGCGCGGGCGGCGCCCGATCACGCGGAAACGGGAGATAACACTGTGACACATATTGTTGGTACCACATCCAGGTGAACTCGCCATGTTACGCGGGGTATATGACGGTTAATTTGAGGGTAGTTTGTGAACACCTAGGCCCTCTTGCACCACAAATCACTGAAACGCTAAACGTATTTATAACTGATTCTGTCATCTTCAAACAATCGACCACAAATAGAACGATGTTTCCTCTATTTATATGGGACGGCGAAATGTTGGCTTACCATGGGTCACCCCTGCCAGACCCTACGCGGAAAACAGGCGTGGTGTTAAGTGTTGTTTTAAATTCGTTTAGCGAAATTTTGCGTTCGAATGACGGTACTGTGTGTTACCGTATAGCTGTTATAGCTGGTCAATCACCCAGACTAAAAGTGAATCATGCTGATTTTGCACCATTGTGTGCTCTGTACATCACACCAGCCTTGCTTAATGATTATGACTGCGGTGATAAACGTGATGAGGCTGCCTTTTAATAACATTTCGTTGCAGGATTTAATACTTAACACTATCGTAACTATATCTACCTACTGTGAATTATAGATTACAGTCTTCTTGCGAAAGCAATAAGTTTTTACTTACGAAATGCCAAATATTTCGCTGTTTTGATTTATTTGTCAATATTACTAAATAAAATTATGAAATATTACTCTTAGTGCACTAAAATATTATTTAAGAATTGCAGAAATATTAATAACAGCTACTTGCGATATCGTCAACTTTATGAAACTACCCTCTTAAGTAGCGAAAAATATAGCATTCATTGTTTTCTTCGAAATCATCGCCATGGTAGACCCATCCTTGAAATGGCTACGCGATCAAGATACTAAGTCTTAGAGTAACACCCGAAATCAAAACGTAAATCCACAACCAATTCAGTGTATTTTCAAAATCTCTCTTGACATTATTTTCGATAAATAAGGTAGGCTTGTGCCAAATCCCTGTCGGCTTTACATAATCCTCTTCAGAAAGTCCGGACCTTCGAAGAGGATCCTGCTCCTCATTCAGACGTAAATTAAGGAGTTTTTTCTGATAAAACGAATATTATATCCCATATAATTGTTTCTTGGAAGCTTTTCTGAAGTCTTTCTGAATAGTTCAATATGATAAAAAGAGACGGTTTAATTAATGATCATTTTCTAATAACCTAATAGAGTGATGATTGATGTCCTATAGGTAAGCGTAGGAGATGGAATTCGTGTGATCAATACCGTTAACAATTTTTTTTGTACCTACGGTTTTGACTTTTATTAATTAAATATACATATAAATTAATTCGAAAATAAAAAATATAACATTTACAAGTATAAAAAATAGTAACCCATTTATTACCCGACTACGGCGAAGGAAAAAGGTGGGTTATGATTTTGACCGGCATGTATGTTTGTTTGCATGTTCATGTGTTACCTCATAACTTCTAAACTGCTGATCATAAATATTCAAATGAAAAAAAAAAAAGTTGTAGAAATTCAAGCAATTCAAGCGGCTCTAAAAATACTTTCATACTTTAATATTTTTTCTTTGACTGACACTTTATTAAACTTTTACTCATGAGCTTGAAATACCGACAAAAGTGTCGGTCAAGTCTATCTATCTACTTAAAAATAATCCTTTTAGGTAACAGCATGATTTAGCATTTTTACAATATATTATATTATATTTATATACACTCGAGAGCAATGAATCCGGGTCACTTAAAGAATGTTAAAAATCTCGGAAACTAAAAATGATAGGTTAATGCAATAAATTGTATTTAATAGACAATGTAATACTCCTTAAATGAAAGTAAAAAAAATATGAGTCACCATACATTTTATTAACACAAAATTACATAAAGAAAAAAACTGCTGATCTCTCCTTAAAACAAAAATAGGAAACATGAAATTTTTGAACTTTATTACGATTTTCTTGAATTTTAATACTTCGTATTGCCTCCTCGAGCTTCCATTACTGCGTTTACGCGGTTTGGCATGCTGTACACCAAGTTCCTTATACGATTTTGGGGAATATTCTCCCATTCCTCTGTGAGAGCAATTTTGAGCTCACGAAGCGTGATTGGGGGAGGGTTTCGTTGTTTTACGCATCTGCCTAGCTCGTCCCAAGCATGCTCGATCGGGTTGATATCCGGGCTGCGCGCTGGCCACTCCATACGAGTAATTTTCATCTCTTGAAGGTAGTCATTCACAATCCGACCTGTATGAGGTCGGGCATTGTCATGCATAAATATAGCATCCTCACCTAAATTGACCATAAATGGACCAACGTGATCATTGAGGATTTCTTCCACATATCTTACGCTAGTTAAAGAGCCGTTTTCTATGATCACCAGCTCTGTGCGACTTTCAGAAGAAATTCCGGCCCACACAAGTACAGACCCACCACCGTAGGCTACTTTTTCTTCGATGCATGCTTGCTTGAATCTTTCCCCTGGTCTTCGATACACTCTGTGTCTTCCATCGTGCTTGTAGAGCATAAATTTTGATTCGTCGGAGAACATAACTTTTGACCAATCTTCAATAGTCCAATTTACGTGGCTCTGGGCATATCTTAGTCTTGAAATACGATGCCCACGCTCCAGTTTAGGGCCGTTTGCAGGTCTAAGGGGTTTTAAGTTATATTCAGCAAGCCGACGTCTTACTGTCCATGCACTTGGGTTACTTCCTCCGAGGCGTCGAAACTGATTTGTGAGTTCAGTTCCTGTGAGAAAGCGATTTCGAAGCATGGTGTTCACCAAGTATCGGTCTTCTCGTGCTGTGGTACACCTGGTTCTGCCCGTTCCTGGTCTGCGTAGGTTAGAACCAGTTTCTTCGTAACGTCGGAGAACTCTTTGTACTGTTGACAGCGACACACCGACAGTCCTGTTTATGTACCCACATAAATGACAGATTACAAACAAAAGCAAAACCAAATGCTGTAATTTCGTAGTTCCATCTTCGAAAGTGGCCCTTTTTCAAATTTGATTTTTTTATGATATAACTTTACAATAACTAAGAAGTTTTAATACCTTCATTTAAGGAGTATTACATTGTCTATTAAATAAAATTTATTGCATTAACCTAGCATTTTTAGTTTCCGAGATTTTTAGGATTCTTTAAGTGACCCGGATTCATTGCTCTCGAGTGTATATTATTGAATCCCTATTTCCCTTGGTCACGGCATCACGCGTGAACGGCTGGACTAATTTCGCTAATTCTTTTTTTGTTGTGTTTGTTATTGTAAGGAGAAGGTACTTACGGAAAGAAAAATTAAGAAAATTTTAAAATTTCAGAAAACTTAACTAGGTACTATTTCAACATCGCGCGTTGGACTGTTAGCGCGTTTGATTAATGCGAATTTAGCAGAGTAAGGTAGTTATGTAGATATGTAGATACGTAGGTATGTAGGTATGTAGGGTAGGTATGTAGGTAGGTATGTAGGTAGGTATGTAGGGTAGGTATGTAGGTAGGTATGTAGGTAGGTATGTAGGTAGGTATGTAGGTAGGTATGCAGGTAGGTATGTAGGTAGGTATGTAGGTAGGTATGTAGGTAGGTATGTAGGTAGGTATGTAGGTAGGTATGTAGGTAGGTATGTAGGTAGGTATGTAGGTAGGTATGTAGGTAGGTATGTAGGTAGGTATGTAGGTAGGTATGTAGGTAGGTATGTAGGGTAGGTATGTAGGTAGGTATGTAGGTAGGTATGTAGGTAGGTATGTAGGTAGGTATGTAGGTAGGTATGTAGGTAGGTATGTAGGGTAGGTATGTAGGTAGGTATGTAGGTAGGTATGTAGGTAGGTATGTAGGTAGGTATGCAGGTAGGTATGTAGGTAGGTATGTAGGTAGGTATGTAGGTAGGTATGTAGGTAGGTATGTAGGTAGGTATGTAGGTAGGTATGTAGGGTAGGTATGTAGGTAGGTATGAGGTAGGTATGTAGGTAGGTATGTAGGTAGGTATGTAGGTAGGTATGTAGGGTAGGTATGTAGGTAGGTATGTAGGTAGGTATGTAGGTAGGTATGTAGGTAGGTATGTAGGTAGGTATGTAGGTAGGTATGTAGGTAGGTATGTAGGTAGGTATGTAGGTAGGTATGTAGGTAGGTATGTAGGTAGGTATGTAGGTAGGTATGTAGGTAGGTATGTAGGTAGGTATGTAGGGTAGGTATGTAGGTAGGTATGTAGGTAGGTATGTAGGTAGGTATGTAGGTAGGTATGCAGGTAGGTATGTAGGTAGGTATGTAGGTAGGTATGTAGGTAGGTATGTAGGTAGGTATGTAGGTAGGTATGTAGGTAGGTATGTAGGTAGGTATGTAGGGTAGGTATGTAGGTAGGTATGTAGGTAGGTATGTAGGTAGGTATGTAGGTAGGTATGTAGGTAGGTATGTAGGGTAGGTATGTAGGTAGGTATGTAGGTAGGTATGTAGGTAGGTATGTAGGTAGGTATGTAGGTAGGTATGTAGGTAGGTATGTAGGTAGGTATGTAGGTAGGTATGTAGGTAGGTATGTAGGTAGGTATGTAGGTAGGTATGTAGGTAGGTATGTAGGGTAGGTATGTAGGTAGGTATGTAGGTAGGTATGTAGGTAGGTATGTAGGTAGGTATGTAGGTAGGTATGTAGGTAGGTATGTAGGTAGGTATGTAGGGTAGGTATGTAGGTAGGTATGTAGGTAGGTATGTAGGTAGGTATGTAGGTAGGTATGTAGGTAGGTATGTAGGTAGGTATGTAGGTAGGTATGTAGGTAGGTATGTAGGTAGGTATGTAGGTAGGTATGTAGGTAGGTATGTAGGTAGGTATGTAGGTAGGTATGTAGGTAGGTATGTAGGTAGGTATGTAGGTAGGTATGTAGGTAGGTATGTAGGTAGGTATGTAGGTAGGTATGTAGGGTAGGTATGTAGGTAGGTATGTAGGTAGGTATGTAGGTAGGTATGTAGGTAGGTATGTAGGTAGGTATGTAGGTAGGTATGTAGGTAGGTATGTAGGTAGGTATGTAGGGTAGGTATGTAGGTAGGTATGTAGGTAGGTATGTAGGTAGGTATGTAGGTAGGTATGTAGGTAGGTATGTAGGTAGGTATGTAGGTAGGTATGTAGGTAGGTATGTAGGTAGGTAGGTAGGTATGTAGGTAGGTATGTAGGTAGGTATGTAGGTAGGTATGTAGGTAGGTATGTAGGTAGGTATGTAGGTAGGTATGTAGGTAGGTATGTAGGTAGGTATGTAGGTAGGTATGTAGGTAGGTATGTAGGTAGGTATGTAGGTAGGTATGTAGGTAGGTATGTAGGTAGGTAGGTAGGTATGTAGGTAGGTATGTAGGTAGGTATGTAGGTAGGTATGTAGGTAGGTATGTAGGTAGGTATGTAGGTAGGTATGTAGGTAGGTATGTAGGTAGGTATGTAGGTAGGTATGTAGGTAGGTAGGTAGGTATGTAGGTAGGTATGTAGGTAGGTATGTAGGTAGGTATGTAGGTAGGTAGGTATGTAGGTAGGTAGGTAGGTATGTAGGTAGGTATGTAGGTAGGTATGTAGGTAGGTATGTAGGTAGGTATGTAGGTAGGTATGTAGGTAGGTATGTAGGTAGGTATGTAGGTAGGTATGTAGGTAGGTATGTAGGTAGGTAGGTAGGTATGTAGGTAGGTATGTAGGTAGGTATGTAGGTAGGTATGTAGGTAGGTATGTAGGTAGGTATGTAGGTAGGTATGTAGGTAGGTAGGTAGGTATGTAGGTAGGTATGTAGGTAGGTATGTAGGTAGGTATGTAGGTAGGTATGTAGGTAGGTATGTAGGTAGGTATGTAGGTAGGTATGTAGGTAGGTATGTAGGTAGGTATGTAGGTAGGTATGTAGGTAGGTATGTAGGTAGGTATATAGGTAGGTAGGATAGGTAAGTTGGGTAAGTAGGTTGGGTAGGTAGGTAGGGTAGGTAAGAAGGTAGGAAGATAGGTAGGGTAGATGGGAAGGGTAAGTGGGTAGGGTAGGGTAAGTAGGTAGGGTAGGGTTGGTAGGTAGGCAGGGTAATTAGGGTAGATAAGTACATAGTGCTACCCATGCGAAGCCGGGGCGGGAACTAGTGCTTAATAAATAAATATATAATTTATCGACATGTACAGGTATTGAAATCGGATACAGAGAAGAGGTTATTAGAAAGGCGATGTCGACAGAATTTATTAATATCGAATGCCCCAATCACACGTTATGTCGTAAAACTGCTTGTTATACGCAAGTTATAAAATGAATCCAAGATAACTAGCTCATAATATGATATTCATGGGCTATAAACTTATATTATGTTATCTAACACAGGGTTATTGATAACACCTTGTCTTTACGAATACACCTCGAAACACATTTGATAACCCGCGATAAAGAAATTAAAATACTCCCAGCCCCTGCATTTTTAAGTTGATTTAAAGAAGCGTCAAAGCCAGAAGAAAGAAGTCACAATCTCGTTCACAGTCAAAGTTTTGCATTTTATAACTATCTATCGCAGCAATAATAGAAAACTAAAATACGCGAGTATATCGGGCCTATACCTGTTGGAAAATGCGAGTATAGTATACCCTGCACTACAGACTGAAAGTAGCAAGAGGTACTATATGGGGGGTATTAAGGATACCCCCCATTCATGAAGATTAACTCACAAAAAAGGTAAACCTACTTAATCTCGCGACAATCTAAGAAGCCCGATTTGACGTTTCTCATTATACATGTCGCGATAACTTTGTATGAACGCTTACGTAAGAAAACGAAAAATGAAATTCATAATCTTAATTCATTACTACATTATCCATACACTATAACAATGACAATCATTCGTCAGCACCAACTTTCACTTTATATCGGAAAAAACACAAATTAATTGTTGATTATTATTCCGTCAGGACGTTATTACAATGTCATGTCTTTGGGCTCGTTGCCGTAGTGTTGTGACCATTTTAAGCCGCTATTGGACCAAATAAAATCGACGTTCTGAATTCTTTTACAAACATTACCTTTAGAAAAGAGAGATACGTATAATTACTGTATTATTAAATGTTTAAATATATTTAAAAAAAATCTGATGACATATTTTTAGGTTTATTTTGATAATTGATACAAATTTTGTGAATTTATTTATTTACCTGATGATGATGATGATGATGATGATGATGATGGTGTAATAAAACGACATGCCTCGAGAATCAGTTTAAAGCAATGTACATAAATTGTCGATTACAAACTCTAAGTATGATAAATCGATATGTCTCGAGGATCGGTTTTTAAAGCAACCGATTTTTTTTCCCATCACTACACAAATTATTTTGATAGGTGTCAAATCGGGCTTCTTAGATTGTCGCGAGATTAGCTCTTTTATTCACAATCACGATTGACATTAAAACATGCAATATGTTCGCGTTATAAAACAAGAGCTCCCGACTCTCGACCCGACTGCTTATCGCCGAAGATACCCGAGCGTAATGGCGACGATTACCAAACGGAATTACCTATAAAATATGACCCTACAGACTATGGCGGTATGTGGGCTGTGAGCATTAATAGCGGTGGTTTTACACGGTGCTAGTAACTAAAGTATAAAGGTGAAAATCATATTGTGGAAATCTTCATTAGTGTCATCGGCATATACAAAGATCGTCGAGTTGGGGAGGACATTCTGCATAAGATATTTCAAATATATGTAAATGACTTATGCAGAATGTCCCTCCCCAACTCGACGATCTTTGTATATGCCAATGACACCGTGGTTGTAGTTGACGGGTCAACATGGGATTGTGTTAAAAGTAACGCCGAATTGGCACTACGTGAAATAATAAACTGGCTCAACCTTAACCTGCTTACCCTAAACTGTAACAAGACTTCATATATTCCTTTCGCCATCCGTCAGAATACCGCACCGGACCACACCCTTTCAATAATAGCGCACACTTGCTAAGAACAGTCATCTTATGCCAATGTCCAACACGCACGCGTACCGATCACGGCAAATACCTGGGTGTTCAAATTGATGCCGGGTTACGCTGGAATAAACACATTGATGCCCTAACCTCGAGAACGCTGAGACTGATACACATCTTTAAGTCACTGAGAGCTTCCGCAAATCCTGATACTCTAAAAATGGTGTTCTATGCTCTGTGTCAGTCAGTTCTTGGGTATTGCATCAATGTATGGGGTGGAGCGGCTAAAACTACTTTTCTTAGAGTGGAGAGAGCTCAGAGAGCAATATTGAAAGTGATGCTACGAAAACCTTATCGTTATCCAACAACTCAACTCTACTCAGATTGTAAGGTACTAACAGTTCGACAGCTCTTCGTGTTGCAATCCATTCTTAAAAGACACTCCAGTGTCCCACCTTCTGATCCCACCAAACGAACCAACATTCCCCCAGTTATACGACATAAAACTGCTTTTGCCAAATACCAATACTTCACTTTAAGTTCACTGATCTACAAGAAAATTCATAAAGAATTAAATATACTGGATTGCATTAAGTTTGAATTGAAAGCTAAGCTGATGGAATGGCTACTTAAACAGGACTATACACAGACTGAATCTCTGCTAAAATGTATTGCCTAATATTGCCTTATTTTTGTTTTACTCCCTCACACTCACTACTCCCATACAAAAACTCACCACACATACATAAATCATACAGACATACTCACACACATTCACCTACTCACATACATAAGTTTTAATTGTTATTTTTTTTTTTACATTATTTTTCCTTTTCCTTAGTTATAATGTTTCTGTTAAAAGTAAAGGTAAAAAGTAATAAGATTGTTAAGTTGTTAACAAGTACCTTATAAGTTGGCACAGTCCGCAGTTGTTTGATCCCTATTTTTAAGTTACCTCACAGCTGAACACTGTCTCTTAAAATACAGGTTATCCTAGTTTGAGAGGCAGCGCTCACAATATCTGTATACAAACTACTGCAGCGTTAATTAGCTTCATGTTAAACAGTGTATACTAATGTATATTTCTTTGTGTCAATAAACAATTTTATTATTATTATTTCCTTTATTTCATTTCTATACACATAATTTTACATTTTTAAATATTTTTATAAAAACAAAGAGAAAACAAAAACATTTAAAAATATAAAAAATAGTAGCCCACCGGTATCGGGAACAGGGTCCAAGTTACCGGTGGTCAGGGCTTCTGAGAGAGGAATCTCCTAACGATACGCGCCGTGTCCAGAAGTACCGCTTTCTGGATCAAGCCCTTGATCCAGCTGCCTAACGAGAGCCTCCTCAGGTGTTAGTCGAGGCTCTTGGCTATTATACCATTGGCCGTCACGACTATCGGCACAATGACTGCTGTATCCACATCCCACATGTCGACAACCTCGCGAGCTAGGTGAAGATACTTTATCTGCTTATCTTTTTCAGCTTTCACGAGGTTCTCGTCATGCGGGACCGCTATATCATCGGTGATGAGACTGTATGTCCCGCGGAAGTGTGGACGTTGAGGCTTCTTAAATGCTAAGACCCTGCGAATATTATTATTATCTCCTTTATTTCATTTAAAATACTTATAAATTACATTTTTAAATATTTCTTAAAAAAATATATAAAAAACATTAAAAAATATAAAAAAATAGTAGCCCACCGGTATCGGGAACAGGGTCCAAGCTACCGGCGGTCAGGGCTTCAGAGAGAGGAACCTCCTGACAATGCGAGCCGTGTCTAGGAGTACCGCTTTCTGAATCAAGCCCTTGATCCAGCCGCCCAACGAGAGCCTCCTTAGGTGTTGGTCGAGGCTCTTGGCAATTAAGCCATTGGCTGATACGACTATTATTATTATTTATATGTGTTATGTATCTCGGGACCATGGGGTCCCGGTCCTTTGGAAGGCGTACGAGGGGCCGAAGCCAACTCGCAGAGGCTCGTTAGGCGTTTTAATGAATTGAGGCATCAGCCGACGATTATCCCTGTATGCACTATGCAAGTGCACCCAAGGACAACCCCCGGTTGGTGTAGGACTATTGCAGGATATGGAAACAAATATATTGGACTATGGATGTGGGTGGCTTAAGTTGACTGGTGACCTGGAACTATGGAAAGACTATGGGCCCTGCCTGCTCAATGTTTTATATATACACGGAAAAAATGGCAGGGGGTGACTTGCACACTCAATAATGGGCCCCGGAAAACTGTCGCTAGCACATAGTGACATAGCGACAAGGGGGCAACAGTTCCTGAGGTGCTTGAGGAGTGGAGAGGTATTCCACGGCTTTCAGAACAATCCCAGAGCCCGGAAGATGGTCAAGATCCCTACGAGCACTTACTGGAATACTTCCTTCCTCCGAGCACGTTTGCTCTTGCGAATCTCCACTCAAGCCAGCCAATTAAGGCAAGAATGAGGTGGGGGCTCTGTTCCTCGTCAGTGTTCACTCCAGCCGGCCAATAAAGGCAAGCCAGAGATGAGGAACAAGATTTCTCCCGGGAGATAGGGTCCGAGGGGTCGCTACTGCCCAACAGCTCGCCACAAGCTGCCCTGCGGGTTTTTATTATATAGTGTAATAATGTTGTTCGCACTAGGATGGGCGGAGTCTGTGAAGTTCTTATGGACGCTAAAACCACACGGTGTTCTTCCAAACTGCCTCTGGCCGGTGGATGGGTAGGTTTAAAATCTAAATATCTACATTGATTGTGTTGCGAGAATAAAATGGCTGAAATTCAAACCCAACCCACTCACTTCCTACACTTTACGGAGAATCCATTTCATTCCATTCCAGCCAAAAGAGAGGCCTTCGGACGTGCGATAACCAATCACCAGCGCTTTTACTGGAAAATGATAATACGTTGTATAATCAAGTTACTCGCCGTCAAAGCGTCCGTCCGGGCCGGACAGCTGCCGTAATTACGTTACGGACCGCACACGACCCAGTTTGTAATCCGGTAAGAAGGACTGTAATTGTGTTACGGTTGTGTATAATTTTTATTATTATTGTTGGTGTACCAATACATATAATTAGTACCTGGTCGACCGAGCTCTGCTCGGGTGAAAATAGAGAATGCTCATTTGATAGTATAGGATAGTTCATACTGATTCCATGTTGCCATGATAGTAGGTACGTACTAATTCCATGCTGCCATGTCATTATTTTAAGGTAGCCTTTGGCCTATCTTGTTTTAAACTTTGGGCGACCGAGCTCTGCTCGGGTGAAAATACAAAGAAAACGAATTTTCCCAGATATGAGTCCTAGCTAGATCGATTTTAAACCCCTATATTGCAACTTTCATTTTCTTTAGAGCCGTTTTCGAGAACGTGATTACAAATATATATTTAAACCTAGCCTAACCTAACCTAAATATTGCTTATTTAATAGTATAGGATAGGATAATTATGTAATTCGAAAATTATTTTGTCTATTTTATTCATTACTAAGACTTTTATGAAGATTATAGATGAGAGACATAATTTTTATGACTTTTATCTGGATTCTCGTCTCTGTCAGGTATGAAAAAGGGGTTATGAGCAATTTTTTTCATTTTATTTTTTAATACAGGATCAGCTATTCTATTGTTCTATTTTTTTGTTCTAAAGTCATAGCCTAGGTCCCGGAAACTCACGTGTGTAGTCAAGCAATGGGGAAATAAAATACTTGAGGTATTAGATAACGATATCACGTACATAATACCTACATGAGTTATAATATGACGTACCTACATAAACCTATGAGTACGTTTCGCTGTTCGCGCGAACTTTAATTTTAATGTGTCGTAAAACGTCTCCGTGTGCGGTCATCTTTACGAGTGGAGCTAGAGTTGTGGCGACCAACTATTTAACATTTATCGATATTTAATAGTGGCTACCTTGGATTGCCTTAGACTTCCTTTTATTTATGTTGTTGGATGGCTAACAAATCGATGCGTGACTGCCCACCTGACCCTTTGGTGGTCATATCTGCAATAGATACCAGAGGTATCGCAGATCCGTCACCATTCCCGAGATAAAGCTAATATGTCCTATATGCTTGTAATAGTCTGTTGTACACCGTACCACACACCAGACCGTACAACCAAACGTACCCTTCAAGCCAGAACAAAGCAACGCTGCTTGGCAACGGGTATAGACAGGTCCTAGTAATTCGCCGAACTAGCTCTTTTAAAAGTGCATTGTTTTCAGTATATTTGTATTTGTGTATTTTTTATAAAAACTGCTTGAAATGCAATATGCAAGAATTTCACCTAGCCGTGGGTCGACACAGGCTGAAAATATAATAATATTAAATTCTTATTAATTGTTTTATAAGATGAATATGGTAAGAAATTACTTACAACATAAAACAACAACATGAAAGGATGTTAAACAGCACTCAATACTTGCATTATAATGGTTAAAATCAAACATACAAACAAAATACAGTGGTAATAGTTTGGGATTGGAACAATGATCAGCTCGCCTAATAAAAGTATTCCAACATTGTTTGCATACTATTGCAATCTGCAAACTTCTCGATAAATAGTTCTGGACTCGTTCCCTCGCCAAAACTATCCAAATATACTATCTATTGGAACTATCTGCTATCCAACATTTTCAATCAATGCCAGCGTGTGTTTTTTAGTTTTTACTTTGTCCATTCGGTTCGGTTGTGTGGATCGAATGCAGGATCGCGGCACTTAGTTGATGAGGCCTTTACAAAGCAGTTTCAGAGTACCAGGTAAATGGTAAAAACATAGTTCAAGTTATCATATAGCATCGTTTAAGTTATTGAAATCGAGAGTAGAATCGATTATACTAGTTTTTATTTACAGTTTACTAGCTTTTTCCCGCGGTATCGCTCGCGTGGAACTCGGAAATTATCCCATGGAAACGTACTACCGGGATAAAACGTATTCTATGTGTTAATCTAGGTTATAAACAATCTGTCTGCCTCATCCAAATTCTATTAGCAGCATAACATAATGATTGAATACTATCGCGAATTCATGCAAGCCTAGTACTTTTTGTTAGGTTACTGCTCAGAAATTGTGCACAACGTCTAATATTAAAATACTATCTTGAACTCTTGCAAGCACTCAGAAATCACCCCTTTTCGCCCCCTTAAAGGTGGAATTTTCAACAACCCCTTCTTAGTTCTTCCCTACATTATAAAAGGAAGCTGTGTGCAAAATTTCACATTCCTAGTCGCAGAAGTTTCGGCTCTGCGTTGATATGTCAGTCAGTTTCTCCTTTTATTTATAGATTTATTAGCTAAACATAGTTTTGATAAAGTAATCAAATCGGTTAGAGCAAGTTTGTCATCAAATATCTTCTACAATCATTTATTCAAAAAACAACGACGTGACTTAAATAACTAATCATTTTATGTCTTAACACGGTAACAGCCAAAATACTTGATAATATATTGATTAATGATAATACTAGTAGATTCACAACTGTGCACAACTGGTTCTAAAGCCTCTCGCTCGCATCACTTATTATGTGCCTTGCTGTCGACGATGATACTTTAATACATCCGATATCGATAAATCAAATCATCGATAAATAGCATCTCTATTGTATTGTGCTAGCCAAATGGAATATGAATTTATGGCATTTCTCATTCACCTTGACACTAGTTTTATGGAGGATAGTGAGCCTTAAGAGTTTTATGACTATCCCAATGTTGGAGGAAGAGTGGGCAATTGTACCTTACATCTGTGTAGTCTTTATAATAAAGTCAAGTGTGTGTTTATATTTATGAAAGGTGTTGAGCAGGCTTTTGAATTTTGAGGATTAGTTTCACGTCGTGCGAACTACTTCGCTTTATGCTGTAATGTTGAGTTTTATATTTTACTAGCTCCGTACCTATGTATATTATAACAATGCTATCAAATATATATTTCATAAAATTACTGTTTTCAGCTCGCACTATGGCACTGCAGTTGGCAACACTGCCAAGTTCCAAATCCATGAATAAATTTGTTCGTCGCCGTCTGGGATCAACTCAATCAGAGATTATATTATTGCACCGAGACTGTTTGTCAATGGCGGGATGTTGAAGACAGTTGGGCTGTAACTGGGCGGGGTCGCGACGGTAGATGAAGAACAGGGCTACCTAATCGCTTGTTTTGTTTTTGTTTTGTGGTCTATGCCTATACAAGTTCAAATTAAATTAGCTTGTAAATTCCGCAGACGTGATGTTCATATCTAAATATGATAAAACAAAAACAATTTGTGTGTGCTTTATTGTATTAAGATATCGATTGAGACCCATCACGCCTGTTAAGATTGCACAATAAAAAAAACAAAATTTCTAAACTCATACTTCAATACCATATAGGATACTTTTATCCCGGTAGTACGTTCCCGTGACACATTTCCCGACCCCACGCGGGCGAAGCCGCGCGCGAAGCCGCGAGCGAAAGCTATTACAAAATATTTTATTATCAACTAAAATATTTACTAATTACCGTGTGCCCGCGGCTTCGTTCGCGTGCATATCGCAAAACAATAATAGGTAGTAGGTATCACTGCTTAGAGTAAGAATGGGTAGGTAGGTACCACTCCTACATTGAAAAGGAAGAATCTTCCGATCTTGCCTGGTGGGAAGCGCTACCTGGAGTTCTCTACCACAGCCCGAATGCAGTTACTGCGTCTTCAGGGTTTATAATGTCATTGCGACGAAGTGTCACTTTGATTTTTGAGAATAAATAAATATCAAGGCGCCTGGTCGATGCTCATTATCTGTGCACCTGCCGTACCCAAAACATCGGCTGCCCGTCTGGCGGAGTGTGCTGAAGCGTTATCATGGTGAAGAAGGATAACAGGCCAAAAAGTCGATGAAATTATCAATTTAAGTATGTATTATATTATTATTTTGATTTCTATTGCATCTTTGTATCCTTTGTTGGAGATCCCAAATGAATAAAAATTGTTTTAATTATGAAAATGTTTTTCTGTAAATGATGTTAGAGAGGTTGCTTGCCCCTCGAAAGATCTCAAATTCAAATTCAAAATAATAGTGTCAATCTCATTATATGGCATTTGGTATTAGGTGGAATGACAGCTCACTCCACGCTCACTTCACCTAAGTTTTCACGGTGAGATGGTTACAGAATAGCACTGCAGGTACTTAGCAAAATATAAAATGGTCCACATATCTAGTCTGGAAGCTTACAACGTTCGTGAGAACGTTGTAGGCTTATTCACAAAATTTAAAAGAAAAGAATCTATTTAAAAGATAAATAAAATAATAAAAATAAAGACCTATGTAAATGACATGATTGCTACTACAGCTGTAACAAATCAAATTTAATAAAAAATATTGAATATTCAGTTATTTTATCCTGAAGTTCTTAAGGTGATATATTGAAAAAGAAAATATTTTTCTTTATCGTGTCGGTATTAAATATATGGAATAGGGATTCAATATTTTGGTGTATGTTAATTACAAAACAACCAACATTACCTAAAACACAAACTCAATCTAAACGAATTCTGGCTAGCACAACACACGTTTCACCTCTCTGCATCTATTTACTAAAGTAAATGCAAAAAACAAACTCTAACTGAAACTTTCATTCCCTTTGCCTTCAAAAGCAGCGCAAAAACAAAACAGAAAAATAGCAAGCCTCGCTGCAAACAGATAGACATCTTACCGTCGAGATCAATTCTCATGGCATACCGTTCCGTTCCGGCAAACTAACCGGACGCCCTAGCACGAACGCGCGACGTAAACGTTACGGAAATTCAAAAATTATTTGAATCGAAAACACAACTATTCTATGGAGTTAAGCGACTTGCAGCGCGACTTGCGTCAAGCGACACGCGCGCGGGTGTCCTGTTTCCGTCCGAACGACGTCACTTGCGGAGACTCGTGACATGCTCTAAACAACTTCTTTCATTTATTTCTCCGCAGTCGCTGTCACAAGACGCGTGTCGATTGAGCGTGTAGGCCGTGGCCAAGGTGTCAAATTGTGTAGTTTTTTTTTAAACCAGTATGCTATATTTTTATTATTTTTTAAACTACATTCACAATTTATTAGATTAAAGTCTTCAAATATTAAGTGCGAAACGAATTTGAATTTATTTATTTTTATTTCAATTTTAAAATCGTTCGAATGTGTGTAGGTAACTTTTACTCCGCCCGTTCTTGTTAGGCCACGGAACACGGCAATACGCTCGGCTGCAGTCAGCAATATCGTACGCGATATAATGCGCATCGATTAGTCGTGCATGCAACACAGAATTATTTAACGGTTGCGGTCTTTTTATGGAGTGACTTTTAAAAGAACTAAAGAAAGAAAACACTTCATCCGACACGGCCTAAAGACACACAATATCAACAAAATAAAAAATAAATACTCACAAAAAACGAAATAATCTACTTCCTCGACAAGGTTGGAGTATAATTTTGAGATAAATCGCAGATGAGTTGCCTGAGACCTTTCAATATTGATTAAATGAGGTGTGTCGACCGTGGCCCCTGGCCAAGTACAGGCAACACTGAAGGAACACGGGGAAGTTATTTGATAACATCCCACGCTAAAAAAACATGATTAACTACCTATACATAACACTAGGTACAACAGAGGTGGCACCAATCTATCGTTATAAGGCACTGTGAAAGTTTAGGAACAGCGCAATTTGTACCTATTAATACCACTCATTTTTTATTGTTCCGTACCTCAAAAGGAAAAAACGGAACCCTTATCTTCGCACTTCGTTGTCCGCCCGTCAGTCTGCCAAGACTCATTTTCTCAGGGACGCATAGACCTATTAAGTTGAAATTAATATCAAATAACTAAATCTATGTTCCCTTGGAGCTCTAAAAAAAATCAAGCTTCTAAGTCAGTAAGTAAAATAAATATATAAATAATTAGACTAATTATCATGCATATTAGTCACTCCCACCAACGAGTTCGAGCCGTCGACTAGTGTACCCTTAAAAGGCACTTGGGAACGACACAATTTACAAGAAAATAGAATTGATTGTAGTCGCCCCTTCCAGTAGGTAGTATTGTATCGAAAAGAATGGACAAGAAACTGCACCGTTACCCTTTTAAAATGTTTTACAATATTCTGTATCCATTAATTACATAATTACTTTGTGAAGACGATGTACCTAGAATAAAATTACTTTACCACAACAGGTAGGCTTTCATTCTGTTCCCAGTCTCCCCACATAGCGGGCGCATGTCGCCTTTTCTAACTGTCATTTATCATTCAAAATGTTGGAAAAACTTAGTCGGAAAAATAACAAGACTCAAGTAAAAAAAAAAAATAGTTTAAAAAACACTAAAAAACACGCTTTTACGTGCACCTTTACAAGACCTTTCTAACAAGTCCAAACACGGCTATGATACGATATTTCATCATGGAATGCTAGTGCCTAACTTCCGGCTTCATCATCAGACCTTGAAACCTAATCATGGTCAACGTTCATTACAAGACCTTTCTAACAAGTCCAAACACGGCTATGATACGATCATCCATCATGAAGTTCCAGTTCATATCTTCCGGCTCCATCATCAGATCAGCTCGACAGTACCATGTTATTGTATTGTCATCAAAATCACATACAACTGCCAATTTTCATAACGCTATGATCTTTAGAAGATGGTTAAATTAGTTTTCTTAGATTTGATTACATAGTTACATACATACAGGTCGACCTAATAAAAGCATGTTAAAAAATACGGCCATTTATGTGATATATTTCGTTCCTCGCAAATAAATCAAAACCTACACGGTACTTCCCGTTGCCCTAGAATAATGAAATTTGGCAGGACGCAAGATCTTACAGCACAAGTAAAGGAAGAAGTGACCCTAAGGGTGTCACCATATGTAAAATGTCTACATTTATATATGTAATTTTTATGGTGTACATAATAAAGAATATTCTATCTATCTAAGAAGTCCGCATATTGATAATTTGCAGTTTTATTACATAACATATTTGTTTGTTGCAGTTGGAGAATTGACCGTGACGTATATCGATGTATGGGAGAACGTTTCTCAACTACCTACTAAGTTCAGTTTTTTCGTGAGATAAATTCATCCCAACTAGGGAGCCCTTCATTGTGAGTGGTCCGACACGCATTTGGCCGGCTTTTTTTTTTAAACAGAGTATTTTCCCACTTATTATTTGTGAATTGAGTAAAAGATGCATCGACTGATAAAGTAAATGAACGGACGTAGAAGAATTATTCCAAAAGGAGAAAAAAAAGACAGATAAAAAGAAGTTTTAACAAAGTGTCGGCTCTGCATCTCACGCTAGTCTCGCAATGGGCAAACGTTAGATCCGATTTATTGTACCTGAGCATATTACATAGCAGCAGCATACATACATGAGCATACATACACGCCCTTTATGCCTGGAAGCTTTTATTCCGGTATTACTCGTAAGTTCTGTTTATATTTTGAGTTTTTATTTTTGCTTGAGTATATGTTTTGTTGGTATATTGGCGTGTGCTAGCTGTCATTATGGAAAATAAATTTATTTACTGTTTTGTGTTGAGTAATGTAAATTATTTTGCATACTATTGTATAGAATCAAGTAATCTTTTTTTTTCTAACTGAACACAATACAACAACACACACAAGAACAGTGCTGCTGGGGAGTTTGTTGTGCCACTTCTTCCCAGCTAAAGCACTAGGAAATGGTGAAGGGTGGGCGTTTTGGGGGACTGTCATATGTAATTTTGACGTTCGAAAAGTGCTGATTCTCAACCTAGTTTGAATAAATGACTTTTGTATTTTTTTTATTTTTTAAATTGAATGCTGCCGGCATATGAAACGATTCGACGCAACTGCAGCCGAGAACTACATACATACAGCTTTCCAAAAAGATATGCGCTTCGGTAATATCATATTTCCGAATTAGCACGAACGTACATAGCGCCACAGAGTTAATGCCCCCCACAGAGGTAATGCTTCTAAGTTTTGTACTACCGCGATTTGTAGTAAGTAGAAAATTTTATTCAAACGTGCAGTTTTAGGTACACCTATCACTGCGCGTTTGAATGAAGTTTCCTCTCTGTCGGGTTACCTACTCCTGCCTCAGATCGACATTATGTCACTTAAAATTTTTGAAAAGCTTTTTTGGAATTGCATATAATTGTTAATCGATAAATTTAAAACATAGTACTTAATATAAAATAGACAACATCTCTATATTAGATCTCACCATCGCGAGTCCGTATTTCCGAAGATAGACGATGATTCCCGAAGCGCATGCTTTTCATTTTAAATACAACTTTGTGCTGTACCTCGAACATCATTATTTAAACCGCTGCCACATCTCTATCAGGAAAAGTATCAGATTGTCTGATTTGATTCTGAGTGAGTATTTCCTAGGAGACTCCGAGTTTGTTTATATCCAACACTAGCGACCTGCCCCTGCTCCGCACGTTTTTATGACTTGACAAAACAGAGATTTGTGTATTATATCCAAGTTTAGTACTCATGTTTTATACACATAAACCTTTCGGAATAAATTCTCTAAATGATGACAGACAGACACGAAAAGCGACTATAATAGATGAATGTGAAAGTGAGTTCGTTTTAGTTTTACAGGCTGACTCTGATCGATACAGATAATTGTCTGTCATCCAAAGCCCTGTCGTGGTGATGAAAACAAAGTAGGTAAGGTATGTACTCTAGCGAAATACCTATAAAAAACAAAAACTTGGAAAATTCCAACAGCGTTTACATTTGGTTAATTAGATCAAAATTAAAAAATGGATAAATATGAACTGCACACACTGCTGCACACCCAGTTGCAATAGTAAACTTTTTCTTAGTCAACTCATCTAAGTAATCGGCTTCACAACGTCGTACAATCTCTGACAAAAAGTGCATCATCGTCACCATTTTCTTGGTCATCCCAATTTATTTGGGTTCGACGCAGCATTATCTTCTTCTTTCATATTTCTCTACTAGTCTACCAAAAAAGGCATATGTTACAAAAAAAATACTCTTAGCATTTTACAGTTTCTTGAAACATTATTGAGTTTGTACTCAAATCTTGAGTTTATAGAATAAATTATAAGTTCGTTTTCCACCTACGCTACGTATACAATCTGTTCGCTATAAAATATGAACGTCTCTCAGAAATCTCATCAAAGTGAAGTGTTCATCTCATGTTGTTTAGTCAGGAAAGCGATTTCTGAAACGACATGTTGTTACTCATGTCGTGTGCGGTTTAAAACGATACAAATCTTTTGTATCAGTCCAATCAGATCCAATGTTAGCGGGTTGAGGTTTAACTTTTTTGTTAAAAAATGAATTAAACCTGAAACTCTCCCAAATCAGTAAGCGTTTCCAATTGACATAAAATATAGTATCTTTAAGTGTGCCGGCATTACGATTTTAGGGTCACGACACAAAGATAGGGTAAACAAAGATGATGCGACAGATGAGAGTCAATATATCAATGCATCGATTTGCTTGATTTATGAATCGTTCTATCGACTTCCTGAGAACATTGGGTTGTATCCCCTGTTGGTTGGTTATCCAAGGTACTCGTAATGATTAAGTTGTTTTTGTTTACACATACGTGACAGTTTGGAATTACACAAGAGGTATTCTAACAACTAAACTAGGTAGATACACCAAACTGCTTGTTACCATAACAACAGCTTTCTTGCACAACAAACCTATACCCGATGGGGTTCGGGAAAAACGACGAACGACTATACGAACTTTCATCCCCTATTTAACACCTTAGGTGATGGATTTTCAAAAATCTGTTTAGATCTTCATTGTTTTTGGAAATCTTATGCAAAATATTATGTTTCTAGACCCAGCGGTTTAGGACGCGCGTTGTCTGATATTGATATAAGATTTTTATAAAGTAAATAGAAGAAGATGGATGCAAAGTTTTTAATAGTTGCACAATTTGCATTGTGTGTTTAGTCCTCAATTGTACGTATTTAGTGCAACTGTGCAGTTAATGAAACATGCTCGAGTGGCGTGTTCACACGGTGTTAACGTAAGTTGTGTTGGCTCGCAGCCCAACAGGGCTTGTGCGATCTAATGCTCCAAGTTTCGGTTTCCTGGGAATATATTATTCTGGATAGTTTAGGTTAATGAATAGTTTAAGTTCATTTGCATACAAAACATCGCCTCCATTGCACAAAGAGAGATAGTTTCCGAAGTGTTATTTCAAAGATATAAGTTGTATGCAAATCGGGTTTTGGAAAAAAAATATTAAGTTTTGAAAATAGTCAAGATCACTTTGCTGGAGGGTTACAAGTCTGCGTCTAGATGCACCTTGCGGCCCGGCTCCCGTCGCTGCCAATGCAATGATGATGGCGACTGCTTCGGACACCATGGCTTGCTCTGCACTAAGAGTGCCGGTTGAATAGCAATATTCCCGAAAGGTTGGGCAGAGGTCTACGTTTAGTACACCCACATTTCGGCAGTGATGTTTAAGTCCCATATTAAAGGAGCTGATCTATGCCATCAACCGGGCACAGATCCAACTCCGGGCTGCACTGAGTCATTCCAGATGCAAAACCCTAATAACATTTAGCCCGACCCGGGAATAGCACCCTCATGACCTCATGCTCAGCAGTAGCGCTTGCGGCCACTAGGCCAACGAGGCACTGCTTTATTAGAAGTTGGTTCATAAACAAGCCTCCACCATTCTTTCCTTCGTTATAGTCAACTTCTCAAAGTCACACAGCGTGTTCAAAAATGGAATGTGAATGTTTAAACGCGTTGTTTGCAGATGAATAATATAGACAAGCCGGTGTAGCCGTAATGTTACGGAGTGCCACTCGCAGTACTTCGGAGTACGGAGAAGGTTCACTTAGCGACCACGACGCATGCCGCAGTCTTGGCCGCAGAAGCTCCGACCAAGAAGCAAGTGTGGTCGCACGACCAGTTGCGGCTAAGCTTTCTTCTTGGTCGGAGCTCAGAGATTATTTCATATTATTCATATTCATTTATTTGCGTTCCACAAGCCAAAACAATATGTTAACAAAAGGCTTAGAGCTAAGAGCCGTTGTAGACCCCGTCAGGGCACAGCAAAAAAAAAAATTAGATACAATACTTACAAGTTAAAAATCTAAGTCGTAGAAAGTTAAAAATAAACATAAAATAAAAAAATAATGAATAATTACATTCGTATAAAAGTCGACAACAACTTAAATAATTCTATTATCAACAAGTAGGTAGACATTTTCTATACTATGTTTTCTATTACATTTAGATAAATAAATATAACCTAAGTAGTAACATTACCTAAGTAAATATAGCTATTTACTTAGGCAATACTATTACAAACATTTAATGAGATATCATAATTTATGGTTACAAATTATTAACATAATTTGAGACAATTTATACATTCAGTAGGTAAGCATTTTATAATTTAATCATTGTGTATTTAGTAGTAATTTTATGTTTAATTAAATAATCTTCTTAAATATACACATGTGTAATTATAGTCTTTCATTCAAGTTTTCGTTTACATTATAATAGCTTTTGTTTAATATAAATAAATTTAATTTGTTAGTAAAGGTGTTGTATTTATTTATATTTCTTATTTCATCCGGTAACTTATTATATATTTTTATCGACATGACATAGGTACTTGAGGAGTGCATTTTCAATCGGGATGTAGGTATGTTTCATCTATACCCTGCCTTACCTAATTATGGAAGGCTTGTATTTAATCGAACCTACCTTTTATTCCTATTTTGCTTTCATAAAAATATTAACTCCTTTTTGTGAGCCTCTAATCATTCCTATTTTGGGATCCTAAAAATAATAAATAGCCAAGTAATCCACCAAGTTGGATGAACGCGGTTGATCACAGTTCTAACCTTTTTTTTTTTTTTTTTTGTTTCGGGGTGGAAAATCCTCATGGATGTCCTCCGCCCTGGGGCGGGCGGAGGGGTCTGTCAGACTCTTACTGACTAAAAACCACCCCGGTGTTCCGACTCACACCTACGCCGGGGGTCGCGGGAACGAAAGAATCTTCCGCAACCCCCGGCCGGTGCCGGCCCGCCACCGCGGGCCTCCTCTCGGGTCAGGGGGGGGAGTGAGGTGTTTGACTCCCCCCGCGACGTCTCAGAGGGGCGCGCGTGGAACACTACGCGCCGCCACCTCGGGTCCTGATGTGTGGGGGGCGACGGACGTCCCCGAGTCCGTCGCCCCTGGACCCATTTAGGGGGGCCGGAAGAGGGCGTTATCCGCCCTCCGCCGACGCCCGGTGCGCCTGCTGCGGGCCGGGTGAGTGGACGAGATCTCCCTCTCCCTTTCCGCAGCCTCCTTCTGCGAGACGACCGTCTCGCAGAAGGCGACCACCGCGTCCCAGGACTCGGCGCCGCCGACCATAGCGTTCACTACGGCCGGCAGCGACAAGTCACTGCCTACTCCTGAGATGAGGGCACGGCGCGGCTCCTCCCAAGCGGCACACTCTGCCAGCGTGTGCCGCGCCGTGTCCTCCCGGCAGTCGACACAGTGGTGACACCGGGCGTCCGGCTCCCTGTTTATGCGACACAGGTACTTCCCGAAGCAACCATGCCCCGAGAGCACCTGCGTCACCCGAAACGACAGGGAGCCATGCCTCCTCCCGAGCCAGCGGTCGAGCACCGGCCGGACCGCCTCGACGACGTCGAGGCCGGCGGTAGGGCGCGAAAGCCTGTCCCGCCATTCCGCCACCAGGACCTCGCGAAGCTGAGACCGATGCAGCTCCACGTGTCGCTGCATCGGTCGCTCGCCTCGCGCCCGCGCTTCCTCGCGCCACCGATACGATGACGCGAGTACTTTCGCCTCCAGGTCCCAGGGCGGCTCCAGGTCCACAGTTCTAACCTAACCTAACCCATTTGGCCGGGGTGCGCCAGCTTAGTCACTGCGACTAATTCAGGTCGCACGTGGTTGATCACAGTTCTAACTTAACCTAATCAGTTAGATCGGGGTATCCTAGCTTACTGACAACTACCAACTGTAAGAAAAGGACAGAAATTAAAAAAGAGGCTCAATTATTAAAAAAGTATACATCATTAGAAGCCCAAATAGTTTTTAGAGGATCAGTTAAATATTTCCCAGAGAAACATTCATTAAGAAAAAAAATCGTAAGTACGTCGAAAAGAGATTCTGAAATGAATATTTACATAATATACTCGTACTTACTGTTATTATAAATGCGAAGGTTAACTCTTTCTACCAGTCTATCTACACCACTTTTTATCCTGAATATTCGTATAAAATAATAATGATATAAATATAATATAATATATAAAAAATACACGCTGACTAAGTCGTGAGCTAGCACAACAGCTAGTCTACACTAATATTGTAAAAGAGAAAAGATTTGTATTTTTGTTTGTAATGCATAAACTCGAAAAATACTGGACCGATTTTAAAAATTCTTTCACCAGTAGAATGCTATATTATCACTGAGTAACATAGGCTATAAGATATAAAGATATCACGTGGACGAAGCCGCTGGCGGAAGCTATTTGTAAATAAAATACACAACGTCGAGCACATAACGTGTAAACATCATTATTAATGTAACCACCAATAGTTTACTTTTGCGTTCGATTTCCAAAATATACAACTTCCTCAAATTATTTGTGTTTACGCATATTAAAAAAAATCTTAGTATAAAAGGCAGTCGTTAGTCGCCACGGCAGCATTGTCACAGCTTGGTACTGTGCTTGTCACATCAGTCAGTTGTAGTTGCCATCATCGAACTAAGAAAGTAATCGCAGTGTGTTCATCAATCGCATTTACAGGCAAACATCGGAGGAAACCCAATAAGGATTGAGTCTCAGAGCGCTGTTTTTTCTCTCACAGAACATTATGTGGTAAGTATATTTGAAAAGACTGACCACTTATGTAATCACCATGATGTTCGTCTGTCCATCTGTTGCACGCAATTTTGCCCGAAACTATTCGATGTAGGAATTTGATGAATTGAACGCTAGTCGGTCTAGCTAGGTATACTACAAACCAAACGAAAGATACATGTGAAAGGTTTATTTATGACTTCATTTTTGTGTAGGCAATAGATAGGTACCGCCTAAACACTGACTAAAGTATTAGGTATCTACCGGATGGAGGATTTGTTTCCTTAAAGGCTCGTGCAGACCGGCGCGACGCGACGGCGCGACGCGACTCGAACAATACAATTTCTAAGAAAACTTGACGGTATAACAATGACCGGTGTCGCGTCCCGCTGTCGCGTTGCGCTAGTCTGCACAAACCTTAAACCGGCTTATGTTAATTATGTCGACTTTTCTCGTTTTCCACCCATAAATTATAATAAAGCACAAATTGTTTCAGGCTAACAACTGCACTTCAAATCATATTAATATATAAACTGCCCTGCGTTCGCGCGCCGGCGCCGGCGTGGACAACCGGTACGTTTAATTACAGCACCACAGACTTTTATTTTGAAATACTGGTCAACCTGTCGTTAAATATTTATAACTGGCATTACAACGGATACGATTACGTGAACTCCGGTCAAGGGGTTCTGATATGTCGCGAGCGCATTTTGACGTCATACACTCCGTTCAGAATGTTCCTGCACAACAAAACCGCGTGGGAGCTACTGGCTCCGGCGACTACATTCGGTCGTAAAAGGTTCTCAGAAGGAGACTATGAAAGTTATCTATACACGCACAAAATCGTATGCGCCCGTCAACTGCAGTTTTTACTGGATGAGAAGATTGAGAACCGTCCGAGGCACGGCACGGACCGGCGGCACTCACCGCTGCACGACCTGATGGCGTTGAGAATATTGGGAAATCTTACATTCAGCAAGATGAAAGAAGAGGACTATACACCGGAAAAATTCCCTGAAGGCACAAAAATCAAAATCAAATATACCCGTTTGTAACCATATATTTGTAACAGATACCGCGACTTAAAATTTGCTTCAGTGGGGTTTCACGGACGCAGAACATAATTATGAGTAGTGAGTTTGTTTGTTTGATACGCTTTCACGCTAAAACGGCTGAACGGATTTGAATGAAATTTGGCACATGGATAGACCATGACCTGGGTTAGGACATAGAATACTTTTTATCCTGATATTTTCGCGCTGTGAAACCGCGGACAAAAGCTAGTAAATTAATTTTTTTTTTTGAAATGTAGATAATATTATATTAGAACTTAAAAATTGTACCAAAGTCATTTAAATATAAGTGTACTACCTTTGTAGATATATAGTTAATGTCATACTCTGAATTGGTACTTGAAAATTAATCATTAATGATTATTTTTAGAATTTTTAAGTACAGCCGGTGACATAATCTAACCCTCTTCATGAAATTCGTGTGACGTAATTTATGGATCGTCCTTGCGCTGTGATTAAGATTTCTAGATAGGATTTGTAAATTAATCCAGGCTTTGGTATCCATTTATGTAAACTGCAGTTTAGAAAGTTTAATAAGCCGTGTGTGTTTAGTTTTAACTGCTGCGACCCTTGTATCTCGTGGAGTTCAGTTTTGTATTGTTATTTTCTTGTAATAGGTATATAAAAGAAATAATAATAAAAGGTTTGTTTGTTTTTTTAGCACATAATATTTTAGCACATCTTGAATAAAAAATAACTGAAAGATACTTCTTAAAATAATAGGTAACTAGATATAGTATAGTTAGATGCATTTTTTTTTTGTTTATATTGTCAAATCAGAGTGTGTGTTTCATATTAAATACTGGGCAGCCAAATGCAAGATGTTTTCTAATCTAACTGGTAGTTCCAGAGATTAGAAACAAACTCTTAAGCTTTATTATATTAGTATAGATTAAATAGATTTAAAATAACAATTAAGTTCTATCAACCAAAATTCTGTTATGGACATCGATTTTTGTCGCTGACTGAACATCATCTTTAGGTACATCTTAAAGATGATGTTCAGTTAAAATATTGCAAGTTATTTACATGTCGCCTTAATTATTTTATTAGGTCTTACACTGTTTTTTACGAACACATTACCATAAGAAGTGTTAGTAGGTAGCAATATTTTGTATTTCACTAACTAAATACCTACTAATAATAAAAAATATCGAATGCATTACAATAAAAGTTACCCAAAAATCGTTGTTTTTTGTTTATTTTTCACGCAAATATTACAACAATATCGCCAACTATCTTACTGTATAAATTTCATTATATTATAATTTCTTCGGTATGTTAACATAACTTTCGCATATCGGCCAGTAATTTAAGATACTCTTATATAAAATATATAGTATATTCATAGTGCGGTACACACTGTACGTTTTGTTGAAAAATTGCACAGTACAGGCGGGCCGCACCTCAATTTTTTAGTATTGAAATGCGATGCGACGCGCTGCGGCTCGACGCGGTTGTAATGTGCGCTTTGCATAGGTCGTAGAAACTATGTATTTCGGATCAAGAGATCAAGGAATCCTTACATATTATAAAACAGTCTATCAACTCTTTATTAGTGGCCCCCGCCGCGTCTGTCCGTCTGTCTGAACGCGATAAATTCAAAAACTACCGAACGTATTTTCAAACGGTTTTTTACCAATGACGGAACGGAGTGATCCATGAGGAAGGTTTTGATGTATAATTCATTAAAGGTATTGTATAAATTGGCTGAAATATAACGATTATTGTTGGAGATGTCAGAAAAAATCATGCCGACTGGGAGGTTTACCAGCGTGCGCTGCTCAAACCGTGAGAGATAAATAAAATGTATTTTCTACAGGATTGTACAAGTTCAAAATTAAAAAAAAAAGTTTGCGATAGCATATGTCTATCTTCTAAGGATGAACCACAATAACCATTTCTATCTTTCAGAATTTGATAAACCGAAGCTATTTTGACAGGTATTATATTTATCCTTATCTAATAAAACATGTTATTTAAATTGGTATCTTAATTTAAATTTAAATATGCCTTGACATCATTATCATTCAAATGAATACTTTAAAAGATATCACAGATTCAAAATTACGCGTAACAAGCGGTGCCGGTGCGCGGAACAGCACTTTCCTCGGCTATTAGGGATGCGATCATCGCTTCCTTTTAATCCCGGTAGTACGTTCCCGTGGCATATTTTCCGATCTCCACGCGGGTAAAACTGCGGGCAAAAGCTATTCTAAAATATTTACTTAACTTCCTCAAAACAACAGGAAACCTAAATTAATGTCACAAACGACAATAAAACTACATAAAAACCGGCCTACGACCGGTAGTTGGGATGACTTCATCCCAAGAACAAACTTAACATTGTAGTACGTACGTACGAACGTAACTGCAGCCTACTTAGCTTTGATAGTTTTCCTTTTAATTTCGTTATATACCGCATGACTTTTTTTACCGTCTCGAAAAAAATAGGGTATAATAGGTGAACGGAGTAGAAGCCTATGGCATAGAAATTTTAATGTTTTAATTTTTTTCAATAACCTAGAATGAAATTGATTTATCGATAAATACCAAGCATATAAAGTGAACTTTTCATTCCAGAACATTAAAAATAGAAAATAAAAAAGAACCCTACCCTCATACGCACCCTACTAGATGCGCGGAATTTATCATGATATATGATGGATAGTTTTCATGTTTTTTTAAGGATATTTGGATTTTTTTTTTTTGTTTTTTTTTTGAAAAAAATTAAAACATTAAAATTTCTATGCCATAGGCTTCTACTCCGTTCACCTATTATACCCAATTTTTTTCGAGACGGTAAAAAAAGTCATGCGGTATACTCCTGCTGTGTTTTTTTTTCAAAAATCCAAGTACAACTATTTAGCTGGTAGGGGGGGGGACACCTGCCGGGGTTGCGGGTTTGTCCTAAAGGGATATCGCGACCCCGGCACACAGGCAACGGAAGGAACACGGGTGGGTTTTAGTCAGTAAAAGTCTGACACGCCCTCCCGCTCCGCCCAGAGCGGGAGAAGTTATTTGATAATTTCCCACCCTCAAAAAAAAAGGGGGGGGGACACACTTCACTCCAACAAACATTTTCAGTTAAAAGCTTAATATTTCGCTAACGGATCCCTGAATCCAAAAATGGTTTTCACAAACTCTAAATATTTGAACGACCTTTCTAACGATACCCCACATTTCGGGGTAGATAAGAAAAAAAAAACATCCCCACTTTAGCGGGTAGGGGAAGAACCCTAAAAAATATTCTTGGTTTTATTTTACCACTTTGTCGGACTGATTAATATGTATACATATGCCAAATTACAGCTTTCTACTACAAGCCGACTCTGAGCTTAGCCGCGGATAAACAGAGAAAAAAAAAAATACTTACAGACAGACATGGCGAAACTATAAGGGTTCCCTGTTTACTACTGAACCGTAAAAGGCTCCCAAAGTCCCAACAAACTTATCAATACTACTAGGTAGGTACCATCAAAGAAGTTCATATCTAACCAGTTTCAAAACAAAATCCCGTGAACACGATGACCACATCTGTTACCGGCCCGGTGATATAGCAGCCGAGCGCTGCAAGCAAGAATAGTTCTTACGGTGGTTAGATAAGAACACGCACACAAGTGGAACCGTCCTCTACTTCGGGGTAACGCTAAATAGATAGGTACAGAAGGCCGGCTCAATAGAACAAGTCCAACATTACTAAGGTGATGAATGTGACATGAACTGTACTGGTTTTGACATCTTCCTTGACAAGTAGCTCCGCCATTCAAGTTAATTTATAGTTGCACAGGGATCTTTTGGCGCGGAACCAAAACCGGAACGCCATCTTGTTTTATCAATAAAATTTCGCAACAACGCCCCCTGTAAATGTCATTCATGCGCCAATAGATCCTAGTAATACTGTAGATCCATGACAGCGTGTCAAAATCAATGCTAGTCGCGAGTGCGCTTGCACTCGCTGAAGGAGTGTTCGTTGTATAGAGTATAGAGTCGACCTTCTGTAGCTACGTCCAGATCTAATTGTGACGACGTTTCACCGCTCATTAATATCATTCAACTCATTAATTTCCCCGCCTGTCGATTGCCTTCCTGCTGTTACTTAAATGCTTCAAAATAAAGGTTCAGGCGAAACGCGGACACTATTGAAGACCATGTCCCGTGAAATGTTTATGTCGTTGTTTTTGTGCCGACTCAACATGACTCAAAAACAGTTTGGTACTTATGAAGTCATGTTACGTACATAAGTCACAAGTTTTACCAATTAGGGTGGGTTATTGTGCACAAATAACGAATTTATTGAAAGTGTCGACGTTTCATACATAGAAGTTTTATAAACTATTTTAAACTTTTCATATTCACGATCTAGCTACACAGAAAAACTAAGTCAATTTATCATTCTGTGATGATTAATTATACCTATCACCATTCTCTTCCCCATAACGCATTTATTAGGGGTAGGCGCAACATTCGCCGTCTTCTTCCTCCATACATCTCTGTTTTATATCAATTCTTATTAAAGTTTCCCAAACAGGCAAAAACTAAGCGGAGCTTGAATTTCGTAGTTTTCAAAGCTCTTTCGTATCACGAAAACTGCGCATAAATGTTCATATATTTACAAAATACTTCGTCACAATCCTAACTATTTTAATCATAACTAATATTATAAATGCGAAAGTGAGTTTGTTTATTTGTTTGTTTATTATGCTTTCACGCTAAAACGGATGAACGGATTTAGATGAAATTTGGCACATGGGTAGACCATAACCTGGGTTAGGACATAGAATACTTTTTATCCCGATATTCCCATGGGATCGAGGCTTATGCAGGTGAAACCGCGGGGTGCAGCTAGTAACTACATAATGCTATTATAATTAATCTTGTGGTGGTCGACTTCCTAATGACTGACTTGATTTGTTCCCAAAGTTCTCTGATAATCTTCTGATCAATTCTATCGACATTTAAATAGAGTAACTTTCAAAGTCGGTCAATTAGAAAATTTCAAACGGATTTTTCAGGATATCGTTCGCTGACAAAGTGATTTATAATGGAGTATTTTTTATAAAAAAATAAGGCGTGTCCCATCGGCAAAAATTACGAAATTCCATACAAACGACCATCCCCGATTTACCTCTTTAGGGATGAATATTCAAAAATCCTTTGTTATTGCTCACCTTCGTTATAACTATAAGAAACTCTTGTGTATTTCATTTTAATTCAGTCTTGTCAGTGATGAGTAGATAAAATAAGGTCGAAAAATATTACGGTGTTTTGAATATAGGCCTTTTATCAGATATTCAAAGAAAGAGACACCATTTTCCTGCGAATAAATTAAATTCATTTTAAAGGCGAAGCTCACAAAGCTCTCTTCGTGAAAGCCTGTCTTAAGATCAAAAGCTACATCTCAACTCTAAAGAAAGGCTGACGTCCCAGTGCGGCTGAATATCAACGAGACAGGAAATAGAATCGTCTTCCATGTGTCTCCCTGTCCACTACCCACATTCGATGTCTTTGGTTTAAAAAGAAAGATGGAAATATTTCTGTTGCGGCGCGTAGGCACAGACAGCGTGAGTTGCAAGGCATGCGCTTCAAATGGTTTGCCGCGCATGCCTTCGGCTGTGAGGGTGCTCACTGTGAGCATTCGCCGCATTTGTTCGTCGCATGCCTCAGTCTAAAGTCTTGCGAAGCGTATGCTGCTCTGTCTGCCAAATTCCTTCCTACAAACAATGATCGAGATCTACCGTACTGCATGTGTATTCTTATGATAAAACATTTGTGAAATTGTCACAGAAATTGTATTGACAAAACAGGATAGCGGCGTTAGCTCCGATTTTGGCCGCGCGCCACAAGAACCTTATAGCGTTGTACTTCCAATTCGCGAAAAATAACACGGGTTATGCACCCGGTTTTTGAAGGTACGTATGACGTATTCAAGCACTACATAATTCAAGATAAATGGCTTCTATTTATTTTGAAACAAGGACAAAAGAAGATATTATAAAAAATATTCATATTTTGTGTATATTTTATTCATAATCATAATACTTACCTATCCCCGTTGATAAGTGCCAGAGGGTCGCGAAAGGTAGTTCCGGGCTTCGATCTGAAACTTCCCTCCCTCTGAGGTCGGTGCGATAGCAGGAAATAGAAGTTGCGGCCATACCAACACAGATACTTGATATATGTCACCGTAAGATTGTGCGTTTATAATCTATGGGTAAACATTTCCGTTAGATTATAAACTGTCAAAGGTTTTCGCTGCCTGGGATTAAATCATTTTCTCTATTATAAATCCATGTTCGGTTTTTCCGATCGTCTAGTATCGAAGAAAAACTAATTCATCATTAATTAACCAATTCACCAATAATACTAATAGGTACAAAAACAAGAAATCTATGGAAACTATATATAATAACAATTGTAGAAGATTGGAAGATATTCAATGATACTGCTGCGTTTTAAAGTAAAAATAAATGTATTTAACGGACCAATCAATCTGCCTAGCCTTTTCCCAACTATGTTGGGGTCGGTTTCCAGTCTAACCGGATGCAGCTGAATACCAGTATTTTACATGTATTTTAAATTTATATAACGGACCAAAGGTTATAATATAAAGGAGCGAGGGAGCACACGCGATGACCGCTAATCGAGTACTAATTGCTCAATTGATATTCATTAATGAAGTTAATTATTTATTACTAAGTTACAGGGCAATTCAAAATATATACATAATCTTAGATCTAATATACAACTAACACTAAAATATATAAATTATAAACAAGTATAAAGAGAAAAAATAATAAAAAATGAAGTTACGTAAAATGCTTAGTCGACTGTAGTGTATGGTTTCACCGTACAACATTAATTCATTTATTTTTCAGACTAAGTCCAAAGTATACAACTGCTCTCAATCAAAAATAAAATCGATTATTTAGAAGGATGTTTCCTTAATTTGTTTTGTCTTCCTTTTCCTTAATTATAACTACGAAAGACAGTGTCAAATTCCATTCTATTGTCTTTATTTCTGTAACTTTCTAGCGATTGTTTTCTTCAATGTTTTTCAAATAATAATAACAAACCCAAGAAGTAGTATTGTATTTTCTTTTAATTGTGTTTGAAAATGTGAATAATTTTATTTAAGGATTATCCACACGTAAACGGTTGACGTCTGACCTGTGACGTCTTGTCGCGATACGTTTTTTGTCGTAACAAACAAAAGTCACATTTAATTGATGTTACTTAAGGGATTTGTTTTTTTTTGAGGCTGGATAATAATCAAATAACTTCTCCCGCTCTGGGCGGAGCGGGAGGTCGTGTCAGACTCTTACTGACTAAAACCCACCTGTGTTCCTTCAGTTGCCTGTACATTGCCAGGGGCCACGGTATCCCTTTCGGACTTTCCCGCAACCCCGGCAGTACTTAAGGGTCTGATGGTCTGATCTAATACAAAAGCAATATTCGTAATATGGATGTCTTGGTTTCTACGCAACCCGACAGAAGGTATAATTTAATAAATGAGATAGTATTGTTTCACATAAGGATAACTAACGATTTGCTGCGAACCAAATAAGCGTTCTCAGTTTTCAATAATCCGGTCCTACATATCCGGGCATATCCTAGGATTTTCACAAAGATTCGATTTTTCCAATCATCCTAAAACATACACCGGGTGAATAGGAAAGAAAACTATTACCATGCATTCAGTTCATGATTCCAGCGTTAAATCGAAATTAGTAACCAAATAATGAAAATTTTCTACGTTGCCCATCGATGTACAAAACACCGTATATAAAACAACATAAATGTGTGTACTAAATCCAATAAAGTGAACATTTAAGTAACTTCACCGTAACACGACTTACGACTAAGGGCGTGTGTTCAAGAGCGGTGCGCTGTGCTGTGAAGCGCGACGACTAATGAGGACGTGTCAGCGCGCCGCGCCGATGCGCGCTCAACTTTATCACGCCTTCCGCCATCGCGTGACATGGCAGGTGAATGGTGATCTCTTTGTGACCGTGACGCGGAACAGATAATTTACTATATAGTTTCTAATAATATTGATGCTCTTGTCATGCGTGGAGTGGATCCAAGCCGATTAAATGTATTCTTTAAAATGCAATTATTGTTAAAAACTTAAGTACTTCGGTAGAAAAATACTTTAAGGGGGATGCGCTAAAAACCCGCGAAATTCAAATTTTCACCGCCGAAATTTCCAGGTCAGTGTCAGGTTGTATATTGATTGGAATATAATTGGCGACCGTAACAAATATGGCTTTACGGAATTATATTTTTTTTTTTTTTAGGTATATGTTAATTTATTACGTTATACGTATAGGTTTATTTCAATATTTTAGTTTGTTGTTTATTATTTTATGCTACTAATTTACAAATCAAATTAAAATAACATTAAGATTAAAATATACAACTAACACTAAAATATATAAATTATAAACAATAAAGGGAGAGCTCATTGGGCATCAAAAAATTCGTCGGCGTCGCTGTCAGTGGGAAAAGTGCCCAAAAGGCTGGCAGCATTGCCACGTTGGATGGCAATGCTGATTCTTTGACCTAAAAATTGGCCAGCCCTCTGGTCACGTGAGGAGTCGACCAACCGCTTGGCGATGTCCCGAAATACTCGATGAGCACTCGGACCCCACGGCCCTAGTGTTTCAACCCCAAACGGGTCAAAAATATAGCTACCAATAAGGTTGTTATATTTGCGCCGTTTGAGGGTTTCTGCACCTGCAGCAGCCGCCCCGGCACAGCCCGCCGTGCTAGGAAGATGGGATGGCGCGAGGGTATCGACACAGGTTGCGTCCCACACCAAAGGCCTACCCAACTTCCAAGGCATTATGGTCATTCCGTCTGGCCTCTTCCCATCGTCACGTGCCAAGCCATTGGGTTCTAAAACAGCTGGCACCCCGGCGGTGACAAGAGCCCGACGGATGATGTCATTAATGCTTGCGTGCCGTGCCAAACGACCAGCGCTCTTGCTGCAGGAAAGGCCATGGTGTCCGATGCGGTCGACTGCTTCACCGCACTGACAACGATGCGGAGACCCGCAAGGAGCGCCCAATCGCAAACTTGTAGCGAGCCGGAAAGTGGTGTCACCCAGCATAGTGCCTATGTTGGGTGAAGGTAGTGCCTGAAGCCAGAGGCCCGATTCCCATTCTCCCACAGCCAATAGGCGGGCACGCTCAGCAGTGTTGGTGGACGTATTAATGAGGTTATTCCGTACCAACCTGCAGAGCGGCTCATCCCACTGTCTCTGGGAAGACGGGTTCTCGGGCTGCTCCGAATCCGGACAAGCCACTTTCCAGGCGTTCATCGCATCAGTCAAACACGGCTCTTCAGGGTCAACCTGGGAAGCGGTTAAGATTCTTGTGGTTAACCTTTCGGTGCTGTGGACCGAGGACAGGAACGCCGGTAAGCTTACACTAGAAATTTTGCGGACGGAATTATAATATAATGATTATAATTCTGTAAAGCCATATTTGTTCCGGTCGCCAATTTTGTATTTATTATTTTGAAATATGATTGGCGACCGTAACCGTTCTAATGAATCAGATGTCATGATTTCATGAAATAGTCATTCAATAGGATTACATGAACTTAGAGAGTTGTATTGATGATTTTTATGATTATAATTCTAAACATAAACATTTGTTACGACCGCGAATCTTATTTAGATCAACATATAACCTGATACTGACCTGCAAATTGTAAAAAACTTTCGCCAGAATAATGATGACGAAACAAAAAAAACTTACTTTACTTTTATCAACAAAACTTTCATACCTCTACAGAACAGAGTCGACAGTATTTTCTCGCACAATTTTCCTTGAATAGCCGTGTTGACAAAATAATTATATCTTTCTTCCTGTTTTAATATCATTAGTAAAGAAAACAGAACAATTCTGCTTTTACTTACAATTACAAAATTGCGAAATAACATGGGGGAAGATGTACTTACTTAAGCGAGAAAATGACCGCCATTGTTGAATATAAAAACAAAGAAAACTCGCAAAAATACACAGAAATGTGCTTAAATGTAAAACGGAGCACAATAATTAGCGGCTGCCTTCTTAAAAGCAGTAATTGTTGACTATGGTTTTAATATTTAACGAAGAATTGTGGTTCAACCCTACTGGTAAATTCAGGGCTACTACATAAATCATCGCATCAAACGCAAGCCGCGTATGTTTGGAAAACTAGAGTATCAGCGTGTCATAGTTAACTGTGTCACTTCACGAAGGCATAAGTTTCACAAACTTAGGGCATCATTTATTTCTATTATTATCGTATATTGCGACCCGCCCGGCTTCCCGCGGGTGAAGTGTACATCTGAAGACGGTGTTCTGTTCACGACTCGTTGTGCACAAGTTCTGATCAGCAACTTAATAAAATTGGAGATTATCCACCCTCCAAATAATACCCAAACTCACAAAATTCGCTCTCTTTCATTATAAAGAGAGCTAATTTTGAGAGTTCGTGTACATTACTATAGATTATTTTAAGGCCCATTTGCACTACAAATCACTAAATACATTTAGCCCTAAACGAATTTAGAACATCATTCTGCCTCGAACGGAGGATTGAGGATTCAAACGACTGAAAGTTTTTTTTAAAATAGGTTTAGCGTTAAATGAATTCAATGATTTTTAGTGCAAGTGGGACTTATTGTTTACTTCAATAAATTTGGTTTGTTGTGTTATCTATTATTTTGTTTTCTTAATTGATCAGCAACAGAACCAGTTGCGGCTTACGGTTCATATAACGGCTGACCATATTTTATTTTGTGCAATAATTTTCGACAACTACAAATTCTGGTGAATCGGAACAGAAGTTATTGTTAATATAGGTAAGTTACAGAACTTACTTGAAAATCATTACGTTGGGCGTTTAGTGTTGTAATAGTCAACAGAAGACAACTTTTAAACCGACGAAATAAAGGAGGTTCTCAAGTCGACGCATGTTTTTTTTTCTTTTGTTAGCAGGAGAGAAAATTAGCCAGCCAAGGCATTAGTCAAAATTCACTACATTCTACACACAAGCAAATAATGACATAGATTTGACTAGTGGGGGCTACCATATGCTCCTAATCAATATCAGACGAAAAGTGAAGTATCAAGTATCGTTGAACAATCGCCTCGCTGGAAACCCGCTGGCAAATCGCCAGTATGATAAGGCTCTAGAGTACCAGACCACTCTTGACTGGCATTAGTTTGAGAAAATCTGAGATCGCTGTACGTACAGTAGGCCGCACGTAGATGGTAACTCTTTGATCTTGAGCTGGCCTTGCTTAGTACGGAGTTTAATGGAATGAGACGCCAGCTTATACTGGCTTTGTTACCGTACGTACCTATGTGTGCGTGCGCCCGTTTTCGTTCGTAGTACGGGGCCGGCCTCCTGTACCTATCTATTTCGTGGAACTACTATAATTAATTACCAGAAACTGTAACTGTACTCCAGTTCTGAACCTCCACTCGTAAGTTGCACAGTGGGCTCAAACAATTGAATTAGCGCCAACTATGTAACTTGGATCGTAAATCATTCCCTGTGGACTGTTTTTGTACGTCGACGGTCTAAGAGCGAGCCACACTAATAAGCCAACCAACGTAATTACTTATGTAGTTTTATGTTATAGGAGTTAATACAGCATTATTTAGTATCGTACCGTCTGTTGAATAGTAAAAATATAACTTATAAGTAATTTCCGAAATCGCCAATTAACTGGCAACTTTTGTGTTGTTACATACAAATTGAAACTATTGAGCTCTTAAAAAAACATAATATACAACCATTTGGTACCTTATCGGCAGCACGCCTCCCCAATATTTTCATAATGATAGCCATCATATTTAAACCATAAAATTATCTGAGTAGAGACTAGAGGTCTAGACCCCTATTTAACGATTCTATTCGCATCTCGGAGACAAATTCTCGACCCTTATTCAATGGTCCTGCGGGCTCGAGCACAGACCTTTTGGAGGTCGAGACCACAAATAAGTAAAGAAGGTCGGCTCGTTACAACGAGCGAAACAGGCGCACGCACATATATACGCATAAAGTTGTAGAACGATCTTTTGACGCACGGTCAAAATCGGAACTAACGCCGCCATCTTGTTTTTTAATACAATTTCATAAATGTTTACCAACAGCGCCTTTCTGTCAATGTACAAGCGCCAAAAGACACCGTTGTACTTACGGCGATCTCATGCTATTTCACTCGCTGTACGTACTTACTCATAGACGAGTGTGTTCTCGCTCTTTGGGAGTATGGAGCATATGTCGGAGTAAGATGGTATAGCCGTGATATAGTTATATCCCTAGGAATATAGTTATATACCGTAATATAGTTAGTACACAATAACCGCTTTCATATGAAAGCGGTTATAACTGTCAGAGTGCCATTTTGTTACTGCGACCAATTTTGACTTAGCAGTTCGTAGTTGATCACAGTTCTAACGTAACTTAACCTATTTGGTCGGAGTGCCCTAATAGTTATATTACTATATCGTGCTCGTATCATAGTTATATTCCTAGTAAGATAGTTATGAACCTCTTTATTACGGTATATAGATAAATCCCTAGGTATATAACTACGTCACGGCTATAACCATCCTACTGCGATATATATTTTGTGTCGAAACTGACGAGGATCAGGGGCTAAGTAAAGTAAAGATAGTTTGCGGGAATTATTTAAGGGATATTATGTATGATGTATCTTGTGTGAGTAAAATAAATAATGAAATTACATGTAGGCTAGCCGATACGGTGAATGTATTATTGTGCTACGAAAGCGTAGCTGAATGCTACGGCGTAGCAATTTGTATGTAAGACTACGCTACAGCGACTACTAAGCTACGAGTCTAGAATAAACTGATGAGTCCAAATGTTCGTTTTATGCGCAGCAACTTTATGTTGATCATGAACACGGGGCTTGAGCAGGTATCTGCTAATCACTAAAAAGTAAGTTACTTCGAAATAGTTTAAAAACTCAACAGCTATTTATATAAAAAATGAAATCTATTAAGGTGAGGCGTTACAAAGCGAGTGCAGCCGGTGCCCTGCACAACCCGGAGACAAATACTCTCTCGCACCCGATATAAGGGTAGGAGTTGTTTTACGACTTATCACAATAAAATGGCTATTATTATAATCAAGGCAGAAGCTGACAGCTACCTGCCATTCCTATGCGCCAGCCAACGTTCTGACAAATAAATAAAGATTCTAATTCTGTTTTGTTACAAAACACCATAAAAATAAATATATCAAGATCTTCCCGCTCTTATGTCATTATTTGAGATTGACGCATGTTTTCTTCTTCCAAATATCTTACCTCAGTGGTCACCACCTCCATAGCCAGTCCATCCACCCATCACCTACATATATGAATAATTAAATCATACCTAAAAATCATACCTTTTGCTCAAGAAGGTAAGAGTAATATTTATAAATGTATAATATATTTATTTATGCATTTATTTCTTCATTACGTAGCGGTTCGGTAGCCATGTGCTACGGCGTAGCAAGCGTAGCAATGCATAGCATCAGCTACGTCGTAGACTTGCTTTTGTAAAATTATTGTACACTCGTAAAGGTATTGGAAATCAGCCGCCGATTTTGATTTCGGTTTGCTAATAACGTATTAACGTATTGCGATTCGGTGTGAATGAGAATGTGTGTGTGATGTTAAACTGCGTAACGCACGCTCACAGTTGGTGGCTAAAAATACGTTTGGTATAAACACGGCCTTAGCTTCTCAAATAAATTAAAGAAGATAAAATAATTCAAACATAACCCGGGCCTTGTCTTGATTATAATAAAAACTAGCGTCACAATCATTACCTTGGCCCGCCATGTTAGGCACAAAAACTCTCCAAAAAGAACTCTCCGCTTAAATAAAGCTGGGTATTGGCTGATGTATTTGCGAGCGGCTGTAAGTGGCGGCACAAATCGCTGTCTGCACCAGCTTTATAAGAACTGCCGACCGGGGTCAGACATTGATCACAACTCTGTACAATGTCACTGTTCACTATATAAAAGTAGTAATAAAAGTAATAAAAACTAAAACACAACTACGACAAAAAGGCAACTAAAAAGGTATAAACAAGACATCACAGACAGACTAATTAAAAATGCGGAGTCACACGTCGGGCTTAAATAGAACACCTGTGACGCGTGTACTTTTATTTTTATTTAAATTATTTTGGGGTTGTAATGTGTATATTTTTGAAATGTGCTAATTAAGCTCTTTCATTTCATACCCAGTTTGTTATCATATATTATTTTTTAGTTCATTTCTTTATGTCCTCTGGAAGGCGCAATATTCAATTTTATGTGACGTCACATTGCCTAAACTATAACCAGCGGACGATCGAGACGCTTCCAACGATACCTCATTTGTCAAATTATGATCGTGCGTCAATAAAACATAATATTCCAAAAAATATGAAAACCAAAGTAATATAAAATTCTATAAATAGGCGCAGCACACCGATACTCACGCTCCCGTAATAAAATATACGAAACTTTTCGGCACCCTAACTTCTTACGTCAACAAAGTTGAAAACTCATCTAAATTTAATACGAAAACAGTATCACACCAATTTAATTCTCGTAAAAATCCCAAAGTCGGTCACAACAGGTCCATGAGCCTCGACCCGCCTGCTCCGCTAGCCCCGCGAGCCCCGCGAGCCCCGCCAGCCAAGCACCCGACAAACATTAAAATACGTTCACCAAAGTTAAATTGCCTCTGGCGCCGCATCGAATCTAATCGGAAGGAAAAATAGGCGTGAACTTGGACTGCTCACCCACAATAATGGACGAGGGACGAAATTAGACGATGACATAGTTAGCGAAGAAGCCATATTGATTTATACTGATGTTTGCATGATCGTCGGAAATGAATGGGATTCGGAGGGCGTGTCACGAACAGTTTGGGAGACAATCTTTTTTTTTATTTTTTCTCTTTTTTGAGTATCTATAGGTTTACGGTATGAAGGGCTGTCACGAGCAGAAAGTTGTACTTATCAAAATCGTAATAAAATTACGAAACCTATGTACATTTTTAATATCAGACATATTATGATGAAACCGTCTGCCAATTTTTTTGGCATAGAAGAAATGGGCTCTAGTAAGACTGGGACGTTTCTGACCGGTACTTCCCACCGAGTCGGGTTCAGAATCAATTAAACTAACGATTTTAAAGCTCGTACAGACCAGCGCGACGTGACATGAACAATACAATTTCTAAGAAAACTTGACGATATAACAATAACCGGTGTCGCGTCGCGCTGGTCTGCACGAAGCTTTATACGGTTTTGGCCGTTAAACGATGTGATATGGTTTTGGTCGTGGGCTCTCGTACCACACTAAATTGTTAAGGAATGTTTATTTTATTAATATCTTTTGAAATACTGAATGTGCAGAATGTTGGATTACGCCAATATTTAGTAGAAATTTCTACTAAATATTGGTGTTATTGTTATCCGATTTGATCCACTACTTTAGTAGCTTATAGCTACGTACCATATATTTTCTATAGACCGTCAGTATTGAGGAGCCACCTTAAAAGTCTTGTAACTTTTTAAGGGTTTTACTATAAATTCCAGGATCGGGCCTACAAAATTGGCAAATTTACTACCAAATATTGATAATACCAGACATGGCTCCTCAATCCATATGGACACGTTAATTTGTGCAATTTTATATCATGAATGAAAATTGATAAGTAAGAATTGACGACATACAACATGGTGTTAGTAGAATGTTGGTCGATGTGAGTCCTTAATTGAACAGATAATTTAAAAACATGCTCCCAACAAACGTTTTACCCGACATTAAAGCAGCTAATAATCTAATTTAACCGATTTAGATTATTTGTACTATGCATTAGATTAATAAGAGTACCTTCAGAGGTATGTTTGTATTATTACCGCTTGATAGCTTGAATGCGATCAAACAGATAATTATACCTAATACATGAATACTGATTCGACCTGCTTTGAATAATGATTGGATTGTACGTGGCACGCGCACATTGCATAGATCAGCACCTTTCCTTCGCCTTACACGTATTAGTGTAACGCGACAGTACATTGCAATGAGCGTTCATAGTCAGCTGTACTCATTAACGGTCATTCACTCAACATTCAGCATTAGTTATGTGGAAGTTAAAACTATCCAATAAATCATCATCTATGGCTATCCGTGACTTACCATTTTAAGCTAGGCTACATTCTGGTCGGACAACCTTTGAGCCACATCAACACGTAAAGAAGATCACCACGCTTTCACCTAATTTCAGACATTCGTATCAGATGCATACAGTGATAACTGATGTAGGTACCAGTCTAGTACCTCAACCTGCCATCTTACATCCAGAACATATCTCAAAAACTCTTATTTACCGAAAAACAACAGCTGCTAGAATGAACCGAAAGTAAATGCTCAACAGTTTACCTTTGCTTGGAAAGTTTGCGGACAAAAAGACAATTTGGCACATCAAACAATTGGGACAGGCATTTGGAAGATTAAACTCAGTTTTTGTGCCTCAAGGGACAAGTTAAGGCTCAGGCAGACGATCGACCGATCTAGTTTCTGTCCATCCTAATGTTATTTGACGGAAATTGCTGCTGGGGTGAACACCGCCCATTGTATCACCCTTTTTTCTGTATAAAAATAAAATAAAAAGTATTCTATCTAGCCTTCTGAGGCTAGATAGAATACTTTTTATTGCACATCAGGTCTGCCAAATAAAAAACCAAGACAGAGCGCTGCAAACAATACAGTGAAGCATGCCAAAACTACACCGCCGCTCTGTGCACACGCTCACACGCACAATACAATGAAACTACACCACACAAAGTGCACACATGTTTACGAAATCGGCTTCAGTTCATTGTTAACAGCGCACTGTCTTGGTTTTTTATTTTGGTCTGAGTATCTAGCTATCTATGGACATACTTTCCACAAGTAAAACTTTGCTGCTTGGTCAATGAGGCACCCTTATAATGTCCTGGATTTATGCAGCATTTTGGAAACAATAGAAACTAACCCAATATGGCTACCCATATTGGGTTAGTTTCTATTGTTTCCACGGTTGTCCCTACGGACATGGTACACTATCACCCAGAACAAAATAAACAGGATGTTAGGTTATACGAGAAACACGCTATAAGATGTACCTACTCATGAAAATTAACATAACTTTACCAAAAAAACAGGTGTTCCTTACAAACTGTAATACCTACCTATGCGATCAAAATGTTGGTAGTTTCTTTTATTACCAGACTACAGCGAAGCCAGAAAAGGAGGGTTATGTGTTTGACCTGTATGTATGTTCCCTCATAACCACTAAACGGCTGAACCGATTTTGATGTATGATATAATGTCGTTTGATTTTTCTGTAATGTGCAAGTCACTTGGTATATTAAAATTTGACAAAATCAAAATACATGCTTTAAAAAATAAACTCCCAAACCTATCGAGTGGGGTATCAAAATGAAGGGGTTTAAACGGTGATTACAAACATATATACAAATTATATATTTAAATGTAATTTGGAATGAGAAATGATAAAAAGAATAATCCTAACTAAACAGAAAAAAAAAATCTTAGTACTATAAACAATCTCAATAATATTATTAAATTAAAGAAGATGGCATGTCGTGATGGCCCAGTGGTTACGGCCTCGCCTCTCATGCACGAGGTTGTGGGTTCAAATCCGGGCAAGTACCAATGTGATTTTTTCAATTCATATGTACTTTCTGACTTTTCCCGAAAGTCTGACAACCAGTCTTACCAAGGGGTATCGTATTACCCAGTTACTGGGTTGTGGAGGTCAGTTAGGCAGTCGCTCCATGTAGCATAATCAGCCTATAATGTTCCCACTGCTGGGACACAGGCCTCCTCTCTGTGAGAGGGAGTGGGCCGTAATCCACCACGCGGGCCCAGTGCGGGTCGGTCCATGTAAAATACTGGTATTCAGCTGAATCCGGTTAGACTGGAAGCCTAGTTACTTTCTGAGATTATCTTGGACATTACGGACATCGGTGAATGAAAAACAACGTGTGGAAACCTGGACTTATAGTTAATATAAGTCTGAAATCACCAACCCGTCTTGAGCAAGCGTGTTGTTCAATGCTCACCACGTTTGCTCAAGACACTCTGTGCGTGAAGAGGCCTTTGCCCTGCAGTGAGACAGTAATAGGCTGGAATTGTTATTACTAGTGGTCGCCCAGAGGTTTAAATTCAACCATAATTCATTTAAATGTCATGATTCTAAGGTAGCCATCTTGTGTCAAACGCATGGTAGTGTGTGTAATGTTTTTTTATTAATTTAATTTATTTATAATGTATATTATATAAAAATATTAGCTTTCTGCGCTCCTTCTCCATATAAACTTTAACTGTGCCAAATTTCATACTCCTCCGTCCGCGTAATTTTCGTAAAAAGGGGTACAAAGTTTTTGCTTTACGTATTAATATAATAATTAAAGAAGATGCCGCCGACTGCAAGAGATTGTTTATAGTTTAGTTTTCGTTATTTTTTTACTATTTTTTTTCAGAGTTAGTCCCATAGTAAAAGTTGTTCATTTTCTTGACTACTTGTCCGTCGTTTATCGTAACTCCCTGTATAACTAGGGCACTAAATAATAATATATAACGCACAAATAAATCACATCCCTGAAGCAAACACTAACCATGAATGGCTCATGCTGTGGTAAAAAAATCAACTACTCGCTTACAGCGGCAGTGTTGATCAATCGAAAATATTTGTTTATAATCTATTTCTTAAAAAAAGGAGGAGATTCCCAATTAAAAGAAAGAAAAAGTATTTAGTAAGACTCGCACAGGAAATCACAAATTAAACTAAAAACACACTAAACATAAATAAAAAACAAAGTAAAATTAAAATAGAAGCAGAAAATCCTGTACGTATACATATATGTATATATATATCTCAGCATGATAATAACGAATAGTCGATCATCTGAACAGGCCCTTACACGTTACGTAGAGTTTATTCTCAATTTGCGTTGTCTAACTTCAAATTAAATGAGCTGTAAAGGTCGTGAAGATAGTAGGTAGTGTATCGATAGAAAGGTTTTTTCTTGTAGGTAATCATCGATCAAAGGACTATTGAGCCGTCTGCATTAGCTTTTTATTATGATGTTATTACTACAGAGTAACTACCCACAATATTTATGGAATCAAACAGGCTCACAGTCATTGTGTCCGAGATACCTTGGTAGGTACTTCTACAAGCACAAAATGGGAAAAGAATCCTAAGTATATGAAATCCCTGTCTTTGCAAAAGCGACGGCAAAACTCTCACGATAGTAGGTATGTAGGTCACCCATCGGCCATTTTCTTATTACATTGTAATCATATTACTCACGTCAGAAAGTTATGAAAAATTATTAGGATATCTAATACCTAATCATTTTTCCGTCATCTTCGTATCGGTGTTTCGGCCGGATCACCTCCGTAATTCCTACCCAAGATTAATATCGGATAAAATGATATAATAACACAAACACTGTTCGAGGTCGTGACTGCAAAATCCGTCTGTTTTCCCCATCCGGACCGTCAACTGTCCGTCAAGCCTTCCTATTTATAAGGACGATACACACATGTACACGGATTTTGTTTTGTTTACTAATGTTGTAAAAATAATTATAATAAATGCGAAAGTATGTTTGTTGCTTGTCATTCTTTGATGCAACAACGCAACAACGAATCGACGATACCTAACTGTTCATTAATTTAATTAGTACGAGTACCACCGTACCTACCATTTACACACAGTTACTATGAAAATTACGTAACAAATTTTCGTAAACGATTACGACTAATCTGTTTCATTTTGACAGTTCAATAACATTAATTGCGATATTTACGTTGTCGAGGAGATATTTTGACGTGAGACGCTATGTGGCAGAGAGACTAACCGTAATTGGCATGGTGAGGATGAACTTGTGGGATTAGTTTGATTCGTCCCATGCATTTTTTCGGGATAAAAATTAGTCTGTCACTCTCCGGCCCATAAACTATATCTGTGCAAAATGCAGTGGGATATGACAGAATACTTTTGAATAGGTACATTTACCATCATCAACTCGAAAATAAGAATAGACCACGTGACCCTAATTAAAGTTTCAGCCCGAATGTGTACGTACTAAAATCCTTGTAGGTAAATAATAATTAACAAACTAGGAACAAACGTCCCTCTGCAGTTTATCTATAGCGGCCATTCTGACCGGTAATAGTTGTCGTAAACGTGGCTAGTCTGTCACTAACTGCTGAGCTGCTGACTAAATGTAGTCACGTCTGCGATGGATGATTTGTAGCTGACAGCTGCGTGCTGGTCGCATTACATTATTTTTGCTTTTTCAACATCAGGATTCGTCCAGGAGTCAATATTATATATATCACTTCTAAAATATAATATAATTTAAGGTCACACAAACTCAGTAAGTATATAAATATAGCTAGCTACGAATTGAAGTCTTGTGTTTGTCTTCTGAAATAAATTGATTTGTTATACCGCCTGAGGATCAATCAACACAAGAGTATAATTAAAACCCTTTATATCTTTATATACAAAACAAATATTAGGTATATACCTAACTACTTGATTGCAGCAATCAGATTAATGATTACTTTAGGTAACCTGATTATTGTAGTTAGGTTTCATGTACCTAATCATAACTACTTGTAGTTAACTATTTGTAGTCGTTATTAGAAATCAGATTACAAAACAGTGGTTGGTTACCTACGCCCCACACTGATTATGAATGATATAAATATGATAATTATTAAAAGAGTAGTCTACAATCACCCCTTAGTAAGACTTGTGGTCAGACTTTCGGGCTTCTGCTTACCTACCCGGACGTAACGTCTGTCAACGTTCTACGAATGACGGTTTCCCTAATAATCTATGTAACTCTCATTATTCATTACTAATCATTACTTACCCAAAAATCCTGATAAATTGAGAACTAACCATTTGATCCGAACTTACTTGAAATACCTACAGAGTAGGTACCCTTTAGGTAGGGAAGGTATTTCAAATAAGTTCGTTATAAGGTAGGTCCTACGAACACTGGAATTAAGTAATTGCTCCACAGCTGTTAAGGTTGCGTGTTAAGGTTTCAATTTCTTTAAAACCACTCTCCTGAAAAATTACAAACACTGCACTTGTCACGTGTGTCTTGTCGATTTTCTAGACCCACATTTCCCAAAAGAGGGGGTTCCGAGTTGCGTCTGAGAGTTAAATAAACGACTGGGTACAGAACCCATTCGCAAATCATTCGAAACCATCTATGTTAAGTCTGTCAGAGTATGAGAATATGATAGATGTTATGTGTTTGTTCATCCTTTCTAAAACAAAAATTCCTGCACTCATTATAAGGCTATCATAGTTCTACTTCCGTTTGTGACGACTTGCGTTGCGAGACTCGTCTTTCAGCTTACACTTGCACCCAAAACAAAGTTAGTACTTACAGAAACAGACTGGATGCAGGTAAAATCCCAGCGGGAATCGGTGCCAGCGGGGCTTGACGGTTGTGGCGCGTGGCGCGCTGGCACCGATTCGGTGCCGCTGGGACTCAGATCTTCACGTTCAATTGTCAGACATTAAACCTAATTTTAGTGCTATTATAAGTAAGTACGTGAACATCAGTTAATTTTTTTGTACAATAAATGTTTTTTAATAGGTACTTACTTATAAATTATTGTAAGTATTATTATGTAAGTATTATCATTTAAGTAGTAGTAGAAGGTACAAACTAGACGGCACAATCACTTTTGTTGTTATAAAATGGGGATCCGCCAAAAAAAAAAAATTAGGCCTCCGTGGCCAAAAAGAATTGGGAACCGCTGTTCTAGACCATCGATATAAGCAATCCGCAATATGAATTTTCAAATAAACCTAAGCCATAAATTTCGAAGTTTCGGTACTTTTAATAAGTAGTTTAGATGTTTACATTTTCGGCATTCGAAGGGTGTACGTACCACCTACTCTAACTCTCTAAATAGGTATACCTACTTGCCTGCTTAGATGCCTAAAAGACCATACGTTTTCATTGATAGAATAGATGTTCTATCCTAGTCTAACTAGTATGAGTATTGTAACTAGTGGTATAAGTAAAAAGATTGCTGATAGGTATTTTGTCATTGTCAATGCTGTTCGGATGTACATTAGCGGCAGAGTGAGCTCTTAGCATCAGAATAGAAGGGCTACACTACATCCTTGTTTACCAAAAAATTTACAAAAAATAACATACTATTTCTGAATACTTGAAAAGCTAACGTATGGTAATGTTCCTAATGTGAAATATTTTGCTATAACGCCATCTGCTAGAGAATGGTAAAAGTATTAGATCAACTACACACACAAATGTGCAAAGGTAAAATGTTTTTCATCAATATTTATAGATGTCTCTTTTATCAACACAAAGTTTTGTTATCTAATCGGAATAGTAATTTATGTTTTATAATAATCGATTCATGTCTTATTAGAAATGATAATAATATTTTCGAAACAAAACACATTTTGACTGCCCTAATAAAATCGAGAGAAAAGCTATACACTTACTTACGTTACAATACAACGTTAACAGATGGCGCTTCAAAAGGCTGTGTAAAATGTGATGCACTTTAAGGAATATGACTCAAATAAATGAAATTATGCATTTACAGATAACAAATTCATTAAAAAATGTACTATTTTAAACAAATAAAATAACTTTCTCGAACATTAATATTTTTTTGCATTCACAGTTTCATGCTGTCCTACTCATGTATTGTCTGTGGGTGACAGAAAAAAGAAGTAAAAATGTCACTATGGATTTATATTTGTGTCGGATAGAAATACGTCGAGAGCTACTTACGCCGGCGGACAATTTATTTCAATTATCATGAATATGCTCAGTGGAGACGCTGTGTGTTATCGTTTGCTCTAGACAAATATATCAACTGCATTATTCGATAAGCAAAAGGTTCATAACAAGTGTCGTGTAACAAATAATGGTTTGGGAAGAAACTATAGTGACGTCTCGCGATTCAGCCTTGGATATTATGGTTACCAGAAAAAGTGTATTTTGAAAATATACCAAGTGTTTTCTAGTAAAAAACATCTGTGAGGTATTCATCGACTGTGTGGTGGTTTTGTTCGACGTTTTGGTGTTGTATATCGGTGTTATGTCGGGTGGCAGGAGCATCGACAAGGAGCGAAAGTCTCCTCGGGAAAGCGGGGAGGATTCGGAGGACGAGAGCGAGATCCTCGAGGAGAGTCCCTGCGGCCGGTGGCTGAAACGCCGAGAGGAGGTAAGCACAAACGTTATCACGCATTAGTGCGTTTATGTGGATATATTTAGGGCAGTCGAGACAAAGACCGTCGTCAGCTGATTCACAAGGTTAGCTCATATTAAACAAATGAGACGTAGTTCAATATTTTTTTATTTGAAACCACAAGGTTTGTTGTGATGTTCCAACATTGAGCAACATGGTAACAACTGCTAGATCATGACTGGTTTCTACTGCCTGCATAAAAACTTTCTACTGATGACACAATCATGATTATCAGTGAATCAGTTATTTATAATGCTATTTATGAGGTGTTTGTTGGAATGGACACTGGAAAGTAATTTTATTGTTGAGTTGTGCAGATAGGATGAATATGAATTCCCTACTTATCTGATTAAACCTTGTTTTATCTTTTAATTAAATTGTATTTACATTTTAACTTCAAAGTTAACTGTAATATATGCTAACAGTACAAGGATTTATTAGGATTAAAAATTCACACAAACAATTGCTTATGTTATCTTGATTAAAAGATAACTATATTCACTAAACATGCACATATTGCAAGTTATTATATTGTTACTTGATGACTCATAAATTAGCTAAATAATATACATTTGAATAAACCATTCCATAAGTATTGAAGAACCAAACATTATAATTTTATTAAAGAAATATATAGTCTAAAAAGGGTAAATTAATGGTAGACTTACGCTAAGCAAAACCATTTTATAGTATAAACAAGTGGCTGAAAAAGCAAGCATATTGAATCCTCCTATAGAAACTAATTACAAAGAAATGCACAGATGTTTCATTGGAGAAAGAGTTATGAATCACTTGCATATGTGCAACTGTCCTTATTGGCAGAGAGTAATGGCAGCTGCTAGTATGATAATTAAAATTAATGTTTCATCTTGCTTGCTTGCTGTTAATGCTGTTTTTTGGTTGCTCACTGACTGAAACGGGAAACCTTACTGTGACTGATAGTCAATAGTCATAGATCGACTTAGGCTGATCACAAATATTTATAAAGTTGCCCCCTGAACTAGGTTCCCACTGTCTAGTTTTAGAACTGTATTCCGATTCCTTTCTAGTATCTGATTTGTGTCTGATTCAACATTTTAATCTGACACTAATAGTGCCGTTCTTTCTGCAATTTTTTAAAGAAATCTTTAACTTCTTATTGTTTTCCTATGTATAACTATGGTTTTATACTTGAACTGACATGCAGAATCTAGAATATAAAAGAGCTTATACGTTCTTGATTTTGCATGTCAGTTTAGTTTTATAAAAACTGTCAAATAAATCAGATTCTAAAAATCTCAGGTTTTTCTGATGATGATTATACAATCTCAAGATTGTGTTGATACACAGTGAACCTAACAGAGAAACAAATGCCTTAAAACGTGCTGTCTTCGGAAGACAATAATAATTCAATCAATGAAAGTAAGAAGAAAGCTTTTTCATATAATTACATAGTCTGGTACTTGCCTCTCACTGGTGCCTAGTACTATCTGCCAGTGAAAGTTAATGTCTTGAAATGTGACGCCATTAAATGTTGAACTGTGATGTGTTGTAGGGTAGACAGATGTCTTAGAACTTTTCAGATGGTTTTTTTACTGAAGTAAAATATTCAGATACCTGGATTGGTTTTGTGCTGCATCTGACTGACTTTTACTATAAAATTTTTAGACAAAAAAGTAGTTGTGTTGAATTTCTATAATATTTTAATAGTATGACCAAATAGACAGGCTAAACATATATTAAATCTGGTCTAGTTTATGATGAGCACTCTTAATAACTATTAAAGATAAGATAATGAATGACCTCAAATATATTATTTATAAACGCCATTAAAAAATATATGATTAAATGGTGCTTATGCAATAATAAATAAATAATATATAGAATGACCACTCACACTTGTGCTAATAAAAATATCAGATTCTATTTTATCTCAACAACAATTTACAAGTAGGCACAAACTTTGTTTTATTAACCTTTTGCTCAATGCAAATACTTATTGCATGCCTAAATAATAAGCAGTTCCTATGTTTTTAACCAACTTCAACAAATGGGAGGTTCTGATATTGTATGTCTTACTTTACTTACTTGCATCTCATTTTCTACTTATGAAATCTTTGCATCATCATACTTTTAGTAAGCAGTTGATGCAACATACCATGGAATACTTTGTGACAAGTCAAGTAATTAATCATACTACAAAGTATTACGCAGCTTTTAAGTAAGTGAAGTGAAATATTTGTAACTTAATTATTTATAACTAAAATTTGGTAATTTTTTTTTTTTAATCTTATCCAGCTCTGCCTTTATAGTGAGTCCTGTTCACATTTGCTGCATCTTTGCTCCAACCCACAAGTACTTCTCAAAACTAAATCAGTGAGGTCAAGTCAGAAATAGAGATGCTTTTAAATAAATAATATTAAGTACCGGTCAACTGCCCTAACTTCGCCAGGCGTCCTATGTTTGCCTATAATGAAAAAGATGCAATATCTTTTTGATTTTACTTGTATGGCTATCGAAACTTTGAGTTTTCATAAAGAGCTTTAAGTTTGGATTGCCATACAAATAAAATGAAAAAGATATTGCATCTTTTTCGTTATAGGCAAACATAGGACGCCAGGCGAAGTTAGGGTAGTTGACGGTATGCATTTTGTGCATACTTTTGTGCAATCATATTCTGTCATGCTGTTTTTAATTGAATATTTGTATTCAATATTATAAATATAGAAGGACCAGTCTCCCCCGAGTAAGTGCAAGGTATTTTAATGAGCATTAGTTAAGTATTCCTGTCCCATAGTTATTTATTCTGTGCAGTGGCAAGTAGCGACGATTCTTCGTACTATTGTAATAGTATGGGCTATTAGTGGATTCACGGAATAGGTGCTAAAAACTCTTCTAGTTCTGCTATAACTCTTTGTAGACACACTAGCTGGAACAGTCAACCGCACATACAAGGTAACAATTTATTGTACTTTGACAGCGTCTTTATTTAGCAGAAGGCCGGTTTTCCTAGTTCAACTGACATGCTCTTGACTTTACATGTGGAGCCACTTTTTTCAAATGGACGACTTATCCTGGTTTCTGAAAGCATTCCAATCTAAGTGTTTCAACTTTAACTATGGTATAAGTTCACGCATCCTCTATACAAAAGGGAGGATCCTCCGACCAGACGGGTGTCGTGTCTGGCCGGCAACTGCCACACGAATGATGTCAGAAAGTTATATACAATGCTGATCGCGCGGTAAACACTGCTTGCGCGATGCAGGATTCGTGTGACGTCAGGTCTTTGATCCGTAGTTCGCATGTGGCGTCGTAGATGCCGCCACAATGTTTTGTTTACTAATCACAACAGAAAACAAGAGGATCAATTAATTATTATTCCTATATTTATTTTTTGTGTTAACATAAATAATGTTTGTTTTCATATTCCAATTAAACAACTTAATTATAAGGTATTAATAGAAGGCAGAGATAATAGAAATCTGTTTAAAATATAATTAATATAATGACTTAGTGCTTTAAGGTTCATTAGGCATGTTTTACAATAAGCATTAATTGGACGGCATAATCTGAAACTAATTAATCATTGTGTATCCTTTAAATTCAGCATCAATAGCATATTTAAAAACATCTGGGTGGTAATTGTTTTACTTACTTAAGTATTGGATGGAACTAAGTTCTAACTTAATTCATATTTTATCTTTTCAAACACCTATGTAGGCTGTTTTCATGTGCATGGCAATTTGCTGCTTTATTTTAATTATGTTTATAGCTCAAAAATACTCTTTCTTCAAGCTTTTATAGACTTACTAACCTTATTTTTCACTGTTATCCTTGTTTTGAATTATGTGCATGATCTGATCAGCTGATAAGATATTTTTTAGATAAAATCAGTATGTCAAACTGATATAGAAATTAAATTACTTAAAATATATTATAAATAAGGATACAATAACGTTTATTTTTATGTAGAATTTATTTTGACCTCATATCTGCAATAATAGAATAGACATTTAGTAGGTTATTAATTTCCAGTATACTTGCGTAGCGTTTTTTTTTTCTTCTTGCTATTCATCTCACCTTATTATCTACTGCTCAGTGTCATTCAGTCGGTAAAGATTTATTTAGGAAGTTTTTTTTTTTAATTTGTGCTTGTTTGATAGCAATAGGCTTGCCCCTGTCACATGGGACTTAAACACAAAATGTGGGTGTACTATAGGTACTCCTCTGCCACAACCTCCGGGGAATACAGGCGTGATGTTTTGTTATGTGAATAAATAAATTCATAATCGGTTTTTCTACCATGAATATTTCTAAAGGCGCGTTCTCATTTTACGAATTAGTGAATGCATATTCAAGCAATGTTAAGGAAAATTACTGTCATCGAATGATTTCCATTGGCAGACTATTAGGTTATTGTAAATAACCACATTGACCCATTAATTCCCTCATGATAATCAGCTAACAGACGCGTGTTAGGTACTTTTAACGGCTTGATCAATTTGCGCAGTGGCGGAGGACAATCTGTGCTCGTCAATTGCGCGTTAAACTAAATCTTTTTATGGTTTATCTCTACAATAACACACTATAATCAGCTTATAGGGATGTTCCCCAACCGCTGGAACTCATACTGTGCATAGGCACGGCGCAATGCTCCACGTTGGCATAGTGCGGTTTGGTGGATGCCACATAGGTAGTGACATTATGTGTTAGAATTTTTCTTCTGAGACATGCCGGTTTCCTTACAATCTTCTCTACCTACTTACATCAAGAAGAACCGTCTTTGCTGGCACTCATCATTATTATATTAATTTTCCAATACTAAAAGGCCTTTATTACCAAATTGTGCTCTGCAGTTGAGTCCTTCTGCTTCCAGTCTGCTTCAGCTAAGATCTTCAGGGCTTAGGTCATTGTTTCATAGTGCTGAAAAGCGTCCCACAATTCGAATCTTAAAACTTCGTTTACTTATGTAGTATTCTTATTTTGACTCCAATGATCTTTTTGCTGCTAACATCACCAACGTCCTGGCATTTATTGTAACCCGATGCCAATTAATATTCAAAATGAATCTCTAAGTCATCCGCGAACAATGTCTGCTTTCTACGCTCCATCAAGTAACCCTGTCATCTAGTGCTCAGTGCTCATCGGATGTCGGCCACATAGGTTCTAATTACCGGCGATACTTAGGTACGCCACTTTCGCCCGCGCCGCCGGTCATCGACCTGCGCTTGCGAATTGCGATTCGGCGCTTACGCAAGTAATCACTGTCGCTTTCTAGGCTTAGGGTGATGGGATTGGGTTCGTAGATGTAGGTTAGTTGCTGGTTGTCTGTGGAGTTAGACACTTTTGACTCGTGTGTTTTAGATGCAAACAAATTAATTTACCTTAGTATGGGTAGGTATATAACCCACATATACTCAGGTAAATTAATTTGTTTTGATGTCTTGCACTCAACCTGGATGAAATAACTGTGTGAAAAGCTTAAAAACGTCAAAATATCGGTACCCACCTATATTAATTTTTTTGTCTTTTTTTTGTCCATTCTTGAGTGAGACGCGCACGATGAAAATTTAGTTTTTACAATCAAGATCACTTAAAGGCTTCTACAAAGAGGCGCGACACGCGACGCGACACAAAGACACCGCACGTCGCGCGCCGAGCGGTGTCTTTGAGTCGCGTCGCGTGTCGCGCCTGTTTGTAGGAGCCTTTAATCAGAATTTTTTAAATCAGATTGTTTTCAATGTTTCAAGTTAATTATACTAAGTATTAATTTAGTAACCGAGGTCCCAAGAGAGGATGGTCCTAGGCTGTAACTTTACAGTTAAAACAAGAAGCATTTCTTTTAAGTACACTTTTCCCCATCCATAACGAAAAAAACTCGTAAAATCCTTACAAGCACGTCATCCGCAACACACAAGCCAGACGAATCAAATTGATTTCGTCAATGTTACCGCACTGAACGTAAAACTATAAAGGCTTGTCTGAAGTTTTATTATTTAACTAAATATTACAACTTAGAACATCGGTTCTACACCATAATTTAGTAATTCCATAACGTCAGAATATTTGAGTGGTAGGTATTCAATCTTACTGTCTGTGTAATGACAACTGTGATTTTAGAAGCCCAGCTTTTCTAAAGAGTCCGTTTTTCCAAATCTTTGATGGTATAAAAGTTGGTCCAACTAAATATAGATGTTTAACAACACAAAGGTCATATTTTCCGTAAATCTATAAATACATCCATGTGGGTGTATTCTGTGTTCCATGACACTGACACCTAATAGTTTTGACGTCATCATATTTCTGGTACGGCTCATTCAGTTTTCCTGTTATGATGCCATTGTCCCATAACGGGAGGGTCTTAAACCAATTGACAAGCTGAAGACGCGATTCCGTTCCAAGAATACCTCATTTATTACCCCACTGCGCGATGCAAAGGAGGGTAATGTGTTTACCAGCCTATGCATGTCTGTGTATGTTTTTCCTTTGTGGCGCTCTAGAGACCAACCTCATGGGCCGATTTTGATGATTCTTACGTCAATCGATTTGTCTTAATCTTGTGAGTGTGTGTGTCACTATCAATATGGCGACACCCAGAAGCCAAATTGTGAAAAAATAAGGATTTCGACGACCATGTCAACTCGGGTAACGTATCATTGAATAGGTCTTCGAAAATCATCTTTAGGTTTCTCTGATAATTTTTCATTTTGAAAGACCATTTAGGATCTATAACGATTTAAAGTTGGTTAGCAACCATTCTCACTTATATTTTCAAAACTTATAATAAAGCTGTGATAAAGTTCTTATATAGTCGTATAATAAATAGGTCTTATTAACGTGAAAAATAATTATTATAATAAAATTTCTAGACAATAGGTCTTTATTTTTAAATATATACACAGCTACCATGCACAGCATGAGATTGTTTTAGTATTAAGTCAAGGCTCGTTCAGACCAGCGCGACGCGACGGCGCGACGCGACTCGAACAATACAATTTCTAAGAAAACTTCACGGTATAACAATAACCGTTGTCGCGTCGCGCTAGTCTGCACAAAGCTTTATAGGTATATCTTGTTTCCATCAAAGTTCACTTTTTACGCAGTCGGGTTTTATGATTATTGTCAGGTTTTTACTTTATTCACTTCGCGATATTGAATGAATGGTCTTTTGGGTTGCGAGAAAAAGGCTCAGGGAAATAATGGCACTGGTTACGTGAGCAGTTTTCTCGGAATCATAATATTTTGGCTTGTAATGTTTGCGCACAATGGATGCTACATGTTCTGTTTAAGCAATCATATTTTGGAAACGTTTTGCAACGGTACATGAACATAGATTATCGGGTAGGTATTCCAAGAACAAATGACAGGAGCACTTAACTGATTTTGCAATGTGCCAGATTTCAAAGTTGCTTAAAAAATTCTGATATAAACTGAAGCAAGGCAATCTGTTCTCGATCTTAAAAGAAAACAACACAAGACTTGAGAAATACACTGGAACAAATAAATCGAGCTAGGCTAAATAATAGATGAAGCCGAAGTGGGTGGGTTTTGTGGGCAAATGTGCGTTAAAAATACAACGTGTATTCTTTATTCTACCGTCCACCACAGAGGTACGACGGGAATTTTAATTTGTGGATATCAGCCGCCCCATTGTAGTCCCATCAACATTCTGACGCATAAATGCGAAAATGGACGAGTACAATAAATTCTGTACCTCGGATATCACCCCTGAGGCATTCCTGATGTAGGCTTCCATCTATTGTACGTTCTATCTGCGAGAAATGGAACCTTCAATTCAGAAATATTCTTTGTAAAAAATATTTGTGAGTTCTATAGCATTTCCATTGTTTCTATCATTATGGAAATAGGCGCATTGTGGGGCGCGCAAGAATCTCAGAAACATTACGTACAGGTTACATCAGCACATAAACCTGGAGGTTCACGTCCACAGCATTACTTCAGTACGCATTGCAGGCAGTGATGTAACCACTGGCACTGGATAAAATAGCCGTTTCTTTTCGCGGTTTCAGAAGTTCGAGGTAAAAGTGCTAAAGCGAGATCACAATAAATCTTCATTGAGGTGTAAGTAGATATACTTGGGTCTATTTTCGTGTCGACCTCGCCGGTGTAAAGGTCGTCTCATGTCCAGCTTTCGTCAATTGTCATATTCGCGACGGTGACCTAGACTTGTTCAATGTCGTATTTGTTAATATTAGGCTCCGTAGATATTGAGGAGCATTCAATAGCGTCTCTAGCTATTGACAAAATATTGCTTACTTGAAAAGCTGACGGCTGTTATTACTTCTTAGAGAAAACCAACAAAAGATGCTATTGCAAAAATGCCTTACGGCCCTATATAAGCCGAGATTTCTGTCCTCGACTGTAGAAAGTGCCAACATAATGTTCGCAAAACGCGACATCGCTGCGTCGAAGCTCGTAATTTTTGTATTTAATTAACGCGCTGGTACTGATTGTTACTTGTCCAATTCATTAATATTCTCTTAATGATCCAATAATAATAACATGTCGTTATTAAATACACTTCTCGTATAATTAAATCGCAACTGAGAGTGAGGCGCGACACCGTGAATTTATCGAGAGTGCTCACAGCGCCGACTACATAATTTGTAATGACGCCTGTCTTGGCGGTCTCCTCTCACAACTAACAAAGGACAACGAAATCAAACTCTACAAATATCATAGCAAATATCGAATAATAAACACCGTTTAATATTTTGATATTGTGATCTTTCCTTGAGTCTGCGCCGCGTTCATTTCCTATCTCCTTTCTACCTTGCTCACCTTTGAGATCGTCGTAGCGGAACCAACTGAACTGACTCATTCATCATAATAAATAATCATATTTTTTTTACTTCTTAGTTTTTATATACTACTAGCGCCCGATATGCGATCATTGACAATTGTAAAGCAAGGGTAATAAGAACCATATTTTATTGAACGCCGTTCTCGTTAACTTTGTTATAGGTAACATACTTTCAGCGGTGGGTCATCGACACAGATATTAAACTCTGGTGCCTTTTTTCATTACTTTTTTGTTCGAAAGTGAAAATTATTACACATGTAGAAAGAGAGTTGGCAGATTTGTATACCGCGTTTTTGCGACTAAGTGAAAGTGCGTAGGTATATTAATAGGAAAATTTCGCATTTCCGCATACCGAGACGTGGAAGTCTGACTGAAGTTTTATGAGAAGAGAATTTGAATGAGCTGTTTCCAAAGTTTGGCTCCGCAGAATTGAGCCGGATCAAAGAAACCCGAGGGATTCACGAAACAGCTCAATATAAGATAAGCTATTAAGTTTTTGTAAGTAATGTAAACATAATATAAGTTCGTCTAACAAGCGCCGTTGTTTCGTTTCTGATATTAGGTGGATCTTCATTCAGAACTGCCCCAATATAGTTTAAATTTTAAAACTCCCGTAAGCATAAAAGATACTGTTAAAATATCACTTTCATTTCGTATGTGTCACTCTACATTTTTTTCTAATGAATTATTCTTTCACGCCTACCTACGCCAGTTTTTTTTTGCGTCGTTGTTATGAATGGGCCGGGATTGTGTTCTCGGGTGTGGGCCAGCATCATTCAACACGAACATTAGTCATAACACCCAGAAGTTCGAATATTTCGACGGTTTATGTTACAATCCGGTTTTGCATGAACTTTTTTTTTTTTTTAATCATGTGTATCCATTTTTTGTCTTTCATTTAGATATTTCGGTATCAAATCAATTCTCAAACTAAAGTTTCGGGGCAAACTACAGTAAAAAAAATTAAAAAAAACAACCTGCCATAAAGTTACTTGACTGTTTTGAACATAAATAATGGCCTCTCATCACAAATGACTGACACGAAACACCTAACAACGTACGCGGTAATGAAGCCATTTTACACGGTAACAAGGTTGCCACGGAAAATTGTATCATCTATGTTCGCAAGTGCGGTAACCCGGTGTCGCCTAACTATGTAATTGGAGACTGACGCTGCCATTAGCCGGGCAAACAACGACCCGTCCCGATGCCCCGGCAGCCTTATGGGATTTGTGGACGAAAGTGTCACGGACATCATAACGGCTATTGTTGACAATGCCTGAATATTTTAGAAAACGTCCGTCTGTCTGTGTTGAGTGAGCTTGGCTAACGGTTTGGGCAATTATGCTAAAACATGCTTGTTTATCTCAGGTGAGTATTGGTAGTTGTTTCTTGTTTTCGAATCTTTTTAATGCATCATCAATGGGTCATAACTTTGAGATGCGTCATACTTGCAAGGGTCTTCACCGGAGTCATGTGATCCAGTTCTAACTGAATCATGAATATTTTCTTAAACGATTGTTAATCTGTAATGTGCAGTCCCATCTATCCTTATAAACTTGTCTATTCCCACATTTCCAACCTAAATGCCAATAAAGAGTCTAGAATGTATAAGAACTCTGTACTTAGTACACTTTCTCACTTTCTTATTAGTCCAAGTCATATTAAAGGGATGTATAATAAAGTAAGTTTTTATAATTTAAACTTCAAACTGACCCACTTTTGTAACATTGGTTCTATAATGACACGCCACTCTATCATCATCAGTGTTTTGGTTTTATTATTATAAAACAAGTAGTTATTTATTTTTTTTTGTGCTTATTTCTAAGTCGCTCCGTAAGTAAGGCTTTCTTATAATTGATCTATTCCCATCCAATACCAAGAGCTAATACCATTTGGTATTAGTTTATTTCCGAATTTATTTTCTATTCCCAACGAGTACCATATTTTAAAACCAATACCAAAACAAGTTTGAAAAAATCAGGTACAGTCAGGTTCAGTAAAATTTAAATGCTTTGAGTGATTTTATGCAATGTTTAATCAAGATTAGGGTTTGAATATAAATCACATATTTATTTTTTCTTTTATTTTGTCATTTTTAGAGATTTAGAGATATTATATACTTTTATTTTACTATTAAAAGTCCAACAATTATAATATTATATATAAACTATCAAATAGTAGCAATTTTCAGTACCTACTTATTAATTAACTGTGATACTTACCTAGTATGTAAAAGTATAGAGTATAAAATATCACAGACTTATATTTATGGGGATGATATAATTGCGTATCTTAATAATAAATCACCTAAAAATTTGGCAAAAAATCGAATATGAATAGTTAAAGTACTGAAAATCTAACAAAATTATAAAATATCACAAATAATCAATTTTTAATGTAACAATGTTTTTGGCAAAAAACATCAAAAATTGTGAATTTACTTACAATCTAACAATAGTTATAAAATATCACAGATAATCAACTTTTAAAATAATTATGTAGCTTAGTAGTAATAAATCAGCATTTTTTTTTTGCAAAGACATCAAATATAAATAATTTGCTAACATTTAAAAGTAGTACTTACGTATTTTTAAGTAGGTAATAATCAGCTTAATTTTAAAATTTCACCAAATAGAAGTTAGAGCCTTAATTTTTCTAAACAATGACCAACGCTAATTTTCTGTTCACGGAGTTGGTCAGTAACGTATGTGATCCACCGATTTTCCGCTATAGTTTCCGTTGCACGTCGCTTTGCGTCAGGTGCATTGGTCATGTATTGATTAACAACCACTGATTGCAAATCTGCGTCTTCTTTCAGAGCTTTTAGAAGCTGATATAAATTGGCAAAACTTTGTGTAGCTGAGTGTACAAAAAGTCACGTTTTGGTATTCGTTAGTAATAGATTTTTTATTTAAAAAAATGTGGTACTCGTTGGGAACAGAAAATAAATTCGGAAATAAACTAATACCAAATGGTATTAGCTCTTGGTATTGGATGGGAATAGATCTTATAATTTAATAAACCATTTCATAAATATAATACAGTTCTGTTATATGAGTGACTATCTTCTACGAATACCAATCCGCAAGAGTTCATACAATAGCCTTGCTGTTTCTGGAAAAGGGAATGCTAGAATATTCTTGCATCTCCCCACCTCTCTATCATCAAAACCAAAGTGTGTCAATAACTCAGCTCTGAGATCTTCGTTCCGGGCACACTCCACCATGATGTGAAGAACGTCTTATACTTTCCCACACTGTGCAGTTGGGAGAAGGAACATTTTTCATTAAATATGCGAACTTATTTAAGGGGATACTCGTATGTCCAGAAAGAAGACTGAGAGCTGTAAAATTTTCAGTTCTGCCATAAAAAACAAACAAAATAAGTAGTAAGCCAGTCGCCACTTTTCTGTGAACTGCTCTAATTTTCAGTCTGCTCATTGTGATCTTTGGGTTGTGGCTGGCGGATTCCAAGGGTCAATGTTTTTTTTCTTCCCTGTATGTACTCGAGCTTCTGTGCGATTCCAGAGAACAGTGGCCAATTTATCGGCCCTTTCAATGTTGTGCACACTTTTATATCCAACCTTTTTCATAAAATTCCTCGAACGAATATTAAACTGAAGTTTTTTCTGAAGGATTTTCCTCTGGGCAGCTTTTATTTTAATAACCGTCATGTACACATTTTAATCCGCACTTCCAAATTAATCACCCTTAATGAACCACCAGCTGAATCTAGCTAGATCCCGCAGCATTATTATGTACCTAACCAGTTGCCGACAACTATTAGCAGTTGCTCATTAACAACGGTGGCTGCAAACCAGTCGTTCGTGCGGTATGTATATTTAATATGAGATGTAATCCGACCAGATCTAATTGCTAAGTTAAATGATAATGAAACGGGACCACGAGCCCGTTTTGAAAGTGGTTCTTATTCTTGGAACGCCTTTTTGTGATCTGTTCGTGGTAAAAAGTGGTAAGTAGTCGATTGTGTCCATTATCCTTGTGTAGGATTTGTGGTGTGCCATATTTTTTATGTTTGCGACGCTTTTCGAGTCAGAACTCAGAGCAAATGACTACGTATACGCTGCGTCACTGTGGTTAGTAAATGAGGTCTCAATGTACATATTCATTCAACATTTCATCTAAGTGCAAAAATTCAGTAATACATGGAAATAGTAGATCAGTTATTATGTTTATCTAACGATAAGAATAGAGAGACCCGATTTTCTTTTACCTTATCAGTAATTGTAAGCGTTCAAAATAACACATAATTATCTTGATAAATGTAATATATACGTCAGTTAGTTATTGATGACCGATTTCGCTCTTCTGACGTCACTATCACTCGATTCGCAATTAATATAAGGCCTCTAATATAAGTTTAATTACCGATAAATAATTAAATAACCAAAAAGCTAATTTTTTGTCGGATATGTAGATACTGTCATTGATTTAGGCTCATTTTACAGTAGCGTGCATAGCAGCCGATGTCTTATCTTTCATAACTATCCATCATTGATTCTCGGTTATTCCCGTTCGCATTATGCTAATCTTGTCCAAGATAAAGGGAAAAAAAATGATATTTCATTTCGTCGATACAACTTATGGTAATTATGGCTCCCTACTCGAATCATTTCCTTTACATTGGTAGAATTCGGAGCGAAGGACCAAGAAAAAATACCACTTCAACAAGATGCACCTACTTAATTCGTTTTCGATGATCCTAAGGAAATAGATAAATATATCGTATTCCGAGGCTGTGAAAATAGCTTAGAGTACCTATATAACACTGGAGAAGCCTTACGAATACTTCAAATGTTCTAGTACGTTCATAAAAACTACTTTCAAATCGATTCTAACGCACTTCGTAAATCGTTTTAAAGGAGCGCGGAGCTCCGTGAAAATGCCTAGCTGTGCTGTTAAATTCTTTAAAAAGCGTTCAAATACGTCAAACTTACATAAATAACTGAATAACCTTCCATATGTTAACATTTTTTTATAATCTTTAGATGTTTTTATTGAAATTTTAAATCCTAACCTCATAATATATTTCGATTTTTCATTCGATTCAACCATGATTCACAAAACGTAGCATGAATCGAGTATTTTCCTTACATTGCTTCTGTGTCGTTACCGAGTCTTGCTACATCTCGTTTTTGTGTTCATAAAGATCAAAATACTTTTCTTTTGCATTACGAAAATATCCGTCAAATCAGCAAAATGTACGCGCACTTGACATGCGATTATGTCCTTTAGTAAAAATGTTAACGAGACTATCGTAGGGTTGAGGTCATGTTTGAAACCAAAATTGACATGTCGATAATTTCTTAGTAAGAATTACTTAGCAATTTTTATTGTTTATTTTTTTTTATTGTTCAATGTTTTATAACTTTCATATGTCCAGTGATTACAGTGACAGCTCGGCCCCGAGTCAACTGGGCTCGAATAATAATACCAGATACTACGTCGTCAAAACGCCAAAAAAAGTGGTCTGTACCGTCGGCATGAAAAGTATCGACCTATATCTTTTAAATTTATTGTTAGAATGTATTTATTTAGTTTTTTGAATAAATGTAATAAACATACTAAAAAAAAAAAAAAAGTAAAAAGTATAAATATACTTTAAATGAAATTAAATGCTTGTTCTGCAAAAAAAAAGGATTATTAATTAATTATTCATATAAGCAGAAATTAGAATCGCAGAAATCGCCTTCTTGTCTTTTATATTCTAGTTCTAATCAATTGTAAATTCGATGTGCAAGAGTGAGATAATACTTTTCTATTGTCATCAGATAGCCGATATGTGTAATTTTCTTCGCAAAGGTACGCTTGTGTTTTTTAGTCCAAACAATTTAAAAAAACTAATGAACTTAGGCTTATTATACAACATGTAGGTAGGAAATAGGCGTGGTATATAATTATTTTTTAAACCAAAATCTTCAGCAAACAATAATCGTACTTAATGATTTATTTTAAAATATCGATTTTCTGCCTGGCCGTAAAAATCACCGTAATCGGGAGTGAAATATCTGATATATCATTATTCGGGTCTAGTTGACTCGGGCCGAGCTGTCACTGACCCGAAATCGTTAGAGCCGTTTTCGAGAACGTGATTACATTATATATATATATATATAATATATATATATATATATATAATAGGTAAAATATTTCCCGTTTAATAGTATGGGATATACAAATACCAAAAGGCACTTTTAACTTCTAACACCACTCAGAACTTCGCAAATCCACTCGTAACAATTCCCCAAACTGGGATTAGTCAGACAGAAGTTGTTGACATTTGTACTGGCATGTCGACACAAGTCACACAATAGTTGTAGGTATTGTTTCCAAAATATTGCGACAACGTCGAACACCGACATAATGCAGATGTTATGTTGATGAATACATGCACGGATTCAAAACTTACAAAAGGACGCTAGGATTCTTTTTTTGGTTTCGTGAATCGCATAACTGATGACGAGGCTTATAGGCACAGCCAGTTAGACTTTTATAATTTCTACAAACTGTCTTTTTATAATAAATAAGTTTAGAAGCTTAAATCTTCTACAGCCTGGATATACCATACAGAATTAAAGCATTACTCCGTCTTTACTAGCCAATCAGAGGCTTTTGAATTACCCCTATTATTAAATAGGGGTAATTCAAAAGCCTCTGATTGTCATATTAATGACTGCGACATATTGGCACAAAATGTCATAATAAGTAGTCACATTTTCACAACAGACGCTTTAAAAAAAACCCGAAATTTCCAATTTGTTTTAATAAATAGGGCCCTGGTAAGCTGAAACCCTCTGATTGGCTAGTAAAACCGGAGTAATTCTTCCGGCTGTTGAGCCTTCTCAACTTGAGTTATATATATAACACACGAAATAGCAGCCTGTAGAAATTAGACACTTCTGGTCTCTCTTCGTTCTGCTATCTATCACTTGTTATTGTGCAATACCCATTTACTTGCTAGTGGCTTTCAGTTTCTCATATACTTATCTAATGCTGCTAAACTGCGCGTAACTACTTGGATTTTTTTTGAATATAAAATTATATACTTTTACTGAAAGTTCGCCGGTGATCCCTAATCTCTAATCTAAATCGGATTGTAACTTTTTTATCATCCTTAATGCTGGTTTTTTTGTTAAACTAAAATTACTCTCATCTATAAACTCATGCACATACTTTCAGATAACAAACTTTTTAGTGCAGGTCTGTTATAATTCGTCATATCTGTAAATAGGCAAAAGATTATCCTAACTTTGTAACTGATGAGAGATAAATGACTGAAAACCATTAAATGACATACTTAGGTACACATGAATTGAATGTTCAGTGGGCAGGGGCACAAGAGATTTGCTTCACCTCTAAGACTTAAAAATAGCTTGGCGAACAGAATAAAGAAAGCCATGATTGAAAGAAAATGTTGATGCAATTCCACAGTTACCTAGTTGCATTAAATGAAAAAAAACGCTAGATGCAGCCAAAACATGTTCAATTACAAAAAACTGCAACAGTAAATCGTGCCAAACTGAACAATTTCCACGGCTGCGTCCAGTTCGTTATCATCTGCGGGCTGTGGGCTGTGGGCCAGACACGCGGCAGACGAGAGAAAGGCGTGACTCAAAGGTACGGTGCATTGACTCGTTACGTGATCGATGTAGGAACTTAGGAACGTCTGGTTACAGCCTCAGGAACTCCAAAATAAAAGAGCGAAGTGTATTGTACACAGAAGCGAGAGGAAATGTAACATCGATTAAAAAGTTATTTTTAAAAGCATCAATGAGTCAAGTTATCCGTCTGGCGATTGAATAATCGGGAGTAGGTACTCTTACCTGTTTAACTGTTGCGGTGATGCCTTTAACCGCAAGCATACTTTGCACGTTACGTAATAGGAAATTCTTATTATTTGTTTGTTTATGCAGCAGTGGTTCGTTACAGGAAAATCTCGTCTTAATTTTGAATAGAACTGCCCGCATGTTTCAATTGTTACCATTTTTATGTTCGATATCTTAATTATTTTACCATAAGGAAAACTCAGACAAGAAAAACGAATCCATTCATCAATGGCGCCTAACATAAGGTGACAAATTCCAAGATGACAATACTATTTTAAACAGTGACATCATCCTAAATGACATTGAAAGAAAAACTCATTAGCACATTTGCCAATAAATCCAAGAATCTATGTCACTATGGTGAGCAAAGAATGCTGAACTGTAGTTATACGCGCAGTCTTGTAACAAACTTTCATTTGTTCAAATCAACTATTGATAACTGACTCAGTGATGCAAACTCTGACACCATCGGCCTAAAAACCGAAGTGGTGTCGCGAATGGAATGGCAGAGATCACAAACTATAGGTAAGCTGCTATGAATCATCTCCTACACAGCTTATTGATTTATCAACACCCACCGCCGTGCTCACATAGTTAGCGTGTGGGAAAGTCTCAATACCCAGTTCAGTGTTAAAGGTCTAGAAAGCAAGTTCACGAGGTTAAGTAGCCTTATTAAAATAAATGAAATGGGAAATTGTGCTGCCATCGGCATGTTAGTCAGGTGGGACCTTGGGAATTAATCCCCGCCCCCTAATTTTAGGTAAAGCTTTCAAAAACTTAAATAACACAATCTGTATTTACTTAACGGCAATTTTCAAGGTTGTTAATTTAGTATACCGGTAGGTACTGGTTTAACGTTAGAAATATTAAACACATGTTATTAACATTTTGACTGGTTTCAAAATAATATCTAGCCTCTATTTTCCCCTCTACTTATTCATAAAAACTGTTGACTTAGCGCTAAACTTCCTTTCAGAAAAATCCAATATCTAAGTCCAAATAAGAGATAGGTACGCTATTGAATTAACAAGATAGCAAGTTTTTGCTTGTAATACTGTAATATTCTGGTCTATAACGACTTGTATGTAAGCTGCAGCAATGAATGTGACCAATGGGCCGTGACAATATCGCCGTTTGCCGGATCTTGGGCACTTGTCCCACCGAGGAGCGACAGCGAGCCATAAATAACGGAAACACTAAGAAGCGACTGTGTTCTGGGGATAGCTATAAAGTACAGAACAACATGGCTAGGCGAAAGATGAACGAGCAAGCTGCAGTCCACCGGAGAATTAATGCGCTGTCACATCTCGCAACAAGTTACCTAGTATTTTTTGCTCGCTTTCAGAGCTACAGTCCCTGCAACAAGGCATTAAAGGTGAACCGTCAACCTTAACACTGAAACGAGCCATTGTACATTTCATAACCTCGTTAGCTTGGCTAACGCTCTCTCGCTGGCAGTGTGGCAAGTGCCCATAGCATTCCAAACTAGCTAACTAGAATAAATAACACGTGTACTTGTCTATTCAGCTTCTATTCTATGTTGATCGGGAATTTGCAATTGATATTGCAAATTGTAGGAATTAACCTGGAAACGATGGAATGAGATTAGTTTACAGTGCGACGTAATAGAATTTAAATTCATTGTATATTGCTCGTAGTTCTGTTGTATGCAGTTGCTTTGTATACATAGTGCATAGTAAAAAGAAACATTAAGATAAAAATAACATGAAAGAATGCTTTAGAATGGGTAATTTTCGCATGTGTGTTGCTGTTTATTTAACAACTGCGCGAGGGAATTTTCGTACCATTTTGTTAAATCCTATCGTTACTACCCATCCTTAAAAGTGCCACACAACACCATGAATGTTTCATACCAATCTTGCTACCTTCCTTACATGAACCAACCTTGAGCCTATTTAAAAAAAAAAAGATTGTTGTTTACCTGTCGAGCTTCTTCAGCTCAAATGAACTAATATGTGAGCCGTTTGTATGGCGACGACCCTCGGTATTTAACACTTACCCATTTCATGCCTTTAGGCTGTACCTCTCAATGTTTTGATGAAGGAACTTTATTAACCTAAGGAAAGAGATCCAAGGCGTTTTTGATGTTTTAGCTTGTCAGTATCGTGACTGTATCGTTGAATTCCGAAATTTTCTTACGGAAGCGTGAGTCATTTAACTTTCTGAAACCAAACGAGTATACTTCGAGATCTTTATCTTTGCACATATCGGAACTGGGATCAAAAGCGTTTCCGTTTTTAACAGATGAGCGTTTTCCTGTCTCAATGTAATTCCAAGACACGTCGACAAAGGAAATTGAAAGCCTGGTTTGCGAGCGCTTTCATTTACAAGTTTCTTGACTGTTCTTGACTTTGAAACTAATATAATAAAGCTGATAATAGCTGATCTTATACTATACATGACATACATACTTAGTCATTTTAATCCTGTCAATCTGAACCTTTGCTGTTCATATCCCCATCTATAATTGGGTTAACCACTTAGATCCTCGTAAAGCCAGTTTCTTTGTAGCATTTTATGCACGTTTTGTTGTATATTCCAAAACAAACAGGACTGCGAAGGGTTGCGTTACAGATCAGGTTGAAGGCGCCGATAAATCGCCGGGCGGCGAGGCAGCTGACCGCGCAAATTGCAGCGTAGGCGATGCATTGCCTTGCATGTCCTGCTGTGTATATTATAAGACGGCACGGTTTTGTTATTGGAATTACTTAGTTTTAAACCATTTTGGCTAAAGGTTCTTGAAGTTCTATTCCCAAAACAAAAAGCTCAGCTTTTAGTTTTGGGAATAGAACTATTTTAAGCGTGTTAAAATAAAGCAGTCGATCGCTTTTTGCACGACGCAAACACTTGTCTTTAATCACCATCGCATGTAGGTTCTAGGCACTATCATTTACAACCTTTTTAGTCGGAATATGCTTTCATGAAAATAACTCCCATAAAGAATCCACTTCATTCGTTTTAACGCTTTAAGTCGATACCTCGCCCCACAAGAGAAATGCTTGTTCTGAACATCTGGTATCGCTTGCTTGAACATACATCGCTTACAAAGTGTACAAGTAACTTATATTAAACACAACTAATTTATATCTCAATTAAAAAGTCACGCTTGGAACGCACTAGCGACATTTAGATCTTTAATAAGTCTGTTCTCAACATACACCGGTTGCGAAGCTACCTAACGGGCTGAGATATAATTAGGTATTAACTTAAAGTATTTCAGAGTGGTGTAATTAGTATGACCATTTACAAGTTAATTGGATCAGCACTATGCAGTAAATATTTTCCACTGGATCGCTGTGTAACAGTCTACCTTTCTTCTGTCGCGTTTAACAGCTTCGTAAAGACAAGTATGACTAGCGCGCTTTCTACTTGTTTGTTAGCTGGAAATATTTCCTAATCAGCATTAAAGCTTAATTTTATAACTTTTATAGTTACTTTCAATAACATACGTCAATCTTGATTAATGTAGTTAGAAATATTATGTACGAGTGACAGAGTAATCTCTAGCACATCTTCGCGACTTGCCTTTTCTCTTTTAACTGATATATCGTATATCTTTTTCCAATTCTATTCTTGTCTTGCACATATTTATTAAATAGATAGTAGAAGTTACAAGATATAGTTGGTCAAAGTTCCCATTCGTATTATCGGGAGCGATTGGGAGCGGACGCGCCCACGACTTGTCTGTGCATTGTGCACGCTATCTAGTTGTGGAATCCGGTACATTTTCTTTATTGTAATTTATCGATGTTGCTTCTCAATACATAGATTTATGATTGCTTCGCTATTTCTATGTTGATTAGGGATAAGTTATTGCTTTTATTGTATTAGAAATTCTTAAAGTAAGTAAGTACATCATAAACTTTACTAGTTTCTTCTGTAGCTCTATCCAATAAAATTATGTACTTGAATTTCCAAAATAATGTTATTCTCCTCCATATATTACTCGACGCTAAAGGAAAGCCGTGACTTGCGAAACTACCTACGTTTTATCTTCAACTCCCAGAATATTCACTCAAAACTAATATCGTATTCAACACAATCAAGCCTGAAATAACTCCCGACGTTTCAATGCTCCGTAAAAATTCCTTCGTCGAAGTGCAGTCAGTAGATTACTCATTTTGGAATTTCACAACTCCTGGTCTTGAAGCAGCACGGTTACTCTTACTATCAACATTATTAACCTTAATTATGTATTTGGGGGGGAGACCTGGTGGCCTGAAATACAGGCTTCGGCTTAGCTTAGGCACCAGTCTCCCACAATATTTTTTCTTTGAACCCATAGCTGGACAATATTGTTTATTGTTATTATTTTGTAAGGATATTGTGGTGAGAAAATAAATATATTATTATTATTATTTAAATGTCTTTGACAAATCTCGGGACCCTGGTGTCCCGGACCTTTGGAAGGCGTACGAGGAGCCGAAGCCAACTCGCAGAGGCCCGTTAGGCGTTTTTAATGAATTATTATTATTATTATTATTAGATTTAATTTCCTAGCCAATTCATTCCTCAAAGTTGTATTTGAACTCGTCTCATTTAAGTACCAGAATTTTTCGGAAAATGACGTACCTACTACCTAGCTTTAATAAAGAATTGTGGTCGATAAAGAACCCGGGCAGTTTGGTCCCCAAAATAGTGTACCTACTGATGACTTATTTCTGTCTAAACTTCGTAAAGTACAGTCACAACTCCAACTCATATTTGCACCTCCACAAGTCTGACTCACTAATCACAATTTCGCATCAGGCTTCCCTCAGAGCGTCTTAACGAGCGAAATATGTAGTGTATCCTAATTAAGTATACGCTGGGGTGATTTGTAGTCGCCGTTTATTTAAACCGAGTTATTTATAGCACGCCTTAGCGTTCTCGCCTCTCCCTTCCACGCGACACAGTATAACCTTTTTAACAATCATGAGACGAATCGCACACTTGTGCATCAGACATGTTTATAAGGCTTGGATATGTTAATGCGTTGAAATTGGGAGTCATGTCTGTGTGTCAAGATATAAAATTCTGAGGCCTCAGCAGTTGTAATATAGGACCCCAAAGAACCTAACAGTAACTTCAGCGTTGAAACTTTTGAAGACACGTTTATATCCACCACATTCAGCAACAGCTGTCGTTTGTGATTCCGAAAATACGAGCTCTGTTTATTATCTAATTCAAACTGTCTGAAAACTTCTTGCGGTTCCGACAGGCAAGTTCAGAATGTCAAGGTCATGAAAATTGCAATTACGTTAATATCTAAGTATACGCCTAGGTGAAGTAATAGGTACAGACATGCAAATAACGTGAACGATGGGGTTCCAGACGAGGCGGTGTTCTTGCTAAGCCAATTTGCGTCGCGTCTTCCAGTTGTTTTCACAAAACGATTTGTGGAGTTTGTGCCAGACCTGAATTCCTACTACTACCAGTATACTGCCAAAAAGGCTCTATCTTTAATTTTCTCAATGCTGTAATCAGAATTATGCTATAGAAACAAATAAGCAAATAGTTTCGGAGAGCGTTGAACGTCGAACCCATTGTTATCTCCATCTGTCACAATTTCAACCCGAACAAACGATAACTTTACTTTTTCGACCTTCAAGTCGAAGCCAAATCCTATCATGCAAGACTCAATTAGTCCAAAAGAAAACCACCAGTAAACCCATAAAAATAACTATTAAAACGCAACCCAATGTCGTCTTTGATTAACAATATCCTGGCGTGCGGCGGGTTCGTGACAATGCGCTATAATTTGCATCAGCTCAAAGGAAATATGAACTAAATTATAAACGGTCTAAATGCCTGCTCATCAGACAGTTTGACCTCGTCGCTTACTATTAATGATGTTCTGTCCATCGCTACTGCTTATTGGACACGCGACTTGGAAAAAAGTGCACGTTAATCAATGGTGAAATTAAATGGCCTTTTATAATGGTTCTTGTACCTAGCATGATAGATTCCATTGTTTTCCTCCTATCTTGGAAGGGAAGATGTAGTTAATCTTCCCTTTCAAAATCACATCCTGGAAGGCTTGAAAACTAGTTATGAAATTGATAACTATGAAACCAGCAAGTGACACGTTCTTGTCAAATTGTAAACAAATTATGATGCTAAGTAATGGGTAGCAGTGTCCAGCTGCGTAGCAACATCCTAAGCGATCTCTAATTGCTAGGCAATCATGGCATTAACTTAAGGACCTCCTTCGAGGCAGTCGATTAATAAGTTACGTTGACACTTACTAACGTGATGCACTAAAGACAGCTATTTCCTTAATTGCTGTCAGTGTCTATGTGTGTGGTCTAAGCGTTCGCTAACCTTTTTGTGTTGACCTTTGTATTTAGGGCGCTGAACTATTTGTATAGCGCGACCACAGTTTGTGATACCTATCTTTACCAGCTGGTGGTATTTACTATAGCGGTTCAGAGGTTTTATCAAGGAAACATTAAAGTTTAATAATGACTATAGGAAACAAATTATAGAATGCCCAGAATTACTGACGTCTACTTATTAGATGTTATTAAACTCCACACCAAAAACTGCCTCAAAAATACAAAGGTCTTTGGGTTCATGATAAAGACGACATTGTTTGCCTCATATCACCTGAAGATGCTGCGCATAAAACCGATATATCTATAATGATATAGTCAGTTTTCTTAGTAAAGAATCTGGGTACAAGAATCTTAACGATTAAAACCCACCATTCCTGAACCGGTGGGTTCAGGAATGGTGGGTTTTAATCGTTAAGATCCCCATAAACGAAGCCATATTCATGTGTTGTGCGCCATTAGCTCCCAATGAAGCGTTTACATGGTAATGTTACGGAATTTTCTCATTGTACCTATTAATTGTTGTCTAAGTATAGACTCCATTAAACAGTCATCGCCTTCAGCGTGTTGGGAATGCTAAGTCGTTTAGAAACAGAATAGATAGGCACAGAAGGTTCACTCCTGCGCCTATACTTCCGCACTTAAATGCTGAAGGAATCTAACAATCATCTCTCATCATCACGCATATGCGACTGCTGTGTTGTCCAATTTTTCGGTTCCCGTTTTTGCTAGTGATTTAGGCGATCGTTGCAGTGTAACAGCTATTGAAAGGTGGTAGACCTGAATAATTGACGAATCATTTCAAAAGATTGCAAAAACTGTGTGAACTGTGAAGAAAATAAAAGCTTAGGGCAGATAAATCATCAACTTCTAAAGATGGACTTCCAACGTAAATGGTTTTGCAGCGTACCTAAGGACCAACAAGTGCAAAACACGTGTTAGCCTTCTTCACTTCCTCATTGTCGGTGTAAAAGCTAGGTGTCGTCACCTCGTGAATCATCGTCAGCACCTAGATATTAACTCCGAGTATTCTTATGAATAACAATTGAACAACTAATATGGATTTTTCGGTCTAGTTATTTCGTTTGCCTTTGACGTAGCAGGTCAGGCGTACAACTAATCTTATTTGATTAATAGAGTACAAATTGTCGTATGCTTTATTGGTAGGGCTATATTGCTACGCGGTTCTAAGAATATTCAATATCTATGAGATGAGAAATATTAAGGGTCGGAAGATAGGCCAGCTACGCAGATACATTATATTAGGATATTGAAATCGTATTGCAGCACTCATCTACTTGCTAAGCATAGATATTTATGGTAATTGCCTTTACAAGAAATCTATTCGATAAGATTGGTTCTTCATTGTAATGCATAAGCAAATAGATTAGGGACCTACCTACAACTAAGCTATGCAAGAAATAATTGCATTCTATTCTGCTTTTGTTGCCTTTCGCTAGCAGCTATGAATAGTAAATTACTATCTGCCTGCCTGGATGAACGGACAAATCGATCAATGATCAGCAGAGAGATGGGTACAGGTTAATATAGATTTGAATCAAACTCAAGTTATGTACAGCCAACATAAAGTATCATAGAAACTGTAACCACTGGTAATGCTAATTCTAAGGTCGTATAAACTAAGGTGCATAATATAACCTATTCACCTTATTAGGTAATCCGATAACTGACATCTAAAGGCTAGTTCCGCGTACATTATTACCGATGCAATTTAGCCACAGAAGCAACTTACCTGTAACCATTTAACTTAAAGAAACAGAAGTACCACAACTTGTACCATGTATTTGATTGCCAAATTTTAATTGTGACGTAATTATTTAATAAATGAAAATCACAATATAACGTAAATCTAGTAAACAGTTAAATGTCAAGTAAAACTACATCTTTCAGACAACTGAAAGATAAGAAAGAAAGATTAAATATTTAAATTTGTGGCGGCATCTACATCGCCACATGCGAACTACGCATCAAAGAATTGACGTCACACAACATCCTGACGTCACACAAATCCTGCATCGCGCAATTAGAGTTTACCGCGCGATGGACATATACAAGCTCCCGATTTCAACCTCTGGGAAGTTGACCAGACGGGTGACGTGTCTGGTGGGCATTTGCCCGCCAGACACGACACCCGTCTGGTCAGAAGATCCTTCCTTTTCTAAAGAGGATGAGTGAACTTTACACCCTGTTCCTCATACCGTTAAGTTGGTGACCCCGAGTATGAACGTCAACGCAGCCTTCGTGCAACTACTTCAGAGTGACGAACCACAGCTGGCACTGCGAAGCATCGCACTATCGACCTCCGGTCTCCGGAGGGGAGTTATGTGGCGGCATATGCATCAAAGACCTGACGTCACACAAATCCTGCATCGCGCAATTAGAGTTTACCGCACGATGGACATATACAGGCTCCCGACTGCAACCTCTAGGCAGTCACCCGCCAGACACGACACCCGTCTGATCGGAGGATCCTCCCTTTTCTAAAGAGGATGAGTGAACTTTACACCCTGTTCCTCATACCTCTTAAATTAATTGATTAAATATTCTTCTGACCTTTAGAGTACTGAGTGCATTTCAATGGCAAAACTCTCACATGCAACTCAGACCAGAAACAACAGTACTAGAACAATCGTTACAAAACTTGAATAGATTCTGTACGGCCCCTAGTAATCGAACTATCAGTCGAGTGGAGCATTTATACCTTTCAATTGAGTGCTACCTACAGTTTACACCAGCAGCAAGCAAGGTGTGTAGGTCTGATTCATCGTCACCATCTCTGGCATGTCCATGATTCACACCATTAGCTGTATTGTTTACGACCTGACAACACGTGTAAATGGAGATTTTTATAATCAACCATGTTTGGAGAATATTAATTTTCGCACTTGTTTTCCATGACGAAGTGGATAGAAATAAAAAACACAGTTTACAAACATTCGTAAAGATTAAAGTGGAGAACGATTACTAAGGCAAATGATTCACTCAAAATAATAGAGTCAACATTTGAATTTTACTATAGTAGTCCAAATAGATGGATAATAGTTTTGGAATCGAATTTAACTTGCAAACTTTGCCAATGGTTCAGAACCTACCAAGGTGTACTTCGCTAATCCATGTACAGACATCGAATGTGTTCGTTTTCACAAGTCTTACGTTTAACTACTAGTAAAATACAGGAACCACACATTAGAAAACTACATAAATTAATTCAAGTTAGAGTTGCGTTTTACCATTCACTAGCGATCTGGAAACCCATCGGTTTATTGCGCTCATGACCTCGACGGTACCAACGCACTCGCTATTAAAGTTCACGGCTACGTGAGTACGTACGAAGCGCGTAATTTTGAGCATCCCATAAATCGAATGGACGTGGGGAAATGTACTTATATCTATATTTCTAGAAGAGATCCCAATGCAGAGGTCATTGCCAAGGTCAAATCCAAAGATACGATAACAAATTGGCTATTTTATTGCATGCGAGTGTCGCAACGACCTGTTTCCTTTAGTTGAGTTTTAGGAAAATACACAGGATGTCAACTGAAGCACCAAATCATACGAGACGGATTGGTTCAGGTATCCTGTTCGGAATGAATGGATTGACTCTTATTCTTACAATCTTTGCCAGTTTCAATGTGACTCCAACCTTTCTGTGTGTTTCTGTGTCTTTGTACGTATCATTACACCAATATATCCTTTCTCATGTTTCAAGCTTCCTGTATATCATAAAACCCATACCCGCCCGGAACAGATCAACCATTGATACAAAGCCCATGCTTGATCACAGCTATCCCCCATATTTTTTTATATATATGCAATACAAACAGCACATGACGTGAACGGAAACATCCTAACCAAACAGACTGGGATTATAACACAAATTGAAATATGATTCAGTTCCATACAATGGTAGGTGAATACTAATCGCGGGATATACGTAAGAGACGATGAACTTGTATGGGTCTGCGGTAGTTTTCCCATATTATGACAATATGACGTCTGTATATCTTTATTGAAGAACTTCAGGGTCAAATATTACTTATTGAATTTTTTTTGTTGTTCCGGTACTTATTGCTACAAAAAGATATTTTTATCATATTATAGTGCTTAGACATTTATTTGAAAATTATTTACAGTTTTAATCAAATGTCAATCGTTGAGAGTTCGTTGGCCACAGTACAATGCTATTTAACCTGTAGTGATTTTATTTGTTCCTACAATACACGTATATCATAATCTGTATAAAAAACTTCAAGTCAAGTACCCACTAGTTTTTTCTCATAACATATTGAATAACAACATAATTTTTTGAGAGTGAGTAAAAAGTCGGCGCCGGCGCATGAAAAGCGTATCGATCCAAATTAGACTGTGCCAGAAGGTTCACTTATCCATTGTACAGACTGCTATACCAACCCCAAGCACATTCCAAAAGCCATTCGAACAATTATCATAATCTCCAATGGTTCCCCAATGACCCATTTTACCATCACTTCAGCTAGTATTTATGTAGTATATGTATTACAAGTTGTTGACATTAAGCCTTCTGTACTTTCTTATATTGATGTTCCCAGTCATTGACATGACTCATTAATCACGATCATTGATCGGCCAACTCCGTTGATCATCTGTCGTAAGTCGGTGCCTTGTGAATATAACTGTGTGAGTAGTGAAAATTGTTTTGAGATCAAACCAGTCATCATGGGAGAAACTGTTGACGGTACCTCGTTAAAGTAATCGATATATCTGTAGTACTTAGATGCTTTTTAAGTAGAAGGTTTAAAACTACTGCGCATTTGATCAATTTAGATATCGGTTTGTGCATAATGGCGCCAGTAAAATTGTCAAGTCATCTAAGTTCTTAAAAATCACAAGATTTACATATTTGTCACTATACCTAGAAGTGTAGCAGGAAGTATTTTTAAGTCTATTTATGATCCTGTTGATCTTGAAACAGAACTTATTCTGATCACCGCTTCACCTAATGAAAGTTATGTCTAGCAAAATATTGTCTTTAAACTAAGAATTTATATCGTTAAAGTTAAAGTGCCTGTTAATAACCACCATTCCTTTTATTTTCCAGGTAAGAATACCGAATCCAGATTCCAGTCAACCAAATGCCGCAAAAAATCAGTATGTAACACTTTTAAATACAGAGGACAAAATAGAAACCGTACACAGGTCGATAATCTTCAAAGCAGTAAGGCCATTTGCTGCAATGATTTCATACACTCATTACGGTAATCAGGACAATGAGTCATCGCACTAGAGCGCATCAACCTACTTGTAAATCTAATTTTGATTATATTCATGGCCAAATGATTTGGTTTGAAGTGGATTGAATTTGCAATAGGATATAACTGCAGTTATAAGAAAGAAAAACAAAAATTCGGAACAGTTTTTTTTGTTAGTGTGAGTAAGTAACGGAAAGCAGTTGCGGAAAAACCACAACATAAAAATAAGAGAATTAAGGTATTTGTTTATGTTACCATGTTGCTATTATAAACGCTTGATATAATCATTTAGTAGCCCAGGTCTCATAAGACACGCATGCTCCAAAATTGCGTGGTCACTATTTAACCTGGTAATGTAATAACGTTTAGGAGCCTTAAACATTTTACCTGCGGTTTCTAATCCCACCGGAGCCAAGTTGGTAACTTTATTAATCCCTAAAGTAATTGAACAAAAAAAGAGGGATATTTCCCCACGGATATTAATATTTAGTTTTGGGCTGCCTCTTTTAGTTCGCAAAATGTGTTTGTATACTTTACTACGTATATATAAATCTGATCTGCCAAGTTTTACAATTTCACACAGTAGCTCTGACGAAATTGGGTGAGTTAACAAGCAAACTTATGCAATTACAATATTAGTTTTAACAACGCTAGTCCAATGTTAGCATAGGAGTTACGTAAATATGCAACTCACTTCCACGGAAATGACAAATTCGAACGCGTATTTCGATCTGGCTCGAGGCTCTGGATCGAGGCCTGAAGGAACTGAATTGACTTAGTAATAAAATACAAGCTGGCCAAGTGTCGTATGTGCATAGTTCATTAAGGTTTCCCCGATTGGGTCAAGTTTAACTTTAACAAACTCGTTCACCAATACTTCATGCTTTACCCGTGCTCCTCTCGCAATGGCGTTTCATTAAAAAAAATTATTGATTTACGAGCATAGGAGTGATTTATGCTCTCAATCAAATCTCTACAAATCAATCGTTTAAAAAAATTGCTGATAAAATTGGTCCATTGGGATTTGATTTAGTAACAATTCACTGATACACATACTATTCGATTTTGATTTGCTGTATTTCTACGTTAAATTCAAATTCATCGTCGTGTTTTCATTTCATTTTAATCTTCTTTATTTAATGTATCACCAATATTAAAGACTAGACAGTATTGTATTTATATCAATATCAAACAGGATCTAACTCCCTCCGTACATCCTTCTAATCGTTACCCGAGTAGACATCCAACATCCATCAATAAATTCTCAATTTATTTGTATTGCATGCTGTCTGTTGAATTATTCATCATGGCATCTCCGGCTTCGCACCTCGCAGTGTTAACGATCGCCGATACGTTCTCAACTCTATTCTTTGACAAATTGGGGTGTAGGACTTTATTATTGGGTTTCACAGGAGATGGGAGATCTCGTAATTAGAGTAGTAATTAGATTCTCGTAGTTATTATTTAGCCCGTGACTAAATAATAACAGCCGCATGGGTCGATCCAAGGTTAAGCTACGCTTGCCGCGGTAGGTTCGAAGATGGGTGACCGTCCATAACATATCAAGACCCCTCCGTGCCTCGAAAAGCACGTTAACCGTTGGTCACGGCTGTCATTTGTAGATCTTTGACAATTGATACGGGTAGTCAGAAGCCCAAAAAGTCTGACAACCGATCTTATCAAGGGGTAAGGGGGTATCGTGTTGTCGTCCATGTTGTAGAGGTCAGATAGACAGTCGCGCCATGTAAAAAAATGGTGTTCTGCTGCATCCGGCTAGACTGGAAGTCGACCCCAACATAGTTGGGGAAAGGCTAGGCAGATTGATTGATTTTTGGGTGTGCCTGTAATTAAATGGTGAATATAAATAAATCCATGCATTTAAGTATCTAGTTTAAGTTTCTTCTCTGATTTAAGCCATTTGCAAATTCTCTAAATATTCACTTAAAGTTATGAATCATGTCATCATTCTAATTATTATTTTTTTCGCAAATTTTACCTCGTCGCATAAACATGCTTTTGCATGACGTCCTTGATTGCAATTTTCGAGACCGATGTTTTTACAGCATTGGCAATATGTTAAAACTTTGACGAAGGCGCGACAGGCGTGTCGTTCTTACAACTTTATTGCAAAATGTTCACACAGTACTGAGCTGCTTGGGCACGCCACAATTGTGGCGATAAGTCCCCTCTTTGAGGAGTGGCTAGAGAGGCGCCACGGTGTCCTCACCTTCCGCCTGACACAGGTCCTCACCGGACATGGTTGTTTCGGGAGGTTCCTGTTCAGAATAAAGCGGGAGGAAACGCCCGGGTGTCACCACTGTGTGGATCGCCCGGAGGACACGGTAGTGCATACGGTGGAGGTCTGCCCAGCTTGGGCGGAGCACCGCCGTGTCCTCACGGAGGCGATCGGCGGCGGCGATCTCTCGCGTCCGGCCCTGGTTCAGGCCATGGTCCGGAGCGAGAGTGCATGGGAGGCCGTCACCTCCTTCTGCGAAGCAGTAATGCTCGCGAAGGAGGAGGCGGAGCGCGCGAGGGAGAGGCAAAATGCGCCCCCTCGCGCCCCTAGTCGCCGCAGGAGACGCCCCGGGCGTCGGGAGTCGCGAGCCGACTTCCGGCCACCGTAGGCGCGGGCTTGCGGACGGTGAGCAATGGGTAGCTCGCCGTCCGATAGGGACCAGGCCCGGGTCGACGGCGCGTTGTGTTCCACGCGCGCCTCAAAGAGATGTCAGCACCAACTGACGGGGTCCGGAAGGGCCAATGCCTGCCGGGGTCGCGGGTTTGTCTGAAAGGGATATCGCGACCTCGGCACACAGGCAACGGAAGGAACACGGGTGGGTTTTAGTCAGTAAAAGTCTGACACGCCCTCCCGCTCCACCCAGAGCGGGAGAAGTTATTTGATAATTTCCCATCCTCAAAAAAAAAAAAAAAAAAAAAAGTACTGAGCTGCTGTTTACAGTTATGTTCTAATAAGATTGCAAGTGCGTGCTGCTTAACTTTTCTTATATACAATATCACCAACGGAACATGCCTTGACTATATAGTTTTCTTTATAGGCATCCATTATCACATATTTCAAGGTATATTTCTTTCGTACTGTGCAAGTTATAAATATCATGATATTCATCCAAAAGTTTGGTTGGATTCCGTTCATCATACCTACTGCCAGCCATTAGCTTTATCTATTGCTTCGTCTTCTGTTCTCTTTCTTTCCCTTCCAAAATTGATGATCGATCGTAAACAATGCATAGAATCAAGGGCTCCACAGCGTCAATATGTCCCCTTGCATCCCGTCAGTTGATAGTGACAAACGATGTCAGTCGGGCCGCATTGTTATGGTCTACGTGACACAGAACACGGTACCACGCACTTTTTTGTCTCTTTGTTTTCAAATTCAATGGATCTTGTTTGAAAGATGATTTGGTAGTTTAGTAGCTGGTAAGCCCTTTTACTTTTCGCTAACTGTTACCGTGTACATAGCTACATATTGTTATGCTGAAGTCCAGGGTTTTATATGAGCACAAATCAAAAGCTCGCGTGAAACGTATCGTGTAAAAGGCTGTTTTATATGTTTACATACTTACTTTTTCCTGTTACCCCGCTCGTGTGGAAGTTGTGTATCGGGTGCCTTTTCTTGTGAAAGTTTCTTTTTTACGACACATAATGTCATCGCAGCTCTGTAAATGTTACCTTATTCTTTACTTAGGTAGATATAAAATATATTTTGTCTAAAATATTGCAAGCCGCGTCTTCGCTGTATCGTAAGAATTATAAATCATACACAAGTCTTTTTCTTTTTGCATTTCCCTGCAATCAATAGTAAAAATAATTCATGATTCCCTTGCAAGTGCGTTTAATGTCAGGTGATAGTGACAATTGATTGCTGCCAACCAACACAGCGACGGTATATGTGAGTCTAAACATAGTGGCACTGTGGCACACACTTTTTTCTAAGACCTTTTAAATAATGATGTAGGCCTCGTTTAGGATAGGATAACTCTCATAGCTCTCTATGAATAAATAATGAAATGGTGGAAACATTTGTTAATCTTCAAAATAAATGCGGCATTCCAAAATGCTATCAATGTTAAAAAGTTGAAATAGACGTCAAATTCTTTGAACAATTTTCGAGCTTCCAAGTAAAACCACTTAGCACCGCTGCTTTTAATATTACAAAATATTTCAATATGTGCTCACATATGCATAAGACTCAAGCAAAGCATGACTGCACGAATAAGTTTCAATAAAATGCGCAGTGCTAAGCTCCTTAGAATGTTGTAAAGCTCTTTAGTCCTGCCTGACGATCGTCAAAGGCAACAAGAACATATACTTAACTTACTAACAAACAACCCTAAAGGTTTTTCTTTAGAACTGTTATTGAACAATAAAGCATTTACTTTGAAAACGAAAAGAAAACTGCATTAGGTGTTTCTCTAAAACTTTTAATTATAAATAACGAGAGGATATTTTCCGGTAAAAAGAACTTAATAAAGCTTCGTACAGACAAGCGCGACGCGACAGCGCGGCGCGACACCGGCTATTGTTATACCGTGAAGTTTTCTTAGAAATTGTATTGTTCGAGTCGCGTCGCGCCGTCGCGTCGCGCTGGTCTGCACGACCCTTAACGCAACGAGCAGAGCTGTTATACATTCACCAATATTAAGCGAATCCGTTCGACTCGCCGTCTGTAAGCTAGTTCATAAAGCTTCCGAGTTCCCATTGGGATTATTCGATACGTAGTTTCACAAGCTAAGTATATTAAGTTTTAATTGAATTGAGTTAAAATTTTGTTTTGCTTGCAATTACCTGTTTAATGATCATGCTCATTTCCTGAATCCGCTTTCATTACTGCAAGATCAGTTCCTTTAATTTTATTGCGAGGATTAACGTCACAGACTGTCTTGTTCTTCCTGATCAATTGCATTTTGTTACACATTAAATCGATTAATCAAAATTGTATTAATAATATTACTATCTTGGCTATCCATGACTGCACGGCGACATTCTTTCTGTATAATAAAAGCGTAGAAACTTTCATACCCGTTAATTACTTCCACACTGACAGACTTTCGAGAAAATCATAGCATATCTGCTCATCCCGCACAAGTAGTATTAACGAACTAAGTGAGCGAAACTGCTCATTACTTGGCTCGCAACTTGTCATTACTTATGCACTATGTTGCGTTAATACGTAGCTGTTAGAAACTGAAGACAGATAGATTACTTGAAGACTAAGTAATGGATGAAGAGGCTGAGTAAATATAGCTTATACATAGACAAACAGAAAGCCGATGCTTTGACTAAAGTTATACTAGCGTCATTGATGTCCTTGTGGTCACTATCCGTTGGCTTAGCATTAGTAGTGACTTCAAGTAGAGGTTAACCGAGTATATTTAATCCTTTAGAAGTTAACCTAGTATATCGGGTGTAAAAAAACACTTTCCGAAGCCGAAAGCCACATATTCTACCCATTATTTGCATCATTTTTTTCCACTAGACCATACCTGGGAATCCACTGGTTCTGGAGATATTGAAGGTCAAAGTCGCATTTTTTTTTTTTACTTTTTCACGAAAATGAATTCTATGCGATAATACGAAACTTTTTTCCAAACAAACATTACCTGAATTTTAGATTTATCTTAACAGATTACGCATTTGAAGTTACAAAAACGCAATGAACAACAAGTACCTACCTACGTAGCTTAGGGGCGGAGCTTAACTAACACTGAATCCGTTCATTCAAGCGTGGGTACGCGTTACATTGCGCGCAATAAAAACTTGTTTTTTTTTATTAAAAAAAAAAAAAAATACGGTTCCCAGCAATAATTTTTGCGCAAAGCTACTTAGCTATACGTACAGTATGCGTAGTTTACGGCTTTGTGATGTGTCTTTTTACACCCTGTATAATTATAATCCAAGAAAACTTGAATCTGTGTAATTAAATCTCTGACAGTACTCTCAAGTTCTACTTATCGCTAAACCTCATAAGTATGTCACATTCTTCATCCTAAACCTCAAATTATTCCCTAAGAACATGTCTGAAAATAAAATAATTTCCGCTTGCCTAATTTTAATCCGTCCTCGGCTCAGAATATAGTAGGTTGCAAGCCTTAAGCTTTGTTCAAACTAGCGCGACGCGACACCGGTTATTGTTATACCGTGAAGTTTTCTTAGAAATTGTATTGTTCGAGTCGCGTCGCGGCGTCGCGTCGCGCTGGTCTGCACGAGCTTTTAAGCTGATCGTGGCGGTATTGTATAATGAAGAGCAATCGTATTACCGCTCGACTGGACTCCGATGTGGTTCAAGTAGGTTAGTATATGAAGATAGAAATGAAGGTATGTTATCCATGTAGTTGTAAGATGCTTTTGTTGTCAGAAGCTTTGAATGAAAATACAATGGGAAAATTGAAGTCTATTGTTGATCGGAGTGCTTGTTGTTCTGTTTCTTTATGGTTTCCGGAATAACTGAATTATTGTATGTTTTTAACTTTATTATTTCTTTAGCATCAGCAAGCACTCCAATCTACATCTACCATCCCTGTAGCGTTTAAGCCTTTCTTTTTGGGTGTTTTAGCTCAACCGAATAAAAAACCATGAATATTCGATTATTACATGATCTACAAATGCTTTGTTTTCTTTGTTTAAATTTTGCTGTAAGAAAAATAACTCTACATTGTTTTCTTTTCAATTCTTTCTGTTTGACTATTACATCATCTTGATGACCCTTTTCTACGAAACCGTCTAGAGGTAAATGATCATGATTGTGAACGGCATCCTGTACTTTTCTGCTTAAAGAATTCTTCAAGCAAGTGAATTGTTACATTAAGTTATGATTCGTTAACCGCACACAAAATGAAACGCACTAGAATCTTATCAGCAGCACGTTGTAGCAATCAACAAGGATTGAGAACATGGTTAAATACCATGTTCAAAGACAATACACTCACTTTATTAGCTATTGTTGTTTTTGCCGCCATTGCAACGGGTGAAACGATAACAGTTATGTTTACTGATTAGAGTTAAAGTCATACGATTTTGTAAGTACGGTTTTTACACCACTAGAAACTTCGATGACTACCTATCTTGAAACCCAACAAGCTTTTGAAGTCTTAAATGTATGTTACTGGGTAAGAGTCCAATGTCGGTCGTTCACCCTAGTTATCTGTGTATGGTAATTATAAGAATTCCGAATGAGCCATTTTGCGAAACCAATCAGCGAAAGCCAAAGAACACAAAATCTTGTGTTCTTTGAAGAAGGTTCGTAAACTTCCACGAAGAGGTATCGAAAAGTCAGACAATAGTAGATTATACAACAAGGGAAAAAAAAAAGAATTTAATTCGAGGGACTAAGTTGGATCCCGAGAGCAGCGAAGGATTCAAGAGTAAAATCCCGAGCGTAGCGAGGGATTCTAGATTTGAATCCTGAGCGGAGCGAGGGATACAAGAACCGAGTTTTTTTTTTTTTTCACGAGTTGTGTACTCTACTTTTTACCATTTGACTGCGAGAAAATAAATAGTAGTAAGTATAGTATTTATATGACTGCCTCGGTGGTCTAGTGGTAGCAAGCGCTACTGCTGAGCATGAGGTCCTGGGTTCGATTCTCAATAACACCCCGGAGACTGGAATTGTGCCCGGTTGATGGCAATATGCTCACCCCCATTTCATGGGACTTAAAAACATAACTGGCGAAATTTGGGTTACTAAACGAAAGGTACACCTCTGCCCAGCCCTTCGGGGTAACAAGGCGTGATGTTATGTTATTTATATGTATCACATTTTTGGCGGTAACAAAGTTTCTACCATAATTGCTGCTTCAGAACGAAATGATTCCGAAGTCAGTGGTGTCTCATTTTCGTCAAAATTAAAATTTAAACAACCACGATAACAAATTGAAAAGAACCTACATTTTTTATTCTCTTGTGAGTAAAAGAGAGTTTTATTCACTGTTATCGATGAATAAAATGCCCCTTTTCGAGTGGCAATGGTAAAAATTTAATTACAGTAGATGCAATGACCGACATCATACGTCATATTAAATTACCGGTCAAATAAAAAATCCATATCATAAAACTTACCAAGAAAACTAAACCACAGACCGATGCATTAATCCGCAAATCGTTTGTTTATTTATAACTGCATTTCGTGGCTTGTTGCTGGTGCAAATGATGACGTCACCGAGCACTTGCGCACGAGCTGGCGCATGGCGCTGACAACGCACGAGAATTGTAACATGTGTGGTGAATTGCGAACCTACGTCAGCTGACGTATGTGATAAATGTGATAATGCTGCTGATTCTTAAAATTATTGGACTTTAACCTTGTTTGCCACTTGCAAACATGGTACTCAAATATGGTATGTTTTAGTCCAACGCTGTGCCCATTATGCCTATGAACAACAGTTATCTAACCAATAAACATGACAATATAATATAGACCGCCAATTAAGTACCACCCTATGTAAAAAATATATTTTATATCTGCACTTTATATGGTGTATATAACAAAGAGTACTTAATTCAATTTTATCCCTACCTTAAAACTTAGTGACGTCGTCCAATTGGATGGAGTTTCAGAGTATGAAAGTGGTGCATTTGAGAGGTTTTAACGAAGAACTTCGTAAAGAGCTCCCGAGGAAAATGGTTCAGGGAAATAATACGCCGGGAAATGTTATTGTCTTTTACCCTCACATTTCTATTGGTGTAGGTGTATCCGAAAGTACAGTAATGAGCGTGTCAAATTCACAATAGTGCACAACTCATATAATACTTGTAACTTTGTCGCTAGCAAGCCACGTAACCTATTTCACTGGAAGATTTACAGCTTGCACGAAATGGCACACATATGTAGCACTTTCCGTCACTACGAAATAAGTGCCGCCTATGTAGGTAAGGTATCTACCACGGGGAATGCATCGAGAAACGTCTTACATAGCTCTACAATATAGTTAGATGAAGCAGGATTTTAACGTCAGCGTGCAGCGTGGCGAATCCGTGGAGATACAGTTTCTAGCTATGTATTTAGTTATATTTTCATTTTATAGATTTTTTTGTGCCGTGTCGTTTGCAACCACTGTTTCATAACTTTATCATGTCTTTATTTATTGATCTGGTCATTCCATATATGTTCGGTGAGGCAACATCGCCTGGGACGAATTTCTCTGATGGTTTATTTTATAACGTCCGATAAAGGGCGACCAGCTATCTAATTACGCAACACATTTTCGTTGACAATTCCGACTAATCTGTTTCAATTTGACAGGTCAACAACATTCATTGTGTTATTTACGTTGTTGAGCAGATTTTTTTTTCGAACGTACGAAGCAATGGATTAGCAATCTGTTTCAAAACGATTCAGATTCTGATTGATCGTGTATTACGTAATTAGGGTACAGGTGTTAAAGCTTTCGCATGCACAAGATAGCAATCATCTTTCGTACATGTCTGCATATCTTCGCAAATGCAACAAACATCAATCTCCTATTATCATTTAATCTATCTTTCAAGTCGTTCACCTTTGTGGCGTTACGTCACATGCTTATGCAAGCATGTTCGTCGATAACTTTATAGCTGATTATACACTTTATATAATGTTATGATAAAGTGCAGCTCCATTCGTTTTGCTCCGGGTATTGCGATACGCGATATGTGCATTCGACACCCTTTTCATTTTGTTCGGTACGTCATTAAAAACATGTTTCTTGTTAGTACATGCGTGGACAGTGTCGGTTACACAGTTTTTTATTTCGCTGTATTGGTTTATGATATCAAATACGGTTCAGACGTCAAAGCTGATCAAGTTCGGCTTCCATTTTCATATTAAGAAATACTAGCTCAAATGTATCCATTATATGGCCATAGAGCCTTGGGAAAACATCAGAAGAACTTTATGATTGATCGATATCTTTTAAAAGGCAATACAAACACCAGCAACATTTCCTGGCGTACCTATTATTACTTTGAACGATTTTCCTCTGGAGCTTCTTACAGAGTTCTCAGTTAAAACCTCTCAAATGCACCGCTTCCGTACTCTGAAACGCCATTCAATTGTACGACGTCACTCAATTTGCAATGCAGTTAGCGATACAGACAGTGTATTGCTTTCTGCACTTTCTGAGAAATGGAAGCGAAAAAGAAACAGATATTCGAAGCGTTCGACTGAATCTCTGAGTTCACGTGTAGGTGTGATTCGTAGACTTCGCCTGTTGACACATCTTCGTAAAAAGTGTGAAAATAAGCGCGAAAATGAAGTGAGGGTTCATTTTACATCGAAATGAGAGGGTACGCTCATTCGCGGTACTAGTTAGCAATTCTGGATAGCAAGTCGCGGTAGCAGTTAGTTTTCAAACTAAACCTTTCACCAATAGATGTCATAAGTGCAAACCGCATAGGAGTCCTGGTATACGTGTACCTGGTATACCTGGTATACAAGTGGTGAAGGGTGGGCGTTTTTGGGGGACTGTCTTATGTAATTTTGACGTTCGAAAAGTGCTGATTCTCAGCCTAGTTTGAATAAATGACTTTTGAAGTGTTGGTGCAAAACTTTGCATCCAATAAACGTGCCACAAATCGACGAACGCTGCAAATCAAACCACTAATAAGACCAATCATATTCTGATTTTTTATTACAAAATACGATTATCAGAGTGATATCAAAAACATGAAGCTCTTTTAAACCTTGCCTAATAATTAATTTAAAATGCATACTAACTGAACAATTTGAGTGCTTACATTTTCGCACATGATTGTACTATTAACGTCATTCGTGTGATTAATTTCATCCAACGTGTATTACAATAACCGTTTGCAGGTTTGTTTGTTTGATCTGTTCTCGGAAAATAGACTTTGAATAGTTTGCTGAACGGACTTTATTGATTTATTGATACAGATATTGCTTTTATAAAGTTTTGAAGAAGCAATATGTTATGCATATTAAATTCATTGCATTGGTTTTTCTGACACTTAATGTCATCAGTTTTTTCGATGTCAACACCACCTAGTTGATACGTCAGAGAAGAACGTGACTTTATTCTACTAGCATGGTGTTTAATCAGGTGTATATTCGCTATGAATCAAGATTCACACAATACATTGATAACAAAGGTTCCAAGAATCGAAAAACATAATCTTCAACCACTGACTGAGCTTGCTTGACAAACTCACCTGCCTGTTTCCAATTTCACCCAATCCTTACTCCACTTTGCTCCCATTTGCGAAGTGGTTCGCAATCTGAAACACATCGCAGCCAGCACTAACAGTCGTTCTGTGATTTACGATAGAAATCTTCGACTACAGCGCATTTACATTTAACAAGCCGAATAAACACGTTTGGACATAAATCGTCCTGTATAAGGTATAGAATGCGACAGACTCCGTGGCCGCCATGTTGTCTGGGTGTTATGGCCACTCGCTGGAATGTCATAGCTGTGTACGCTTGAAACGTTACAGGATAATGTATTGACTTGATTGTTCTTAATTAATATTGATTATGACGAAGTAGTAGATGTAAATGGGTACTAAAGGTGAAGAACACAGAAAAAAAAATCACAAGCCATATGGACATCCAAATGATAGAAACAGCAACTGCAATAAATTACATAAGAAATGCTGAGAAACACAATTTGTTGGCTGGAGACCTAGCTAAATTCAGCAATGAACTAATGGTCTAAGATTTGCTAACGTTCTATGGTGGAAAAACGAAGTAGCTTGTTTTGATTTTCTTGTAAATCTTCTTCCAGCTACATAGCGTGTGTAACATACCATATTACCCGATGGTTCATATCTAGAACTTGTATAAATGATAATTCGCCTCGCGATGTATGTGCCTTTGATGACGTCAAGATGTACAATATGGCGAATGTGTGTGTTGCTACTATGGTATTATCCCCCCGAATATCTGTAAGTATTAGGGGTGGCTAACGCAAGGTAGTTGAATTCGTTAACAAATACGTAATTGGTTACTCAAGAGATAGCGGGTCCTCTCTTTTTTAAATGCTGACTGTAAAACATGAAAATCTGGCTGCGAGCTGAAATCACGAGAGTCGGAAGATGCAAAGTGCATTCAAAACTTTTATTTGACTGTTCAGCAGCCGCCAACATGCCAAACAGGGAGAATTTCGCCCAGGAAAACGTAACAAGATTTTTAACCAGTTAATCGCATATAATCTTTTAAGGAAATTCATAACTTGCAATCTGTTATTTTTAATTCTCTGAAATTAATTTGCTGATACTCAGGATTCACTGTTTCCGTGAACTAACTGCGCGGGTTTTATTATATTCTAAGATTGTCTTCAAAATAATTGTTATAAATAAATACTGAAGCACCAGAGTGTAAAAATGATGGCAGGGCTCGGATAACGGTATATTTTTCGAAACGTTATCGTCTTAAAAACCTAAAGAACGAATTGTTTCGGTTACGTTCGAACGGAACGTTATTAAAACGTTTTTGAAGAAGAATAAAATTTAATTCGTTCTCGGTTAATAAAACGTTTTTAACCGTTTTTAATCATTATTGGGTTGATCGATAGGAAATTCGCAACACAACCCTAATCAAAACGTAAGCAGCAAATGCATTGGAATAAATGAAGTTATAAAATGAAGATAAGGTACAATTTAACTGAACAAGCTCATCCTTGTCGGCGCAAGTACCGTGCGCGTTTACGTCCTGCGGCATAAACCGGTTTTTGAAAATGTTCTCATTTCGTTTTCGTTCCGAACAAAATGTTGTACAAAGAAGAACGAGAACTATTAGAGACGTTTTAAAAACGTTATTTTATATAACGTTTCCGAGCCCTGAATGATGGATGGTTTCGTAACTTTTCCACCGTCTGCAGTTGCTTTTCTTACTTAGCTCCCTCTTGAAACTGGTTTGAGATTAATCTCATAAAAATCGCTGCCGGTCTAAAGCTTCGTGCAGACCAGCGCGACGCGACAGTGCGACGCGACACCGGTTATTGTTATACCGTCAAATTTTCTTAGAAATTGTATTGTTCGTGTCGCGGCGCGGCGTCGCGTCGCGCTGGTCTGTACGAGCTTTTATACTGATTTTAGTAACAAATAAATGCTGAAGGACTATATAGTATCTTAGCTCTGGTATTTAATGACTTACCTTATAATAACCTCTTGAAGATATTGATATTTTGCATTTCCTTATTTACTTACAACTAAAGTAGGTAAATGGAATATTAATATGTTGTCGTAGGTCATGACTAGTTTCCTTGAAATTAAATATTAACGTGTTGTTTATATCTCCACACACGTCGTATTCAAGAATAGCCGCCCATGGGCATGTCCCGCCCGTATTTTTCAGAATATGCATGAAAAATTATCGAAAATTAACTTTAAAAGGGGGGGGGGGGTCTATCTTGAATGTTTTTCATGTTATGCATTTTTTTTTTTGCGTAGCGTTTGCCATATCTCCTATTTTATTGGCTCGATTTGGATTCGGTTTATTATTTCTAAAAGCTTAAGTATGAGTTATTTTATCGGATTAACTAATATTTTTTAATTTGTTGACTATGAAAAAGTAACGTAAAGTGAAGACTTTTGATTCTAAAAAAACAGTTGTTATTTTTTAAAAAACACGAGTTTAAGTCCATAAATTCATAGGGGGATATTGAAAAAAATAATTAAAAACAATTAAAGATGACCCTAAAGTTAATTTTCGATAATTAGTCATGAATATTCAGAAAAATACGGGCGGGCTCATGCCTATGGGCGACATTGTATATGCAAAACCTGAAGTGTGAATTGAAGTGAAAAATTTTGGCGTCATGCAAATTTTTGGAAAGTGGAAGTCAAAACTGCAGTTCTGAAAACTATTCATCTATTAAAAACGCATACAAACACATATCAGAATGTGGGCCAATAACTCGGCGGTGGTCACGTGGAGTGCATTGTGCAGCACCGTCGGTAACCCGAGCCCTGCGCGCAAGTGCGTCCATTGTTGCGGGATCGCGGTCGGCGGATCAAATGGCCGATACTCTGGCGATACGGAACGGCCACCATGTATCGGCCTTTTGAGATCCTATCGCGTTATCTGATTTAAAGGGAAATTGCTTGGAGTGCGTTTTGCTTGGCGATCTCCTCGATTTTGAGGATAATGTTTGTTGGTTCTGTCGGATGTTTCCAGGCTTAGTCGACTTATGTTTGGAAATCGAAATTTGAAAAAGTATAGACTGCGGTAGACGAGTTGTTATTGCATAACCAATGGTTGTCGATAACATCTCCAAAGCGGATATGACAACATGAGGAAACTGAACTCTTTGTATCACGGATGTTTCAAGTTTCTCTTCCTTCTGGCAGTGTCGTGTTTGTAGTGACTTTTATCTTTACCTACATATCCGCTTATTTTACAATAACCTCATCTAAGACCTAAATGTGGGGTCCAAAAGCAAATCCACCACTGTTGGTCTAATTTTAGACCAACAGTGGCGGATTTGCTTTTAGACCACACAAATAATAGTGAGAATCAGACCATAGGCTTATTGTGCTACTGATTCCGACCTATTGTACGATATTATTCGCGATAAAGCGTTGTATAGAAGACTGAACGGTTCTCACGACACAATGCCACTGCCCGTTTGTTTGCACAGGAGTGGCACAGGTTCTATTGTGCTTTTATTCTGCGTCCATGACTCTTTTGATCGCTAATGCGGTGAGCAAAGTTATGGAGTCTTTCACTACGTTTGTCATATAGGTGAACCAACTAATCACATTTTTGCTAAATACACTCGAGAGCAATGAATCCGGGTCACTTAAAGAATGTTAAAAATCTCGGAAACTAAAAATGATAGGTTAATGCAATAAATTGTATTTAATAGACAATGTAATACTCCTTAAATGAAAGTAAAAAAAATATGAGTCACCATACATTTTATTAACACAAAATTACATAAAGAAAAAAACTGCTGATCTCTCCTTAAAACAAAAATAGGAAACATGACATTTTTGAACTTTATTACGATTTTCTTGAATTTTAATACTTCGTATTGCCTCCTCGTGCTTCCATTACTGCGTTTACGCGGTTTGGCATGCTGTACACCAAGTTCCTTATACGATTTTGGGGAATATTCTCCCATTCCTCTGTGAGAGCAATTTTGAGCTCACGAAGCGTGATTGGGGGAGGGTTTCGTTGTTTTACGCATCTGCCTAGCTCGTCCCAAGCATGCTCGATCGGGTTGATATCCGGGCTGCGCGCTGGCCACTCCATACGAGTAATGTTCATCTCTTGAAGGTAGTCATTCACAATCCTACCTGTATGAGGTCGGGCATTGTCATGCATAAATATAGCATCCTCACCTAAATTGACCATAAATGGACCAACGTGATCATTGAGGATTTCTTCCACATATCTTACGCTAGTTAAAGAGCCGTTTTCTATGATCACCAGCTCTGTGCGACTTTCAGAAGAAATTCCGGCCCACACAAATACAGACCCACCACCGTAGGCTACTTTTTCTTCGATGCATGCTTGCTTGAATCTTTCCCCTGGTCTTCGATACACTCTGTGTCTTCCATCGTGCTTGTAGAGCATAAATTTTGATTCGTCGGAGAACATAACTTTTGACCAATCTTCAATACTCCAATTTACGTGGCTCTGGGCATATCTTAGTCTTGAAATACGATGCCCACGCTCCAGTTTAGGGCCGTTTGCAGGTCTAAGGGGTTTTAAGTTAGATTCAGCAAGCCGACGTCTTACTGTCCATGCACTTGGGTTACTTCCTCCGAGGCGTCGAAACTGATTTGTGAGTTCAGTTCCTGTGAGAAAGCGATTTCGAAGCATGGTGTTCACCAAGTATCGGTCTTCTCGTGCTGTGGTACACCTGGTTCTGCCCGTTCCTGGTCTGCGTAGGTTAGAACCAGTTTCTTCGTAACGTCGGAGAACTCTTTGTACTGTTGACAGCGACACACCGACAGTCCTGGCTGTATCGCGCTGACTCCGGCCGGTTTCCAGCATTGTAAGTATTCTGGTGCATTCTTCAGGCGTAAGCGACATAATTTCAGCTTGAATAATGAATATAGAGCACTATCAACATGGTTTATGTACCCACATAAATGACAGATTACAAACAAAAGCAAAACCAAATGCTGTAATTTCGTAGTTCCATCTTCGAAAGTGGCCCTTTTTCAAATTTGATTTTTTTATGATATAACTTTACAATAACTAAGAAGTTTTAATACCTTCATTTAAGGAGTATTACATTGTCTATTAAATACAATTTATTGCATTAACCTAGCATTTTTAGTTTCCGAGATTTTTAGGATTCTTTAAGTGACCCGGATTCATTGCTCTCGAGTGTAAATCTCATTAGAATAGATAATCAAAAATCAAAAGTCATTTATTGAAACTAGGCTGAGAATTAGCACTTTACGAACGTCAAAATTACATAAGACAGTCCCCCAAAACGCCCACCCTTCACCACTTCCTAGTGCTTTAGCTGGGAAGAAGAAGTGGCGCAACAAACTCTCTAGCAGCACTGCTGTCTGATCAGTTAGAAAAAAAACTTTATTCTATACAATAGTATGCAAAATAATTTAAATTACTCAACACAAAACAGTAAATAAAATTATTTGCCACACGTCAATATACCAACAAAACAATCGAAATCTATACTCAAGCGAAAATAAAAACTACCGGAATAAAGGCCCCCAGGCATAAAGGGCGTGCCCGCTTACATATAGCTAATAAAGCTGTAAGTCGAAGTCACAGTGATTAACTAGGACCATCGAAGTTAAAGTAAATAAAGCTTCGTTCAGACCAGCGCGACGCGACACCGGCTATTGTTATACCGTCAAGTTTTCTTAGAAATTGTATTGTTCGAGTCGCGTCGCGGCGTCGCGTCGCGCTGGTCTGCACAAAGCTTAAACAGTTGGGCAAGAATAATATATGATCAATTTTCGAGGTCGCTAGTTAACCACATTTTGCAATAGAACTCATAAAAAAAAATTGTAGTGAGTAAAGTAAATTGACTTAAACAGTCAAATAAAAATAACCAATTATATAGCTCATATAACCTGTCAGAAGGTAAGCTAATTCTGGAGAAAGAACATGAATATTGTCTTGAATTAATCAGAGCGACCAACTATTCTTATCGTTTAAGTAGTCGTTGATAGAATAGTATGCCTTTGAATAAAGGTTGGATTTTACTTAAGCTTTAATCGCATTAAAAGGCAAATCTAGCAAAGAAGAGGGTAGCTTGTTATAAAAGGTTATACCAAGTCCAACAAATGGGTTATGAACCTTATGAAGCCGGTGAAATTGAGCTCGTAATTTGTCCTTATTTCTGGTGTTTAATATTGTGAATATCACTGTTTTTAGTGTATAAGTGTAGGTATATTTTGCCTAATATATAAGATGTTGGCGAAGATGAATTGTGATGCCACCGTGAGAATACCAATATCTTTAAAAAGATCTCTTAGAGAAACTGTGACACCTAGCTGGCAATTTGCTCGAACAGCTCGTTTTTGAAGAACAAATATATTTTGAATCATCAATCATCGGCTTTGCCCCACAGCAGAATACCATAGGACATAACGCTATGGAAATAACTAAAATAGATTAACCGTGCTGGATCAACGTCAGTGTATTGTCTTACTTTCCTGACAGCGTAGGCGGCCGAACTGAGCCTTCCCGCTAGGCTTGATATATGTGGGCCCCACTGAAGTTTCGCATCTACTGTTATGCCCAGAAAAACTGCCGAGTCTACAGTTTCAAGCACCTCATTATCTAAGACGATGTTGGGTCCTAGATTTCTAACATACGGTAAGGCGAACTTTATACATTTCGTTTTCATGGAATTGAGAACTAAGTTATTTATTGTAAACCAATCCGTAACCATTGAGAGTGCACTGTTTACGGCGTCAAAATCTTGTCTATTCCTGTCTACTTTAAAAATAAAAGAGGTATCATCTGCAAACAGTACAACATCACAGATATCCTTTAAATAAAATGGTAAGTCATTAATATACACTAAGAATGAGAATGAACCCAGTTTTGAGCATTGAGGACACCTAACTGAACTGGTAGCCCGGATGATTTCACACCATTAACATCTACACATTGGAACCTATAATGTAAATAAGAATTTAATACTTTGAGAGCTTCGTTTTGGACACCATAATGACGTAGTTTACGCAAAAGCGTGTCAATATCAAAGTTCAATCCAGCAGTGCTATTCTGTAACCATCTCACCGTGAAAACTTAGGTGAAGTGAGCGTGGAGTGAGCTGTCATTCCACAGGGATTGACACTATTGACAGCTCACTTCACCCAAGTTTTCACGGTGAGATGTTTACAGAATAGCATGGCTGGAATTCAAAATATGATCCCAAAAATTGTTTACAGACATTGTGTGTGTGTTATTGCGTCGAGCAATCGATACAATAACAAGCTGCAATCAAACACCAGCTGCAAAACAGAAAGCAAAGCCAACCTTTTTGAAACCTTTTTTTTTTTTTAGCTTCTCGGACCGATAGTTGTTAATGTTTTTCAAACATCAAAGCCTACTTATTTTCTTTCTTTAATTACTTAGGTCGAAGCCTCCAATAACATGTGTTAGTTTATAACTTTAGGTAACTTTTCCAGGATTTCCCGCGACCTTCGCCGTATCATGTGGAGGTTACGGAGATCTTAAATATGGATGTTATGTCGCTCAGTCTTACGCGAAACGAAAACAAAGGAGTGTGACGTTACATTGGCTGGCTTTTTGTGTTTTTCTTAGCAGGATTATGTAATGTTTTGGCACTGAATATTTATCTCTGAACCTACTGTAGCATAAGTTGATGCTAAATAAGCAATACTGATAAAACTAAACGCGAAAACGGCTTTGCTTTGTGTGGTATTTTTATTGAGGTATTTTTCCCGGTTATCGTTTATCGATATATTCTTTTCATAAGTTTCTGAAATTGTTCCTGTTAGGGTTAAAGGTTGGACACTAAAGGAAAGACCGTTCAAGGATTTCAATAATACGTTTATTATCCTTTTCTTTATATATAGGAAGGTGTGTTCTACTAGTATTATGAGAGACGTGTGATCCCACACAAGGCTAAAAGTATAGTACAGTCACTATTGGAAAGTAAGGATTTCATCAAGTGGTTAAGGGCCGGCTCGGATAGAAAAAATAATATTTATGAATTAGAAAGAGACAGACTGTGTTGAAGTAGGATCGATTTGTTTTTGCTATACTCCAACACGCCCCCTCAAAAATAAATCCCTTTCTTTTTAATTACGATATAATATATCAAACATTTGTATACAATTACAAAATCACACACCTTCCCCTCTCTCTCTGGGAATACAATCTTCATGGTCCAACATTCATTGCGCAGGATTAGGGAAACCCAGAAAAACCTAATCAGACCATCATTTATCAATTCATCCATTATAACTGGATAATATTAATGTTATTCATCTACTTATTATAACCAAGCTCTTATTATTATCATATCCTTGTCATTTATTTGACCACGTTGTATACAATTACAACGTCACCCCGAGTTTCATTCTCATCTCCGTGAAACGCACTGCGGGTAATAATTTTGTCAGGATATCAGCCAGCTGGTTATCTGTAGAAACATAAACCATTTTAATCACATTTTTCTCAACGTCTGTTCTCTAGAAAAATGATACTCAATATCAATGTGTTTAGACCTTTTGTGACTAGTAGGATTATTCGCGATGCTTATGCATCCATTATTATCCTCATAAATACAAATAGAATCTGGAATCGCAATGCCAATACTTGTTACTAATGACTTTAACCACAGAGTTTCTTTTACTGCTTCATATAGAGCCATGTACTCTGATTCAGTGCGTTAAGTTGCCACTGTTTGCTGCCTGTTTGTTTGCCAGCATATTATAGTGCATTGATCAAATAATTTAAACAAATAACCCGTAGTACTTTTTCTGTCTATTGTATTACTACCCGAGTCAGAATCAACAAAGCCACTTAGAATATTTTTGTAATCATTTCGTGTAAAAGTTAACTTGAGATTTATGGTTCCCTTTAAATAACGCAAGACCGTTTTTAAGTGTGACCATAATGAATGGTTGTTTTTGCTTGCATAGCGACTTAAGCTGTTAACAGAAAAACAGAACTTAGGTCGAGTGACCCAATAAGATTTCTACAAGGGGCACTTGTCATTTCACACGAATTTAATGCTTCGTAATCTAGTTTACTTTCAAGCGGTGTAGTGACAGAATTACAGTCACTCATGTTAAACTTCTCAGAATTGTTTTTATGTACATTTCTTGATCCAAAGTAACTTTGTTTTCAGACTTGGTTATTTTGATTCCCAGAAAACATTTGATTTCTTTTAAGTCTACGTATCTTAAAAGTGTTCATTATGTATGTTTTGAAACTATTCATAGTATTTATAATCACAAGATCGTCCACATAAAGTAAAACATTTTTTTTTTTTTTTTTTTTTTTTTTTTTTTTTTTTTTTTTTTTTTTTTATGATGACCAGCATTAAAAGTAAATGCACCAGTCCAATGATGAGTATTGAAAACCCCCTTTATATCAAACATTTGGAACCAACAGCGTGCAGACTGTTTTAATCCATATAATGACTTATTTAATTTGCAAACCATACTACTTGCAGCCGGGATACCCTCAGGAGTCTTAAAGATTTCCTCGTTCAGTTTCCCATTCAAAAATGCAATTTTTACATCCATATGGTGAACAAACAAATTAAATTGATTCGCTAAATATCATTTTAGTCTAAAACTTGCAATCCTTGCGACATGTGCAAACGTTTCATTATAATCAATCAGATTTATCTGACTAAAACCACGAGCCACTAATCTCGCTTTATACTTCCAGGGTTTTCCAAATTTTAACTGTAAATAACGTTTCATTATATATATATTCAATCAGACATTTCTGACTAAAACCACGAGTCACTAATCTCGCTTTATACTTTAAGCGTTTTCCAAACATTAACTGTAAATAACGTTTCATTATTTAAAATCAATCAGACATTTCTGTCTAAAACCACGATTCACTAATCTCGCTTTATACTTCAAGAGCTTTCCAAACCCATCATTTACAACTGTAAATAACCAAATACAATCGATAATATTTCTATTGGTACTAGACACCAGGTATCGTTAAGGGAATTAATTTCCTCTTTGATAGCATTTTCCCTTAGATGCTTATATCCCTGGATTTAATTTCTGTATTTGATTGAAGTATTTGAAATATTAAAGATTCAGCACACAACGAGCAGTATTATAAATACTGTCCTCAACATAATTCTCATTATAAGAAACTGTAAGCATGTTTTGGATCCTACTACTTTGTCTCAAATTATGGGATGTTTCATTGTCTCGAGATAAAGTTAATTCATTGCCATTGTGATATGAAGACCAGTTCAAGCGCTCCCCTGTATCATATACAGATTAATTAGCAGGTATTATTTCCGTTTGTTTACATAAACAATCTGAATGATTTATCAGATCCACACCACTTTTCAAACGGGTGTACAAAGTCAGAGTTGTCAACAGAGTTATAACTATTTCTAGCCATAATCCGTTCGGGCGCAGGTTTCACTGGCCTATTTAATGGAAATTAATCTCATCCATTCCCACATCTCTGACTCCAATCCAACAAACTGTTTCCGTTTGTTTACTTATACAATCTGAATGATTTATCAGATTCACACCTCTTTTCAGACGGGTGTACAAAGTCAGTGTTGTCAACAGAGTTATAACTATTTCTAGCCATAATCCGTTCAGGCTCAGATTCACTGGCCAATTTAATGGAACTTAATCTCATCCATTACCACATCTCTGACTCCAATCCAACAAACTGTTTCCGTTTGTTTACTTATACAATCTGAATGATTTATCAGATTCACACCTCTTTTCAAAAGGGTGATCCAAAGTCAGAATTATCAACAGATTTATTGCTACGTCTAGCCATAATCTGTTCAGGCTCAGATTTAACTGACCAATTTAATGGAAATTAATCTCATCCATTACTACATATCTGACTCCAACAAACTGTTTCCTCTACCACAACCAACACCTTATAACCATTTGGTTCATAACCAACGAAAATTCCCTTTGACGATTTATTGTCAAATTTCGATGTATTATTACTTTTATTAACAAAATAAACAGTAGAACCAAAAACTTTTAAATACTTCAGTTGCGGCTTAGTATTATGCCATAACTCATAAGGTGTGTTATCCAACCCCAGTGCTGTCGTGAGACTGATATTTATTAAATAAGTAACACAGCCTCACCCCAGAACGATTGATCTAATTTAGACCCTTGTACCATTGTACGACTCCGTTCTGTGATTGTTTTTATCATACGTACGGCAATTCCATTCAAAGCCCGAGTATGTTGCACTGTTAAGTGGTAGCTAATACCTGTCCGCGCACAGAACTTTTTCATTTCATTGGATACACATTCCCCTTCATTATCACAATATAAGTTAACAATTCTCAGACAAAAACGAGCTTCGCTTTTTGCGACATAACTCCGAAACGTAATAAAAACATCTGTAATCATCCACATAAATCCCAAAATAATTTTTGCCATCAATAGACGAAGGAGTGACCGGTCCGCAAACATCTGTGTGCACTTTAAATAGAGATCGTTTCAAATATTTTGTTTTGATTTGTTTAATTGCAAACATGCTTGTTTTCCAAAAATACAAGCTTCACACAATTTATCGCTTGGCATAATATTATCAATTTTATCAATATCACAAAATAGTTTGTTTCTATTTCCACACATTTTGATTTGCCAATATGGCCCAACCTTTGATGCCACAATTCATAAGTATTGTTTACGACTCTATTTAATGAGCATTTGCTATGTTTAAAAAGCATAAAGTTAACGCCAATAAGATTGTTCAAAGACTCACCCTTTATTACCGGCTTACCATCATTGTACACAACAACATTGCCGTTTCTATCAAAAACGACCGTCATACCTGTTTGCTGCACTTTCCTTATCGATAGTAGGTCCTACAGCCTACTCCTATATCCCCTAGGATATATTGGAACAGAAAAGTACGTCCTGTAGTATGCCTGGTACGCCCATCTCACTAGTAACCGGGAGATTACCTTTCTTCATCGTGTGTGACGTTTAGAGCCAAATCTTCTCGATTTATCAAATGATCAGATGCTCCATAATCCAAAACAAAAGTAATATCGTTTTGCCCGTCTTTACTTTCAGTTGTATCACTGCTCATCATAAAAGCAAATCCAGAAGTGTTTCCAGTATGCGGTTTCGAGCTCACCAACTGAACCGTTTTATTGTTGGTTCTTTTGTTTTCTAAAGCTCATTTGTAAGAAAACAATGCTTTTTCAAATGTCCCTTTTTGCCGTTTTCACAAAAGCTAATGTTATATTGTCTTCAGTCAATGTCTCCATTGCGGTGACAATACTGCTATAGCTGTACGATGCACATGCAGCCATAAGTTCGGGGGTAAGGAGCTTCATCGTCGATCACGATAACGATCAGTACTTCCAGTTCACATAGTAGATTGCGAATTCTTAATTTCCACACACTATACTTATCTCCATCAAATTGTCTTATGTTCCTTTAAGATCTTAGATCCATTTTCAAGCACTCTCACTAAAATAACTTTTTATTTATGCAGGTAAATGCACAGGAAGTTTTTATTATTTAGTGTCCTTTAATTTCACTTTATTTTATTTGTTCTCACTTTCGCTTAGCGTTCCTGGGCCCATAACCTGTTAGGGTTAAAGGTTGGACACTAAAGGAAAGACCGTTCAAGGATTTCAATAATACGTTTATTATCCTTTTCTTTATATATAGGAAGGTGTGTTCTACTAGTATTATGAGAGACGTGTGATCCCACACAAGGCTAAAAGTATAGTACAGTCACTATTGGAAAGTAAGGATTTCATCAAGTGGTTAAGGGCCGGCTCGGATAGAAAAAATAATATTTATGAATTAGAAAGAGACAGACTGTGTTGAAGTAGGATCGATTTGTTTTTGCTATACTCCAACAGTTCCTTCATACATAATCTGAGGGATTGCTTGTTTATGCAGCACGTTGACAATCTCCGCAACCCTCAGGAATTCATAGAGCTTACACTGAAGTGTCGTTACGTAAACGGGTCCTACACTTTACAACTTGCTCTTGGCTATAAACTATTAGCCTTACTATTTAGCAGGCTATCAACAATGTTGGGTATCATTTACACCTCTCAGGCAAGAACCATGTCTAGCTCCAAGAAATTCGAAGTTTATTAACCAAAATGACCAAAAAAGCTCTGAAAAAATGGCTATATCGAGAGCCTATTAAAACAGAAATACCTAACCGAGAAAATACTACTAAACAGATTGGTGTCTGCAGACAGACACCAAACAGTTAAACACCGACTCCGAAGTAATCCTTACACTAGTCACAAAGCTACAGTTTCCCACACAACAAAGTAATCGATATTTACAAATAGCAGTGCGTTACGTCTGCATATACACCAACTAATCGCGTGCTGGTTACTCTTCGTGCTTCCATTCTAGCGTCTAATTAACTTATCAATTAGCATATTGAATTGATAATTGTGCTTATTCAGTGCGGTCGCTAAGCGAGCGCGTTTAGGTGGTGCCTCAGTTTTAGCGGTGTCAGTTAATTGGGCGAGTACTTTTGTAGAGCTAGTAGTATTTTTCTTGGAAACCTTTTTGAAAATAAGTACTTACGTTTGTTTTTCTCATTAGGATCGGTTCCGTAGTTTTTTTTGCATCCAATAGTTACCCGTGATCTATGACAAATCTTAGCCCATTTTCAAGTTGGATTATTTCGAGTTATTTCATCAAATGGATGGATGAATGTATGGGAGGATACAATTAAATAAAGAATTACCATTTCGCAAAAATCCAGATGTAACAGCATCTGTAGGTACGTAGCGGTGTGCGTCGATTCGTCGTGTGTCGTTTATTCTTTCATCAAAGACTAATTTCAGTAGTATGATAGATGTGTCAAGAAGCTACCAAATCGATACCTGTAATAAGAATTGACGTAAGGGACAAACCGGGGTTTGTCCCTTACGTCAATTCTTATTACAGGTATCGAAATATTGTTGATCAATGAAATGAGTAGGTTTTGCACGTGTCACAAAAGCTTACACACAAATTCCCGGCTTAGTGCTAATTGCCAATTATTTCACATCAACCGGATTACTATTTGGCTTTCGATGTAACCAAAACGCACCCCCATTGCGAGACTGTCACTTATGCAAAAATTGCAATAATGAGTTAAATATGTAATAACTGTCCTAAAGCAATACAATATTGAGTGGTCATTATTAATTCAAAAGTAAGTTAAAAGTTGACGTTGTAGTAAAAGCTATTCATCTTGTCTAAATCTTGTAATATAATTATTTTTTTAAATGTCAAAGTTTTAAATGCTTGTCCTGAAAAATTGCATTTTTGCATAAGTGACAGTCTCGCACCGGGGGTGCGAAAAGTTTATCTTCCTTCTCTCAAGAATAAACGCTTCTCCCGATATTTCTTGCTCGCTATTAATACAGCCACACCGCACAAATTTCCTCACCGTTGATTATATAAACGGTCTATAAACAAATAATTGAATACCTGCAATAAAAATTATAAGTACTTCAATTACTTAATTGAATGGATTCGTAACAACAAAGCTATCGTTTATGTAGACTGGAATTAACGGTTACGTTCTGTTTAATTAATTATTGTTGAGTAATTATTTAGGCAGAACTACTATACATTTGGGAGTTCTATGGATAGAAGTGTAGAGTTTAGAAAAATACACTACTTATAAGAGTCTTATTGTAATTGTTTTTAATGATATTATTTCCTTTTAAAATCTTTTTGAATCGAAGACTACTCAAATTGATCCCATTACCTAATATTATTTAATACTTTTCTCTTTTTGTAAACTCATATTATATGAATACTGTGCGTATCATCTCTGATTTATTACCATGGCATTACTTATAAAAATCTATAAATTCTACGTCATTGGCTTCATTATCGAATATTATATATCATTAAAACAACATTTATTTATTTATTTATTAAAACTTTTCACACTCAAAAAAGTACAAAGGCGGACTTAATGCCTTAGGCATTCTCTACGAGTCAACCAAGGGTGGTGAAGAGATTAGATGGCAGGTGCTCTAATTGAGAGGAACAAAGAAAAAAAATATTCTAATGACTTATAACTAAAATAGATACAACAATACATAAATAGATTACAAACTACATACCCATACATACATACATATTTACTATAATATATACCTATATTAAATATATATACAAATATACGAAATCAAGGGAGAGGGGTGTTGAGATGACTCTACTCTATTTATTTTGAAAATAACTCCACAGTTTCCGCTTAAATGCATACCGACTGGTGGCCGTCCTGATATCAAGAGGAAGCGCATTCCAAAGAAGAATGGACTGAATATGAAAGGAAGAATGAACAAAGTCAGAAGTATGAGAAGGGCAGAGAAGGAGAAGATTGTTAGAAGAACGCAGATTCTTAGTGTGAGAAGAACATAGATATTGGAAGTGAGACACAAGATAAGAAGGAGGAGTGGGAGAGTTGAGAAGGGAGAAAAGCGTGGTCAAAGCGCGTAAACTTCTCCTTTGGCGAATGGACATCCATTTGAGCTCAGATCTATAGCTAGACACATGGTCATATTTTCTGAGGTTGAAAATAAACCGTATACAATTGTTGAGCAGTCTGTCGAGCTTATCCAGCAAAATCGCATTCAAGTCAAAGTAGCACACGTCACCATAGTCGACGATAGGGAAAATCAAAGTCTGCACAAGCATAGTTTTCGTCTTAGCAGGCAAAAAGTTTCTCAGACGATACAGGGATCGCAGAGTACCGTTGACCCTTTGACTAACACTAGAGACCTTTTTTTTTTTTTTTTTTTTTGATGGGAAATTATCAAATAACTTCTCCCGCTCTGGGTGGAGCGGGAGGGCGTGTCAGACTTTTACTGACTAAAACCCACCCGTGTTCCTTCCGTTGCTTGTGTGCCGAGGTCGCGATATCCCTTTCAGACAAACAAGACCTGGCGTTGCCAGCTAAGTGTCGAGTCAAGATGCAAACCGAGATCTTTCACCGTAGGGGTAATAGGTATGACGGTATCATTAAAAATAAGAGGAGGAAGAGAGCTAAGTGCCACCCTACCCATCATGCGCGAGCTTCCAATTACAATGGCCTGACATTTAGAGGGGTTTACTGACACCCCAAAACTGTCAGACCACTTTTTGATGGCATCTAAATCTCGGTTTACATCTGCTATAGCGTCCGATAAACCCTCAACCCGCTCAGCTGTATATAATTGAAGATCATCGGCATAAAGATGATACGAACACCGAAGACAGTGAGTTATAAAATTAATGAAGATGGAGAATAACAATGGAGAAAGAATACCGCCTTGTGGAACACCAGCATCCAGGTCGCGCCAACTCGATGAGCTCTCATCAACGCGAACCGACTGCTGACGTCCCCGAAGATAAGACGAGAACCATTCCAGAGCAACATCAAACGCATCTCGCTATCAAGTTTCAACTCTCGATTTTATTACCACCAACTCAAAACAAAAGCATCTGTTTATCGATAGTGATAGCGTTGAATCGATAATAGTTATCGAATAATCGGAATACAGATGTTCTCTTTGTGTCGTTGATAGTGTCATCTCATCTGATCTGTCTGTCTGATATAATTGTACTGAGAACGATACTGGCTGTTGTCTGACGTTTCTCTGTATTGTATTATATGCTGTTCTCGGAATTTAAGTCCTTTTCGTCGTCTTGTACATTGATTTATCTGTCATACGTCATACACGTACTTTCTATTTGTGTGAAGAAAGTACTAATTGACGTTGATATATTTGCAAGTCCATTAATGAATTAATCTCTTACTGGAACATCTCAAGTAACTGAGTGTGTTTACCCAAACATTAAGTGATATCAAATTAATTCATTTTCTGCGAATTTTAATGAGTATTATATGTAACCGATAGCAAACGACCTGCGCACTTCAGCGTTGATTGAGAACTGAATTTTATTCAACAGCCAGCATATTCTTATTCATGCATATTCAGATAGCGTTCAGGGATAGACCAACGTAGTTCACCAACATACAGAAGGGCTACTTAATGTGTAAAGCCCAGAAAACAATAAAGTCATTCAAATATTTGCGAATTCAACACGAAATTGTTCGGTGACGATTGTCTTCTGTTTTAACATGCTCCTGCTTTGTTGTAGAGGTAAGTACTGAGTCCTCTGTGATTACCTTTTCCATGGTTCACTGAATTCTCAGTGACGTCACGGCATCCATGTCCGTGTAGTATACGTATCAATTTGAAAGCGCCTCGTAAAACACTGGCGTATATTTATACCACATTTTCATATAGATCGGTTGCACGTTTGCCTTTTATTACAGTGTCGCAGTATTTTCCGATTTTTGGTTCCGTCATATCTTTCTGTAGGTACGAAGTGATTTGCTAACATTGCCACGAAAGTACTACTACCATGTTATTTTAATATCTGTAATTACCCCCAGAAATTAATAATCTGGAATAATAACAGTACTTACGATAATGATTTTCTTATAGATTTCAGCGTCTATGACCACCCTTGGCTTTCCAAGTTCAGTATAAGTACACTCCCGCAATCTGTGAACAAACTATGAACTACATAATAACAGCCACCGTAAAAAAAAAAATCAGCAGAGAAGGTCCACTGTGTGTGCATTGATTGTATTTAAGTAACTATTAGAAACTCGAGCATCGACAAATGGAGAATGATGCATATAATTTATCTCGCATATAAACTACGGACGATGCAAAAGCTAAATCACACTCCATTTTATTCCGCGGCATCGTCATTTCTACATTTATATCTGTAATGTTTACGCCGTAGGTACATAATAAAGAGTATTCTATCTATCTCAACGTTGTCTAAAGCGTCGTGCACACCGGCGCGACGAGACAGTGCGACGCGACTCTAACAAAACAATTTCTAAGAAAGAAAAATTACCGATGTAGCGTCCGTTGAGGCTGGCTGTCTTGTCCCTAATATTTCCACGAGCGCTTCCAAATTCCAGTTGCATTGGAGCATAAAAGTTGCATACAAGTTTGAGTCATCCTTGCTTGAGATTCATCCTCTTCGCTTGTATACCACGTGACAACAACAAGAAGGCTAATATTACAAACATGACGTACGCTATCTAGAACATGTTTATTTACAGTTAAATTCGGTCCGGCACGTGATTTTATTTACTGCGCCTTTCCTTGAAACTCCCACTGTTATCAAAACAAGCAGTGAACGAAGAAAATTAATGTTTATGAGGCATTAAACTACATGTGAGAGGAATCCGTTTTATTTGACACAAGAATATATTACACTATCCTTCGGGGAAAAGTGATTCTCCGCGGGTTTGATAGCGCACACAATCTTTGTTTTTCTTTTGGTCTAATACTAAATTCATCTACTAGTAAAATAGTTAGTGATAGGCAGAGATAGATACTATATCTACGTTCTGTCGAGACATGCTTTGAAGTTGTAATAATTAAAATCTAGTATAGGTACCTACATTATGGTGACGAAAATCAGCCTAGTAGTGGCTTCCCTGGGAACAGTAATTTTAGAAGCTTGTTCAGCAAAGAACAAGTTAATGTATCGAGGATCTAAAAATGTCGACAAGAATTATGTCTTGTTAAATTATAGCTGATCTTAGAATCACATCCGATATAGATGCGTATGTGGAACTTGGAAGTTTTGTTTGATGTCAAATAACTAGACTATTAGTCTTAGGAAATGCCGCGTAATTGCTAATCGATTATTCGCCATTACCACTATTCGCGGCATCTCTAATATAAATAAATAACGATATTCCGAGGGATAAAACTAGAAAAAATCAAACAAATTTTTTTAGGCCAACTGCGGTTCGGATACGAATTCGCTCGTATTCATAGAATCAATTCTCTCACATTGAGAGCACACAGCACAGATTGCATGTTTGTCCCTGTGGCTTATGTTTTACTTTTTCTAATTCCGAATTTTCCTAGTTTTCTACGTTAAAATTACTTAAAATGCAGGACATCTTGTCAAAGTGAAATGATTCGGACGACGTCGGTTTTATTCGTGACCGTACACACGATTAACTCAAGGGTCGGGATTTTGGGAATTTTGGCACGTATTTTCCCGTAATGCTCAATCTCGCGGGAAAATCTATCCAAATTGCAGTGCAGAACATTTGGATAAATTGACAATTAAATCATGAAATTGTAGACCATAAAACAGTAGATAATCCTGACCGAAAGACAAGCTAGAGGTGCTTGTCTTTCGGTCAGGATTATCTACTGCTTTATGGTCTGCAGCCTCGCCATAAATACAAATAAATAAAGCTATTCATATGACATGTGAGTAGTGTATACTTACATGTCATATGTATAAATTTAATATAGTAAATTAAAAATGAAACACGGCACACGCACCTCATATTAATTACGTAACTTATTTATTTGAGAATCACAACAAAAACAATCGTGCTATAAATACTAGTCATATGCAAGTCAGGAATACAAACAACGTAGGTGTCGCGGCGCCGATGTACAATTTGTCGCGAAATTATACAATTCAGACGACAAGAATAGAATGAGGAGGACTTGCTCATCTCTCTCTGTGGGCGTACGTGCTGTCAAAGATTACATCAAGTGGCTGTATCCTGCACAACACATAACATCATACAAGGCACAGATTGCTGACGTCACGCTTGAAAATATATCGCTGAAGGATCGTTTCACAACCCCTTTGTACGGTGATAATGAATAAGAAGTTGAAGTGCAACAAAAAGCTCATTTTGCAAAACATGATATGCATCAGACTGGTAAATTGTGAGAAAAACACAAAAATGTCGAAGATGCGTGTTATATCAGACTCAAACTTTATTATTTAAAAATACACAACGGTCGACAGTTTGATGCAAAATTATGATACGAAAGAAGCATACGACATTTCTTACACAATACTTTACCATTAGTCATTTTAACAAAGTGTGTCATTTAGTTTTTATATTCGAAGCTGTCGCGGCTAATTTACTTTTATATATTGTATTTAAAACTTTTGGCAAACATTAGGCGGTTTTTATGTAAGACTGAGAATGAACGAAAAAAGTTAAGTCCTCGGTTCACACGTATATCATTATTGTCATTCGTAAAATGGGTTAGTATTATAGTAAACTATTGTAATTTTTCAGCATTATTTCAACCCGCCTTACTCAATAATTGTCTGGTTCTACTAGTTCAACAAAAGCAGTTCCACTAGAGTGACTAGTTAGACTGACGGAAATAAATGACGCCATTTGTTTTCACAATCTCTTGTCAATACCTCTGATATTTCTTGGTTACTCTTTCAGTTACTCACGGAGTGATTTACGGCCTTCACTGTAATAAATTACTCTACATTGACCCTAATTATTGAAAATAAAAACTTATAACCTCTCATAAACCCTCATTTTGCATCCAAGGAAAATAAAACTACCCACTTTCAATAAGCCAGTGACAAAAACGATGACCAAAGAAGAAAGCTATGCACTAGTCATACGTTCATTAAATTACTGTTCTAATTGAGCTCGCACATGTCATTCCGAAATATAATTTAAAATTCCAGCGGCTTACACTCCAGAACGATGTTACTCACATCTCGGTATGAATCACGACTCATACTCATAGTTAACTCGTTTTACTTTCTTTCCCGGGATGACTAGGGATGTTCTATTCCGAGAGACACGTCACCGGGACGGGGATGATTGTGTACACGGCAAATTGAATCACAAGTTACTCAATACTGTGGGTATCCTGTTACTTTATGGCATTGTTTGTCCCATCGATTCCTGTGTGAAAACTGTTGCTAGTTTGGAGTAGGACTTGGTAGAGTGCTGTATTGGACAAGTCGCACTTGTATTTCGATCCTAATTTTAGAACCAACTTCGTCAACACCTTCTAACTGGATCCAAGGCATCCCTAAACAAAGACCTGAACCTACACAATAGTTTTCTCCATCTGCTCTTATTAATGCGATTCCTATCTTTGAATAGAGCAGTTGAGTTGCAAACGGAGCAAAAAGGCGAGGTATTGACAAACGTGGTGCGTCTCCCGGAGCGATCGACCGTACACACAGAGCTTCCTTGCATGCCGCGCATACAGCTATCGACATTGCTAACAGATGCTTCTGTACACGATAGAATTTATCATCAAAGAGAGGAGAATATAGCTACATAGGGCTACTTGTTTGTTCGACTTATTGCCGTTGTTGAGAAGGGCTCAAACAAGATTTAACAGCTTTGAATCTGGTTGAGGATTCAAAAGCGGTTGTTTGAAGACTTCATTCGGACTTCTGCGAGATTTTGACCGATCTTCAGATTAATTTGGACACGAATTATTAGAATAATCTTGAATAACTTGGTGTTTTCCTACAAATAACGTTCGACTTTGAAATACCAAAGCAGTGATGCTATTTGTTAGGGCAGTCCCCAGCAGTTGCTTTCATTTGCAAGGGAAATTGAGTATTTAATATTGCCAGATGTCTCAATATAAGAGTTGCCAGAAATAGACGAAAATATTTAGGTACTGTTGCTCATTGCTCCGGCCTTTCAGTTTTGATTTACGATCGTGTAAAAAATTATAGTAATAAATTTTTCTGTTTGTAAATTTAATTTCCTCGATAAGTATGATCGATCAAGCATTTATGACTACTGAAATGTAGGAAACGTTACCTCGGTTACCTACTACTTCCAGAAATGGCTTTTTGATTAGTTATCATTTCATATGACGTCACAGGCCATCTGGCGAGGCGACACACGGCACCTTGACCCGAGCGAAATGAAACGACCTGGAAAATATGTATAGGAACCTATAACTATGGAGTTTTCACCCTAGTCCGACACGGAATTTGCTAGATTATATAGATCTGTGCATTTCACGTTTTATTGAAAAGGGGAAGGACATCTGATGGAAAAGTTTTTAATGCAGTCTACGACAAATAAAGAATTAGGATTCACAAATTTGCAACCGAGACTAGTTATAAAGTTAATAACCGCTTTCCAACTCCTTTTAAAGTACTGTTATAATTAATCACTTAGCATTAGGTCTCGAGTTCGAACCCAAGGCACGCACCTCAGACTTTTCGGATTCTTGTGCGTATTGTATAATTATCACTTGCTTCAATAGCATCGTGAGGAAACCGGCATCACAGAGAGATATTTTTCGACGGCATGTGAAGCCAAGGCCCATGGGCGGCTTTAAAACTCTAACACCAGGTTAGTCTCTAACCACACGAAAAGAAGAATATAATAATAGTAGGTAGAGTCTGCTGTCCATCTTAAAACAATCCCATTAGTAGATCCTTTGACAACAATGAGATGTGATGGACCACTCTGCCGTTGTCTTGTGTCTACCGTCAGTCAGGCGTCAGCACCGATTAATTAAATGAAAAATCCAATCGCGTCATATATTTTCATCATCCGATTCATGGAAAATCTTCCGCTATGAAACCAATACTCCTGATAAGGGCTGTAATCTCACGTGTGGAAAACATTAGTTTTGCACGTACAAAGTTGTTTATTGGACATAATAATATTTGTTTTGCCAGTACCTATGTAATGTCAATATCGGCGACGAACTGCGCACAATTTTGAAATACTATGGTAAGTCATCTGTAAATAAACAAAGCTTCTTCTTCAAGCAATTAATAAAAGATTTGTTCCACCTCGTAAATATCTGTTTTTAAAGTTTCCAACAAGTTTTTAAGGATTGTTGAAACTTAAAATTTTATTTCTGTTTCAAAAATTCACCTTGTAATCAGAGATTCCCCTGTTGCTTCACAAACTAAAAGTCATAATTTATCTGCATTGATGACTATTTGGTTTATATGTATAAAGAACTGTTGTGAAATCAGATACGTCATTGCATGGTCATCGTAAGTACACATCATCTCCAGCACGTAATCTAATACTATTGAAAATATTCGCATGACTCGCCAGCTTCGTATGACATGCTAACTTTAATCACACAGCTATTGATAACCCACGTGATATCGCCATAGAGTCACTCTTGGCTTTGATCTGCTTCCTACTTCATTCACAAGTGGTGTAATATAACCGCAGGGGACGTGATTTATGCCGATGTGCCGCCTTTAAAACTATTTCCATGCGCGTTTAAATATGAAATTGCAGCTCCGTAATATTACACCACAAGCCCAAATGACTTCCTCGACGTTTGTAACATCAAAGGACAAAACGCTGCAGGCGTTTTCGCTAATTTACCGATGTGCAAACTTTATATTGCTGTTCTAAAAACTCTAAACTTCTTCATGCTTCCCGCTAAAGTTGAAGATTGGACGGAAGATGTAGATTGCGCAGTTCTGGAGGTGAAAACGTGTGTTGGTGTTGCATGTGCAGCCGATGTATCGATGCCATCCGGCGCTTGGAGCGCTGCCAGCGTATTGTCGCGAATAGTGCGCCAGGGCCGGCGGGTCGACGACATCTCACACATCCCCGCGACAGATCCACCTCACTGTACCTCCACATCACAAATCGCTGGAAACAAACCACATGTCACCCCTGACGTGACAAATGGAACCAATAGCAACTGTAAATGAGAACGATCAGTTTGTGTCCGCTCCAACTTGTGATTGAAATAGGAGCGCTGAAGTTACCTCACATTAAACAAAAGAGGTTTAAGGTCTAACTTGGAACTCGTGTAAAAGTTTCGACAAAACATGTAACAAGGTTCCCACGTGAACGTTTTCAATATAAAAGAATATTGAATGTCGTTCTCAAGTACTCTCTCGATAAGCATACGGCGAGAAGTGCGTAACGGAAAAGTTAGCAAAGGAAAATTGCGATTTAGTACCCATACGTAATGAGCTTATAATAAGATTTGCTTCACCTCGGACACCATTAATCATGGCATATGACGCGTGTGCTACTGCGACGTCACTGGACGCGTTATCGTGTATGTATTAATAAATTGGTTAATTGTAATCATCGTATCTAACGGTGGGCGTACCATGCACCGGGCAATAGGGTTGCCCGTGACGAGACACGGCGCGTGACGCAGGGCGCGTATACGCGCACCGATAGGAATAGATCCGCACTTGACATTGAATCGTGCCTCTTTCTGGGGTTAATCAATCGCCGGCGTCATTTAGAGGTCAATGTCGTGACCTTCGGCAGTTTTATTTCAAACGCGTAAGAAATTTCGCTCGGTATGTCGCGTGTCGAATAATTCTCTATTCACGATCGATACGACTGTTCTATGTTCTATGTTGTGGGGTTTGGTTTCCGCACTTAGTCCTACAGTGGACCATTGTGCGTGGGCCATAGCGGCCGATTGGTGGTTACTCCAACCAGCCCACCTCTCTCCAGAAGTTTATCAAGTCTCCTGGTCTGTTCAGAACATCTGTGAACGATCTGGGTGTCCCGAGGGTATGTGCTCTAATCTGGGTGACGCCTGTGCATTCAAAAAGCACGTGCGTGACGGTCTCCTCAGCCTCCATGCACGCCCTGCACAGAGGACTGTCCGTTATGCCTATTGTGTGAAAGTGTTTGTTCAGCGAGCAGTGGCCCGTGATGGTACCCGTCACCAGGCGCAGGCCGTTCCTATCCAGGCGTAGTAAACGCCGGGTTAGCCTGGTATCCAAGGATGGCATGGCTTCCTTGGACTGCCTGCAGCCCGGTTTCGAGGTCCACCAGTGCTCGGCTTGAGTGTGGGTGAACTCCTGTAGCCACCTGCGTATCTGGTTGAAGGGAATGGGTACGATGGGCTCGGGTCCACAGACTGCCGTGCTGGATCCTCGTCTGGCAAGCTCGTCAGCTGCATCGTTACCCAGCGAACCGCTGTGTCCTTTTATCCATTGCAGTGTCACCGTGTTGCGGCTAGATACCGTTATTTGTTCTAGTGCATTGTGACATTCTAGTGTTAGCTTTGAGGTAATATGTTTTTTCCGTAAGGATTGAAGAACTGAGGCGCTGTCGGAGAGTATGCGTATGTGTGTGTCCGTAACTCTCCTAGCTTTTAGGGCGTGGACCGCTTGTATGATGCCCACACACTCCGCCTGATAGACGGTGTTGAACATTCCCAGCGGGCTGGATATCTTTATGTTAAAGTCGTGTGAGAAGACTCCAACCCCAGTTCCGGAGTCGGTCTTCGATCCGTCTGTGTATATTCTCATCTCTTTCGAGCCTGAGTAGTCACACTGTTCTTCTGTAAGTATTATGTTGTAGTGCCTATGAAAGTGGTGTGTTTTCGGGGCTTTATCACAGGGTGATGCCATCATTGGTCGTCGTTTGATCGCATCTTCCTTTATACGTGTGTGCTTAACTCTAGAGTCTTTGTTTAGGGTTCCTGATACATGGAGCCTAAAGGCGGCTAGAGTCGCCTCCTCCCGCACGATGAGGTGCAGAGGAGGCAGTCCAAGCATTGCCTGTAGGGCGGCAGTGGGTGTGGTTCTCATACTGCCAGTGATTGCAACACATGCAAACCGCTGCAGTTTTTCTAGGTTCCTTTGGGCTGTGCTCAGGTCTGTCCTGGGCCACCAGACCAGTGAGCCGTATGTGATGATTGGTCGGATGATTGTGGTATATAGCCAGTAGGTGACCCTGGGGCTAATTCCCCAGTTCCTTCCAAGCAGCCGCTTGCACTGCCACAGGGATATGCTGGCTTTTGTAATAATATGGTTGGTGTGTTTTGCCCAGTTCAGCTGTTTGTCTAAAAAGATGCCCAGGTATTTAGTTTCAGTTGATAGGCTTAGGGTTGTCCCGAAGAATCGTGGTAGCTGTAGTGTTGTCAGTTTCCTCTTCTTTGTGAAGAGAATCATTTCGGTTTTTGTAGGGTTCACTGAGAGTTGGTGCCTGTTGCACCATTCCTCTACTGTTTTTAGGGCTTGACGCATGAGATTGCATAGGGTGTTTTCGTGGGTGCCGTTTATTATGATGGTTATGTCATCGGCGTAGCCTACAGTGAAGTAACCTTTGTCGTTGAGTGTTTTAATGAGGCTGTCTACTACAAGGTTCCACAGGAGCGGCGAGAGGACGCCCCCTTGCGGGCAGCCCTTCGCAACGATGGCCCTCGTAGTATCATTTACTGTGACTTGTACGGCTCTCAGTTTGAGCATGTTGGTGATCCAGCCACTCAGGGTCGGGTCTATGTTGTGACTGTTGAGTGCCATGTTAATGCTGTTGAACATGGTTTTGTCAAAGGCGCCCTCGATGTCAATGAAGACGGCCAGTGCTGAGCATTTGTGGTCCACTGCGCATTCGATTTTGGAAACCACGCTATGTAGCGCGGATTCTGTTGATTTGCCCGTGGAGTACGCATGCTGGTGTTTGTGGAGTGGTTTCATCCGAAGAGGTCCATCTCGGATGTGCCTATCACAGAGTCTCTCGAGGGTTTTCAGTAGAAAGGATGTGAGGCTTATAGGTCTATAAGCCTTGGGTTGCGTGTAATCGGTTTTTCCTGGTTTGGGTATGAAGATGACTTTTACCTCGCGCCATGCGAGAGGTATCTGTCTAAGTGCTATGCAGGCTCGATAGATCTCCACCAGCCACGGTGTCAGATAATCTACCCCCCACTGCAGCAGGGCTGGGAAGATGCCATCCAGCCCTGCCGACTTGTATGGCTGAAAGGTGTTGATAGCCCATTTTGTTCGGTCTTCTGTTACTATGTTGCGGGCTCTTGACCAGTCTTGATCCGTTGGGGTCCATTCTGGTTCAGCCTCCCATGTCCTGTCCTCCAGGATTTTACAGTCTGGGAAGTGAGTCTCGAGAAGGACCTTACTGGTTTCAAAGTCAGTTAGTGTGTATGAGTTATCGGGTTTTTTCAGCGCGCCAAGAGTTCGGTCCTGATCCGCTGATAGGATCTTCCTTACCCTTGCGGCTTCATTATTAGTCTCGATGGATTCACAGAATTTACGCCAGGCGGTTCTCCTGGCGGTTCTGATCTGCTTTTTGTATGTATATTGTGTTTCTTTGTATATCTCCCAGTCGTCTGGGAGTCTCGTGTTTTTTGCTCTGTTAAATTGCTTACGTAGCGCATCTCTGAGTTTACCAAGTTCAGCGTTCCACCAGGGGCTTCTCTCGTTCCTGCTTTGTGGCGCTCTTAGTTTACAGCATGCGTGGTATGCTTCAGTTAGGTATTCGGATAGTTTTGTCACGGTGTATTCTAATTGTGCATGGTCCCTTATAGTTACTTGTGCCAGATGTCTAGCTAGAAGTGAAGCCAGAAGGCTTTTGTACTCCGGAACATTGGTGCGCCTCGGGTTTCGCCTCGGCGCGGGTTTTTTAGTGTTTGTGGTTAGTGAAAAGCGGATCCTTCTGTGGTCTGAGCAAGAAGGCTCGTCCGATACGTGCCAGTTTGTGATAAGGTTTGTCGCGTTTTCTGTAGCAAGTGTCAAATCTATGATCGTTTGTCCGCGGGCTGTGACCCAAGTGGGTTCTGAGCCGCGGTTAACAATGTTAAGGTTAGTAGAAAATAAATAGGTGGATAGTACCTCTCCTCTGGAGTTCGCCGCAGCGCTGCCCCAGAGCGGGTGGTGGGCGTTCGAGTCGGTGCAGATAATCAGGTCCAAACTGGCGCGCTCGCAGTGCTGTACCAGGTCGGCCATCTCTTTTGGCGGGCAGTCTGTGGCCTCGCCTGGCATGTATGCCGAGGCCAGTACAACATCTGGAACGCTACCTTCAGTTTGGAGCCTGACAGCTGTCAGGTCTCTGGAACAGAATTGAGTGAGTGGCGTAAAGGGAATTTCTTTGGGTATGTAGACGCAGGTTCTTGGTTTGTCTGAGCTGTGTGTGTCGAGGATTAGCTTACCTCCGGTGTTACCGAGGCCGCATATTCTGTTGTTTCTGATCCACGGCTCTTGGATCAGTGCGATGGTTCGGGGCTTTACCTCCAGCGCCCTGCGTAAGCTAGCCGTAGCAGTCTGGCTATGCTGGAGGTTGGTCTGAATGATGTTGAGGGTCGATGACGGCGGTGGAGAGGGGCTAGTCGGAGATGGATCCATCGGATAGCCTCTCCCCTGCCTCCTCTCTGTATCGGACTCTGTCGTCGTGGTGTTGTTCGCCCGGCGATGAAGCGAGTAATCGCTCGCTCCAGCCAGGCGATTCGGGTGGTATGGTCGCGACGTCGTCGGCCATTGCCGCTCGGGCCATGACCTCCTCAAGTCGGTCGATGTCTGCGTCGTCCGTCTGTGTCTCTGTCTGTGTCGGTTGTGTCGTCTCCGTGCAGTCGGTCTGGACGTCTGAGGGTTGGGTCGCGGGCCAGAAGCGTACGTATATCGACCCGAGTAGGTACGATATACGTCGCTCCCGAGCCCGGACTTTTACGGCTTCCTCCGGTGGCACTCCCAGGGTCAAATAAGTCCCGAAGTTGTCGCCACCGACGGTAGTCGCCCTGTACAGTGTCCACCTGGCGATGTCATACCAGGTATTCTGACGGATCAGAATACCGTGGAGTTTGGCTATGTCACCTCTGTAATGAGGGACAAATAGCGAAACTCGGACACGGGTGGGCACGTCAGATTGTCGCAGTACCGTGAGTGTTTGGTCGGTCGTCGGAAGTTTGATGTGTGGTACATTCTGGGTCAGCCAGGTCAGGGCGTAGTCGTCTTCGCACCACATCTGCACGGTACCTTCCGCTACCCGAGGGTATCCGCGGAAGGCAGGGAGTGGTGCTGTCTAGTCAGTGCCCATGACCAGGTTTTCGAGGTCCGTCTTTATGTGCTCGGCCTCTTCCTTTGTCAGGTCTCTGGAGGGGGGGGGGAGGCAGATTGCTACGGCCAGCCGCGCCGGAATATCCTTTGTGGCTCGCGCGTAGGTCCTCTGCTCCCCTTGAGCGGAGTGGATCCTCACCCGCTTGGCGTCACCCTGGATCGTGCTCGGTGAAGCCGTGTCATCAGGGCGTCCCCTCTTCGCCGGCCCTGTACCGCTCGGTCCAGGCTGCGGCTTGGAGGTGCCTGGCTGGGTGTTATTTGCCGGCAACGCCGGGTGTAGGGTACCACCTCGCCTGCCCCTGGTGTGCTTGGGTCGAGGCCGGTCGTGGGGTCCGTCAGTGTTTCGGGGTTGGGTGTCGGTCCTCGCAGGCTCTGTCGCGTGCAGAGGCTTTCCGCGCTGGGTTGCCCCTTCGCAGGCTTGCCCCCGCACGCGTGGTTCCGCGTCCAGCCGCTTTGCGCGCTGAGTTTCCCCTTCGCGCTCTTGCGGCCGGTCGCGTGCGTCCGGCCCCTTTTCGCGCTGGGTTACCCCTTCGCGGACTTGGGGCCGGTCGCGCACCTCCCCTTCGGCGTCCGATCGCGCTTCGCGCTGGCTAGTGCCTTCGCGGATTTTGCGCTTTCGGTCGCTTACTTTCTTCCTCCGGGCCAGGATTTTTTCGCGCTTTGTCAGCGGGCGTACTTCATCGCCGGCAGCCGGAGGAGTGTTGGGGCTGCTAGGTCCGTCATCCTTCCCCGTCTCTGTCTGTCTGTGCTGGTCTTGGTCTACGTCTGGGTTGGTCTTGCTGTTCCGCACGGTACTCTGTTGCCAGATGCTCGTGGGAGGCATAACTGTTGTAGTGGGAGCTGGCGCGTTGGCCGCAGCCGACGTGGGGTTTATGGGCGCGTTAATCGCAGCCGGTGTTGTGGGCGCTAAATCAGCAGCCGGCCGCGCTATAAAGCGCGGCATCAATGTTTCCATTAATGTGCAGTTTGATGCCCCCCCCATATTACGTTGGGGGCTAACCGCCGGAGCGGTGTGGGATTCCCCGGCTTGGCCGGGACCCACCTGGGTAGAATTTTTGTCTCTCTGCATGTTCATGGTGTTGGGGGGTGGGCTTTTTTGGAATCGAGGTTACCCTTCCTCTGGGACCGACGGGATACGGGGATGGGAGGGAAGGCATTTGGTGAATGGAGGGTTTCTTTGGGGTCACCCTAGGCCTGGGAGTTGGCTTAGGGGTTTGGGATCGACGGGATATTTATGGATTGGGAGGGATGGGTTGCTCTGGTGATGGGCACATAGGAAGGGGTATGTGGGTTACCCTAAGTCTGGGATTTGGCTTTCGGGAACTTCTCTTGTCCGGGACCTTTAGAAAGATGCTCCGAGTGCGGGATCGCCCACTAACGGTCAATGTAACCGTTAGTGGTCGGTCCCGGAGCCGGAGTTGGGCTATCCGCAACCTGCCCACCCGCTCGGTTGCAGGAGAAGAAGTGCCTGGCAGTCTGGGTCGCTCCACCCCGGATGTACGTATACATTCGCGTTGGAGCGGTCCAGCCTCCCCCGAGTCGATACGACTGTTTTCTCCCTCAAATATTTGGACCGTTTATAAGATGTGTGTATCAGTGGACGTTATCGTGCAGACGTTAATGATGCCGTTTGGATACGCATGATTGCGGACGCGATTAATAGCGCAATCTTCTTAATGCTGCTGTGCTTGCCAAATCATCTGCAATTCTATATTCAACTGAATGTTGCAGTGTCTTGTTGTGAAACAATTTGTGAGATGTTAACACATTAGCGAGTGTCTGTATTGTCTCCCACTAATTAAATATCCATGTTTGTGTATATTGAGCTAAGTGTGAAAACGTTGTCATTTATGTCAATATATTTTTCAATTCTGACAATTGAGTTCCTGCCAGAGCGCGTAAAAATTGCAAAAAATTGTTTGCATTATTAGATTTACCAGTACAAAACATATTGGCAGTTCTGACATAGTTCTCAGAGGTGACATTTACACATATAATTTCAACAGACAATAACAAAGACTGCGGCGAACAAATAGACGGATGAAACCAATATTGGTGGTACACAATTGACGTTTCCGTATTGATTCGACAATGTTTTGCGAATTGAAATTGAAAGTACACTGGCTTGTGTACTTATCGAGTTGGTACATAATGTCGTATGAAGTCATTGATGTTTGCTTTTCAAATGGTGAGGCCAGAAGAGTGATTGACTAATGCAAAAAAAACTAGTATTTGATAATGCTGCAATGTACCGTCACATCGTCAAGTAATTACTCAACTGAAAGGCATGAGCGTTGCACTGGGTTTTTTGTTGTCATCATTTAAGTGTATTTTATGCTCAGGTTTATTAGCTTACGGCGTTATAAATCAGGAATTATTTTCACTCAATATCAAGGTTCAAGATACCATCCTAAGTATAAAAGCTGTTTGTGGGTGTCAATTCGACCCACCTGAGCAAAATTTTCTCATACATTGCAGCTAGATTCTAAATAAAAATGCAGCGGCGGTACGGTATAATCTAATTCGGTGCACAGCAACGCGACGTCGCGGCAAGTTAATTACTGTCTCCACACGAACGCAAACACTGCACGAGACTCAATCAGTGTCGCTTTCAATGTTTATGTTCTGTTGAGCGCTATCACGACTGGTAGGGGCCCCTGAGAGAAATTTTCAAGTTAATAAATGGTCCATTCGTAAACGAACCACGTATACTTGATCCGTGTGACGTAAATTGTGGACCACCTAACACGATAGGTAAACTGACAGCACCTGCCGTCTCTTGTTGAGGGAAAACATTCACCTATAATAAAAGGGCTAAGAAAAGCAGGTAAAGGTAGACGGGACATGACGTATTTCGTCCGAGACTTACGTCACAACTATTAAAATTACCATCTTCTATGACGCATTTCGAAAGAAAGCGATCAAGATGTAGGGGACAGACGTATCTCTGTAGTTTTTACAAATTACATGTAACATTGGTCCAGTTTCCCTCCTAGTGCTGCCAGCAAGTAATTCATCAAATGAACGGGGAAGGAAACTCAGTCTGATTAGATTTTCCCTCGATCGTTCGTTTTGCCAACGATCCTAAGGCACTTTGCGCGAAGAGTCGGAGATAGAAGGCGACGAATTTAACTTAATCTTGTAAGATATGTCCTGAGGATTACGTGTTGAGAGGAAATTAATCAAATATAATTGTGTGGGCGATAAGGATAAGGTACTCTTAGTTTCACAATCCATTTGTATCTAAGATAAAATATAATTTGGAGGAACGAAAACCAAAAATGAATTGTCGATCTAACATCTACGAACGCGGACGCTCCAATTTGTAGACCTTGCCAAATCGTTCCTGCAAATTGTCTATTTTAGGTCGTGTGCTAGCACTATAAAGTTTGTTAGCTACCTATTCTGTTGGCCTGTCCTACATAAGTCGGTCTGTAAACTTCTATTTGCAGTCTTTATTTGTTGCAGTTATCTTTATGCGCGCCGCAGTTAAGCAATTTATCTAGAAACTCAAAAAAGTGACATCAGACATTTTTAGAACTAGTGACTCAACGTCGCACTATGGTTCGCGTAGAACAAGCTAGCTGGACAAAATTATTTGTTTAGATTTTTATTCATAAATGTGGTTATTAAGCATAGATATGAGAGTCTTAATACTTTTTTGAGGACCATTGGTCGTTGAAGCAGGTATAGTCAAATAAAAACATAATATTCTTTTAAACAATTTTTTTAATTTTTTTTTTCTATAAGTGTAACTATAAAACGAATAACAGATATATTAAATACTTAATAACTTAATCTATCACTCATTATCATCACTATCATCAGATGAATCATCCATTGAATAGTCATGATCATGAGTGGCAGAACTATGGAAACTAGAAACTTAACATTTTGTTCCTTACAGCTAGGTTGAAATATTAAATCTAGGACTTCGATAGAGAACGATCCTGATTTCTTCCGGGGAACTTCTCTTAAACCATTTATTACAGGGTCCGATGTTATCAATAACATAATTATTTAGTAAATCTCTATTCGTAGCAATTAGCGATCGTTTTCGTGTGTTGTGTTCACGAAATCTTCTGCAGTCCTTATTCCGAGCTTCCTGTGCTTCCTCGGAAAGCTGGCCGATAGGCAGAAGTGATGATTTAATTACATCACCACTGTGCAAAAGTATTTTGTGAACAGTCGCGGGCATATAATACCACGGATAGAGGTTTACGTAAAGTTGTCTGGTTTCTTATGGAAACAAGTGGCCCCAGGGGCACTTATTTCACTGTCTATATGGGTTATTGAAGGGTCACCATAAACATCTTTGATTTGACGTGCTACACTTCTACGACATACGCGCTGATACCTCAGCAGTGTAAATCAATTCACTAGCACTCCTAGACTGTAAGAGGTTATCTACGCGTCGTCTTTTCGTTTTGACACATCGAAAGATATGTCAACTCCCTTCTGCCATGTCGCATTCTTCTCTAGGAACCGCTCTCGATTTCTTCCACAGCTGCTTCACTTTTCAGCTAATTTTGACGAATATTTTGAAATGATGACCTTGACATCTCTCAGGGACTGTTCTGTAACACCATCAAAATCATGTCTCAAAGATATGAACCGAAACAGCTCCTCATTCCGCGTTTCCTTTGGGTGTTTTAGCCATTCTTCGAAAAAATCCATTTTTGAGACGATGAAAACTGTTTATTGAAAAAAAAGAAAAAAATTAGTTGTGCAAATAATTCGCCATATTTTTTTTTACTAATTACTACTAGATACTTGTGAGAATCATATAAAATAGATTCTACAGAGTGTACATGAGTGGACATGTAATTTTTTGACCATTTAATTAAAAAATATGGGTAAAAAAGTCCACTTTTATCTAAACAATTAATTTTATAAAATTATAGAATGAAGTTCTTGTGATAAAAATGAATTAAAACAAAACTACTTACCCTTATGTACACAATCCATCACAAAAACACTATCACAAATTTCTTTTAGTTACTTAAATAAGGTTAACAATGATGGTGTAAAAATGCAAATGCATGCTCTTTGAATTATCAATTCTTTAAATACTTACCTTAATGACGGTCCTAATGAGGGTAATTACGAAAATTAATAGGTGTATTCCTTAATGTAAAGGGCTACTGAGTTCTTATTAGTAATTAACTACTAGGAATTGAAGAGTTGTTTTTGTCCAGCTAGTTTGTTCTACACGAACCATAGTGCGTCGCGTCGATTTAGTGATTAAATTCTCTAATTTCAAGTAATTGGAACAAAACCGTTACTAATAACTACTGTTCTACATCATTATCGTTAACTTATCTGATGCCCTAGAATGTAGGTTTCGATAAAAAGATTAGAAAAAATATTATTCATTGTTTATGTGAACAGCGCAGATCGGCAGATGTAATAAAAACATAATTTCCACTCATTATGGCGCCTAATTAACAAGTCAAGCCGCTTTGTCACGCAGTACCTACCAATAGCTCGTTATCAAGCGGCCAATTAAAAGAGGCCCTAAGAAATTGCGAATGTTCTTTTGATTTTATCGCTTTTTCATTTTGATTGAATTTCTTAAATCGGGCCCTGTCGAAACTTCAGTGGATGAATTGATCTTTCAAGTTTTAAATGCTTTCAGTTAAAAGAGCCTGGGGTATAGTAAACTTGCTTTAAAAAATTGAACACTTGTCAATCATCCAGGATAATTATAGGTATTTTGAGCTTCATTATCATCCAGAGTTTCTAAATATTCATCTGAATTTTGATTAAACTCGACTTTACTTACCATAACCAGGCTCAGTTATTGGTATACAGCCAGACCACCTAGTATGACCATGCAAATAATGGCAAATTTCCGCCATTATTTTCCTCTCATACTTTTAACACGTGTAAACTTTCGAATACCAGTAATCTCTCATTTTAAACCAGCCCCCTTTTATGTCTCCATCCAGAATAATCCAGATTTGATACGATAATACCGAAATTATGGACTGCGAAACCCTTTCGCATTAAGCAGTTCATTATATTGTATGCGGTCGCCTACACAGACTATACAGAGCAATCATTTTGTGCCGTTGGCAATCCTATTACAATATTTTAGAGCTTCTCGCTCCGTGTGCGAACATGCTCGCTAAAGAATTTAATTAGGCAAAAGCTCTAGGCTATTGAGTCTAGTTTATGCTTTATGGCTTTTAAGGCACACCCTGTCTGATGGTGGGCGGTGGCTATTTATCTCAGGTGCTTCTTTTATGGTAATTCTCTTCAGCAAAGTAGTTGTTTAATGGGAATTTGATTACAATATCTAATTCATGTTTTCATTACGATGTTTCCGCTTTATGTGACGATATCTTTTTAGGTTTTTATTAAAGTAGATTGTTCCATAAAAAGGACTGTCAAAGTTCTAAATATTATACTACACATAAATCTACTATGAAATCTCAGAAGATAGGTGCGAGGTTCCAATTGGTCGTTTTCTATGGAGAAGAGCTGGCAAAAAACTTGGTTACTCTTTTAAAATTACAGTGTTAATAATTATGGGAGGACAGTGAAGTCCTGTCAACAAGTACCATCACTGTCCGCATCTAAAGAGCAGGCATCTATTCACCGCAAACGCAAAATATAATTATTATTATATCCTGAAGTAATTATCCTCTTTGATGCATTTAAAATATTAATAATTATTTACATCATGCAAGTAAACCATGACATGGTTTGTGCGCGTTTCACGTCTCTTCGTAAGATTCGCGACGCTCGCTCGCTTCGTGCAAATATTGATCGCAGTGCGCGCGTGCGACGTTTCTGAGCTTACTGATACAGATATATGCTGTTCTCTATCTATAAATTAACAGATTTCAGTGGATATCTTTCTAATAAAAGATAAAAAATTTGCTGGACCTAATCATTTTTTTTAGTTCGTTCATACTACCTAGTATGATTTAGCTGAAAGTATTCCGGATGATGGAAAGGACGGTAAAGATACAGCTTGAGATACTTCTTGTACTTGTTTTTGCACTCTTGTATCATGTCAAATTTTCCGTTCGTCTGCTGCACATGAAACCGTGGCACCCTATACAGTAAGGTTGTTACCCCTCGTATCAGCATCCACAACATCCGGTGTCCAAACACAAATAAATCATTCGTTATATTCAGTCGAAGTACATACCTTCACACAATGGCTACACAAAGACACATTTCGTTATCGTTTCGCGTAATACGTGTGTAATAAACGTTATCAGCGCAGGCGCAGAGTTCATTCACTTGTCAGTACTTACTTGAAGAGTTGCAGAAGGCCCATTTAGAAGTAGGCACGTTCTTTTCGGCTTAGTTTATATTCTTGTCAATCTGATATTGCAGTTATATATAATAAGTAACAAAATTCAAAATCACGATCAACATCAATGACAGCCTCGTTGCTTTTAAAGCCACCTTCCTTTTTTGGGCCCATGCGAGTCCGATCCAGGTTTCTTAACATGAACTTCTTTAACATCTGTGATTCCTCGCAATTAATTGATATTTTTGTTTAGTTCAGCCTTGTTTCAGGTTCTATTAGCATTGTTTGGATTGGAACTCCTGCGTCTATTTAGTTTGCACAAAAATTTACATACATAATAAATGTAAAGTAATTGTTTGTACACGTAATAGTATAGTATGTACTTACGTCGCTTCTTGCCGTACTCACTGCATGAGCATGGTTTGAGCACCCTGATTTCTAACATAATTTAACTATGCCTTCTGCAATCTTATGGAGGAAATAATGCCGCACTTTCTTGTTTTCGACACGAGCAAAAAATCTGTCAGTAATTGTTTTCATCGTAGATATTTCAGACCGGACTTCCAAAGCTAATCTACGAAATAATTTCACTGATTTACGTGAACTGACGCCCTCGTCGATTTCGACGCATTCGCTTTTCCGGATGTTTACAATTTGTAGTGCTAATTTCGGACATAACTTCTTTTTTTCTTCAGACTAGTACAAAGATGATGGTTTTTAAACATCATTTTGTATGTGGCACTGACGATTCAACACCTGCCAATGTCCCAAAAGGTCCTGTTGTATTTCTAAGTGCATCGCATTTGCTGCATACAGTTACTCGGAGGTCACAAATAAAGCCAAGTTTGCATTAAATGTAAGCCATTACCTAAGGTTATAACGATAAATTTCGCCAATAAGGCGTGCTTGAATATCAGAAAGCATTACAGAAATAAACACGTACTGTAAAGTTATTGAAAGCCTGTTTCCTCAACTATTTATAAGAGCTTGGTCCCGTTAAAGCCTATGCCAAGGTAGAGTTCAATACTAACACAAGGTAACCTACAATAGCCAACTTCAATTAACATTAGGGTGCACACACATTTAACTTGAAGTTCTGATTGCTCATTGCGTAGCAAAATAATAACAATTAGTGCATTTTCAATGTCACCAATATTAATCCGTTCAGGAGTGTTGAATCGGACCAAAGTCATACCTAGCAATGATTTGGAAACTAGTGAAAAGAAAGGTTTGGAATCAGGTTTCCTGTATCTTAAAATATTAATATCTATCAAGCGTTAAATTAAAACTAGTAGGATCATACTGAAGCGGTATTACCTAATGTTCTACACCCAAAGATGTCAGGAGCACATGACGCACAGTCTATCCCTAGATCGATGCGTCTTCATTCAACAAATTAAATTCTTCGTGTGTAAGTTTCATTACTCAACTCGATTATTAAAAGACTGTACATCTCGTATTCTTCATATTTATAGCCCACAGGCTCACACCAACTGACCCCGGGGTTAATCTACAATAACTCATTGATAAGTATTCAATTATATGTTTATTTTAGCCACCACTGATAATTGTAACGGTGCTCTCTTATCTGTGTGCCAGGTCAACTGTGTAGGTAAAACAGATATATTAAGAAACATGCTCTGTTTATTTTCCTTTACTTGGATAAATTGAACAAGCTATTAAAATTCAATAAAGTATGTTTATCTGTTGGTCGTTGTGACTTGGTTGTTGTCTTGTTGCGCATTATCAAAAGTATTGGTTGTGTATTGTTATGGGTCTTCTTGCTGCTCATGCTGACTTAATCTTTTGTGTCTCTCGTTTAACTTTTCCTATTGTTTTATTGTTGGTTCAGGTTCATCTAGCGGTCTGTTATCGAAGCAGTGTTTAGCTTTGTTTAAAAAAACTGTTCCACGTTTAAACGTTACACGGAAACGTTCTAACCGGATGCAGCTGAATACCAGTATTTTACATGGAGCGACTGCTTATCTGACCTCCACAACCCAGTTGCTGGGTAACACAATACCCCTTGGTAAGACTGGTTGTCAGACTTTCGGGCTTCTGACGACCCGTAACGACTGTCAAAGATCCACGAATGACAGCCGGGACCAACGGCTTTACGTGCTTCCCGAAGCACGGAGGAGTCTCGGTATGTGAAGATGGTCACCCATCCATGGACAAACCCCGGCAAGCGTAGCTTCACCTGATGGATCGACCCGTGCGGCTGTTATTACTTAGCCACGAGCTTCTTGGAAAATCCCTTTGTGTCGTTTATCCCCGTATGATAAGGAAGTTGTTTCAGTTAACTAATGACTCGGTTATTATTTGCTCGTAAACGAAGGGTTTGTATCGTGTTTATGTGCACCCTTCTCACATGTTAACTAAACCACCAACATACTTATGTTTCAAATACACATGACAACGCCTAGGGGGGACACTTGTAACTTTTTGTGTAGAGTTACTTTGTTTGGTCAACATCGGATTGAACAGGCTTTGTGCACCTATAGTATACACCTAAATCTGTACGGGTTACCAACGTTCGAACCTGTACATGTTTTATTCAAGCCATTTATGTTCATACGCCAGCGCCACACAGGCCTCCACCAGCAATAACCATTTCATTTTACAACTACTATGAAAACCTAAAGCGTCCATCTAACTACCAGCCCGGCATTATGGCAGGAGCAATACCACGAACCCTTTTCACTGCGGAAGATACAATAATATCAATTTAAAATATCGTCGTAACAATAAACTTGAAAGGCAGCGGCCACACCTCGCGATTACCGACCGACACTGAAATGTACGTATCCGTATAAAATCTGCAACTTAAATCATTGCAGCGGACTCGCTCGCCCACTCGCTGCTTGGCCAGTAACGAGCGGTTTCGAGCAGCTTTCTTCGCACGATTTATGGCGCTGTCTGTACGACTAAATTGTCGGCCGGTGTATTGCCCGCCTAACTAACGAGTACTAGATTATCTTCGTTAATAAATGCGAAAGTTTATGTTTTGCTAAGATTCAGTGCATTATCACATGCACTGAATCTGAGCAAAACCTAAACTTTGGCTTGTATGGAGAGTGAAATTGAACTAACTTCATTGTTATTTTGTAGCTTTACTGGATGAAGAAAATTATAGTAGGCACATAGGCTACTATAATTTTAATCCTTGTTAGTTTTAAAATATACTACAGTGATTTAGATAATCAATTTAATGACAAGCAGCAGGAAATTATTCTAGAGGAAAATGTAAGGATACTCGTAACTCCTAGTAAACTGGACCCAAACAATGGACAGTTTAATCATGAATTCCAAAAACCTAATCAGTGATAACAAATTAGTAATTATCTCCGATGAACTCTACTATCTGTGTCTGTGATAACACAGGGAACTTTACTAGAATCGTGATTACCTTATCGAAGCCAATGCAAACAGATTAATGAAATCTACGATGCAATTAAAATCACTTTCATAATCTTGGGATTACAGAATTGCTATATGTTTGCGGCATGTCCAAAGGCCTAAAGAAACAAAGGGAATGCCATAACTTGTATCCCAACAAAATTAAAGAAGACTAAAACTTGTTCTTGTCAGTCTATGCCTCCATGGGGTTCAATTTACTCAACTCATTACTTGACAACAGACCGTATCTATACGTAGTATGAACTAAAGTCGCATATCGTGTCTGTGTGCCGCATTGTTCTTTTAAACTACGCAATGGATTTTGATGCGGTTTTCACCACGTTTAAATTAAATTAAATTAAAATCTTTTATTTCGGACCCATAAGTAGTCCATTTGGTTAGTATACACACGACTTAAAAACTAGTGTTAGTGAGTTTAGAAAATACACTCAAATATAATAAGAAATCTCGATGTTTGTCAAGTCGTAAGAACCTTGCGAAGCAGCGGTGGGTCGCTAGTTACGAATAAAAAGAATAACTTACCATTTCACAAAATTGGCAACAAGCACAGTGACCAGCTATCTAATTACGCAACTCATTTTCGTTGACAATTCCGACTAATCTGTTTCAATTTGACAGGTCAACAACATTCATTGTGTTATTTACGTTGTTGAGCAGATTTTATTTTCAAACGTACGAAGCAATGGTTTAGCAATCTGTTTCAAAACGATTCTGATTGATCGTGTATTACGTAATTAGGGTACAGAATGCCATCACAGAAGTTCTCAGGTCTCAGGCGGCGAAATCCGATAGAGTGCATGTTGTCGTTTAGCTATTCTGCACCTTTAGCCACTGAGGTGTGCCATAGAGAGGTGTTATACTGTGTTTAGCTTTCGTATTTTCCGTACAATTACGTCAATTGTTTTTGTAAAATGTAAATAACTGAGCAAATCAACATTCCCATGAGAAAATTATCTATACTACAGTCTGCAAATCTAATAAGTACCGGGACATATTGAAATAAGAACAAGGGCGTCGCCAAGGGGGGCAAAGGGGGCAGCTGCCCCACCCTAGACATAAAAAAAAAATGCATAACAAAGGCATTTTAATGTAAATAAACTATGGACGACCCTTAAGCCTCGTGCAGACTAGCGCGACGCGACTCAAACAACACAATTTCTAAGAAAACTTCACGGTATAACAATAACCGGTGTCGCGTCACGCGTTTTGGGAAAAACGACCCGAAAAGTTCGTTTCCAATCCATACATTGAAAATGGAAATAATTATTTGTCTCAGTTCCTATCGGGAGTACCGAGTTGAAACTGACTGTCCATCAGCGACGATTTTGGCCCCATTGTGCGCCGTAGAGGTTAACACTCGCACTACAAGTGTAAAGCTTCATGTGCTCTTGACTGTACCTAAAAATCATATTTTTCCCATCCTCCCTATATCAACTCACCAGCCAATGGCCTAGCCCCCCCACCCCCCCCCCCCAGGCCATTGGCTGGCGACGCCCTTGAACATTGCGTAAAACAGTCAAAAATAAAACTAAGCAATTCAGTATTCCATTCATAAAATGATGCCGGCACCTATTCCCAATGTTCATCGTATGTTTTGTATGATTCCGCGTTACATATAGATTTACGACTAGAACTACTGAAGCTGTTTTGATGCACTTTTTAAGTGGCAGCAGGTGGGTCGTGTTATTCTGCTTAAGCTTTGTTTATTATTCTTGCATCTCATCTTCTGAATATGGGATTACAAAACAGATGATCCTTTTAATAACCGATTTGGACAAGATGTAGCTTTCATAAAAGTACAAGATGATGCATGAGATATAATCAAATTATTTGTATGAATTAAGACGTAAATGCATAAAAATATCCATTATAACCACCCATCAGACAAAAAAGCAATTGTGTGGTACAACAAAAAACCATAACATTTGATTTCCATCTAAATCTGACAACTGTTGTTATTCAATACATGTATTAAATCCAGTCGTGCGCAGTGGTCGACGTATCCAAACTGCGCACTCGCATGAGTATAGTGGGCGTGTCTTAAGGCCAATATTTGCCTACACTATCATTGAATTGCACAGAAAATCTACTCAGTACAATGTGCGATAAAAATCACACATAATCATGCCTTATTCAGGTGAGTATAGATTAGAGCATTTACTTGTAAAACAGAACATCGAGCATTCGCCGTTTTTTTATTTTATCGAACCGCACTTCTAACACGACGCTCAATGTTTTGTTACAACCTGATTTAAAAAACCTACGAGCTTAATGGTGTAACATTTCATCGAGCGCGGGCAACGCGGAGTGGTGCGTGGGCCGAAGACAGATCGTTAGAATGAACGCAAGGTAGAAAGAAATGTTACAGGTAAATGCTCACTCGCCGTGAGCATTACGTCGAACGCAGCGTCGAGCATTCTCAGGAACGTTACAATACATGGAAATGCTTTATTGAGCTTTTGCTTGTCTTGTACCATTCGTAAGAACATTACATGGAAATGCTCGACAAAATGATCTAGTGTATCTCGCCTTAAGGACGAATTTCACCAATGAAAATGAATGCGATCAGCACATCTCAACCGCTTTCAAGAGCTGTCAGTATCAATATTCGACGCAATGATGACACTGACAGTTCACAGACAGTGACTCCATTCAGTTTCATTGGTGATATTCGCCCTAAATTACATTGGCATACTATTACGTGGGACCACAGACACAGTTTCGCCTCCTTTGCAAAAGTGTCCATATTTACTATGCTCTAATAGAAAAGCAGACTTGTAGTGAAAGTCCTAATCTTTCTAATATCTTACTGATTGCATCCGCTAATTAGCATCTAGTCTATATGAACCGTTTCCATGTGATCGATGCTTCTGTATTGCGTTATTCTGTGGTTCTGTGAATTTTCAAGCCTTTTAGTCCACAGTACCTGGCATCCCAAGTATGTTTGTTTAGATATGTTAATAGACTGGTCAACAATTTGTTTTGCTGTTATATTGATTAACTTTATCTCTTTTACATACCTCGTTTTAATAATCTTGACTCATAGCAGGCGTAATACCTGCGAATTTCCTATGTATGTTTTGGGAACATAAAACCTCTACGCCATCCACCACTATATTCGGTAGCCATTGACCAACAATACCGTAATCAAATGTTTGGACACTCGTGTACACTTACCTACTTACTGAAGATTAGTATGACCTGTATGTTCGACAGCTTAATTTTGACCCAGTTATTGAACCGTTTCTTCCTGGCGGTCATGGTGATCCTTATTTTAACAAATAAGGATCTTCAAGAGCGCCGAAGAAGCAGATAGGTACAGTCTAACGACTAGTCATGTAGACTGTACCTATAGCAAACTCTTCCAAATTATGCCGCATTGTTATCGTCATTGTTTTCTTTACATTATAAGCGTGTCACAACTTTACTTACTAATAAACAACACAAAGTAACTGCGCACGCAAATAGCACAGTTGTCATAATTAATAAACATTGGCTATTCATTGCGTCGAGATAACAGCTATAAACAATTGCAGCGAGGGTAACTGACCGATAACAACGAAATTGCACATTTGTCGATTGTCGCGACGACGGGAGACGTGACAGCGACTGTACGATTAATCGCAATCATTTGTAACGTGCACAGCGGCGTTTATTCATGTAGATATTAATTAATCTGATGCGATTAATTAGTTAATTGATTCGAGGTATGTCGGCGGTGTCCCGTGACATGTATCCGAGGATTTGTTACCGTTTCTTGCAAAACAGTTTCCATGCTCTGCTATAGGTACACTTTTACTGATCAATATCAATTTGTTTTCTATATCTAGTTATGAAAGTTGCTAAAACAACACCCTTAACTGATTCAGTCTTCTGTTACGTCTGATAGTTTATATATATAGAAATCGATTTTATCTACGTCATCATTACCCCAACCTGCTGTCAAGGGGCTCAATTGAATGATTGTCCCTCTATCTGTGGGCGGATGTCCGAATATGTTGCTCGACATCTTCATCACCTCTATTGCTTTCAGTAATAGTTTTGACTTGTATTGTAAATCGTTTATTTATAAACTGACAAGTTATTTATAGACATATATAAAGAAACATGGCATTAATCATAAAAAACCAAGTTACGATGTGGAAGTGCGTAAACACATAAGACATACAGGAAACGTGACAAGGAAGAGAAACGATTACATACATCAAACACGTATTAAAAGCGTCACCCAAAAGAAAGCAACCTTGATTGACTGATAAAATATAAACCTTAGTACAAACATGTCTAATTCGTCTATCTCATTTTTTCCAGGTGGAACAACGAGATGTCCCGGGCATCGACTGCGCGAACCTTGCCATGGACACCGAGGAAGGCGTCGAAGTGGTCTGGAACGAGGTGCAGTTCTCTGAGCGCAAGAACTTCAAGGCACAGGAGGACAAGATACAGATGGTGTTCGACAACCTCACCAGGCTAGAACACCCTAACATCGTCAAATTCCACCGCTACTGGACGGATACACACAACGATAAGCCTAGGGTAAGATGGACTTTCATTTATTCCATCTGTCATTGGAAATTTCTCCTGTTTCTGAAGGATCGTCGTCGTCATTATCATTCAGACGAAAGACGTTCAGTATTAAACAGAGGCCAAGCACAGCAACTATTTATGCAAAATGTGCATTCTTTGAAAGTTGAATTCTTTGTTACATTTTTCAAGAATGCTTTGCATCTTCAGATCTCGAAAGACGACACGACATGACATCATCTCTTGGCGTTTGTTGCTTAATAATTACGCAAAAATTTATAGGACCCCTTATAAATGAATATAACTTCAGATAAAATTTATGTGTTTCTATTTTTCTGTGTAATCTAATCAAAATTATGTAATAATCAAATAAGATAATTTTGGTATTTTTAAAATATTGTAGAAACGACCTTTAGTCGCTACTTATTTGTGCTTTAAAAAACCAGTGCAACTTCTCATTTCAAGGTTTTATTTGAGGCTTGTCTCAATCCGTCGACGGCATGCTCCATTTTATATAGATCCTTATTCCAGTCACATATAATATAACCTTTTATAGGAATTGCTTCACTACCGAAATACATGTCTACTAAGTTTCAATACCTGGACGTTTCAGGTAATATTCATAACGGAGTACATGTCTTGCGGCTCTCTGAAGCAGTTCCTCAAGCGAACCAAGCGGAACGTTAAGCGACTGCCACTGCAGGCCTGGAAGAGATGGTGCACGCAGATATTGTCAGCGCTCAGGTAAGATGCAAATATTCTACTTCCTCGATACTGCCACTTCCAATTAAGTAAGTGCAGAGTTAAGACCGTTCATAAATTCAAAATTGTATCTCAATCTAGTCGGACTGTTTGTTCACCCCAATACAACTTCGATCATTACCCGTTCAGCTATCTACACGGCTGCGTGCCTCCGATTGTCCACGGGAATCTCACGTGCGACACCATCTTCATCCAACACAACGGCCTCGTGAAGATCGGCTCCGTAGCCCCCGACGCCATCAACCATCACGTCAAGACCTGCCGCGAGAACATGAGGAATATGCATTTTATTGCACCCGAATACGGATGTAAGTACCTTGATCTAACAGATGACGCTGAAGAAAGGACCACACAGTTTCGACTGCCTTGATTTGACGGACTCTTGCCTTTTCCTTGTTTAGGAAGTTTGTTAAGTGTTTTGGAACAGGCAAGTCTCGTGCCACAGATTACATACTATGCAAAAACTTGCCTTATCGTGGGCCAGCTCTCGCACACCTATGCATACTACGCTCGTTCACGGAATTCTATGTGCAAATCGTGACTTTGTAAGTGAGTTCATTGCTTTCCCAGTGAATACCGTGTAAACAAGCTTTGCCTATGACTGCGTACATTGCGTCCAAATGTCAAGTTTCTGTATAGTATGTACTGTGCTCGTGTCCAAGATTCACGGCAACCGAAACTATGTTGTCCGTTTTTTAACATTCATTACATCTTTATTTCCCCCCCGTATCAGCATCACAAATGGTGACGCCAGCGATGGATATCTACTCATTCGGAATGTGCGCATTGGAGACTGCGGCACTTGAGATTCAGGGCAATGGCGACTCGGGCAGCCACGTCACGGAGGAACACATCGTACGAACGGTCGAATCGTTGGAGGAGACGCGACAGAAGGACTTTATATACAGGTACTTGTCTTACAGGTGGGCGTGGCGGTAAGTCGCTTTTGTTGTATGGGTGCACGAAGTGAGGGATGGACTGCTCATGCGTATCACTGTGGAGACTTGCGATGAGAGAAACGTTCTGCATTGGTTGCTTGTAGCGGCGCTTTGATTTGAACGACATGTGAATATTCATTGATTTCAAAACAACGCATCGCAGCTAGCACTCACTGTTCCTTATAAGGGTGCGTTTCCACTGAAGCGGAGACGAGCGAAGCTGAGCGGAGACGTGCAATCACAATGGTTGAAATCTTCATCGCGTCTCTCGTCTCGTCTGTGATTGGACGATTCCTGCACGTCTGCGCTCAGCTCCGTACGTCTCCGCTTCAGTGGAAACGCACCCTTAAGCCTCTCGGCATACACAGTGAGCACTCAATTCCTATAACACCGCGTAAGGGTCATTGCCTGTGTGTCGTCTCTCCCCCGCCCAGTCGGTAACCGCGCCGTGTGTCGACAGGTGTATAAACAAGGACCCTGCGAAGAGGCCGACTGCACGGGAACTTCTCTTCCACCCGCTACTCTTCGAAGTACACTCCCTGAAACTGTTGGCTGCGCACACGCTTGTAAATACCACTGGTAAGTCTTAAACATGTCTACTGCTAACAAATACATCCATTCTAAAACGGCTTGGTTGATGCTCCTGAACTCGGATGTTGGTCCATTTATTTTGTAAAAAAAATGGATTGCGATGTTAGTGTAATTGCCGCAATATTAATTGAAATTCAAAAAGTAAGCATTTTCGAAAATCTCGACTGCTGCATGGTCTCTCTTTGGTCCTTGTCGTAATCAATTCAGGTTACTAAGTCTTTATTTCCCGTGTCTCCAGCGAACATATCGGAGACGATAACGGACGAGGTGGCGGGCGGCAGCAGCGGCGAGGCGCTCGCGTGGTGCGTGCGGGGGGGGGAGCGCACGGAGCTCGCGGCCAAGGATCTGCAGCCACACGCTGAGAAACTGGAGAAGTTCGTCGAGGATGTCAAGTGAGTTCACAGTCTTTTACAGATCTTACCTTTGATTTAGCATTACAGTGATATTTGCAATAAGTTTGTTGTTTGGTTGCTGTCAGAGGTAAAATAACTGTCCAAGGACTGTTGATAGTGCTCTATAAACGAGGTGACATATTTTGAGGCGATTCATTATTTATCGACTGGCGGATGTCGATCTACCAGTCTATAATAGTTACATCCTTAAAATGTTTAATGACTGATTTTATTTAGTGGTATGAGGAGGCCATACTTGATTAGGGCCTGAATGTAACACGTGTGTACCTTCGGTAAGGCTAACGACTTCAGCATAGTAACATTTTTCGCTTTCTCGTCTTTGTTTGTTTGCTATCCGTTGTACAAATGCATTCCGTGCACTCGGCAGGTACGGCATCTACCCGCTGACGGCGTACGGCTGGACGCGCGGGCTGGGCCGCGCGGCGTCGCCGGCCGAGCGCGCGGCCGAGTCGCTGCCGGCGTCGCCCGAGCCGCGCGACCTGGAGACGCGGCGCGTCGTGAACATGATGTGCTCGCTCAAGCCGCAGCCGCACCCGCACCCCGACGCGCCGCCCGCGGACCTGCTGGTGAGTCACACGAGTACATACAGGAACATTTTTAACGCATAACGTGAAATTTTAATGGTTCGTTTCGGTATCTGTATACATATTATAAATTAAAAGTCGCTTTTCGTGTCAGTCTGTGTGACCGCCTAGATCTTCTAAACTACACAATAGATTATTATGCCATTTTCACCATTATTTAGAGCATTTATTCCGGAAAATTTATATGTATACTACATGAATATTCAGATTCAGATTAATTTATTCGCAAAAATATGTGTAGATAATATACATGGTATGATGCTTATTATAGTAGTTACAAAGTATTGTTTGGCTCAACATGTTTGACCATGGTTGGTGTACAAATTAGGTCGAAAGACAATAAGATTTAAAAATAATATAAACAAATCAACAATTAACATTATGTACTATTAAATTAAATAACTTGGTCAAAAGTCATGCGATTCAAAATAAGTAGAATAGATTCAGTCAGTATCTTCAGAGCGATTTATCGTTTAAAAATTCATTAATATTATAATAGGCTTTACCTGTTAGTATTTTTTTTAATGTTTTCTTAAACTGGTCTGTATTTAATTTCTTAACACAGTTAGGAATATTATTATAAATTATTGGCGCTCTGCATACAACGCTTTCATACAGTAGCGCTGTCTTAGCTGGCTGAACACGAATTTTACTATTTTCCCGGCGATTTCGTATTATAATGTCCGATATTCGAGGAATCAAATGGGGGTTATTTCTGACAAATAGGGCTATTTCCAAAATATAAAGTGACGGAAATGTGAGTATTTTATGCTTTGTAAAAAGTGGCTTACTGAATTAAAGAATTAAAGCTTACTTTAAACTGTTGTTTCATAGAAAAGTACAATACCTACGCAGTCAAAATGTATGGAACAGCTGTTTTTTTTAAAATAACCGACATAAAATTTCAACGCAGGGTGTTTCAGAATCATGTACTGAATCCATGGTAACAGGCTTAGCGTCGATGTCCCTGCCACCCTGTATTTATTATATTTCACATCAATTAAGTTTTTCATTTGACAATATTGAAGTTCATTTGCTAACCTCAATTTTCATCGATGTTTTTCAATTACTATTTAATAATAAAACAACAATGAATCGTTGGAAATGGTGGTAAGGTATGAAGTTGAAGCCGTCTAAATACAGATGAATGCGTTAGTGCTTGATTGCCTAAGAGTTTAACCTTAACAGGGTTTGTTTACACTTTCATCGGATACTTTTAGAACAGACCATAGTTGATTTCTGTTTTATTAAATATATCATCATCACAATTATCCAAAAGACGTTTCCTGCGTTTAAAGTGAGCTAGGAACGAACCCTTCCCCGAGGCAGTAATTTGTTTGCGTACCGTCCCTCCAGATGACGATCCTCCTGCGCATGGACGACAAGATGAACCGCCAGCTCACCTGCGCCGTGTCGCACCGGGACACCGCGTCCGCGCTCGCGCACGAGCTCGTGCAGCTCGGCTTCATACATGAGGTAAACGAAACTGGCCCCTATTGTGTAAATTCATCGTTTATTTTCTTCTGTAACTTTAATATTGGTTTGATCATTTCAATTGTACGAGTCATTCTAAAGTCGGCTTAATTTCTACAAGGGTAAAGTTGATATTTGTTTAAGTGAAAACGGCCTAAATCGCACGCATGCATAGATAGGTGTGACTGGCATTCGTTTGAGATCGCCGTACTGCCCGGCGTCCGCTCGTACACGTCTATGTGTGCGTGCGCCTGTTTTCGCTCGTATGGACCTAGTCTTTTGTGCTACAAGTCTCGATATTATCGTGGTTTCTTTTTTCAGTTAATTCCTGACTGATAGCTTTGTGTTTATTCCAGGCGGACCGCGACAAGATCTGCCGCCTCATGGAAGAGTCCCTGCGCAGCAGTTTCGGCTCGCCCCCCCCCCCCGCCCTGCCGCGCGCGCCCGCGCACGTGGCCAGCTAGTGACGTCACCGCTCGCTCTCCTGCGCACGCGCTGCACACGCTCTACAGGGACGCGGTACTGTGCGGACCCACTACTTTACTCTTTAACTCTTCGTCGTAGTCGCCTGTACCTTAGACTCCGCAGTTCTTAGCATCTCTAGCAACGTGGGTCCTGGCACAGTACCCTGTAGCACGTGTGTGTGTGTGTGTGTGTGTGTGTGCCGCTCCGTCGCGTCTGTCCGACACCGTGCGTCACACAACACCCTGTAGGACTCCTCACTCCCGATAAACAACACCCTGCGCTTACCGAGTCATAGCTACGAAGCGGCCCCAGCACTATCTAATATCGTACGTATAAGATATACTTCCGGAGCACTTACCTTTTATTGATATATAAACAAGGTTTTTAGTCAACTAGTTGCGGAACTCGGGCTCTGAACTGACGTAAGCGTTCGACACGACACGTCACGAACGTTATCGCCCCCGCAGTAGTCTATAGATTAGATTTAAACGCATATTTATACGTAGAAATGATGGGTCTTATGATGAGATTTTGTATTGCCGTATCATGTATTTTTGCATAAGTATGGTACCGATTGAATGTTTTTCGCAAGTTCTCTCTCACACTTGAGGCTTGTTTAAGCGGGGATCGCAAACAGTTCCGAATGTTATTTATTTTTACTTTAATGTTAGAACTTAAGGAGTGTGAGCGAAACATCACTATTTAGTTTTTATATAAAATTAAACCAATATTATAGCTATCTATGATAACTCTGAATCCTCGCATAAACAAGTGTCCATCGTTAAATCTTCCGTGTTGGTCACAACTTCTACTTATAAAACGGCAGTTCAGACAATCGAAATTGTTAAGCGGAGGCATTGAGTAGTCTTAATGTGGCGCAGTTGTACGATACGACATCTGCGTAGTACGCTGGAGAAAGAGGTGCGTGGAATATAGATAGATGTTCAAATCTTGATTGCAGTTTACAGTTAAAGATGAATTAGAAGCTCTTCATCAAAGTACTACGTGGATGAAGTTCGAGTTAAGGTATCTTCTAATATTGCATTTCACCTCCCAAAAAACTTACTAGTCGAGTGTGAATCTAAATCCGATCAGCCAAATCGTTCGTTTTAAATTAATCGATACGCTTACTTAAGGGAAATTGTAAAAAATAAAAAAAGCTATTGAAGATTCGGAACGGTTCATAATATAGTTCGAACATCGAACTACTGTACGCTTTAGTGATGTAGAGTTTTGTATGAATGTGTATATGTTATAAAAGATATTTTAAAGAAAAAAAATATTTAAATTAAACGTTTACTTTTAATTATATGTATAGTGAGGCTTCCTCTTAGAGCTTTATGGATGTGGTTATAAATAATAAGTATACGGAAAATTGAACATACTCACTATGAAGATAAGGTTGAAATTTGTACTGTACTCGCGTCGATTATTACGTTTTACTACCGACAGGGGAACTGGACTTCGTTTGTTGACTGCAATCACGCAATTTGTTAAGATTGTATATGAGACGCTTATGTTAGGGTTCTGTTTTGTAAGGACGCCTGTGGCTGACATTGCTCTGAGTTCTCCAGCCATTTTACATTGCCCGGGCTTCTTTAGAATTTCTTCAAATACGAATGTTATTTGCGAACAATTGTGAAGCTACATCTTCAGTGGAATGGCGACAAGCGTCCTAAGCACATATATGTATGCATGTTTGAAGTCAATTGTCCAAACTTGTGATGTTTTAATGTAAATTAATAACTTTATACTGGGCTTTGTATTGATGTTAACGAAACGAAAATCACCCGCAAAACAAAAAAATTATAACACTTGTTGTCTCCCGAATTTTAGTTACCAACTTAAAAAAGACTAAGACTAATAAGAAAAAGTGTACTCCAAAATTCCAGTTATTAAGTACTTCCACATCAGTACAAGACCCATTTATATGGATAATAAATGGAATGTTTTGCATTTACACACATACATTTTGGTTCTACAGAAACGGTGAAGTTTCGGTTATTATACGTAAATCTATAGTGGTGCTAGTATGTATGTACAGCATTGTATAAAATTGCTATAATATTGTATTTGTACAACATACATAAGTATGGAATGGTCACTTTGACATCGGGCGATAAAAAACTCACAAATTAACAGTTGATAAAATTGTAACAACTAAATAAGGATAAAGAGTATTGCTGTCCTTCTCTAACAGACAGCAAGAAAGAGATAGTGATGATTGACAGCTGTCAAATTGGTTGAAAACAAACTCCTGCGGTTTTATTAGGTGGTGTGTCCCAACATGACATCTAAACTTGCGTAGAAATCTTGAGTTCAACATAATTTGACAGCTCTAAATAATCTACCGTCCCTTATTTATTTCTTCTGCGAGTATGAGATAGCAATCGTTTGAGTTCAGTTGTGCGTGTGTCTTTTACCGTGCGTTGTATAAATTGTTCCTTCTGTGCAACTGTATGTTGTATTATTGTGTATATTGTCGTACATAGAATATCGCATCGGCACCGGTTCCTACATCGTTAGTTATTTTCAAAATGTTTTGGTGCTGAAACACGTTTTATTGAGCGAAAATTGCGCTTTTTCCCGTACAGGTATAACTTATGAACGAGAATAATGCAACTGAGCAAAATAACACTGAATAACGTCTTACTAAATGATAGTCCAAATTATTGTGTAATTGGATTTGAGTCATTATCACTCGTAAATGACGAATTTCACTAATTTTCATAACGTACAACTAAACAGCAATATCTTAGAGCACGGCAGTGCAAAGCCAAGTTCAAAACTCTACTTGATAGTTACACCTGTACGGACAGCGAGCTTCACATTTGGTTGACGCTAGTGGTGCCAAAAATATGAGGTGCCAACAATTTTACTTTCAAACGACAGTTTACTAAACCATCAGAAGTATTTCACAAGTAACGGCTTGCCATTGACAATACAAGCATTCAGTTAGAACAGTACAAGGATCTTTTGGCGCGTGACCAGAATCGGAACTAACGCAGCCATCTTGTATTTCCATACAATTTCATAAATGTTTACCAACAACGCCCTGTCAGTGTCAATCAGGCGGCAAAATATCCTTGTAGTATTATATAAATAGGAAATAGATCGGTATAGTTAGCAAGGGGATTTGGTAGATACACATGTTCGCGTCGCAAAATTTTAGTTGTTCGACTTTTGAGTCCATTTTCAGTATTCTCGCTGCAGTAAACTGTAAAATGATGTATGTAACGGTTTTGAGACATCGTTTTTGATTTTCTACCTGCACCCCCTTTATTTATGATGAACAAAAGTCCATAATGTTGTTGCAGCAACACGATTAGCCAGTTGCTAAAACATGTATCTCTGTCGCATAGTATATTGCTTGCAATGTTGCCAACAACATGTTTTCAGCAATATAAAAACATTTTGCTACACAAAGTGGTGCAACTTTTGTTCACCTTGAATACGATGATATCAATTTGCCACCTTTTCCCCGCGGTTCGAGTCGGTTTTCCTTTTCAAGTTGAACACCATATGGATGCAGGTACGATGCCAACCCGGCCACCTTCTCCCCTCACGTCCCCTCTATCCCCTCAGTGTCACATCGTCTAATGTTCGGTTATGGAGCGTTCTCATCGCGTGGTTGTGTAGGGCGAGTGTGTGCTACACTTCATGCTTTTTCTAGGTCTTTTATGAAAATACATTTGAGCAGAAAAAATTTGCACCTAAGTTGTGTACGACACTCGGAATGACAATTCTTTTCAATTTAATGAAACAATAATTTACATTGCTTCTTATGCCTGAAAAATCCGTCTGCTCAACAGCAAAAATAAGCAATGGATAGTTTTACGTTATGATTTAAAGGATTGTCATCCCGTTTACGCAATCACTCGTAGCGTGCAGGATCTTACAAAATGAAGAGTCAAACATAGTGTGAGGATTGAAACGCTATTCTGTATGTTCAGTATTTCAAAGCAAGTTCTGAATTGTAGTCACGGAACCTACGAGAAGTATGTGGCACACCTCAGCCCTCGTGTCGGCGTCGAAGGCTAGGAGTTAGTAGCGCAGTAGTCTAGAGTAGTGTAAACGAAAGACTGGCTAATGTAAAGAGTTAGGTTTGTACGGCGGCGGCGCGCTGTGTGGCGAGGGCCTTCTGTGCGTATCTATGTTGTGTCAGTAATGCACTACGCTCAGTGTTACCACTCGGCCTTTTTAAAACACGCGTATTATCGTCTTAAGATTCTAATTTATTAAGGGTGCGGGAATTTTCGCATTCGTTACCAAAAAATTATGTACGCTTACTTATATATATTAGGGAATATAATTAAATTATAAAATATTAGGAAAATATTAAATTTGGAACAACTCGGTAGCCGGCCACCACGCGCCCGCCATGGGAGGCAAGTATGTAGCTAGTGGAGACGCGTGTTTTTTGTAAATATTCACTTTTAGTCTAAAAACTATACTTATAAATGATTATTGTTGTAATTGTAACTGATTTACGTACCTACTTATCGACCTATAGCATACAGACGCCGCTACATTACTCAATTACTTCTATTTATGTATATCGCATTTTTCAATTAAATTTTGTTAAAATACAACGGGCTGTTTGGCTTGTTTTGTGTCTTTTCTTGTTTACCTTATTCTCGCAAAAAATAAAACAGGTCAATCTGTCTGCAAATCTTTGTGTACTGAAATTTCAAATTGTATTTACTTGCGTCGTACTTTCAAATTACAAAACGAAGTATAAACTGTTAACTTATTGTATCAAGCAAAGATACAAGCCCAATCAGTTATGCTAGAACATTCATCAGCAGAAGGCTTTAGCACAGAAGCCTATCACAACGTTACCTACATGCTTTTGCAATTATCTTAGAGAACTCTCACCTTGTCTATGTTCCTATATGTACCATTTTACTTCGAAAGCGCAGCGACGACTATATTATTACCACATAAATTACATTTCACTGAACTCGTCAATACCAATGCAAGCTTTTCTGAAAAACCTAAAACTGGTGCTAATTCCATATTAAACTTAGGCTCTTGGATTTACGCAGAAAATTGTCAGAGGCTCGATCACTTTACTTTAGCGATTTAGATCTAAAGATGTAGTAGATAAGGCCCACTTTCACTTGTATCTTAAAATGCCTAGTGATGTAACGAAAGTTATAGATTTTACAAGTTGTCTGCATTGGTGTTTATTGTAACCGATAGTTGGCGCCAAGGAGCTAAATGGTACCAATTTCTTTTATATAATTTAATTTAACGTTGTTTGTATTTTAGTTTCACTCAGATATTTTTTTTTTCTTTTGTTTTAATTTTTATTTACAAAACGTGGGCACATTAATAGAGAATGTTTTAGTTTCATTGACAATTTATTGTTGTATATAATTACCCAATCAGTGTTCTGGTTTTTCTTTTGTTTATCCAAAGAGAAAAATGTGTTCATCTATAAAAAATATTTTAATTTGCGTTTTTATGAGATTGTAACATAATTATTTATTGGATCCAGAATTGCATTTCCCACTCGATTATATGATTTCGTCTACAGTTAACATGTGCAAGTATAATTTAGCTATAGTACATATGATTATTGTAATGATACCTATTATGATTATGCTCAAAGTGACTTGTGAAGAATCCATAACTAAATATGATCGAACGATCGAGTGATGTTTGCATACTATTCTACAATAAAGAACGTCAATAAAGTGTATTTTAAAAAAGTATTTGGTGTTTCAATGTGTTTCCCTCGCTAGGTCAAATATTATGACATAACTGAGTGTATTATAAACAGTGCATAACATAGAACTGTAAATATTTAACAATAGGCACACTCCTGTTAGGGAATGATAATATTCAACATTATTAAAGAAAAGTAAACATTTGTTATACGATCATCAACAAAACAAAAAACTGTTCATAAATTAAACTAAACAAAAGGAGTTTGTAAGTATCGTAGCAGGTGGCGCGCTGTAGTATCTGCCGGGATATGGGAAAAAGGCGTGAGTATTTATATATGTGTGCAATCAATGTTTTTTTAATAAATATTCTTCAAAGGCCATTACTCAGAAACGGTGGGTCGTAGGGCCATGATTCTGAGAAGCTAAATGGTCTCTGGACAAGATTAACGTGATGCTGCTAAGTCGATTTTTGGTAGAAGATAAACTTATGGATTCGCGTCACCGACATGCTCGCGTCGTCGTGCTGTAGAGGCCCCCGCCTATAGAAGCGCATCTAGGCAGCAATGACGTATGAGCGGCAGGACGCCGCGTGAGCGTTGACGAATGAGTAGCACTCCTCTCCCGTCTCGCCGCGCACATATCTAAGGCGCAGTACAGTGGTCTGGGTCAAACTAGCAGTAAGTTTGAAGGTCGCGTGCGTGCTCCTGAGAATTTTATTGAAAACGAATAGGCCAGTCAAATTAGCGTAAAAAGAGGGAAACCTCGGAATGAGAGATAATAAGCTGGAAACTCGTTTACACCTTCATTTTGGCGTTGTAAACGTCTCATAAAATCAAGGTCAAAGGTCCCAAAAATCGGTTCTTCGCGATTATCTAGATTTCTTTATCTCCAATGATGTGAACATCCAATATAAAATTCTAGAACATGCACATTTCGCCATAAGTCCGATATAATAGGGGGCGAGCCTATTGCCATCAACCGGGCACAAACCCAGATCGAGCAATTCCAGATGGAAAAACCCAAAAACTCTTTAAATTATTATCTAATAAATTATTCTTATTCATAATTTGCCCCACACGGGAATCGAACCCAGAACCGTGTCCGTTACCCAGGCCAGGTGTTGTCGAAAATGGTCATTTGAATCTTATAGATAATTAGTTGTGCGGCTTCTGTAAATGTTGCGCACATTTTTAAATTTGTTGCGCTTATAGTTTTTTAATTATTTCACAAAAACATTTCCTGCTGGCGTAACGTTACCGCAGCCAGACCTTTTTCTTTCTAATGGGAATATTTAAATAAATACTAGCTATAGAATTAGTTGTCTAGATGAAGTAAATGTTGTGCCTTATTTTGTATTTGTTCTTTTATCGGTTGCGAAGTTATTCGAGATTTTGCTGGGGTAACGTTTTTGGTTTTGCTAGATCTTTGAAACGGTTAAGCAGATTCTTATCATATTTTGTACAAGACTTCTTAGGGATTAGTTTAAATTTGTTCTGCAATAAAAATACCAAAAAAATGCATAGCTTAAAGGTTATTTCATTAAATAGAAAAACACTTAAATCGGTCCCAGCACTCTCAATAAGAGGTCTAAAGACTTACTTTAAACGTTATTTTAAAGCTTGTAACTGCCTTCAAATGTATGTGAAGTTTCATTAGTATCCTGTAAGTATTTAAAAAGATATGATGATATTCAGTTCTTCACGAGCACGGTCTTGATGCGCGCGGTGTTATTTGGCCACTGGATTGGATATATGAACTGAATGTTATGTTAATTATTAGTTGTTTAGTTCAGTTGTATATCAGTAAAATTTCAGCGTAGTACATTGGATAATTAATGAGATAATACGATTAAAGTCATTAGGAAGTGAATGACCGAGGTAACCCGACCAAGTTTAGGTGGTTACGAAAAAGCGAAAACTCAGAACATTATGGTACCTTCTAAAATATGTAGGATAGTGTTACAAATTTAGTACAGACATGTACACAAGTTTTAAAAAAAACTACATGTTTATTAAAGAATTTTTATTAACAGGTAAAATAATCATTTCAATTGAACTTTTAAAGTATTAATAAACTTATACTTAAAAATAATCACAGATTAAAATTACAGATAGTAATTTTGCTATTTTGAAATTTTCTATTACCTTTTATTATAGATGTTTAGTGCGTTATGCAAACAATGGATTTATTCCCTTTACGTCGAGTCCCGTTATATCGAGCCTGGAAGTCTATTGTTCTCCAAAGTATTGATATTTTACGCTTTCTATTACCTTTATGTCGAGTTTGGTGAACAGGTACAGTCAGAGATGTAAATTAAAAGAATTTGAACGTGGGGTCTTTTCGGCTTTGGATTTCGATTAATAACTATACTTTATAACGATTATATTATTCGAAATTTATTAGGTAAGTACTACTTACCTATATATTTTGAACCATAAATTGAAAACATGTGCATTGTATCATTACGTATTTATGTATTTTTATACTGTGTTTTATGTATTTTGATTGTTTATATTTTGATATGTAGGTAGGTACTAACGTAATAGTTACATTTGCATTATTAAGTTCATTTATAATAAATGAACTTAATATTTTAAAAGATAGGTACTTTTTCATCATGCACATAATTTCGAATATTAAAAAAAATACACTGAAATTATGACATACTTTGATGGTTAATTAAAAATATAATCGTACATAGTACTGTAAGGTTAAAGTCATTAGTTATTTTTAAATTCTTTTTTGTGTAAAAATTGATTCTAAATTATGTGCGTGTATACATTTCATTGGACGTGACTGTACTTCTAAAATATGATATTATTAAACTCGACATAAAGGTAATAAAAGCGTGGTAAATAAACTCGACATAAAGGGAATAGAAACGGGACAGAAAACTACTCGACATAGGGGTAATAGAAGCGAGACAAGGTTTTCGGCTCGACTTAACGGGACTCGACATAAAGGGAATAAATCAAACAATGAATTACCCCTTCACCCCACCCCTCCCGCGTCCCACCGAACGACATGTTATATCGGTGATTTTTGATAAGTATGTGCAACTGGAAGATAATAATAATGTTTTCATAGTACAGATATTATTATATTATTATGTATTTAACAGTGTACGCGTCTGTACCGAAATTGTAAGGTGTATTATACTGAACATTTCAAAAGATAAAGTAAGTCTTTAGACCTCTTATTGAGAGTGCTGGGACCGATTGAAGTGTTTTTCTATTTAATGAAATAACCTTTAAGCTATGCATTTTTTTGGTATTTTTATTGCAGAACAAATTTAAACTAATCCCTAAGAAGTCTTGTACAAAATATGATAAGAATCTGCTTAACCGTTTCAAAGATCTAGCAAAACCAAAAACGTTACCCCAGCAAAATCTCGAATAACTTCGCAACCGATGAAAGAACAAATACAAAATAAGGCACAACATTTACTTCATCTAGACAACTAATTCTATAGCTAGTATTTATTTAAATATTCCCATTAGAAAGAAAAAGGTCTGGCTGCGGTAACGTTACGCCAGCAGGAAATGTTTTTGTGAAATAATTAAAAAACTATAAGCGCAACAAATTTAAAAATGTGCGCAACATTTACAGAAGCCGCACAACTAATTATCTATAAGATTCAAATGACCATTTTCGACAACATCTGGCCTGGGTAACGGACACCCCAGAACCTCATGCTCAGCAGTAACGCTTGCGACCACTAGACCAACGAGTTATTAGTTAATACATTGTATTAAATAAATGGCTGTGATGCAACTTTGCGCTGTTTAAAAAAAGGAAAAAAAAACTTTCATCCAATTACTGACGACCAACTGGCTCAAGTTTTACTACAAGAAAACTGCCCTGTACAACAATTATACGAAAATGGTGTTGTCAGATGCGTCTTGAACAAAAAATGGCTATTGCTTAAAAGCTTAATGTGCTTGCATTGGTGCTGAAAAGGTCAATGCCTTGTTCACAATAAATTTAGTTAAAACTGCGACTGGCTCTAAGAAAGTAATAGTAATATTACTTTCTTAGAGCCAGTATGTACCCTATGCAAACACTAATTTTAGGCTTAAGCCTAAAATTAGTGTTTGCATTGCTGAGGGGTTCCGTCTCAAAGCTATGCTTGCTCGGCTGCCCGAATTTCCAAATCAGGAATTGAAGGACAAACTTAACTTTTTAATTGAATATAGTAACGAAATACATACTTACTACGTTTTACTTCAAGATACGGCCTATAAATTTTTGATCCCAGATTGAAGAAAAAACGTAACTTTGCAGTTCATATTATATAACTGACTATAAATTACCAATTTTCGGATTTTCCTCTTTACTTGACCTTACTTCTCGCCAAACGTCATGCACCTGGGCCAACGTTAAGTACCAATTAGACTGGTTTATTTGCGATTGTCAAAATATGCGGCATAAATGGTCGCATTTTTTTATTGCGTTGACATAGTTTGGTTTTCGTTACAACTCCAAGAGACCGTAGATCTAAGTTTTTGATAAGTATCAATTTCATCTTGATAGACAGACAACGAAGTAATCTTTAAAGGATTTCAATTTTTCAATTTGAGATCGGATTTAGATGAAAGGCCGGATAGGCCATGAGCTGGGTTAGGACATAGGATACTACCGTCCTGTGGGATATTTTCAGACATCCACGCGGGCGAAGCCGCGGGCAAAAGCTAGTATTTTTATATAGTTGTAGGTGAATCCATACAGAAACTACAGAACGCCACCTGTTACGCTCCTTACATACTGACTCCTTTTGCCTCGTTTACGTGAACCCAGTAAGTTAAGAGGCTTTAAATTGAAGTTGCACGTGCGTGCTCGGACATCATTGTGCTGACCAAGATCATACCTAAAGTAAGTACTGCCTCGCGCTACTTATAATGAAAGTAAGTACGTACTTGCTTGCTTAGTGGTAAGTACTTGCTTGTTATCATTTTCGATTATGTGGTGTATGTACGGTTATACCTGCTATGTACCTACATTCCGGGAAATTAATAATTGTTAAGTAAATGGACACATGGAATAACAGTTGTGATTTTATTATACGGACAAATTGAGTTGATAGTCAATTTTCTAAACAATGAATTTCCCCGACTTGATTAAGCTAGGATATGTGCAAACAATAAAAAACATATATTCTACATAAAATTGTATTTTATTATCACAAACTCACAACGCGTCATTGTTCTTCGACAAGATTTTTACAAAATACTTACACGAAACATCGAGTTTACGGAGAGCGAAAATATCACAAAAACTTGGAATGTGGTAAGTATTCGGTGATGTATGAAATGAGCGCGATTGTTGAAACATAGATTATATTTAATAACAATCATTATTTTTGCAAAAGACGAGTAAATATCTAACAAGATGTAATTAACACCGCTAACGGCCAAGACACAGTTATCTTCTACGAATGTAAATATTTACACAACAGTTTACTATATAATACAGGCCTTTATTGTTAAACTATTTCGGTTTTACTTTATTCCATGCAAATAACCTTAGTGGGTACCTAGGCTAGGCAATTATGTATCACCTTGTAAAAATACAATAAGTAAAAAAAATACAGTAGGTACAAATACATGAAATAATTTGGGCGCCAATGTGGGTTGTTGAAGACCAATATCTTTATTTCTTATGTGAACTTTACAAATATTATAGCCCTAAAAAAATTACATCTTTGGCAATTCGGCAGCTAGAGTACACTTGGAAGAACACAATTTATTTACTTTGTAAGTAAAATATTCCCTATAAAGATCTATATACTATATAGGTTTTTTTTTAAAAAAATGGCAGTCAGGGAGTGCCGGCAGAAGTGAAAACTTAAAACTGGTATTAGCGCCATCTATATTCTATAGCTATGCACTACGCGAATCCAAAAGTTTACCCTCTACCAGAAATCGCTCAACGTGCCTAAAGAAGTTTTCACTTCAAAAATTTCAAGTACAAAATCCAATTCAATATAACTTTACATTTGATTTGTTACGAAACCTGCTTACAGATTAATTACTTCAAGTTTTAACCGAGTAGGTACTAGCTAGATTACTATTGTGTATTTAGTAGATACTATTACATTTTCGTCAACAATTCAAGTTCCAATTCTGCCACAGTTTCACAGAACAATTTATTATGTTTTTACAACTACTTACTTAATTCGGGAAATCGTTATTGTGTATAAAATTACTATTCGCTCTGCCGACCATTCGACAACCGTTAACTATGATAAGCACCAATAAATTGTAATTTATTGTCATGAACTACAGCCCGCACAGCTCCCGACCCGACTAACTATTGCATTACCTAACATGCACGCACGCGTATCTCATAACCTGTAACGATAGGGCGCGGTCTTGGTGTGAGGCTCCATTTCTTCTTTTTCTTCTTCGTCTGGCACGTAGTAGTGCAACTCGTACGCGGGAGCCAGCTCCACCGTCTTCTCACAGTGAGGGTCGCACGCCCTCCTCAACAAGGCGGCCGGCCGGGAGTTCCCCACTTCGTACAGCCTCTTCATGAACGCAGATGACGACGCCACCCGCCCGTGCGCCGGCGTCTGTGTGTGCACAACACTACTGTTGTACAAGATTGGGAAGTCAACCTTGAACCTCTCACTGTTCTGATTGAAGTTGTCAACGAAACGGTTCATAACATCTTTGCGGAACTTCACGTCGTACTCGTACTCCTCCTCACCTTGGTTGCTATCCTGGGGGGCAATCTTAGCCAACTCATTGACGGTGACGCCGCGAACGGGTGCCTCAGTATACGTATACTCGTCGCTCCTTTCGTCCTCGTCGCCATTCGCCGCCTCGTTGATAAAGTCTCGGTAATGTTTGATTACATACGAGGCTCTGTTGAAACTTCCGTCGTTTGCTCCAAGTCCGCCGTGAGGAGGCTCGGACACGCGCGGCTGGTTCGTTAAGTACAGGTTCTTGTCCAAGTGCTCATTTTGGTACATCGGAGTGTAAGCAGCCTTCATTGTTACTTTATTTAATGGTTCATAGGTTTCTGTTGGTATAGGAGAAACTGTGCCAAAAGAAGTGGTCAACACGTTTTTAGGAAGCTCTTTGTTAATGGTATACATGTTCACTTTTCTATTGAAATTAGTATCATAATCGTTCATATTAATTTTTTGGACAACTTTCTGTGTAGGTGGAAAATACTGAAGAGTGGCCTTCCTCTCCGGCTGATATTCTCTCATTGGTTGTGTACGAAGCAGCTCGGTGGGTTGCGTAGTGAATGTCTCCTTTGTTTTCATTGCCTTAGTAAATTTCTTCAAATCAATTTTGTGCTGATTCACGTAATCAGCATCATACTCGTCGGTAGAGTCGTAGTATTCTGCCAAGTTGTAAAATTTCCTTGGTTTATTTGTTGTTATAGGAGAAGTCTTTTCAGTCTTGAAAATGTCAAAATGTTCTCTTGAAATTGCGTTTACTGTTAGATCAAACTCAGTCGTAGATGATTGAGATGATGGAGGTGGGGTGAAGTTGAATATTGATTCCGTGGAGGGGCTCATTGGCGTGGTTGTGTCTTCTCTAGAATGGTTCGTGTCCTCATTTGATTCCTCATAGTCACTATACACAGTATCTCCAAACTTGTTAATCTTTTTCTTGGATTTTCTTACTTCAGCTATCTTTTCTAGTCTAACTCTTAAGTCCGGGAGATCGTCTTTGCTGTCTTTATCGGTCATATTTCCTAACTCTGTCCCAGTTTTGTTTTTCAGAACTTGCGTAAAAGATTTTGAAGCATTCTTCGGTTTGAAAACAATTCCTAAAGAGCTAATGCTTTCGTTTCTCCAGCTGTTGTCATCTGGGTCGCGAACGAATTGTTTTGGTGGTTGAACGTCAATTTTCTTAAGGGGTTTGTAGTTTGGGCTGACGGCATATAAAATGGTATTTTTCTTTTTTTCCTGACCTATGGGTTTGACGCTAAGCGACTCGTCGGTAACAATTTCAGGCAGACCATCAATCCTCTGTTTTGCATTTGTAAAAAACTTCGCATTCTCTTCGTTGTCGTTGAGCGTTTCCTCTCTTAATAACTCTTCTTTAATCGCATCTTCAGCCTGCAAATGTTTACAAAATTATATAAGCAATTTTAAAAGTACAGTTTCTTACAGAAAGAAGCCCGATGTAAAAATGGACATAGGAAATAATATGGAAGAGATTTTATGGAAATAAGTGTATAATATAAAAAAAATGTTTTTGAATGCCCCATAATCTTGCTTTAAATTATCAATGAGTGACATTACTTAAATGTTCGCTCGAGGCACCCCGGGCAGTTAGTCTTAAATTTACGCTCACACCGGGCAGTAAGTGTTAAATGTACGCTCGGCGCACACCGGGCAGTTAGGCTTAAATGTACACTCGGCGCACCACGGGCAGTAGTCCTAAATGTACGCTTGGCGCACCCCGGGCAGTTAGTCTTGCTTCCATCTTGCTAACTGGCTTATATTTTTACTACGGTACCCGTTCGTCGTTCGAGAGTTAAAAAAACCAGCTAAGTGCGTGTCGGACCATGGACAATGAAGGGTTCCGTAGTTGGGATGAAGAAAGAAAATAAAGAATTTAACATTGTAGTTGAAAAACATGTTCCCAGGAATACAGAATGTATGGGAGAACATGTTTTTCAACTACAAATGTAAGTTTTTACGCACAATATTAAGAGATTTAAGTACCATGTTATTTTAAGAACATATAATTCTTAACGGTTTTCCGGCAATCCATAAATATAGAACTGTATTTTATTTTATTTTATTTATGGCTCTGTAGTTTCGGAGATAAAGGTTAATTTTCATCTATTTTCTTATAACTTTAAAATTATTCAATAAAATAATTTTATAAGCCCTTTCATTTATTATGTCATACCGTACAGTTAGCAAAACTTTTTTTTCTACTATTTTGCATCCCAGAAGTAACCCCAAATTCAAAATTCATTTATTTACGTTACAAGTCCGTGTTTGGATCACATAAATTCATATCTTTATGTACCAAATTTCAACATAATCGGTCCATTAGATTCGGAGCAAATTGACTGTATCAGACGGACAGACACACACACGAGTGATCCTATATAGTTTCCGTTTTTTTCTTTTTGAGGTACAGAACCCTAAAAAGATGAAAATGTTGATAAAATTTATAAGGCGACGGCCGGGGTCAATCGACCGCGGTATGTTTGCAACCCAAGTCAAAAAGTTAACAATATTATAAAACATAAATCCACTTACCAATTGACTTTGCGACTCATATACACTACCGTTCTTGTTTTTTGCTACCTCAACTTCAGTCTCGTACATATTACTATAAATCTCAGTTTTATTCGTGCTCACTCTATGCGAAAACTCCGTGGCTTCTTCAGGCTTAGGAGTTGTCGTCTCTCGGTTGTCTTTGTAGCCTGCTCTTTTAGAGACAATCTCCAGTTTCGTTGGCTCGGTCTCAATCTCAGTACCCATCATTGTCGTGGATGTTTTTGTTACAGAATCTAAAGCATGATTTACGATAGTTTCGGTCCCAGCTGTTGTTTCAAATTGTTTTGTCGTTGACTCTTGAGCATTATTAAGATCATTTCTCAATTTTTCTAATGAAGTTATAGGTGTGTTAGTAAACACTTTTTCTAGATTTATACGAGTTTGCGCAGTTTCTGCTCGCGCCATATCTTTTTCTGTTATTGTGGTGTCTTCAGTGCTTGTGCGTTTTCTATCAATCGTTGTATATTTTTTCCAAGACGGTAACGTAGGTGTATATAAGTCGGTGGTAAAAACTTCAGCAGTAGAGTTTCCTGGCGTCATTTCTGTCGACGCCATTTCAAATATTACGTCTGGTTTTGACTCAGATGAGACAGTTGTAGATGCATCAATTGATCCGTCAGTCTTTGCCATCATACTTTCTTCTTTAGTGTTTGTTTGATCAGCTTTCTGATCAGAAAATTGGGTTTCGGTTGTAACTTTACTTTCAGAATCTGCAATAGTTGTTCTTACAATGTTCAAATTGTTAATATCGTTGTTAAAATCATTCGTCTTGTATTCACTTTTATCGGCATCATTATTATTCACATTATTTGTGCCTGGTGTTGTAGTAGAAGTAATATCTCCCATATAATTCTGATATTCTGGTGATCTTGTTTCATTTTCTTGGATTTCTTTTTCCTCAATTTTATTTGTAACGGTTGAATATTCAATTTCCAATTCAGTAGTAAATAAAGTCTGCGGTGAAGATGTAGTTGAAAGATCTTGACTTTTCTCAATTTCTAGGCTATCAGTTTGGCTTGCGCTTGGTGCTGTAGTGGCATAACTAGCTGTTTCGGTCGAAATTATTATCGTTGTATCGGATGGAATCTCGGTTTTGTTAGTTTCTGATATTTGTGTTCGTGTATCAGCAGTCTCGTTGACAATCTGCGGTTTCTCATTAACCTGTTCATCGCTGTTTTGCTTATTATTATTTTGTGTGTTGTTGATTGCTATCACAGTAGAATCTGAATCTTCTTTCGGCTTGTGTTTATAGATTGTCTCATTATTATTTAAGGTCTTCAAATCGTATCTCACTTCCAGATGTTTGCTCTCGCCAGTTTCCAGATCTGGTGAATTAAAATTATCCCGAGCTATAGTGAAACCACTGGCTGGTGATTTGGTTATTGCTATCGCGATTGCCAAGGAAATCACGAATGACCTGAAAAGGAGAAAATAAGTGGTAAGTGAGCGTTTCGAAATATGTAAGTGTTCCTAACCATTTTGGATGGTAGGTAAACATGATGACATGTTATTAAAATACTCTTGCTGTGACAGCGTCGGCGCCTGATGTTAGGAAAATACAAGTATTGGATAAGAGCGAAAATCCGAATTGATATGTAGTGCGATGTGCTGCGCTCTCGACTGCTTACCCAGACAACATATCGCGACGTTACTGTTGCGGCTGATGCAAGTGATCGTATCTGAAGTGATATGCGCCGGAACGGTAGTGGCGCGGTGCAGGACAATGGGCGTATTATCAAACATAGCGCCTGCGTACAAGTGCTACGAGTGTTATTATATAAATTGTATCATAATTTATGTTTAGATAATACCCACACTGATGAATCAATTGTATTTCAAACATGTTATGATAGCGTTACAGACGACACATAATTTATTATGTGTCGTCTGTTGTTTAACAAACTTTTGATTGGAAAATCGTTCTTACGGTTTACGCATCAGAAATTTTATAAAACGTTGCATCGGAATGTAATGACTATTTCATTTGACGGACCTACATAGGTCTTTCGAGGGGCAGACAATAGTGCACGTATTGATGCGCTACACTCCGCTACAGTACCGAACAGGTCGCCAATTAAATAACAGGTGATGTAATAACTAGAATACTCAAACTGTAAATGCCTGTAGTTGAACGCGTGCGCAATTCTCGTACGTCATTAACGAAATCGTTGTATCAACTAACAATATTGTTATAAACTAAATTGATGGTGCTGTCGTTATTATGCGTTTGATTTGATTTACATTGATTAATTAATGAGTATGAAATCAAGCCAAGTAGAGGATGCTATGACAGCTAGTAACGTACTCACGCGCAACCACGCAATTCGTTTCTAATACAAGAAAAAACACTTGAAAAATTATGAGTCCGGGGAGCGTTTATCACTCAATTTTCAATTTATCGTCAACTAGTTTCTATTTGTCAAACTTTAATAATGAATTTAGAGATATCCGCACTTGCAGTAGCCATACATACCAATATTAACAAAACATTGTTAAAGTCCGAACTTACCCTTCCAAGGTCCGATCTTATCTCCCTGTTTTAAAATTAATGTTGAATTTTTACGAAGTCTTAATTTGGGAACCATTAAAGGTAGAAGTATAAAAAAGAAAAAAGGTTATAGTAAATTTACTCATTAACGATGTTTGCAGCAGGTAGTTTTTAACTAAATTACTGAAATCTAGGCAGGCATCCTTGATCTTATTGATTGATTACAAGTTGAAAGTGCCGTAAATATACGCTAACCGCTAACATGATGACTAAATAATAGGTAATATACTACTTAGGTACTCAGGCAGGAAACTCAAAAATATGAAATTTTCAATTTAAAGAAACAGCAACTACAGAAATCACTTTTCGTAATTTCAATCAATCGTAGTGACAGAATGATGTACGAGCATGTAATTTGTATGTAGTTTTTATTACATCCTTTTCCTGTCCGATGCAGCGTTGCCCTGAAATCGCAATTTGAGAATTGACAGGCACGAATGTCGTGCTTACATCGAGAACCTACTAGCACTAGTTTATGTAAATATTGTTATTACGTCCCTTAGCATCGGTCATGCGTTAACCTCGCATTACCATATTGCTCTAATTTCTTTGCATTTTGCAAACTACGATTAATGCATTGTTATTTTTTTCTGTAGCTGCTTCATTAAACTTTTGTTTGTACGTTTCTTGATTTAGTTTGTGACTAGTATTTACCATTTCCAGAAAATTTTGGATGTAAATACCTGAAATTATTTAGTTTCCACAATTTACTCCACTCAAATAAATTGGGATAAAGGCAGGAGAATAACGATGATTATACAAACTGAGCCACAATTCAAAAAGAGCATTAAACGTCGAGCAGACCGGCGCGACGCGACTCTAACAAAACAATTTCTAAGAAAACTTCAGGGTGAAACAATTACCGGTGTCGCGTCGCGCGACAAATCGTGGTGGTCTGTACGAGCCTTTACCTTTCCTCTCAACTATGAGTATTTATATAACTATAGTATATATGTTTATATATTTAAGTTTATATATTAATTTAAGTATAATATGTAATTTTCTTACGGTATACATGTAGATATATTTAATAATTTAAGACTTCACATATTCATATTTTCTCCCACATATTGTTACATTTCTTTCTCATTTCTCGTTTCGCAGGTCTGCTGGAAGAAATTTCTTAACAAATGAGCAGTATCTTTGTACACAAAATTAAATTTATGACGTATCTGTATGTATTCTACTGTGTGTACATAAATCCGAATGCAATAAATAAAAAAACTATTTATTTATTAACTATGACAATGTTCGATGTTAGCCTTAACTTCAGGAAGAGGTGGGTACGCTAACGACTAAAGTTTAGGGCTTTCTTAGTGATGACGATGAAGTAACTGGAATCATCTTCAAAAAGTGATGTAGTGGAAGATATAGGTAGCAAGAAGTTTGTTGGCCAAATAATTGATACATCTGCACGATAAGAGATAGTACGCAGCTACGAGAGGCTAATGATAATCAAAATTCAAGATCCAATTTAAAGTTAAGATGACTGTTAATCGACACGGTGGTTAACTTTTTGATGGCAAAACACTGAGATAAGAAAAGGACACAGAATCATTCCTTGGGGGACACCTTCAGGATAACTTCACGTAAATATTGAACTGTGCAAATAGACATCTTAAAACCCTGAAAAAAAAACCTATTATGTTACGACGACGAAAGAAGAGTTAGATAGGAATCGAGTAATGTCTTGACTACTCTCGACGAGTCATAAAACTACTTGTTTCAATGCTTAAACTCAAAACTCAAAGTCAAAGCATTTACTTCAATTAAACCATTTACAGGCACTTTTGAACTGTCGAGGACTCTGTTAGTCAGAAATATGAAGCTAGTTGCCCATTCCAAAGCATAGTAGGTACCTATCTATGGCGAAAAATGGGTAAGAAACTCCATGGACACTCTTTTATATTATATTGTTACAAAAATATTAGTTACCTTCGTCAATGTTAGGAATATCGTATAATTTTGCAATGTTTGTAAGTATGTGAGCACCATGTTATCTATCACATAATTAATTTATCTGTCATTGCTTAATTTTTCATTATTTTTACCTATCGTGGTATAGGAATCTTATTCTAGATGCATTGTCTTCACATATAATTAATGTATACAAAATATTGTAAAAACATTCTAAAAGAGTAACGGTGGAGTTTCTTGCCCATTCTTCTCCATACGAGAACTACCTTTTGGAAGGGGCGACTAGAATCAATTCTATTTTGTGTAAAATTGACGTTCAAAAGTGCCTCTTATATATAAATTGTTTGACTTTGACTTTATTAATGCAGAATTTATAAATTATATGTGAGAACGATGTAAAAAAAAGCGTCCTGAGTACAGCAAATAGAAAAAAAACAATTAAAAAGAAAAAAGTCATAACAGCTAAGAGATGAACAGTCCCAACTGACGGCGCCCGCTCACTAACGTGACGCATGGATCAGCACCATTTACAAATAAAAGACTCAGTACATAGTACTCTCACCCCCAACTAATAATATGCCAGGCATATTATTAGTTGGTGGTATAAGCTGTAAGTACAGTTCCATCAGGGCATCGCGCCTGCGGAGAAACCCATTTCTACTTTTAAGCCTAGTGAATAATATACCATTTATTTGAACTTGCTAAACTGAGCGCAAGTTTGCCAAGACCGTAATGCTCAAGTTTCAAGAGTAAGGGTTCGTGATCGACGCAATCAAATGCTTTGGAGAGGTCAAAAGATTCCTATGGCGTCTTGGGCCTCTTTCCACGCGTTAAAAATGTGTCTTAAGGTTACACCGGCGTCGGTTGTACACCGGTCGACAAACTTAAAGAACGTCCACATATAGGGTGGCGCTGAGGGTGTGAACACATGTAAGGCTGGTAAACCTTTATACATTAACAACAAGGTTAAATCAGCAGACGAATAATTACAGACGGTTTGGAAAATTATCAACAATGAAACGAACAGGAATAAAAAGAATAATTCTGATTACACACTGGAGACTTCATGTGGTGGTCTCATTTGCGATAGCATTATTAATCATTGCTCGAGAATTTGTAAATTTCCTTACCAGTATTCATTGAAGTCTGTACCTCCATAATTGAAACCATAGCACCTTAAGGCAAGGCCGAACAGCTCGAAAAGTGTTTCCCTACTTTTCCTGAGTCCTTTAATTGCCGAGTGACTAAATAAAAACTTAGGGCTGATAGTTTTAGTGTTCTTCAAAGAATGATTGAACTCGGTTTGGACTAACTAAAAGAATTCTTCTTTATACAAAATGTTTACATTGTAAGGTCCTGGTTACTTAACTTACAAACTAAAGTGCTATTCAATTTATTTAAATTAACAGCTGTTATTCATCTGAATTGTATCTGCACTTTTTATATTGGTATGTTGGACTCAAAAGTTACGGTTTGACCACTGTGATCAGAAGGGAGATAATTAAGGATGGCTTTATCTAAATAGTCGCAACAACAAAACACATTATTAATACATGTAGCAGTAGTCGTAGTTATTCGGGTTGGTTCTACAAACACATTTAACATATTGTCTACTGATATTTAAATTATTTTATAAAATATTAGTGTTAAAGTCACCACTGATTTATTACCAATTGCAGGTTTTGCACAAACATCTTCCATTACTGACTCAAATCAATAGAGTAGTTTTAGTAGTTTTTTAAGGGGTCTTGCTCAACACAAGACAGTTCAATGCTATGTTCAACCGAAAGTTCAACTGTCATTACGGGTGTTTTATTTAATACAACTTTTAAATTCGGATTAGTGAACCACCAGGCAGCATTGATGTTCGGTTACTGGCTACACTAAAAACTCTCACATTTCATAATCTTTTAACCAATGCTCAGTTAAACAAATAATGTCAAACATTATTTTTAGGGTTCCATACCTCAAAAGGCATAAACAGAACCTTTATAGGATCACTTCGTTGTCCGCCTGTCCGTCTGTCTAGTGCTAATACGAGTATGCAAAAGCACACAAAATTATTTTCTTACAATTTTATTTCAATAGTTCGGTGACACTATCAGTGATATAATCTTTTTTAACATTACAACTATTACCTATATGTAGACCTACAGTCATAATGGCATTAGGATCATATTCATTCCTGGATATTGAAGACATTATTTTGTATGTTTTGCTTCCATTTAAGGAAATAATCAATGCACAATGTGTATATTTATGAATAAATATTTGGAAGCTATGACTAGATTAATTTATAATAACCTGATATTGTAAATGAATACATCCTACACTATAAGTAAGTATTCAATGATATTCAGATCAACTCTCTACTCCATGATTGCGGCGAAGTTTGAAAATCAACGAAAAAAGATACGTGTATTCAAGGCCACGGAGGTATTCTTGTTTGATTACCTACTAAATCAACGAATTTCTAAAAGAAGATATATTACGAGGATGCTAGGACTGAACCTACTTACTAGACAAGATGCAACAGAAACACAACTCGCGTGCACCCTTGAACAGCACTTTCGACAATGCCGGACATCAGTGATATCCCTCAAAGTGGGTCAATGAATATATCACATGGTATGTAGAGGTACCGGTGGATCCCTTATGATATATCACATGGTAGGTAGAGGTACCGGTGGATTCCTTATGATCGCGTGCAGGGCTACATGACCATATCCTAACAGTTACAAGTCATTGTGAAACATTTCCGATCATTTTACATAATTAGAAACACTCCTACTTCATCCCTTTTATGACTGACTGCATTCAGAATAATTTATTAGAGCTGAATGCGATAATGAGAAGTTCCGTGAATTAAAAACCAATGTTTTAATAACATGCTGTTACAAATGGATGTCTTCCTGATAAGTTTATTGTAACACCTCGCAGGACCGGGACGATTACTGTAATTGAGCACAAAAACATAATAGGTACGTAGGACGCAGGTCGGTGCGCCTTATCCGGAGACGGTATCAGTAGTTGCAGTTGATTCTACGGAATATGCACAAGGTCCAACCAACCAATTAGCTGTTTCCTATGGTGTCTACGGGCAATAGCCTGGCAAGTGACAACTGGTAGGTAATCAACTAAGCAAGGCACTAATATGTGTTGCATTACAACAGTGTTGATGCTTCTAGTGCAAATGAGTAAGTAAATACGTTGGTCTTTTAAAAAACAAAAGCTAATCGATAACTTGCGTGAGATAAACAGATAAACAGCGTCTCTTTAATGTGTTAATAATAATTTGAATTGTATTCAGTTCCGAATCAATATCAATGACAATGAGAAAACGAGCCTCGGAAAAGCACGTTAAGCCGTTGGTCCCGGTTGTTATTCGTGGGTCTTTAACAGTCGTTACTGGTCGTCAGAAGCCCGAAAGTCTGACAAGTCTTATCAAGGGGTATGATATTGTGTTAGCCAGTAACTGGGTTGTGGAGGTCAGATAGGCAGTCGCTCCATGTAAAATACTGGTATTCAGCTGTATCCAGTTAGACTGGAAGCCGACCTCAACATGGTTGGGAAAAGGCTAGGCAGATTGATTGAATGAGAAAACATCAATAGACACAGATATGTGTGAAAAGAATCTATACAATGGAATCGCCTTTAAAAATATCAATCAATCAACAGCTATGACATAACACGGAAAATAAAACATTAACGTATCAGAATAATATTGTAAGCAGAACAATGGCTGCCAAGCCTGCGATAGTAAACGATGTGAAAGTCATCGCGAAGTTTTTCGCAGACTGAATTGGGTAAAGACTAAATACAAAACAAGCAATTAGGTAGGTACATAACTTTACAATCATAGGTCTGTCCTTCTGGAGCATTTTGGATCACAAGGAGCCGATCGCATCGATGATCGATTAATTATCAACGATGACAACTACTTAGATGACAATAGTCAGAGCTGATGCACGTTGTGTAGATGAGGTCGAGCTCGACTATTGTAACAGCAAAATATTGAACGGAAACAAAAGTGAATAGCTCATTGTTGTAGACGAAAGCGGAAAGTAAATACATAGAAGATTATTCACCCTGGAGGCGATGACAGGACGAACTCGAATATTTTTCTTAAAAGAGATAAGTGGAACGGCGGGAAGGAGGCCTTTCCCTTGTAGTGGGCACTACTGGGGCATTACCTATAGGCTAACACCCAATGTACAGAGTCGGAAACAAGATTTCACTTCACGTGAATCCTTGTATTTAGGAAAACGAACAGTGACCATGCATTATGTTGCGAACGGTCATGGCTAATGTTCATTGTGCGAAGGTAGATTGGATGGCAGTTAGAAGAGAGTAGCCAAGTAGTTACGGAAGCTACGTGTAACTTTCCTCACATAAGAACAAGATTTTCGGTACTGTTTTACGCACGTGTGCGAAAATTAAAAACATTTTCTTATCAGCCTTTTATGTAGGTCTGAAACTAAAAAAGCTCACGCAAAAATGTTGTACTAAGTTCGTTTAGCTTCGCTCATTTGGCTACCGCATGTTTGCATACTGTGGTTCACACCGCGGACTATGAGCCGAAGTATGAAAAGACGCTTTAGCTACATGAGCGCAGCTAAACGAACCTAGCTTCGTTCCCAGTGTGGCCTGCGCTTTACGTTCTACAAAAGTTTTAATTACAGTGTGATTCCGTATTTTTCAAACATACCAGACCCAACAACCCGACTTGGGACCGATGTTAAGAAATTGCTACAAATCAACTTCTGAGACACTTTCAAAAACAAAGATAGTCAAACCCTGACGTGTAGATCCGGATCTACTAACTGAAAATTCGCTATCAAAATTGAACAGATTGGAAGTTGACCAACAGAATCCTCAGTCCTCATTTCACAACACAGCACCAGCATTCGTACTTACCCCCGCCGCACAAGGAGGCACCTACCTCCCTTACCACCCGCCACGCTAACGCAACACAACACAAACGCAATACGCGAACCATTGGCGCGTGCCACCAGCTCCTACCTGAATGTGTGGTACTGGCCCATGCTGGCTCCAGTCCGGGGACGCACGCCCGCGCTTCGCGGTGACCGCTCCATTACTGACGGGCATTACCTCAACATCGACGACAACGCTTCCTTCCATTGAGCAACGCTGTAACGGTAAGGACGACTGTTCCCGCGTAATTCGATGCTTCCTCAAGTTCCGGAGAGCGGCCTTCGCGAATCAGTTTCACGTGATTACCTATAGGTACGCGTCATAATTTGAATAGGTAATATTAATTAAGTTTTGCCGTGTTTAGTATGCAAGCTGGCCATTTTATGTAAATTGGTACCTAATTGGAGGCAACCAGAATGTATCATTGCTTATCCTTAGTCGCTACGAGTAATTATATAAATCGCTTCCCTCGTTGTTTCCTGTGTCACTATATTCTGTAACTCTGTAATGTGAAAAGTAATTTGGAGATAAAGTGACGTCTCTTGATGCACTATTGGACCTGCTGACGTTTATTCTTAGGTACCTACGCCAATATTCTGAGACCATATTCTTAACCAGAGTTTATCTTACCGAGCTGCCAAACCGGTGTACTGTAGGGTTACGATTTACGGGTCAAATTAATTCAGTACCTACATTACCTATTAAGCCTAGTGCAGACTGCCGCGACGCGACGGCGATGGCGCGACGTGACTCTAACAAAACATTTCTAAGAAAACTTCACGGTAGCACCACAACCGGTGTCGCGTCGCGCCAGTCTGCACGAGGCTTTACATGGGACTTAAACATAACTGGCGAAATGTGGGTGTAGGTACTGTAGGTACACCTCTGCTTCCCTTCGGGGAAATACAAGCGTGATTTATGTTAAGTTATTTATTATCTATCGTCTTTGACCAATGTCCACTGTTAAAACAAGAACCTCTAAGTAGGTTCATCAAGGTAGGCTCTATCTAGGTAGGTTGGTATCATTTACCTAACTAAGTTTAGGTAAATGATATGAGTGATTTTGATGGGGTCATGTCATGACCTCCGCGATCAATCAATATACTAAGTTGGGAAAAAGCAAAGCAGATTATGAATTAATAAATTATGCATTAAAGGCTCGTACAGACCAGCGCGACGCGACTCGATCAATACAATTTCTAAGAAAACTTGACGGTATAACAATAACCGGGGTCGTGTCGCGCTGTCGCTAGTCTGCACTAAGCTTTAAACGATAAATAAATGGTTCTATTTCGATGATTGTTCGGTTTGTTGTATTTTGTGGCAATTTTGGCACCTCTTTGTCGGCTTGGTGCGCCGAACGCCAGCAAGTCACTTATATGGCTCAATTGGTACCTAACCAAACCAACTACGACCAGTGGGGTCCTTGCGTAACACACTTACAGTAGCAACGGCTTTCAATTTGACAGTTCAATAACATTCATTCTGTTAATTAGGTTAGTAGGTACCTAGGTTGTTGAGCAGACACATTTTTCGAACATATGAAGCACTGGATTAGCAATATCCTTCAAAATCATTCAGATTGTGATTGATAGTGTGTTACGCAATTAGGCTGCTACTTTGATTCGACCGCACCGCACAAAATATGTTATTACCTACTAAGTAAGTAGGTAGGTACTTCTGCTGCTACTGTTTATTTTACGTGAACTGGGCCTATCGTGCTTATGTGCAAGCTGTAGTAGCTTCATCGTCGTGCATACTTCATAAGTACAAGTTCAGCGAGCATTTGTACCAAAGAACATTATGATACATAGCTGTAATCAAGTGTAATAAACACGTAATGATTACATGAGCGCACTCGATTTACTTGTGGAGTTGTGGCTAGTTCTAAATCGAAGAATGTGTTATGTCGATAAAGTAATCGGCGCCCATTGAAAATGTATTCAATACCTATTTGCTTTTCTTTCCTGCTTTGAATATAACATTATGGCGGACAAGACCATTACATAAGTAAAAAACATAATATTTAACTTTAGCAGTTTAAATCAAATGAGTAGGTAGGTACTGTTATCTTACTTACAATTTTCTATTAGATACGTAACGTAACCACCCATTTATTGTTATTTTTAACCGATTTCTACTGGTCTATGACTAAATACTGATTTTTTATGATTGAAGAGTTTTTTTTGCATAACTGCCTTACCTTTAAAAATAACATTAATTCCGAACGAAAATAACAGCATAAAATTTAATAAAGTTTAGTTTCTGGACGAATTTATAGTGCATTCCATACTATTTACACGTAAAAAAACAATCTTTAGCATGATATTTTCGGTGTATCTCTTTCTTTGATAAACACTTTGAAAGAGATAGCAATAATAGTTTGTCATGATTTTGTCGTCTTTTCAAGTCTTTTGCTAAGTTGGTAGCACTGCTGTTAAGTCAGTCATTAAATTTAAATTTCAAAACAAGCGTTTGAAAAGTTAACGTAACAACATTGTTCGTACCGCAGCGGCCTACGAGATTTCTACAAATTAATTATTGATTAAACATGACTGAGTTCAAGACGCCTATAAAAAACAAAGCCCGGGATATTAACGACAAAATCACAATACCTCCTTCACCGTTTTTAAATAGACTTGGCTATGGAACAGGTAAAAAACATGTTATAAAAGTTGCTTCTCCGCGTAGATAAAACCTATACTAAAACTTTGTTTATCTACCATTTCTAGGTGTAAGTGTGATGCAGCTAGTAAGATCCCCTCGTGCGGGACAAATTCGTTCACCATGGGCTCTCAAAATGCTGAATAAACGTGTGAAACCGAACAAAGTATACACCGACCGTATAAAAGCCGAAGCAGATCTTTTGCAGCGCATGACACACCCTAACATCGTCGGTTTTCGCGCTTTCAGCAAGGCGAAGATCCTGTATTTAGGGATGGAGGCCTGTGACCTGTCACTTGGTGATATGATTGAGAAAAGAATTGAAGATGACGGTGAACCATTTTTGGCAAAGCAAATATTGAAAGTAAGTCGTTATGCAAGTTGAAAGTTTCTGAAGTTAGCTACTCATTTTGTCCATAATATTGTAGATTGCGGCCCTTTATTTAAATTGCACCTGTAAACTCTGAAGAATTTCACAGACAATTACCTATATGCACAAACAAGTTATTTAAAACCAGCCATAACATGATATTCATGTTTATCCAGTTTCTAGGCATTGGGTGTGATATAACAGTAAAATTTTAATATTTATAACTGTGCCTTGACTTTAATGTTATAATAACCTACTATAAAATATACTTGTTGAACCTATTTAGGCATTATATAAGAAAAAATATCTTTTTGCAAGCTATAACCATAAACTAACTTGAACTTACTAACAACCACTCAATCCATGTCACAGGTAGCATCAGACATAGCCAGTGCCCTGGACTACCTTCACACTAAGATGCAGATCCTACACGGTGACATGAAATCCTACAACATACTCGTGAATGGAGACTTTGTGATCTGCAAGTTGTGCGACTTCGGGGTCACTCTACCACTTGATGAGAATGGTGTATTTGATAAGATGAAAGCAGGGAACGCTGTGTATTTTGGTAAGCATTTAAAATATTTTTTTACCTCCATTAAAATAGCTGGAAGTCTTGGACAAGGCTTTTGCCCAGCAGTGGGATGAAACAGGCTGACAGTAACCAGTAAGTATTTTTTGATGATTGGATCTGGAAAAAGAACATCCAAGATGTATGCATCCAGTATAGTATTGCTAGGGTCAGTAGAAGAGCTATGTTGGGTATGTGTGTGCTGTATGTGAATGTTTCAGTTTTCATTATTTTATTCTCATAGCCATTTTATAAGTGCTTGGTTATTTTTTAAGGATAATATTAGAGTAGGTAGTCATAACAACACCTGCACCTGATATTCAGTCATTAATCTTTATTTTTCAAATGATTCTCATTGTTCAGTTAGAAATAACTTCACTTTCATATGTCAACACTACTTTAACTGTTTTGTATAACTCTCTACTTTTATGTAATTATGAAGTCCAACTAGAATTGTTTTAATTTCTGTAATCATAATTTAAAATATTTATAATCAAATGAATGTTTTCATGTCTTAAAATGAGTCAATATTTATATTAGAGTGTCCATAGAGTTTCTTGCCTGGTCTTCACCATAGGAACCTACTACACTTTGGAATTGGCAACTAGCGTCATCTTTCTGACTCCTTGGCAATTCAAAATTGCCTGTGTTTTTAATTGAATAAAATAAAATAAATGCTTTGTTTGGGTTTTAAAAGTAAACAATTATTGGATAATCTAAACCACATAGAAAAAAAATCTCTAAATTATTTTGCGAGAGACTTCAGTCCTATTGGAAGCTATTGTCAAAGCAAAAAAATGTTTTTACCTTGAAACTTGTATACCTTTGGCACCTGCATCACCTTATTTCTCTTCAAATTACCATGTCAAATTCCAGGCACAGAAGCATGGAGTGCCCCAGAAGTGATCCACGGTGGAGAGATATCCTGCAAGACAGACATATGGCCACTGGGCCTCACACTGTGGGAGATGATGGCCCTCATGCCTCCACACATAAAGACTGATGATGACTCCATGGAGGACAGTGTGCAGTGTCTTGAAGATAGTGTGGACAGTATTGGGGATTACTTCAATGATAGATATGGTGAGTTCAAAAACAGTAACTTCCAGTCTAGTTGATTCTGCTGTTATTTTTAGCAATCAATATCGAAACAGATAATTTGATACCAGATTTATTGATCAAAGTTTTAGAAGCTTAAGGTACCATAATATAAAATCACGAATATTTCCCCAAAGGTTTGGGCAGAGGTGTAGCTAATAGTACACCCCAACAGCATAAAGCTCTGGGTGTAAAATGCAAATTAGCAATGTGCATTGATCATCATGATATTTGTGTATTCCTGTTCTTTTAAGATTTTGTGTTTGAACTAAATATGTAGTTAAGCTGCATTTACCAGTGTAGTATGCAGTCTCATCATTTGGTGCCTCTACAATTTTTGAAGGTTGGCCATCAACTCTGAATACTTTAATTCTTAATTAATAATTTAAGAATAGCATGTGGTAACAATTTACCTTACTTCTGTAATTTAACATCTTGTATGTAACATATGTTCACAAAATAAATTAATTTTAATTTATTAAACTTCGTATCCTAGGCACCAGGCCCTTAGTACCGATGAACATCTCAGAGAAGCAGTACGCGCACCCGCTGGCCCTGTTCTACTGCTGCACAGAGAGCATGCCGGCCCTGCGACCCACCGCGCAGCATCTGTGCGTCGCCGCGCAAGACATGTTGCAACAGGGTGAGGAGACCGCCAGATAAGCTTTTCGTGGAAGGCTTGGTTGATAAGGTTGGGGTGACTAGAATATCTACCACTCGGAAAGTAAAATTACTAATATGTATTTTACTTGGTTTGTTTTTGTAGTTATTATGATTATGATGAATTTGTTATTGTGTGTAGAATGTATGGACTGAATAATAATGATTTGTTTGACCTGTGTTTCCCTTTCTGTGATAAATAAGAGACAACGGTTGTCTCAAATTGAACATGGAAAGGGAAATTCAGTTCTATGACGTGAACATTAATAGTGTTTGACCATCCTGCAAGTAGCAGGATTAATTAATGATGCAACTATTTTTACAAACAATAATAAAACTGACCATTCCATAGTCATTTTAATAACATATCCATGAATAATTTTGTCTGGTAACAATAAATTCAACACATTTTGTAAGTAAAACTTTATATTAAAAAAAAAAACAAGTGTACTGTTCATATAACATAACAACAATGTTGAAACTTATATCTAAACCGACACATTATGCTATGTATTAATACAATGTTTATTAACTAAGTTAAATAATTGTTTATTTGGTGGAGTAACCCTAAAACCTTTTAATTTAAATAATTGACCATTATATGGAACTATGTTGTGTTGCTACAGGAACTTGCTGTTGGCAAAAATAAGATTGTAAGTGAAAATCGAGAATATTATCCAATTTTAGACAGATTTCACCTCCATAAAATTGCAGCGATTTTGCGCTATTAAAAATCATTTCTGTCCTTATACCAAGGTTAAATGAATCTCAATTCATAATGAAGTACTAGAGAGGCTCAATAAAAGAGCTATTAAATTTCCTGTTGAATGCAACAACTGGAAGTAATATCTCACTATTTGGACACTGACATTTATTGTTACTATTTATTGCATTTAACAAGCAATTGAATTGCGGTGTGCAATTAAAAACCAAAACACTGAGATTCCATACTGAGATATCGCCCAAAATTTTGGTACAATTTATAATACAAATTGAGCGATGACTACAATACAAGTCGTGTCGTATGATACAAATAATTAAATAAATACTTCGCTTAACCTACGCTACAACAATACAACAGTTATGCTATCAACTAGTTGTGTATGTGATTGTAAGAAAAATATATTTTTTTCGACTAAGCTACAGAGATAAAGATGAATCGCGGTCATTAACAGTTTTGCTTTAGATTAATTTATAATTTCTAATGGATTTCTAGTAATGGAGTTATCTAAAATAAGTATTTTGATTCTCACCGACATGACCGCGACAAAGTTGACTAGTGTAAAATTAAAACATGTTTACATATCGCTTATTGACTAAATCAGCACCAACGATAAACCCAATTTTTTGTTAAAACTTCATCATTTTACTGTAAATGGTAGCAATAAATAATCTCGTCTGATGTCTCATGATTAGACGAATGTACGACTTTGTGACACATAAAATGTGGTAATAAAACTTACTTAAATAAATACGATAATTTGACTGCCCCATTGTTGTAATTAATTCTATTTACATAAATAATAATCGATTGTTTTATGACAACAATTTTATATCATTAAATGTTGATTTGAGACACTATTGCTACCGTTTAAAAGCGTCAATATATATTCAGTATTGAGTGAGGTATTGCGTAAGGCGAGTGGGTAAAGCTATACAAGTATGGCTGCGAGTACATCATACAAAATAGTCGGTTAGTAACCATAGTTAGGAATACGAGATTGTATGCAGATCGATTACCACGTGAGATTTATAACAAATGCATCGTCTCTGTTAGTTGGGTGCTGCCATTTAAAACTTAGTTATTCATTCATAAAATATAATTTAATTATAAATAATATGCAATGAATGCAAGTGTCTAACTTTTATAACAATTGACAAATAAAATTATTTTATTGCTTCAATGTCGCAGACAAGAATCTTGCATCGATTGGACTTTAGTTGCAAATATTTTCTGACCATCATTCATACAAACACCACCCAATTAACAACAGACTCCTACATACAAGAACACAGTCACACTATCAAGTATGCAGCTCCTGCTCCAGCCTCCTCAGGTACGCGACCACGTCGGGCTTCCTCGCCGCTGTGGCCGCGTGCAGCGGCGTGAGGCCGGCCGAGTTGCGCAGCGCGAGCTGGGAGCGTCGCGCAAGCAGACGCACGCACGCCAGCTGGCCGAACATGGCCGCGCCGTGCAGGGCCGACTGCCCGTTCTGTAAGGGAGGAGGCTTTATTAGGAGTTACAAATGAAATACAACTTTTATCTAAGTAGTGATCCACAGAAATAAATAGGATAACTTTTTGGTGACACATAAATATCTGTTGAATAACAGAGTAACGTAACATGAGCAAAAACTGATTTAAAATATAAAATAGCGCCATCTAGTAAAGAGTAGTTTGATCAAGCTTGTTACAACGCCATCTAGCGGTGAATAGAATGACGTTGGAAATGTCAACAGTTTCATCAAATTACAATCTAGATGTCGCTACTGATACATTAGGCGAATAAAATAATTTCCTTACGGGAAGCAAACCCAAGTTTGGTTTAAATTTGAGCAATTCTACCACCACAGCAGCGTGGCCTTTGTGTGCAGCTTTGAACAAAGGTGTAGCGCCATCCTGAAAAAGAATAGTGTTATATTATATAAGTTTTTTCTCTGGAGTGGACCCAGTTAGAATAATGCGTTTTTACTATTGCCAATCGAAAAAGGGCATTTTATTCATCGATAACTCTCTTTTACTCACAAGTTAATAAAAACATTTTGAATTTGAAACAAGTATGAACTATGTACAAATAATAAATGAAACGTACTGAAAATACCTACTGGCTGGCTAGTTGGAGCTATTCCTTAGAAGCTACAATTAAATTAAATAAATAATATCCCGCCAACTTTAGTAAGGTTATTTTCAATCGTGGTTGATTTAATTTTAGTTTTAATTTACGAAAATTAGACAGTGAATACCACTGACTTCGGAATCATTTCGTTCTGAAGTAGCAATTATGGTAGAAAATTTCTTACCACCAAAAATGTGATACATATAAATAACATAACATCACGCCTTGTTACCCCGAAGGGATGGGCAGAGGTGTACCTTTCACATGCACCTTCCTTTCCTTTGTACAGTGTACATACTACCTGTACAGTGTACATACTACCTGTACAGTGTACATACTACCTGTACAGTGTACATACTACCTGTACAGTGTACATACTACCTGTACATTGTACATAATACCTGTACAGTGTACATACTACCTGTACAGTGTACATACTACCTGTACAGTGTACATACTACCTGTACAGTGTACATACTACCTGTACTGTGTACATACTACCTGTACAGTGTACATACTACCTGTACAGTGTACATACTACCTGTACAGTGTACATACTACCTGTACAGTGTACATACCTGCCGCACATGGTCGACCCGCGCGCCGGCCGCGAGCAGGAGCCTGGCCACGTGCTGGTGGCCGCACTGCGCCGCTATCTGTACAGTGTACATACTACCTGTACAGTGTACATACTACCTGTACAGTGTACATACTACCTGTACTGTGTACATACTACCTGTACAGTGTACATACGACCTGTACAGTGTACATACCTGCCGAGGTGTACCTTTCACATGCACCTTCCTTTCCTTTGTACAGTGTACATACTACCTGTACAGTGTACATACTACCTGTACAGTGTACATACTACCTGTACAGTGTACATAATACCTGTACAGTGTACATACTACCTGTACAGTGTACATACTACCTGTACAGTGTACATACTACCTGTACAGTGTACATACTACCTGTACAGTGTACATACTACCTGTACAGTGTACATACTACCTGTACAGTGTACATAATACCTGTACAGTGTACATACTACCTGTACAGTGTACATACTACCTGTACAGTGTACATACTACCTGTACAGTGTACATACTACCTGTACAGTGTACATACTACCTGTACAGTGTACATACTACCTGTACAGTGTACATACCTGCCGCACATGGTCGACCCGCGCGCCGGCCGCGAGCAGGAGCCTGGCCACGTGCTGGTGGCCGCACTGCGCCGCTATCTGTACAGTGTACATACTACCTGTACAGTGTACATACTACCTGTACAGTGTACATACTACCTGTACTGTGTACATACTACCTGTACAGTGTACATACTACCTGTACAGTGTACATACTACCTGTACAGTGTACATACTACCTGTACAGTGTACATACCTGCCGCACATGGTCGACCCGCGCGCCGGCCGCGAGCAGGAGCCTGGCCACGTGCTGGTGGCCGCACTGCGCCGCTATCTGTACAGTGTACATACTACCTGTACAGTGTACATACCTGCCGCACATGGTCGACCCGCGCGCCGGCCGCGAGCAGGAGCCTGGCCACGTGCTGGTGGCCGCACTGCGCCGCTATCTGTACAGTGTACATACTACCTGTACAGTGTACATACTACCTGTACAGTGTACATACCTGCCGAGGTGTACCTTTCACATGCACCTTCCTTTCCTTTGTACAGTGTACATACTACCTGTACAGTGTACATACTACCTGTACAGTGTACATACTACCTGTACAGTGTACATAATACCTGTACAGTGTACATACTACCTGTACAGTGTACATACTACCTGTACAGTGTACATACTACCTGTACAGTGTACATACTACCTGTACAGTGTACATACTACCTGTACAGTGTACATACTACCTGTACAGTGTACATACTACCTGTACAGTGTACATACTACCTGTACAGTGTACATACTACCTGTACAGTGTACATACTACCTGTACAGTGTACATACTACCTGTACAGTGTACATACTACCTGTACAGTGTACATACTACCTGTACAGTGTACATACTACCTGTACAGTGTACATACCTGCCGCACATGGTCGACCCGCGCGCCGGCCGCGAGCAGGAGCCTGGCCACGTGCTGGTGGCCGCACTGCGCCGCTATCTGTACAGTGTACATACTACCTGTACAGTGTACATACTACCTGTACAGTGTACATACTACCTGTACAGTGTACATACTACCTGTACAGTGTACATACCTGCCGCACATGGTCGACCCGCGCGCCGGCCGCGAGCAGGAGCCTGGCCACGTGCTGGTGGCCGCACTGCGCCGCTATCTGTACAGTGTACATACTACCTGTACAGTGTACATACTACCTGTACAGTGTACATACTACCTGTACAGTGTACATACTACCTGTACAGTGTACATACTACCTGTACAGTGTACATACTACCTGTACAGTGTACATACTACCTGTACAGTGTACATACTACCTGTACAGTGTACATACCTGCCGCACATGGTCGACCCGCGCGCCGGCCGCGAGCAGGAGCCTGGCCACGTGTTGGTGGCCGCACTGCGCCGCTATCTGTACAGTGTACATACTACCTGTACAGTGTACATACTACCTGTACAGTGTACATACCTGCCGCACATGGTCGACCCGCGCGCCGGCCGCGAGCAGGAGCCTGGCCACGTGCTGGTGGCCGCACTGCGCCGCTATCTGTACAGTGTACATACTACCTGTACAGTGTACATACTACCTGTACAGTGTACATACTACCTGTACAGTGTACATACCTGCCGCACATGGTCGACCCGCGCGCCGGCCGCGAGCAGGAGCCTGGCCACGTGCTGGTGGCCGCACTGCGCCGCTATCTGTACAGTGTACATACTACCTGTACAGTGTACATACTACCTGTACAGTGTACATACTACCTGTACAGTGTACATACCTGCCGCACATGGTCGACCCGCGCGCCGGCCGCGAGCAGGAGCCTGGCCACGTGCTGGTGGCCGCACTGCGCCGCTATCTGTACAGTGTACATACTACCTGTACAGTGTACATACCTGCCGCACATGGTCGACCCGCGCGCCGGCCGCGAGCAGGAGCCTGGCCACGTGCTGGTGGCCGCACTGCGCCGCTATCTGTACAGTGTACATACTACCTGTACAGTGTACATACTACCTGTACAGTGTACATACTACCTGTACAGTGTACATACTACCTGTACAGTGTACATACTACCTGTACAGTGTACATACCTGCCGCACATGGTCGACCCGCGCGCCGGCCGCGAGCAGGAGCCTGGCCACGTGCTGGTGGCCGCACTGCGCCGCTATCTGTACAGTGTACATACTACCTGTACAGTGTACATACTACCTGTACAGTGTACATACCTGCCGCACATGGTCGACCCGCGCGCCGGCCGCGAGCAGGAGCCTGGCCACGTGCTGGTGGCCGCACTGCGCCGCTATCTGTACAGTGTACATACTACCTGTACAGTGTACATACTACCTGTACAGTGTACATACCTGCCGCACATGGTCGACCCGCGCGCCGGCCGCGAGCAGGAGCCTGGCCACGTGCTGGTGGCCGCACTGCGCCGCTATCTGTACAGTGTACATACTACCTGTACAGTGTACATACTACCTGTACAGTGTACATACTACTTGTACAGTGTACATACCTGCCGCACATGGTCGACCCGCGCGCCGGCCGCGAGCAGGAGCCTGGCCACGTGCTGGTGGCCGCACTGCGCCGCTATCTGTACAGTGTACATACTACCTGTACAGTGTACATACTACCTGTACAGTGTACATACTACCTGTACAGTGTACATACCTGCCGCACATGGTCGACCCGCGCGCCGGCCGCGAGCAGGAGCCTGGCCACGTGCTGGTGGCCGCACTGCGCCGCTATCTGTACAGTGTACATACTACCTGTACAGTGTACATACCTGCCGCACATGGTCGACCCGCGCGCCGGCCGCGAGCAGGAGCCTGGCCACGTGCTGGTGGCCGCACTGCGCCGCTATCTGTACAGTGTACATACTACCTGTACAGTGTACATACTACCTGTACAGTGTACATACTACCTGTACAGTGTACATACTACCTGTACAGTGTACATACTACCTGTACAGTGTACATACCTGCCGCACATGGTCGACCCGCGCGCCGGCCGCGAGCAGGAGCCTGGCCACGTGCTGGTGGCCGCACTGCGCCGCTATCTGTACAGTGTACATACTACCTGTACAGTGTACATACTACCTGTACAGTGTACATACTACCTGTACTGTGTACATACTACCTGTACAGTGTACATACTACCTGTACAGTGTACATACTACCTGTACAGTGTACATACTACCTGTACAGTGTACATACCTGCCGCACATGGTCGACCCGCGCGCCGGCCGCGAGCAGGAGCCTGGCCACGTGCTGGTGGCCGCACTGCGCCGCTATCTGTACAGTGTACATACTACCTGTACAGTGTACATACCTGCCGCACATGGTCGACCCGCGCGCCGGCCGCGAGCAGGAGCCTGGCCACGTGCTGGTGGCCGCACTGCGCCGCTATCTGTACAGTGTACATACTACCTGTACAGTGTACATACTACCTGTACAGTGTACATACCTGCCGAGGTGTACCTTTCACATGCACCTTCCTTTCCTTTGTACAGTGTACATACTACCTGTACAGTGTACATACTACCTGTACAGTGTACATACTACCTGTACAGTGTACATAATACCTGTACAGTGTACATACTACCTGTACAGTGTACATACTACCTGTACAGTGTACATACTACCTGTACAGTGTACATACTACCTGTACAGTGTACATACTACCTGTACAGTGTACATACTACCTGTACAGTGTACATACTACCTGTACAGTGTACATACTACCTGTACAGTGTACATACTACCTGTACAGTGTACATACCTGCCGCACATGGTCGACCCGCGCGCCGGCCGCGAGCAGGAGCCTGGCCACGTGCTGGTGGCCGCACTGCGCCGCTATCTGTACAGTGTACATACTACCTGTACAGTGTACATACTACCTGTACAGTGTACATACTACCTGTACAGTGTACATACTACCTGTACAGTGTACATACTACCTGTACAGTGTACATACCTGCCGCACATGGTCGACCCGCGCGCCGGCCGCGAGCAGGAGCCTGGCCACGTGCTGGTGGCCGCACTGCGCCGCTATCTGTACAGTGTACATACTACCTGTACAGTGTACATACTACCTGTACAGTGTACATACTACCTGTACAGTGTACATACTACCTGTACAGTGTACATACTACCTGTACAGTGTACATACTACCTGTACAGTGTACATACTACCTGTACAGTGTACATACCTGCCGCACATGGTCGACCCGCGCGCCGGCCGCGAGCAGGAGCCTGGCCACGTGTTGGTGGCCGCACTGCGCCGCTATCTGTACAGTGTACATACTACCTGTACAGTGTACATACTACCTGTACAGTGTACATACCTGCCGCACATGGTCGACCCGCGCGCCGGCCGCGAGCAGGAGCCTGGCCACGTGCTGGTGGCCGCACTGCGCCGCTATCTGTACAGTGTACATACTACCTGTACAGTGTACATACTACCTGTACAGTGTACATACTACCTGTACAGTGTACATACTACCTGTACAGTGTACATACCTGCCGCACATGGTCGACCCGCGCGCCGGCCGCGAGCAGGAGCCTGGCCACGTGCTGGTGGCCGCACTGCGCCGCTATCTGTACAGTGTACATACTACCTGTACAGTGTACATACTACCTGTACAGTGTACATACTACCTGTACAGTGTACATACTACCTGTACAGTGTACATACTACCTGTACAGTGTACATACCTGCCGCACATGGTCGACCCGCGCGCCGGCCGCGAGCAGGAGCCTGGCCACGTGCTGGTGGCCGCACTGCGCCGCTATCTGTACAGTGTACATACTACCTGTACAGTGTACATACTACCTGTACAGTGTACATACTACCTGTACAGTGTACATACCTGCCGCACATGGTCGACCCGCGCGCCGGCCGCGAGCAGGAGCCTGGCCACGTGCTGGTGGCCGCACTGCGCCGCTATCTGTACAGTGTACATACTACCTGTACAGTGTACATACCTGCCGCACATGGTCGACCCGCGCGCCGGCCGCGAGCAGGAGCCTGGCCACGTGCTGGTGGCCGCACTGCGCCGCTATCTGTACAGTGTACATACTACCTGTACAGTGTACATACTACCTGTACAGTGTACATACTACCTGTACAGTGTACATACTACCTGTACAGTGTACATACCTGCCGCACATGGTCGACCCGCGCGCCGGCCGCGAGCAGGAGCCTGGCCACGTGCTGGTGGCCGCACTGCGCCGCTATCTGTACAGTGTACATACTACCTGTACAGTGTACATACTACCTGTACAGTGTACATACTACCTGTACAGTGTACATACCTGCCGCACATGGTCGACCCGCGCGCCGGCCGCGAGCAGGAGCCTGGCCACGTGCTGGTGGCCGCACTGCGCCGCTATCTGTACAGTGTACATACTACCTGTACAGTGTACATACTACCTGTACAGTGTACATACTACCTGTACAGTGTACATACCTGCCGCACATGGTCGACCCGCGCGCCGGCCGCGAGCAGGAGCCTGGCCACGTGCTGGTGGCCGCACTGCGCCGCTATCTGTACAGTGTACATACTACCTGTACAGTGTACATACTACCTGTACAGTGTACATACCTGCCGCACATGGTCGACCCGCGCGCCGGCCGCGAGCAGGAGCCTGGCCACGTGCTGGTGGCCGCACTGCGCCGCTATCTGTACAGTGTACATACTACCTGTACAGTGTACATACTACCTGTACAGTGTACATACCTGCCGCACATGGTCGACCCGCGCGCCGGCCGCGAGCAGGAGCCTGGCCACGTGCTGGTGGCCGCACTGCGCCGCTATCTGTACAGTGTACATACTACCTGTACAGTGTACATACTACCTGTACAGTGTACATACTACCTGTACAGTGTACATACTACCTGTACAGTGTACATACCTGCCGCACATGGTCGACCCGCGCGCCGGCCGCGAGCAGGAGCCTGGCCACGTGCTGGTGGCCGCACTGCGCCGCTATCTGTACAGTGTACATACTACCTGTACAGTGTACATACTACCTGTACAGTGTACATACTACCTGTACAGTGTACATACCTGCCGCACATGGTCGACCCGCGCGCCGGCCGCGAGCAGGAGCCTGGCCACGTGCTGGTGGCCGCACTGCGCCGCTATCTGTACAGTGTACATACTACCTGTACAGTGTACATACTACCTGTACAGTGTACATACTACCTGTACAGTGTACATACCTGCCGCACATGGTCGACCCGCGCGCCGGCCGCGAGCAGGAGCCTGGCCACGTGCTGGTGGCCGCACTGCGCCGCTATCCACAGCGGCGTGGCGCGGTCGGCGCGCGCGCCGTCCACTCTGGCCCCCGCGGCGACGAGCGCGCGACACACTTCTTCATGACCATTCTGGGCGGCTATGAAGAGAGGGGTTGCTTTGTCCTGGAATGGAAGGGGAGATTATTTTAGTTGTGTAAAAAGGAAAATTGGTGGGCAAACTGACAATTGCCGACTTCGCCAAATATAATGCAACACTGTCACTACGAGACTCCAAAGCCGAGATCTATGAGCATTACTTATGGCGTGCTTTGCGTTAAACATTTTCCCGTCTCTAGTCCTGTCCTGCACTTGTAGTTTGACAGTGGAGCGACAGTCACAGGAATAACGCGAAGGTAGCCAAAGTTCTTGCGAAATAATGTGTATAGATCTCGGTGTCGGCTCTTGGCCGAACCGTGAGATGGCAGCACTATTACGAAGTGGAGTGAGGTCTTATTTTGGGGTTTGCAAATCTTTTGTATATCTCTGCCAAGAGGGTCTAAAACAAGGTGACCGTCCTCAACCATACAAAAATTTTTATTTGGCAGTTATTGAGTCGTCGTTTTCAGACTAAAAATAAATTTACTTTGAAATAAAAAGATTAAATCCAGAACTAGGTACTGCAGAAGATGAAATACAAAAAAAAACTGATTAAGTAAATCTATAAAAAAGAAGTTATGAAAATGTTGACTATTTGGCACTTGATTATAAATTCTTACCTACAGTAGAGTGACTTCATATTTTTTTAGACGAGGGAATGCGGAATAAGCCTAGAGTATATTTAAGAACGTACACATTCTAATCGCAGTGTCAATCTGACAAAGATTACTCTTTACCTACATTTTTGACATTGATTGTCGACTAGGTCTTGAACGTTTTTAATGACTGAAATTGACCTACTGATATGACAGTTTACCTTCATAGAAGAGTTGACGTCGGCTCCCCTGCGGATGAGCTCGTCGACGACCGGCAAGTGACCGCACTGGCACGCCACGAACAATGGCGTGCCACCGTCCTGAAACCACCACATAACCTATGTAGACACAACTTTCATAGCAAAGAATTTCGCAAAACTAACGGCATGATCGCAGTAGCCCGGGAAAAGTTAAAATAGGAGGGAGGCTTTTGGACTTGGACAACATTGGCTTCTATATCTCATCATCTGCCTACCCTTTTCCCAACTATGTTGGGGTCGACTTCCAGACTAACCGGATACAGCTGCTACATCTAAAATCGCTGTTCGTGTCTCTCTGTGTGACCGCGTTGTTCTTCTAAACTACTACGAACTAATTTAATGTTTTAATTTAATGTATTACTAACTTATTATTATAAATGGTTGGGGGTGTCGAGAATGGATATAGTAAGAAATGAGTTTATATGACGAAATTTAAAAGTGGTGGCAGAAAAGTTGAAAGGAAATCGTCTGAGGTGAGAAGAAGCGTATGTGACTAAAACAGTGATGTATATAAATGTTGATGGATGGAGAAGGAGTGGAAGGCCAAAGAAAAGCTGGATGGATTGTGTGAGGAATGATATGAAAGAGTAGGGAGTGGATGATAATGGGACGATAGACAGAATAGACGAAGAAGAAGACGTGTTGTGCCAACCCTAAGTAACATGGGACAAGGGCAGCAAGATGACATGATGGGGGGTTGATGTGCAGACAGTGTTCGTAGCTACCATGCTAGGCGCGTCGATGGCAGCTCCCGAGTCGAGCAGTAGTCGCGCGATGTCGAGGAACCCGCCCTGCGCTGCGAAAAACAGTGCGCTCGTTCCTGTCTGAAAGATCCGAAGTGATGGTGTTATAAGAACTGGTGTTAAACAATTAATTAAAAATAATCTTTACCGATCGCTAAAGATTTCAGAACTTCTAATTCTTTTAGTTGTACGAAAATAGGACTAGAAGATTATCTCAAAACTGGAGATGATTGGAGAATCATCTTCCTATCTGACATTGTCACTGGTCCTTAGTGAACAATGTCGTCCGCCAAGGACCAGTGTGATTAAGGAATTTGTAATTGTTCTAAGAAAACGACGATGAAGTCACAAGAACTCCTATCTGTAATTTTTCGCGAAATTCTCTCTTTATGGTTTCGTATTTAGAGGTCAAATTCGCATGTTCTGCTAAAATAACTACATATTCAATTGCAAGTAGTGCAACAGCATAAATCTATATGTAGAAATACCTTCTAACTAAACCACCGAGTCTATGACATTCTCCTAACTTCCATGAGACACGTGTTGACTTCGACAGTTAAGAGAAGTTATTTGCACTGCGATTAATCAATTTAACTTGTGAAAAGAAATTACGTTTGTACACTTTGTGCCATGTACATTGTTTACTTCGGTAGTTAGAATTTCTTGTCACATTGCCGTCGATAACTCAGTTGGTCCTCCGATTCTGTTTTAATGGAGAAGTTGAGTTGAATCAATTAACTACGGCTGTGGTTAGTAGACCTCAGATTACTTGTGTAAAATAAAGTATAAATGGTCTTACGGCACAGTTTTACTTACGGCTATAATAATTGAAGATTACCCTAATACCTGTAACGTAGACGCAATCAAGAAATAGTATCAATAACTTAGGTCATAATTACCGTTCTGCTGCAGGCTGGGTCGGCGCCCTGCGCCAGTAGCTCGCGTACGCACTCCGTGTGACCCATCGCAGCTGACAGAATGAGCGGCGTCGTGCCATCCTGAGGACAAACGGGGAAAGCTTTTCGAATCAATGATTTGCCCCATATTAACATCCCATGTTAAAACACAACTCTTCCCTCAACAGCATGGTTTCTGCAGTAACAAATCCACCGTCACCAATTTGGTATCATACCTTGACGAAATCGGTATGAGCCTTGACTCTGGCCAACAGATTGACGCTCTCTATACCGACTTCAGCAGCGCTTTCGATAAGGTCGACCATGAAATCCTGCTGCTGAAATTGCATAGTCTTGGCATACACGGACAACTGCTGGAGTGGTTCAGATCGTATCTATGTGGGCGAATACAAAGAGTGGTAGTAAACGGCTATCAGTCTCCAGAGTATATCGCAACCTCCGGTGTGCCCCAAGGTTCTCATACCGGGCCAATTCTCTTTGTTGTATTCATCAATGACATAGTAAATTGCATCAAACATAGCCAATGTTCTTTGTTTGCCGATGACCTTAAGATCTATCGTCAAATAAAAGCCCAAGAAGACACTCTGCTCTACTCCAAACTGATCTGGACTCAATACAGAGCTGGTGTGTGGCAAACAGGATGGTTCTGAATGCCAGCAAATGTTATCACATAACATTTACGCGGAAAAAACACCCCATACCATCAGCTTACTCCCTCAATGGGACGTCACTGCAACAAGTCAAACACATACGGGATCTTGGTGTAGTGCTTAGCGGCGATCTCTCATTTGCCACACATATTAATAATATCATTAAAAAAGCAATGAAAATGGTTGGGTTTATCAACAGAATTGGCAAAGAGTTTAGGGGAACGTCGGCGTTGAAAGTGCTCTATAACACCTTTGTGCGCAGCCTCGTAGAATATGCATCTCTCGCCTGGAGTCCGACTTATAATATTTATATAGACCGTATAGAGCGCGTTCAAAAAAAAATGACGAGGTGCTTGCGGTTTAAAGACCACAAATGTCCATTTAGAGCGGATTACCCAGAACGGCTTAACTACTTCAAATTAGACTCATTAAAACAACGCAGAGCTCTAAATGATTTGACAATGTTTTACAAAGTTGTAAACGGGCTAACATCAACCCCAGATCTCCTTAATAAAATTGATCTAGACGTGCCTCGACATTCACATGTACGGTCCAAACGTATCTCTAGGACGTTTGCCGCTAAGCCGTGTCGCACAAATCTGGGCCAGCATGCTCCCTTAAACAGAATGTTGACTTCTTACAACAGAGCCTGTTCGGTCGACAGCAATATCACATTTTTTTTGATAGTCTGCCAATATTTAAAACTAAAATCTGCAAAATTGTCCTCTAATCAGCTGCCTATTATTATAATCCTCGACTTAACCAGTGAATTTATGTGTTTTAATATAATTTTAATATATACATTTTTTTTTTTATTGTTCTTAAATTTATAATAATAATTTAATTTCATTTCATTTGAATTATCTAGTTTAGTTATATTTTATGTTTTCTAATATTCTTATAATGTAATGATTTGTTAACCTTTTATTGTGAATGTTGTGCATGCCTTTAAGTGATGTATTTACACAGAACTGAAGACTCGTGATCCTATTGTGACTACTCTTGTAAATATATCGTTGGTGTGCCTTGCTTAATAAATAAAAATAAATAAATAAATGAAAGATGTTGAGTACTGTCTATGGCTAAGTAAAGCTTCGTACAGACAAGCGCGACGCGACAGCGCGGCGCGACAACACCGGCTATTGTTATACCGTGAAGTTTTCTTAGAAATTGTATTGTTCGAGTCGCATCGCGCCGTCGCATCGCGCCGTCGCGTCGCGCTGGTCTGCACGAGCCTGAATACAGGCAAGATTTCAATATAGGTAGTATTGTTCTAGGTAGGCCACTCGTAGACTGTTTTGGTGTGGTAGGGTCTTGTCTAGAAGGGCCGGAAAGTGTGTCTTTCTTTACAAATCAAATCCATGGTGGTGGAATCTACATTCAGTTTCAGCTTTCATACACTTACATTCTAAGTTAGTGTTAATATATCTGCAGACATTAAAGCTTCGTGCAGACCAGCGCGACGCGACGCGACAGCGCGACGCGACACCGGTTATTGTTATACCGTCAAGTTTTCTTAGAAATTTTATTGTTCGAGTCGCGTCGCGGCGTCGCGTCGCGCTGGTCTGCACAAAGCTTTAATAAATGGGCATATTTTCTCCTTTCGTAGGTAACGTTATCTCATGCGGCTTCCCCGCGAGATAAATGTATCTCACATGCATATTTTAGATTAGATTAGCTGAAACGATGTACTCTACATGTTCTACTGTAAATCAGGGCTTTATCATTCCTTTTATAGGCTTACGAATTGATTTATCTTGTACATGCTGTAACAGGATAAATGTATGTAGATCATATATGCTGTCACACAATCCGATCCAGCCTATCCCATGCTGCTCTCCCCCAGCGACGCCGCCCTCAGCCGAGGTCCGTAGTCCGTACACCACAGGGGGTGCCCTTGCCGTTAGCGGGTAGTTGCTTACTTTACATATAAGTTGCATATGTAAAGTAAGCAACCAGCCCTGGCTGGAGGTCTTAATTTATTAAGGTATCGCACAGGATAGCCCGGCTAAGCAGCAGACAACCTCCTGGGTTGACCTGCGAGAAGCCATTCAATAAAAAAAAGTTGTAAGCATTTCAGTATTGAAATATATAAAGTAAGCGATTGAACATCACCGCTCGTTCCGCTCGTGCTAAACCGTGAATAGTTACCATTCCGTCACTTTCACAACATTAACCGTACCTACTATGCAAATAAACGCCTTGCCGCCGTTTTTCACATTTTCCGCCGTAAAAGAAAACTCATTAGGAACTTTCATTTGCCGCTTTTTGCCAGCATAAAGCCTCCATTCGTAGATGTAGGCCGGCTGTGTTTTACGCCGCTTTGATGAAAGAGCCAGGTTTACGTTAGCGTTAACTTTTTACACGTTTACTTAAGGAACGTAAATTTAATTTGAATTCGCATTTGAAAAGTGGAAGTTTGAAATGCTGTAGAATTGTCGTAGATTGTAAATTTTTTTTTTCGTTTACTTGTTCAGTTTATTTTTGTGACAGACGATGTCCTGCTCTATTGTGTTGTCCGTCAGTCAGTCATTATTTTGCAAAGACTACCGCTTACGACTACAGCTAGTTAGGTGGGTATAAGTTTTTGTGCCATCTTTATTTCATTGGCTATTCTCTACATAATACTTATTTCGCACAAGTTTAATGTTAACTTAGGAATCATAACAAAATTAAATTCATAGTTTGCTTTCTAACCGTTAGAAGAACACGAATGATGAATCTCCAAAATATATGAAATGCGTGATTTGCCAAATAATGAAGATGACTCTGTGGCCCTGTGGCCGCTTTCCCGTCGGATTGAATCGGACACAATGTACCATCGAAGAAGTTCATATCTAACCACCGTAAGGACTATTCTTGCTTGCAGCGCTCGGCGGCTAAAGTACCGGGCTGGTAACAGATGTGGTCATCGTGTTCACAGGATTTTGTTTTGAAACTGGTTAGATATGAACTTCTTTGATGGTAAATGCAGAGAATCCGAGATGTGCACGCATAAAAAACATTAACCTTTTTTTGCTATCAATCGGGTAAACGCCGCAAAAAGTGAGCGGTCCGTCGGCGTCAAATTGGGATCGACAAAAACTGTTCGAAGTTTGACCCTCCGAATAAAAACAATGCAAAAACATCGATTAGGTAACAGAAGCCTATTCATTCCATTAAATTATTGGGTATTTGCAACTTTTTGTTGTCTGCAAAATTGCCAGAAGCCCGACCAACTCGTAAGAAATTGTGCAGTGCTAACTAATGTACCTTAATATCTTGTCATTATTTTATTTTACTAATGATTAATTTTTATTGAGTGAAAAACATAGTAAATTGGAGTAATTTCATCGATGCACTTATTCCTACCCATTCAGCTATAAAAGAGCTAAACCAGTGCTACAGCCTAGTTGTGACAGTCGGTCTGCCAAGTCATAGGTCTCGACTTCGACCCCAAGGCCCTCTGACTTTTCGGATTCATGTGCGTATTGTATAATTATTACTTGCTTTAAAAACGGTGAAGGAAAACATCAGCATGCCTGAGTGATATTTCTCGACGGCATGTGAACCCAAGTCACAGGCTCATGGGCGGCTTTAAAACTCTGACACCAGGTTAGCCACTAACTACACTAAAAGAAGAAGAAGCTAAACCCAAGTAGATCAACTTCCAGTACTAAACGCTGATTTGTAATAAAAACTTGGCATACATTCTCGACAAGGAATGACAGTTGTAGGATAATATTCTTTAAAGTAGCTAATTATAATCTGTACACGTTCTCTGCGGTACACTTCAAAACATATAGGCACAGCTCTAATATCAACACTAGGCTAAAATGGGGACAGCCGCTGACTTATAGAGTTAATTTGTTTACAAATATGGACTAGGATGACAGCTTACTATCAATTATATTGGTTATAGACTCTTATATCAGTTATAGGCTGTAATAAGACTGCATTAGGACAGTTTGTATTTTGATATTATATTGTTGATTTGAATTGTGCTTCTAAATCGAGATCTATTTATTTCAAGAAAATCGTTGGGATATTGGTATGGAAATCCTATCATAGTTTGGCAATTAACTGGAAGCTTTAGGAAGCTTCCAGACTCATTCAATTTAATTCCATTGCAGGAAGAATAATTAAACAAGTTTTTCAGCTCCTGAAATAAACAACTAGCCCGAACACAAAGCTAAATACCTACTTAGTAAAAACTGTTTATTGTGTCGCTGATTTCACAGACAGCGTCGTCGTCAAAAAACATTATCTACATAAAAAATATAAATATAACTTGACAAATGAATAGGAATTTCTATCGAATTACATGCTGTGTGGCATCACAAATCACAATGTATTACAACTTAATTGCAGCAACTTAATTAAGTATATTGTCAACAGACTGTATGTCAACGTTTAATCCCCGTTCAATGCAATGACGTATTCAATTGTCCGTGAAATGCACAGCTATTTCAATGCAAAAACTTGTCGGACTTATACATTGACTGATTGTTTACAGTAGTCTTATGCTTCAAATTAAGAATGTCCTACAAAACCGTTGTTACCGTTTGTTTTTGGAAACGGCCCATACAAAATAAAGTTAAGTTTATAATGTAGTACGGATATTCCTATAAGTATAATTCTAAAAGTATTTTACATCATCAAACACCTCAAAATGAGTCTTTTCGATTCTATAAGCACCAAAATAGATGTCTGTGATGTTAAAAAAACCAGTTGAAGTTCTGTTTTCAGTGATTAACAAGTGTCTACTTTATGTGAAGTGTAATTATAAAGTGCATGGTGTTTACTTTAAATGTAGTTTTTATACGGTAAGTAACGGTAGTTAACTAACAAGCTGTCAACTCTGCTCTGTTTAACGGATAGTGCCGCTTCACGCTTACGTTAACTTAGCATTAAAAATTCACATTAAAAGTGTTAAGTGATGTTAATGGACTACAGTAAAAGTTGGAGGATTTAACTTTAGAAATAAGTAAATGCCCTGGAACCGTGACTTTGCAGAGGAACTTGTATTTCATGTAGGTACGTGTCCCAAATAAAACATTTTGCTTTCTTTCTTTTCTTGCAGAAGCATTTAGGGCTAATTTCACCAATAAAACTGAACGTGTACAACACATTAACCATGTTAAAAGCTGTCAGTGTAATTATTTTCTTCAGAATATTGACTTTGACGGCTAGTGAACTCGGTTTAGATGTGCTGATCGCGATCAGTTTCATGGGTGAAATTCCCACTTAGTGAGTTACCTCTGAGAAGCTATTTGTGACTTACCTACCTAATAAGCCTAGTTAACGCCTGGCCTTGAGAATTGAGAGCTAAGCTATACTTAATAACTTCTAAACCTGAGTAAAACCACATAGATCACACCACTTACATCCTTATCAAAAACATTATCTCTTATCACCACGCTACATTTTCTGCCTGTATATAAAGCCATGCGCACGCAGCTTCCCGCTAATATATCACGTCCGTTCAGCATCATTACATTCCTACATGTGCTTAGCTTACTGTAACCAGTGTGCACGCGACTTTAGGCCGGGACTACACATGCTATGGAATATAGAACTGTCACGCTTGATAAGACAAGCTTTTTTTGATCCTTTCTTTTTTCGTAAGCATTTTCTTGAAAGCATCATTATTATGGGATGTCGAGCTTTACACTCCGACTGGATTATAAATGTAATAAAGAAAATCGCTCTAATCAAATATTTGTGTACGGATATCTGCTGGAAAGCCAGTGGCATGATGGCAGTTACTTGAGCAAAAAAGCTAACCAACCAACTAACGAATGATAACTACAGGGGATGTGTATTTCAAGCCTTAGCATACGCCCATGCTAATCGCAGTTTATAATTACTGAACGATTAACATAACAATTTGAGAATGTAACAAGTTACATACATACATAATGTAGATGTATGCATAGTTATGTTAATCCGCGAGAGAAAAACTAAACACGAATTAATTGATTAGTTAATCGTTCCGCTTAATTTGTAAAGAAATTGTAGAAAAGAGGAAAGCTGAATTCCAGCCACAATGTAAGAGTAAATGTAGTGACAAGTTGATTACTTTAAATTGAGATTTTAATCATTAATTAAATGTGAATAATCACCTAGAAAAAATAACTCAGAGGTAGTCTTTTTGAACTGGGGTTGCGTTCTAAGAGACAGAGATTTACTTTACAATGGTAGTTTCGACCTTTCTCTTACTAGCATCTACCTTTCCACTAATAAAGCACAATCATCACAACAGCATCCACACTACATAAATACACTACTGACAACAACCCAAACCGCTTGGTCTAGAGAATCATGATAATTTTGCACAAGACATCCATAAACAGGGTCGAATTAAAGCACATCACGTCTATGAAGTATTGCCAGCTAATTTAATTTGAGTCTGAATAACGAACTTGAACAAAAACGAAGGGTTTTTGAAAATTCATCCCCTAAAGGGGCTAAATAGGGGATGAAACTTTGACTGGAAGTTCGTCATTTCTGTTTTCAAATCACATGGGGCGCACGGCTTGTCTTTTACATAAAAGTATTCGTCCACATAATGTCTTGTCTCCCACACTCGTGGTACACAAACAACTTATAATACCCGGAGTACTTGGTCACAATTCGCACGTTACTACGAACACACGCGTGTTCACACATCCATTATATTTTCACGTTTACGTAACTGTGAGGAGCTGTTTATAATATAATGTGGAGTTAACGCTTTGTTGTGGATTCTCAAAGTAAGGACGGGTCCAAGTTATAGGCGACGCGGTTTATTTCGTGAAATTATCGATGACAGCGATGCCGTTTAGAAATCGTCTTTTGATAACTATTCAGCAAGTTTACTTTGCGAGCTAGGTATAGAGAATTCAACTTTGGGTAATCCCATTTCAGATTTTATCTTCTAGAGATATTATTAGGGCTAAGGAGTAATTGACTCCATAGTTAGTTAAGCGACTTTTAATTCGTGGGTTAGCCCAGCTACTGTGGAGATTGTGAATGGGTAGACTTCGTGGTAGGCAACAAACAGACTTGTCAAATAAGGCACCCACACGACACTATGAAATGAACAGATCTACGTCTAATCACGCGTTTTTTACTATGATTCTTATCATCACCACCATCCCATACTGGGCCCGTGTGGTAGATTACGGCGCGCTCCCTCTCACAGAGAGGAGGCCTGTGTCCCAGCAGTGGGAACATTATAGGCTGATTATGTTATGTCATCATCTTAAAAATAGAACAGTTCATAAGTTGTTACAACTGCCGTTCACATCTATTACGTGTTTTAATGTTGGTGTGACGTAAAGGGACCGCTGTTTATAATAAAACATGACAGGTAGCAACTAAGTTATGAATTCACGATCTTACTGTGGGCCAAGTTATGAGCAAAAGCTGGGAAATTAATTTTCTGCAATTTGTTATGTGACTATAAATTTCTTGAGCATCAATGTTGTAGTGATAAATGAAGCCTAATCTTTAATAATTACGAAATGAACATCATTTTTTAAAAGACGTAAACGGTCGACGGCCGTTCTTTGTAGTTTGTAGGGCCCAACGGGTGACCTATATTCACAAGTGTAAGTATTTATTTATTTTTAGAATACAACCCGGGCGCAATAACTTGACACCTGAACCTGAAGGACGAGAACGGGGCCTCGCGCGGGTTAGCGGGAGGGGAGTCGAGTTTCGAGCCAGGTGTCAAGTTATTGCGCCCGGGATATACTTTCCAAAACTATGGATCGGTACAGCTTATGACTTGAGCGTGGTAATGTGAATTTCATATCACTTATAAAGAATGGAGATTGGTCGAAAGTGGGGCACTAATTTTACGTCACTATGAAACCATTAGAATACCTACCTATTGTATAGAGAACCATAGTGCCAAGTGGTTTGTGCTTTGATTAATGAAATTCTTTAGTACAATGAAAGAAAATTTATGAATTAATTACAAAGTTATTGTGAACTAGTAACGTAGGTACTTTTGTACTGCTTGTTCAATTACTTTTGATAGATTAGTTTAAGAAATATTCCCACGGTTCCCTTCTAAGATAAAAGTGAGGTCTCAGAGATTGGAATCTCAACAAGCGCCCTTTACTTTCCCAGCTAATATAATTTAATGCCGTTGATAAGGCTACTCCTATATTATGAATTATGATAAGTGGTGACTAAGGTGCCACGGTCCAGTTAAGTTCACATTAAAACAGTTTCCATTTCAAAGCCTGCCACAGCTCGTAACAAACAACACTATAAGCGTTGAATAACACTGGCTCCACCGTTGAATAGACTAATATCCCTTGGCTTCTTCCAGTAAACAATACCCTAAAAAACAAGAAGTAATTGATCTTCCAAAAACAAAACACGGTCTAAAAAATTCAGAACTTCGCTAAATCTAGGCCATTGATTTATTCTGCTGCCTAAATAAACCTTTTTTCAGCTCCTGGGGTTACGTAACACCCCATCCGTCTTTCTTGGATGCTCAAGGGGGATTGGGGGACGTTGGGGGTCATCAACGCGTTTTATAGGCAAAGCGTGACATTTTGAACTCCGTGGAGTCATCAATTTAGCTAGTGACATCGCTAATCTTGGTGAATGATCTCGAAAATTAGGTTTATTGTCACGTTTTCATCTTTTTAGTGTTCCGTAAAAGCTAAAATGGAGCATTTCAAATAGTATGGCGTCTTTGCAGAATACATTGACGAAAACATATATACACAAGATACTGACGATAACATACATAGCCTAATGTATGTTATCGTCGGTGTATCTTGTGTACCACCATGGGAAGCCGGCGTGAGTTTATGTATGTGTTTGTATGTATTGACGAAAACATGTGAAATGTACCTATTGTAGTAGGTAATTAGTGCCACAAATGTAGACTTAAACTAAGATTTTGATGAGAGATTTTAATAAGTTTCGTTAGTGGCGAGTTCAGAATTGTTACTCAAACCAGGTCAGCTAAGTATATACTATTGTAGCTGCAGCTGATACAATACACAAACCAAATCTTTGGCGTTAACATCCTGAATTCATTTGACATTCACCTGATATACTATATTGAAATCGATATGTCTTATATTGATATCAATAATTATATATCTTAGGTTTATGTCCAGTCAAGTGTCAGACGTGGCGACGGTGACGGATTGACCATTTGGCACATTGAGTAACATTATGACACGTTCATAATATTATTTTTGTTTATTTGATCTTATATCAACGCTTGAATTATTGAGAAGTCATTGGCATATCTCGACATGACATGGCTCTGTTTTTCAAAGAAGCTTTCAAAGCTTGGCCTCGTCAATCAGAAATTCATATGTATTGCCTACCCATAATAAAACGCTTGCGTATAAATGTTTCACTAACGTAGAGAGTTGAAACACTTTCGCCACCTGTTATCTATATCACCTGCTTGTTCTCCAGGGATATGCAAATACAAAATGATATTCCACGAAGGGATTTCCTAGGCGACGACGCGTTACTTTGACATGCTGTATGTTTGTAAAGAAGTCCCTATTTGTAGATAAACAACACGTTTTTAGTAGGAATTTTTCAGTAGTAGCCTGGAGTCTGGATTTGTGTCCAGGTGATGGCAATAGCCTCCTATAAGTTACATGGGACTTAAACATAACTGGCGAAATGTGGGTGTACCTACTAAGTACACTTCTTCCGAATTCTTCAGGGAAAATAGGCGTGATGTTATGTTATTAGTAGGATTATTGTCTTACCCTGTCCCTTGAGTCGATGTGAACCTTCCCTGTGTCGAGCAACTGACGTAGTCTGTCGCAGTCTCCTCGCAGCGCTGCCAAGTGGAACTGCACGTCTGTGCGAGATTCTTTCTGCACGGAAAATAATACATTTCATTAGAAATGACGAATTTTAATGCTAAATTTAGTAAGATCTTAAAAAATTCTCAAAGCTAAAAACTATCCCGCATTTCTACGTCGGGAGTGCTCGGGACTCGGGACTGGCTTTCGGTTAGCCCGATGCAAATGAGATCACAGAAAAATCTGCAGTTGCGACTATAATTATTATGTTGGAGAAACATACGTCGGATACCATTATATGAAACCAATCCTTAAAGAAACCCATCTTAGCAACCTTGAAAAGAAAAAAAATAACACTCTAGGCCTCTAAAATAACTAACCAAACATTTTAAAATGCGCAAATAATATTCACAACAAAACATCCTCCGTTATCTATGTCCAAAAATAATTGTCAAACATTGCTATCACAGCTCTGGCGGCACTGCAGAAGATTACAGACAATTGCACATAATAACACATAGCGTGTTAAAACATCGCGTGTTTGTCACGCTGTAATTGTTATGAACACTGTAACTGTTATTTTAGAACTAATTGTAATTACTTATGTGATTTATGTGAATGTACAGAAACGGATGTGGAGCTGTATTTACTTATTTTACTTGCTCGTTGAGAGGGTGGAGGAGAGAATTTCTGTAGATTCGTAAACGATGTTCCGCATAATGCTCCGAAGTTTTCTACGGTCTACGACAGTAAATGAGCTTGTCCCCTGCATAGTTTAAAAATCTTACGCGTTCCTAAAATTATTATAAGTACCTAATACATATTATCATTTGAAAAAAAAAACGAGTTTATATCTCTACTAACCTTGAACGAGCAAAACAATTTAAAATAGGTATTTAAATTTAAGTAAAATCTTTAGTAATTAATTAATTATTTACTCAGTTAACACTCCATCTTAACGATATTTGCGTTCTTAAATCTTCTTAATTATAACTGCATGAATTAAGACTAGTAGAACTAAAATAACAGTTCTTTGTTTAATCTAGTCTAGCTTCATTAAAATGCAAATTAGAAAATCGAGAACTAAAATCAGGATAATATCATAAAAATATCGACCTCAATTTATGAATCAATCACAATTTTACAATCATTTAACCGTTAAAGGCCTGATAAACAACTAATTAACGTGCTAATTGACGTGCTTGAGGGTCACCCAGGGCTTTACCGGTTAAGGCAAGCCCAACATTATATTTGTATATCCAGTGTGCCAGTATAAGATAGCTCTATTGTCTGTTTTTACGACCACTTCTGTTTAGCGTTTTTGATCAAATCCGACGCAAGCGCAATGTTGGCGACTTGTTTTCTCACAATGTCTATAATGTTATCAGCTTTGATGTTTTATCCATCAAATTCCATAGTGTCCAGTTGCTTCCCAAGAGTATAAAAACTCTAGGTCACAATCAACGGCGAATCTTATAAAACAACATTTGTATAAGGACATAATGTGGTGACTACATATCGCACCTTTGGTAGAACAAGGGCATAATTGTCATAAATTGCCAAAATGACTTAAATATGCAGAAATTCTTTAAAAAGGCCCTTTGAACTGGAGGGACAAAGACATTCGTTTGGCAATTTATGACAATTATGCCCTTGTTCTACCAAAGGTGCGATATGTATGAATGTCAAATAACGGTTGAATCTCACAAATAAGGACGTTTACATAGTCTGCCTCAAATAATGTCTGTCGATATCTCTTTAGTCTTGACTTTCAACGAGATTTATAGACATGTTTTTTTTTTGTTACATATTTATAGAGATATTTTTCTTCTTTTGGTTATGATCAGATTTATCAACAAGATATGGGAACAATGATTTCTGTTTTCCTAAAGGCTTCACTCTGTATACCATATAATATCGGACGTTGAGACTGAGAGTGCTAATTAGCTTTGAATCTTTTCTCGCATAGAACAATTAAAAACGAGACAGTTAACATAATTCGTTCTAATCGTTTAGGACAGCAAACTGTCTAGTTCCCAAAAAGCGTAGACTGTAGCTCTGTTAAAAATCTGTTTTCGTCTTTGAACTCTAAAAGGACCTGGGGAGTTTGTTGCGCCACTTCTTCTTCCCAGCTAACGCACTAGGAAGTGGTGAAGGGTGGGCCTTTTGGGGGACTGTCTTATGTAATTTTGACGTTCGAAAAGTGCTGATTATCAGCCTAGCTTGAATAAATGACTTTTGAATTTTGATTTTTTTTTGACCCCACTAATTGACTTCTCAGTCGCAACAATTCATTTTATCCATTTTCATCTCACAGTAAAAATATCCGTCCACAGCACACAAACAAATTCAGAGTTAATTTTCTGTGGCGATAGGTAACGCGATTCAGTGGCGTCGACGCGAGGCAGTTCCCTCCGCTGAATATTAGATGACGGAACGCTTTCTGATTATCATGCACCGTGCGAATAGGGGATCGGTGTATTATTTATACCTTAGAATAGGTCAAGTAAAGAATAATATTATGGAATACTAGAACAGAGATGCTTATAGACGATCGATCTTTTAATGAATCATATTATACTGGAAACAGACAGAACATTATAAGTAGTAGTTTGCAGGTAGCTACACGAATGGAATATGAAGAACAGCATAATTGAGCTGCGTTTAAAAGTCACATAATTCACCAAGCAAATAATTGCCTTTTCGTCCAGGAAAATAAATTTCTAGTCCACTATTCAACCTAATCGGAACATTTCCCATCAGTCGTAAGAGCAAATTCGTGTTTTATCGATAGCTTTGGAGCATCGAGTCGAAAGCTCTGGCCATCCGATTAAGTGGATAATCCGATCGATCACGATTATTTTTGGCGATTGTTTGCTTATGTAATCGTTGAGTGCATTACCGTAAGTTTACATTAGGCGATACAGATTGATGTGGTGCTGAATGATATAAGAGTAAATGTAATATAAAATTAAGAAAAATTGTTAAGTAAATAATCAAAAGAAAGTTTATTGTGCTTGAAGATGAACACGAGGTTAGTAAACATAAACTGCGATAGAAAAATAATTTAGACGTTAGTTGGTAGTGAAATATTATACTTCAGAAAGAATTCCGAAGCATTTCTCGATCGAAGAAAATATATTGATAACCGATGTTCTCGAACCCATAACGCTAAAAGTACGTGAAGAACATATCGAATGCTGGAAAATGCGACAGAATTAAGAATTTGCGGCTTATTTTCGTCCATGTCGTAAGTATGGTAAAATTGGTTTACGGTGGCGCACGTAGCCGGAAGGCAGGCGACCTTATTACAATTTGTGCACTATTGCTATATGATTCTACCTCCATAACTTGAACTAGCTGATCTAATGATCCAACGTGCCCAGTTCTCTAGTCTATTGGTCAATCAGTATCTACTTTGAGAGCTCCGTATCGAGTGATGTATGAAGGGTAAAGTTCACTGACATTGTGATTGTTCTCTGCAGTAATTATAGGCTGCCCTGCTATAATTTGAATACTAAGTATGCCTTTAGTCAGTGCTTTAGAAGACATGATCTAAGGTATAAAACGATGGATGTTGGGCAAAAGATAGCATTGTACTCTGAAATTATAGGCTGTCCTCCCATTATTTAGATTCTGTTCACCTTTTGCTGTAGTCGATTTCATAATAAGGTGAGTCAGAGGCTAGAAAAGCTTCTATAACATCTTTAGTAGGTACTCATTTTGTACGCCTTGGTTGTTTGTGTTTCCGATTGAGCCATATTTTTCACTTGTGCAAATATTACTTTGCATGTATAACAAAAATAACAATACACAGTCTTACCACAAAAAACATAGACGAGCCTTAGACACGTGTTTAGCAGTTGTTTAACAAAAGTGATACCACAAAACCATGTTTAGCCGTTGTTTAGGGTTAGACATGCTTTAGACGTTGTTTAAATTTAAACACCAACGACTCCCTGTTTAACACGTGTTTAACCCTCGCCAGTCGCCATATTGCTTTCTCTCAGTACATAAATTGCAATTGATATCTTCGATTATGCTGATTTTAATGATTTGAACGACATAGAATTTATGGATAACTGTCATGATCAAATGTACCGAGTGCGAGTGAGTCATTTCGAACATTACAATGAATATAAATTTAGTAAACTGTACTGGTTCAACAAAGATTTAGTAACAAAAAAAATTGTTGACCTAATAAAAATGATATTCCACATTATTCTCGTAGTAGGTGCTTAAATCCTCAAATTCAAGTTGCCTGTGCCTTACGGAATTGGGCCCGCCATCAGGTAAGCGCCCTTTCGTTATTGTCTTTAGTTTTTGTCGTCATTACTGGTTGTCATTGTACAGCTGTGTGCCTTTTTGCATTTTCTGTTTCGTTCCGTTCTGTTGTTAATGTACAAAACACTTTTTACATTTATGTCTACACCAGCCGTATGGTGACCAATGGCGGTCTTATTTAATTAAATAATACTTATTTTCAATTTTCCAATTTCATTATTCCGTAAAAACAACTGAAACAAATAAATTTCGATAGGAAAGAGAAAGGCTTAACAAATGCAATCTGCTTCAAATGAAACGTTTCTTAGGGTTGCCAAGTTAAAACAAGGAATGTAATTTTAAACAGTGTTTTGCTAAATAGATGTTAAACATGTATTTGTGGTAACGAATTTTAAACACTTGTTTAAGCAGTGTTTATCCCTTCGACACTGTTTAACTAAACACGTGTTTAAACGTTGTTTAATTTATTTTTTGTGGTAAGACTGACAGTGTTTTGAGGACAAAGGAATGAATTATACTTCTTCAGTCACCGTGATGTATTGTGTATCGTAGGGTATAGTATTTGCTTTACTTGCGAATATTCTTACGAAATTCGTCATATTGGATGCTAAGAATGTTCTGAACGTAGAAAAGCAGCGACTATTATCGTTATCTAGGCTGATTATTAGTTTATACAGATACCGAGGAGGAAAAATATGAAGAAATGAAATAATTACGTAGTCCATTTCTGAGCTATAACATCATTTTCCGGTAATAAACGTTTATTATTTTTCTACCACACTAATCATGCGTTGCATTTCTATCGCGGCAGTGAATTAAGTGGACAGTTTTCACATTGCTACATTTGCAACCACACATTTACTCGCATCTATCTTGTGGTTTGTGATCATTTACTACAACACTATAAACATAGGGAAATTGCAAATTCAATGAGGAATGCTGAATGCGTACCTACCTAAATAGGAAAATATTTATACGAGAAGTAGGTATGGCAGAAAGGAAAGGAGGCCTATACCCAGCAGAGGGTGATTCCATGCTGATATCATGATAATGAAATTTATTTGAGTTAGAACAGGAGTGTTCCTAGGGGTCCCTCATTTTATGGATCATGAACGGTCTCTTACGGTAATGATTATACAATTTGTATTCACCCACCACCCATATTAAGATGCAAACTCAAACTCAAAGCATTTATTACAAATAAACCAATTACAGGCACTTTTGAATTGTCAAGGGGGTCGGTCAGTCAGAAAGATGAAGCTAGATGCCCATTCCAAAGCGTAGTTGGTACCTATGGAGAAGAACGGGCAAGAAACTCCACGGACACTCTTTTAAATCATGATATGGTTACAAAAATGCTAAACAGTAGAAGAAAATGGTTTACATAAAAACCAGATCCACATTGTCATGTTTCCAGCTGCCAATCATGTAGTTACGAAGTTTCTTCTGCCTTCAGGGATGCCAACATCCCGGATTTAGATGATAGTTTTATAGAAAGCGAAGAAAACATGTCTCGAGGATTTACGTCACTCCACTAACTTAATATTATGATTTATGTGGCGCCTTTTAGCCGTGTAGCGACAAAATGTATATCATTCAAGGATTTATTCTCATTGATGCCACGATACATGGAAAAACTTTTCTTATTTCTCTGTTTTTATTTTCTTTATTTCTTTTCCTAGCATGCCTATCAGTGGACTCAGGATACATTTAATATACAATACAGTTTTATCCATTACTTTTGATCTGTTTTGTAAAAAAGCGGATTCGACAATCCATTTGCGACATAGATACTGTGAAAAATCGCCCTAGTGTCAGCCCTGCTTGAGAGTGTGAATCAAGCGGTCAGTTTCCACAGCGACCACACATAGCTGTCTTACTGTTACTGCAATCATTTGCACTACCCTGGGAAATTGCCTTAGCGGTACACGAGCCGTTAGACAACCTTCAGATAGTGATTAGAGGCGATTGCACTTGATGTATGCGATGCAAATGCGATGGAGTTTTCAATGCTCAGTACTACATGTACCTAATCAGTGATTGATGTGAAATTAATTATGGTTGATGGATTATGAACATTGTAATGATTTATTGGAGGAACTGGTTCAGGTTTCACCGAATGAATATTAACAAATTTGGAATTTTTACTGATGACTCACGAAAAAAAGTCAAAAGTAATCCATTAGTTTCACCCTGTATAGAATAGGCTGCCTCGCACACTTTTAAGCGACCCAACTATCGTTCCACTTTCAAACGACCGAATCTCTTAGAACTCAAAGCCAAAATTGTACTTACTTAGACCTGTCACTAGCATAAGCATTGCCTAGCTTATGACATAAGACGCAACACTGCTGCAGTCAGCACATCAGTTACTGCTTCAACCGTTCGTAATGATTGATGGGACATGTCGCTTTCTATTTGTGAAGATGGACGCGAGGAGTGAAGACTGTCCACTAATGCGTTTTGTGCGGAAGTAGTTACCGAATGCAGGGGCAGGTCAGCGGCTGCGGTCGCAAGTGGTAATGGTCACGAAAATAAGTACTTAGCCTTTTTGTTTTCAGTATTTTGTTAGTTTTATGTTCTTATATTATTGTTTGTATTTCCTGTGCGTGTCCTAAATCAAATATTATTCTTTGTTTCTTCACTTTCGAAACCAATTTTTCAGTTTGTGTGTGGTATGGAGAAGATTCTATTGAGAGGCATGCCATAATTTGTTAAGGTAAAAAACTTTCAAGTCTAATATTATGTTGTAGTGTGGTTGACTGGTAGAAAATGCCTATGGTATTAAGTCCGCCTCTGTACATTTGTGCATACAAATGTACAGAGGCGGACTTAAGTGAAGTTGAAGTATTAAAAAGATTTTAAAAACATCGGAAATAAACTGAAGATAGAACATAGAAATACTGGCATATTATCCATAGCGTTAATTTTCTATATAATTCTCTGTTAAACGTTATACCATTAGCACAATTAAACAATTACGGAACACGAACATTCTACTAATAAACACTGTTATACAACTGGTATCAAAGCACAAAAAACACGCGAATAGAAAATTATTTTCTTGCAGACTACCGAAAGTTCATTGGGGCGTAATTAAAACAACACCTCGGCTTATTTACTCGTACAATAACAACAAAAAGTCTCTATTTACATTTGCGGAAACATAAGAGCTGAGTGAATAAATTCAACAATACAATGAAATGTTTATTAGAGCGAGACTAACAACGTTATTCACAGTTTAGTGTGAACCACTCAAGATCGCGGAATATGTTAAGAACTCGTGCGAGACGGATCAGTTGAGCAACTGTTGCGCCACTAGTAAGGAATATTGGGACTGCTGCCGCGCGCCCTGTTGGATTTTCGACGCTAGGCTCAGCGCCAAAAGTTGAAAATCCAACACAACACTTTTAAGGAGGCATTCATTTAGGTACCATCTAGTGTTAGCAAAAACGGGCATTCATTTGTTATAAGGAAAACCATTACCGTATTTGTTATTGTTGTTATGCATCATGTTTTGTTATGATTGCTCAAACAACGTAATTAAAAGTAGGTCAGAAAATCACGAATTACCAGCTTAACGATTGGGTACGGTACTACCAATATAAAATCGTATCCTCGCCAATAAACTAGATTGATAGTACAGAATTTTGGTAAGTCGTGAAACAAAATATCCCTTCAAAGTTGCGCAACATAACCTAACAAAGCAATTAATACCGCCACGAAGTAACGAAACACAGAACTTCCGCTTGTTAGCAGACTAGCGACCGCCGCTGCTTCGTATGGGTTTACGACTTGTTAAAACATAATATAAGAAAGAAGTAAGGGAAAGGTAAGTAGTAATAATCAAAATTCGTGGCGTAGTTTAGAAGAACAACGCGGTCAGACAGACATATACGAAAAACGCCTTTAATTTATAGATTTTGCGACAAAAAACCTAGCACACAGTTAATTAAGCTACCCTAGCTTAAAAAAAAGTAAAGTACAGCAGTAGCGTCAGTTTTGTTTTAATTAACAATAGTCGAACTGTGTGCTAGGTTTTTTGTCGCAAAATCTATAAATTAAAGGCGTTTTTCGTATGTCTGTCTACTACTCATTGTGAGTTCTGAGATTATCTGAAAAAGTGTTAAAGTGAGATCTTTTTAAAACTCACTTTTTCGAGTGGTCCTTCTGTACCTACCAGTCTAACGTCTGGTCCTACCGTCCGAATATTTTTTGTCCACAACGTTCAGACGTAAACAACTCTCTATTTCGTTCGCGGTCGTGTCAAAATTGTACGCAGTCATTGTTCTTTTGTGTACAATACCTACAGGTATTTATAGACCACTTGCGTTTGTTACCATTTTAGTTTTACGTCAGACTAATGAAAATAGACGTTGATTAAGTGTATACCTACTTAAAAAGTGAGACAGAATTGGAAAGGTGATAGAGCCTGTAGAGCCAGGCTGAAGTTAAAAGATTATCTATGTTGACGAGTTACAATAGAGTAAAATATAGCTGCATCCAAAAAAATCACAAGCATAACATGCACACGGTTCTTTAAATATTCTATATCTTTACTACATCAACAACCTTTATTTTTCTAGATCCAGTCCAACTACTGACCAACCGGGCGAACATACAAGAACTTTGGCTTCTGGTGGGACCAACATGGTGTCCTATGTATAGACCACGCTTGCAAGCTTGCAAGTGTCAGGTTTTAGGTTCAAGGCACATAAGCAGCAGTGACAATTAAAATATTAATGAATTTGACTGAAACGTAGCACGTTCCCACAGCCAGATATCAAGACACGATTAGAAACAGTTACATACTGCACGCTAGCCATCTAATGGTATTAGCAGATGATAGCTTTCTAGTTTCCACATTCATGTGCACTGAGCGTTCCGTATTGTTCTCAGTAAAGAAGTGTGAAAATTGGTAATTGTGACTCGTTTTAAGTGACGGTTTAATGAAATTGGAATTGGAGAAAGATTCATGGTTGTGTAAGCCGCTTGTGATTTAAAGCATTATATTCTTATTCTCATAAATTCGTTCTAATTAAGTCTAACATTCTGCTTCTGCTTTCTGCTGCATTCTTACTTGGTCATGTTTCCTTATAACCGGTCCAATCGAAATGCTAGCACAAAATTATCTGTGATTCTAGTGCGACTGTCCTTCGATTTACACTATAGTCTTTAATTCTGTGGGTCTAACTAATGTTCCTCAAGAAACGCGAAAACCTAATCTTGCTTGCTTTCAAACCAATCTCAAGTCTTACAGCAATTTCACATTCTGTCTTGTTTCACAAGAACTCTTATCAGGCTCAAGCAAACTGTAACAAACCTTATCGGAAGGGTACACAAGCCGGGGTTACATTACCCATGTTCAAGAAGACAAAAACCGGACAATCCTGCAAAAATAATTGACGCAAGAAAAAAACTGTCGAAAGGAAGTTTTTACACAGTGGCCAACAGTTTGTTGACAGCTTAAATGCCAGATGGCCGTTTCCCTTTCTGTATGCCAAACATTTAAATGACACATGATTGTCCTATGTCAAATCTGGGCCGCAGGGGCGACGCCGCCGACGGGGTACAGACGAAAACTTCTTAAATTCATAAATAAGTATGTTCTCAAGTTGCAACAATAGCAGGCCCGAATCATCCAATATATTTATGTATTTTTATTAGTAAAAAAATACTGTAACCAACCTTAGTCAACCTGTCAAGACCTGTAGTCAACCTTAGGGTGATGCAGAGACAAAACATGGCAGGTGCAACATAAGATAACTCGAAAAAGTATAATTACTAATACATAGATACATACATAACACTTATAAACAGAATAAACTTTGTCGGGAGAAATAACGATAGATAGAGGAGAAAACAAATCAGCGCTGCAATGATTCTGCCAACTTCTCAAGAATATGTTCACGTTCTTTCGGTTTGAAAGATAACCGATTGGTTGCCATCCTGATATTCAGAGGGAGCGCATTCCGAAGAAATACTGCCTGGACAAAGAGAGAAGAGTGAATCAAACCAGAGCGGTGAGAAGGACATCGTAAAAGACGATTGTTGGTGAAACGAAGATTTTTATTATGGCAGAGCATAGGTTCCTTTTGTGGATTGCTCTGGCGTAAGAAATCTGCCTCGCTAGTCCGTAGGCTGCGTGGCAGTTCCGACATTATCCTGCAATCAATAGCTGCCCGGGCAGACAGCCCGCTAGTGTGGGCGCTTGCAAACCGGACCTGTTCTGTTTTAGTTATTAAGTACTAAAATCGGCTAAGCTATTTTTTTACTAACACTATAGACCATTGCAGTCTGATTAAGTAAAGATTAATAATAATAGGTATTGAACATGGGAAGTCAGGTAAAGGCTCGTGCAGACCAGCGTGACGCGACGGCGCGAAGCGACTCGAACAATACAATTTCTGTGAAAACTTCACGGTATAACAAAAACTGTTGTCCCGTCGCGCTAGTCTTCACGAAGCTTAAGAAAGAAAAGTGGGTTTGTCGAGTACCTATAGATTACAAAGTATACTTGACATTTCAAGGATATTATCTATCTGAAAAAATGTCCTGTTTAATACATTCTGTCCCGGCGAAGCCAGGACACGTCGCGTTACTACCCGCGACCCGTAAGGAGCAATCGGTGTCATATGTACTTTCTCCGGTTGACATCAGCTCGCGTGCAAATATGTTTATCTTTCGCTGCAATCGTTAGAAAGTCGCTGTTTAATGCAACACCAGCGTCTGTTTTGTCCCTCAGTTAATTGTTGCTAGTGTTAAATAAGTTTCACTGTCTGGATTGCTTAGGAAGCAATTAGCATCACAGATACCCGCGAAAATCACAGATACGCGCGATAAAATCGCGAAAGAAAAATCTGCTGTTCCCTACATTTTTTATGTTCGCATAAATCATCAAAATGCAGGGAACAGCAGTTTTTAATTTCGCGATTTCATTTTTGGTCCCATAGTAAAAGTTGTTCATGAAGATGAATAAAGTCACGTGTTTAAGTATCGGTCACGAATTACCAATTACCCTATGAACGTGGCTGAACTATCAAAATAAAAGGCATAGCGTTCGATTGCAATTTTATGTGTGTTACGAAATTACCCCGCCGATTTGCTTGAAAACATTTGGGATTTTGGAAATACTAAAAATACACATAAAACAATATCAATAGCGACTTCATCCAGTTTCGGTATAGTATTTATAAAGGCCATTCCCTGAATTGTTTTATGCTCACATTCGCTACAAATGTTACAATTCCAAATTGCTTCATTTGGTACAACGCAATAACAAGAAGGGACACACCCAGCAGTTACTCTTTATTGAGGGGTGTGTCGACAATCTTAATACCTTGCGACGTAGCAACGGTTCAAATAGCACAAGGGTGCAGCGCTCGTTTTCTGTTCCTTCTTACCGTCGAGGTTTTGGTTGCCGTGATAGTAGAGGGTCCCATTTTGTAAGGTTTAAAGCAGAGTAATAGGTGTAAATATATATTTTGTTTTTATTCGGGACTTACTCAAGAGATTTCTTTGAAACAGGGAATCTAAGACTTCAACTATAACGGATCTTTGAAAACCGAAAGCTAGATGACTTGTCCGATTAGATCACGGTAATAGACAAGTGACTCGCACTCCTAACAAACCCAGTCTTACAACATCAAACTACCGACGATAAAAAGCTCTATAATGACAGTTGCGGGGTCAGGTCGCTGATGAGTCACGAGAAAGTCGCCTAGTCACCGATGAGATGAAGTTGCGATCGTAATGCAAAGCTTACTCAATACACGGCGGGAAGATTAAATGGAAATTGATAAGCTGGGAGTGATGCAGCGGGTTTGTGGTAAAGGAGGCTTTGATGGATCGCGTGTGATTATGCTAAGTAAAGGCTTAGATGTGATAGATTCGTTCGTGTACTACTACTGCTGTACAATGCTGCGAGGGTTGTGGTTTTTCCATGCCTGTCAAAATGTTTCTGAAGTGAAGTTGCGCAATAGTCTGTCTGTTTCTTTCAATATATAACTCTCTTAACAATTTAGTAGACAAAAAGATTCTAGTTACAACATTAGGTCGTAAAGGTTTCAAATGTAAAGCTAACCACACTCCTGCCATGCTATTCTGTAAACATCTCACCGTGAAAACTTGGGCGAAGTGAGCTGTCAATAGTGTCAATCCCTGTGGAATGACAGTTCACTCCATGCTCACTTCATCTAAGTTTTCACGGTGATCAGATGGCTTCACAAATTGGTCCTTTTGACATACAAATGACAGTTGCCTCATAATTCCCTGACACAACAACACACTCATTTGTGTACATTCAAACCTTCCGAACCTTTCAACCGTGTATGAAAGTAAAATTATTCAGTAACAGTATAGTATTGTTTAAGGCTTCATCTCGGTACAATGCGGGGTCAACGGCCGCATGGCGAGCCCAATTTTTTGTTCAACAATGCATCGCCTGTCAGAATGCAGTTGCACAATGCCAAGTGTATTTATTGCTGCAATGTTCATGGAATACGATGGGAATGGGTTTTGTAAGCCCTTTACAATGTAAATTGATATGAAGTTGATGGTTAGTCGGTACAAGAGTATTCGGGTGCGCCGAGAGTGGTTTATGTCGTTTATCGTTTTGGAAACCAGTGATCCAAAAAGGGTTTTGAACATTTAGACTTCACTGACCACATAAGATTTTTATAAAATGCAATTGCCGGAAGATTCGTTTACTTTGCCAGGTTAATCAAGAGCGAAAATTTGTCGTCATGGGAATATACTATTTAGTTATATTAAAGCTTGTGGTTTTTTCCAATGACAGTGTTAACAAAAAGGTTCTCAGGAGTACAGAAAGGAGTACTAAACGTTCTGTGGCAATGTTTACTTCAAAACATAAAATCAGAATAGGTATTTGGAAGATTTCATTCCAAATATAGAAATAAACCTGAAATATGATCAGTTCGGTAGCAAAGATTTACAGCGTGTTAATGTCAAAAGTAAAACAGTTAAGCAATGTTTTGGATGAAGTAATGCTAATTAACTGAGATGAAGAGAACGGGCGTCTAGTAATCATACTCGTAAAATTAGAGGAACTTGCAGGTCAGTAATTAAACATAATTTGAAGCTAACAAAAGGATAAGATCTTGTTATGTTTTCTGTGAACGATGTTTATTTTTATTTTGCGATGTTTTCTATGTATAAAAACTATAAGAAGAGTCAAGATTGTAAGCGGTTCGTTAATAATTGAATTCCAAAAACAAGCTTGCAGTTATTAGTTTTAATTTGATAACTAGACTCGCAGATGGAAAGATGGACAACTAAAACTCAACCCAAAAAAAATCCTAAGTGAAAACAGGTATTTCCTAAAGCATTCATAAGAATCTTTCGAAACAATCTTTTCGTTTTGCCCCGTCTAGGGCTGCCCGAATCTTCGCGCTTCTCAATTCAAAGCCAAGAGTTGTCATTTCGAAATGGTCCAAACACGAGGCAAGAACTGTTTCCTGCCACATAAAACGTGAACGTGTGCAAAGGAAAAAAACGCGGCAGTAATAAGGCTCAATTTACATTGCGGCGGAACGGAGTGGAATCGAGTTTTTGAAACGATATTGGACATAGCTAAATTAACTTATGTCCAACCTCAGACCAAATAAAAGCCAAGAAATAGTGCTGGGAACAATTCAGTAAAGCATGCCAAAACTACACCTCTGTACATACACGCTCACTACGAAACCGGGCTCACGTCACTGTTGACAACGCTATGTCTTGATTTTTTTATTTGGTCTGAGTGTCCAACGTATTACAAACTAGATACGAGCTTGTTACTGCGGGAATTCCCGAGAATGCGCGAGAATTGTCCAGTAAATAACAGATTTGGCTCGTATTTAGTTAATGCGTTACACTATTGGGATAAAGTTCATTAGTCCTCACTGGTCTAATGGCCCAGGTGAGACCTCAGCACGGCCCAAAAAGATCTCGAAAAACTGCAGCGGTTTGCTTGTGTCGCAATCATTGTTTGCATTAGCAAAGAACACGTGCTCTTTGAATGCACGAGCGTTACCCAGATTAGAACAGAAAGCCTCGGATCACCCAGATCCTACACAGATGTTCTGAGCAGACCGGGAGATTTAATTATCTTCTGGAGGGAGGTGGGCCGGTTGGAATAACCACCAAACGGCCGCTATGGCCCACGCACAATGGTCCACCTGACTAAGTGCTGAAACTAAACCCTTTAACATAGAACATAAAACATAGAAGTTCATTAGTCTTTGTACAAAAAAAATCGCTTCTATTTCTTTCCGCGGCAGTGTAAATTGAGCCTAACGGAACGAATGGCGCGGCCTTGAGATGAATGCATAATGCAGATCTAGACACAGCCATTTCTATTAGGAGCGAGGCCTTGACTTTTGTGGCACGACTTACTTTTTGAACTTGGTGTTTATTTGTAAAACATATAGATAGGGGAATATCAATTCGGGTTTCAGGATTTTTGTAGGATCTGGAATTTTCATGGCAGACAATGTGAGTGAAACATTGACGCTTTCCTATTTGTGGTTAAGAAATTGGAATGACAATATGCTTTAAAAGTTACCAAAGGTCTGATAAAATCTGTTAGTAATAAGGACATCTGGTGGCCCCATTGAGTTTTGTTCTACTAATTTAAATTCGCACAAGGTCTGGGTTCAATTGAAACTCATGTTCAAAATCAGTTCCCACAACCACAGCAGCAGTATCCCGGATGCGGGCGGTCAGCTACTCTAAAGTTTTCCTTTCGCAATCCGTCAGCAAAAAAACCTCAATGAGTAAGCCATTATTTCGTCACACCATCCAGATTGCTAGATAATCAGTGACGTAAGACCGCTGTATCGTACGAACTCCCGCGCAACGGTCCGCGCCTGCGCACCACAATTCCCCGGTTGCGCAACGGTAACTAATTGGGAGATTGTGTTTCTGCAATTGCCATTCGATTATTTATTACGTCGCTTCCGTTTGTTATTATTTCAAGGTCTTAAGTTTTAAATTAGTGAATGTCACAGCTGATAAGGACAACCGGTAAATGTAGTCATAGAAATTGTAAGGTACTTGTCAATAGAATAGGTATTGCAAATGTTATTGGAATTATTCATATAATGTTAAAACACTGCACAGTATGCAAACGCTAAGTACCTATACATTCATTACAAGTAAATAGTCAATAAGTCAATCGCGCTCGCAATTTTCACTTCGTCGACAGGAAACCCATTATCACAGTATAATAAAGTAAGGAAGTGACTGAAGAAAAGACGTAAAGACAAAGCGTTAATTGGATTAACGGCCGAGGTTATTAAAAAAGCAATCAACATAAAAAGTGGTTCATTAAAAGGAACAATCGAGATTGATTTCGACTTTACAGACAGCGTCGTCTCATAGAAATATTTTGAACGCTTGTATCTTTAAGTAAATTCAAGGGACTTTTCGTAAGTTTTACTGAGACAGACTGAGATGGAAATCGATGTCAGTAAAATTGAAAATATTATGTAGCTATCTGCACGGTCGTTGAATTCTTGCAAAGGCATCCTAAATTCCCGGCAGTAAATGGCCCTTGGGTCCATCCGCATGCCCATGGATACTCAATATTTTTCGGGGAAAATAGGTATGCTACGGTACATTTATTTCAAAATGCTTAGTATGAAAAAAAAAAATTGTGGGTAACTAAAATATGTGACTCCTGAAAGTCCTTGACAATGAAATTCAAGTTACATTAGTTTCTGGCAGTGTTGCCAACTTTGCCGTATATTTTTCATGGCACATGGCAAGGTCTTGGTAAAGGCTAAATAATTCTAGCACCCACCATGTTAATATAGGCTTATCACAATGTATATCGGGATTATAATATAACATTTGGGGTAAAAATATAGTCAGTTTCATGATTTTTTGTACAAAAATAAGATGTTTATCGTGAAAGCTGTTTTTTTTACAAGCATTTCCATTAATTTACTTAATAAAATAATGCTTTATTCTCCACATTCCTCGATTCATAGGCCGGAAAAGGAAACAATTAGGCCAACCAAAAAACAAATAAGAATTTACCTACATACTCGTGCATACACTGATACGGCGTACCTAATACTAATAGGTATATGTATAGGGCCTTGGACTGCAGCAGGAAAAAAATATGAAAATATTTTCCCATCCTCAGTTGAGCCGAATTGAGTTACCAACGCCTACTGCTCTTCATGATAATAACCACGAGGAAGCCAACGAAACAGGATATTTGGAAATAGTACAAAAAGCTTATAAGGAAATTGCCTAAACGTTTCCCGTTGTAAAGTTAAAATGTTTTACCGACAGACGAACGCCATTAAAAATGTTAGAACTAGTGTTTTAGTGATTTATTGCTACCATTATCGGTACCACAGAACAGATAAAAGAGATCTGTTCTGTGATCGGTACATTCGTGGCATATAATGAAATGCAACTAAAGAGTGATTTTTTAGATCTGGATTTATGGAGCGTTGGGACCAATTGATAAATAAACAAATATTTTTCCATTTGAGAAGATATCGTGACATTGGGCCAAAAAAAATTCTGCCGAATTAAAAAAAATTCATACCAAACATTTTTGATTCAAGCGCGCAGAATTACAACATGAAACCAGTTTAATGTTTTAAACCTACAGTTTATTTCGCCGCTGTCATTGAGTGTGTGATGCGCCATAATTATAACCAGCTCGTTAATTAGGATAGGAGCAAACTTTAATGTTTGAACAGATTGCCTTGAATTCTGATTTATTGCACGATAAATGGAATGATAAAGAACGAGTTTTAAATTGAAATATTGCAAGACTTTAATCAGTAACATACAAAAATTTTTCTTCGAGACCACTCATAAAAGAAACCAGTTCGTCAATCTCTGCACTTCCATAAATGAGGGAATCTGCAGAGTTCTAGTTCTTTTGTTGACCATACCTTAATTAAACCCTTGCGAAAATTAGTTGAGTTTGGGGTTAGGATTTTTTACAACAAGGGAAAACCCGACAGTTTGTAAAAAGCTTACAATTCAACAAATCTTGTAACCATGTAGCAATAACGCAACGCAAAAAGGACAATGCGATAAATACAATTTACTGACAAATTACTTTGGCAAGGTCGCCTGTCAAAAGCCTGTTAATTTGATTTCAGATTTAAGAGACTGAAAGCAAAAACCACTATGTAAAAACTTGGCACGCGACTAAAAACCCCTTCACTTATTTTAAATAGTCACAACTCACAAGTGACTTCCTGAAGTGCAGAAACGTCTTCGAAGGAACATGATACAGGGTGTAAGGGATATCGACGCGCTAACTGTTACCATGAATTCAGTACATGATCTAGCTAGACCCACCAGCAGCGTTGAAATTTTTCGCCCACCAGCAGGGTAGATATAGCACTTTTGTATGATAACACAGCTGATTTTTTATTAAGTAAACGACGAAAAATATCTATGTCCCCAGCATAGCAAGTTTGGTCAAGACCAAAACCTGACGAAGAACTTTTTAGCTCATTCCGTTCATACCAAACCACGAACTATACTAGGCTTGCCATCTCAAATTTACTTGCAAGTCTTGGAATGCCAACAGCACCTAATAGGGATAGAAAGAAAGATAAAGTTGCTGACCACTTTATCACATAGATACCACAGCCAAGTAAAAACTGGAAAGTACGTAACGATAGCTGATATTTCACGCGTATACCCTTGGAACCGTAAAAGGGTAGGAACAGACGGGTCGATACTAGAATGCGGCAGACAGGCTTTCATTCTGGTTACTGCTCAGGTGCATACTGTGTAGGCTGTACACACGGCTACACATCAAGCTATAGATTTCCAGTTTATGCTGATCTTGCATTTTATATGATTTCCTTACAATGCAAAGTCAGCTTATACTGGAAATGTATAACTTGATGTGTAGCCTAGTGTATCAACAAAGTCTTCATTTGCAGACGTAAATTGCAGACATTGTCGTGATTTTCACGGATAGAATCTGTTTCTGGCGTTTATTTGGTATGCTTTTCTGTTTATTGTCTGGAATGTGGAGACAGAATAGCACCAGCGCTGGGGCTCTGTCTCGCATAGGGACGCAGCATTATGCTGAGTGGTGGCCGTTTTGCGTGGATGTGACGCATATTTTTCCCCAAATTATTATTTTCGTGTTTTGTTCTTTCTTTGTGTCATGTTAACCGCAAATAAACGTATTTTCTCTTTCCTTTTTTTTTTCTTCAGAACTTCTGTCAAAAACTTATATTTTTATAAAAGTTTTTTTAGCTCTACTTTTGTATGATTGGTTATTTGTTTTATAGAAACTAATAAAAGGTTTACTTAATTGTTTTCGGAAAACCCTGTTAAAACCTATAAATGATGACAGTTCACAATTAAATTACGTCGCATACACGAATTTAATCGCATTAAATAAAGGAGGACTAAACAAAAACACGTTTAGTGATGTAACTCGATCGCTACGAGCAAGGTTCGGCGAAGGAAAACCGCTGTTTGACAAAGGCAGGGTCAAACGTAATATGACTGATACTTACCGCGGCACGACAGCGGTTTTATAAAGGAAACCCGTAAGGTACAATTGAAAAGTATACGTTCCGTGCACTGCAGCAGGTGTTAGTAGTAATACTTAGTATAGTTTGGTAAGTAAGTACGCGTATATCCAAATAATTTGATTTATGCGTATTATTTCGTATAATTATGTACAGGCAGCTTCAAAAAGATGTATGACATCGACAAGAATTCATTTTATTGTCTACAATTTGTGTTCCATAATACTGTGTCAATGTTTAGCTACGAGGCTGACTGTACCAGTGTACCTACTGCAGGTAGGTAGGACTCAAATAACTTCAAATTAAGTACCGTGCATTACACCTATATCTCGTTTTCACTAAGGTTATTTTAGTTTATCACTTTAATTTGTTAGTATTTTTATTCGGATTATTTAAGAAATGTGCTATGATAAAGAATTTTCATAGCACTTTCTGAGCCCTTAGGCTCAGAAAAAATAAATGTGACAAAGCGTTAGCAAAGTACCCTGTACTTGGGTCAAGTGGAACCCGACCATTACTTACCATAGCGCAACATAGCTAGACTACAGGGGAAATCCAAGGGGTAGTTGGCCTTTGCGCTTTTGTTCCCTTTGTTGACTAGTGGTGCTTAAAATGCATTAGCGTGCTTTTATAGGCCTGGCACAAATGTATGCGGGTTTCAGTGTTTGTCGGATAGAAAGACCGAAGTGTTAAATATTGTACTAAACAATTTTTAGTCCTTATAGCAAAGGTGAGGTGAGGACACCATGGGATCGTATCATTGTTTTTAGTGAGCGCATTTGCTTTGTCAGCCTATCTACGTGAAATTATCTGCCAGCAATTAAACTTAAATGCCTTTGTTGTGACTTTTTTCAGTCTCATAAAAACGTTTATGATGAAACTAAAGAAACCACTAACAGTAAGTTACAAGCGCAACACAAACATTAAGTTTTTGACCTCCAAAGAAGATCAAAAAACAACTTATTCTTCCACATTTAATCGTGAAAAACATACTGACGGAAAATTCCACACAAATAGCCACCTATGCTCTATGTTTAGCGGTTAAGGTAAATCCTTAACCTCAGTAACCGAGGTTGACGTGTACATAGGTTAAAAATAACCTATTATGTTATTTTACCGCGAGATTGTTATCGTACGTAATGTTGCAGTTTATAATGGTCGTGTTTATGTTTGTATGTACAAATATGTCGCTGTTATTGATCGGCTTGTTTTAAATTTGTTATCTGTGCTTTGGTTTTTATCTAGATTGGCGTAAATCTGTGTGTTGACTGTCAGATTTATCTCAGTAATAAATATGTTATGCAGGCAATTAAAATTAATGTTTTCTTTGTGTGAATAACGTTGGGTAGTGTTATATTCTTTTGTCTCACGAGAATAGCGGCTCAAGTCGACGTGAAACAATTTTCAACATCCCAAGAACCCCCAGTATTAATAATATTAATAAGCCTCAAGAGACTGATTTTATTTTGGAAACGGAGTTTAAGAAAATAAACTGCGTAGGTACCTAATTGATTTCGTAGACGAACATAACAGATTTAGCAGACAAAACCAATTACATGATTAATTTCACTAATTAGATTTTAGAGCCTAATATTATTAGTCAAGACATAATTTTTTGTAAGACTTGTGTACCATATCTACTTACTTACTAAGTGAGTAAAAATTGTTACACGCAGATATTTACAGTCGTAGGTAGTACCTATATAATTTTCTGTCTTGTGCTGGCATGTGCAATTTAAAAGACTCATAAAAAACTTAAGTAGCTACGCAATTATCAACACGCACAACCATCAAGGTGTAATAAGGAGATTCGCGATCGAGATATTATTTCAATCATCGCGCATTACCTTGACCTCTTGAAATTGGAATGAGTCAAATATCGTGCCACAGGTTTGTCCCAGGAGTATTTACAAGTTAAAGGCAAGTTTACATTCTAAGAAACCCGGGAAGACCACAAAATTTTTGGCTGACAACTGTTGACGATATCGCGAAAAACACCAGCGGCGTAATTTGTGCAACACACCTACAATGACAATGCCTTTAATTTTGACTCTTCAACAACATTCATTGCGTTATTTACGTTGTTGAGCAGACGAATTTTTCAAACATTCGAAGCAATGGATTAGCTAAGGATGCATATCCGGTACGACTTGCAAATCCTTCCTTATCCTAAGGGCACGTCTTCCCTACCATTAGCCCCTGTAGCCCCATGAAGCATGAGGCTGCAGGGGCTAGTGCAAATCTTGGGGTTCATTCGATTTATCGAGTCTAGTTAAACCACGTTGGGTCCGGTGCATTTCATTCATTCATATGAAGCAATGAATGAGCAATTTCCTTCAAAATCTTTCGGATAGTAATTGAAAAGGACTCTCCTATCCAGCAGTAGCTGACTCTGGGCTAAAATAATGACGAGTGACACAATTTTCAAAAAGCAAATTTTTGGGGAAATTAAAGGCTGTGTCCAAAAGCAAATAGAGATCAATAATGACAAATTGCCATGTTTAGAAAGGGAAACCGAAAGGACTTGTGCTGTAGCTGTCGCTATTATCACTGCTAATAAATGAATAGCGCATTTATGACTGTATTACGTATACAAGTTTGCATAGAGTATATACGTATAATATATAATGTTTTCGTCCCTGTTTAATGTACTCAGTTTTCACGTGTAGAGGTAAAAGCTAATTTGCAATAAGTGATCGTGATTGATTGTGATGGACGACGAAGCGCTGTATTGTGCAGTCACCGGTCGTGAATGTAAAGTGATGTAAATCAGAGAGGCTTGCATCATTTTCATCACATTTTTATAAACGTCGTCGGATGTTCTTGCAAAAAGTAGACCGAGACCTTCTCTTCCCGTTTTAATAGATTTATGTATGTTCTTTCAAATAAGCAAGAGAATCTGTCTACACTTGTCCTGAGAAGTACTTTTGACTTGCAGACGTAGTCATCAGAGTAGCATTTATGCAAGATCGTCTCGGCAGTTGCGTTTTGAGAGGATTTTTAAGAGAAATTCTGGGTTGTTTGTAATATACAGGGTGAAATTGAATTCATGGGCATCCTCTAAAGGGATCATTGTACTCATTATTATGAACAACTTTCACAATAACCCCTTAAGAGGATAATATAGAGTATAATTGAATGCAATGTATAAGCCTGAAATTCAAATAACGCAATGCACATGTGCAACCTTCAGTGGAACAGGCATATTATGTTACAATGCACGTGCAGATTTTTACCTAACTCATTGCGATAATCGAAAAGGTCAAGACATTTTATTTTATGGCTTAGAAGCTAAGAAGGGTAAAACGACCACATGCCATTTGACATTCAAATGACATAAAGCCACTGTTCCGACAGACTGTCACATGGTATATTGTTTTTCAGTAGGTAACCGTCCAAAGGGTACCTTTAGTCGTTAACCTTAGCGCCGTATTGCGTGTCCGTGTAGTATCCAAGAAGAAATAGTTTTTCGACTGAGCCTGCCAATATGAAATGCCTAAAGCCGAAAGACGAAGTTTTGGGACAAACATTAAAAATATACGCAGCCACAAATATTCGTAATTCTGAACTTGCTATCAAAGGAACGATCGTCTCGATCAAGTTAAGAAATAATTGGGAATTACATTTCATAGAAAATCAAATCATTGGACCTGAATTTTGCTGTAGCTGTCTTATTACTTTTAGACAAGCTATCGCTTTTTCTGCATATTTAAAGTTTGCTACGCTAAAACATTGTTCTAATTAGCAAACGCACGGTCGTGTTTGACGGTTGCATACCGTTCGTTTGGGCTCTGACCCCTATCGTACGGGATGTCCCAGTGCCGGGGTTAAAATTACATTTATGAAAAACAGTCGAAGTTGCAGAGTGACAAATTCATGGTCGATTTACAATTGTTCGAATGCCATAATCAAATATTTCATGGACAAGACGAACAAGAAAGATATAAATATAAAAGAAGAACTAGAAGTCTAAGTAAAACCAAACTATTGCTAGATTTTCAAAGAAAAAGAAACCAGAACTCTGAAGTCAGGCTGCAAATAAAGGACAAAGACATACATACGTCACTGACAAAGACGCAAGGAAAGTTATATCTCCAGCAGTGGATAAAACTGAAGAAAATAAAGAAGAGAACATACGTACAGAAACTGAAATAGAACGTTTGTAGTATTCACAGTACTAGTAACACGAATAGTACGCTACAATTATGTGGGAGTTGTGGGACATCATTTAATCAGGTCAATAAGAAAACTCAACAACATTAACTACATACAGCATGACTTCATCGTGTCACTACTAAGAATAACTAGCATACATTTGTCAATTGGATTACGGATTATGACCAGCTTGAGTAGAACAATTTGTTGAACAAATCGGTTTAGTAGACACGTTTCAAGTATTTGCATACAAATAGATCCGTGACGTCATGGTTGGTATTTGAATTGCTTTCAAGACGATGACTTTGGGATGTTCTTTCAGCATTTCTTGGTATGTTTATGAGACCATTTAAATTATAATACTTTTGTATAGTCTTAGGATAATTTGACACTAGCTTCAGCAATCCGAGAATCCTCTATCCTTACATATTATAAAACGCCCTCTAGTGTTTTTGGCACTGTACTCGTACATCAAATGAAGTCGACCTGGCAGTCTTTGGGAGTGAAGGACAAGTGGATGCTGATTGCTATTTTAGGTTTTGACCTAGTATGGAGAAATGGTTTTATGAGAAGAAGAGTATCAGTTATAATATTCTAAATATTCCAAAACTGGCAGATGTTAGCTAAGACACAGCATATGGCAAACGTTTACTCCTGTTCCAAAAGCCAGCATCTTTCCAAGTAAAAGATCATTACCTGGGAAGCGGTACATAAAGTTAGATATTCAAGTTAACTACCAGTTACCGGTTTGCCAACCCGCGTAATAGTTGCGTTTACCTGCGTTTAGATTAGACGGGCGTTGTGCAATTTTGTAACATGTTTAGTTTGGGCGGGTCTAGAAATATCCATTTTTAGTGTAGGTAGTATTTGCGATTACCTGATTTCCTTGAAACTTTTTAATATCAGAATGTAGCTTTGAGAGCCGTAGGCCTGCACATAATAGGTATCTGGGATAAAAGAACTCGGCAAGGCTAGAACTTCATAAATACATGAGCTTTTGTTTTATAGGCAGATTGTATATTTTAGCCAACTGTCCAAAATGGTAAGAGCAATAATGAAATGTACCACACAGAATGCATATCCTATGGCTTCATAACAATGTCTTGTTAACATGCCGGCTAGCGACATACTCATAATTGTACACTGCTGTAATTAAACAGGCTGCGCTAAGCTGCAGTCAATTAGAATGGCTTCCACACTGTGTCTTGTAAACTACGGCTAAAGATTGCCTCAGTAACGAGTTCGTAATTAGCACTGCCTCGGATTGCTAGCCACCAGCTTTGAGTTCCTGAGTTCAATACCCAAGTATTGCATTCCCAAATGAAATGCAGCAATAATGTTTTTTGAAACTTGACAGCTTTTCGAAGTCGTATTATACGAGTATAAAATGTCCCGTTCGTCTGAACATTTTTATTTTAAATCATAACCATATCCACTGTATTCCTAGCTAATGTAATGTAAAGGAAAACAGTTCCTGGAAGGACTTAAGGGAGGCCATTGCCCAGCAGTGAGACAGTATGGGCTGAAAAAAGCATTAAATCTGTCTCCATGGTGTCTTCGACTTTCTGTAAAACTGACTCTTAAAAGTGTTTGACAGGCCGTTGGACCTTAACACAGTCTACTGCAAAGTACAATACACCTCTTGACCCCTGGGAATAGCAGACGTAACGTTGTTATATGATAACAAAAGCCCACCTCCACCGCTTCGCATGTCAGCCGTGTAATTAGGGAAAGTGCTGTGGCTAATTCTAGTTCATTAACAAGGCTCATGTCAATTACATGAGTTTACTGCATCCGGTAAGAGGCATTTGAACTGCTCTTCCGCCCTGGCCAACAGTGCAACCCATGGTCGTATATTTTTGCGCCAATATCTACGATATTGTACCAGTCTTTCCGCGATGGCAATATCTCAGCGCTGGACGGCCAACATGTAAGCAAAGACAGGTCAATGCCCAGCTGTGTGTGGAGTTAGGCTGTGGATGATGGTGAAATAATAATGTATTTTTGCGGAAAGCAGAGATCACAATTTTGTGACGCATTTTAGTTTAAGCCAATGTCCGACACTGGTCTTTAGACGACGTTTAAGTAATACTTGAAGCCACACAACAGGTCAGGCTATAAATAACACTATTGCCTATAAACACCTTAGTTGTTTAACGTGAAAAACAGGCAGTTACTTTATAATTTAAAATTCATACTCAAGAACGTCAAAAGCGATTAAAGATGGTTTCAAGCTGGCTTAACACTATGAGATATATTATAAAGTATATCCCGAGATAACAAAAGAGAGATGTAATTTAAATTACAACTCAGTGTAAACGGTTCATTTGTAAAATTTTAAATCATTGGCCTTTAAAAGTTAGTTTCTATTCGATTGAAGGTCAAAACAGATAACTTATTTACGCTCCATAAAAGCCATAGGAGTCGTCTCGCCGGGTTACGGTCTTATACACAAGACCACATAACTTGCTCCATGTGGTTCTAATCTCCGTTATGTACTGTACCCGCTGTTTGCTTCGATGTACTTGTTAAAATCGATGTACTAAATACAGATGCATGGTGGTTGGTGATGTTCAGTGACTGTAAAAAATATGGCAATCTAACTTCTGCCGAACGTTTGACTAAAAAGGGAATGCCACACTGTGTCGTGCGTGCAATTTGAGTTAGACCACGATAGGCCACGTTGGAGAATGCCGTGGCAGCTACATGACTGTTTGACAGCTAGGGCTTGCGGCTTAGGTCCAAAAAAAGACTGGGCACACAAAAGTTTGGATGAATAAAGACTTCAGGCATTCCGCATTTACCACGAGCTCAAGAAATGGATTAATTTCAATAAAATCTTATCACCATGAAAACATAAACAATACAGTGGGTCACAGTTTTAAAACCATAAAATGCCATGGTTTAATTTGCAAAACGAATAGCTTAGATGACGTATTTATTACGGCCGTTATATTGGGATCGTAACATTTGTAATTGCCTATAGCTTTAATGAGCCATAACTTATGCAAATGGTCGCCTGTGACGTCATAGTTTATACTATTGATTTGTTATCGCGGTAGTGATAATGAATCTTGTTAACTGGCAAAATATTAACCCGCATACAATATGCGGGTTAATATTTTGATCCCAAATGTAGTGGTATCCAGTAGAAAATTAGGAGAAAAAGGGTAATCATTAGAGCTGTCAAAGGGATTTTCTTCCATCTTCTTACTCAGAAAGAAGGTTTTTGCATAGAACAAGAAAAACGTTTTACTAAAAAATTCCTTTGTTTCATTTCAGTGTCACTATTATTAGACATTCTATCGATATTTTGATGTGAAATACAAAAATATGACCCATTATTCTTGTACGATAAAAAAATTTAACATCAGCAAAATTCCCTTCGAAATATCGTTTGAAAAATCCAATCCATAAGTCTAAGTTGCCTTTATTTATAACGTCTAGACCTAAATCCAGACAGGCTGGGATGCAGAGCAGAGGATGAATACTTAAACAGATTATATTTAGTTCAGACGCTAACTGTCGCAGTTATGGGGGAGTATTTCAAAATGTGGTGGAAATAGAATCGTCGGGCGATCCGTTATTGAAGATTTTGCATTGAATGAGCGTTGGAAGTGTTTATTTGTACATTTTAAACGTAAATATTGCAAGTAGGGCTTTTGTTTTGAGTCTGGTTTAAAGCTTCTCCTTATAGGCATAATTTAATACTTACTTAGTAGCTTCTTGTCTAACAGGCATTGAACCTCTTATATACTTTTTGGAACTTCTGCGTTTTTATGGCACTGTTAACTTTTCCGACGATGTCCTCTCCAAAATTCTTGTGATCTAGACGTCCATCTGCTTTCTGATCATATTTTACGACAAAGCCGGCCTCTGAGAAATTTTGAACACATATTTTTCCCGGCAATGGAGCTCGGCGTCCAGCATAACTGCATAACCTAACATAATGATGGGGAAAAACTGACTCTGACCTCCACTAACAACCATTCGCATGGCTATAAAAACAACTAGTAATCCCAAAGAGGAACGCCGCAAGGTGTATTTTTATAGGTTATTATTATGTATGTTGCCAATGTGAATGTGTACATGCGATGTCTGGCCGGTTCCCATTAAAGGTCGCAGTGTAAAGTGATATGTGGCTTGCATTGCAGACTAGCAGCTGTGACCCACTTTCTTCGTCTTTTACAACTGCCGGGAAACATATAGGTCTTTTTATTTTTTTATTTGCACAACAAGTCTCGGACTAAATTTAGTCCCAGAAGCAGAAAGTTGGCGGTACAATGAAACTTTTTAAAATGGATAAACAAGAGTATTTACTGTGTCGATACAGAGATACCTAGTGAGGAAGTTGTGAAGACCGTTTTCGAATTAAAGAGGAAGGAAACTTAAAGTTGGGATACATTAGGAGCGAAAGTGCGAGAGGGCGAGAACAAATTGACGGAAAAACGGTTTGTGCATGCCCACAATCATCTATCATATTGATTACCCTTTCTATTTTAAATTGGCATAGGTTACTGCTCAATTTCGCTAAATTAGCTTAAATATAGTTCTTTAGAAAAATTTAACTTCCACTTTGATTTACAAGTCACTACTTTGTTACGAAAACAAGGCTAGAGCTAAAAGTAGACCTTATGTAATTTATTCTACAGTGCTCTGTGGTATTACACCAGTGTTAATGATAGTTAATGATGCTGCTCGAATGTAGAATGGCTATGTTATGGACGCTAAAATTATAACAATACGTAATAGTATATATTTTCTATGTTTTATATAGGTACAGTTTTTCTATGTTTTGTACAGGTAGTAAAAGGATAACATACTTAGATAGACGAAGTTTTAGTTAGTCTTGTAACTCGGAATAAGTAGTTGCTAAGGAAAAAAGGTACGGGACCAAAGTGTTTTGCTTACATGGAGATGTTCTCTTTTTCCTTGTAAGTTTTAAGTTATCCTTGGAAATGGTAACTTGGTCAAGGAATGGAAATGCCCAACTGATCCGATCCGAACAAGCTTCTATTAAGATCAGTATATATGTGTATTGGAGTCGTGACTTGTGATTGTCGTGATATTTGCATAGGTGATTATAAAGTATGATAGAGACACGAGTTTGCAACGTCGGCGTCGGTTGAAGTGAATCACATACAAACAAAATCTTCTTTAATTGTTGCATATTGTTACTGGTTACTAGCTGTCATTTCATCCTGCATCATCATCTTATTGCTGGGAAAAGCCCTCCACGAATGCTTTTAGCTATTAAGGTCCAGGGCTAATTTAAGCCAAAGATCTAATCCGAATCTAGTCCTATATTCCCATAACAACTTTCGGATATGAGTGCAAAAACCTCATCCTCTCTGATTTTACAAGCCTTTCAATTTACGTCATCGGTTTGATATAGCGAATCTCGACCACCCTTGGTTCAGTGACACCGTGACTGGTACAACTGGTTTCAAGCCTTGCCGCTGGCACGCTAAATATGGACTATCTTCTGCAACCGGTGACCGGTTTGAATGCAGCCAGTATTAATTAGATGAAGCTTTGTCAAGAGAATTTTATGAGGAGATGTGGGAGTTTATTTATTTTTTAATTGTAAGTGTACGGTTTGGGATTAACATGCCGATTTCGCAATTCCCAATTACATCCTTCTTAGTTTTATGATTCATGCGATTATGCGAAATTTGGTCGTTTCGTTTGTCTGGCACGTGTTTACGTTTCAACTACCCGACTGATTTTGATGATTTGGTAGAAAAGTAGTTATTGCAGGTATTGGACGAACGAGAAATAGGCATATTATTTCTACTTTTTATACTCCCCGAGAGAAAATATCCGAGAAGCCTTCATAATTGTATCCTCCCATTCCCATTACCTTGCTTACTCGATTATTTTTTATTCCACTCGATGAAATGCCCCAAAGATAAGATATCTATATAAATGGTAAGTAGGTACCTATATTCTTTCTTGCATATAGGGTAGCATATAGGTATGCAGAAATACATATATTTCATAAGGCTTATTGGTTGAATCGCAGGAATAGAAATATAATTTCTTTCTTATATATCTATGGTTGAATCGCAGGAATTTACGGCGAATCGACACTTTTAAATAATATTATTTTCTCTGAGGTTATTCGCACAAAGTTTATTTATTTGTGTGCGAATCGACAACCCCAGAAATACGTATATTAGGCAATTGGCACATTTTAAATGTTATGCAGTAAAGTTAGTTTTCTTAACTTTGCATGAAATTAAAAACTACCGCCTCAAGAAACAATAATATGAGTTCGGGCGAGTAAATTCGTGCGAATCAACGAATAAGCCTTTCATAATGGTGGTTGGCCAAAAATGGACCAGCAAGAAGGTAAGACCAGACGTAAATACCTAGTACTTAAATCTGTAATTATGGATTTTGATGACAGCCTTAACTCAAGAGTGTGAAGTTGATGCCCGAGAGTTCGTAGAGATCGATAGATAGATACCTACCTCGAACGAAAGTTACTGCGTAATGTAATCTGCAATGGTGCACCTGCTGACGAAAGATGTCGTTAAATGCTTTTTCCATTCGCCGGTCATAATATAACCGGCGACTGCTAATAAGAAAAGATTATAGTTTGAAGTGAGTTTTATTATTTAAGGATTTAATAGAAGGAAGTTGGTAATGAAGCTAATTCAGTATAGTTAGTAGGACCATTGATTGTTTATAACGAGAGAAAGGGGTATAGTACAGCTGATTTTACAAGAGGGAATGGTCCAACTGGATGGATGGCTGAACATGGACTGGGCTGATCAGAAAATCGCATTAAAATGATTAGGTAATGCACAGTGAGTGTTCAATCATAAATGAATACAGAAGATTTTCCTACACTAGGGCCTAATATACATTTCTTTTACCAAAATCGTTAAAATCAACATTTTAAGTCTTACTTACTTTATAAATGTAAGCCGAGCATTTAGTAGGCACTGTCCTTGATAACAGATTACCTAATCATTATATGTCAAGTCCTCGACCTACAGCGATGGAATAAAAGCAAGTCATGAACATACTTTTATGCTTCTGCTTGTGGTATGGTAGCCAAAATAAATAAAGGTTAAAAGTATTTTTTTAAATTAATTATAGGAAGGGCTTTTTTGTCTTTAGTCTTCATAATTCGATTTAAAAAATGTTATCCATGGATTATATTTCTTTTACTCAAAGGTGTTTCTTTTTTCAAATACAAATTCTTTTTTAGAGCATATTTTTCTTATTTCTTCAATTGTTGTGATGCAGATTTTGACCTTCAAAGTACATTGCATTGTTGCATTTTGAATTGTGTTCGCAGACAGTGTGTTCTTCAAGTGTCTGACTCAGCCTTTGTTGATTGAAGGACTCAGCATAGTTATTATAAAAGAATGGTAATTTAATGTAAATTGCTCTAATTACAAATAGGTAAGTCCCTACAAGTAGGTACTTAAGTAGCCACAAACTGTTCATCCTAAAAAGTAAAAATGAAAATAAAAAGGAATGTCTACAGGGTTTTTCTATTTTATTTACCGTCATAGAATGCTACATGTGACCTGAGTCAAAGCTGTTAAGTTTAGTTTTTATTAATTCATATTTTTTCAATTTTACAAATTGTTATTTTTGTGAACACATGTAATTTGATTGGTACCTGTTTGAAATACTAATTAAACATTATCTGGTCTGTCTGCATCTTGGGTCAGAGAAAAATATGGACACACGTAAAACAAAACCAGGGTATTTGGAGTATGTATACATGACGACCCTCGGTCAGTGGGTCGTCTTAGGCTCTCCGATTGATACTAAGTAGGTAATAAAATAAAATTGAGTGCTAAGGTTTTTCCCCTCGAATTGCATTCAAAACAATTCTTAACTTATTCATCTTTTATGGCGAAAATAAACTACCTACATTATACGCAAAAATATCTTTCGATGAAGCGACCCTCGATAACACATCGAAAGGGTAAGCTACCCACGCAAAAATTAAATATAGCACGAACCGAACAAGACTCAGTATTATTACATAAAATCGATATTAGCAGCACTTACCTTCAGTGACATTATGGAAATAAATCGATTTCCAGCACTACACGTGTATTGAGTGTATTCAAACAGTCATAATTCGGAAAATTACAATTTCAAAAACACTTCACTATTTATTACGAGAATTATTTGAACACATTCTATCTAAAACATATTCTAGCACGCATTACCTAACGGATTCTATATTTGTGTGTTTTATTTACAATTGTTTATGTTAATATTGTCGTGTTTCACAGGTCAAAACGTTGGTTATTATTTTTGTCGATAGCGAAGAAACGGACAGACGTCAACAAGATACCGTCGTATTTTCGACTCTGTTATTTTTTCCCTCGCTAGCAGTCTCGCGGAGTTGCGCGGCGCGTTTTGACAGCAGGCGCGTTCCAGCGAAGACTTGCTTGCTTTTGTTATCAAACAAAATCGTGTGCTATCATTGCCAGTTTAAAAATATAAAAAAATGCTTTGTAAAATAGAAATACTATGTACTGCTGCTACTTATAAAACATAATAATACTGAAATTACAAAAAACTTTATTAATATAAAAATTACGAAAGCATAGGTAATGTCATTATTTTTTATCGCCTATTTTTAAGTGCATTTTTACAGCTTCAACAGCGCTCTTGGTGTCATATTTGTGGGCATGCGCCGCAGTAAGATGAGCACGGAGCTCCATTGCTGTATTAGTATTGTATGGACACAATCGGCAGTGGTAGAGAAATAAACCTGGATGGCGGCCACTTCGAAGAACATGCTTGCGAAGATTCTCCTAAAACAAATTAGAAAAGAAATGATAATTAATCATAATGTTCAATATCTTGCACCAGCGCGACTTTATCGATTAGCATTTTAAACATATAATTATATAATTAATCATTTTGTGAGTGCGCGACATAAACTTGATTGAAAATGGCAATACCAAATGACCGTTATTAGCGCCCTCTGTTGAAGTTAATGAATATTACAACAACATTTTAAATGTTTTGTATAAATTGAATTATGTATTTTGCACTAGCTATCTAATCTGTGTTTTGCATGTACGTACGTATTGAAAGCAAGATTTAATTATATTATTCTCAATTTGACACAGCCAAGTTGTTTATCGTTGCTCTATTACTTACCAAGCTACCACAGGTAAACGAGCAATGTGGACAGGAATAAGGTTTGAGCCCTTGATGGCACAGCATGTGCCGCTTCATATGGCTGGCTTGGTCGCTCTTGAACGTGCACAGATGGCACTCGTGATGTTTTACATGTTCTCCGTGGGTTCTGCGATGTCTGAAATAAATATTTAACATACAACAACGCCATCTATTAACAAGTAGCAGAACCAAATAAAAATTAAATTGGATCACAAAACACGAAATTACTAACGCCCGGTTTGGAACAACAATCAACACAAAAATTTGCTAACAAATTGTCAAGCGCGCGTAATTGCTGTAATTGGTTGAATAATTTATCAATTATCAAAAGTCAATCGAACAACTTGACTAGCGTTTAATTATAACGCGTCGATTATTTTCGTTCCAGAAACTGGGCGTAAGTAATTTAAACATGTTATTTATGATAAAATACATAACGCATAACATAGCATCACGCCTTGTTTCCCCGAAGAGTCGAGCAGAGGTGTAAGTACTTATAGTACACCCACATTTCGCCAGTTATGTTGATGAAATAAAATATACTTATCTAAAGAAATAAAAAAATACGTAAAATAGATTAATAATTGTTATTTTAACTATTGCCATCCTGTCTTGTTTTTAAATTGCCATTATGTACACAGGCGCCATCTATTTTGAGTTTCTTCCAAATAAGCAAAACTTACCAACCCAGTGCTATATTCACTAGAATACAAATTGTGTAGAAAAATATTCATAGATGGCATTGTTTACAATGAAGGTAAAATTTACAAAAAATTGTATTTTTTTACAATTATCTGATTTATCAACGAATTATTGTATTAAATCAATCATCCGTGCTCACCTAGCAAGTTGACTAGAATTTGTGGCCACGAATGTGCACTGTTCATGTGGACAATGGCGCGCAGTGGTAGCATTAGCGCAGCTACTGGCGTGGCGCGATAGTGCAGTCCTGAAAAACGAAATAAAGATGACTTGAAAAAGCAATTTGAAGTAGTAATTAACTAACCTAACAAACATTTCTGGCTCCAATTTTAAGTACTTATTTACATAAGCACCTAACTACTTATAAGTAGCAGGTAAGCAGGTTGGATCCAATTTTCTAGGTAAGTGACCGTAAATACCTATTTTGTAGAAATTTATCAATTGAAAATCTACAATAAAATGTACCTACTGACATTTAAAATAGAAGAGCTTTTTAATAAAAGAATCAATAGGTATAGATTTTATATGCATCACTGAACATTTTGTTGAGACAGGTTACGAGAGTTTACTGCATCTACCTAATGACTACATAGCTGCCTTCTTTTCGAGAAATATTTAACGAGGAGGAACCTGTATATTTATTCGAATAGGATTACATTGTAGAGAATTAACGGAAGTAGCAAAACAGTCAGTGACCGGTGTTTTCGAATGCTGTGGTATAGAAGTGATATCGCACAATATTATTATTATCTGCGCATATAGAATACCTAAATTTTACTATTCCTACCTTGTTTTATGAAAGACAGGACGATGTATTGCGAAAAATTCGTTCACTTACAAATAAAAATATAATTTTAACAGGAGGGGCCAAACCTGAAATAGCGAAAAAAAAATCAGCTGTTTCATACTAAATGTATGAAACAGCTGATTTTTTTTCGATATTTCAGGTTTGGCCCTATAATGAAAGTTGTTCATAATGATGAATACAATGACCCCTTAAGAGGATGCAAACGAATTAAATATCACATAGTATACAAATAAAAAGACTAAATGGCTATCTCGTAGTATTAAATTATGTAGCAAAAAACAGAGACCGCTACTCTAGGCATATAGACATAATCCCAATTCAAACAATAAACTTGTTTAAAAAAATATTCAATACTTTATAGGAGAATAATAAAATTAACCCAGAAAGCTCAAAATAACCATTTTATAAATTGTTCACAAAACAAATCAAAAGCGGCCTGGCAAGTAATAAACAAATCAAAATTTTGCTTGCCCCAAGAACCAATATTATCTATAACAAAAGATAATTTAATTTTAACGCACCCCATGGATATAGCAAATGAATTTAATACATATTTTACTGAGGCTGTTGAAAACAATCAAAAAACTAATTTTACGTCGAAAAAGAAACTGGTTAGTAAAAATGACGTCACAGTCATTATTTATGCTGCCTGTTGCAGATGATGACATAATTAAAATAATTAACAGCCTCAAGAATACGAATACTGTCGGATACGATGGTATATCAACCAACCCAAGTGACAAAATATGTCAAGGATGTTATAGCACTGTCACATATAATAAATCTCTGTATTGCTGACGGTATATTCCCAAATACCTAGTTTAAAAAAAAGTAATTATTAAGCCCATTTTTAAAAGAAATGACTGAATTGATGTTAAAAGTTATAGACCAATTGCAAAAATCCCGGTGTTATCAAAAATAATTGAGAAAATAATTTATAATTCCGTATATGAATATTTTTTCGAAAAATTTAAATTATTTTGCATTGAACAAAAGGGGTTCAGAAAAATGTCAATATATAACAATATTTGACCTATTATCTAGTGTCTTGACATCTGTCGATAAAAGAAATCATGTTTGTGCGATATAAACAGACATGACGAAGGCGTTCGATTATGTGGATCATAAAATTTTACTACAAAAATTACCTAATTACGGCATTAGAGGTAACATCCTAGAACTTTTAGAATCATACCTAAGTGATAGATTACAATGTACGGAAATCTCTAGGATATGTCCTATAACTAAATTAGAAAGACATACATACATAAAATATGGCGTGTCTCAAGGCAGCGTTCTGGGACCGCCGCTTTTCTTGATATATATAAATGACCTCCCAAATTTCACAGGACAAAATTTTTTACTTTTTGCAGACGATAGTACGGCTATTATAGAATGTAATAATGTAAACAATTATCAAAATGACATTAATAATTCTCTATATAAAATAATAAATTGGCTTAATGATCTTGTAATTAATTTTAATAAAACCAAAATTATGAACTTTCACCAACGGCTTGAGAAACCACTAGGTAGTTAATATTATGATTCTAAAATAGAAGAAGCTAGTAATGCAAAGTTCTTAGGTATAATTATAGATGATAAAGCTAACTTGGAAATCTCATTTGGAGGAAATTTGCAAGCGGTTAAGTAAATCAGCATATCTGCTGTCTCAACTATCAAAAAGTAAATACTGATACACTGTTAGCAGCCTATCATGGACTAGTCGCCTCAGTTCTGGGGTATGGTGTTATTTTTTGGGGACACTCAACAAATATGGAACTTGTTTTTAGGATACAAAAAAGGTTCAATGTGTGGTCTAAAAATAACAGATAGTTTCATTTCATATTTAAAAAATTTAAAAGTATTACCCCTACCAGCTTTACACATCCTGGAAACTGTATTATTTGTTCAAACAAATCCACATTTATTTAAAAAACTATGTGCTGTAAAGAGGACACCGATACGTGCACAATATATAAATGAATTATGCCATGGGAAATGTAAAACTTCTCTAATGAAGAAAAGCTTCTTTGGTGTTGGTCCACTAATATATTATAATAAAATACCTGATGAAATAAAATGTATGCCATTTCAAAAGTAAAAAAAAACACTCAACGGGTTACTGCTTGAAAGATGTTATCACTCTCTAGATGAGTTTCTTAATGATAAATATTTGTAATTATATAATCTTGACAATGTATGTCAGGATTATATAATTACAAAGATTTAAGATCTTTGTATGTAATTTAATTACCTATGTTTCACAAATAAATTATTCTTGTTCATAAAAAAAGTTAATTGCATGTTCATTGTGCATTTTTTATCAAAGTAAAGAATATGATTGAGATAAAGGTATGCAAATATAATAAAAAATGCATAAGGCTATCTTGTAATTTAAAGCACACGAGTAACATTATGGATATCTTGTAAGAAAGCACATGAGTAGCTCGAAGAAAGACTACACAATTTTTTTTTTAATTTCGCCTATTTTTCAGCTTTTGGTTGTATTGCCTAATTAAATATTTTAACATAATTTCATCAAAATTCAACTCCGTGTTCCAGTGGGTGCCTAACTAACTAAAACCTATCTAACTAAAACTACCTAACTAAAGTGGGTACTAACCTACCCATAAACCAGTATAGTTTCATTCCAGAAGTGTCCAGTATCTACTAATTACTGCACTCTCCAGACGTTCAGAATGCCGTCTGCTAGCAGTTAGCGAGGACAAGAATGTGATGAGACGCATTTGGCCGTATTTATTGCTACGCTAGCAAATGTGCAGCGAAAAATAACATAGGTGGGTAGGTATATCTTGGGAAGTGGCGGAAAAGCGAACTACTGATTATAACTGAACGTCCGTCGTCGAAAAAGGAGGAGGCTTCGAATTAGTTCTAATAAAGGAAAAAAGGGCGAAATTAATATTTTCTTATGTTTTTTGTAATTTGCAGGTCAGTGTCAGGTTGTACCTACGCGACGGTGATCAAAATATGATTCACGACTGTAAAAAATATGTATTTACAGAATTAGAGTCCGCGCCACCACTCAAGTCCGATAGACGCGGCGCTAGTGTGTCATTGCATTTCAAAAAATGTAGTTCCATAATTTTCCGCCGGACATCAGTGGTGGCGCGGACTCTACCGGTAATTATAAGAAAAATCAATACAACTCTAAGTTACTACTGGCCTCAACTGTCATGATTTCATGAAATAGTTTTTTTTTTAAATATTTTTTATTCATTCCCATAGATACAAGTCTTTCAGTCGTAAACTTAAAATAGGTTTTTAAATTATCTATTAGGCATTTAATGAGAGCTTAATTAAACCTGATACATACTGACCTGCAAATTGCAAAAAAATTAAGAAAATTTGTATTTCGCGGGCTAGCTTTGCAGTTTTACTCATCATGGCAATCTCATGCCTATTTTATTTTGAGTGTTAAATAGGAGATTAATTTTTAATCATCACTATGTTTCATTTGTTTCGATATCCCGGCTCTCAGAACGTAGAAGGAAAACATTTGTTGGTTTTGTTTATTTGCTTCCCAAAAAATTGCACAATACAACAAAAAACAAAATGTAGAAAAGTGGAAAACCTTTTTGTCGGGATCACTTTAGATCGTGAGAGGTTTCCTTTCGATATTTTCCTTCACCGGTACAGAAGTCCTAGAACGTTTGTAGACTAGGCCCACTCGAATCCCTCTTAAAACGAGAGGGCCTGTATCCCAGCAGTGGGAAAATTATAAGCTGATTATGCGGTGCTTATGCTACATATTCTGAGTGTATTGCAGGCAATCTGCTACCAAAGGTTATGAAAATAGTTCAAAAGTCTAAAATGCTAAAATTGAACCCGGAAGTCTGTCCGCCAGAAGACGGACTGGCCTCAGCAGTCACTGCACTATTTAGTTGATCGAAATCAATGCTTATTCAGGAATAATTCAGTTAACTACTATTTTAAGAAATTATTTAACTTAAACCGTAAAATATTGTCTCGTTCACATTTCAGTTGCGTGCTATTTCACTCTGTGCGTTAATGAATCACTTGCAAGCTGCTAAGTATAGAAGTAATGGATTGCGTTTAAGGACGCACGCACTGACAAACTGGCAACACTCAACACTGACAACTTGTCAACATTTCAGGGTACTCCTTGTGCATGATATCATAGGATGGCATATCAAAATTTTGTTGTCTTAAATATACTGAGAAACACTATAGGAATATACACTGTACCTCCAAAAAAGTAAGGTTTTATTTGGTAAAACACTGCATAATCAATTATAACAGTGTTTTGTCAAGACTTATCTCATGTTTTAGTCGCCCTTTCTATAAATACCTACTTAACTACAGTGTTTTGTCTTAATAATCTCCAAAGAGAATGAACGCTAGTTTGAGAGATGCTAAATATCGTGTTTTATTTTTTTACCCGAGTACGGCGAGGCAAAAAGGAGGGTTATGATTTTGACCGGTATGTTTTATATACATATATTTTTATTTTATTTAACAATTTGATTTCATACAGTCCACATATAAACTCCAGTTTTGATCAAACATATTTTAAATATAGGTTTTTTTCTCTCTACTGCTGTTTATACAGGCTGGCGTTACCATAGATTCAGTACATGCTTCTGAAATTTTTCGTCGGTTATTAACCGACGAATAATTTCATCGCAGGGGGCGCCGTCAGTTGTGACTGGTCATCTTTTATCTGCCAGGGCTTATTTTTAATCTTATATTTTGAGTTGTTTTGATTATTTTTTGTACATTGTTCTCACTTAAAGAAGCAACAAGAATAATGTACCTACCCAGAATTTTGTAAATTTCTATACTTAACTATTTAAAAGAGTGTCATTGGAGTTTCTTGCCCGTTCTTCTCCGTAAAGATCTACGTTTTGGAATGGGCAACTAGCTTCAACTTTCTGATTAACTGACCGACTATTTGACAGTTCAAAAGTGCCTGTAAATGGTTTAATTGAAATAAATGCTTTGAGTTTGAGTTTTGAGTTTGAGTCCTACACCAACCGGGGGTTGTCCTTGGGTGCACTTGCATAGTGCGTACTGGGATAATCGTCGGCTGGTGCCTCATTTCATTAAAATGCCTAACGGGCCTCTGCAAGTTGACTTTGGCCCCTCGTACGCTTTCCAAAGGTCCGGGACCCCAGGGTCCCGAGAAATGTCTAAGACCAAAAAAACAAATTTGTTTGTAATATCCGGAACTACCAGTCGGTTTCAAAAAACCTTTTTGCATTGGATAGGCTTATAGGCTCGCAGACAGAAGCTAGAAAAGTAGTTTTTTTCATAACTTCAACATAAATAGACAGACGACATGGAAACACTATGAAGTTTCTTATCTGACTACTCTGGCAACGGTAACTAAGTAGTAGAAGGTACATTATTTAAAATTAAGCCTCGAAAAGCCATTCGGCACAAGAACTCTTTCAAAGATAATAAGCATTACAGTAATAATTTCGTGCGCATAATCTGGCAACACTGGCCCACCGCGGCGACAGTTAACTCGCTCCGTCGCATTACAGTTGCGCTGCATTAATGCAAGGCGTCGCAATAACGTGTAAGATATTACACAAGTTAGATCATCAGCGCTGTTAGACGCCCTCAATGGCTCTGCTATGTCCTACAATTGTCTAGATCCGTTGAAAGTTCCCTTAATGATGCGCCGACTTGATTCATGCGGTCTGCGGTGAAGTTCCAACGTCTTACTGCTGTGATTTTAGCATTAATGGAGGAAGGAGGATTGGAAATTTCAATTTATATTGGCGTTTGAATCCACCGAGTATATTTGAACTTAATTATGTTATAAAATACAGAGCGATTAGATATTCAGATGTCTGGTTAGTCTAGCTCCAGTTTACAAAATTGGTCGTTCTAGACACGACACCATTGTTCGTGTTTCAGATATGGCGAGTACAAAGGTTTATCTTTGTAATAGCTATTATGAAAGTATTTGCGCTAAAACATTAACCGTTGAGGACAAACAGCCGTTAATTTTAACGAACCACATTCAGTTTAAAATCGGCGTCGTCAATCCTTCGTGACTGATCACAACTATTTATAGAGTGACGTTAGACATATAAATTGTAACACTCGCAGCGCAAGTGTCAAAGCAAATAAACCACACACGATTTAGCGCCATCAAACTGAACGACAGATCAAAATGCAAATCCCCAATACGTTACAGGGACACGTGCTAACAATAAAATTCAAACGTCCACTATGTCTCTCCGACACTAATATTTTGATCCAGCACTCTCTCAAAATACCGTGCATCCGGGCACAAATTTATTACCACGGAGTATAAAAATGTCATCGTTGGCAACACCGCGGGCGGGAATGTGGTGCGCGCAAGCATAATCAAAGCGCTCTTGTCAAATTATGAATGTATCCCGATATTTGTGAAGGAGTTGTGTGACGTGTGACATGTAACGCATCCGCTGCGCGCACGCATGTTATTACCGCAAATTGATGTCGGCGCGACTACGCGCTGATGTGCCGTTTATTTCGGTTGTATGGGTTTTGTTTGCGCTTCCGTCTTAATAAATTTTGATCACTTATTGATTCAAATTGACTCTCTATTCTTCGAGTATTGGTCGATTATTGCACTCTGTTTATGTCGGATATGAAGATCTTAGAAAAGTAATAGAAATTTGAGCCCATGAATTATCTCAATTCAAATATTTATCATAAGTATTGGGCAATACAATTTTTTTTATGACCACTTGAGATCCGTCTTTGGGATATGAAAATTAAGTTATTCAATAGCGCGTTATAGAAAAAAAATAAGGAAGTTTTTCCTGATTTACACGCCAAGTAAAATGGAATATGAGTAAATAAGTATCAATACTTACTTGCTAGAAAACCTGTTCTTGCACTTCCCGCACTCCCACTCCTCAAGCCGCTCCACTATAGCGGGCAACTTCGGCATCTTGGCCACCTCAGTGCTGTGCTCACTTCTAGAATGATTTGCCAGGCTGGTCTGTCTGGTAAAGTTAGCCCCACAAGTCGAACAGATGAACGGCCTTTCAAAAGTATGCTGCCTTAAATGCTGGCGTAACGACGCCTTCTTGAAACTCTTGGGACAAAGAGGACAAGGATACTTTTGGACAACTTTCTCTGTATCCCCAATTTTGAGGAGTTCTTTCTTAGGTGTCGTGTGTAAAACCTCGTGGAAGAAGCACTCGGCTTGGGAATCGGTGGTGAAGAGGCACTGGCTGCAGTTCCAGAAAATGGAGGAGGTGATCTCGGCAGTTTGTGAGAGTTGGCAGGCATTGTCCCTGACGTGACGAGTCACTTCCTGGGAGAGGATGAATGACATCCCACATTTCGGGCACCTGGAAAGAAACAAAGTGATCATGTAATTTCATTTATAAAAAGTTTTTTTTCTTTTTTACTATTACTTACTTTTTTCGTATATTGGGATGCATTCTTCGAATATGATCCTTCAAAACCAATACATTTCTCAAAATAACATTATCAGTGCAGTACGGGCACTTCTTGCTCATGTCTTTTGTCGGCACTCCTTGATCCCTCAAGTTTTCCTTCCTCTTGATCCTGTGTTCCGAAGTCTGTCGGTGACGCTTAGCTTCCTCAGAAGAATTGAAGTTCATTGCACAAACAAGGCAAAGGTAAGCTTTCTGTTTGTGCTTAGATTTTAAATGAGCAGCAAGAGTCAGAGAAGATTTAAACTTAGCTTTACAATGCTGGCATTTGTGAAGCTCCTGATAATTGTCAGTGGCTGTAACCGCTAATGGATGCCCAGTCTTCTGGCAGTGTCGTTTCATCTCGATATTGAATCGAAAATCTTTGCAACAAGCATCACATTTTAATACAGTTTTCTTTCTTATTATGATCGGCATTGATCTGTTAATAACAGCCACCACTTCGCTATGGTCAGAACTGGATAAATGTTCTAACATTTCTTGGGAGGATTCGCTATCGAATTTGCAAAAAGAACACCACAGTCGGCCTTCAATCGAAGCCAGTTTACGGTCGTGATCTTCAGAATACCAGTGCTGCATGAAAGTAGAAAGCCAGTTTGTGTAGAACTTACATGGGCTGCATTGGAAAGGGGATTGATGGACTATCGCATCCATGTTGTCCAAAATAAGCTCCTGGTACAGAGTTGTATTTATATCTGTGGCTTTTCTGAAGTGATAGTGGGAAATTAAATGCTTCCCCATCAAATGTTGTCTTACTCGTGACCTGCAGCCGGAGCAGTGAACAAAATTAGGCTTCCTCTTCCTTTTTTTCTTTTCAATTTTGACGTTTAGTTTTTCCTCGTTCTTATCCTGCTTTTTTCTTTGGATTTGAGAGTAAATTTCATCGTTTACATATCTAGATGGACGTGCCATTCGCTTGTCTAGCACACTCTTCATCGGCTCTAAATGGCCAGAGAACTCTAATTCATGTTCTGGAAGAACTTTCTTCAGATGTAAACTGGATCGAAGATGCTTGTCATAAATCGCTCGGGAGTTAAGTCTTCTATTGCAGGGACCACACCAATATTGCACTGATCCCTTTGTCTGTATTGTTGTTTGCATTATTTGGGTCTTGTCATTTGCACCTGGTACCCATTTGCCTTTAGTGTGTCCAGGTGGTGGTACATCATAATCTTCATCACGTTCGTTACTATCAGGCATGATAGGTTTCCACTTGCCACCAGTGTGTTCTTGTTCTTCCCTCATATCCCAGTCTTCGTGTTCAGGGGAAGCTGGTCGCCATTTTCCTCCAGTATAGTTTGGAGGAGGCTTCCATTTAGCACCACTAGGATGTTCTTCCTCATCATCATCTTCCGATTCCTCGGATTCGTCACTTTCTTCATCCCCTTTATAATCATAAGTATTGATGCTGTACGATGAATGTGTTGGAATGTCTTTCTTGACTGTGCCACTGATGCTTGCGACGGCGTTAATCAGTTTTGTTTGATTGTCTTCATTACTTCCGATTCTTAAACTGTGTCCTCCAATCCAGTCTTCTCCTCTGAGATTGTTTTCTAAAGGACTCATTCGTGGGATGTCTCTAGAAGTGGATGGAACAACAATGGAGCTCTTTCGATCTAAATTGGGTTTGGATATAGGAATGGGTGGTGTCAGTCTTGACAGGGAAGTTTTCTTGACACTACTCTGTAGCTCCAAAGACTGGAAGAACACATCTGCTCCGAGGCTGTAAGACGGTTCCAAAGTGTCTATAGCTGGTAGTTCTGGTTTCGGGTCCTCAGGTTTTAGTTTCCCACATCTTTGCTTCCTGTGTTTCACATAGTTATCCAAACCAACGATGGTGGTATTGCATTTGATGCAGAGGTGGCTGTCGTCGTCATCATCCTCACGTGGTGACAGCATCTGGAAAAACAACGTAAACTAGATTAGATTAATTAGACGAACCTATAATAAATATTTTTATTTCGCAGGTGACATGGGGTGCTCAGAAGATGTTTATGAGCCATCAACGTGGGTTCCTACCAACGTTATTGTGAAACATCCGAAAGAAGAACCATTTAGGAACATACATAAAATGTTAAAAGTACTTTAATAGAAAATTAATACACATTCATAAAAGTTTAAAGCAAACGTCATACCTACCATCAAAAACCTTCATTACAAAACTTTAATACAAACGAGTATTCAAACTACTAAACTAATAATTGGAAGATTCGCAACCTAGTTTAAAGTGTTATGGCGACGTCGGGGCTAATCGCGTGGTGCACAGACATTACCAGTGACGTCAGCCGTCACCGCCGACCAATAAATATACCTCCGATGCGAATTAACCGTAAATAGTTGTTCAGATCTATAATGTATGCAACGAAGGCAGTAATAAGTAGCTAAGTTTACGCCGCATACCTGCAGTCGATTGAGTTATGGAAGTATTTCTATTGTTTTTGCTTGAGCCCATAAATTAAATGATTGTGCATGATCGAAGTTGGTATTGGAATGGTGCAAAAATTGTGTGTCAATTGTTTTTGCTTGGTGCACTTGGGGTTAGGGGCTCCAGCTGTAATTATCGTAAAATCATAAAGGTCACGAAATCGTCTCACATACATATCCTACCGAAGTATTCAAACATTCTTTCCCTCAAAACTTTCGAATTAAAGCTGTGCTTGCAACTATGAAAAAATGCACTGAATTGCATGTCGCACTCAATAATTGAGAGAAGTCTCACCAATCTAAAGTCAATAATTCTCTATCATGAACTTAGTTAAATAGGTGTACTACATCAGAACATATTGGAGGCCTCTGTAAACCTTATAAGGTCTAACATGCTTCAATATACATACAGTAGGTAAAGAAAAGTATTTTTCAGTGCGACGCCGACAGGGCGTCAGGGACAGTCGGTGTGAATCAAGCTATCATTAATAATTCTGCCGCACCTGTCCTATCACATACAACGTTGATTTACCACGGGTACTCAAATTTACTCGATTTTATTAAGATTATGGTTGTGATAGACATTCTCTTTAGATTTATTGTAGTTTCTAAAAATGCCTCGAGGCATTATTTTATTACAAAAATAGTTTCGACCTTTGGGATCCTGTCCCTTATCTATTGTTTTGCTGCACGCGTAGCATGACAACCATAGAAACGGGTTTTCTACGGGTTTTTTCGACGGAAGAATAGACAAAATAACAGATTGTGATTGTTTACCTATCTGTCTTTTTTGTATATTCTTCCGTCGACAAAACCCGTTTCTATTGTGGTCAGGCTAATCGTGCAAGACTGCCTTATGCAATTGGTCGTCAGATCTTCATGGCCCCCTTACCAGAAACTACACCGTGACCACAACAATATTTTTATTCAAGAAGTTGTTCTTCGTTGTGCATAAAATGACACAAGATGCCTTTGCGTTTTAAAAATATAACTAATCTGCCATCTTTTTTCAGCTGTCCCGGAAATCGAATCCCACCAATTTATCTGTCAAAACGAGAATTTGCTTTTGCGGCAGACAGAATAAGTGTCACAAACTGCCAAAGCCAATCAGACCGCTTCTACGGGAATATAGTCGAGTTGCATTCGACAACTGGTAGTTCGTGCCATGAGTGACACGCGTCAATCGGCCCCGCGCCGCCTGACACCATTGTGGCTGACAAACAGTTGACACGTGACGGCTGACAAATGGCTTCGCTGTCAGCCATGTCGTTAACGTCACAGCAGTCATTACACCGCTGTTCGGGGAACTTTTTAATTATTGGAGTCGCTGCTGAACGGATTTGTTTATTGATTTGTTGGGTTTTAAAATAGTCTGGTTCGAGTGTGATTTGATGGGTTGTCGGCAAAATGGCTGTAGATTAAGAGCGGTTATCGGCTGCTCGAACGGTGATGATATGAAATGTTCCTGCAGTGCTATTCTGTAACCATCTCACCGTGAAAACTTAGGTGAAGTGAGCGTGGAGTGAGCTGTCAATAGTGTCAATCTCTAGCATTAGGTGGAATGACAGCTCACTCCACGCTCACTTCACCTAAGTTTTCATCTGTAACCATCTCACCGTGAAAACTTAGGTGAAGTGAGCGTGGAGTGAGCTGTCAATAGTGTCAATCTCTAGCATTAGGTGGAATGACAGCTCACTCCACGCTCACTTCACCTAAGTTTTCACGGTGAGATGGTTACAGAATAGCACTGCTGATGTGTATGTTAAAGAAAGATCGAAGGGAAAACATACGTCTTCCCTGCAAACAGCAATATTTTCGAGAAAGGATTATACTGGAAGGATTACTGTGGTGTGTCTCTGCCTTACCCTTCGAGGAACACAGGCGTGATGTTATGTTATGTTATTTGATGTTATGCGGCAATGACAATCAGCGTGGTACAAACAAAACGGACAGCATAATCTTGATGCTGCATCCTACGTTGGCGTCAACTTATATAGATATTCCAAAAAAATATACCATTGAGTTTTTCAAGTAATTATTATAACTAATAGATAACTTTGAATTTCCCAAACCCTAACTAAAATTATCTACCTACCGAAGATTTGCTATCCATAACTAGTCTATGATAATTATGATATTCAAATGTTTCACCAAAACATCCTGAAAACATTAACTCGCCTGACATACGAGTACTAACACTGGCTGAAACCAAAACGTAGCAGTGACGTGTCAGTTACAAAAGATCACTATACTGCGACAGGACAGCGCGCTAGTAACTGGTGACAGATAACTGGCTCGCCGTGTGCGGACGACACAATGATGCCAGTGAGTGGGAATGGTCCTTCAGTTGACTGCGACAATTTGGGTGCTATACGAGTATGAGCTATGACTAACAAGTGGGGACGTTTCGTTTTCGTTTTTCGTTAAATGTGTCAGTTTTGGTATCTGAACTGCTGATTCTGATAACCAAACCAATAATCGTCATCTCTTGTCAATTGTTATTCAGTGGATTAAAAAAGATTATTTTTAATTCACTCGACGATTGCAGTTGTCTGTCTAGTCTAGATGTCACTTGTCGGTCGCTGTTCATATTATTATTTATAAATTTTCTTTGTCATTCGCTGTACAAAGGTCATTGTCGCTTGACATTTCTGTCAGTAGGGAATCTGTCAATGCAAGTGGAAAATGCCACAGCAGAATCAATATCCACTACAGTCATAACCCTTAAAATACCCTTTAAAAAGGATTACTCTCAAAAAGTAATTCAATAAGTTTCTAGACCCAAGAATCAATTGGCACTGCCAATCACAAATTGGAGCATAAATAAAACTCTCTCAGTATTCCATATTCAAACATTCCCTCGTATTTTTCGCGGCGCGCGCCACCCATCACTCTGGGCACACATCTGTCAAGTGTCAAAACGTCCTGTGTATACAGCGTGTTGTGTGAGTGAGTAGTGTGTATAGAGCGTGGTGTGTTAGCGTGGGGGTGAGGTTTGATAGTGTGCGGACGTCCGTCAGTCACGCGTCCGCGGAGGCGTGGACCTAGCCCGGGTGTGCTCCACTTGGGGCTGTTCGGAAAGCTGTTTTCACTGCAAATTTTTGAATGACTATAATAATAGTACTCCTGACAGAATTTCGATCATGGCGACCAATTTCAGCGGAGACCTGGCTTCGGCGCGAGAGATATAGTGCACAAGTGTGTGCGCAGACACAGATGCACTCTCTCTTCCCTTATTCTCATAGTCCGATGGGACGGCAATCAGACACGACCAGAGAGAGATCAGGCGCAGGACCAACGGCTTAACGTGGTTTCCGAGGCACGGGGGGTATCACACCGTCAACTTCCAAACTCCGGGCTGTTACTAAAAAAATCTTAATAGAAAAACCCAATAACACTTTGCCCGACCCGTGAATCGAACCCAGGAGGACGCTCAGCAGACGCGTCTGCGACTAGGAGACCAAGGTAATGCCTGGCTATACCTACACAGCATAGCGAAAAGGCAGAATTTCTGTTTTTGAAGAAATCAACACAACACAACATCTGGCGAAAATTCAAAGCTTTAGTCAGTCAGCGAAGTTGTTATTGGTTAACTTCGCCGCGCTACATCAACTCCCTGCAGTAGCCTGCAGTAGATATAAAAAAACTGCAACTGTGTGAGGACTGTGAGGGCATGCGCGGGATTCGCGAAATGTAGCTAGAGAGGCAGCGGTTTAGTTGCTGTTCCATTCGCCTCTAGTTAGCCAACGGGGCTTGGGTGTTGGTGAACTTTGACCATTCTACACCAATGTAAGGTTCACACAACAACGTTATCTCGAACACATACCCAGTTTTTTCAGGGAAGTAATAAGGACACGCTGAAAGAGGATTTTTGCATAATCCATGCCAGGGCTCTCCACAAATACTCCAACAACCTAATTCTCTCAATCACAAATCAGCATACAAATGAAGAAATTAAAGGCGGTCGCAAGCGGAACGCATCCGCGACGTCGTCAAAGGCTGTCGCCCGAATAACGACGTCGCCATCGATCGAGGTGCGCCCCGCTCCCCCCCCTCGCCCCGGGCCCGCTGCACCCCGCAGCCACCTTACACGTGCAATACAAACGATACGGTTTTTCAACACCTTTTGAATTTGGAACTAATTGTGACGTCATGTCACTGGTTAGCATGGAACATGGTCTCATTATTTCGAATTTGGTTTGAATTTCGAGCTAATTGTGATGTCATGCCGCTGCTTGGAGGTGCACGCGATTTTTATTGTTTTCCTTTGATTTGAATTTGAAACTTATTCTAACGTTACAGTTGCACAGTAGAGCTGCATTGAGTTTTGATTACACCCAAATATGCTTAAAGGTGTATAAAGGGATCCATTTTTTTTCTTTGAGATCCTTGTTTGCTTAAACGCCAAACTAAGACATGGACTGGGTAGCGGGTATATTGTAGGTCTTGCAGATAAACTGAAACGGATATCTACAGAGGAACCCAACAGTATGATTTGCAATATACCTACATCTTTTGACTTATAAACTAAAACTAAACCTCGATATTGAAGGGGATAATGAAGGGGTTATGTAACATTTTTATAAAAAACTATTTTTTACGCTGAATGAAGGTGTTATGTACCTACAAAAACTTTGGTGCCCGTTATCTTCACATTTACAAATTGTATCATAACCCCTTCATCCACTTATGTCTTCAATTATTACCCATCCATATTTTTCACTTTCTTATTTTTATCAGTTTTCAGTCCGTAAATGGATGGTCAGTTCTGCGTTACCCGATCACCGATTCTGACTGGGTAGACAGAGCTCTATAACTCTGATATTCTTATAATACTTAACTAAATGAAAATTTTGAAGGGGTTTGACGTGCACTCTATTCAGATAGTCCAGTGTCGAAAACCCCACGTGACACTGCGGCATTTTAGAATTCTCTCAAACAAAAGATCGATCACAGTTCAGCGTTTAGTACTTACAGTTACGAGTCCTTTTAATGTTAACTACGAATGGAACTTGCTACCCAGACCACTGAAACCGATGTTCTATCAAATCTACTCTTGACTCACAGTTAAGTTTATTAATCGTCGTTTACTCGTGACTAGTTTAATTTGCTTTAGTTCTATTCAATTAAATGATTTTCTGTGGCTTCTATACGACAGTGACCATTGAGTGTCCGCTTAGTATTAGATTGTGTTGGATTGGATGTGTCATTGATGATTTGTTACGTACATTCATTTTGGCTCGTTTATTCTGCGTTACTCGAGTACAAGTCATGCTGGACATACATAAGTCATGCCTATGTAATAAAAAAATTGCCAGACATGGCATATTTTTCAAAACTATCCAGGGTCTAGAGCCCAGAGCACGGCTTTTCTCTTTCTTATTTGATCATTTCGGAAAAACCTTATCTCGAATTACCTTATCAGAACAGAGTACCGGCCGAACCCAATAACCTTTTGTCAGTAAAAGACAGATCGGTATTGATGGTAGATAGTATAATTCTATCTGTCATTGTGGCACATTCCATAACATTCGTAGTCTCTGACAGATTATTGAGACGTTAAAACCATAGATAGATAGGTTTTTCTATCTCCAGTATGCCAAAACTGTTATTGGCAGTTATTGGGTGCGGCCGTTATACTAACATGTCCAATTAATCAAGCAACAATGCGATTTAATTAGCTCACATAGATTATACTCCAATATTTGTACAAAGATACACCGACAAACAAATTTAAATCCTGCATTACGATCACAAAAACTACCTAGCTTGGGAGGGAATCAATTATAATTCCCATTAGAGGGGGGCGGGCCCTTTGATTTATGTGGGTAGTTGGAAAAATTACGTACGCTTGCAAGTGCACCTTGTATTGAAGGCTCGCTGATAATTGCTTATTATAATTTCTGTTTCCGCGGTGGTAGGACGTGTGAGTGCAGATTAATGCGGCTAAGAATGTAGTTGTAGCATGATTATTGTAGGAATGAGAGTGAAATGTAAGGGTTATTAAAAGTATTACAGGTGCCTAGCCTAGATAATAGCGTTGAAAGAGATACAAATTGGCGAAGTGCAAGACATCTTTTTCTTCTTTTTTTCTAATATCTGAGATAAAGCTTTATTGTAGAGTGTACAGAAAACATAAGTTTATTTCTATTAGCAGTATTTTAATATATTTTACTATTGTAGATGGACGACCAAGAAGTTAGAGTGAACTACAAGTGAAGCAAGCTGTCTCTAAGCTCATTTTTTTTCCTTTTCAAGAAGGTAAGCATTTTCCAAGGCGACTTTCCCTTACAGATACTGAGTGCTAGTCTTTGTTAAACTAAATAGTGTTTACATCCGAGGAATGTGTGACTTTCAGGATAGCGCAGTGATTTGGGACACCAGTGCAGTGGGTCCGAGGTCGACTCGGTAACTGGGTCAAGGTGAGCTGGTAGTGTTGGTACAAAGGTGTTATGACTTCTTGACTTCATTATTTTATTATGTTATTGAATTTTAATTTTATTGTTATTGATTTTTTTTTTCTATAATTTATTGTATCATGATGAATGTATTCTTTATTTTTAATGAACGTGTTTTTATTTTTTTATGTATGATTTCACACATATTGTGAATTATTCCTGAATAAATTAAATTGAAAATTAAATTGAAACTATTCATGTAAGTAACTAGGTATGTCATCATTAACGTATATAAAGATGGATTAAAGAAAGACCATGTGGACGTCGTTAATACCCACAGAATTATCGCTAAATACAAAGTAGTAATAAGCTATCAATGAGCGAAAAGTTTTTTGTACCAGATGTTACTTTTTTATATCTATAATTTTACATAGGTACTTTATTGGATGAATACGTGATGTTATGTACTTGAGTTGAAAATGAGCCTCGGCATAAATTTCGGGTCCACAGGTTTATAAATTAAGTATGAGGGAATGTAGTATTATATTTATTACGATGCTTGCCAAAAGGATAAGCAGTAGTTAGGTACTATTTTGTTATTAGAACTCAAGGGTTTGCTCCTGCTGATTTTTTACGTCATTGTCATATTATTTTTATCAAATCACAGAAAGAGATAGGGTGTCCTAATTTTCTTCAGGAAAATCTCGGACAAAATCAACCCGAATTTAAAACGTTTGCATTAATTTCTCGTTATTCTATTAAAAATAAAAATACTAAATTCATAGTGTGAACACTAAATCCGTGTCCTACGTTAAGACGGTCTCAACTAGGTCAAAGCACTTGTTGCCGACTCCTTGACTAATGTTCCTATATGTAGATGGATGGCGCCATGCCTTTGTGGTGGGACTTGGGAGCTCTCTGCTGCATTTTTATTTTATGCAAGGTTTTTGTTTAAAAAATGGGTTGTTTTTTAAAAGGCTGGTTGACAAAGCTGCGTTCCATCCTGTAGGAACCTATATTTAAAAAAAATGTATTTCAATTTGACCAACGATTCCGTTTACGTAGGCCAGAGTAAGATTGTTGTATGAAGTGTATGACTGTACTGGCGGAACTTGGTACCGGCCCGGATTGTGCCAAGCTGAGAGTTTTAAATGAAGAAACACGTACCAGATTTGGTAAAAATTAACTATTGATGGTGATGTCCTTACCGTTGCTAAATTGAAAACCCAAAAAAAACTGGACTGTTCAAAGTTACTCTGAGCTTCACCTATGACATAAACTCAGTGACTTGAGAAATCAATCATACATACATCCCATGATACGAGTAGCTACTCTATTTTGAACCAGTGTGGTCCGAATTAATTAACAATTTCAAAAACAAAATTCATACCGGTACTCATCAACGAAAATATAAAATCACACGGGGACCAAGTTGTATACTTAATCAATTAAAATACAAGCAAATTTCCGAACTAATCAATCTTGCCGGTAAGTTAGCCACACGTCGCCGTCCGGCCGGACAATGTATGCCTCCCGGGGGATTGATAGATTCATTAGTACCAATCTAACGATGACACACATGTTTTTAACTGGACTGAGGTGAGGAAACTGAAGATTGATTAGGATTTTGGGTGCGAGGAGCTTTGAGAGTCTTGTAATGAGTTAATAACTTGAAGGAAAGTCTTTTGGGAGTGCATTGAGGGCCTTAATATACGAGGACACTAGCAGTTTGATGCTTGCTGATCAGTTCAGATTTATAAAACCTACTGATTGTTTGAATGGTTTATCTTTTTGCCCATTCTCATAAGAACTTGCCTCATTTTGTCTTGAGTGTGTATGTCAGATCTGTGTTGAAGTTGCAGGGGTTGCTGCAACTGCGTTTTACTTTTCCGAAGATATTGAACGTAAAAATTAGTAGTGACAATGTGTTTGTGTTATCGTTGAAGATAGAGGGTTAATGATAACTAATGCTTTTGGTCATTCTGATATAAGTATTTAATAACTTTTCCATACTTTATGTAGGTAAAATTAATTTGTCTCCACAGGTCATTTTGCCCATATGAGGTACGGTTTCTTGAAGGTAATATAAGAGAAACATGCTATCGGATTTCCACATTGCATTCAAAATAAGATAAAGTGGATAATCGTCTTTTATTAGTTTGTTGGCGGCAGATTTTTTGCGGATTCAGAGCGGATTAAACGATAAATTTGTTTTTTGTTAAATGTTACCTGTCACACGAATTGATTAATGCTGTTAATACATATAAATATTTATAGTTTTTGTGTTCAGCAGCACTGACGCATCATAAGGTTTAATTTTCATTAAATCGTGCGGCAGCTCAATAGCTCTGCAACATAGCTATCATCAAACAGAGTTGCAATCTTTTTGCTATAAATTATGACCTAGAATTAGTCTTGAGCTAGCCGTTGTGCGCAGAACTGGCAAATCGACGTAATATTTCAACGCCGGCGCAACTCCTATATACCACATACACAATAGGTTCAGAGGTGCCTATCCGTCATTGGTTTACCATACAGCAGTCATTAGTCTACGTCACAGTCGTATTTCGAAAACGGAACGTCCGCGCATGGAGTCATTACGCGGGCCAATCAGCGCTCGGCGCGCGCGCACCCCGCCGCGTTCTTTATAACACTCGTGCGCAGGAATATATCACGCGTCAAGACTCAAAAGGGTTTTTTACAAACGTATCTCGTATTCGTCATCGTTATAGTCCCGTCGGAGGCTGGCTTGCGTGGCGTCCAATAAATAATAACATGTGAAAAGGAATTATTTATTAAAGCTTCGTGTCAGTAGGATAGCTCCTTTTTTTTAAACTCCACTTCGATTCTTGACACGGATTTGTGGAAATGTATGCGTTCGTTTATTCTTGACTTGACCTACAGTTAGGTTTTGTTTATTTTAGACGTTATTGTGTTGTGTTAAGTGTGTATTTTGCGAGGCAGAAGCTGTTTTGTTTTTCTGTTTGCGCGTGTTAAGGATTCATAATAATATTATTCATGTAGGAGTAATAAAGAGATGTCAATATATAGATACGCGGTGTGTATACGTTGGTAGTGAATAAATTATTGCTTTTAGCATGAGATTATCAAGGGACTGTTGGTTACGAAACACAAAGATTGAATTACAGTCGCACACGGCATCAATATCTGCGTAGATGTATGAATTAAAACGCCAAATAAACGAATGAATTATGTTGCCCATTCACTTTGAAGAGAATTAATACTCAATACCGTGGACACGCGATACGCCAGTGCTATTGACGAAGCAGTAATTATAAGCCTCTTTTAACTCCTATAGCTAGTAGCTACTTGTATATTTTGTAAAATGTTCTGTGTTAATTAATATAGATTAGAAAATGTTTTGAGTGATTTAAATAGTCGTACACAAAACGTACATATACAATATTTTCCTTACAAATAATAAGGTAAATGTTTCTAATTAATTTATCGTATACTTTGTAATCGCAACGATGTGTGTAATACATTGCCCGTATTCCATCAAAATTCTATAAACGCCACTAAAACAACAGCGGCATAATTGAGCCATCAGCGCAACCACGAGTCACCGACACAACACGAGCACCCACCGTTTAAAATCAACAAAAACAAACATCCAACTTTTAAACACGTAATCAAACAATGTCTATTGTTATTGAGTCCCGTAGCCGTGAGCGATGGCAATTGAAAGTGCACCGCTATCGGCCGTCCGCTTCGAATAAATGGAATAAATCATTGCACCACAATAAACTCGACGATTTCAATTAAACATAAATCTCTTGTGACGGTCGGCTAATGGACTTGATAAGTCTATGAGTTTCTTATGTTTGGGCTATACAGACTTTACGAAGTAATAAACTTACGCCATGTTTTAATTTTTATTCGATACAAATACTTTTTTTTTAGGAATGCTGGTCACCCTATTTTTGAGATTAGAACTCTTGAGGTTCAAGAAGATTTTTTTTTTTTAAGAAGTTACTTGGGTCAGGAAAGGCCAGCGATATCGATATTTCCTGCTGACTTAGATACGAAAGCAAAATTATGTTGTAGATGGCGCTAGTAAAAACACATTGAAAAATATCCAAAATATGGTATAAGCATTAAAAACCTTTATAATATTAAAAACAATCGAAAAGAAACCAAGCAAATGAATACGGAAAAAAATAAAAACGCAAAAAGTATTTCTAGCAGAGCGTGGTTTCGATCCACGGACCTCTGGGTTATGGGCCCAGCACGCTTCCACTGCGCCACTCTGCTTCGTGATAACTGTGTCGAAATAGCTATTCTTTTGATAGAGCTAAGTTTATCGAGTCATCGTTTTTTCAGTGTTGTTTATTTGGTCAAGTTATTTTATCTAATCAGTAAGTAAACTGATAGACTCTGCAAGGCTAGTAGAAAACATAACGGATGAGCCAAAAAAAAAAATACTGGGTACTTAAGTACCTGGTAATTTAGGTATGTAGGTACTTACCTAGGTTAAAATAATCACTGACTTAATATAAATTAAATATATATTATCACCACAATATTATTTAATTTATTATGTCGGTGATTATTTTAACTTAGGTAGGCCTACCTAAGTTACTAGATACTTACTTAAGTAGTATTTTTTTATATGTATATATCATAAGTACATACAATTATTGACAAATTACAAATTTGGTGTCGCGTCTGTCTGTCTGTCTGTCTGAACACAATAAATACAAAAACTACCGAACGGATTTTCATACGGTTATCACACTTATCACCAATGGGCCGAGTGATTCCTGAGGAAGGTTGAGAGCTGTACTGGAGTCCGCGTTACGGTAAGTATACGTATCCGACCTCCACACGGGCGAAGCTGCGAGCAAAAGCTAGTTCCGTTATAATTTTATAAGCAAGAAAATACTTACTTACTTAATATTTAAATTAGGTATCCGTTTTTACCTAATTACTTAATTAAATTTCTCTGCTGACTCCGTCAACGATCCGACTTTACCGCTAAGATAATCAAACTGATCCCCAATTATTTCCCAGAAAACCTAGACTTCTAATTAAAACCAATTAGCTAAAACAAAATTCATTTATAAATGAAAATTGTATTCTTCCATATTTCTAACACTGTTATGCCTCAATAAAAGTAATAAAACCGGCTGATATTGTTCGAGACGGGAGTTGACGTCCTTATTAACGGGAAAATTGAAAATTGACTGAACAACATGATTGGCAAGGGAATATTAGCTGGATGCAATTTTGCCGGCGAGCTCTTGTTTGCGTTTTTAAAAAGAAAATACTCGTGTGACGTTAATCCATCATTTTGGCGCGAACGCCATTGCTTGCGCGGGAAAATGCAGGCTACTTTATAGTCAATTAAGTCGCGTGAAAGACGTGTTATTATTTCTTATACATTTTAATAAGGCTTATTTTTTGTGTTTTTGTTTGGCAGTGAAAATAAATGTCAGGTTTTACGACTGGTAATAAACTAGTTCAGACTATTGAAACTAGATGGCGTTGGTAGTTTGAAATTATAGGACTCATTTGTGATACGGAGAAGCAAGTAAATATTCTTTCGGTTGAGATCCTTATCTTACTCTTATAAGTACCTACTAACCGTAATACAAAAAATACGTTTATTTGCAAAACTCCGGAGAAAGTATTAAATTATTTTAAACATACCTACTTTGAATTAGATACCTACCTAAATTCTTATAAGTTAGGTACCTATCCTACTGCGTGGTAGATTTGTAGAGTTTTTTTTGTCTTAGGTAAGTATAATGTTTTCTAAGAAATTGGTTTTTGAAAGTCAAATTTTGTATCCACTTAATCAAGAGGCTGTTAGCTAAAGCTTATGTTACAAATTAATAAGTTATAAATAACTTTGATTGAGTCGTTAATCAAAGCCTAGTTTTATCACCTCCGTGAAATAAAGCGTTATATCGATGTTGTACACTATTAATAAATCTATGACCAAACTAGTTTCCAAAGAGTTTCCAACATCATTATAAAGTTGTAAAACTAAAATAAATATCGACTATTAATTTTCAGCAGTCATAAAATATTATTATCGAATAAAATTAATCGACTAAAATAAATTAATCGATTTAACTCGGTTTTAATCATCGATGAGCGATAAACAGCGCCGGTAGCGCCCCCTAGTGTCGGCGGGCCGCAGCTGCGAACCGAACGCTCCCCTATTATACGTTTATTATTGTCGCGTGTTATTTCCAATATTTTTCGCCATCTCATTACTCGAGCCGCACTGACGGCGCTAATCCGTCGGGAGAAGACGCGCCTTAATGGAGGTGATCATGTGTCCTAACGCGTAACGTATTGAAATATGACGTATTGGATGTACCTTCGGGGATTCAGCGATAATAAACGAAAAAAAAAAACACTTCGATTATGGAACGCTCTCCCCGGACGGGCACGCATCGCAATAATTCTCTCCCGTATGACAGCCCAATGATAAATCAAGGCGACTGTGAGAAGAAATGCCAATAAATATCGCGCCGAAATCCAATAATTACGAGGCAATGAGCCGGCCGGCCACAAATCAACGGACGGACGGACGGACGAACGCATACTAACGTCTTATCCTAACATCAGATTAAAAACATCAATACTTGTCAATAGAGGTCGCCTCCCACGTAATTATAGCCAACAATATCCCGGGGAGGCCGAGACCGAAAAGGATTAACATATATCAAGGTGGAATAATTGAAGGAATCGATTAAATGAAGAGTATTAATTGCTGATGCGCCCGCGCAGGCCGAGATCCCATCGCGCGCCGCGCTTTGATACGTTCTGTTGTAATGTAATATTAACTGACCGTCCGTCCGTCTTTTATGGAATACGATAAATAAATAACATTATGCGTATGTAACATAACTTTAAAACTTGCTAGGGGGGGCCTTCAGCAAAACAACATCGCGATTAACACAGTTAATTCCCCAATTTAAAAACCGAACAAACAAATGTATGTAAATTGCGCAACTCTATGTAAAAGCCGACGATAACCTTGCAAAGTAATGCAGGCGAGTAGTCCCCTCAATCCCGACCTTAAGCGTGGGCGAGTAAGAGCGGCTGACTAGCAAACTCATCGTTGGCAAATTGAAGTGAACTCGAAACAAGCACGTTCAGAAACTGCTTACACGAATTAGCGCATCAAAACGGGCGCAGGGGGGCGAAATTAGAAAACTCTTCCCCTTGCCCCGCGCCCCCCCGGCCCCGCGGCCGTTCCGCACGTCATAAACTGACAATTTACGATAACGCCGGGATTAGCCTGTTTGTCTGTTATGCATTCGAGTATGGAACGGAGCGGGTGGAGTTACAATGTCGACGTGTGAAACGGAACGGCTCACGGGTTCTCCCGTCCGTCGTTCACAAGCGGGTAGATGAAATTGTTTTACATTTACATGCACACGACACGCGCCTTCATAACACCGAACATGTACAAAGGTCTCGACTCCACTAAAATGCTTCCTTGCTCATTCGTTTCGAACATTTCATCAAATACATTTAGAATCGTCATTGACAGAACAGAATAAAATGTAGGTCAATGGGTCTATAAAACACTTCCTGTTCTTATATTTTCGACTTTTATTGGACGTAAACAGCTTCTGTTGGAAACATTTCTATCAATATCAAAGAGACAGCGACGTTCTGGACGACGGCGACAAGAATTTTAAAGCACCTTGCTGTTATACAATTCGTGCCACTTAACAAGATAACCCATTGCCACTTAAAATAAAAGAATTTCTTTCAACCATATTTCGAATTTTGGAACTAATTACGCTCGATATTTATAATCGACTATTGTATTAATTGCTGTTAAATTTTAATCGATATAAATCGATTAATTTAGTTCCCCAATAGTTATCGACTCGTTTATAAGTTCCATCAAGTGAAATATTGAGTTTGGACACGATACGAGTTTGGTGCGGTGTGCGGTGTAAATAATTACATGCTTACCATATGACGGACTGTGTCAAACGGGGCAGTGTTATATACGAATCTTCATTCATTTGCGAGGGGAAAAAATCCCGTGCTGCGTTTACACGAGGAGTGTTAGATTAAATGTCACGCGAAACACAAACAGAACATATTTACGGCATTATTTGCATGGATATTTTTTTATCTAATACCCAAAGGTCATTAGGGGATGGTCATTTTTAATTAAAGTACACGTTTCCGTTTGAGGAGGCACCGGTCGGCTCGTGTTTATCGGCAAATTAATTTATTGGTGCTAAGTCGTTAGCTTTGTCTTTACCTACTCGTAAAAGCACTGTTATGCATGTATATCGTCCATTAAAACTTACGGCGACCATGCTGAGTATTCGTTGGGGACATAAAAAATAAGTGCGGCGTTAGCTAATGTTGCCAGCGTTGCAATGTTTGTGCGTTTGTAAATAGTTTTAATAAGTTCTTATTCTTACGTATGCTTGGTAGGTTGGAAGGGGTTGGTAACGAGGTACGTGTAATTTTCTACCTGTTTACTCGTAATGAATGATTTATGAGACTTCGTCACTAATTATGTAGTTTACAAGTCCTTTTATGGCTTGTAGTTTCTTGGTTTTTTATTGTATGCCTTAACTGTAACTTCAATGAAAGAGTTTATTTCCGTTTCAATAGGGATGGTGTTTTTATATGCAAATACATTCGCATATAATTAAGTAATTAATTTCAATAAACTTGTATTGTAACTAATATTTTTTATTCGTTCCCACACCATCATTCATAACTTAGTTAGGTACTTAGTTTATAACTTTTTGTTTGTGGCCTGTCTTTTGTATATAGTTTCCCTAAAACAAAACGGCCTCGGGAATAAGACTGCTTTGTAGATTCTGATAAATTTTATTCCTGTATTTTGTTCCGGATAAGTACGCTGACGATTAAGCGTATAATAGTAAGTGGGAGGGATGCAAGTCAGTTCCCGCAGCAGCATGGTCTCCCTACCGCTAATTTCTTAAAGGGCGAGCCGCGACCGCACACCGTGAATAATTGTCGCGCTAAAAGAAAACCCAGCAAATCTCCACGATTAGCATAAAAACCATCTAAACAGCCCAGAGGAAGCCAGCGTCTTCCTTCCGCAATATCTGTGAAAAAATTACACATTTCCTGCCGACATTTTGTCTCTACGCCGCGGTCGCTGAGCGCTTGCGACGGTAAAAAAGTAACTAATGTTAATTGCACCGCCCGGCAAAATAAAATGGTAATTAATGAAGCGAATTGTAAAAAGAAATTGTTATTGCCTAGATGGTAACCTCTTTAAAAGCAACACAGGAGGAACATTTACTATTCGGCGTTCGAATAGTAATTTCGCTCCCTCTAGTCTCATCCAGACATCTGTTCCGATTCCCAATAAAAGCAGACGGCAGCCGAAACATAGAATTTTATCACTGCTGTGTCCATCATAAAGCATCCCTCGCGGGCCGGGGTGGGGGGATGAGAACAGAGGGGCGCATAAAAGTTTACAGGCATTCGGCTAATAAATCGTGTCAAATAAATAAGTGTTGAGTCGGTTGGCGGCATATTGATTCGTCATGTGCCGCCTTAGAGCGGCGCGGGGGACGGGGGCTGGGTGGCCATAAAGGTGCGTAATGGCCGCCGTCGGAAGACAGCGCAGTGGCGCGCATCGATTAGCGCTCGCCGCCGCGTCAGCCGCCGACGCAACGCGCCTCACTAACACTCCGCTTCCCAAACGAAGCCCCATCACTACTGACAAACTATTTAGAAAAAATAAAAAACTAACCAAAAATCCACACTCGACTATTTAACCCTAGTATACTAACAGACTAATATTTATAGCTCAACTCTAGCAAGTCAGGACTCATTAGTTTTTTTATTGCTATGCTAGATGGCGTTAGTGGTCACATTGGCTTCGAATAAGGCGGTTATTTTATGATTATAAGTAATGTAGTTGGTACAGTTTCCGCATAAATATTACACGGATTACGAAAGATCTAGTGCTTGGAGTCAATAACCTTCTATGTAATCTGGCAGTGGGTAAAATACTTTTATTAAGGACTTGAGGCTGGCTGTATTCTAACTATTGAAAACATTGTTTATGATAAATGTACTGCTTATATTATTGGAAAATATATAAAGTACTTTTAGCGGCTGTTCGATGTTTTATTACAGTCATTGTGTATTCAATAAGTTGGTATGGTTGGCGGCCACTATATTATAATTATTACAATGAATTACAACATCATTACTGCGGTAATGTTGTTCCTGGAGCTATTATGTGGACGATATCCTGTGATTAGTAGCCGTGTTTTATATACAGGCTGGTTCACTTCATTATTAATATTAAACATTGTTATTAATCCCTTTCATCCAAGATGTCCGCCGCTGTGACATGACGTCATCTACATGACCTAAAGGACGAACTTGCACTTTGTTTATCGATGTATTGCCCACTTAGTTCAATGGATTGTCCAATGAATAAAAATGGACGCCGAAACATAAAATAAATTAAAGAAAAGATTTATTCATTACAGTTAATAAGTCGGAAGCAATTCGTAAAAGTATTAAATACATTTCGACTTACAAATACATTCGGACATTTTAATTTTCACTCAAAAATACGTCTCGTCTTCAAGAAACTGATACACATCTGTATGAAGAAATCTTTAATTAATCGTTTAAACTCAATTAATCTCATCAGCCGTCCTGTACGAGCCGGGAATCGAACCGGGCCCCTTATTGCCGTTGCATTCGGACGTTGATTAAAATCTCTCACTACATTCACACAAAGCCTTACTTTGATATATGTATAAATCTTATGAAACGTCTGCCCGTTCCGAGTACATGCTCGCGCCAAGCGAATTACACCTTTATTCTTTAGGCTGTTGAGTATTAATTAGTGTGTAAAAATAAAAATGGCTGCCTACCACCTGTCAAGTGATATATTGACTTTAAATAACATATCTTATTTATGTTGAATCGGAAACAAAATCGTATAAAAAAGGGTTTTATTATAAATAATCGTGTCGTCCCGAGTGGGTGTATAACTAAATTTGTACGCAGCCTTGTATTACAAGTTATTGTTTGCGTGCATGTGTGTTTGTCAGCCTAGCGTACGGCTGCAGATAAATTGACGTAGATAGTGTTTCTTTCTCTGTTTAACAAGCTGATTGTTTCATTTAATTTAACAATAGCTGTTTGACTATATTAAGAAGGTAAGGAAAGTAAACAGAGGTACATTTGTAAAGTGTTGTCAGAAATAAATCATTAGACGTGTAAGTAAGTTACGGCTTTATGGGTCTATTTTCTTTAAGGTCAGCGGAACTTGAAGCTGTATTTTATAGCTAACGTTATAGTTACATGCTCGTGAAGCTTCCTGGTTCCTTAAAACTGTTTGAATAAACACTTCTTTGATTTAGCGAAGCAAGCATCTACCAGGTATTCATGATTTGTACAAACAGACTTCCCAAAAAAAAATATGAAGAAGCTGCATAATCAAAATTGTTTAAGGAAGCTGGTTGCTAGTTTATCGCCTTCTCAAATATTATTGTTAAACGACCTATTCAATTTAAAATTAGAAAGCTAAAAATTGAAGTCAAAAATGCTACTTAACTAAGTATTGAATATTATCAATAAATAATATTATATACCATTTCGATGAGTTGATATTTAAATAAATTTTGAGACAAATTGTATTTTGAAACTTTATCATTTTATTATTATTTTGTTATTTTAAATTCCAGGCATTTCACATTTAGAATTATTGACTAAGTGACTCCCATTTCTTAAGATTGCATTTATTAGATTACATTGCCCAAAATACAGTATCAAAAATATGACAAAAACATTGCAAAAGAAAAATTTACACAACCTAAAATCCACTTGTCTGTCGATAATATGAATTTAAATCACACAAACACAATCCCGCCAATACATTACCACAGCCTTTTTCGACGTACGAACCGCGAAACCATTAAAAACGTACATAATTCAATTCAGATCGAGTTTTCAGCTCCCCGAGTCTATGACACACTCGCTAAATCTCACGGAAGGCGGTCTCGACGACCATAAATTTTTATTTCGTAAATAAAAATAATAAAAATAAATAAAAGCCGTTCCGTGTGCGACCGGAAACATTTGTCCCGGCGCGTCACCGTAATCCGGGACACTGGATTTATTATTAATTAGCTTAATATGTATCTAAATAAATGTGCGTTTGTTTTTGAACAACCTGTATATGGTGGGTATGTGACGGCCATTTTGATTTATTAGATTTTTGAAATTTTTATGAAATGTTTTATTGTTTTTATTAATGTTCAAAATGGTTAGGTATGATTTGAATGCGAGTTAATGAGAGAACTTCAAATAAACCCAAAATAATCGATTTTTTTAGCTTTAATGTCAGTTTTGAGATGTAACCTACTAAAGTCTGTGTTTTATCTTAATCTTTGTTTTACTAATGTTGTGTTATTAAACTTTGAATGGCATACCATTCAAAGTTTTATATTTGTTTTTATATTATAATACATTTTTTTTTTATTCTTGAAAGTTTCGAGCATTGTTCTTTGCCTAGGTCTTCAATCTAAACATCTAATATAGAATTGGAAGAAACAACAAAAATTAAACATAAATTACTTTAAGATTCGTAGAATCAAATCAATAAATCTACCTACAAGATTTATCATTGAAGTTGACCTGTGGCGAATCTTTATCTTCTTCGTATTTAAATTCATAATTTAAATAAAGACTCGTCAACATTTTCAAAGGCGCTACTCTATTGGGAAAACCGTTGACTTCAAAACTTTGACGATATTATTCTACGGTAACTTTTGAATTTATTTTTGATTGCATGCTAAGGTCAAATATTTTGACGTTTCAAGTAACTTTCAATTTAAAAGAAATAACGCTTTTCAAATTTATACTAACGTAAAACTGGCCGCTTTATCAAATTCTAATTTCAAATCCAAAACCGTTAGTTCGAATCTAATTTCAAATTATAATTACTAAAACCATTTCTATGAATGTTTGAATGAATGCAACGTTTTTTGTCCATGAACAGTTAGCTATTATGCAACAACTCGTAAATCTGTCGAGTACAGACAGACAGACGTAATCTGTCCATTATGACGAGTGATGCATTACTATCATTGTTTGTGACGATCGTAAATTATAAGTTTTTGCTTTGCATTAGAAAAAACTGGTCGCTTTTTTTCGTGTAAGAAAGTAGGATTGGTAAGTCATAAATATTTTTAGGGATTTCTGTTTTTAAAAGGATGCGAACGCGAGGTGATAGTTTTGAGGTATCAGGATTATGATAATTGACGACTAGGTAAGGAAACAAAATATACCTACCTACCTACTGTAACAAACAAACTCGAAAAATAAGTACTTAACTACTTAAATGGAAACACTTTTTTTTAAACAACAAGTTCAACAAAACTATAGTGCCGCATATCACTTTGAGTAGTTGAAGATATTTTGTAATAAAAAAATGTTATAATAAATAATGTAGAGGTCTCAACGTCACCGGGACAGTCATCAACAAAACTCAGGTGCCATAAGTAAAAAATATATCAAAAATGGAAAAGAGGAACAAAAATTCAATCGGTGTGGGATTTAAAAGAATTTCAAATATGGAACGATTTAATTTTCGTGAGAAGGGGATGGCGTGCGGGTCGCGAAGGGCGCGGGGTGCAGGCGAGGGGGAGAGGGGGGACAGAGTGCGTACGAGTAACAGCCACGCACGCTATAAATCTGTCAAGAGACGGCCCCCAACAACGCCTTGGACGGTCCGCAAGGCACCGACAGTTTTTTGTTAAGTAGTATAATAATTTCTATTTTTGGATATTTCGTATCAAGATGTTCAGGTCTACCTGCGGGACAGCTGACATTTGTGACCTCTGAATGAAAAAAATTAAAAGGAGACTTCAATTAAGTATATTAGAATTTTATATATTTTATGTTAATTTAGACATCCCATCATCATCTGCTCTCAATACGGTGAAGGAAAACATCGCGAGGAAACCGGCATGTCCTACAACGTAAAATTCTAAGATAAGTGACATCTACCAACCCGTGCTGGGCCCGCGTGGTAGATTACAGCCCACTACCTCGCGAAGAGAGGACGCTTGTGTCCCATCAGTGGGAACATGACAGGCTGATTATGTTATGTTCTTCTAATTCATTTGTCGGCGAATCGATAACTCCAGAAATACGTATAAGGCAATTGACACATTTCGAATTTTATGCAGTAAAGTAAGTGTACTTTTTCCTTAACTCCGCGAATAAACCAATACGGATTCACATGTCACCATAATTTTATCAGCTTTCTTGAGATCTAACTGAAAGACAACCAAGACAGACCAGCAGTCCAGAAAAATTTGAATAATATCAACTTTTCAACAAGTGTAAGTGTGCGTTTGCACTGGCGAAACATTCACAACAAAACATGTTGGAATCTCTATTTTCTGACAATGTTCCACACAAGTTTTGACAGGAACTCGAGTTTTTAACATGTTTTGTTGCGATATTTCGCCAGTGCAAACGCACAGTAAGCTGTAAACAAAAACAAGTTATATAGATCCAGTCGTTTATTACAAGGAAAATCATACATTTTTATAACTCATTTTTTCTCTGACGACGCTACAAAGGCGCAGTGGATCAACGTTGTACGCACTCTCGACGTCTCATAGCTGACAACGAACAAGTGAAATGTAGTACGAAGTTTCTTTTTTTCAGCAAAAGAATCAAAACCATAAATTTAATTCAAGTCAACATTGTCCTAGTAAATTAGTTTTTTTAAATAACTATACTCAATCAAAATATGATAAGAGCAATAAATACCAACATTATACTTATTCACTAGATAAAAATATAATTTATGATAAAAAATAAATAAGTACAACAAAAGTTATGGCGCCCACTGTATTTCATTAAAACAAAAACATATCTAATACCAGTAAATAGAGGGATTAAAAATACTTTCCTGCCAATCCAGAACCCCATATTTACAACCCGACGGGGGTGAACGGGGGCGATCATAAAATAAACAACGCTTATCTAAAATTTTCGACAGTACTGAACTAACCTTCAATTATCGCAAATGACATACGTCCAAGCTAGTGTGGCAGTTAGCAAGCCCCGCCTCCCGCACCCAACGCCATCTATTGAGGAGTAGAGTAATTGCAAATGTCAGTTTGAGGTTATGTTAAATATGTTTTCAGTCAATTTATTAAAATGTCCTTTACAAGCAGTTTTAAGTTCTAATCATGACCTAGAGTATTATTTTAAGTATCATTCAAGTTTTTGTGACGTAAAACACGGTTGAGAAGTTTGTCAAAAACACTTAAAAAGTACAGACGCTAGATGAACAATAACACAATCTTGTTTGACGCCACATCTTGTTATTACTCAATGAGTGTTCTCAAAACTTGACACAGACACATTAAACAATAAAATATGATTACAAAACCACTTACCAGTCCTTATTTTTGGAGAAACACGAAGTAAAACAACAGTACGTGATCGTATTGTCTGTTTGTTACTCAGCTCACTTCGCGATCTACAGAGTGAGAGGTGCGCTCCGAAGTTAGCCGAATATATTCCGAGGCCCGTCCCTTTGGCCCGCCCCCGGTATTTGACGGACAACGTTAGCTTCGGCAGCAGACGCGCGGCCCGCGCTCTTTGATAAGTACGCGCGGCGCGAATTCCGAACGTCTCGCCGATGCGATAAAATGTAATCGAAACGGAATGAACGAAACTTTAACTAGGCAATATGTAGGTATACCTTTCCATAAGACCACGATAATTAAGAATGTCAGACAAAAACAAGATGGCTGGTAGTGGTGTTGTTGATAATTGCCAAAAATTAAAATAAATACTTCTATAAACTATCAAAAACATTGTGTAAAAGTGTAGAGAAGTGTGAAGGATTATTGTAGAAGATGATATTTTGAGCATATTCTATATGTGATGAATGATTCGTGTCGTGATATTTTGGTAAATAAATTTTGTTGAAAATAAAAGTCGGTTGACGGGCCGGTAACCGGTTGCGGGCGATTTAAATCGAGCAGGTAAGTCGGACAATGGCCATCCAGCCACGATTCGCTTAATTAAACATGAATAAATAAAAATATGGTTGCAGATTTTTGCCTACAATAATGATCATGATTTTTTTCTTTTGCTCGTCGGACCCACAGGGTCAATCAATGGTGCCTGCATAACTTTTGTTGTCTGCCTGTAGTTTAGAGTAGCTAATTAGTTTAGCTTTATAATTACCTATGTATTTATCGATATTAGTTGAGTGTATTCAGTTTTTTAAAGATTACTCCAGGAATTCTCTTTAATTGACAGAAACTATAAGTAAGTACAATTTTTTTCAGTTCTACAATATTATATTTCTACGGGCATTTGATACTTAGTTTGTCCCATAACAAACTGCCTATATAAATGATACAGTCATAAAATCTTGTTTTCAGCATCAACAGAACTGTTAGTTTGTTTCCGTACTAATAGATGGCGCTGCCAGTATCAAACGTAGCCTTAGTTACTTTGTAGAAGAAACAGGTCGCTTACTGCAGATATTTTAATGGAATAAACTAAAAATTATTATTTGTTAAAGCTTAATTTATCAATGGCATTTTGACCAACTTTAAAAAAAAGTACCTAATCGAGAAAATTGAGAAGAAAACCCATGTTAGGAGGAGGTAAGTAGAAAACGTGTCCTTATTACATTATTTCTTTGTAGACATGATTGTGTGCTGATAATGAAGGTAAGGTATACATGCGCAATGCACATGAAAGACATACCAAAGAAATGACTCATCAATTCAAACCCAACCAATACACAACTCAACAACAAACATATAAAACGAAATAGTCATGAAACCCAAACACCTGCAGATTTAGCGCCCATTCTTATCTAAGAGCTAGCCCTTAAACTTGTCCAATGGAATGGCATCGCGAACACGTCGGGATCGGGACACAACGCGATACACGTCTTGATACAAGTGTCCAGTGCGATACCAACTTTTGATTCTTGCCATCAATAAATCAGTATCAAGATCTCGTGAGAACAACTTTCGTAGATCACTAGATTATATGTTCTTCGTCCTACATAAACTTGAGGGTAAGGGAAGACAGGTATTCATGTTCTGTGAGATAAACATATTTTCTTCCTGCATCATTGAAATTCGCGGATAATCGTCCTACATTTCATCTAGTACCTAATGAAGGAGTTTATTCAGGTAATGAGTTGCTGATAAATCGATTCTTTTGTAGGTATAAGCACGTGCTCTATGAGTTAAAATAGCTCGTAGTGAACATTAGGTATAAATTATTATCCATACAATGTATGTGGAACAAAATTAAGGTGGCAAGGCTGGGGTGCCCAAATGAATACCCTGCTTCTACAGGCAATTAAAAAAAATACACGAATGTGTTCTAATTACCTACTAAGCTCCATTGATTGGCAAATGCCAATTCAATCAGGCTTGGCACTGCTGCTACAGAACGATGTCATTGCCATCTACGTCATAACAAGGGCCAAAGAACCATTACTGTGGCCCCATTAGGTCTTAAAGTTATCGATGACGCAAAGCAGTTTAAGGGATCTCAGTATCAAAATTACTTAAGAATTAATTTGTCCATTCCAAACTTCCCGACCCTTTACTCGGGTCTTAGAACCAAAGTTCACGAAGCATCTCCTTTATCTTACACATTCAAGACACCACGTCGCCTTTCATCCCCGCCTTATTTATTAATAAAAACATTTACTACCCAAATTAGATTATCCGCGTCAAGAAAAAAATTCTAGCCGACATCTCCCAAACACCTCTCATCTTATAGGGGAGATTGAAGTGGAGAAGCGGGGTTATGGCCTCTTGCAATCTAACTTTGGCTCGTTGTCGCGCCGTTAGTGTTGCCAGTCGGGAGAAAATTCTACTATCCCGGTATAAATAGTAGGTGTTGCGACGGAGGTCATCAGCGGGAAAGTTTTAATGAATTGGAATGAGCTGTGTTTTTGTTTGGTTCATTTCGGCACGTTAGTTGTGAGCTCGTTGCAATTTTTATGAGCGAGCCAAACTTGTGAGAATCGAGAAAGTCGTAGAGTACTAGTGTTTATTAAAATAGTTTGTCGTAAAAATCTAATATTCAGATTCGTATTTCAGTAATTTTGGGACTGACCATAACTTCAAGTTTTACTTGAATAATAAATTAGATGAGAGTGAATAAGTTATAAGCATTTATCTTGGGTAATAAGTAGGTACCGACTTATTAATTCACAACTAGATTAATAAAATGAAATCAAAAGACCCAGTATCGATTTCATGCAAAGCAACGAAGAACGCAATTTACTTTAACCTAAGCAACTATCTATTAAAATTAACCCCAGCAGTAATTCACATATCAAATAGTTGCTAATTGACGGGCCTCAGACGAGGATGGTTCAAGGCCCTCTATTCTAGTTGGTACCAGCCTGAACGTACCAAGGTCGCGTCATATTACAATAATTTATCTAAAAGCCTACTCCGTCTGGCAACCCCCATGCTCCACTGAAGGGAAGTCGTAAATTGCCTATGTTATCGCCACCAAATGAACTTACAGTTATAAGTATAACATACCTACTTACATAAAGTACAGCCGTCTGTCATATTTTGCACGATAGTTTTTTCCACATGGCAACATTTATTTTAATAGGTTGTTGCTGGTAGCTTTATCTTGCCGGCCAGTTGTTAATTAGAAATATTAAAGTTTTATTTCTTTCAGATATTTTAAAGTAATTATGTAATGGAGATAATAATTTTTACTTTTTTAATGCTTTGAGATATGAATGTTTTCATAGACGTGGTAATTCCTTAAACTGTGTTGCTTCGAGGTTACAAATGGATACTGACCAATTTCGGCTTCGACAAATGTGTCGTCAACATAACCTGAATTTTGCATGTCAGGTTGCTTAAGTTTTGAAAAAATCATTTAAGAAATTCGAGACTACACAGCAATGTAGGGAACTTCGCTGTTCCGATTCACCAGCAAAACTGCTAATCAACCTATGCTTTGAACCTCTTCACCATACTGAGATCACCTTCATTATCATCATAATATTAATTGTAGTTGGCAATACCTATGATTTTCAATAAACCATAGGTATTGACAACTACAAATATTATACCTATGCGTCTAAACGAGTAGGTAGTGTTAATAATTTAGGAAAAATATATGTTAAATTAGAGCATTTTCTTAATAACTTAATCTTACTAATATTATAAATGTGAAAGTTTGTATGTTTGGATGTTTGTTACTCAATCACGCAGAAACGGCTGAACGGATTGGAATGAAATTTGGCACACATATAGTTTATAACCTGGATTAACACATAGGATACTACAACTTTTTATCCCGGTAGGACGTTTCCGCGGGATAATTCCCGACATCCACGCGGGCGAAGCTGCGGGCGAAAGCTAGTATAGGAATATTTTAGATTATGTAAATAAATAGATTAGATTATATTATTTTAATATTACATACTGAAATTAATTAGTAAAGGTATGTCTAACGCGGATAAAAAAACTGAGAATCACGTAAAATTTATCAAGCGTATTTTACTGAAACCTTGACCATTTTAAAGGTAATTTAACTATAGATCTTTTAGTATACGTGATTTTGTTAAAATACCTTTTGTTTTATGTATAATAAATTAATAATGCGTCTCATTTGGGACAGCGCTCCTTGATGGGCGAGTCCTATTACTGACTGGACGTACGACGCGTTGCGTGAGTTCATTACAGAACACGTTATCTAACCACTCAAGGTCACAGGCATATATCTGTGTCTTAAGAGGGCGCCTAAAGGTCCACTAGCGCCACTCTTTAAAAAAAATATTATCTCGTGACTGAGAAGGAATTATGAATAACGGCTAGTAAGGACCCTCGGTAAGTGTGTCTAGAATTTTCTAATACCTTTTATAAAGCTTTATATTGAGACACGAAGCAACAAAATACGATCTAAAGAAAAGCGGCCACATTCCTCTAGATCGTATTTTGTTGCTCCGTGTCTCAATATGAAACTTTATAAAAGGTATTAGAAAATTCTAGACACACTTACCGAGGGTCATTACTAGCCGTTATTCATAATTCCTTCTCAGTCACGAGATAATATTTTTTTAAAAGAGTGGCGCTAGTGGACCTTTAGGCGCCCTCTTAAGACCTTTTCATGCTTCAACAAACCTTCGCAGGGCGATGTGGGAGTCTCAACATCCACAAATGCAAAATAAATCACAATCACAATCAACCACTTAATAAACCATGTTTTCTTCAAAACAACTTCTGTAAATCCTTTATATCCACTACGATAGTGTGCATGACTATATAAATGACACACAAATAATTTAATGCAGTACACTTAAGCTCGCTCACATTAGTGGGTTACAAGTAAAAAGGTAATTAGTATAAAAATGGCAATAAAAACATTGCGTATTTAGTAAATTAAGCCTATACCACGTCATTAATAATCATTAGCTGGTTTTAAGTGCTAACTTACACACACAAGTACATTACACAGTACTTATTTATAGGTACGACCGCTCTCCCTGTTTAACAATTTTTGCAAAAATGCTGGGGAATTAATACCATCACACCTTTGTCTCCGAATGTTCACTGCTGAGCACAAGGGTCATAATTAGTGAGTTTAGAGGTCGTCAATTCAAACACCAGCCGTTACACTATCGAGTATCATTGACAAAGATTGCGGGAATAACGCGAATACTAGTACAGTAACAAACATTTACAACATCATCATCGTTCGCCCTTATCGCAATGTATTTAGGGTCAGCGCAGCATCTCTACTTCTTCCGTACTTCTCTATTAGTCTTCATCTAAAAATTCAACCCCTTTCTAGCCTTATCATCTTTCAAGCAGTTCAACCATCGTTTCTCTGGTCTTTCCCTACTCTTCCATTCACATTTATACTCAAAAGTTTCCTTATGAAATATTCATAATATTATAATAAAAAAAAAGAAAATGGACAAAAAATGATAGTCCTCAGTGAGTGACACACATTTCTAGCAATCTTCTCAAAAACAAATGAAAGTCTCGAAACAAAAGGAGGCAGCTACTCCAAAAAAATGGATCAATATTCCAATGCATGCATTATCAGTACCAAAACATTCGACCTTCCACTTATCTGTGCACATCATAATATGAGCATCACTCAACCAGATACTGTCAACAGTCAATCAAAAATTCAATCAATATGAGAATCTCATGTCTAGATATTGTAGAAGAATCTAGCACACGTGATGTCGAGTTCATGTGATAATGGTGTTTTTAGCTGTCATTTGTAGCAGGAAAATTACAGGAAATATTCGTTTTCTTCATTGAAAATCTTACAGATGCATTTTTCCAAAAGACATGCTTAAATTTTTCTTCTTGCAATAATGAATAGTTAGCAAGGTTGTTATCGAAGTTAACTGATCAGTGTCCAGGGTGTACCTACGTCTCTTATTTAGGTATTATTCCTCGTGGAGGTTCTTAGTAAGTGTATACTTATTATCGGAGTACCTATGAGCTCATTAGTCCATCTTCGGCTCTGCGTGTCAATGGGTGACCTAGCATATTTATGAGTTTAAGGAAGTATTTCTTCCGTTTCATTCTACTTGCAAAATGCTTGAAACCAATTGTGAGTGCATCCCATATTTCTAATCTTCAGTCATGGGTAATGTAATAACTTTGTGTTATGATGTTTTCGCCATGAAATATGTCTAAGGTCACGTCCTATAAGCCAAGGCCAATGCCACTCTTATGCGCCAAGTGTAAGTGCTCATAATCAAGGGACCTTTGGGTTTATGGCCAACTGTTGTTATATCTACAATTAGTCTTTAATTAATATAGTTATAATAGATATCAAGCGTTTGGTAACATACGGTGGTGCTAGTACTTAAGCGTCATTTGGGATCGTTGTTTTCGATGTGGTTGTCAATATGGATGACGTCCAGCTATCGTTATTTTCTTTTGTTCAGACAGAACCATAGTAACATTTTCATGGTGTGGTGCACTTTGTGAAATAATGGCCTTTTTACACCTACTTGACTTTACTTCGTTAGCATCTTCAACTGTTCGATTGTAACATTGCTGTGTCCGAACAATGCTGTCAGCAGCCTTCTGTCCTACTGACCGTCTCGTCAATTCCTGCAAACAAATACCCAAAAAATATATTACTATCCAAACATCCACTCAAACGTTAGTACCACATTAAGCTAAAACTTAGCAGTAAACGTGTGCGTTAGTTCTAATTAGCTGAATGTAGTAAGTGGCCTTTAACCGGCCTTACACGCGTTGTGCCCGTTTTGGCCTATTACCGGCCCATTATACACCCTTTGAGGGCCTCACTGCTGCTTTTACGTACCTTCATGTATGTGGTATTTATCGGGAACATTGAACTTGTTGACAGATTTAAGAAATGAAAGCATTCGAAGTTGTAGTAAAAAGAAATGTAAAACACGTGAATGGTCACGCAACCTGCCCTGTACCCGTTGTGCTATGTAAAGCGATGTAAAGCGATGTTAAGCGTGTAATATCAGTCAATAAGTTGAATGCTAAGTATTCAATGTACGAGCGTGTATTAACGTTCCATTGAACATGACCTTTGACCATTCGACGCTAGATGATAAATTCCACATCTTACACGGTCGTGGAAATTATTAAACTTGATTTCGACTTAACTCACGGTAATTACTTCCCTCAAGATATCCTAAACCATCAGGTTATCATCGGTAATATAATATGAATAAAGTAAATAGTAATTTCGTCGAGATCTGTTGCAATTATTGCATACCGCTAAGCCCTTACCCGTTATTACGATGTTTGTTGAAATATCGCGTGTTCACTATGTATAGACGTAAGTACATACGTTATTTATCGATATTCTATAACCGAAACCGAATACTTAATGCTCAATAAGGCAGGCAAACGATTAATTTTCTTTCAACATTAGCAACGTATGCAAATTATGATATTTCATAAGATAACACATTCCTTATCGGGTACAGCTGTAAGTGAAAATAAAAATAAAATTCTTCAATTTCAGCATTATCAGGGACTATTAAGGGACACTTTATTTTAATGGCCACCGCACTGTGGCAGATTTAATCGATCCCTCCGCGGACCAATACAGTCGCCGCGTCCGTTCCCGATGACAGATAGCGACGAAATGCGTTTAAAATTTTAAAATTGGAACGTGAGCATGCGTGCGCACGCGCATCGCTCGCTGAAATTCCGTAATGAGCAGGTGAGCACCGTATCGCGACTCGGCGTGTCTACTTAGTGTCGAGAGGTAATGTTGAGCAAAATAATTAGCGAGTAATATTTGTTAGTTCACTCAACAGGGAGCCGTTTGTATAAAATTGTTTATGTAAATTACAACTCGATGCTATTAACGCGGTCATTTTGTTGCTCCTTTAGTTAATAATCCTATAAGAATTATTTGTGTGTCAGGTTGGATTGTGTGCGACGACTTTATTCGGTTGTGTTCTCCTATAATGCAAGTGTATAATATTGTATTGTTGTACTGAATTATTGTTCGTTTTGTGAAAGGGTTTTATCAGTGAGCATCAACGACACATTGACATATAAAAATAGTGGTATCTAAACAGATGGACGGAACATGCACCTGCTAACAGCAGATGCTACAGGTAAAAATAATCAGCGGTGTCAGATTTCGCTACGAAGACTAATAAAGCATACATTCTAATAGCTTTTTGTGCTATTTTCTTGTTAATTACAGGGTAAAATGTAAAAATAGCAGTTGTATGGGCGAGTCAGCCGATCGTCTCAGTATTAGCGCATGTGGACACAAAACAAAAACAGACAGACGAAAAAAGATGCAAAAAATGTCTGCCGCCGCGCTATCTGCAGCTCGCGATCCTGTCTCAAATAATGGCACAGGGAAAACTAAGGAGCCGATGAGTTGAGATTTCGATGTCCAGCTTAGGTCTCTTCAGAAGAGAAATTGGCCCACTTCATTTTAAAAGTAACGCCCTATTTACACGATGCAAATTTCTTGCCTGTGGCATACAATAAATTGGAACAACAAATGACTTGCATCGTCTAAACCAATTACAGCAGTAGCAAAACTAGTCGACATAAAACATCAGTGAAGTTATGATCCCGTATTTAATGAGATAATTATTAATTTACCTACTCATGTAATGAGCTCTATAAAATTAATACCTATATAATGCTGCGATTCTGAGTAACCTTATAATAAAGATGTAAATAGTTTTATTTAGTAATTTGCAGGTTCCAAGTGGACGACATTCCTATGACGCATTTCAATACCACATCAGTTAAGTGTCTGATTTTATATACCAAGTTGTGTCTGAAGCTATACCTACTTGAATAACTCATTAACTTTTAATGTTAGATACTTTTAATGATGCTTTTTATTTTGCTTCATTTATTCAGGTTTAAAAGCTTCACAGCTGAAACCTCATTCAGAAAAGACGATGTAGTATCAATATAGCACAAAAAAACATAATCAGCCTATAATGTCCCCACTGCTGGAACGCAGGCCTTCTCTCTGTGAGCGGGAGTGGGCCATAATCCACCACGCGGGCCCAGTGCGGTCTAGTAGATGTCACATGTCTTCGAATTTTTGTTTCTAGGACATATCGGTTTCCTTACGATGTTTTCCTTCACCGTTTTGAAAACAGTGGTGATGAAATAATTTACACAAAGTAAAAGTACCTGTCAGGGTTCGTCCTACCTACGACTGTTACCACTGGGCCATCATTGATCTTTCAAGTCTCTTCTCTGAGTATCAATATACCACATATTATATCGACTTTTGATATTATGATTGTTTTGCCTGCCCTAGTCTCATTTTACTTGGATTTGACCAATATGTTTTGCCTTTCCATTCTCCCCTGAAAATTAAACTATTATATCCATTATTTGATTATTACTTACCTTTCTATTGGCAGCAAATTATCACCATTTAATGACACTATGGTTACATTAATATCTCGATCAAACGAAAATATACACTCTCTTCAGGGCAGCAATAAACCGATAAAAACCCAACAAAAAGTATACACTAAAAATATTTCTAGTCCCAAGTCCACTCCACTGTTGTTGAGCGGTCAGTCGGGCCAGTAGAGCACGCGGGCCAGCGCGTAAATCAGCATCAACACAGTGTCGCCCCCTCGTTTTGCTCGCATTCACTTAAGGCTCGCAGCCTTACCCCTCTCCCTTACCTCTGCACCCCCTGTGGGCCCCTGCGAACTCCATGATGCGGTATCAATGGCGTTTCTGATGACATTGTTTACCTACCTTTAGGGTAAGGTGGAGTTCCAAGGGTATTCTTTACTTATAGAGGAGTACATGCATAGGTGGTGAACTGGTGACTCGTGAAAAATTTATGGATATTCTGACAGTGGCTAACAATGAACGACACTCAAAAATTCCTTCGGCCTTTTAAAGAAAATAAAATAAAGAATTTCTGTAAGACAATATTCTATCACAGTGTTTGAAAAGCCATGCTGTGTTCTGGAAGCCTGATCAAGTTTCTAATCTAATCTAGTAATCAGTAAATTTGCTACCAAATCTAATGTTAACTATTGTGATTGGTTGATCAAAACAACAGCGACCAATCTTATCGGACATAACATTTGACAAACGATTTCATTAAATTCACTAGCCTATCTATTTAATGAAAGCTAGTGAAACTAGGTGGCTGCGTTGCATTTAAATTTTTCTGTACCTTCCAGTCAAACATCTATTCTGTCTTTCAGAAGAAGTACAATTTTCCATAGGGCATCGAATTCCCCAGCAAATCAACCAGTAGCAAACAGTATTGTATGTTAATACCACGCATAACTACTATTGTGCAAATGTGCACACAGTGAGGCTGCTCTGTCTTCGAATAACATACGAACCTGTTGTACAGTCGAACAGTAACATTAATTACTATTTGAGATGTTAATGGTAATTAATGATTCAGGGTTTATTGAAGGCTCGATTGTGGAAATATTTTGATTATATTTATCCTCGTATAATATTATTAACAAGCAACTTGTAATTTCCAGTTCACTTCAGGGCAAAGTCCTTATATAAACTTAAAAAGTGTGATCACTGCTCTGCCAAGTTAAATACTGTTTTCAGAATACAATAAGCTCTTATCCATAAGTGAACGGCATAGTAGTGTCGTGTAGGTAGTAGGTACTTAATTGCTTACATAAGTACTTATGTAAGCAATTAAGTATTTCTCGCTTTGGCATTTCAGGTATGTAGTCAATCCATCAAATCTGAATGGAAAACCTTTCAGGTAATCATTAAACAGACCACATCGCTTAAATGTTTAAATCCTGATTTAATCTATGATTCTGTGTTTCTCGGCAGCAATGGATTCACAGTTCAATAGGTTAATATGCATTCCACACGTTGGACTCTAATACAACTTCAATATTCGTCGTAAAACCACCTACCCAGAACATTTCTAAATAAATCATCACATAACAGCAGACAAATCCTCTCACATGGGAACGTCATGTGAGAGGATTTGTCCAATGCAATCGTCAGCGTCACAACCGGACACGTCACACAGTCGTCAGCGTCACAACCGGGCACGTCACGCAGTCGTCACGTTGCCATATCGCGTCACTGTCGATCGCTTTATATAAATTTAGAACGAACGCCGCTTGACTGGCGCCCGTCAGACGATTTTGACGGGTTCACCACTTATTCGCATACAGAAAAACCACTGCTTGCAACGAAAGGGTTAAAACAACCAAGTTGTTGCCAAGTCGGGAATATGGTTAGGAGCAATATATAATAATGGGTCGCTTAACATTAAAATAGTCGCAAATTATTGTAGTCTTAGTCTCACTGACCAGCTATCTAATTACGCAACACATTTTCGTTGACAATTCCGACTAATCTGTTTCAATTTGACAGGTCAACAACATTCATTGTGATATTTACGTTGTTGAGCAGATTTTTTTTTCGAACGTACGAAGCAATGTATTAAAATGCAATCTGTTTCAAAACGATTCAGATTCTGATTGATCGTGTATTGCGTAATTAGGGTACAGGCTGCGATGTCTTGTTCATAATGCAGACGCCCCTGTGACGACCAATAATAAGAAGGCCATCAAATCTGTCAAAACATTATGTACAGCTAAGCAATACACACGAAACAGTACGCTCCCGTATTATGCATACACTGCCTTTGTGAGCTGGCTCGTATTAGGTCATGGGACTGTGCGCTGTTCAGCAGTGTACTACAATAGATCTTTGGTGACATCACAAAGACAATAACACGGATCAGTTTCTAGTACCAGATTGCTCTTGATATTTTTGCTTCGTTCGCCCCCAATATTGTGTGGTGTGTTGTGGAGTGACCCTTCTGCAGCGATGTGTTATGACGTAGTACTGTCAAAATGACGGCTCACCGAATTGACGCCTGCCGATAACGTCCATCGGGGAATTCTAAAATGCTGATAGTATTTTGTTTGGTTTAATTTTGCGGAATAAAATGTTTCGTGTTGTAGTGAATGTCGTAGTTAGTTGCAAACAGAGCTATTAATACTTAGGTATTCTATGTGTTGACTAGGAGAAGTTAATTGTTTGTAAGTAGTAGCTAAACGTTGTTTTACAGTAATTAAGAAATTAGTTTCGACGTTAAATGTTCCTGTCTTTCTTCGTTGCGTTTTCCTAACTTAGTTTGGGTCAACTTCCAGTTTAAATAGAAGGTGCTGAATAACTATTAAGTAGGTAAATCAAATACCTATTTTATCTTATTAAATTTTTAATTATGTCGTAACTCGAACGACAGGTATGCTTTCGACTATTTATTTTGCACTGAACTTTTAGAAGCTTTGCGGAAATTCAATTCGAGGATAGGTGATTCTGGGTCAAATTTGCTTGACTTTGGTTACTACGTGACTGGACTTAACTATAATATCTCATAATTTCAGCCGAAAGACGTCCACTGCTAGCCTGCCCCAAGCACAACGACAGATCGGCCAATGATTGGTAATACCATTCACCTTGCTGAAGAAGAGACCATAAAACTCTTTCAAAATACATTTTCTTTTCATTAGTCTTCCATTTCGCTGTTGAGTTATGATGAAGATGTCGACTTCTGTGCAGTAACCATTAACAGTAGCAATTAGTACTTAAAAAAATATGAATTAAAATAAACACCCCGTCAAAAGGCCAGTATCTTCCATCTTTATAGTTTCAGATTATTATTTTTCATTTTAATTAATTTAAACATAATTTTGTGCTATGTATGGCGCACTTTGTCCTTATACTTATTAATGATAATTAAATAAACTGAGGAATGTGTTCTATCAAGACATCTGAAATGACATTAATTTTACAGCAGCTACTAATTATGGAAGTGTAAAAGGTCATATCGTCAGTTACCGCAATTTACATAGCGGACAAACTGACCAAGTGTTTGTGTTTTATTATTTTATTGCAATGCTGGCTACTTTGGTAAGGGCTTTTTTAACATTTTAATACTTTGAACTTTAAATATTAAGTATGTTCTTTTTGAAATAGGAATAATAAGAGATATCAATTTAGATCTTTGAGGTAGTAAAATTGTCTGAAACTTGCACCTGGATTGTGCGCACTCCCGGAGGCAAAAGCTTACATTTTGACTCTTTTGCGGTATCCACGAATATAAAACAGTAAAATAATTGCTCTACATGACATAAAACCTCTGTCAGTAAATAATCTTCATAAAAATATTCAACTTACACGGTTTACGTGCGCTATCCATTAAAATGAATGGTTCGCCATAACCACCATCGCAAGTGCCCAACACGGAAAAGTGAAAATAAAAATGAAAATTTTAAACAATAAACGTAATCCAGTAGTCCAGTTTTACTTTTGATTGGTAGTTCGTTGACTCGTAGGTACTTTTATGAACTCATATTTTAACTTTACACTATTTTGTGTATCTAGATATGTCTTTTAGTGTTGTAAGTACTCAATTGGAAATGGGTACTTATACTTTATTTTTTACTGCAAAATAATAAATACAATATCTACATACCTCATACATATCAATTCATATCTATTTACAATCAAAATAAAGTCCAGAAATATTCCTTAAGGGGGATGCGATATGGTACCCGGCGAAATTATTTTTTTTGCAATTTGCAGGTCAGTGTCAGGTTGTATGTTGATTAAAATATGATTCACGACCGTAACAAATACGACTTTACAGAATTATAACCATTAGAATCAGCAATACAACCCCTTAAGTTAGAATTGGCCTCAAATGTCATGATTTCATGAAATAGCCATTCAAAAGAGAGTTATTGATGATTTTGAAGGGTGTGTTACACACTTTGTTCGGATCAGTATGATTCTTCAAGATTCAGAAATATAGAAGATTTTGCCGCCCGGCTAATGCTGTATCATGCCGACCCGAACAAATGTGTAACACACCCTTAAGTTGATTATAATGATTTGTATTCGTATATACCTTATTATTCGTATATTCCTTAACTTTTTTTCTTCCACACCGACATTAAAAGATTTTATTTTAATGGCAAAAGGTGGTAAGCTCAGAATTACCACAGACCTGCCTAGGAATACTAAAACAACACATTGAATAGGATAATGATGACAGGTGCGAGCAACACTGTTTAGCAGAAACTTTGAATATAATTACAATTCGACTTATCCTCTTTATCACCGCCATCGCAGGCTTAAACTACTAATCACATACCCAGCAATTAAAAAGTAATGATGGAATTTAATCGGTATGTGGTATCTATATCTATTAATTGGAAATATAAAAGAAAGTGTATTATATGTATAGTCTGTTCAAAAAGTTTCTGATAAAAAAATTAACTAATGGATCACAAAATGTATCAGACCTGTGGATGAAAATTTGTAGCGTCCCTTACAATTTGAGTGCTTTAACTTGATTATTTGAATACTGAAACCAGAAATTCTATTTTTAACACACGTAACATCACGCCTGTAATCCCCGCAGGGTTAGGCAGAGGTGTACCTATAGTACACCCACATTTAGCCAGTTATGTTTAAGTCCCATGTAATAGGGGGCGAGCCGATTGCCATCAACCGGGCAGAAAGCTACTGAGAAATTCCTATTGGAAAAACCCTATAACATTTTGCCCGACCTGGGAATCGAACCCAGAACCTCATACTTAGCAGTAGTGCTTGTGACCACTACACCGACGAGGCAGACAATTCTAATTTTAAAGCACCTTATAGATGTTTTTAATTTGATCATTGAGGTTAATTTTGTAATAACAACTTTCGTCGAATTTTTTTCAATTACAATTTAATTATGATAATCAAACAATTGGTGGGAAAAGTGGTGAGATATAAAGTTGAAACCTTCTAAATACAGATGAACGTGTTAGTAATTCTCTTTAGTTAGTAATTGTGTAAGAATTTCACCTGAACAGGGGTTGTTTACATTTTCATCCGATACTTGTGGAACAGACTATATTATGTATTTTAATGTATTTAGAATAAACTGTTTAGTTCGCAGTTAAATCGATTAGGTTATTGTGGATATTATTTCTGAAGTGTTGATAATTCTACGAAGTAATTAGCATACATATTGCAGTGTAAAGACCATGGCGAAGTATATTATTGTACCATGTTACAGCCTATCTTTTGTTTGCAGCTTAGTGTGCTGTTTTAGAAATGAAAATTTTTGCTGTATTTTGCCTTTCTTCCGTTCTTATGCCTCGTTGGTTCGAGCGTGGGGTCCAAGTTCGATTCCCAGGACGGACAGAGTTATTGAGTTTATTCTTTAGACAATTCTCAGAGTAGCCTGGAGTCTGGAGTTAAGCCCAGTTACTGACAAAAGAGTGACCCATATTACATTGGACTTTAAGCTTAACAGGCAAAATGTGAGTTCCTTTGCCTCGAAGAATTGAAGCTTGATGTTATGTAATGATGAAGTAATGTCAAATCAGTATTATAACTTAGATTTATCAGTAGATTCTTACATAATTTCCTTACCAGAACTTCACAAACCAGATGAGGCAGTTCCCATACAAATAAATTACCGTAAATACCTCGCTCCGTTGCTCTACATAAGCGAGCTATTTATAAATACTATGTAAATAGGATTACTTGTATCAATGTCGGTGATCAGCTGTCGATACAAGATAAGACTCGTGTCGCGATTTCACGAAACATGACGACAATCCATTTTGTAACTGAAGATACAACATAACTGATTATTGTCAGGTATGAGGTTACCAGTTGAATCGAACTGTGAGGTAAAACCACCACCATCACCACCACCTGTTTTACCACCATTATGGAATGCAATAAAGAATTAAGAATTAAAACCCGGGATTTTCATTTAAGCCATGGTTGTCTTAGACGAAGTCTTACCAAATATTTTTAACCAAATTTTTAAGTTTTTTTTCGGAAATTCTCAAAATTTAATGTAAACTGCATAATTATGGCCAAATTGAATGATAAATGAATTCATTTTTTATTTATTTAATTAAAGTAATGTGTAAGCAATCAAGCAAAACATGTTTTAGGCTTCTGTGTCATTAGACATTTTTTTTACAGACATTTAAAGCTCAGAAAAAATAAAAAAATTGTACAATACGTCTTTTAAACCTTATAAAAAAATAAAAAAATTGGTAAGACTTCGTCTAAGACAACCATGGCTTAAATGGTTCTAAATTGTCTATACTATCTTCACCTTAAAGCTTTGCACCCATCTTCCAATCTGTATATAACATAACAAATAAAATAAAACTTTGTACTTAGTAATAGGAGTATGTAAAGATCGCAGCAGGTGGCGTTCTAGTTTATACATCTATGACATGCTGTTGGCTGTACCCCCGAAGGGCCGCCAAGCCTGAAGCTGAAGGGATATGTGGGTGTACTTATATTAGTACAGACATATTTCACCGGTTACGTTTAAGTCCCACCACAAATCCAGACTGCTACTGAAAAAATCCTAATTAGAAACCTTGTAACACTGCCTCGGCAAGGAACCCAGGACCTCTGTTTAGCAGTAGCTTTTGCGACCACTAGATCAATGAGGCCTGCTTTACCTTGTAAATCCCATAATAACTGATGACAGAGCAATGGCTATGGTGGTCCTTAGTTCCTTACGAGTAGCTAGGAGATGAAAACCTGAATATTGAAAGCCTAAGATACTTATCCCTATCCAACTGTTACTATAGATTGCCAAGAACAGGTAGCAGTCACGTTTTCTGGACTGAAAAGTTTTCGTATACGTTCAAGAAGACAAACGGTAGATTAATCCAGCTTTGATATAACACTTAAGTAATTTAACCATCAGAGGCCTTAGTTTTCAATTCAATTCATGGCCACTTAAGAAACGAAAAAAGAGCCGGCATGATACTCCACGGTTTTTGTGTAGCTAGCTAAAGGCTATCGACAAAACTTTCTAAGTTGCTAGTGTATGTTTTGTCAGTCATAATAACAGAGCCTAGTGCCGCTAATTATAATTGTAACAACTGGTAACTGGTCCAACCTGCACCCAAGCAATCAAATCGCGCCACATAATTTTAATTCATTTCCGGATGAAAACAGATTTATAAATCATGATCTCACAATCATAAAGCAATCATTATCAATTTCCGTGTTTCCGTACTTGTTATTAGATTTCAATTATGCACCATGCTTAGAAAACATCGCTGTTTGTGTGTCTGTGTGTTCGTTTTTCATGGCTCACTACACATCGTCTGTCAGTCAGACGTCAGCGTGCAGCTCGTAAATTATGACGTTTTTTCTGCGCGCGCGCACGCAAATCAGTATGCAAAGATCTATAATAATATGATAGATGTAATGCAGTCAGAAAGTTGTGTGCCTATGTCGTTGGTGTCGCAGAGATGCAAGATTCGGCGACATTTCAATTAAGTAGTTACTTATAGTGAATTAGGTTTGCGAGCTCCTCAAAATGGTGTATGTTACTTAAGAGTTAATTACCAATATTTTCTGGAGTAGAGAGAATTTGAGAACTGGTAACTGAATGAAGTAAGATGAACAGAAGTGGTTACTCTTAGGCGTGTACATGGCAGTCTAAATAGACTCGGCCCAAAATTCAGGTACTTGTTTGGCGCCATCACTAGCGTCCATCAATTTCTGTAACGTGTAGCTAACAGGACACGCAGGACATGACATTAAGTGTGCCATAGTTTGAGGACTAGCACCACATTTACACTCTAAGGCGGAGTCGTCTATGAATCCCACCTGAACAGATTTTCCTTGCTTCGGCCAACCTGGGTCCGGAGTCTGATGAGGGAGGGTGGGAGATCTTCAGCAGGTGTCTCTTTTGGTCGTTCGCCAATGAGTGCGACGACACACTTTAAAAAACAGTTTCGGCTTTTCAGCCTTTGTGGCACAAAAATGTCTTGTGTTGGAGGTAATTTTGGATCTTTCGCTGGAGGTTGTCATCCCTCTGCGAACTACTGGTGGCGCTATTCCTGCTAGTGGATACAGCATTTGAACCGGGGACGGTTTTAGGCAACTTCTGATGATCGTTTCATTCAAAGCTATATTCACTAACTTTGCATGGGCATAACGGTTTCACGCAAGGCACAGCAAGCAAAAGGTCATATCAGGGGATACAGCAGTCAATAGAGATTGAGAGAATACCATTATTCTTTCCAATGATAGCTTCCATAAATTATAAAAACACACAAAACATACCATCACACCTGTATACCCCAAAGGGTAGGCAGAGGTGTACCTATAGTACACCTACATTTCGCCAGTTATGTTTAAGTCCCATGTAACAAGGGGCGAGCCTTAAATTATGGTAGTAAATTTTTGTCACTTCCTCAAAAACAACTCATATTCTTTGGCATACCATCATGCTCCTCACGTACGCAAGGGTGGGCAAAGCTGTGCCATTAGCATATTAATTATCGAATCCTACGATAGTCATGGACTCCTGGTACCGGTTCGTGTTCTAACTGTTTGCTAGAATTAAGTCTGTACTATTAACTTTAGAATTGAGACTGTACTGTTGTCGTTATTTATTGCAGTGTTTTGATTGGATGTCGATTTGGCTGTGCTTGGGTATGAATTTATATTAGTAAGTTATTGGTTGCGTAGATAGGATTGATCAATAGTTGGGGAAGTCGAATTCAATTTGCCTGCTGGTGGTTGATTAGAATCTTTTCAAGGACATCTACTTGGTTGACGGTTTGTGCAAAATGCCTTATTGCCTATATGCTGGGGTTTCTTGCAGTAAACTTGATTTTTTTTATAGCTGTAGAAATATCTTAAATCTTCTCCCAACTTATGTAATGATTTATGTTGATGAAATAATTGCCTACTTTCAAAGGCCACAGAACGAGTTCAATTTGAACTAATCACAATTTGAAACTTCTGTCATTTAATACCCCAAAAACTCTTAATGCTTTCTTGTATCTGTCACAATTTTGCCGTCTTCCTCGAGGCTGTGTTAAGTTCCCTTACTGCATTTACTCCGGAACCATTAAACAAGTAACCAGTCCTGTCCTACCTGAACCGAGTAATCGACTCGGCGACAACTAATAGAAACACACAATTTTCCCTTTCGCGTGCAACTGAAATCACTTTCGCGCAAAAAAAGGTTCTGAACACTGTACCGGCGAATCCGATCGCAGATAAAACAGCGCTACAACAAAACGATGGTAAGCAGGCAAGGAGGCAGGCCGTAATCTGCGCACGGCGTCTAATAAATTAGATTGTGTCCATAAACATGCGGCGTCGGGCTAACCTCGTCATCTGATACCGCGGACATTGTTTGGCGGGTGTCCATTGTTGTGGGCTACGGATTTTGGTGTAAGTGTTACATACGATGAGTTGGTTGCCTAAATTTTAAAATGATAATTACATTTACTGTGCAGAAGAAGGTACAGTCAGGAAAATTATTATATTGTTAATCAAACTGACACACTTCGTCAATTTTCCGTGTTACAGCTATTTCTTACAACAAAGAATAATATAAAATATAGAAGATTTGTGATTTGAATAGACGGGGAATTTAAGTTGATAGTTAATTTGCTTAACAATTAATTACCCTGTCTTTAGTTAGTTACGATGGGTTCTTTGATTATTAAAAAAATCTTGAAGGTGCATTAGGGATGACCGTGAATATATGTATATTTTTTCAATTTAAAGTAACACTGCATTGTCAGACAATAATATCTGAATTTTGCTTGAGTCAATGTCAACACAAACCAAAATCATTGTCCGACATTCTTATGTAGAAAATCGGTACAGATCCCAGTACCGTACAACAGTGGACCATCACCGCTCTATCGACAGGCGGCTGCTAGTAACGACTGCGCGTCTGTAGGTGCCGATATCTTAAGAAGCTTGTTGTAATGAAGTGCGATCATGGAGCCAACAGCCTCTGAAGCCCTCTTCATACTGATTGCTCTGCTTCTGGGAACAGTGGCCGTATTAACGGGGAAATTATATTTTTGGAGGCAAAGTTCACGATATAAGAGGGAAAGTGTAATGATATGTAGGTCACATGCTTGCTGGTTACTGCTGAATATACTCGTATAGCAATACTTATAGTCTGTTATATTTTTATATTATGCTCACTAATATAATAACCCAATATATTCAAATATATTGCTTCCTTATCTATCTTTCTGGCCGATATTGTTCCACAGGGCAACAGCTTCCCTCTCCTTTTTTCACATAATTCTGTCCTCTGCTCTGCTAAAGAAACCCGTAGAAAAACTGGCTCAAAATTTGCCATGTCTCTTGCACACAATTTATTGCCAAAAACCAGTCAGTTAGCGAAAACGAGACGCGTCGCATTGATTTTTTACTCAAAAGCCGATCTCACGTCATTCCTTGCCGTACAACAATGGACACCCACCTCGGAGGTATCCATAGGCGGCTGATAGTGTTCAGTCGATAGCGGTATATTCAGGTGCTCAATATTAACGCTAGTCCCGACTGCCGTCTGATCGGCGGCTACCCCTGTTTATGGCATGATGAGATGCTAAACGACTTTGATCTATAGAGAGCATGATAATGGCCGCTGTGCTGCGGTGTATTAGGTGCTCGGCTGCCATATTAGGTTGAAGTTTGTGTAAATTAAGTGTGTGACAGACTTAAATATTGGTTGAAAGTTTCTGGGGACGTGTGCTTGGAGACTGGCCTTATATACACGCCGAATATTGACTGCGATCCATCTTTTCAGTTTTAGTTTTAAGTAATTCTTTCGACGTCCTTCAGAGAAATTTAAAAGGAGGCTTGTTGAGAATATATAAGTCTTCTCGATTGATTTCCTTGCGTCTTCATCTTTAGTGCCTTTTCATAAGATTTCCCCAGGATTTGATTATGCGTTGGTTTATTCGTACCTAAAGACCAGTTCCCAGTCCCCGCATTTCAAGCATCGTGACGTACGGCAAATCTAACATGACGTGATATAATGGAGCTTCACACGGAGGCAGCGTCAGTCGGCGGCTAGTAGCGGCCTCTGTTCGTGTAGCGATGAGATGCCAAACTGTCGACGTTGATCTATAGCGGATCAGCAGCGGCGGGGGCGGTCGATGAACCGGGTAGCTGGTTCGATTCCCGTACACTGAACAGGCCATAATTAATAATTATGATTCGCGAGTTATGGGAATGAAAATCATGATGGTAGCAGATTAAATTTATAGACGTAATAAGATGATAGGCGATAAGTTATAGCGTGCTTACGAAGACTGATAGGTGTGTTACTCATAATCCGACTGGTGAGAGCTCGGATCTCTTGTCGGTTAATAAATAACTTCATCTTTAAGAAATAGAGATAACATTCTTTCCTAGCAATATCAAAGAAAGAAAAGGAAAACTTGAAATTAAGTCGTTGTTTCACAACTCGATAGACCTAAGCTATTATAAAATCTAATTATATTCTGAATTAGAAACATGCACTTTAACTTATTAAAGGCCATAAGGCAAATTAAAAAAAGGCATCACTATCTTTCAGTTTATGGCCACACCCTACAAGGCTTATTTATGTATTTTTTGGTCCTTACGATCGCGCGCACTGAAATACAGTTAACATGCGAAATAATCTAAAAACTATCAAATATGCGATATATTATAATAAAATACGACGAATGATATGAACAAAACTGCACGAATAGAACCGCCATTAATTAAGATAGGAAACTTATTTAGTACTTCCGTTTTTGTTCTGGCAACACTTACTTATTCCTTGGATCTTTGAACGCGTTGTTAAATTATAATTTTTTTACATGGTAATACTTTCTTGTTTGAGTATCATAAAATGTAATGACTTAATTTTTAAGACCTGCTTTCCTTATAAGGTTCTACAAGTTTTCAATTAAGGCGTATTAATTATTGTATGTTTGTTATAAGAGACAGCAACGCTGTCATCATTATTAGGACCACAATGATGGAACATAGAAGTTGTTCTTTATAATCTTAGTGTTTATTAAGGAATACCAAACTATGCAAAGCAAATAGTCGTTTTCTACATTCCTGTAATATGTGTTCCTACATTATAAGCATTCCGTCAACTGAAACACGCCATTTTCAAATTCAGCTTATAATTAAATCAAACAGAATTTTCAGGCATTAAGTCCGCCATTATACCTTTCTTTTGCACTAGTTTCCGCCAGCGGCTTCGCCCGCGTAATATCTTTAAAAATTATATCCTATGTTACTCAGTTTTGATACAACATTTTCAAAATCTTAAATTATTTTTTAAAGTCGGTCCAGTAGTTTTTGAGTTTATTCATAACAAACCAAAATACAAACATAGAAAAATACAAATCTTTTCTCTTTATAATATTAGTGTACACAAAGTGTAATAAATAAATAGAAAATCATGTCTGTAAAGTGCGAGCTATATGACCTATCCGAGCATGAGCTTCCGATATACGATTCCGAGGTCGGGTAAAGTGTTATAAGTTTTTATATTGAAAATTTCTCACTAGCACCCCGAAGATAAGATATGTGCACGGTTGGCGACAATACGGTCACACCCTCTCAATGGAACTTGCAACTGGCAACATAATGAGGGTACTTCAACCTCTGCCTACTCCTCCGGGGGAACCAGGCGTAATGTTACTTTACTATTCTCACCACAGGATAGATCTAGATCAGAAACAAGTTGAAAAGCAATCAGAACTGTATTACAATGTCTCGTATTACCGCGGGATCCAATTACGCGTGTTATAATTGCGCGCGCGCGCAGGCCGCGTAGTAATAGATGGTGTCTCTCTGATCGATTTAGTGCGCAGGTTTGTGCGTTGAACAAATTGTTTGATTGATTCTGGTGTGTATTGAATTTACATGGCAGGTGTTGTTTTTTAATCGATCAGTTGGTCCTGTTGACACTTAACGTCATTTAGGACAAAAAAAATACGCTACTAAACTTGGTCCTATGCATTTCGTGTTGTTTAGCCAACATCTTGCTTTTCTTATGTAAATAATTAAGTATTGACTAAACCTGAAGGTTCGACAAAATTTAAAATACCTTCATACCTTTATCTTCCCTTTCTATAATGATCTTCTACAATGCAAAACCCTGTTATAAAATAACTTTACTATGGTTCAACGATGAGGGTTCGAACCCATGACCTCTGGCCATGACCCATGAAAGTTTCAAAGTTACAGCCGCTTCATAAATATCCAACCATGAGACTGCTAAATAACCTAGTCATACTAGCCGTATCAACTTCCACATTCAATTGCATCTATCCAGGATTATTTCCGATAAACTTGGATCAAAGGACCGCTAATATCTGTGACCTTTAGGACCCGCACCTGTCTGACCACACAGACGCACGCGCAACATTAGTTTCAAACGATTGCAGATAAAACGTTGTTTTATTAAAAAAATAAACATATTTGTTAATGTTTGGGTTAATTAAGATATGGTATACCTATCTGAAACATGGAGTATTTATCAAGGGTCAGCTGCTTGTCATATTTTTTTGATATGCTCCTGTTTCGTGTTTTTATGAGCTCGTAGAAATATGAAAGGCAGACGGGTTTAGTTGTAATACCGAAAACTCCTTTCTTGTCTGCAGAGTCTAGTGAAACACGATTTTCTCATAACTGACTTTGTAATTCGTCAGTTGCAGTACTATGAGTATTGCATCATTTTGTAATTAAGTCTAAGCATCTCGTGATACTTAGGGCCTCGCTAATTTTATTCAAGTCTATCAACCAGTCAGGTTTCACTAAGTACTCTCTACACTATGTCGAGTTTTATATCACAATGTTTAGATATATTATAGGTATGTAGAATCGACGACGCTGCAGGTATGGCTTTTACGGCATAAACAGCAATAACAAACTGACCTATTTAATTTCTTGACTTCACCAAGTAAGATTTAGACCCAGTAAGCTGGCAAAAACAGTGAGCTGAATAAGTATATAAAGAAAATGATTGATCTGCGATACCTAGCGATGAACCACCAACTTATCATAACTAACGCACATAATTTCATTATAGTTTTTGTTCCCATTAAGTGCATCAGCAAGGATAGTCATCGTCTTCCAACCACCACAATTACTGTCACTCAACAACTTACCTACCCTGATAAGGATATAGCGTGAAGATACACGTCCAAAGGGTTCAATCATCGGCTTGATTTATGATTGACTGGAGCGCGAATAAAAAGCGAATGATTGTATGCGCGGGCGCATGATCGATGGCTCACAATTGAAGCGCATTTCTTATAGAACGTGTTGCAGTATTTTATTATGGATTTATGTAACAGTGCTCAAAATGCATGACATAACAGGTGGTAATTATGAAAAACTCCTGTGACAAGACTTCAGTGAATTTAGTTTACATTTACGTAATGCCCTTTTATATGTTGATTTGTGTGTTATTTATTTTAATTTCTGGGTATATTTATTTATTATAAACTTTTTTATACTAAGGTAGAATAATAAAATAGTTGATGTAGTTAGATTTTGTGTTTCAAATGTTTTAAAGTATTAGTACCTAGTAGTTTTTTAACTTTAAATTACTAAAGTATAGCTGCCTAAATAGATAATGGTAAAAATTACTATTGCAAATTATGGTTTCAGACTTCAAATTACGAGAAGATCAATAGTTTTTTACTTAAAAAAAAAAAACTATTGTCGGTCTCGTCTGTGACTAGAGTGTAGAGACGCAATTCTGTCGAAGTTTAGCTGTACGACGCTATTCGACCAACTCATTCAACCATAACGTGATAACATAACTGAAACAAACAGACATTTATTACAAAAATATCTCAAATCCATCATTTGCAGCAATAACGGGACACCGTGAGATAGTCTTGCCGCCCGGATGCGCTTGACTTTGACGTATAACGCCACTCATGCGCAACTGTGGGACCGTACGATCATTTTGCTGTCAATCATAGCATGCCTGAGTCTTCTCACTGACGTAAAAACTGCAAGTAAATCTTATGTGTCATGCGTTTCCCGTTCGTACGCTGACTTGGTTCAGCGTAATTTAATTAATAATTACTAGGTTAGTCCGCGGTTCTGTCCACCTGATGTAAGTTTAATTGACTGAGATTAAAGTTACCTTATTTGCTCTTATATATTTTTCAAGCACAAATATCCGTACTTTGACTACTAAAGGGACTAGGAGATCTTTGGCATTTAAAATATTGAGATTTAACTTATTAGTCGACCTTGAAGTAAGGTACTTGTAGGTATTGTTTGGCGTAACCTACGTAAAGTCAAGTTAATAAGGTAAAGATCACAAAAGACTTAATATTTATGACAGTAACCAAACGAAAAAAAACCATCTATCCGATTCGAAGGACCATTTTATTTTGGATCACTTGCATTTGGCTAATTCCTTTTTCTCGATTGGCTACAGATATTCATACTCACCTAAATACATAAATAGTCGGTCACTGCAGCAAGTGCGGTGGAAACGTAGCCAGCAATAAGTAAAGATACCGGTCGTCTGCTATTGTTTTCCGATACCAACCCGATGGCGATACTTTGGACGAGTCGCGTTGTACAGTATATAGGTCGCTGCTTGATGGCACTGTTACGTGCTTCAAGTTTGTGGGTTTATTTATAACATAATTATGAGAACACTGCTTACATGTTATTGTAAGCAGTGTTTTGTTTATTTGTTTGACAAATTGCTGAAAAAAATAATCTAAAATTCACACTGACGTCAGAATGGACTGCAATCGATAGAACGCTGAGTATAGCACCCTGGGTATAGCACCCTTAGGTGTTACATGCAGTCACAGAGGTTCTTGCTATTAATATTTTTTTGCAAATTCAGGAAAATTCCTTTATCGGTTGAGGCCGCAGCTTTGTAGAAAGTTAAGTTACTTTCTTATTAAGCACTGTCAAACACGAACCAACAAATTTATTTCTTCTCCTGCGCCCAGCAATTCAATAACCCCTAAATAATTCCCTGCACTCCCATTCATTCCATCACTCATATTTCTTACTTCCACCACTAAGTTTTCTAACTTATAGCAAGAGTGTGAAGTTAAATGCAAGACGAATAAGACTCATTGCTCGGCTAGTATATTCCACGTAGGTTTGGGATGCAAACCGATAAATGTATGGGATGGGGTGAGGCAGTGAATAAACATGAATGAGTACACTGGCGGAACGAAAATTTACTCCCGCAGCTCGATTGTTAGGGATATTTTTGGTGAAAATTTGACAATTTTGTTCGTGTTTTCAGTTATTAGGCTGGTTGTTTTAGTGTATTGATAAAAATATTGAAAGAAAGGAATTTAATAAACGTAAAATATTATTTATAATGTTTTAACTTCGCCGAAAAACAGCAACATTCTACAAAAAGATACATAATTGCCAGCATCTAGAATGTAATTTATTTATTTAAAGACGACGTAGAGAATTTCTTGCATGTTTTAATAATATTAGAAAAAGCGCACCTTTTTATATTTTTACCACATGAGTAAATAAATTCAAAAATAGAACACAGAAGCCTCCATCACATATTCATGGCGCAATCGCCAAAAAATTTACGATATCGAAAAGGAAAATATCGGATACGTTCACCGAACAAAAAAATTAAGCTATACCCCAATTTTTGGCCGACATTGTATCAGCTCATTCCTCGGAAGACAGGCCTCACTCAATATCGGATATTGTTGCTGAAAATGAGTATTTATGTCATCGTTTGTATAAAATGTACTGCAATGTGGCTCGAAAGCGTTTTTCCTGCGATCTCGCCTCGCTTTGTTTATTGAACAAACTTTAAGGATATTTCTTCGTTTTTCCTCTTTTCTTCTTGAGGTTATTTCGGCTTCTCTTATTGGATTCATGAATTCGGAACAAAGTGTATCAAGTCGTTTATCAGTTTGTTACCTGTATTTTTTTGTGGAAATGTTTGTGGGGCGCATCACTTACTTCGTATGAATTTTCTTTTTATTAAGACAAAAAGACGTATTCGTACCAACTTACGTACCTATAATATATTTTTATTATTGGATTTTCTTATGACGTTCATTATACACAAAAACCAATAAGTAAAACAAATTACCACTCAACGGTCGTCACAATACTGACACAGTCCAAGAAATTGACGCTGTTACGCTACTCGACATACATAAAATATATTAATGAATAAAATAATCAAAATATTATCTACGCTGACCTAAATACTCAGCTATTGCTTTAACAACTTTCTTCAACACTTAAACATTAAATAAGCAATATTAAACACTACCGGGGGTCTAAAACTAACACATAAATTTTCAATTCCGACCATTAAAACTAAAAAGAACACGATAATATTGTTTTATATCTATATCGCCTCAGTGTTTTGTGTGTGCCCCCTGGACAGACAGACAAGCATTGTTTCAAGTATTCATAAAGTGACATAAAGTCAAATTTGACATCGGGCACACTTTCTATTGCCGTCTCCGCTAGCTAAAGTGCCATCAATCTCTTCTGTTTTTGGTCCTACAGCGTTCTAAGCTCTCAGGCCGAGATCTATAAACGTTACTTAGCAAATATTTTGACTGAGTTATATTCCTGTGACTGTCGCACAACTAACAAACTACAAGTGCAGGGCAGAGATGGGAAGATGTCTAAGCTAAAGCACGTGTTAAGTGTCGTTTATAGACGAGATCTATAGGAGAGCCTCAGATTTCAGAGTGGTTTTGTGAGTTTCTTATCGGATATTGTGAATTTTCCATCACTTTGCGTGTTTTTTTTATCTGTAAAGAAGCAATACCTATATAATACTGACTAACTAATCTAAACTTGTAACTGACGAAAAGCAACTTGAAATAACAATTTTTGGTCCTTTTGGGCATTCCCTGATCCACTAAAATGACACCTACTTTATGCACAAGTGACACTTTTTGTAAGTGAATTGTTTATTAGAATCAAGTTACACATAAGTCTTTTTTGTACAATAACGTCCGAGTTCGAGCTTGGAGTCAGATCCTAACTTCACTGAAGCATCTATCTATCACGTTCAAATAGTTTCGCCACACGAACGTTCAGAAACAAAACCTATCACATTATGCAGACTCGCGGCCTGTCATAAAATCACGAATACCATAGTGGTATGATTAACACGTGTGGGTTGGGACAAGTTATAGGCGGAAGCAGTAACCTGTGAATAAGCAAGCGTGGAAGCGAATTTTAAAGTGAAAATAGACTACAACGAATACTTCAAATAAACCGCAAATAAACGTATTTTCTTTCTTTCTTACTTCTTGTATCGCGACCACTTTAATTTATGGTGTGCAGAAATATAGCAAAGAATAATTTCCCAAACCATCGTTACACTAAGATACTTTATACTGAAGAAACACTGAGGAAAACTATCACAGATTTCAAGCCAGACTGGGTCACAGACTTTTTGCGTGCAATACATGTATTTATTTTTACATTACAACCTACATGTGCTCCTCTCTTTGCTGGATAGTATTAAAGTGCAATGATTTCAGGAATCATAAGACAAGATTTTTGAACTCGCTTCTATCTCCTCCTTGCACCACCCCTCCAACATACCGACTGCTGCGAACAAAGATGGCGGCCTTACATAAAAACTGTTTAATCGTAACTCGGCACTGACTATCGCGATCTGAACATATTACCATATATTAATCCAATAAGGGATTGAAGCGATCAATTTATCTACATTACGGCGCCCGCGCAGAGCCAAGCCGGAGTAAGGTGCTAACTTGCACCAACTTATGGCCCTCCATTAGACCGTACAACGCGTTTAAGGGTTAATATTGGGTGCGATTCGATCTTTATTTATTTGAATTGTATCCTTTTTATGTGTATTTTTTTAGTATTAAATCTTTTTGTGTGAATTAGTTTAAGTCTTGTCGTAAGTTGTTTCCTAATTAGAATACGGTTTGGTGTGAAGTGCATCTTTGAAGGTTACCGCTAAAATCTTTTAGCGAGTTAAAAGATAAAATTCCGCTAAAATCTAGGACTCGTCCAGATTCCAGGTTTTTCTCTATCTGATAGAAAATGCTATCAATCGGAAGATCTTCAAAGAATATTAATATTATGATAATTATAATTAAATACTTACTACGATAAGCACCAGTAGCAGAACACTCCCTCATTTTTGTTATCTTAACACCACACGTAAAAAGCTTTGAGTGGCGTTGACCTTACAATTGACAAAGGACAAAAAAAAATAACATGACGTCTACACCATATTAAAAAAAACACTCTTGTATGTGTCATTCACTATCAAAACAACGCGATTTAAGGAGAAGTACAAACTTACGAGTTACGACTATCATACGTTGGACAGTTTATAGACTTGTAGGTTTTGCGTGGGACGGAGTGTGCCGTGAGCCTAATTACGTGCAAATGAAAAAATAAACGGACTCTTTAATATGGTGACATTCTCAATTATTCTGCAAGTAGGGATATAAAAAATCAATAAATATTTTTAGTGTTGACACTCGACATTAATTAACGTGTAAACGAATTTAAACTTTTATTTGTATGTAGAATAATGAATACTTTAAATACCTAAAATTAATGAATAAAATAATGGACGCAAACTGTTGCCTTCCCATTCTAAATTTGTATTTGTTTGGTGGGCCTGAGTCGGTTAATATTTCAATTCTCTTTTAAGTCAATCAAGGGTAGATTACATTAATAGCCTCAATAAGTGACGATACTTAATTAACGCTTGCTTTTCACTACAACCACAAAATACTCAAACAAGTCAACGACACTACTGGATTCACATTTAACATAGCTTAGTAATTGTAACTGTATAAAAATCATAATGTCCATATGGTAACTCGTAACGTAGGTGTCGCCTCGGCCTTGACATTAACGAGCGAGTGAATGACTGAACGGAGTGAACTCATTCATAAATGGACTGAATGGGACGCACCTACGCGCCCCGGCAGCGCACGGTTTGCGGACCGAAGGACCGAAAAATGTGGACGCGATATTTTTCAAGTGGATAACTAATACCTATATGGAAAGGTTTCTTTTTGTGTACTGTAAAAATGAAGGATCAGTATGTTACAGACAGACGATGGAATCAGAAAAAGGTTATAGTTTTAATACTTCGTCTTATTAAATTATGACCTAGTCATATCAGTATGTTTGCATAGCATGTATATAATTTTTGTCTTTAATAGCATAGATTTCTGTGTTTAAAGATCACTTTTGCATTCATTTGCATACCCAATACTAACACTCATTACACGCATGACTGTACCACATAGTGGGTAAATATTTATGAACCAAATTAGGTTAAACAAGTCTTTGTTAGTGAAACCTCTTTCGAACCTCTTAACCTTGGCCTGCGGAAGGTTAAGAACAGTCGGAAACTCCGCTCAACTTGACTTATATGAATCATCTATTGCTTGAAGACTTGAGATGAATCACACTTTGGTTTATTGGCCAATTTTTCTCCGATTAGTTTCTCGAAAACTTTCAAGTAGCATTAAGCATCGGAAATCCTTGTGGGTTTACTTTTATCTACGGTCAACACTAATATTATAAAGATAAAAGATTTGTATTTTTGTTTGTAATGACTAACTCAAAAACGATTGGACTGATTTAAAAAATTCTTTCACCAGTAGAATGCTATATTATCACTGAGAGGTAATACTTTATAAAGATATCACGCGGGCAAAGCCGCTGGCGGAAGCTAGTTATGCTATGAAGAAGGAAAGCTACAAGCAATATTCAATAAAAACAAGAGCAGTATTGCAATATTATAATGTGGGAGATTTTTATGTAAATATGATATATGAACCCGTTGGTCTCCAGTGCAACAAAAAAATAATGTACAACTTTGATTAGGGGGCCTGGTGACCTGACATACAGGTTTTGTAAAAAACTTAGTTTAGGCACCAGTCTTCCACAAATTAATTATGAAATTGTGTCTGAAGACTTTTTATTACTATCTCTGTAATTTGTGCTAAGAAAAATAAATAAATTATTATTATTATTATCTCCTTTATTTTATTTAAAATACTTATAAATTATTATTAAAACATGAGTTGCATCTCGATTTTCCACTGACGTAATTCTCCATAACCATAACCATTACATACTTAGCATGAAAGATGTTACTTTTTAACATTCAACGCAGTCAGAGTTCAACAGACTTCTTTATTTAGTGGGGTTATGGTGGAACGAATGTATTCGTGAGTCACATTTTTGCTAACATATTTTTGTTTATTGTTTGTTGGAGCTAGCAGAATTCAATAATTCTTTTAAGAAAAAAACTAAAACTATTTGCCCTAAGTTTTTATTCAGTGACTGGGCAACTAAAGGGATCAGGATAAGTAGGGAAAGATTATTTGAACTGTATGGCCTTAAGCCGTATATTAACACGGAAACTTTTAATAAGTATGTTGCTACTTACTCTAAAACTTTTAAAAATATCTGCAAAGCAGCTAAAGCTTCTTTCATTAGCAACAAGGTTAAATCAGCAGACAATAAAATACAGACAGTTTGGAAAATTATTAACAATGAAACGAACAAGAACAAAAGACATAATACTGATTACACACTTGACACTGCCCGCGGTCTCATTAGCGATAACATCGATGTTGCTCAGGAATTTGCAACTTTCTTTACCAATATTCCAATTAAAACTACAGAAACTTTAAATTCCTCCCCCTTACTTGCTATTGACTTATTAAGAGCGAATGTTTCAGCCTTTCCCGTGGAATTTAAATTTAAACATATAAACCCTGTGGTCGTTGTAAAGACTTTTAAGCAACTTAAGATCAAAATCACCGAAGATCTGTGGGGTATGTCTACTAAAGTTTGTCAATCAATTATTGAGACAATTGCACCCTATTTAGCTTTAGTATTTAATTTGTGTGTAGATCAAGGGGTATTCCCGGATTTAATGAAGTACAGTAAAGTTATTCCACTATTCAAATCCGGGGACAGCAAAGACCTAAATAATTATAGACCCGTATCGGTTTTGCCGGTTTTCAGCAAGGTGTTTGAAAAAGTAATGTTAAATCAAATGCTCCATCATTTTAATCGTAATAATATCCTACACGATCAACAGTATGGTTTCACCAAAGGACGTTGCACAACCGACGCCGGTGTCACCTTAATAAAACACATCTTTAACGCATGGGAAGAGGCACAAGATGCAATAGGCATCTTTTGCGACCTATCCAAGGCATTTGATTGCGTGAATCACGAAACACTGCTCTTGAAACTTGAGCATTACGGACTGGGTAAACTTGCGCTTAGCTTAGTAAAATCATATTTGAATGATAGACTGCAGCAAGTTCAAATAAACGGTGTAAATTCATTGGGTTTACAAGTCAAAATGGGTGTACCACAGGGCTCGATTTTGGGTCCATTCCTCTTTTTAGTATATATAAATGATTTACCGCATTTACTGAAAAACCGACCACAAATGGTGTTATTTGCTGATGACACATCACTAATTTTTAAGGTAAACAGACATGCACAAGAGCTTGACGAAGTAAATAACGCTATGCTTAAGGTCCATAATTGGTTTACTGTAAATAATTTGGTATTAAATGAGAAGAAAACTAAATGCATAAGATTCGCGTTACCAAATGTTAGAAGTAGTGAATGTCATGTTGTACTGAATAGGGAGACACTAGAATTCGTCGAAAAAACGGTTTTCCTGGGGATCACGCTTGACTCAAAACTACAGTGGGGTCCTCACTTAACATCACTTGCAGGGCGGCTAAGTTCAGCCGCTTACGCTGTTTGGAAAATCCGCCAACTAACAGACGTGGATACCGCGAGACTGGTCTATTTTAGTTACTTTCATAGCATCATGTCTTACGGTATTTTGCTGTGGGGACGGGCTGCAGATATTAATTCTATCTTTATTCTGCAAAAGAGGGCTGTCAGAGCCATATATAACCTCCGCAGACGCGAATCTCTAAGGGAACTGTTTAAGAAAATTAACATCATGACGGTACCTTGTCAGTATATATATGAAAACATTATGTATGTTCGAAAAAATCGACATCTTTTTAGTAAGATAAGTGACAGGCATAATTTTAACACTAGAAATAGGAACAAATTAGATCAACCACGTTTTAGATTGTCTAAAGTGCACACTTCTTTTATGGGGTACTGTGTAAAATGTTATAATAAAATACCACTCGATATTCTTCAACTGAATGAGAAGAAATTTAAAACATGCATTAAACGCACACTATGTAGACAAGCATATTATAAGTTGGATGATTATATCGATGATAAAAATGCTTGGCTTAATGCTGGTCCTGCTCCACAGCCACTTGGGCTCACTAGTTAAAAAATTTAATGTTTGGAAGAGTTGCTTCCCCTTTTTATTTTTCTGACATTATGAACTTAATGTTTATTTTTTATTTAAACAAGTTTAATTGTTGAATGTTCCAATGGATAATGATTTTCTTTCTTTTTGGTAGTATCATTCTATTAATCTCTCAAATACATTGCATACTATAGTTTTGTATAATTAAGAAGCATTTTTTCAATTTTTGTGAATGTGAGTACCATGGAGCCGTATTTTATGTTATTAAGATGTTTGTTGACTTGAAAGAGCACGGCAGTTGAGAGTTTGTCATGCCCACTTAAATGTCTCGCTGATGGTGGCGAGTGTGTTGGATCATTCGGTTCCCTACAAAATGGTTGAGCTGGATGGTGCTGATCCACGCGTCATGTTCGTGAACGGGCGCCGTCAGTTGTGACTGGTCATCTCTTATCTGCCAGGGCTTATTTTTAATGTTATATTTTGAATTGTTTTAATTTTTTTATTGTTCATTGTTCTCACATATAGAAGCAACAAGAATAATGTACCCAGGATTGTGTAATTTTCTATATTTAAAAGAGTGTCCTTGGAGTTTCTTGCCCGTTCTTCTCCATGAAGATCTACGTTTTGGAACTGGGCAACTAGCTTCAACTTTCTGACTAACTGACCGACTATTTGACAATTCAAAAGTGCCTGTAAATGGTTTAATTGAAATAAATGCTTTGAGTTTGAGTTTGAGTTTGAGTCTTGGAGCCAATGTTGGGTGTTGGTGACAATATTTGGGATGAGTGTCGCAGATTTTTTAGGACAAAAACTGTTGTCTAGAGAAATCTTAAAAGTAAACGTTCTAATACTTTACACGTTTTCATAGTTTCAGTAAATGCTGAACGTTATGTATCTACCACGACACTTGTAATGTTTTAACTATGTTCTCTCAATTCCACAGTAGCTTTTATTAAAACACTTTTAACAATTTCAGCAAAGCTGACCTAAAGTCGTGCTTTTGTCAAACAGCCTACTTATAACATAAATACGAATCCATACGCCTCTCTTAAGTCTCTTAATTGATCTTTCAACCCTTAAAACCACTAATTAAAAAAACCCCATCAATTCCCCGATCATCATTCACACAAGTCACTCGTAGCTGTGTAAGTATGTAAATAATTTCTTAATTACGACTGATATAAATCTTCAGTCGAACTGATCGCGTTATTACTAGCTTAGTGGTTTTTCGACAGGCATTAATGAATATGCGAGCTTGATTAGACTATACTGTGGGTTATTAGTAGTGGGACTATGTTCGTGTGTTGTTGTAGGAATGTCTCGGCTAGAATAGGTTTAAAAGCATGATATCAGCGCACTAATGTTATTAATCAGTGATTTATCCGAAGGAGAAGATGGGCCTCATGTTCTGTATTTCCGGGGATTATAGGGATTTTTATGAGATAATTATATGCGTAGATAGCATAAAGGAGCATTCATTTCCAAAGCTTTTCCGTGCATTTGGAGGACTTTAAGTAAGCATACCTTTGGATGTTTATGACAACGCAAGTCAAATATCACTTCATATTCTTTTGCACTCACTCAATCAATCTGCCTAGCCTTTTCCCAACTATGTAGGGGTCGGCTACCAGTCTTACTGGATGCAGTTGAATATCAGTATTTTCAATTCTCAATTCTCAATTCTCAATTCTTTATTGCGTACCATAATGTATACAAGGTGGGAAAAACAGTTACATCAGTCTCAATTATGGACCCTGTCGGGCACAGCATAGATAAAAGTAGGAGAGAGGAGGAAGAACGCTTGTCATTTAATAAGTCAAACTATGAGTTTATATATGTATTTATTAAAAATATTAGTAATGTTGTAAACTAATTACTTTTAAAAATATTAATTACTTTTTATATATGTACTTACTTATTATTAATTTTATTTATTATGTCAGTAATTTATTTATTATTAGTTTTATCAAATTTAAGGTATTTAGTTATTATTATTTTTATTTACTACGTAAATAATTAATTATTATATTTTATTTTATTTAAAGTAACTTTAATTAATATTATTATCCTACAGGGGTAAGTCATTTATTTCATATTTATAATTTATCATCTAAGTATTCGCCTACACTATAATAGCATTTACTTTCAAGGAAGATTTTTAATTTATTAATAAATATATTATAATTATCTAAATTCTTAATTATTGCGGGTAACTTATTATAAATTTTTATGGACATGACAAACGTACTATCGGAGTGCATTTTTAATCGCGATAGTGGTAAGTTTAGTCTGTTTTTGTGTCTTAGAACAATTTTCTTTTGTATGTCCTCTCTTTTTGTAAAGAAATCTGGGTATTTACGTACGAACTTACAAACTTCAAATATATACAAGCATGGTAGGGACAAGATCTTTAGTTCCTGAAAGTGGGGTTTACAGCTATCAGTGACTTCAATATTTACTAAGATCCTAATTAGTTTTTTTTGTAATGTAAGTAACGTGGGCGCGTCAGTACTGTTTCCCCATAAGATGATACCATATGTGAGCCATGCGTGGGCATACGCGTAGTACGTTACTAATGCTGTTTTTAGGTCTGTGGTTTTTTTGATCTCGCGGAGGGCGTATGAAAATTTTGATATTTTTGATCTTACTTTCTGGATGTGAGACTTCCAATTTATGTGTGTGTCAATATCTAAGCCTAGTAGGGTGAATTTATCAACTACGTCTAATTTATTATTATTGAAGCTAAAGTTAATATATAATGGGGTTTTTTGACGAGGGTGAAATGAAATTATTTTAGTTTTATTGAAATTTATTTCTAGATTGTGTTCAGTCATCCAATTTATTGTAGAATCTAATATGGAGTTTAATTTATCATTTAAATTGGTGTTATTTTCGCATGAGGTAAGTATAGATATGTCATCCGCAAACAGGACACATTCTTCATTTATATTTTTTGGAAGGTCATTTACATACACCAGAAATAAGAAACACCCCATTACGCTTCCTTGCGGTATTGAGGCGGTGATTTGTTTGGTGTGGGATCTGATAAATTGTATTTCATTTGTACTATTGTTGCAATGTTCGATTTCAACTACTTGTTCCCTATTTTTCAAATAAGATACAAACCAGTCGTAACATTTTCCGCGGAGTCCTATACTATATATTTTATTTAATAATATTTCGAATTGTACTTTGTCGTATGCCTTCGTCATATCAAGCAAAAGTCCTATCGCGTACTTTTTATCATTGATGATATCAAGGGCTTTTTGAATGTATTTGTAAACGGCCAAGGTAGTGGAGCGGTTTTTTCGAAAACCGTTTTGGCAGTCATTAAATATATGATATTTTTCACAAAAAGCATATACACGATTGCACATGGCTTTTTCGAATATTTTGGAAGCTGTCGGTAAGAGGGCAATGGGGCGATAATTATTAGGGTCGGTTTTATTATTCTTTTTATGGATTGGTTTTATGAGGGCTTTTTTTAAAAGATTGGGAAAAGATCCTTCTTCAAATGATTGATTTAATAGTTTAAAGAATGGCAATGTTAATTCATCTGCACATTGCCTTAATAAGGTAGGTGGTAGTTCGTCAACGCCATGACTTTTTTTATTTTTTAAGTTTTTTATTAATGAATTGACCTCATAGGGATCAATTGGACTGAGAAAGATTGAGTTTTCTGTAGGGCATTCGACTGGAGAGAATCTTTTCGGTTTTCCGGTCGAGTTGTTTGTGGCCTCCCCGATAGAAGCGAAAAAAGTGTTAAATATGTTAGCTACCTCTTTGGGTTCAGAAGTCACACTATTTTTTGTTTGAAGGGTTATGTTAGATTTCTCACTTGCTATTTTTTTTATTTGTACGTTCATTTACTATGCTCCACATTGTCTTAACTTTATTATTAGATTTGGTCATTTTATTTTTGTAGTGTAGTTTTTTTGCTGTCGTTACTGTCTTCTTTAGAATTTTTTCATAGTTTTTGTAATGTCGAGTTAGTATAGGATTGTCTGTTTTAGTTGTTAGTATTTTTAATAATCTTTTATTTTTGCAAGATTTTTTTATGCCAACGGTAAGCCAGTATTTTTTATATTTTGGTTTTAACTTTAGTTTTTTTAATGGCATACATTGATTTAGAATGTCAATGAGGGTGCCACTAAAAGCCTCATAATTACTGTTCATATCTTTTCCAGTAGTAATGATATTATTCCAATTTAGTTCTTGTAATTTTGACTTGAATTTTAAAATATTTGTGTGATTGAAAAATCTTTTCTTTACATACCAGGTGATTCTTTTTGTTTGGTTGGGCAGGTGTAAATGTAAAATGGCACTATTATGGTCTGAAAAACCTAGTTCTTCAACAGTTGTGTACATATCTCTGAAATTAAAATTTGTAAATATTAAATCCAAGCATGTAGTTGTATTTGGCGTTACGCGTGTTGGGCTTTTTATGAATTGGGTAAATTTATATTCCTGCATTAAATTTATGAATTGATTTGATTTAACGTTATCTATTAGTATGTTTATGTTAAAGTCACCTCCTATAGTTACGTTTAGTTTAGAATATTTATCATTTATATATTTTAGAATTAGTTTTAGTTGTTGATAAAAAACTTCTTCCTCTCTTCTATTCCAATACATAGTTATAATTAATAAGTTTTCATTAGGTAATTCAGTAGCACATAACTCTAGTACATATTCTATAGATTTATCTGTTATATCACTTCTACGTATATAGTCTATATGTTCTTGAAGCAGAATACAGACACCGCCACCTGTACGGGTACTGCGACAGTATGATGAGGCAAATTTATAGCCGCTAATCTTTATTAGTTCTAGTTTTTCTTCCGAGAGCCAGGTTTCCGAGATACATATTGCTTTGTACGTAGAATTTTGGTTGATGAAAGCTTCAAGTAAGTGGTGTTTATTATTAAGACTTTGGAAATTCTGAAATAGTATTTTAAATGGTAGGTCTTTGTTTACGAAATGTATGACCAATTGATTCATTCGGTATATCTATCTGGTGGGATTTGTTAGTGATGCTCATCGTTCTCGTATCGCTTTCCTGGTAAGTTGAATCTTCATGTTGAGGTTTCGTGTTATGATATTTTTTGTTAACCGATTTTCCATCTATGTATAGTTGGTTGTTTCTTATTATTGCGTGATGTCCGTTTTGTCTAGCCTTAAATAAATATTCTCTCAATTCAGCCCTTTCCTTTCGTGATTTCGCGTCTAGAAACTCTGAAACACCTAGTCCAGTTCCCTGGAAACATTGGAAGCTGCTGACAATATACCTGGTCATTCTTTTACTGAGCAATTCTATTACGAGCGGTCTATTCTTTGTGCCTTTTCTTCCTACTCGATACATGTTTTCTATTATATTTTACATAGAGCGACTGCCTGTCTGATCTCCACAACCCAGTAACTGGTTAATACGATATCCCTTGGTAAGACTGGTTGTTATACTTTCGGGCTTCTGACGACCCGTAAGGACTGTCAAATATCCACGAATGACAGCCGGGACCAACGCAACGGCTTAACGTGCTTTCCGAGGTACGGAAAGGTCTCGGTATGTAAATATGGTCACCCATCCACGGACCAACCCCGGCAAGCGCAGCTTAACCTGATGGATCGACCCTTGGGTTATTACTTAGCCACGAGGTCCTTTCTATTTCTTTCTAACCTTTTGCAGAAATAGTCTGTAAAAGAATTGCTAGAAATCCTGAATAAGTTGCTACAAAAGCTTTTTCTCAATCTGAGCTTAGGCTCACCAAATCGGTAATCATTGATTTGGCTTCGATGAATGTGCGAAGTTATATCTTGGAATATATATTTCTCACCTTCATCGCTTCGGCTATTAAGTATGGGTTTTGAATCTTATAAAGCTCCTATTGTTATAGCAAACTTAAGTAATATCCCGAATTCCCGATTGATCTTTATATAGTTGGTCCTCCTAGTTCCGTGCGATCATTACAGCGGGCGACGCATGGAGCGTTAACTAGTTATGCGCATCGCGCTTACGTCATCCATCACCGTCCGTCGATATTATACTGCTTTGTTTGATGCTGAAGTATTTCTAATTATTTACTCACCGGATCCCATGAATACAATAGATATGGAAAGTTTTCACGAATTGTTGATGATCCCTGATACACTTCCTTTTGGTCCTTATGGAACCATTAGTTTAGACAAAATGACAGATTTTAGATCGTGCATGATTTTTTGGTCCTAGGGCCCAAGCCAGATTGTCAATGAGCTATAGTCCTAATTCTCAGTTTTCGTTCAACTCTTTGGGATCTGAAATATCACTGACAGCAACACATTCTTAATTATAGGCTTAGGTAACATAAGCACATGAAGCCATAAACAATTCTCTATTATGCAATCTGCCAGGCCTAATACAAAATTGTCAACAACTTTTCAAAGACCGCAGATATGCATATCCTTTGGAGCACATTCATCAATTACAATACTACTATGAGTGCGTGCGAAGACCATATTTATTACCTGGGCGAGGGGACAGGGGGGTAAGCAGGGGTAATTAAAACCGGGTTGCATGCGGCTCGACTCACCCTTCCGACATGGCTTCCTTTACGAGAAGTTCAGTGTTCAGCCGGACAGCCGCAGGTAACTGTTGCATTGGAAATATGCTTTTATTTCTATTTATCATATAGAGGAAACGCGCTTGACTTGGCGTTTGCAAATGAAGCTTGACGGTATTTTTCATGTTCAAGGGAATGGTTTTTTTTTTGTTGGGTTTAGTGAAGTGATGGTGGTAGGTGGTCTTTGGAGAATTAAAATTGAGCCAGTAGAATTCAAGTATTGTAAAGTTAACTGTCATGTTGTCCTCGTTGTCGTATGAACATTATATTTCAGTTAGTATAATTTAGTACATTGCATAATTTTGTACTTAAGAGTCTTTAGGTCTATTAAATTCAGAAGATGACAAGATCATCCTTTTATTCATCAGACGGCTCCATTGTTTATCAGACGACAGGCTTATAAATTTTCTCTTGGACCGACTTTTTAAACGCCATAAAAAATCTACGTAAATCTGCCGACAAACAAGTACTCAACCAAAAACAGAGCAAAACTGACCAAATCCCAATGAAACCCGACCCGATTGACACTCATTATTGTCTTCAACCACACAGAAACCTAACCCAATTTGCGTGCAACTGGTTCAATGCAAGAAAAACGGTGCGCCTGCGCAGCGTGTATAATTTAGCGCCATAAAGGATCCCGCGTGATGACAGCGCAGACATAGCGAACCGCGAAAATTACCAATTTTATGATCCGAAATTACATATAGACCTTATTGTGGTACACCTAGAAATTGGTCCTTCGGTCCGAATTTGGACCTTATAGGATGGTAATAAGAGTAAGAAGGTGCTGTAGTGATGGTAAAGAGGCTTGCCGGAGTGCGTTCGTGTCATGAAACCGTTGACTGATTGCTTTTGATTGACGGCCACTCTTGTTTGTCTGTTTGTACGTCTGGTGTCAGATTACTATATCGATTACACCAAGCTTTATGCACTCTTACATATTTTATTGGATCATTTTAAATTGGATGTAAGTGTAGGTGTTAGGGTGACCATTAAGATTTGAACCAGGGAAGTGAGTTTACGAGGTTGTAAAACACAACCTACGTAGTTTTATTTATATTTTATTGGTTTTGTGGGTGTTGTGTTTATTTATTGGCAAAAATAAGACGATAATAGTTTGAGTGTCTTATCCTAATAATGTTGATCTGTATTGAGAAAATAAATTGTGGGTAAGTTTATATACATGTAGTACATAATATATATGAACTTACGTACTTACTTGTTTTAAGAACTGGTTAAGTACAAAACTATACTAACCTAGGTTTTAAGAACTTTTGCAGAGATACATACAGTAACATGTTTTTTTGTATAGTTATTGAATCCAGTCTGTATCGATGCGAAATTTAGCGCTCAGGGGCAAAGGTAGCGGTGTATAGCTTTAGTGTTTCCTATTACATAACCTATGTTTTAGCGTTTTTTGATGCAAAATTCTTGTCGCCATATACACTGAAATACAAATGAACATGTATGTATGTTGTATTTATACAAAGGCAATGCTCATTTCTATAGAAATCTCTTCCAGCATACCTGCGATAGGAAAGCGGATAAAAAGAGACATAGACAACGTGTGTACCTAACAGTAGAAGAAAAAACAAAATACATAAATAAAAAAACAATTCAATAATTTAAATATAGTAGTACATACATAGTTCTAAAATAAATATCACTACAAAATATATAATAAGTGATTTTTCAAAGGGTATTTCCATGATAAACAATTTTTTAGTAATAAAAAAATCTTGTTTAACCATTTTAATTACATTTGAAATCTGTCCTTCTGTACGAAAATGAGATTTTTGGTCAGTTTCCTTAGGAAATATGCTGTTTGTAATGGATTTTGGACTAAAGGCTAGTTTTTAACATGACAGTGATGATGGCATTCGTACATTCTTTTCTAGCAAAAATGGAAATAAGCCCTTTTGAAAAATCACTCCTTTGTAATTTAAAATAACTATGCAATTATAACGAAGTGGAAAAATAGTGTATGTTATATTATTATTAGAGAAGAGGTATCTATGGTCAAGACTAACTATCAAGCTCTGTGGCTTGAGTGGTTGACAGTTTGACTCTTCTCTTGTTTCGGTGTTAGTCACTTAGAAAGGACCTTATTGATCTGTGGTAGAAACATATATTTTAAATGATTATAGTATCTAGTAGAACTTATATATACATATACCTCTTGCTTGCCAATCAGACAACCAAACCTTTTGGCGGCTAATGTCTCTTCAAAATATATGATACCTTTTTTCATTGTTTTTAATTAATTAATGAGAAGAATAATGAACTAACAATAATAAATAAAGTATAGCTCATGATGTTACGTTCATCTTGAGCTAAAGTTAAGTGCAGTCGCCAATGTCGAGTTTGATAGATTACTTCGATGCCCAGCATGTCTCTAGTACTTCGCCCGAAGGCTGTATTTTGACACTAAAGTATATTTGCAAGGCGTAGCAGGCTGATGGTGTGGACGAATATGTTGTCTGAAATTCTCAGAGATCTTGTATTAAAATGTGTTGACATCATTTTTACGAAGCCTATGAATATGAATCTTTTCAAAATTCAAAATCTTATCCAGGAATATTGACAGACTTATGATGGCTATATTTATATCATTGTCGCCATAATATAGGGCCCATAGATTGCTGTGTAATTTTTAACCTGTAATTTTTATTCAAATTAGGGCACAAAACTGCATCGCAACCGTAGATTTTTGTAATGCGATGCGAATTCGCAGTTTTAGGTGGGAGTCCTAAGTACTTTCGAACGTTACCTGGAATCCTGGTACTTTATCTGGTTTGTGCTCCGATAATTTCAAGTTAGTGAAGAAAGTTAATATGTAGGTAGACGATTGGGATTCCATAACGTCACTTTTACTCGATGTTTCTCTTACTGCCTGACCAATTATTTGCCACATATTTGCCCATTGTTGTGGTCCTTTCTTACTTAGATAAGAGGAACATACCTTAAACTTCGTAATTTTTATCATTATTTAAATTATTTTCATTTTGTTTGCTGCGTGCTCGCAAACATTATGCATACCATATAATCCAAATGACATTGCCAGTATTTATTTAACCAAACATTCTATTCCCTCTCACAACGAACAAAAGGACCAACAGACAAAAAAAAAAAGATTTACGCGAGTTCATTAACCTCTAACCCTCAAACGCGGGGCGATCAAATGTTGCCAACACGTCAAGAATCAACATAAACTGTGTTCGTTATTGTAAGATCCGATTTTTAAAACTTATCATACATATTAAAATTTATGATGATAATAATCGTGTGTATATTTAGCTGTGGAGCTACTCAGCGGGAGACGGATAAAGATGACGGTTTATTGTAAGGTTTGACGTTAGGGATCGCGTTTGTGATGATGATGATGGCAACACTATGTGGTTGAGCTTCAAAAACTATTATTTTCTGTTTTTATTTACATAGGTTATTCTATGTAAATAAAAAGGAAAATAATAGCTTACATTTTTATTTTGATGGTGCTTCAAAAATAAAGGCAAGTTAGATTTTTGTTTAAAGAATCGGTACAACTATTTAAACTTTTTCTTTTGCGAAAGACTGGCAGAGGACTCAAAATTGTTTAAGGAATGTTGCATCAGGTGACAGGTTAAGGAACCAACACTATCTAGTAGGTACCTAACTACCGAGCCACCTACCAGGTAGGTGCTAAGTACCTACATAATAATTATAACAAGATTTTGGATTGTGGATATAATTTTAATAATTCGTATTAAATCTCCAAAATAATTCATCGTATCTTAATAATTGTATTAAAATGCCATGCATGAACTTCAAACTTAAGTGATTTAAGATTCATAAAGATGTTTATATTTATGTTTCTATTCAGACATGGACATAATTTGTATACTTATTTTATGAAATTATGACAGTTGCTGTAAAGTTGTTTAAAAAAGTCAATAAATAATTGTATTCTATTTTATTTAGTTGCATGTTATCGATTTACATAAATATAAGTACTTACATAAGTTGTGAAGGTAATCTAAAGTTTACTTGGAATGCAATACTTAGTAGTTGATAAGTAAATAAAGAGTTGATATATTATATTTTAAATGTATGGTTTTCTGAATACATGTTTATCGAAAGTATGCTACTTATTTAAATATTACTTTGTATGGAGGGAGATACAAAGTAGCAAATGTCCATTTAAATATTTTTCTTCGTTGTTTACCTACCTACTTAGTTTTAAAAATATGCATAAGTATATTTTTGCCATATTGCATTATCGGATAAAAACACTACCTACTTATATTTTATGTCAAAATACCATTTGACACTAAGTACCTACATGCTATAGATGCTGCATGCTATGTGTTTACTGACATGCTGGCCTGCATTTTTGTAATGAATAAACACAGGAAAAATACGTTTGTTTTAAAAGAAAATACAGTTCCTGTTTTATGGCAATGAGCTAAGATGATGTCCCAAATAGCTTAAATATAGAAATAGAGTTCCTACCTACTAAGGTATAATTTGAGACTTGTTTACCTAAGTACCTGTATCCTCGGAGTTCTCGGACCGAAGGACCAATATCACATCAAGTAAAAAGCAACTCAATAAAAACCTCACACTTGACTTCTTAAGTTTATCAGAACTTCGTCAAAATCGTTCGTAAAAACCGAAAATAGCCACATCTCTGTTTAATAAGCGAACTTAAACGCGAATAAAATTATATTGACGAAAAAAAATCGGATTTTTACGATTCTGATCGTAAAATTACGCGTGTTGCGGTTATTATTGAAATGTTAAGTTGTTTTCGATTTCCGGCCTTATTTCTATACAGGTAAAGTGCTATGTGGAGGAACGTGGAGCTATGTAAAAGTAGCCGGTAATGTTATGTGAGAACATAATGGAAATATTAGATTTTTATGGTGTAACGTGTTTTAGGAAAGAACACTGAATGTGCAAACTTTTTTTATTATTATTACGTGCATCTAATGAATCTTCTTAGTACCTGAATAATATTGAAGACCGTTTGATGAACTTTTACACCCTCCTGAACAAATTTAACTTTGAAATGATTTCCTAAATAAAAATAAATAATATAAGATACAAAAAAAAAATATTGTTGGTAGGTACTTACATTTAATATCCGTTTAGTTTTAATTTTTTATTAACTAAATTGAAATACACCAGCTTTATTATTTATTAAAAATACACCAAAAAAGGCAAAGAAATACGATAAATAAAACATTTAGTCGCTGGTGAAAACAGTAGTACCTACCTACTACATAGCTACCTACCTAATATTGAAATAAAGAAGGTAAAATTCAAGAAAAAACTCTTTTTATTACTAAGTAATTTCTCCTTTCTGCAACAAGTATTAATTAAGCAGTGAAAATGATAATTTATTTTGTGAACTGAAACTCGGCAGATCATTACCAGTTAAATTATAGTGAGAATAAAATATTAAGCAAACAAAAGGATCAATAATTACCACTCAACAATTGACTATAACTATTCAAACATCAATTAACGAAATTAAAATAACATTATTTTAAATATAATTAATCAAAAATGATAATTAAAATAATTATTTTAATAAAATGTAGCATATTAAGTAACTTAGGTATACAATCGTAACGAAAGTGAGTTAGCAGCGGGCAAAAAGGTAAAAAGGCGGCGCGGTGAGGTGGGCGGGGGGCGGGGGGCGGGGCCTAGTCGCCGCGCCCCGCGAGCGGGACGGCGACACTGCACGCGCGCCCGCCTGCACGGTGCAAGGTCACGTCAGATCCACTGACTTTTTGCAATGTTTTGACAAGTTCATATTTTTTAAAGTTGGATTTTTTTCAGCTTTATTTAGATTTTATTTTTATTTTCTTCCGGGAAATTGAAGTATTTCTCGTTTAAATTTAGTTTTCACAGATAGTTTTGTTTGGAAACTTAATTAATTACGTTAATTAAAGTTTAAAATTGTACTTTAAATAATATTTTTGTTTTGTAAGTGGCTTAGTAAAGAAGCAGGTGATATTTAACGAAAATAATAGAGTTTTAAGTAAATTCGAAATACAAATAAATTTAGAACTGTTTAAACTAAAGTCAAACCTTAATTCAATACCGACATAGTATCTACAATAAGTAACCATTTTAATTTACAAGATCAATCACAATAAGAATGCAGTAGGTTGCAAAAAAGCAGTTGCATCTTATCACGGCTGGACGTTTGATTGAGTGCGCTAGTTCTGTTCGGCGCCGCGTGGCGCTGTCGTCGGCTGGCGTCCGCTCCGCGCGTCATTCCGGCCGCGGCGCGCGACGCAACCGCATCGCCACCCGCGCTCGCTCTCGCCCGCGTAAACACGCCACGATACACGCGCAAACGATCCAATGACATGTTCACGTGCTGTGCCAAATATTGTGTCCAGTTAACTTAGTGCCAGTTATTTGTGTGAAGTGACCCGCGCTGTGCGATTCCAGTAAGCATTTCCAACGTATTTGCTCGACCGACACCGTCGCAGCCCATCTGTTCAAATACGGCTGATTTGTTTAAGTTTACTATTGATGGATTGGAAAGAGGTTCAACGACATCGTACTTAGTGTTTGATGTGCTGAGGAATTCGTTTCACGTATTTCGAAAACAAATAGAAGTTTAAAAAACAATGGTTATATGAGAGGGTCTCGAGTGGCATTGCTTGCTTAGGTGCTCGTTGTGACAGGTGGAGCGGTGTTCTTATTGTCTATCAAATAAGAATATTCATTGGAAAACGAAGGTGAGCATACTTTTAGTATACATGACAAACAAATGCTAACTCTATATTTAAATTTTTATCGCTTTTTAACAATATTTCACGCATTTTAAACTGCTTCTTTGAAGAACATGTATCGAATTTTGTATATTTAGATGAAGTAGATAGTTTAGTGTAGTACTGTTAAGTTTCACAATGCGTGGTGGGCACTGAAAACTTTGTGACGGCTGCTGAATTCAGTGAGGATGCGGCGACGGCCCGCGGCGGTACTGTGCCGGGCGTTTGCTGATAAAATATACTGTAACAAAGGAATAACTACATCAAAATTCTATAAAGTGTTACATAAACACTTTTCACTGTGAATAGCCATGTTTTTTTATTATGTTGAAAAGCTTAGTTGTTAAATAGTTATGGAAAGAGTTTCAAGTGACTGGACAGTGCCGAATAAAGTTCGCGAAAAGTTTTTGAAAACATTCGGACTTTTAAATGATTAACAACGCTGGTAATTGTTTACCTAAGAAAATGTTATGTTAGAGAATTTACAAAAAATGATTCAATTGAGGATCCAAAGCGATAGAAAACTTTAGACAATGGCTGTATTAATGGTCAACAAGATTTCGATACCACGGAAATTATAAAAATAATAATTGAGAAAAATTATCGAAATTAGTTAATGGTAAACTGTAGTAATTTCAATATAGGTTTCAATTTGAATTATATTTGCTATTGTCAGGATCTTACTAATGAAATAAATAACACTTGATGATTTAAGGAAATAAGATAATGATACGAAAAGCTGTACCAAACCCTGAATGCTGCATCAAAACGTTCCCGGAGTCAAGTTACCCTTCATACAAGTTACATAACTTGAAGAAAACTTCTGCATTAGTTTTGCATCTATTAATCCTTCAAAAGAACAGAAAAAGTAGCAAACCACAAAAGAAACGTCCAATATTTTTGCATCCACTGGCGTCCTTTTCCACAGTCCGCCATCTTTATTTTTGTAAAGCAATGCACACAGTCGTCATTTTAAATAGTCGAGTGGCGCGCGCCCCAAGCGTCTGCAACGCGTCTATGCTGGGAGCGAAGGGGGAGGGGGGCAAGCATGCGGGGCAGGGGCGGAGCGCTAGAGCGGGACGCAGCATCATAAACATTGTGTACATAAAGACGTTTTGGAAAACGCAATATGCCTAGTGCAAAATTTGTTTGGAAGGAATGTGATGAGGAGTTCGTCAGATTTATATAGCAGTATTTTTCAACTAGTCCTGTACGTTACTAAGGTACTCTCACATTTACTTTAACTAGGTACTTAATGAAAATTATGAAGTAATTAATTAAAAATGAAATGTGTTTGTTGTGTTGTGTGTTAATGTTTCAATTATTTTATATATTTGAGTAACTACAAAAACCACTAAGTGCCTGTCATGCGGGTATTTAAATATTCTATTGACGATACAATTCTCTGAAGTAAGAAATTTAAATTTAGTGCAATATAAGTACGTAATTGGCTTTATTATAGAGCAATTATTCAAGAATTTTACTATTAAAGATAAACGTCCGACCAGCATTTTACTCTTTTGTTTTAAAATAATAACAAAAAAATCATGGGCAATTTATTTATAATTGTGGTGTACCTACCCAGTTCTATAAGTATGAAAGGTCTTTGTAAAACCAAAAATGTAAGTAGGTACTTAGTCTTTATGGCACCAAGTACTTAATACAATATAGTACTGAGTGGTGTGGTGGTAATTCCAAATAAAAAACATTTTTGCTAGGCAAGTAATTTTCTTTTAATAAAAGTGCTTTTACCGGTCCCTATTAGTACTAGCATAACTGCTTCTTACCCTGTCCTTGGCGAACAGGTCAACAACTTAGGAAAAGTGAAAAAGTGGTCCTTCGATACGCATTGCTAAAAAACCTGTCGCATTTGTTACTTACCATGGTAACATTCTCCATTGCGTTACAGTAAATATTACTGACATAATTAATTAATAAAAAATCATTATAAGTTGTGTCTCTTCTCTGTATAAGAAGAGGCTCTGCAATGGGACAATAATAGGCTGCTATTATATTGTCTAACTATCCGGTTTGGATTTGTGCCCGGTTGATGGCAATAGGCTCGCCCCTTTTACATGGGACTTGGATGTAAGTACAGTAAGTAGGTACACCTCTGCCTAACCCTTCGGGGGATACAGGCGTGATGTTTTGTTACGTATAACTATAAAAAAACAATTGTATTACTTACCAATTTTACTCAGAAAAAACAAATTGCAATAAATATTCAAATAACAAAACAATAAGACGTAACGATTGACGCAAATGCAGTATTACCTGACAATCAAATGTCATAAATAACAATACAATAGAAGTCAATAATAAAGCTTTATTGCTAATGTCGCAATCACGAATGACATTGATTGAAAACGAAGCAATTTTTAATTATGATATGCATAATGGAAAATTTATGGGCAAGTTGCATTTGCATTGTTTGTCTTCATTATTTTTATTGGTAAATAATCTTTTAATACTATTTCATAAGCTGTTAAGCTGTCATTTTATTAAACATTGGATAACAGTTTGCTCTACCTATTTATTATTATTTTATAAGTATTACTAACGAAAGAAGAAGGAAAGGGAATTAATCTGTTCAAAAATTTATTTAAATTTCTACTGCACGTTTTGTATTTGAATAATTAAATTAACAATTGTTTTGGTCTATTGTGTTTGACAGGAGACATAAACAGAATAATTTATGAAACAATTTCTTCTCCTAATATTTTGGTTATATTAGAGAATGTTAAATGCTGTTAGTGTTAGAAGAATGTTTGAATTGCAATTGTTAGAAGAATGTTTTATCAATACTTAAAATAAATAAACAAGCAATAAGTACCTGTTTTGAAGCTTGTACTACCAAAATTTTTCTTTGCCCACTTGTTTAATATTCTCAACTAATTTCCAAATAAAAACCTATATAACTATTGATTCCTATCTTAAATATTCCCGCCACGAAACCTATCAGTTATGGATATAATATTAAACAATTTGAACCCGACATTTTGAATACGACAAGTTAAAATTTATAGATGCCATGTGACGCGACATCTGCTAGATCTTCCATAACTTTGACTTGTTTATGGTCGTGAATATATTATATTTATGGATCATATTTTAGGGATTCAATTATAATAATAATCTTTTTTTTTTGTTTGATTAATATATGGTATAAAGTTTGTTTTGAGAATGAAGTACCTCAACAAAGAAAATCAATTTAATTAATTCTGAATGATTTTCAAAACGGACCAATTTGTGGTCCTTGACTTGACCAAAACTCTTTACATGAAAATATTGTTAATAAAAGTGTTTCAGGGGGGACAACAAACACTATTATTTACCCAAAGAATGTTATTTGTAATAGGTATTTAATACGACAAGCTACTATTGCAATTGATTGTATTTTTTACTCCATTAACTAAATATGTCGGTTGTATCCCACATGGCTTGAGAAATATAACCAATTTCCTACAATATTACCTGCAGGACATCTGTTGCAAGTATATTTTAACTGCAATTTTATTTACCGGGTCCATCGCTCATACTATATTCAGAATATTAAAACCATCATCCAAGAAAATAAGTAGGTAGATAGTACCTACATGTCAATAAAAGTAATTTATTAAGTAGTATTCATTCTTTGTATTGATAATATGAAACCCCGCAAAAGTTGTTTATTAGTATTTCTTTGCCTTTAGACATTTCAATTCTTCTTAGCACAGACTATGTATTAAATATATATTAACAGATCATAAAATATGCCTATTAGGTAACTGCTCCCACTTTGTTGTTACTACTTTCATAGGTTCACAATTGCCTTTTCTTGTTTTTCCTACTTCAAAAAAAATTAATCTATTTCTAAATATTTTATTTCACACCTCACTTATGAAACATCAGAAAGTGCACGATTCTCATTGGCATTTTCCTATGGAGAAAAGCCGGCCAGAGTTTGTAAGAACAGAAAAATTTCAAATTGTACAAGCATTATCGCAAATGACAGTTAATCGTGTCGTGGTAGTTGCAGGAATTACATGAGACCGATTTCTGTTGAATAATACAATCCACACTTTGTAAAAAAAGAATATCTGTTTTTAAGATATTGTGTAAACATTGCCTTAGGTTCAACTTGGAAAAGACAGCAAAAAAAAAAATCAAGACATTAATTAATTTATTGGCTTGGTAATAAGAGGCGCACTGGTCAATCGATGATTAAGGCTACGCTTGCAGAGGTCCATCCGTGGATCGGTGACAATTGGCGACCAGTGACCATCCATTACATACACTCACATATACTCCGTGCTTCGAAAAGCCCGTCAAGCCGTTGGTCCCGGCTATCATGCAGATTTTTGACAGTCGTTACGGGTTGTCAAGAACCCGTCTGACAGCCATTCTTACCAAGGGGTATCGTGTTACCCAGTAACAGGGTTGTGGAGGTCAGATAGGCGGTCGCTTCATGTAAAATACTGGTAATCAGCTGCATCCGGTTAGAATGGAAACCGACCCAACATAGTTGGGAAAAGGCTCGGCGGATGATGATGAGATAACAGTTAATCGTGCCGTGGTAGCTGTATAGGAATGACATTTGACGGATTCATTTTAAATAATCACACGACTCTCTGCAATAAAAGGATATCTGTTGCAAGACACTAAACACAAAATTCATATAACTACAGTATTTGTCGGTTTCAATCATAACCAGATCTATTTTACCTCGGAGTATCAATTCTCTATTACCTCAATTTCATATCATCTGTAGTGTCACATTCAACACTGGTCCCAAGTGTTCTACACCTACCTACGCCTACGCTACACCTCAGATGATCTCAACGAGCCAATAGACTACAACACAATAGACAAATTAATATCCTTACGTACCAGTGACATGATTTGAAGATGATACTGTCATAAATCATGTTCTTTGTATTATTCTAAACATTTTGTATTATTTAAATTATTTTGTTTTGGTTTTTACAAATGACTCTAACCGGCTACGCTATGATTACTTAGGTAATATTTACAGCATTGTAATTAATAAAACGTTACTATCTGTATCAGCATGTTTTTGTACTCACCCTATCTATATTTCCAACTTGGACTTCAAAATCAATAAAAGAAGAAAAATAATTTCTTTTGTTTTTTTTTATTGAAACTGAAGTCAGTCAAGAAGAAGCTTTGTAAACTGACCATTATATTTTTTCTGAGAACTTCCTTTAAACCAATAACCTAATGATGAATGAGCAAAGAGAAATTACCTATTTGAGACCTGAATTTCATAAAAAAAACACCTTAACACCAAGCAAATCCAAATCTGTATCGGGACGTGGCTGAGATTAGGTTATAGAAACCGAAATTATTGTTTATTTTTGTGAATGAATTAATTCCTTTACATTGTCCTATCCACTGCTCTTTTTATTCCAACTTTTCTGCTGATCAATATTTCTTTTTAAATAAACAGCACTGCATACTTCAGTACTTCACTTTCAGTACTTTTAATACCCAGTGGTACTTACTTAAATTTTTCATCATATTTTCTGTGTGTAAGTGCACAAATTAAATAGTAAATAACATTACATAACATCACGCCTTGTTTTTCCGAAGAGTTAGGCAGGGGTACTACACCCACATTTCGCCAGTTATGTTTCAGTCCCATGTAATAGGGGGCGAGCCTATTCCCATCAACTGGGCACAAATTCAGACACCGGGCTGTTTTTTATGGAAACACCCAATACCACTTTGCCCGACCCAATCCTGGACCCGAGTCCCGGTCAAGACCCGGTCCTGGGTGGGAATCGAACCCAGGACCTCATGCTCAGCAGTAACGCTTGCGACCACCAGACCAACGAGGAAGTTAAATTGAATAAACATTTCATAAAGGAAGCAAGCAGGTTATGGGGAAAGTAAGCTGTCTCTTTTAGCAAGGTTTATTTTCCCATAACCTGCTTAATACCCTGCTTGAGTTTTAATACTATCTCAAGGACTATGGCAATAAAATTACAAACGTAGATTTTCTTTCATAATTATTTTTACTTTTGTTACCACTTCCTAAGAAGCCACAGTTCTTATATTTTTTTCTAGTCATGCTTTTCAAGAATCAGCCATTTTGTTTAAATAACAGCTTTATTATATTATTAATTAGATGAAACTCAAACTATGGTCATGGTATTAAAACATGATTACTACTACTACTACCATAGATTCAACTTATAATTTGCTACCTAAGTAGTCCACTAGTTTCCATGTAAACTTTATTGGACCCGTAAGTGTTACTAAACGGTACATTATTATGTAGTGTAGTATTATTTGTAACATAGGTGCAACAAGTTACCATAGACTTTAGCTTCAAGCGGTACCGGTATCAAGTACATTGTACCTGGTACACAGTACCTACCTACCGCACGGCTAATCCTACGATGTACACTTTGATACTTTTAACCGTAGCCACTACTTCTAGAGCGTATTAGTAATAATATGACTAGAATTAAAATAGTTAATTGACGTCACTTTGCGAAAAACCATTATAAAATAAAATAGACGACGTATATTTAGTAACCTAATCCGCTTAACTGTTCTTAAAGAGTCATAAAGAACCCCGTAAGAAATAGAAAATTATTATAAAAACAAAAATATGTAGAAATAAATTAAAAAATTACAAAAGGTCATCAAAGTCGATGCATACCTATCTATTGCTTTCGACTGGTCGATTCCTGAATTTTATCCTATTTACATGAAAAACTTTTTCCAATATAAACAAAGAAAATTCAATAGAGTGAATTCATAGTTCGGTCTTTTTTCATATAACATATACGGTTGAATATTGAAATTTGCTAATAGGCAATAACAAGATCCAAAGTTAAGCACGCCCCATTGTGTTTGTTAATTAATAAATCGCCTAAAACAACCTCGTTCTGTTCTGGAAAAACAGATGCTAAAACAAATTGATAATTAAAGAGGCGTTACTCCTATTCCAGCTATTTGCATATACCACCGAGTGATATCGAACCGATTGGCCTGACGACTTGAAAGTCATTTAAGATCAAATATAATAAAAAATGTAAATTTGCCAAGGTGTCGCCACAAAACAAATATTCGAACATCCGTCTATAGTCGATGCGTGACTGATTTAATGACAGACTGGCAATTAGCTGCCAAGATGGCCGCCTGCGCCCGCGCACCCAATGTCAATAACGCCATAAATCATCCGCCATATTTATTTCGAATGGTTAAGTAATATTTATTTTTATTCGCGTTATTGGTACTAGTTCCTCAGACTGGTCCCATTATTTATGTATTGATGTACCATTATTTATAAAAATAGTTTTTTGGATTCCGTCATTAAAATTTACGTCGGCTGTAGCTCCGATCAATGCGTTAACTGAAGCACGATACATAAATAACATACAAACAGTCCCACGGTTTGATAATCAAGAATGTATTAACAGATACGTTTTATGTATCCCACTACGATTATTAACATCGATACGAGGTTTCTCGATACCCTAATAATTTATATTACGTTATTTATATTATTTTTATGACATCCATCTACTAAAGTAGTGATTGAAATTAGAATTTGTATTAATAATCAGTTTTGTTGCTAAGCTCTTACTAATTCTTTCTTATTACCTAAATGATCTCAATATACATAAATTCTGACAGCTTTTTAGCCGTTTCCTAAATTCGTTTGATGGTTATTATAGCAATGATAAATTAGAAGAATTTTATGTCACATTAACTAATTTACGTTTCTTTGAATATCGATTAATTTAGCAGTCGTTTTTGGCAATCAATTTTATGAGTACTAAAATAAAAATGTTTATTCATCTGATTGATCAGGCAAAAATGAAAAAAACATTAACCCTTGAATGCGAAAAGTCAATCAACCAATCAATCAGCCGTCACGCGGCCTCAAGCCGCAACACTTATTTAACTCATTTGACATTTAAAAATACCCGAGTGTACTGGTGCCGTGGTGCCGGTCGCATCCTGCCGAGTCTCTTTTTGTGTATGCCCAAAAATGTCCGTCAGACGTCTATTAACATAAATACGACATTAAACTGGAGTTAATTGACACATTTCACGATTTATAAGATAAGTTACCTAGATGTGAAATCACTAGGAATTTTAGTGGGGCGATAAATAAAACCCGTTTTTTTCTAATGGCCGCTGTCAAATTGGGTGTAGGCAAGGAGTTACAGTAGTAGTATGCTTTCCAACAGACTGATGTATTGATTTCGTGACTAGATCAGCGCCGGAGAGATGCATGTTCGTTTATGTAAAAGAGACATTACTATGAATATATATATTTTCTTAAGCAAGAAAAATGTTTGACTCTGCGTGTATCAGATTTGGACTCATTCAAAGATTAGATGAAATATTGCCGAAAATTTACATGAGTACTCCTGTTAAAGAAACGAAATACGGAGAGATACGTTCATGTTTGTTTTGGCTTATCTTATAAATCACATTATCTCAAATCACTGAAGATCAGGAGCTTGACTGACAACTGACAAGTGAGAATGTGACTGATAGAGATAACAACAATGATGAACTGAAAATAAGGAGCGTGTAAACAGAGATGAGATAAAAACTGTTGCTGAAAAATAGAGATGGGTCAAATATAATCTTGTCATGAAAAATCTGCACTGTATTATTTTACAGAAAATATTTTATATCGATTATACTGTATGGCGATAACTCTATCTAATCTAGTAAAACTGGTGTAGGTATTTCGGACAGGACAAAGAAGGCATGTACGAAACTCATTCATAACAACTATACAAATAATAGAAATAGCATCAAATTTAAGAATCATCGATGAAGATTGAATCATGTCATCGGTCCAGTTGCAAAGTTTCCTATCAGCTATGAAATTATTGTCCAAACAACTGCTCCAATATTTGTAAAAACGTATTAATCTTTCACACATCAAGGCTGAATGAGATCCAGGCCGTCTTTGATCCACCATCGCCGTACCAATCATCGAAATATCGAGAACGTGTCTAAAATGTTACACAATCGGAACAAAAAATGTTTCTCAATCAGAATTAGCGCGATCAGGAACTTACAGTAGAAAAAAGAAGCTTCGATGCGGCAGCAGCGCGCGATTGTGGGCGCGGGAAAAAAAACATGGCGTCCACATTTGCATCCGCACCCATCAAAGTCATCTCACGCACAAAATTGCTCCTTAAGCACAGCTCATATGAAACTAACGCCGCTCTCCTGATTCCTGTAGATATTTTTGTATTACGACTTTGATCTCGATGGCTCGTAAATTCGTTCAATAATGTTTGTTGAATCGGATCATCTGTTTAAGAATGGCAAGTAAATGTTTGTTTTCTATCATCCGCCGGCCAAATGTTGTTCGATTTCGCTAGTTAGCGTTGTTTTGACAGTCTCAATCGTTGCAAAGCGGTAATAATGCTGTCTTCACTTCATTCACGGCTCTGTGTGGGCATGAACGTATCCATAGGCATACGGAATGGTTTTTTTTAATGAGAATATGATTTAAATGAGTCGTATCATGTTTGATTTCCGACTATTTTCGAATCGCCCAATGTTTGTTTTGTTACGGAATTCTGATAAGCAATTGAAACGTTTAATGTGATAAATTAGTTGTTATGAATGAAGCGAATGAAAGAATGAATGAATCTGTTTCAATAGATGAACGAAAGTAAAATTGGGTGATTGTATTTATTTCATCACTTCGTAATTTTACTGGCCATCAATAACTGAGTCAAGGATTAAAGAATTTTCTGTAAAACTTTTCTTTGAGTACAAGATACGATTCAGTAAACGTTCTTTGAGATGTGAAATGTAATACGTTGTCATTGTCCGAGACAGTATGACGTGCACGGAGAAAGAATAAAATTACCTCTACTTCTACTTCAGAATTGCCCAGACACAAATTCATCTGCAGAGAATAGAATTGAAGCTCTAACATGAGCATCAACCCCGATACACTGCACCCCGATAGCGTCAATCCAAACAATTTTAATTTTTCCCCTACCCCAGCGAGGCTGAAAACTCCGAGCAAGGCGTAGGTACGCTCACGGGACTAAATCAATATGATATGACAGTTACGGTCAATTTATGGCCCTCAGTTAATTACAAACGGGTGCGGGGCCCTCGGGGTGAGGGGGAAGCGTGTGGGGGGGGGGTGGCACGTCTAATGACTTGTAAAGATGCTGTTGCGAAGCGGTATTGAGTATGGATGTGTGATTGTTTGTGTGTTTCGGGTGCACGGAAGTTGGTACCCGAGGATCAATTGTTTTTATGTGTGTGTAATTGGGGCACAGATTTCTGCTTATTTCGTAATGGAAAGTTTTTAATGGGGTAAAGTATAATATGGAGCATTTTGTCTCTGACATCTTGCCTTAATAGATGATTGCGACTGACAAAGCGGTCCCCTACTTACGAGTATATCTGAATCGAAGAATTCTACAATAGACACATATTATACTATTAATATATTATGGGTTCTTTTAAACAACAATTTAAACACCCAAACATCCAAACACACAAAAAAACCTAAACAAACAAAAATTTACACAGATTGCACAAAAAATATTAATTTCAATTTAGAGGTAGAGTATTTGGTTGCAAATCGCGAACCTGTTTACTGGGCTATTACATCGGGAGTGTTCGCGTCATGTGCCAATCAATCACTCTATCAATCAGGCGGGAATGAATGCAGCGGAGTGTTAACTCCATGTACCTATATCAAATAATATTGCGCTGCAGATATTTTTGGGCGTTACTGTACCGGTAGATCGTTTTATGTTTTTGAATTTTGAATTTGGTGTGGAACGATTTTGAAATGTTTAGGAAAACTGATAACTGTTCATACATTTCAGTAGTTCTTAGTGCTTTCCTAGTGGTTGTAATTTCTTCTCGGTCTTATTACAAATCAAGGTTCTTCTTTTGACATGGTTGAAACAATAGAGCTACTTTTTGTAATGAGGACATTCCTCAAACTCAAAGCATTTGTTTCAAATAAACCAATTACAGGCACTTTTGAATGGTCAAGGGGTCGCTCAGTCATAAAGATGAAGCTAGATGCCCATTCCAATGCGTAGTAGATACCTATGGAGAAGAACGAGCAAGAAACTCCACACTCTTTTAAATCAAAATATGGTTACTTGAAGTTATATAGGTGAGAACGATGCAAAACGTTAAAAGCGTTCGTAATAGATATAAAAAACAAACAATAAAAAAATGAAATGAAATTAAAATAAGCCGTGGTAGCTAAGAGAAGACCAGTCCATTCTGACGGCGCCCGCTCACAAACATGATGCATGGATTAGCACCATTCAGCTCAACCCTTTTGAAGGGAGCTAAATGATCCAACTGTGGTTGAACCACAGTTCTTTATACAAATCTGACAATTTAGTCCGATATAAGTAGCTGCTAGTGTGACTTACCAAATAATAATAATAATAAGTGTTGTCAGTTTTGTATTAAGATCTTAACCGTAATTGGAAGAAAGATCGAAATTTAAAAATGGCTCCAAGGTTTAAACCTGCTTCTGAAGATAAACCTTGCTTTGTTATAAGATGGTTTTTGTCTGTCTTGAGTTTTGTTATGTGTCATTCTACAATAGTTCTAAGACCTGTCGCAACATGTATAAAAGAAGAGTCCACTATTTAAAATTGGTCTAATATTTTCAGCCATGGAGCATCTTCTTTCATTTCTGGTTTATTGTTCGACAGTATATTAATATGTAGGTACGCATAAGGGATTACTATATTTAGTTCCTTTACAGAAATTAAAATCGACAACAGGCGGCAGTCTTTTTCCATACTTCTCTATTAGTCATCATCTCAGTAGTCACCCCCTTTCGAGCCATATCATCTTTCATTCGTTTCTTTGCCATATCATCTTTCACACTTTCCATCGTTTCTATGGTCTTCCCCTACTTTTATCGAAATGGACCATAGGCATCTCTAGTTCAATATTTATGTATATGCTCCTAGCTTCACACGAGTTGTAGTCTCTCCTAACCAAACAGCTTTAATTTTATTCTCACCAATTTTATTTTTATTAAACGCATGCAACGCTGTTAAACTATACTATTCTGTTTATTAGTACGATTGAACATCGATCGTACATCGCAAGACGGACGGCCGTCCAACGCCGACGCAAACCCGATGAGTTTTGTTTTCAATCTAATGAATAGTTTTGTAAGCTTTACATAAAGTTGGATAAGATAATACACCTGTTGATTACGCACTTACAGATAAATATACGATCATAAATTTTGGTATTCAGTAGACTACCAGAATTCCAGAATGGATTTGGATAGATGGTCGAGCCATCTAGGGGTGAACCTCATACCTTTGTAAATAGATTTTTTCTACTTCCGTTTCACAAGAAACTCCTCCATGTTTATCACATCAAATGGCATACTGAGAACATGTCATACAATTTCTAAACGCTTTGAATTTACCGGAATAAAAGACAGTTAGATGCCGCTCGCCATTGACCTGGTAGTCCAATGTAAAAAGAGTTCCAAGATAGCCCAATTGCCAGGACCAACCACCACGCGAACAAGTGAGGATACCCAACCTTAAATAAATAACGAGATCAGGGAAGAAAGTAGAAGAAGACGATAATAAGCCGAGTGGTCTATTGCAAAATGATGCTATTATTGACAGATAAAGTGCTGCTATCTTAACATAATCCCTTACCAACCTTTTGTGACATATACACCATTTGTCAAAATAATAGAAATTGACGTGCTGACATGTGTAATCGTGATAGCTTTCCTATGACACAACTATCATGTAATGCTAAAGGAGAAGGCTCAAAATTGCCCACATCTGCCAGCAAAGTGAAGTATCGCAAATTATGGCTAAAAATGAGTAAAAACAAAATACATCCTTCCGGTTTTCATACTTGCTGGCTAACATACGAAAAATATGCTGTGAATATTAATTCAGGGGTACTATATAATTTAGTAAAATCTGGAGATTTTAGTTTTAGAACGACTGCCTCGTTTGTCTAGTGGTTGCAAGCGTTACTGCTGGGCATGATGTCCTGGGTTCGATTCCCAGGTCGGGCAAGTGTTATTGGGTTTTCCATCAGGAAAGCCGGAGCCGCAGAGAGAAATTCTTGAGAAATTGGCACATCCAGATATGTGCCCGGTAGATGGCATAAGCTCGCCCCCTATTTCATAAGACTTAAACATAACTGGATAAAAGTGTGGCTGTACTATATGTACACCTCTGCCTAACCCTTCGGGGAATACAGGCGTGATGTTATGTATGTATGATTTAACCAAAAGTATGTTTTTATTGTGTTTCTAGCCGCTTTAAAACTAAAATCTGCAGATTTCAGAAAATTATGTAGTACCCCTGAATGAATATTCAGAGCTTTTTTTTCATATGTTAGCCAGTAAGCATTCAATCCGGAAGTATGTATGTATTCTTTTTAAATTATATTTTTGTGACTTTTTACATACTTCTCTCCGCTGTCAGACGTGGGGTATTTTTCTATGGGATATGAGACTTCTCCTTTAAGCGTAACAGGTGCTTTCCTTTTAAAATTGAAATACAGAACATTATGAGAAGAAAGAACCTCAAAAAATAAAACTTTGGCTATTAAAACGAAACGCAAGTCAACCTGCTAATAGCACTTTTAAACAGTCAATTTAGTACTAAATTGACTAGACTATCAACATTGCTGTGTAACTTTAACCTTTTCATCTAACATCATGTATGATATGATTAACCGCAAACTGACTTGAATAAGGATCTTGTTTGATCCCATCACAACACAATGATTTCAAATACCGAACCTACCGCCACGACTAATAATTTCTAAGGATACTTCACCAACTTACTCTTTCTCGCCAACCATACGAAATTCAACCTTATTAGTGTCCAATAGGATAGATTTAAACAGTAAATGTTCAGACAATTGTTTATTAACAAAATATGCATCGTAATTATATCCAATCAGCGTGTTTGTCCGTCAATCCGTCAATCAAACGTCATGTCTGGCATTGAAGAGATCTGGATCAGTGATCGGGAGATACGAATAGATCGATATTGAAGCAAAAAATGGGTCAGACGGTTTAAAAAAAATTAATTACATAACTTATCATTACGCCTGTTTTCCCGAAGAGTTGGCAGAAGTGCTAGTATCGAATTTGGCTGTGTTTAAGTCGGCGGAGGCGAGATTATTGCCAGAATCCGGTCGCAAATCTAAAAAAATACTGATGGAAAAGGTAAATTGTCTAATCAAGGACTCGAACCCGGGACCCTTTGTTCAGTACCATTAGACCACTAGGCAGTATCGGATAATAAACATCAGTAATGTTCTTCTGACGTCGATGTGACGTTATTGACACCAGTGACATTTAAGGGTTAACCGATTGTGAGAGAATACGGGCTAGCCCTGCGAGCCGAGGTCAGAGACGGGATTGGTGATTGCAGTCAGAGGTTATCAGTAGCTATACAGGTGGATGCAGTTGCGAGAAATATTCTAATTGCCTTGGGCGCAGGAGTGGGCAACGACGGACTGTTGTAAAAGTTGGCATACCCAAGTATGCCAACTTTTCGCTCATGAGGAATGAAGTATGTATTTTCAAATACGAAACGAAATGGCATATCTATAGATTTATGGGCTCAAATCATAAGGTAGTTACCACAGGTAGGGGTAGGTGGGGTTTCATGTTGGAACTTACTTACATAAATGTAACACCTAAATGTACACATGAATGCAATAAAGAGTTTGAGTTTGAGTTTACCAACAGTGCTGCAATAGAGAATCTCACAAAAATCCTTTACCCTAGAGTTATGTTGTAGAGATACTTTTTTCACCAACTTTATTTGCAGCAACAATAGACTAATTCAATATAATGAAAGCTCGAAAACGTTACAACTACTTTGATATACCTCTGTTGTTCATAAGTTTAATATTTCAAAACAGAATTCCCATTCTTTTAATATTTTTCAAAATAATTTACATTTTTTAGCAATGCATCGTCGCCTTTCACTTGTAAATTATTTTTAAAATAATTAAAGCTAAGCTCACGAATGTAATTTTATTTACCGTAGATAAATCTACCAATATCATTTTGTATGTAAGTAAATGAATTACATTATGTTAAACTAAAATAAGTAGTTAGCCGCATACCGTATAGGTGTAAGTTTTTAACATAATTTAATAGGAACATTATTGTAATAATAGTGGTTTCTGAATTATTATGTGCCTACCGTGGAGTGTTTAGTTGTAATTATTGCATGTCCACTGCGGATGGCTCATGCATACCTATGCTGTTTTTGAGGTCATGAGACGAGTGCGATTCGATTTCATGATTTTCATATTCAAACGAGGAGCTATACTGATTTTTGGCTGTAGGTAACTTGGTCAACTAAATCTGGAATGATTTAGTTTCCATAGGATTCTCTAAAATATTCGTCAGTAATTGATCTCGAAATTGTAACCAAAGTTCTCTCTATTGTTGTCTTTTTATCAATTTCGTGTCAGTATGTCAATCACATTTTGATTTGTTCCATTGTTTGTTAAATTGTCTGGAAATTTCACACACCATCTTAAAAAAACCGACGTCAAACCGTTGAACTACGAATAGAATGATTAATCCATTGGAAGAGAACGGATCAATAATAAAAGTAATTGTTAAGTTTACTAATACACTATGACATTATACCCTTTATAGCAAAAACTCTTTCGACCAACTACACGACTACGACCCGGCCAAAAAAATCGTTCGCACTAAAACCTCTGAACCTTAGTGCTGTCGATTTTGTTTTATTGTTTATCGACTATCGACAAGCGTAATTGCATTGTTAACCTTTATCGATATGCAAATAATGTCGGTCGTACATCGCATACTAATGCTTGAAACTTTGGACCTGGAAGGACATGGGCTGCATAAAAAATATATGCAAAATGATGGTAGGTGGTGACGTTAACACCTGGACAGTAATTGGCTGAGCTAATTATTGATAATTTCATTAAATATTTTAATTGGATGTAATTTGTTGTTAATAGTTTGTAATATTTTTTAGTTAAAGGAAGTAGTAACGACCTTAGGAACTCCTTGGTCACTGCGACCACATAAAGATGATGCATTTAATGTGTGAAATCAAAGTCAAACAATTTATTTCAATTAGGCACATAAGAGGCACTTTTGAACGTCAATTTTACACAAAATGGAATTGATTCTAGTCGCCCCTTCCAAAAGGTAGTTCTCGTATGGAGAAGAATGGGCAAGAAACTCCACCGTTACTCTTTTAAAATGTTTTTACAATATTTTGTATACATTAATTATATGTGAAGACGATGCATCTAGAATAAGATTACTATACCACGATAGGTAAAAATAATGAAATATTTTATAGTAGAGTAGTTATACTTATACCTTCGTAGAACTTCAACTTGCAACATTACTTACATGAAAGACTTTGTATTTCGACTACGTCTCCAAGTGATAAGGTTGTATTGCTTGAAAAACAATAATAATCAGTTGGGAAGTGAGAGGGTACTTTATGTCCTAGCACCTTGCAATCCCTTAGTTCCCTTACTTTCAAAACTTATTTGACACTTCGCCTTCTGATACTTACCTTTACTTATGTTTTATCTGACTGGCTCATAAGGAGGGGATGTTTTTCTACCAGTGTTTCATGGAACGTGAGCCTCGAGATTGAATATTTCTTCTTATAATTCTTCTAAAATTTCGTGCTATAAAAAGTTTATTTATTTATTTATTAATCACCAACTTGCACTAACAGTAGTAAGACACCAATCATACAAGTTATATGTATAAAGTGTTATAAAGTGGTAGTTTTCCCATGTTTTTTTTTGTAATAAGGCCAGTTTCAACTCATACATTACAGCATTGTTATTTCCTCAGTATAAAAAAGCCACACGTGACCCGTACCTCGATTAAAAATTCGTTTCGATACGTTTTTTATTAATTAAACAAAACTGTAATAGACATCATTAAAATTTGCATCATAATCGGTAATAGTTCCGAAGCGTCGATATATCGGCAATAAATTATATTTTATGTTAATTGCCGATCGCTACGTCACTATTATGTTTCAAATCGAATGAATTGCTATCACAACACTAACATAAAGTTTCGTTGTAATATGACATTATGACAATTATTGTTATTGGGCTTTTTGATTGCTTAAATTCTTTTTTTAGTTCAGTTGGTTAGGTTTTTTGGTGTTGTAGGCATGACTTGTATCGATAGGAACCTACTGTTTAGTTATTTGTACAAAACCCTGCGGAAATTCAAACTGGCTCAGTCACTTTTGATGACAATTTTCTTGTAGGTACGTCAATGAGGTGACTGTCAACAGGAGTGAAATGAAACCTAAACAGACCAAGGGTTCAATTGTAAAAATCTGTTTAATTTTAATACTTAGTTCCGATGCAGTTAGATAAACGATGCAATGCTTTCGATTACATTTTGTATTCATAAACAAATTGAATATTTTCAACATATGCTAGACAATATTGAGTGAAGGGATAGAAGGCAAACTCTAATCAACACGCGTGGTAACAGCATGAAGCGGTCCCAAATTCTTGTCGACACCACAAGCGGACTAGCTGAGCGATTTTCTTTTTTTCTCTCTTTCCAACTGACAAAATGATGAGTTCAGCATTCTTTGTCTTCATCTCTACTTCGCTCTGTCTTTGACATCTGTGTCGAAGTTAGACTGTACTGTTGGTAAATTCACCAAATTCAGGAAAAACCAAAGTTATAAAAGAAAATCTGTTGCTGTTCTAGTGCATAAACACTACAACAGCAACAGATTTTCTTAACTGAAGACTTGAAGCTAAGGTAATAGGGATCTGTTTAGGAACTGAATCTGGTGCGGGTGTAGGTAACTTGCATCTTAGTTACCATTTTGATTACTATGTGAACCTTCTGTAGGTTTACCATTCAGATATTATATTCAGTATGTTTTATAGTCGTGTATGCCGCGGCTGCCGCCATGTCTGGCCAAATAATACGCCGTCAATCATTGAACGCAATTTGGATCGTCAACGGTGGTCAGCTAATACAATAGCGCTGGTTTTCATTTGCATGCTTTGATTTGCAATACAATTTTAAAATTTTAAATTGTGAACGTCATGTCAGTCCGATTATCTGATAAATTTTGCTTTGTATTTTAAATAAAAAAATCTCAAATTATTCAAGTTACTTAAATCCGGTACTTCATTGAAATGGCCAGAATTTGACAACATTAGACAGTTGAACAATGTTCTTGGCATAGTATAATCAGCCTATAATGTTCCCACTGCTGGGACACAGGCCTCCTCTCGGCTATATGGGAGCTGGGCGTAAGCCACCACGCGGGCTCAGTGCGGGTTGGTAATGTTCTTAGTTTGATCTATTTGCAGAAAACTCTGATTTTGAAACTAAACACTGAAATGAATGAACATTGTTAATGATGAAATGATGTAACCTAGTTTGGTAATGCGGAATACAGCAGAAGATAATAAAAAATAAGATATTTAACACAATGTCGAGCCTCTTCATACCAGAGGCATGTGTCACAATTTCAAGTAGGTATACCTACTTGACCTTTTTAACGAACAGGCTATAATAATGCTCATTGTAACCAATTAATTATCATAATGACTAGAATATGGCCGGAGTCGCTGCAAGGATATACATTACTCAGAGATGGCCACTGGCTTAGCCATAGTATTCGGTGTTAGATTACAATAGTACGAGTATCTACATAATTATTAATGTTAAATATGCGCAAACATTGGCTTGGTTAGTTGGTTCAAGGCAGAAGTTTCCTTATGCACACCGGACTGTCTTGTCCCTTGTCTGCGAACAGAAATGCACAACAGAGGATTCAATCAGCCTCAATGATTACCTTCTTGATTGGCGTTCCTAATTTAATTTCACTATAGTCACGGTAAGATGATACAGGCAGGAAAATTATTCACTATTTTCATCGTTATCATTATACTTAATTAGGTATGGTTTGTTCCAAAAGAATTGGATGAAAATGTAAACAAATGGATCAGACAACGCACCTATGGATGCCAATTTATTTATATTTATTTATATATACTAACCAACCACCAATAACCAATTTGTGCTAACTTAAACAAGGAATTCTAATTTAAAGATGCTTTTCTTTTGACAATTGTTGTTAATTTAATAATCTCTATTTCCGGCTGATTTTTCAATTAAAATTGGATAATGTTAATCAATCAAACCATAATTGTTGATAAAATTGGTTAGAAATAAAGTTGAAACCTTCTAAAATATATGAATGTGTTACTGATTGTCTTTAGTAGGTAATTGACTGCGTAAGAATATAATCATATCAATCAAACATGAAGCCAATTTGCATGATCACGCCCAATTGCATCTTCTTTGAGAATGTGTAGTAATTTTTTTAAATTATGCGTCTAATTTTGGGAGTAAATCTACCGACCATTTGTTAATTTTATTAATTGTTTAAAAACAAATTTCTATGTGATTAGAAATAGTTCAGGTAGGGATACCAATAACAAATATGTACAGTTAGTACACCATGTACTTACTTAAATCATACATAGAGACAGCATCACAGCACGCAATCTAAGATCGCAAAAAAACCGGTACCGAAGTAATAGTGAAGAGGCCGCGAATGCTATCGATACATCATAGTGTGGGGACGCATTAATCGCCGCGTCCGTGTCTGGACGTCCAACAGGTTGACGGAGGCGCCGCGGCGTGGTGACCTCTAGCCCTTATGCGGCTAGGGGTGGGTCGCTATTGTCAGATGAGTTTTGGGTTCTGTAGATATTTGACTTAAACGTAGACTTTGTTGTTGAGTCTGTAATAGTTAGGTAAAGTATTTTTCTATGCATGCAGTGTCTGGCCTGTATTTAATTTGCTTGAAGTTTTGTCCGACAGGTACGTTTACGTTACTATTTTTCCGTCTTCGACAAACACCGATGACAAACGTCACAGATCGTGATATTTTTTAGCGGCGTATGAAGCTACGAATAATGTTTATGATATCTAATTCTATATGCGTTCTTACTGCTTAAAAAAATTGCCAAAAAATGAAATAAAAACACGCATTTTTGTTATTAATGTAGAAATAGTTATAATCTTACAATCATCGTTATGTAGTCACGTCGCCACAGCGCCTGCTAGTTGCTACCGACATGCGTGCACACAGTAGCTGTGCACTAAAGGTCACTGCTAAGCGTCATTACAGTAATTAGTGTGTGACATGCGCTTTAAGCGGCTAAATGACATTCTTAATCAATTTACGAAGTAACGTACATACCTAACATAACGATAAGGAACGCTAGTTACGCAAAGAAAATTTAGTTACAAGGTAGGTACCTATATGAGATTTATTCCTTAAAATTTTAATAAAAGTAGGTTTGAAGCCTTTCTATGGATGTTAATAAAGTCGAAAAAAAGAGAATAATTATTATCCACAACAATATCATCCACATGCTATTCCATATTTGTATTTGTTTATGGAATCTTAGATAATATTACTGTATAAGCACTTGAGTGAGATTACCTGAGGTACAGGTTTATTTCTAGTTCAGGTAGAATCCAATTATTGTATACCTTTAGTTTAAGACATACATACATTGTAAATATTTATGTATATCAATGAGGTATAAACAATTTGAATTTAATTTCGTGCCACTGGTATGTACTGCATCATATTTCATAGTTTTGTGAATTCTTAAAATATTTGTGTCGTAAAACTCTATTTTTATTACAACACTATTATTTTATTAATTAATTATTATATTCATAACACTTTCTTGTAAAATTAATAACCCAACTGGCTCTAAAATATTTAGCGGGTGGCTTCCATATTAACAAGAATTTATGATAATTCAATAATTAATAATTGACAAATAGCTGCTCGATCGCTGATTTATGGCAATAAAAAAGGAAAATTGTGGTTTTATTAATAATGCCCATAAAATTCTTGTTATTATTATTTGTATTTTATTACCAATATTGGCATTAACTCCATGGCGGTTTAATTTTTTTAAATCTATTTATTTTATCAAAAGAATGTTGTCATTCTGAAATTTAATAATTATAATTAAGTTACATTCGATATTTTAAATTTTTTATTGAAGTTTGCCGCGGGCTATTATTTTATGAATGCAATAATATTTTTTTAACATAATATCTACTGTTCCTACCGGTTACATAATAGAATCGACATTCCAATGGCTTCCGAATAAATCAAAAATCAATAGTTACTTATTTGAATAAGAATGTGTTTAAAAATATTGACGTCATAAAATATATAATGGGATTGTGTAAGATGAATCAAGTTACATCTCATCTTAAAGATGCATTTATGCCAACAATATTTTTTTATGCATAGCAATATTTATTCATGTAGCGATAATTTAATTTCTCGAATTTTTAGAACGATTACGAGAAATCGTAAAATAGTATTTAGTCTTATATTTTTTTGTGAAATATTTAAGTTATCCTGTAAATACTTATTGACGTTCTAATGATGTACACTTTTATAAATTAATGAACCTCTAAAACTATTTGGGCTTAAAACGATGGATACTTTAAAAAAAATGAGCCTTTTCTTAACTTCCTGCCCTTTTCTGACAGTTGGTCAAGCAAAATGGAAATTATTTGAGGTTCTATAAACATACATGTCTTTTTATTCTATTTTATTCTGCCCCAGTAGGTATACACTTACATACAATATACTTCAAACGAACATTTCATCAACTCAAGAATCAATTCCGTTGCTCGATCAACAGTATAGAAATCACCCCGACCCCTAAACGCCACTTGAACAGGGGTGTTCCCCTAACTAAGCGGTGTGACTCAGCACATTCCGCCGCCGTCTGTACCCGATCACATGGCGTCTAGTGTTGTGACAAATTCACTTACGAATTACGATCGACGGTATTCGGTTTTAATTTTTGTTGAAAGTAAATTCTAAATGAAATAATTATAGTTCCAGAGTTTAGAGTTACCTAAGATGTGTAATTTAAAAATATTTCGATGTTTGATAAACCATTTTAAATGCCAATCGAAATTGGATTCAGTAATTATCTCTTTAATTTTACCCAGTCAAGTTCAACTTAGCAAAAATCTCGTTTTTTTTTTCAAAAACTTCTAAACCTAAAATCAAATCCCAGTTACATCCACAGATCACGTCCAATATTGACACTACTATTCAAGTCGCAGCAACTAGTTCAACTCTAAAGGAGCACTCAAGTCAAATCTCAGCGACCATCTTTCACCATCTGATCCAAAACCGATGACGTCACGTCTCATCAATGGGCCAGGCCATAATACATCACTCCAGGCCTTTCTGAGGCCTTTCTTCAGGCCCTTTTCTGGCAAACAACATCATTTGTTATAGTCAGTGTTATATTTTTTCTATACGAATTGGAAGCGTAGTGTTAATAAAATCGCACTTCATTCGTTTTTGTGGATCATCGTCACTTAACGGTAGGGTGCGTATGAGTTTGAGGGATTGAGGATTTTCCAGGTGAGCGTGTTTGGATGAAAGATTTATATACATTTTTGTATTATTTCGAAGGAAGTCGTTTGATGTAGAAATGTATACTAGGTCCTCACTGATGCATTTATTTAAGTGATAATTTTAAATATTAATTCATTCATTGACCACCTTATTATCACCACAGGCCTTCTCTTTATTGTGCCATGTCTGCCGGCTAAAGCATAATGTTAAAACTCTGATAAAACTGCACCTCTCTAAAATTATACAGGCTTACACAGGTGACTAAAACATTTAATTATTACTTAAGTACATAGTTTATTCGTTACTCTTGTCTCTTGCACTTCAAAACTATTTCAGGACTATCCCGCCCGTCACCTCTCACACACACTCCCTAGCGCTCAACAGGGTTGAGTCGTCGAGTCACGACGACCCGAGGTAGTGCCGACTTGTGCCGAGTTCGTGTTGACGGCACAGCTCACACCTGACGCTAAGAGTTGAGCCCACAGCTGCTTACAAGATTAGCTTGTGTAGATACTATCAGACTAATGCTATGGAAATTGGTTGGTTATTTGTTTGATAAAGCTGTAATTGACTAAGTGGGTTTGATGATTCTTTAGAGATGTTCTGTTGTATCGTTTTGAATTGAATAATAAGCGGTTGGTAAGGCAGTCTGTGATGCATATATGTGGCAAAGTGGCAATCAATAGTTTTCTTTTAAACTCGGAACAGGGTTCATGTAACGCTATTAAGTTACACATCAATTGTAACAGTAGATTCAAAATTAATGTTTGTTTTTGGTGATAAGACAGAGTTACTTTTAAAGGGCTTCGGACTGCAAGAAGACATTTATTTTTCCAACAATTAATCAGGATCAGATGTCAACGCGTTTCAAGTAACACAATCGCAAGCACTTCACTATACAATTCCATATTTTTTATATAAAACTATCATTTGTTAATTTCGTCATACCTTTGGGGAGAATACGTGGCAGTCTTGAAATCGATTAGCGCAATGACTTCCCAAATATTGGCGGCAATGGAGTACGTTATTGTTGTAAACATCTGTTTCTAAAAGGAATAGACTAATAGAAAAATAATACCTACTGCAAACTCTTTTCGAGACTATTGATTCACTATGTTTGAAAGAGAATATAGCATTGTTTTTCGAGATTTCCTAGTACTTAATGTTAAAAGAACTTTCATTTCCAAAAGAGGTACCCTACTTACTTACTATATCGATTAAAAGATGCAATAAAGATTAACTTACACTAGCTCTTCGACTGAAATCATGGGGAAAATTGAAACATGATAATAAAACCATTTTATTTTAGCCCTCTACTAAAAACTTAGGTTTCAATATAAAAGCAACAAGTTTTCAAGTTCACCGACTGCACTCAGCCCTCACTTCTTTCCCTAACTCACTCAGAATGTAACTTCCAAATCATATTTTCCCCATAACACAAGACAATAAAAACAAGCCTAGACTACTACCAAAATCGAAAACCGTTCGACCAAAACTTCGAAACCCATCGAAGCGAATGTTTGTCGATAGAAATTATCGATCAACAATTTTGCAACTCATGCTAGGGGCCCACACAAAAGTTTTAATTGTGAAAAAAATACAAAATTGTATGAATAGCAATTAAAAATCATCAATGGTGAATCAAGAGTGTCCAATGGTGATTGACGACGCATAAAAAATGACGGAATCATTGTGAGTTGTGACTGTATGGTGATTAAGAGAAAAGAGATGCTTAGAGGCTTTTTTGTGATTGAAACCGTGTACCAGCTTAATTATTTTATTTGTTTGAATTTTCTAGATTGAAAAGCATAGTAAATGACTAACAGAATTAGCTATAATCGCTTCATCTATGGCAAAATATGTATTCATTATCGATTCTAGACAAAATCAAACTGCTTGCTAATTATTTGTATAATTTATTACTTTTTATCATTGATTTTACATTCTGTGATACTGATTACTTAAACTCACACACTAACTTATTAGTATTACTTGTTAAAATTTTAGGAATAATGTAGGTATACTTTTACAATGTTTGTAAATATGTGAGCACCATGTATCTATGACAAAATTCATTTATCTGTCATTGTTTCATTTTAAATGTATATTTGGTGCATCGTCTTCACATATAATTTATAATTAATGTATACAAAATATATGGTAAAACATTTTAGAACAGTAACGGTGGAGTTTCTTGCCCATTCTTCTCCATACTAAAACTACCTTTTGGAAGGGGCGACTACAATCAATTCTATTTATTTGTAAATCTTGACGACGTTAAAAAGTGCCTTTTATGTGCCTAATTTAAATAAGCTATTTGACTTTGACTTTAGCGATGTTATAGCGAATAAAATTAAACTTTATCGGAGCATCTGAATTAGAACTCGATAAATTGTGGTCAACTAGAATAAAGCAGGGATGAAGCTTGACAGGGAAGTCTATAAAATTCACACTATGCGAACAAATGATTTGATTTGAATAGTAGCCCTAAGCCCCGCTTTCCAAGTTTATCAAAATCTGCGGGGTAATTGTGTAACTCACTAATCTCACAATCTCTTTCATTTTGACAACTCAACAACATTCATTGCGTGATTTCCGTTGTAGAACAGATTAATTTTTCAAACAATGCAATAGATTCCTGTAAATTACGTTTAGCACTTCATTAGCTAGGTATCACCACGCTACCCCGCCGGCAGGGCAGGCAACAAGACTGCGAAGTCATGACGTCGATCAATGTGATTCCTTTGAGACGACAGCGGTTGTCCGTGCCGGGTGACGGCAAACAGTGCTGGTATACTCCTCTTTGGTCCTTGTTGTACGTCATCATCATCATTCGCTTGCCCTTATCCGAACTTATTTGGAAGTAGTTGAAAGAAAAGAAAGAAAAATCGTTTATTGACAAATAATACGAAGTTTGTTTTGAGGAAATGATTTGAAAATATTTAGGTGGATAATGTTTCAGTATTTTTCTTGAGCAATGCTCGTGTTTTCTCTGAATGAGAGGATGCCTATGAGCCTTTGCCCTGCAGTAGGATAGTAACACGCTGGTATTGTTATTGGTATTTTTAGGAGGAACCGTTTGCGGGCTGGTATCAACAAAATAAAAAAGCTTTCAAATAGAGGTACTGCACGATAATATGTTAAGTATTTTAATTTATTTGTTGTTGCGTTTTGTGTGGGTTGTATGTGACAGCATATCACTATGGTATTTTCTTTCCAACAAAAACTGATAATATAATGATTATTAAATAGAAATATATGCATATTTTTAAATAATTCATAAGTAGGATAGAGCGAATTCTTTTTGCTTTGGAATTCTGGTAAACCTATAAAATAATTTAATTTAGCTAAAATAACGATAATCTTGATCAAAATAACGGTTACGACGTTTTAATAAAAAGTAAATCGATTTGGTATATTTTTTAAATAAAAAAGAGTTTTATTGTTATGTTCTAATCATTTAAAAATAAAATTTAAAAGTTTACGTAAAAGAAAATTAATGTAATTTATTTAAATAGAATTTTAATTTTATGCAAAAAAACTATCAAGAAGTGTGACTTCAAAATTAAATTAATTTAAACACAGCACCGATACTCTGGCCCTATGTGGCGCCAACCAACCAATGACAGACACCGACAAAGCAGCCGCCGATCCATACAGCCGATCGTCTAATTGTGTGATTTGATACCAAAACGCTTTGTTAAACCTCACGGAAATCTCTATCCTTATCTATACACAACAAATTTATCTTTTGTGGCCGTCTTCACGATTTTCATTGGCTCTAATTAAATAGAACGAAGCGGAACGGAGTTTCGATGCCAAAAAGCTAAAAGATCGAGAATGCGTTGAGATGAACGATGTTTTTTGTGATAATCTTAATTACTGTTATGAGAATAGTTTATTTTATTTCTGAATTTCTTCCTTCCATCATTATTTACAGATGAATGAGGATTGATACCGAATTGCTTCTAATATGTGATCCTTTTGGTCATATTGAAACTTTCACTAGGAAAACATTCTGTATTTTGAAGTAGTCTCTCTGTAAATTTTGCAAAATCAATCTCTGTGTAGCAATATGTTTCAGGTTTGAAATCTCATGAAATTACTCAAAATTGGCTATAGTGAATCAATTTAGCATAGCGTGGGTGGTAATAATTACAACACATTTAAAGGTCTAACAAGAACCAAGCATGCTACAATTATAATATTGAAAAAAACATATTTTATTAATTAACAATAGACAACAAAATAAATTAGAAGTTACATGGTTAGCCAATCGTAAATCCATCACACTTACAAGCGTTTTACGAGCGGCTTTCTTTCAAAATATTAATTAAATCGCCAGTATCGTTTGCAATCAACTTTGGGCTTTAATTAGTAATGTGTTCCCGTCACTGGGATGACTTATGGCATATTGGATGTGTACCGATAGCGGGGCTCGTAAATATTCTTTGAGCAAATATTGGAATTTCTTTGCCATTGCCGATTGGGAGAGCCTTAAGTGCTGGTGGTTCTTGGGTTTGGAATCAGCTAAGGGATTTACAGCCTTTCGGTTAAATTGTTTGTATGCCTCTTGTTTTGTTATTTTTCAGTTTAGAGTTCAGTGTCTGAAAGATAACTATCAATAATCGGGATATAGACGAAAATACTCGTAATACAAATAAATCGCCGAACACCTTCTTTTTTTGAAGTTGGTTAATAATAATAATATCAGAATGAACTACGTGCTTAGTTCACTGATCACTAATCTCTTATCATTTCATAATTGACCAGAAATATTAAGTTTAATTTATTTTATTGCATTTAATTTCACTCTCAAAAACTTTATTCCCATCAACATCTCACCCATTCTCTATTGTCACAACTGATGCTGTGACTCTTTCAACCAGGTCACGATAATTATTGTCAATTACACTTATATTTACTCTGACGTTAACAGACGTTATATTCAAACATTTGACGTTTATACGCTCATCTTCATCTCACTTTTAGAGCGGGAACTAAACGGAATGAAAGCCAGCCTGTTCTCTGCATTGTTTTATTGCAAATTATAATGGTTTTAATGCATGAATGTCGTTTTCGTGTTGTTTATAGGACGTTGTATGTATTTTGAAATTATTTTAACTGTACTCTAGTTATATTTGAAAATGATAGAATTTGTTTATTGAATTGTGTAATCGTTGGACATCATTCCCCAGAAATAAATTAACATAATAGTCTACCTCATCGATTTAATTTTTTTACCAAAAGTATATGCCTCTAACCCTAAAAATATGTTTAGATCAGTCAGTAATTTTGACTCAAAAGGAAAGAAAACATAAAAATAGCTTGTCTTTTATTATTGTAACACTTTACCTCGCCAAATTTGTAAATCAGGCGTAACAAAAAGCTTAGTTGGTATAGCTTGCAAAGAATTCAAACATGAACTTGAAATATACATAAAATAACGATCCACAAAACCATAAACGATAATCAAGCACCGATTCCCAATACAATACCATTCTATCACAAAGATATATAAAATATAAATTGAGCAATAAAACGAAATATAACTACATAAATTCTATTACTTAATTAAAATGGCTGCTTTAAATTACTCATTATTAATATATGCCATCAAATATATGAGAAATCTAACAATGTGTATAATAGTAGTTTATAATATCTAGATCTGTTTATGATCTGTGCTGAGATTTACAAAGCGTTCGCGTGATGGTGGTTCATAAAACGGTTCTTTACAACTCTAGTAGGATTACTGTATTAATTTGAATATGAGTGACGAACTAACGTACGTTTCGATGTCTTGTTTACAATATTCGTGTTGGGATGTTGTAATGTTCTGGGTGTTATTTGTGGGTGACAATATTACGTAGCAGCTAGTAAGTTTTGCTAGCATTAGAAATAGTTGTCGGTTAGTCCGCATCGCTGCTAAAGTGTTCAGCTTCTGTGTGCACCAATATTTTTTTAAATCAAAAGCGTTTATTTAATATTGTTTTCATTGTTTCAGATTTTTATGCTGTGATAATGATGGCGTAGAAAGGTGGAACAACGTAAGTTACTGAAACTACCTAGGTATTTAAGATTTTACCAACCCTATAACTTTAGAATCCGTAAATCTGCTGTTAAAATTTTCATCATACCCTTGCCTTACGACATTTTATGCAATACATCTTGCAGACAAATCTTGCCATACGTTTGATATCTTGCAATATCAAACGTATGGCAGCCCTAGGAACGGAATAAACAATGCATATTATTACCATTTTATAATCCGCAGCGGGAGAACTTAGTTTATTAGATATCAGAAATCCTGCACTTTATCTCAATTATATTCTGGACCTGTACTTACTTAAAGTCCTGTCTAACGCCTTTTGCCTATCAATTCCTTAATTAGATAAAAATCTTTCTTTGTTCATATTTCTCGAAGTTCAGGAAGCTCGGTGACAACTGCGAATGTTAAAGATCTATAAGTGGATCGTTGATCGACAGCGCGGTGCGCACGCGCAGGCGGAGAGTACTGCATGTCCACGTGATCTATTGCATAGCTTTCTGTGAAATTTATGAGGAAAGGGGATTATTATTTGATTCATTGTGGACTGGTATTAATGATATCTTAATGTGACCATCAGTCTGAATTATAAGCATGATTTTGGCATTCTTCTACAACCGGTTAGCTTGAGTATCGACTGTCAGGACACGTTTACCACTATAATTAAAAGCACTATTTGGCCCGTGATGAGTTTTAAGTAGGTGTGAAACTTTCTTTACGACATAGTGCACTCATCCGTAACGTGTTCTGTTGCTGTAGTGCTGTTCTGTGTCCCATTGTTGGGCAAACGCTGGTGCTTCACTCTTTGAGAACATTTTCGATTGTTAACCCATCCTTTAGTGAAGTGTACAGTATACAGCTCGTACCATCATCCTCCAGGATTTCCTCATTGTGACGAGCATATCCTGATCATGTCAGTCGTTCCTTGTTCCACATCTAGAACTGAAACAATCCTGAATACCTCTACCCGTCATGCGTAGGTACTAATGATCTATTAGCGTCCTGTTGATCGACAGCACTGCGCGTGGCGACAGATGTGCGCCTGATCTATGACTTCATATTAACGTTAAATGTTGCGTCCGAGTCGCTGTCTGACCTTTTGGCTGTGGCATAGCTTGGCGACTCTGGTGGTCTGCGAGGCAATTCAGCTCGGAGAAATTATAATTTAGTACATACTTGGAACCTAGTTGTTATTTTCGTATCATAGTTTTGTTTGACTGTCTACGTTTGGTTGATGATTTTGAATGAATTGAGCGTTATTGTAACAGCACTTATAAAACACATTTATTCAAACTATATCAACTACTTCTTTCCAGTTCAATCATGCGTAAATGAACAATGTTCGTTCTAGACTGATCTATTTCAAGCTCTATTTGTGCGATATTTTACTATTAATGTAGGTCTTTCATCATAATGTTCCTCATACTTAAACGTGTTCACGCAAAACCGTATCAAAGGACCAAAAACATCAATCTCCTAAACACTACCACGTCAACCTATTTCCACTAAGACCAAAGTACAAATGTCACCAGCCAACATTAGGCACTCCGCTCAATTATTCAGCGAACAAGTACGCAAGTTCGGGTCTATTCCAGTGTGCGCCGCGCCTTCGGTCCTTGTAGCCCTCAGTTGTTACCTTATGATTTATGCGCTGATGGCCCGTGTTCGGATGTCAAGTGTGCGCTGTGACAGTCCAGGCTTACACATTTGAGGGTTGTTGGGCGAAGGCTGAGAATGTCGCCGATGTTTCGGAATGTTTTTCTTTGTGACTACGATAAGGAATAAGGATATGTGAATGTTTTTGTAATGTACTTACATATTTTAAAAGAAAGTAATTTTTGAAATAGGATATTAAAGTTGACAAATATTAATTACTGCTGCCTTATCCATGGGTATGACGTATATTATTGCTGACAGTAATAGCTGTCCTGTAATATATCGCATGCTGGTAAGGAATGTCTAAGAGTAGGAGTATTTTTGCAGTATTAAATAATAAAACATGCGACGTTGAGTCAAACAGAACAAATTACTTTGACTCATCATTATGACTTTGAAGCAAATTGCGCCTGTAGTTATTTTGAGTTTCTACAAGACACAACATATGTCTGCGTACCCCACAACGGTACAAGCTTCAAGTAGTGAACGGTGTAACGTGTGTCCAGTCATTGAACCAATTATGTCTCGGACACTTCTACTATGCATGGTACACGTCTTGTCTCCTACCTTTAATGAGATAATTCTAGCTTACGAATCCGATTGTGTCGATGTCTGTCTTCAGTTAATGTTGAATTGCTTTTGATGGTAAAAGGACCAATCTGTACGACATTGGTCCTTTGAGCCTTAAAATCTGTGTGAACAATGTAAAGTATTGTGTGTCGGCACTACTTAAGAACGTCTGTAGCAATAATGAGAACAAACTCATTGATTATAAATGCTGTGTCAGTCAGTGACTAACGCATCCCAATGGATTGCAAGCAATTGGTACAGTTTATTGGTTTTAAAATAGACAACGTTTAGAACTCAATTAAAACTACGAAAGAATTCAGTGGACAAAAGTATACTGAGTCTGAGAAATTCGATCTCATGGTTCAAGATGAATAAGACATACGTCTAAAACCAGGAAATAATTCTAGATTAACAACAAATAAATCATTAGTAATATTGCATCACATCAAAAGGGTAGCGACATAAAACACGCGAAACGATCGCGACCCGCACCAAACTTTACGAGCAGATACCGAGAACGAATGACGGACGAAACGGCGTCTTATAAATCAATTTAATCTCCTCAGCAAAGACAATTGGTACACTACTCATTATGATAAACATCCTCCCGCTCAAATTCCAACCCAAAAAAGTCACACGTAAAGTTTATTTTACATTGCAAATTTTTCGTCACTTACGTCGCTTTTCCAATCGTCGCCCGCGCATGAATCAAGTCGGACGTCGCGTTTCGAACGCCAGAGTTGAATTAATGCCTAATGCTGTACAAAGGCGTGTAATCGTTGTATGACTTTTATAGTTGTATGGCTAATATCTCGGCGGTAAATCAAAAGGTACATAATTGTACAAATAGGTCGCTGTGACGGTTATTTGTTGTCTTGTACGAGTATGTATTGATGCTGAACCTTATTTGGGAAGGGACATGGAATAGCTTATCGGGGAACATAAATATTATAAGTGCTGGTGGACAAATTAGGACCAGCTTGTCATATTTCTAAGCGGTCTACTAATTCGATTTATGTTTGTGCTTCCAATAGTAAGGCTCTCTCTTTTGTCTCTTAAGTCTTCAATAGAAATCATCCCCATTACTGGCTGAACTGATCGTGTATTACTAGGTATGCTATCAACTTTCTACTGTAACATTGGTAACATAGGTGATTGGTCAAAATGAAAACTACTGCTGTTTAGCCAAAGCCATTCTTTGCAGCATGATTCTAGAAAACGACTACTTATAGGTACACCTCTGCCTAATCCTTCGGGGATAACAGGCTGATATTATGATGTAATGATGATTCTAGAAAAAATCTACAATACATAGTTAAACTGCCAGCTTTTGATCCATTCACCACGTTCATAAATCCATCCGTTCTTATATGACCAGCATTTTCCCTTTGTAATTTAGGTCATCTCAAAGGGGACTGCAAAATAAAACTCTTCAAAATTTGTATCGAAGTAATAGAGAATGACGTCCAGTAATAGTTTTGTGTCGTCTCCAACTGCCACTTTGTACCGAATTAGAAGCCATATAGCCATGTCTAGGTTAATCGATTTCGATATTTTAGCTTTTTGGGACAAATCTATAATAATCACGCGGCGAGAATATCTGCGCGGCGATACCTTTGTGACTGGTGAATCTTTAAAGGGCAAAGTGGTGTCCGCTGGACAATTCTTTCTGAATGTAGCTAATTGCTATAATTACCTACCGAAAATCTTTTTTTAAACCCCCTACGCAAAAAGAGGGGTGTTATAAGTTTAACCACTATGTGTTTCTGTCTCTGGCACCGGGTGAACTGATTTGAATGCGGTTTTTTTATTTGAAAGCAGGTTTTCTAGTGATGGTTCTTAGACATTTTTTATCTAAATCGGTTCAGCCGTTTGAAGATTTTATCAGTTTTTTTCTAGTTGATGAATGAACTGATGCTGCAGCGTATCCTGGAATTTGCAGGATACCCAACTCCCTTACCAACAAACAGCACATGTATCGTCATTGGAATGGTCTCAATGAATAGGTTATAGAGAGATGAACAGGGTTTGGTGATGGAGAAGGAAAGAGAAATGAAGAAATGTTTCTTAATCAATTTGAAGTCTTAGGAATTCGAACTGAAGCTAGAATTAAGTCCCGCCATTATTATCATTGCATGTAAAGATTTTCATAGACCCAAAATTTTCCATCTCTCATTCAATCTTTCAAAAAGCAATCACAGAAATTCGCAAACAACGGTACACCAAAAATGAGTATCATAACAAAATTTCAATATAAACGTAATTGGAAAAACGTAAAACGTAGAAAAACCGTTGACCCCCCATTGTAGGGATGACAAAGAGCGCGTTAATCGTCCAAGGATAGGTACACGATGATTTGAATCCAGCCATTGTCCCGGACTATTGTCGACCGCGAAACGCAACCAACTCATTATTGGAAGACCCACTCTGGATTTTTGATTGTGTTATACGCACTTGGTGAAGGAAATGCTGCGATTTTTTGGCAGTTTAATGTTTTTTTACACCAAACAGGAAAAACATACAAGTCTTTACTACAAAAACTATATTCAGGTTTTCGTTTTCAAATACTTGTTATTTAGATAGCCTCTTCCGTTATACTGTTGGTATTTGACCAGCTAACTGTAGGCAAAAGATATGATTACATCTTATACGCGTTTCAACCGCTCCAACTAGCGATTAATTCCCACTCAGTGCGTCCGTCTGTCTCTTGAAGTGTTACCTAACTTGATCTGATAATGACTTGGGTATCAGCATTGTGCCATTGTCTGTGTATTTGACGGACCTATTGAAATCCCACTGATCCGATGATAGTAATGATTTGTTGTTTTTTTCGTGACTTTTTCTTTATATTCCGTTTCGTGGGATGACGTCATTAGTAATTTTTGGAGATAGCGGTACTTAAGAGATTCGAGATTTGGTTTGGATGTCAGCTGTTGTCAGTTATTTGTCATTTTGGGTGAAGTTTTATTTCGTTGAATTTTGTTCGTAGAGGAAATTAATTAACTGATTAACGCTTTTGAGTGTGTTATGCCTGATTCTTGTACTGTAAAACTCGAAACTTTATAAATTGGGCCAGCATGTCATTCTGTAGAAGAGTGTAGCAGGTAAAATAGTCTACAAAAACTATTCCCGGATAAAATATTCCCGAAAACTATTACCGAAGTACCAAGGTAAAATAGACAGGTGTTGGAAATAAATAGGCATTGTGTCCAGCTGAGGATATCAAATATGCGACCATCAATTCAGTCTAGTGCTATCAACAGTCTGTACGATTTCCTTTGATAGCAACTAATCATGTTTTTAACTAACACATGTATGAACAGACACATTATGTTCCTCGGATAACACACACAACATTATAATAATCAATACCACACAAACACCGTCTTGAAAATAATCTGCAAACATTTTTCATTTGAAAACGTACAAACAACGAGATCTAATATCTCGCTGTGACGGCGACGTCGCGTCACGTTCGCGTCGTCGGCCCCGCGTCCCGGCGACGTCGGGCGACATCGTGCGACTTCGTGTCGCGAACGTCACTCCGTCGCGCGTCTAATAAGGACGCGGATGCACTCGTACTGACTTGAGATATTGTGACAATGTACTGTGTGCAGTTTAAGATCTTGGGAACTGACTTATTTTCATTTCATTCATGTTGGGTTTATAAGAGGAGTGTTATGAATTTTTGAGTAAGTTTGTGTATAGAATAGGATTAATCGCATTAACATGACTCTTTCTTGAGGTGCAAGCGTGGCTGCGGCTGCATGCATAGGTCGAGTTTATGTGCCGAGTCGATTTTGTGTTCCATTCTTAGACTACCCAAGATTTCTTTATGTTAGAAAATATAGCAGCATGAACTTTAGATTCTCACCCATACTTGTTAGTAAGTGGCAGACTCTTAGACTTAATGCGGCATCTCTATACCCCTGTCTAATCTACACCTTGAAAAGGCGTGTCAGCAGTAACATACAACCTGCACTTATACCTCTCACCCACAATGCATGTAGTGGTACAATCAACCCCACGTGAGTGAATTACGAATACCTCCCTTGCTGGTACGTCTTAAAGGCGCTGTAAACGTTCAATTGTTGTTCGTTTGATTGTACACAGCACTCAGTTTCAATCAACTCAGTTGTAATTAATACTCGTAAAATACGCATCATCGATCTTGGTAATCGGTTTAAAGTAGCTATTATGTGTTTATCTATTTTTTGTGCTTATGTCTGGGCTGTTGGGTTGTTCGGTTTGCTTACAATGTACAATTGTTATGCGGTTGAAGTTTTTTGAACTATAAATTGTCAATTATAATACATAAGCCTGGGGGAGTTTATTCGCCTATAAAGTATGTAGATTGGGTGTTTCAAAGTAATTTAATTACTTTAAGATCCATGCTCCCTTCATCGAAGGTAATTGTCTCATATTGATGCCTTTAAGTTCTTGTTAGTTCTTTATAGAATTTACGATAGATGCATGATAAAATTGTGAGGAAAAATCGGTAAAATATAATATCTAGGGTATTTTTTAATTATCTGGCGAAACTGCACAATATATGTATATCAGTATGTAATGAACCTGTTGTCATCCAACAATCTTCCTACAGCATAATAATTTTAGTTAGTTAACTTTTATTTTTATTACTTTGTACAATTTATTTTTTCTTATTATTATATATTTTTTTCTTATTGTTATGTTTTTTTTTCTTTTAATTATTATTTCTTTTGTTTTTTATTTTTCCAAATAAATTAGTTCTCCTAAATAAATAATTGTTTGCCTTACTTGAGAAGAGACTGGACCCCACGACACGGGGAATCCTAGTGTGCGGTCCAGGGAATTTGTAAAAATCTAGCACCTAAGGCTCCTATGTAATCTGTTAATCGTTTTTTTATATTGTAGGTACCGTGTTTTTCTGAACTGATTAAAGCTGTTTTACTTTACTTTAGCATTAATACAATAAACGCCGTTAATTTAAAAAGACCCTATGATATCATACCAAAAATTGGTAGAGTCGGACGGTTACATTTAATTGAAAAAACTTTAAAAGAGAACCCATGGTTTCTTGCACCCTTTTATCCCATTAAAATCTTCTCCACAGTCCAGAAAATCAAGTGGTATCCTTAGTTAATTAACTTCATAAGTTGGTACAATAGTCACATCGATACAAGCGGGATTTGACAAGATTTTATAAATCACAATAGGAATCGGTGCATTATAAGCTCAGGACTTGTACAGTACAGAATCAATATAACGTAACGTTACAGGCATATAATTCTTAGCTATTTAAAATAACATAGTATTAACTGAGGAGACTTGAATGGTGCGCGGGTCAGTGTGGCCTGTTGAATAAACTGCGTAATATACGTTTGTGTATGCGTATGAGTGGCTCGCTAGGTGCTGTGGTGCGACGGATGAGCGGGAGCGGTTGTTCGGCAGTTAATTCTGTAGTTTATATAAAAGGTGTCTGTGAAAGAAAAGGTTTTTCCGTAGATTGATTTGATGTTTAAATTGTGGATGTGTGAATGATTTTTTAATATCGTGAGTGAAAGAGTATGTTCAGCTGTTGTGAATTAAAATACGGTAGTCTTTGGAATCAGCTACGCTTGACCACATCAAAGAAATGGTTATAATTTTGTATACCTACGCGTTTTGTCTACCTTGATCCAGGGGTACTAAGGGCACTGGCCGGATCCCCGCCCTGGGACCTGGAGGCGAAAGTACTCGCGTCATCGTATCGGTGGCGCGAGGAAGCGCGGGCGCGGGGCGAGCGACCGATGCAGCGACACGTGGAGCTGCATCGGTCTCAGCTTCGCGAGGTCCTGGTGGTGGAATGGCGGGACAGGCTTTCGCGCCCTACCGCCGGCCTCGACGTCGTCGAGGCGGTCCGGCCGGTGCTCGACCGCTGGCTCGGGAGGAGGCACGGCTCCCTGTCGTTTCGGGTGACGCAGGTGCTCTCGGGGCATGGTTGCTTCGGGAAGTACCTGTGTCGCATAAACAGGGAGCCGGACGCCCGGTGTCACCACTGCGTCGACTGCCGGGAGGACACGGCGCGGCACACGCTGGCAGAGTGTGCCGCTTGGGAGGAGCCGCGCCGTGCCCTCATCTCAGAAGTAGGCAGTGACTTGTCGCTGCCGGCCGTAGTGAACGCTATGGTCGGCGGTGCCGAGTCCTGGGACGCGGTGGTCGCCTTCTGCGAGACGGTCGTCTCGCAGAAGGAGGCTGCGGAAAGGGAGAGGGAGATCTCGTCCACTCACCCGGCCCGCAGCAGGCGCACCGGGCGTCGGCGGAGGGCGGATAACGCCCTCTTCCGGCCCCCCTAAATGGGTCCAGGGGCGACGGACTCGGGGACGTCCGTCGCCCCCCACACATCAGGACCCGAGGTGGCGGCGCGTAGTGTTCCACGCGCGCCCCTCTGAGACGTCGCGGGAGGAGTCAAACACCTCACTCCCCCCCCTGACCCGAGAGGAGGCCCGCGGTGGCGGGCCGGCACCGGCCGGGGGTTGCGGAAGATTCTTTCGTTCCCGCGACCCCCGGCGTAGGTGTGAGTCGGAACACCGGGGTGGTTTTTAGTCAGTAAGAGTCTGACAGACCCCTCCGCCCGCCCCAGGGCGGAGGACATCCATGAGGATTTTCCACCCCGAACAAAAAAAAAAAAAAAAAAGGGGTACTAAGGGCAGTTGCTAAATACAAAATTATATTCAGCGGCATCTGTTTTGATTATAAGCTCTAAGATCCAAAATATCCATATTTTTATAAATTCTATCGAACTAAATAACTACGGCCAGACCATCCTACCTTTCAATTCAATTCAAAATATTTTATTTCACATAAACCTACAGGGGCACTTATGAAACGTCAGAAGCTAGGTGCACGGTTCCGTTACATTCAATCGCTCCCGCTCCCTCCCATCACTTGCGCTACCTCACTAATAGACCGCTGTCCGCCAACGCACAGTCCCCGTTGTTAAGGGCAGTGTACACGATCCGATCGCAATATTAACATATTCGACGTATTTAAATGTCTTCATCCGAGTGCGGCGAACTTACCAAAACGTAGGCGTTTACGGCCAGTAAGGCCACTAACGCCTGAGACCAGAGCCAATACAGTTTTAGGATGTAGTTTCGATGGGATACGGACGAAATTTCCGAACGCCAATTTACGATTGTTTTGCGAAGGGCAGTAGGTGCTAAAGCTTTATCTGTTAGCTACTGTTCGAAATTAAATTCAATGTGTCCTCTATAAAAATAATTTAATTTAATACTTATGTTCGTCTTTTAATTACTCCATTTAGATCAGTAGATAGTAATTACAGCAATTAATTTAAATTTTTGTTTTTTCGCAACCAATTACTTCAGTGCACATTGAAGTAATTGGTTAATTCGTATAACTTAGGAAAGGTTGCACGAATTGCATTTGATATAAAATATTAACATAATTGAGCGAATATTTTTTCATTGCAATTTTAAATATTTATCGATAAAGAGGTTCCTTCAACTGCTAAATAAAAGTGTCGGTTGAACGCCGGTGGTCTGCCGTATTTGCATCGCGACACACGCGATGTCGCGAAATGTTGCGCTTTCATGTACTCGGCCTTATGTCGATGCTTCGTCAACCGTGGCTACGATTTATTTGCTTTTTAATATGGAGGAGTCTTCGAGTACGGAATTAGCTTTGCAAAAGGATTATTTAAAGAGTTTTTAGTTTGTTTTAAATTAAGGAAATGCCATGTTTGTGGATGATAAGGAGAACGTGAATGTACCTATGTGTGGTTATCTTTTCTGGAAAGTCGTAAAGTTGGCGAGGTGGGTTGATGACTCATTATTGCAAGCTTATCTACTTCGGTCCTGGTAGGTTCGTGCTGAATGTCATGTAGCTACAAGTATTTATTTTAAAATTGATTGAGCAGTTTTTGTCACATTTATAACACAGGATGATTTCGTGGAATCTCATTAAACCGAAATTAACTGTCATTTTATGTGCCATTTTATCTGTCATTTTATCTGTCATTTTTGCAAATTGTAGTCAGAAAGACCGGAAACAACAAAGCAATAATCATCTTCTAATTAACTTATATTGATTAGCTTAGTTTTACTTCTTCTTGTTTGTTTTAACCAAGTATCTGGTTAAGTCAAATTATGAATAAATAATATAATCAATGATTTCAAATTAATTCACCTCAGCTTGTAAAACGTCACACAAATGCGCTGCTGTGCACTGACATAGAATTGTTTATTGTTTTGAACTAGTGATGTTCCGAAGATGGCCCTCGACTATCGATAACACTAACCTAATCTAGGATCTTATCGACTAAGATATATTCTGAAATACATGATTGGTTGTTGTAAAATACTAAAGATTATAAGCAGACATAATTATTATCTTAGATATAATCGTAAACGTAATACCTACAAGTATGACCAAGTACCTACTCGAAATTAATGTCGCAATATTTCAACAGTAATATTACAAGTGTTTCACATTAACTGCGTGAATTGACATAATTTTATTGACAATAAAACTATCGGTCAGTAACCACCTCAAGCAATCAACAGATAATGCTATCTACAATTAAAACTAGTCACGACAGTAATGCTTATCTTTAAAAAGGCTACAAATAAATAGGTTTTTACTTATCCGTTTTATTTTATTTTAGCTCCCTTCGTTAAAACCGAGCTAATTCAGTATCTGTGCGCAATTATAATTAAGGCGTAAGACCTCACACACGCTTAATTAACGACTGTCGATTAAAAAAAAGAGGTAAGGCGCGATTCAGAGGCGGCGTCGATAACGCGACTATCGCGCGGTGAGGTCGGGCCCTAATGAAGCTATGCAAATTGTATGCGCCCACGCGACGCGCGTTTGAAACGCCGCTGACGGCCGCCGCTACCGATTTTAACCGGTTCGCTTCAGTATTGTCCCGATTGTAATCGATTTTGATGTGATTTAGTTTAATTGGGCCGACAGGAGGCTCGATGTTTGAAATATCTGTTATCTGATATAAACTTGCCTAAGATGTGTTTCTTTATTTATATTTCGACTTATATGGTACATAAACCGCGAGCGGTTTTAACACCAGGTGCATGAGTATGACCCATCCAATGCCACATGTCGTCAACCTGTTTTGTATGGCGACATTTTTCCCGGGCGACACTCGTAATTACCACAGTGTATTAAGCAGCTGAAGGAAGTAGGTACATTATGAATTTCTGAATCGAGATCAATTCTATCTATTGTACTAATGGTCAATGGCCGCATCCTAGATCTGGAACGAGATCTCAAATCAGGACTCATTTCGATTAACTAAACTTTGTTTCTTTCTTCACATTGTCACTTTACACTACAATCAATCTGCCTAGCCTTTTCCCAACTATATTGGGGTCGGCTTCCAGTCTAACCGGATGCAGCTGAATACCAGTATTTTACATGGAGCGACTGCCTATCCGACCTCCATAACCCAGTAACTGGGTAATACGATCCTCATTGGTAAGACTGATTGTCAAACTTTCGAGCTTCTGACGACCCGTAACGACTGTCAAAGATCCAAGAATGACAGCGGGCACGAAGGAGGCAATAGGAGGAGTCTCGTTATGTAAAGATGGTCACCCATCTACGGACCAACCCCGGCAAGCGTAGCTTAACCTGATGGATCGACTCGTGTGCCACTTATTACTTAGCCACGAGCTCCTCCCTGTCTCTTTAGACTACAAGCTTCAAAATTGCTTTTCCCAAAGACATCATCTTATCTCTTCGACTTTCAATACCTAATCCAACGTCCCCGTCACTAAAAGGGGTAGATCATGTCGACAATCGATTAGAATCACTTGGAACGAATCGGTAACGTCCGAATATCGATTGTCGTTCAAAGCGATACGGCAGGTGCACAGCGGATCAGATAAGCGCGTCTTGCGCAGATTTCAAATGCAATTCCAAATTTTGAAGATAAACCTGTCTGTTGTGATGGTGGAGACTGGATAGACGTCGCCAGTGATTTCTGGGTGAAGAAGCGACATTTATGGGATCATATTATGACAATACGCTGATCCTTTCTAATTATATTGGACTTACATTACTAAGGTAGGTACTTACATTGATGAGCGCACAGGACAATGTTTATCATATCAAATTAGAGAATCTTTGTCGGGAATGACAAAGTAATTTTAAAAATAGAGCCTAAAACAGTTAAAGCATCATAACTTTTGTCGTTAGTTGATTTTATTACATGCGGGATGATAAGTGGCTGTTAATATCACTGTATTTCATTTGCATTTTGTATACTCATGTAATGTTTCCATGAAATAATAATTGATTTGCACCGCCATTACTTCAACTTTCCCAATAACTATAAAATCAAAACACCTCAAGTGGTGTCGCCCTTCGTTTTTTTCCGTCGCGCTTTGGAAGTTTTCGTGAGGCGTAGACGTGAGGCGTAGACGCAACTGTCAAGACGAACCGGATAAGGACTACAATAGCAGTGTGTGTTGTCTGAGAATAGGCTTGGAGCTGGGCTTGGATTACATGAAAATGAATTGTATAAAATGTCATTTTCACTTTATCATTCTCAGCCTGATTTCAAGCACATTAATAAATATTTTTTACGTATATTCATAATGAAAACCAACCCAAATGCAGCATCTTTCCACACTTATAACACAAAGCATTCTCAAACAACACGGCATGCAATCCCAGCCGAACCTTTTCACATCACATCAAAAATTTCCAATTTAACCGCATACTTTGCCTCCCTGGCTCCTCGACTAGTCGACTACGGACGAGGAGTTGCACACGTCCGGATATGAAGATAGCATTCGGAAAAACGAAAGCGTACACTCACTCAGTTGTACGTTGTTCTTGCGACTTTTTTTGTTTCTACGTTTTGTCGCAGCCGCGTTTTTTTGTCGTCTTTTGTGCGCTGTATCGATTCGTAGGGTGTTGTGCTTGAGACTGTTTGTGAGATGATGAATAGAAATGTGTTGGGTCTGTTTTTTGAGTGCTAATCTATAGAAAACGATGTTAAAAATGAGAGACGTGTGTTTGAAGATATAGTAAGTGTCATTGTTTAGGAAGGTTCCAAATTGGCAGGCAGAGAAAAGTGAACTTGTCTTTTGAAGTTTTATGTTAGATCCAGGTAGTCTAAAACTGTTCCTTTTGGGGCCTATGTCTAGCAGCGAATGACATTCCGTTGAATTTATAATGTATATCAAGCACATTTTGCAAAATCTCAGAACTGGTATTTAGGCATTTTAAAGAATGCTCGAATCTCGGCATGGCCTGTCTCTATAAGGTAGCTATTAATAACCAAATAATGAACCGTAATCACAACACGATATTATTCAGATTACAGCAGGTTTACAATCTGAATTATTAGTTGAACATATTTTATCAACTTTTCGTCTAATTTCGCGACACTTTTGTCATTTTCTGCCTGGATAATGGACTGGAATTTATTGTTAGGCTGCAACTAAATCAATTTAAATTTAAATTACACTGATTTATTTACATAGTTTCAGAGATAAAGTGCGTTTTATCTATTGTCAAATTATTTATAGTTTGTGCATTCATTTTGGTTAAACTCTTGTTTAAAATAGGTTATTATAGTTATTACGAGTATGTTTACTAATGGCCTTAAAAAGGTGTCAGAGTTGATTGTGTTAAAACTCAAACATGAAGCATTTGTTTCAATTAAACCGTTTACAGGCACTTTTAAATTGTCAAGGAGTCGGTCAGCCAGAAAGATGAAGTTATATAGTTGTCCTATCCAAAGCGTAGAAGGTGCCTATGGAGAAAAATGGGCAAAAAAACTCCATTAATGTTAATGACATAGGCTTTCAAAGCTTTTACTGAAACAACATGCATTCTACTCATAGTTTTACGTATCACCTGTTAAGACCTTTTAATTCGTAACTCACTGTGGTAAGGTGTATAACCTTACCACAATGAGTTACGAATTATGTGGAACACTACTACTTAGGTATCGCAAAATGCGAAATGTTAGTATCTTATTCGCGATCTCCTGATTTTGATTTTAATGTAAGTTAAAACTTGTTCCCACAATAACAGCTTAATGACCTCCTAAAACAGGGCTTCCTCTCTCCTACCCATTTGCTGTGCCCTACAGGGTCCATAATGATCTAAATTATATAGTTACCACCTAAGTACACATTAAGGTAAAGCAATAAAAATATTGAGTATTGGGTTATCCAACAACAGCCACATAACAGGTTAACAAGAATTTACTTTAAAATCAACTAACATTTGTGAATTTGTTCACGCTTCATACAAGTTGCTTTTCGCAAGGGTGGCTGACCCTTGCAAAAAGCAACACAACCCTTTTATATAAATAAAGATAAACAAGTTTAGTAATATTAACTATAAAAATTCATTTACAAGTAATGACGTACAATAAAACCGATGGACAGACGTGGACATGTCCAGTCGATTACTGTTCGTATCAGGCGTATAATATAGCCAGGGCAATATTACCCAAGGCGTGTACGACGACTGATTGTCAAGTTTATAGAGAAACAAGAACGCATGCGATGTAAGTGTGAGAATTTTTATGTTTATGGGGTATTGTGACCTTCGTAGGCAGGTGAGGGGTTGATGGGAATTATTTTATTAGTGTTTATAAATACTCCTCTAAAAGCATAGTTTTTTTCCTTGAAAATCACATAGATTATAGAAGAAAATGCTGAGGCCATCATTATTTCAGATTTCTATAATGCGTGAAAACATTTGGTGATATTTGGCATAGTCGTATATGCAATTGGTTAGTTCGTAATTTTAAAATACTTGAGTATGTAGGTGTCATAACCATCTTATTCTAGTTTTCTTTGCTGGTTTTAGTATAGATAATAAAATACATATTTACCCTCTACTTAGCCGGTCAGTTCATGTTTAATTAAACGTGTTAGCTTTAATCAGCTGCTTGATCTCCATTTACAACTTTATTATTATAACGTAATTAAACGTTCTTCTGGTCTTTGATTTGCTCCGAAGCCAGCTATTTGCAGTACTTGTCATAACTACATACAATTTCTAGGAAGAGATGGTAAGCAATTCTCGGTTCATTGACCCAAAAAGCCACTGGTGGGCCATAAAACCCTCACATCGATCCTGATCACATTTTTGTAACCATCGGAATAAAGCGCATCTGCATTAAGTGTACAACCATCATACGATAACTATAAAACTTTTACAGTCCCATAACTTGCGTATGTGTGTGTAAGCTTGCCCATACGCGCGAGTGTGCGTACTGCCCAGCCAATCACGTTCGTCCGTCACCGGTTGACATTAGCCGGGTAATATATGATTGAGGCTGGACATTTTTCGCATTCGCCGATATTTTAAAGTGAGATAAAATCGTTTGGTGTTTATTGCGAGGAGATTCGTTTCTTTTATTACTGATTTGTTAGGTATGTATCAGAGATAAATATATAAGTTATGTTATGTATTGCGTTTTAATGACGGTTGGTTGACGGGTGGGTATCGAACTTATTGGGGATTCGGTTTCGAGTTATTAAATTATCTGGAGGAAAGCTTTTATACTTTTATGTGTGCACAAGCATTAACTCATTTCAGTATAAGCATCAATAAGATTTCTTACAGATTCAATTACTCTACTTACTGCTTCTGATTATAAAGGGACCAATTAGTTCAACCAGGTTTCAGGCTGGCTAAAGTGGACTCATCTTTCATGGGGTACTGTACTGTTTAAAATGTTACAATAAAATACCTCCCCACATACTTCAACTGAATGAAACGAAATTTAAGTCTTATATAAAACGCACACTATGCAGCCAAGCGTATTATAAGTTGGGGGATTACATCGCTCGCTGATAAAAATGGCATTGATTAGCATTCGAAAACACTGTTAGACCTACTGAAGATTTTTTTTTTTCCAATGTATAAATTCAATCTCTTAGTATTATATAATTGCATAGCACATGTGTGAGTACTATGTACTAATCTACTATAAAGTAACCAATTATTGGGTACGTCTTTCATGTCTATGACTTGACTGTGCCCTGGCTGCTGAGAGTATGTCATGCTCACTCAAATGTCTCGCTGATGGTGGCGCGTGTGTTGGATCCTTTACTTAGCTCCCTTTAAAATGTTTGAGCTGAATGGTGCTAATCCATGCATCAGGTTCGTGAACGGGCGTGGTCACTCGTCAGTAGGGACTGGTCATCTTTTAGCTGCCACGGCTTATTTTAATTTAATTTTTGTTTTATTTTTCCTTTAATTTTTTTACGAACGCTTTTACGTTCTGCATCGTTCTAACATGTATAATTTCAACATAACCAATATTTTGTAACCATATTTTGATTTAAAAGAGTGTCCGCGTTTTGACTGTTTCTATCATTATCATGCGCAACTTAATCAGACTAAACAACAATCGGAATTATATTGGTGATTCATCTTCTCTGCAGAAACTAGATCCCTTTATGAGAATAGCCGTTCAAAGTTGGTCTCATAAGTAAAGTTAGTCATACCCTTGAGTACTTTTAACTCTTGAAAGTTTACCTACCAATCCTTATTGATTAGTAGGTAAACTTTGATTTTCACCATCCAGACTGATGCCTCACTGGTGAAAATCAAAGGCTATGTAGATACCTACTATAACTAGCTTGGGTAAGCTATTTTTCAGTACCCTACACAACCATGACCTACCCCATCCTCAATCAATACATCACAACCATCAACAGATAAACAAACATCACAGTTACAACAAGGCAAAAAACTACCAAGTTGAGTGTCCTGCCGTCACGATCAGTTGTGGACAATTGAGATTCATGTCCACCCAAGGGCCTGTGATTCATGAGGTCGCTAATAAACGCCGAGCAGTCCGTCTGTTTGTCATAGTTGCTATTGACAGCTTGCCTGTCAGGCTAGATTGGTCGCGGTTTATGATTGTGTCATGGACTGAATTGGTGGTGGTGTTCAAGTTGTCATTGTCATCGATGGTTTTGAGAACCCTTTGCTTCTTTGTATCCGCATAGAGGTGTGAATGCCTGAAAGAATTTATTGACAGGAAACATTTATAATGTAACTTAATATTTGCATGCTCGGAAACAAGCAAAACATTATGCTCTATAATGTATTTTTAATACCAACTTTATATACCATGTTTTGTGCAAATAAATATTATTTCTATTTCAATGGTGTAGAATGGTGAGAGTGTAGCGATTTTCTCAACCAGATAGATAGATTTTTTGAAGCTGTCTAAAAGGTTTGATACCAGAGGGTCTATATAAAGTGATATTCTATCAGTTATAACGACGATGGAAAAGTCAAAAATGTATTGGATTGACATGAGCTACAGAAAACCTTATGTCAATCCTGTTGAAAATCGTTGTAGAAATATATAGCGTGTTGAAAGCGATTACTACTTGCCTTGCATTCTTTACCAACGGTTTTGTCATCAACTTCAGTTTCGAACAGTTTTTTTTTTAGCAAATTAATGAAATTCTAATCACGGATGAATCCTGGCGTTTGACTTGAAGCTCAAACGCCAGGGTTCATCCGTGATTAAAATCTTAAGTGTTATCTTAAAGTTAACCCTCGACGAAAAATACCTGAAGATAGTTTTAGAAGATCCAATGATTTAGAAACATTAAGTGCTTCTTTAATAAATTAATTACTCTTACTTAATAATTACATCACCTTTCACGACACCCACAGTCAATGATAGAGTGGACAATCCAAAACCTGACTATGACTAATGCATCCAAAAAAACCAATCAAATCTTAATCCAGCCGTTAAGAGGGCCATCCATAATACATTATAATAAGCTAATCGACGCTGAAATAAATCAGTATATCATAAATATCTCATAATTCTAGACGGACGGATCTCGGCGTTGCCAAATGCCAACGGCTGGCCAATTTGTCTGTCTGTCTGTGTGATTTGTGTCGTAACTGCGTAGGTATATAATTGGGGACGATCGATGTCGCGATGCGCAGGAGTCTGCATGAGATGGGTGAATAGGATGGTTGAAATATGGGAAGGTATTTCTGGGGTTAATGTATTTTAATGTTAATATAAGTGAACTAGATTTCAAATGGTATCCACGCCTCCTGAATTAGGATCGCTTGAAACTGTCAAGTATGATAAATGCAGTTTCGGAGACAAAACTGCTTGCACGGTTTGATGTGAGATTAGATTCAGTAAAGAGACATCGCCTATGATGATATGTATAATTATAGTGACTGGTAGAAATCCACAATCCAAAGGTAACGAATAGGTAATAAGTTCGCCTTGATTTAATAAGTACATTATAGAAAACATGAATATCGAAGAAATTCCAGCGTCACCATCGTTTAATACCAATCAAAACGTAACTCAAACAAACAAACAATCAGTTCAGAACATAGACAGTACCTACAGTAGCTTTCTCGATTAGCTAGCCTAAGCAGAGGCGTTGGTCAACTTGTAATATATTAAATTAAACACGAATTTACTTACTTTCCATCCTATCTGAGAAGGCAAGGAAACTATAATGTCAGATATGTATCTTATCGAGAAAGTTATGGTATTGAGAGCAGAGGGTTCAAGCGATAGATAAAGTATGGCTTGCTATATATTTGAAGCCTTTCACTACGTTAATATTTCATGTTGAACGCACTAAGTGTCGATTAGGGCCCTGAATTGTACAAAGGTGATCGTGAGGTGGGCATTTGTTTGCGAATGTACTGTAAGTATTCTTGGGATTATCATATGTAATGATTAGAATATTGAGTTTTTTGTCAATATGCAGTTGACATAAGTTTTGGTGAGTTTTTTGTTGAATGGCAAAACATGATAGTACCGCTATACTATCATGTTTTGCCATTTCAAAACTTCGGCAGAGGGTCCCAAATACAAGTATCTATTTTATTATTATTTTCTCGATACTATTCAATAGTGCCATGGGTAGTTCCATTAACCTCGTTAATGAAATCAGAGATAACTTTCCATTTAAAGTTATGACTAACTCCATACCTATCTGCATCTCTCCCATCAAATAAACCCAACTTCACTCTCACGTCACACAACTCCACATAGTTTTCCGACCGCTCATTACTTGTGATATTTATGCCACTCTGTTTGATCGCCGCATCATGGCTGCGTACGCTCATCTTATGGAGATCAAACCCCTTCAATTTGCTCGCATGTTAATGAATTCCACTGTTATTAGGTGTCCTGCGGTGAACCCAACGACTGACATCTACGTATGGAATTAAAATTGCAACTTGAGACTAAGGCCGTTTGCACACGACGCCACCGAGAGATACTGATTAGTGTTTAGGTATACACCCAATAACAATTAAGTTTCGAATGTGTGTTTTGGCATCGTTAAAATTTATCGACAGTGCTTGATTGGGTTTTCTGTTGATGCATTCTGTTATGTGGATATTATACACATAAATATACACGGATATTTTCCTGGCTGTGGCATTAAATGGTATTGGCGGAGGATACAATATGGTATAAATATTGTGAAAGTTGTAACATGTGCATAAATAGCCTGTTGATAAAATTTGCGTTTTGCTATCGTTCTCGTAAACGTCGCACACAACTTGATATGTTAATAAAATAAGCCTTACGAGGTCGGCATGTAAATTTATTCACAATTTCTAAGTCAAAACAGCATAATATGCTTCGGTGAGACCGGCTAATTATTATTGACATGTTGCAGACTTGTCAATCAGGCGTGGAACTTGTGCAATTCTAAACTGGAATAATATTTAACAGTCTATAGATCAGCAGTTATGAGTTTGTTCTAGGCAGCTTTGTATGCAAATAGCCTTAGACTTGTCACGTTGTGCACTTGCATCGCGTCACTCGTCGCGATTGATTCCTGATCGATACACAATCCATTCTCATCTTTATTCCAACAACACTATAGTTTACAATCGAATGTAACGCGAATAGAATCAGGTCTTATTAACCGAGCAACGAGGCATCAGTATCCATCATAATTTCGCCTCATTTTGTAATGCAGCCGCGCGATGCGATATTTTCATATTCAAAGCAACTTTATGTGTGCAGGCAACATCACTTTTATTACTTTAGACTTAAGACACAATTTGCTGCTTGATTTACGGTGTGTTAAATTTGTTTTTTAAGTGCGTAGGCTGTACAGTTAGATGGAGAAGTGGGAATATAACCTGATGATGCAAATTTTAGTGTGAATCGTATAAAACGAACGAGCAAATATAACTAACTATCGATTAGGAAACGCTTGTCATTTATGGTGCCTGATTTGCGGTTTTGGTATTGATTTCCTTGTTTGTTGGAGACAAGGAGATCTTGATGGTTGTTCGAACACTTCGCCCTCTTTGATCCGTGATGCAATATGAATGTCGTTGAGTGCTGTTGACTGTGATGAGTTGTTGTGAAATCTAATCCTAAGTTAAAGAAATGTGGAAAATTCTTACTAAAATCAGAACTACTGTTTTTGGACGTAAGATAAATCTAGTACCATCAAAACCTTTACCCTTAGTACCTTCAAATATCATCGCTACAAAGCTATTTTCAATTGCAGCTGTTGGTCTATACAAAGATCTATTGCAAAACCTTACACTAGTTCTTTAAGGGAGAGATAGGCGAAGGAGAAGAAGGCCAAGTATTGACGACTAACGGCCAGTACCTACAAGATTAGGGTCAGCTGTTTAAGAGTGAATACATAGCGAAGTTTCCAAAAACTATAAACCCTAGTGCATCCACTTGTGTCCCCGACGCTACCAGTTCCGCAGGCTGTTGATGTGAAAGTAGCTGATGTTAGACGCACTAAGGATTTCGTCTCGCTAATCCGTTGGTTTCTCTACCATTCTGTCTTCATATCTGATACGTTCGCCTTCTATGGCGAACTGTCACTGCTTGTTAAAATGACGCTGATTTTATTGTCTGAGTGAATTAATTTGAGATTTATGTTGGACTACATAGTTGTATTGGTCTGTTGTTTAAGGCTCGTGCAGGCTAGCGAGACTTGTCGCGCGACGTGACACCGGTGATTGTTCTACCGTGATGTTTTCTTAGAAATTGTTTTGTTAGGGCCGCGTCGCGCTGTCGCGTCGCACTGGTCTTCCTGACGCTTTATGGATCTGATTCATCAGATAGTGGGTTCAAATCCTTCCTTCTGTGTGATTTTCATATTATTATTTACTTTCTAGGCTGCTAAATGTTGATAAGAGAGGATTAAAAGAGGCTCCACAAGTAAAGCAGTTGGAAAGCTAGCTGTCTAATCTTTCTTTTGACCGCGACCTATGATTTGCTTGTATCATTAGTGTACCGTCCATGAGTAAATACTTCTTTGCGACTGTCGAAAGAACATAAGAATCCTTAATTTAATCTAAAACAACCAACATGAAGTGAGAGTGCAAGGCAAAAAGGTCTTTATCGCAATTGAAACATTAAATACTGATACTGTTTTGTTTCATATTATGACATCAGCGACCTTTATTGGTGCATTAATATTCGTATTTAAGTTTTCATGAATAAATCAAATTTTTATATCCAAATCCAAACCAACATAAAACAAACACCAATTGTTTTACCTAACCCATAGCTATTTATAAATAATAGTTTCATCATTTGCGGCAGCCATTCAAGTGTCAATGCTTGATGACAGCTCGCGATTGTACCTGCCTGCTGATGGCCTGTCATTGACACCTAGTGCGTTGAGTATTTACTCATTAGTGGTCACCATTGTCATTTTATTTTCGACTAATTTGAATGTGTTCTGGGTGCCATTGAGTGGTATTTTTTTATTGTAATTAATGCTTTATTTATTTATTTAACCATTTATGTACCTACACACGTAAGTAAACAGACAAGAAGGAAAGGACAAAAAGATACGTACAAAGGTGATGTGTTGATGGAGTTGTGTGAAGTCTGTTTTATTACCTAAGTGTAAAGGAAAAAGGTTCATGTATTCAATTACCTAAGCAACTGGGGCTGAACAGTAATTAGGTACCGTAAGGAGAAATACCATGAATGTTCATGAAGTTTGAGTTTATAGGTGCGACGCGACGATGCGACGAGCTAGAGTCGCGTCGCGCTGTCTTAAAGCGTCTTCTCTGTCTCTCATACTTTTGTGACAGTCTTTTTCAAGAATTCTTGGTGCTTTAGGTAAGTACCTTAGTACGGTCAGGTTCGGTACTTTTTGGTCTTTGGTAGAATCGTTGTTATATCATTGGCTTTAGTGTGGTAAGCAGTAAGTAATGAAATTGATAGTGTTGGCGATGTCGTCGTTCGTTTAGTGGGATCCAATCAAGTTTTGTGCGCGCCACAAAAGAAGGTCCGCCGGTAATTGTAGAAGTACATTTTTTCTATGCAATGTGATGCAAAGACATAGACACTAGCGCCGCGCGGCGTCAAAATGATTTCAGTGGTGGCGCGGACTCTAGTTGTACAGATACAAGGACCTTTTGACGCGTGGCCGCAACCGGAACTAACTTGTCACAAATGTTTACCAACAGTGCCTCCTCTCAATGTCAGTCAAGCGCCTAAAGATTCTTAAAGTACTTTAAGTATGAGTTTAGCATGTTGTATCTTAAATGAAAATACAATTAGCTGTGAGATCATTCATTCTGGAAATTTGAAGAAAACAGAAAAAGCTGAAATCCACACAATAATTTGACTAACAAAGTCTTACTCTTTACAAAGATGCATTGATTCCGCATGCAACACCGCAATTTTATTACCCAACCAATTCTAGTCGGGAACTAAATGCAGGACCAACCACGCTTACAACTGAACCTAACGTTTATACGTTTGTTTCGTCCACAAATAATAACGAAAACAGTGAAATCCGCCGTCCAATATACAATCAACGTCATTCCATTACACGTTTGACATAATTTTAATCACCTGTTTATCTGCTGATCATTCAAATTAATCAGTGACGTCACGCCGATATCTTAATTAAAACTTTATTAATAAACTCCATTGGACCAAATAAACTGTACGTTTTTAACGAAAATTCGTACGTGTGGGTTTTAGTGAGGACGTTGGCGATACGAGAGCGACAAGATCATTGTCCATGGTCTCTATGTTGTATAATTGGCCTTCCCTCAAAAGTTCGCTTTCTACTCAGTGAAAGGTTTTCAATTCGCAGTCAGAACTGAACAGAACTTTCTAGGTATTTTTACCAGTTTCAGATTTAGAAATATTAAATATGTCTTCATTCTGTAGTTACCCTACCCACATGGGAAGAAGGCTTGAGTTTATGTATGTATGTATGTCTTCGTGTAAGCTGTATTATCTTCGAAAAAATAGGCGGACTGCCGATAGAAGTGAAAACTTAAACATTGGTATTAGCGCTATCTATATTCTATAGTGCACGCAACACTACGGCGCGAGCATGTCGGTGACTTGAAACATCTTTAAAAAGCAACTCTTTACTAAAGGCATACAAATCAACTACAATACAAAATCACGTATCGTTCCCGTATCGGGAGCAAAAAACGTCACCATATCAATATCCGATATCAAGGTAATGAGGGGTCGGTAATTAAATGTCCTCTGTCAAACCCGTCGCCACGTCAAATTATGTATAATCAAAATGGCGGCCGTGACGTCAGTCGCCCGTTAAATATGAAGGATTTACTTTTATCTGGCGAATAGTTGACGTGTACGGTCGATGTTGACTTTCGAACTTTAAAATGAAATGATTTTTAATTTATTTATTCTTTTTATGGAGTTTGTTTGGGTGATTATTTATGTAATATCATCAAGCATGCATAGATCAAAGGGGTAGGAAGAGGGTGGCACTGAAAATAATATTTTATAGTAGGTGTAACAAAATGAAAGAAACGCAGCAGGTAGGCGTAGGCTGTATAGAACTAAGGTTCTAAATGTCTAAAATCCAATGACAGCTTTTACAAATTAAAATGCAGCTGTATGCCTATTCAGTGGGCCTAGCACAAACGAAATGTAAAGTATTATATAATTTTGCTTGTCGCACAAATTTTTACCAAAATGTTATACTTTTAATATAATATAGTTGGTTGTATTTTCGATGAAAAAATAGTTCGAATTTTCGTTACATTTACGTCGCGCGTTCTTAGTAGGGCCTCTATTTATGAAAGGTTCATCATTTCTTAAATGCAAGCATTACCCATAAATGCACAACGGCAAAACTCACGTCCCTTACGTCAAAAGCCGGCTCCAGCAAGTGTCGTGTTACTTGCGCGGACGCTCTAGACATTATGAAAGAAACGTCATAAATCCATCAGGCGTGACGCGGCGACTTAAATTATGAATGTGATCTTGAGTGATTTGTTGCCAGAGCTTGGCAAAAAATAATGCCACTGAAATAACTGGAATACGTTGATGGGTACATGGCTTGTAGCTGTGTGGTATGGGCTGGATTTAGAGTAGACATAATTTTAGAAATTGTTTGGGGTCGATGTAATGTCAATTTTGTCCTTGGATGTGGTGAAGAAAAGTGGTGTAACTTAACAATGAATGCAAAGTTAGGAAATGATTTGACGCTAAGTGATTTTCGTGAGATGCCCAGTGGTTCAAACAAAAAATTTCTCAGACAAAAAAACCAACAATAAAAACAAATAAATTTTTCACTTAGGTAACCCTTCTGAAACAAAAAGTGTTTCACTAAAAACTTTCCTCTTTACAAAAATTTACACAAAAAAAGAAGAAAAATGTTAACGTAACGTTCTAAGTAATCCCGAGTAACGAATTTATGTATTTTTCTTGACTCCATAAAATGGCCGAACGTAGTAAACGTTTAATTAACAAAAACGTCAGACTTGAGACTCGGGGGGTCGGTCCCGAGACTCGTAAATCAAGTCAAAATAGTATACAATAATTAAACGTATGATGGACCGTGTTTGTTCTTATATTTAGTCGCTTGTTACAGAGATATTCATAGCTACAATGTCTGTTCACTTCGTTTTGCCTTGTTTTTCTTGTAATATTTTGATTATGGGAGCTTTTAAGCCCCTTGCTACTGTATAAATCCTCGGAAAATGTGTTTGATTTCCAATGTAATCGGTTCCTTAATTGGTATGTTGATTTTAACCAAAAGTTTATAAGGCAGTTGTATTTCAACAAATTATTAAAAAATACCAATGAGTTTCATTTCAAAAGAGATGAGCTTTCTTGGTCTTGCAGCTATTTGCAAGACCAAGAAAGTCTAAGTCTATTACGGGTACTAAGAACTTTTTTACATTCTTCGAAACTGCCATATGTCATGTTGCATTGCGTATATTTCGAGGGCATTATCGTTTCAACGTATGTTACGTTTTATATAATTACGTATCTATAAGCTATAGACGTTATTGTAAGGTGTAAACAGCCTTCTTCCCTGTTAGTACACCAACGGCCTGATCCCTATCAACTAGAACATCGTTATAAGCGAGCAGCACACATCACATTCTAGCTGCATGTTATTTGATCGTGATAGGTTAGTCTAAGACTCCAGTCGGCTCCTCCAGCAGATTTATGACCTTATAAATATGTCAGTCACGCAAGTCTTAGATACTGGCCGTAAGTCTAGAGCTCATGTAGACCGATTCGGAAATACTTTTTGGTTCTGTAGTTCATTCATGGGTGGAGGTATTTTTTGGTAGAACTTTGGCGTCTAACAGGTAGATTAATTCATCCTATTTCACTGATTGTGTGAGTGGCAATATTTTGTGAGCATTATGTTAAGTCTATAATGTTTAAATTATTTCTTCTTGTTCTCTCATTCATAAACAAATGTGACATTTATCTATAAAATGTTTCTCTTTGCAGCCATGTATCAAAAACATGTGGTTTTACCTATTGAAACAGTTGATAAATGACTTCAACAGCGTAAACGCTGTTCACAATTATTTAATTACCATTGCTCGGCACTACAGCAAGTGTTCCCATCCAATCAGATGTATTACTAAAGAATTAAACAACACGTTTACGACTAAGCCCCGCTCCTGGGTACCCTCGGTATTTATGTATTTTTAACAACGTGAGATATGTTTTGACCACAGACGTCGCCCACGGTTCTAATTTTATTGCCCATATATTTAATGACAGCCTGATAGAGCCTGCGATAAAATACCAATGATCAGTTATTAGCATCGGCATTAGAATTTCACTCAAGCGCCATTTTGAAATTGATCGGTCGATTGACATTTGAATTTTTGATCGTTTATCAAACGAACATTAAAGTAATTTAGTTTTATTACTAGAAATAAATTAATACAAATTAATTTAAAACAGCAAATTAAAATTAAGAAAAAACGAGGAAGTTACATCTCTATTCTGTCCATTCACAAGATGAAACACTGTGGTGCAAAAATTTGCGAAATCCGGACAAAAAATTGAATAGTTTTTGTTTATGCAATGTGTACAATTTGCACAATTTTAGACAAAGACCGCCATAAATTATGCTATTGTCACTTGGGACAATGTGTAACAATAATTTAGAACTACGTAGAAGAGAATAATAGAACAAATATGCGGAGCACTTTTACTCAAACTTTCATTGTGTTGTAATGCAAGAATGCTGTATTTTTGTATTAAAATACACATTGACATTGCAAAGTCGTGTTTGAGACGTAGGTACTTACGTCGAGACGCTTTCTGCCAGTTCATTTTTGTTTTGGATCTTAAAATAGAAATGTCATGCAGTTTACCATTTGTAGATGATGTAACCTAGATTTATCAATTACTATAGTGTACTTACGAGAAATTTAACTTTAATTGACGTTTGTAGAGAGATCATGCCGTACGTAGCACTAGTTAAGTATTAACGCATTCTATTTCTCTAAAATTCCATCACATATCGCGGCGCATGCACACGAACATCTCACAAAACGTAACTAAAGCACCAATAAAGTGCGATCCCACCGTAGCCAACCCAACAGAACTATCGCACAAACATTCGTTCACTTTTAACGTAAAGGGTGGCAACACGTTATCTCGAGTCGGCACAGTGGTCCCACCGCATCTGTCCCTACATAAATCTGTCGCATATGAAAAGAATTAAAACGTTCCCTATTGTAGACGGCTGAATAAATCTTACAGATATCTTTGTGAGGGACGCGCGACGCCCGCGGCTCTCCGACGAGGAACGGCGATATTTTACAAGTTTTTGACAGCCGATATGGCTTTCCTAAACGGCACCTGCCCACTGTGTGCTGATGGCCGATCGCCAATGCTTTTGGCCAAAAAATTGTTTGCTTTTCGGTTAATTAACTTAAAACATTTGAAGAAATGTTGTTTCTATTTCGAACGATGTATGTTATATAAAATTAGTTTTAATTAAACGTGTGCTTTTTTATGGTAGAATTTATATTTTTAGCTAAAATTTTATCAATGTGTTTCCTTCAGAAATGTCATTCTGTACATTAAATACCCATAAAAAAAGTTATAGGTGAGCATGTGATATGGCGCTCTTTCATACCTTATAAAAAGTCGTGTTGACGCATAATTAATTTTATATTATTACCGTTTTATTATTTATCTAAGACTAAGAAGATAGTTTCTCAGCATGTCTTCACGTAAATCACAATTAATGTTCATTACATCTTCAAAGTTTTGTTCAACGTCCTTCATATAGTTTCGTCTTGGAAACTAGATGGCGCTAGGTCGCTAGCAAAATAAACGCCAAGGAATGGCTCCAACTGTTTTATTGCAGTAATAAAATATAGCCTAGAGCTTGATGCGCGAATTTATCTGTTTTTAACAAATAACTTGGTATTCGACTTTGCAAGGACAGAATACACATTAAACAAGATAAATTAATATTCAAAACAAAGGAAAATTAATAAGTATGAGACGCTATTTTTATGAACTAGGTTTTAAATATACACATAAGTGTTTACGACCAATTAATACCTACTCAAATCAAATAAGTTTAATCAAAGAAACAGAAAAAATCCGATCACAGTGGAACCACTTAATAAATTGTCTGGGACTTGTATGGAGAAAAAAAAAGTGTATAAATCGAGTCACCAATAACACTATAGTATGGAGTTTATGGCCCTGCCCTTGAAGTGTGTTATCGGGCGACGATTCTTTATTGACACTATAAACGTGGGAAACATACGGGGAGGTTTTACGGCCGCGCGCGGTACATTGTACCCCGCAACACGTACGTGTTACGGGGTACAATGTACGCAGAATGACAGTGAAGTGTGAGGACGAATGTTTCGTGGTCGGAGTTGTTGGCAAGTCGATTCTCAGTAAAACTTTTGTTGGTAGTAGTTAGTCATTACTTGCAAAAATATGGTAGCGAAAGAAAAAGTTTTCATTATGATTTGTGGAATGTGAGGCTGTCAAGTTCAGTATCTATTTTTTTTTGCCTGCAAGCTGCAAGTTTCAAGTCAGCATTCTAATCAATAAAAAGTCATAACCCCCAAAAATATCATCATGATAAACTTTTTATTACTTTCGGTACTCAAGACTTCCAAACCGCTTCTCGCCTGCTCCTTATCAAGCCCCGTATATTTCCGTCATTACCCTGACTGATTTACAGGGCTTTAGCGGAATATGTCCGTTGGCTGTCCACCGCCGCCTCACAGCCACCGGCCCAATAATCGTTAAGACAAGGCGCGTTAATACCTTGGAAGATAAAAAAATATACTCCACATATTGATGGGTCTACAATTGGTTTATGATATGGTCGATGGTAATGTCGCATGGCGGGTAGTTTGATGTCTGTTATGAAAGAATTAAGTGGGATTTGATAGTTGAACTAAGTTGGAGTAATTAAGCTACTTCGTTGGAAAGTGTGTAAGTTAAGTAGAATTTAAATAGTTTTATTATTCTGTCCAGTGAAGTGTCAATTAACTTTGTTAAAGGAATGGTAGAACACCAAAATACTCTGAAATGATATCCTAACAGTTCTGAGTTTTGTAAACGGGAGCTAGTAGACCAGATTTTTCAGATATAAAATAAAACAAATTGGATTCATACCAATGTGTGATATCAATACGATAATTCGTTTTCCACACATCCCTTACAAACAAACAAAACTTTCCTCTTTATAATATTGGTATGATTATCATATTGACTTGTGTGTGTGTGTGTGCAATTTATTGAATGTCTCGGTATAAACATAAATAAGCTCATACACATTAGAGGGAAGAATGTTATTAGTATGCGTCACATTTCCGGCCTCTTGAATCACATTAACACGAACCGTTTTATGTTATTTCACAGCACACGAATCCATATTTTTTACATTTTTGGACATGAAAGTTTGAGTACACAAAAAAACATTTTTTTGAAAGTCGCCCATCACAAATCACCGAGTGGGCTCACAGTGCTCACACCTACACGATATTTGGGACATATCACAACTTATTGTATCGTGCTCGTACGTATCTTGTTAAACAAAACAAAATTAATCAAAAACGCCCAACAATGGTAATCGAGAGACAGTGTCCGTCATAAATCCAGGGTCCCTATCACTGCATCGCACATCACTGTATCGCATTACGACATTGTCTGTTTGATATCGAATTTATTACGAGGGGCTTATTCGAATCACTCGGAACACGTCAGCCGGCATCGCTCGGCTCTCATAAATTGTGTGACATATCGTTCGAGTTCCGAGATTTTTCTGAATAAAACTTTCGACAATGTTATGCGCTCCGATAAGCCAACACACAACCCTAATAGTGAAGGATTAAGGTTTAATTTAAATTTTGACAGCAGCAAACACAATTTTGCTCTCGATATCTTGTCGTGTCTTGCCTCATATTAATGACGGTTCTTTTTTTAATTTATCGTGAATATTTTCGAATGTGTTAGTGACTTGAGCCATTGGATTTTTTGATGTTACTCTTCGGTTTTAAGAAGTGATCGGCGGTGATCGAGATAATCTTTTAAAAGTCAATTAAATACGATACTAAACATTTTTGACCAAAAATCTCTGAAGTGAAATCACTGGGTTAGTTCACATCACTTAGCCTGAGTAATTTGATGAAATTAAAAAGCGAGCTTATTAAATTTAATTAGGATGTTTTCTTTCAACTTTGTCCTGTTTATGTTACACTGTGCATATCCGCAAGTGTTTTTTATTTTATTTTTAAAGTTGTCAGAGGCCGTATGTCCTCATATTATGCAATATCCAGATTAAAAATAAATTATTAACTATCCTGTTTCTCCGTTTCCAGATGACAGAGAGTGACCAGGAGGGAAAGTGGAGCGACCAGTAGAGATGCGCTCCAAGCAGCAGCCGCGCCCGTCCTACCGTTGGCTCAACACGAACGAAAACGGTGAGTGCTTTACATTATCCTTCACATACTAGCTTGTGTAGCATAACAGTAATTTATAGAACTATGGTATGAATATGTATGTTATGAAAAAAACCGGCCAATGGTAAATTTTTATGTATTTTCTTAAATATCTTTAAATGTATTCATTTTAACATTTTCATTTGATACGTCACACTGCACAGTTTGCAAAACTTTATTTTAACATTTTCTCATTTGCCCCCCAAAAGTGACCCCCATATTCTAAATTCATTTATTTACGCTACACGTCCGTGTTTGGGTCACAGAAATACATATGTGTACCAAATTTCAACTTAATCGGTCCATTAGATTCGGAGCGAATTGGCTGTGCAGACACACGAGTGATCCTATAAGGGTTCCGTTTTTGCTTTTGAGGTATGGAACCCTAGAAGTGTCCGCACGCCTTAACTTTGTAGCAGCGGCAACACCTAATATATAGGAACTAAGCATAACGCTAAGCAGTTTCTCGGTTTTTTTCTAATAAGGGGATATGAGGAGCACTGGAGACATTTCAACTTTGTTACATAACGTTGGCACAGCACCCAATGAATGCTTGCTACATAAAATTCAATATTTATATCAACTAATAAACCGTATTGCCTAAGATAACACAGGAATGCAATAAATTTAAATTATAATAGGTGAGGTACAAGCTTAAACAGCTAGATTACTCATTGTTGGGATTTACATATTAAAACAGCATATCAATTACCTCGATCAATTTCATGCAAATCAAGGACACGTCATCCAAACGTTTTGAGGTCTCAATTATGACTACAGACCTCACCGTTTCTCACACTGTGCACGCCACAGGCTGTTACATAATCAGTTAATCCACGCCTATTTAATCATATTCAACTGCAGATAGATACGTTGACTTACTGTTCTCAACAGAACTTTTTTACACTATGTCACAAACTTATACATGCTTCGATTCTGTACTGAATGACTCTACCCCATTGTTTTAAAGTCGACATTCGTTTGCCATGCATTTTCTACCAGAATAATTTGTCGCAGCGAACAATTGAAACCGGGACCGTGACGTGACGATTCTGAATATCCAACTAAAACTCGCAATAAATATTAAGTTATGACCATAGAAAAAAAAAGTGGCATACAAAACGCAAATGTACTAAGTAATAATTCATAGGTCTTTTTGTATGAAACTAAGCCACCGTGAAGCGATAAATAATATTTATTTTCGCTATTATACGGGTTTTTGTCAGTTGTAATGGGTGTAAAGCGCTGAGCGGGTTGGGCGGTGCGGGGCCGCGACAGCCGCGACTGCGTCACTACTTCACCATAGTGACGTCACTGTGATTAGTGAAGACGAGATTAAGATGACGTCAACGTCTTTACTTAAAGATGTTGAGCTTTCACTTACTTACATCATAATCTTTCTTTAACAAAACTTGTTAAAGAAAGATTAGGTATCTAAGATTCTTTAGCTTGAAGCTAAGTCATGAAGGTTTTAGTTCAGAACAAATTGGTTGCTTTTCAACCTTAAGTTCTTATGAAAAACCTAGCAGCAGAGAAGAAAATGAACGTCACGTCACACGTTTAGTACACGTCCCGATGTACTTGCGCAAGTTCAGTCTTGCACAACTCTGCGTGACATCCGAATGGCTCGGATACTTGGGCAAATTCATCCCACACACGTTAATATATATTTGTGCAAGTCCAATTTTGCGCAAGTATGTCGTAACGTGTGTGGCCTGCATTAGATTTAAAATCTGAAAAAAATGTTTGCTTTTCTTAAGAAAATAATAGGATTGAAAACTATTCTGATACAAATTCCATCCATAATATTGACTTCTATAGACTACTCTCCTTCATTATAAAACAGCCATGCTATTCTGTAAACATCTCACCGTGAAAACTTGGGTGAAGTGAGCTGTCAATAGTGTCAATCCCTGTGGAATGACAGCTCACTCCACGCTCATTTCACCTAAGTTTTCACGGTGAGATAGTTACAGAATAGCACTGCTGTTCTCAAACTCTCACCTTTTCCGGCCCGCTGTTTCTCTAGCCCAGCATGCAATTCATTCGTCCTTGCACTAAAGCTCCCTCCATATGCGCCGGCGCCTCAATCATGTATATTAATCGATATTAATATTTATAAACACACTATGTGGTTCTACTTACGTTTTTTGTATACTAATTGAGATTGAAAAATAATATGTCAGCTGTATGAACTTCGAAGGATCTGAACAGTGTTTCCTGAAAGGAATTCTGAACTTCACAAGGTTTTCAAATAATTTGAACAATGTTCTAAAAGTGTTGCTAGGTTTTTAAGTAATTGGACTGATCTGTTAAGCAGGTTATATGGCTGGTAAAGCTTCATAAAATGATCTTGTTTGAACTTTTTGTGTAAATTCAGTCAATACAATCCACTGAAGAAACTTTGTAGCAGTTGCACGTACAGTGAACCGGACGTCTGTGCCAACACTTTGGACCTTGAGCTGGTCTAGCAGTACAAAGTTTCAATAGAATGCAAGGCCTCCTAAGGCTGCGTTTCTACCAGAGATTAGCGAGAATACGTAGAGAGGAATGTGTGTGAAACTAATCAATAACAACGCTAGCTTAGCACAAACTATGACAGTGAAGCTATATATGGGTTTTGTTACCATTGACGTGCGGCCTACTACTGTACTCCTAAATTTAAACAAAAAAATTGAAAAAAAACGATTCAATCACAATTTTCACCATACTTTAGTAAAACTTTTATAAAATAATAAATAGCTAATAATCAAAACATGAGCAGTGGTGGCCCAGTTAACGACCAGGACTTACTTAGAACCCAGCTTTACTTGTGTAAATAATTTCCTAACCACTAATCTCAAAACGGTGAAGGAAAACATCGTGAGGAAACTGGCATGTCCTAGAACCAAAACTTCGAAGACATGTGACATCTACCAACCCACACTGGCCCGCGTGTTAGATTACAGCCCAGTCCCTCTCGAATGGAGGAGGCTTTTGTCCCGGAACATTATAGGCTGATTACGACTAATATGAATAATAAAAACATTTGATACAAAGTAACTTATAATGGTAGTAATGATAATACAGGTGCGCTAGATAACAATGTCAGATAACCTTGACTAAAAGATTAATAGTTAGAGTTAGCAGACAAACTTATCAGGATTGGTCTGATTGATCAATTATTATAGTTGCCAAGTTTCATCTAGCACTTAGATACTTACAAGTTATAATAGTTTAGCACTGATATTTAAATTAAATCATTGTTTATTAGACGGGAATTATTCTGAATAGATATAATAATGCTGAAGTAACTTGACAAAGATTTTATTTTTGGGTTTGACACAATTGGACCTAATGTTATATGATATCATTTGCTATGCTAGTGCTGAAACCCTTGAAAACCAAACTCAAACTCAAAGCATTTATTTCAATTTACAGGCACTTTTGAATTGTCAAATAGTCGGTCAGTTAGTCAGAAAGTTGAAGCTAGTTGCCCATTCCAAAAATTAGATCTTTATGGAGAAGAACGGGTAAGCAACTCCAAGGACACTCTTTTAAATATAGAAAATTACAAAATCCTGGGTACATTATTCTTGTTGCTTCTATATGTGAGAACAATGTCCAAAAAATAATCAAAACAATTCAAAATATAAGATTTAAAATAAGCCTTGGCAGATAACAGATGACCAGTCACAACTGACGGCGCCCGTTCACGAACATGACGCGTGGATCAGCACCATCCAGCTCACCCATTTTGTAGGGAACCGAATTATCCAATGCTCTTTCAAGTCAACATGCATCTTAATAACACAACACAACACAACATTGTATTAGGTGAAATTTCTACATTTACAAAACCCTAACAGCATCAAAAATAGTTCAAGAAAGAAAGAGTCTCAAGTTCGGCACGCATTGATTGAGTTCAGAATAACTTCAGATTGATTAACCCTCTCAAATGTAGGGGCTAAATCTAGAACTAAACCTTCGTAATTACAAACAATTGTACCAACATCTAATTACCATATCTTACCTACCAACGTACCTGAACTTAGCCCCTCATCGAAGCCAACAACTAACAAGTGACCACAGAAGTACAACAGCTGCCCAAAATGACCGTGACGCAATCAGACAGAACTATACAATAAAATAATAAAAAAACTGTCCCTAGTTTAGGACAATTTATGGCTCGTTCCTGGCTTGATTTACAGGCTTTCTATTGGCCTATTGTTGGCAATTTGTGGACCAGTTAGCATAAATATAATGTTGGTACTGAAAAATGTGTGGGGAACCTTGGTCTCTGTGGTTTTGGTCATGTAAGTGGACAAAGTGGTATTGGTGTAGATCAGGATAGAGTTAATGGAGGACACAGCATATAATAATAGGATTTAGGAAGATCAAGTTATATTCAAGCATTTTTGATTTGATTTGGAGAAGTTCTGAAATTTCGATCATACTGTAGTTTCAAGCTTGCGCTTGAACGACAAATAGGCATTCAGGGTATAAATTATGATTATCATGTGACAAGTCCACCTTGAAGTAAGGAAAATAATACTCAAAGATACGATCTATAACTAAATACCTTTTACATAAAAAGGTCCTTGTAAAATACTGACGCATTATTGTAAAGAGTAAAAAAAAAAAAACATTCCCAGGTATACAAAACCTCAGGTAGGTTTCCAAAATTATTGATTAACCGTAAAGCTAATGAATAACTTATACCCTCGAACAATTCGAACAGTTGTTCGGTACTTCGGGCTTTTACGCATTTTTTACGCTTTCCGTAATCATTTGACCGACAGAAGTTTTATTACCCCTTTTTATGTATGTGAGAAAACAATTGTTAGGCCACAAAATGTCGAGGCACAATAAACCTTGGCACAGCACTTTCCTTGTTTTTACGACTCTAAGTTTGACTTCCAGTCTTTAAGTTTTTATTGGGAACCCTTTATTGGTTTTGACGGAAGAGTTGGATGATGGGCTCGTCTTTGTTCGTGAGGCTATTGATGAATTGTGTGAAGATTTGCGGTTGGAATTGTAAAGGTGGTGGCTGGTTTTTGTTATGCTTATTAAGGGAGTATTTTTCATTGTTGCTAGTGAAGTTAGAGATTGCTTTTGGACTTCCGAAACTTCTTATCCATGTTGGTTTTGGTAGTATATTCTGTTTTGGAAGTTGATGGCATAAAATCAAACTATTTTGGTATTATCATCCAACGCAGAGTTGACTGCTCCCCATTAAACTATATCCCGAAAAGCAACATTGATTTACGCAAATAAATATGAACAATGTATTGGAATCAATCATGCCACAAACATATACATTCATAAACCGCCATCATAAAAATCGAAAAAAAAAAATCTGTCGAATCCGCATAAAAGTAGTGTTTACAAACAGTGAGCGCGGTTAATCTTTACGATCGGCCCCGAATAGGCCCGAATACACCCGATCGCCTGATTTATAGACTTCGGAATAGCTCCCGTCTTTTAAACGATCGGCCCGATGCCCGCTGAATTTACGGCTTCATAGAGTTTTATAACTGATTTTATCAGTCGTAAACTTTTACAAGGCGATTTGGTCGCTATTCATTAAGGGCGCTGATGTGCAGACGCTTTCTGGATCATAGTCTCGAGAATGGAGTAGCGATGGCGTGGGACTCAATAGACTATATGACTATATGAGTCATCTTATAGCTACTAAAGCCCACAAAAATATCGATTGACGCAAAGATTATGACATTTCTGTTAACCAAATCATAGTTTTTTTACTGTCTTAATAACTTATTTCCACAGTCAAATATTTATGAACTATAAAAAACCTATAGCATTCGCAATAAACTTCTGATGAACGATTTCCGTAAAATACTAAAACTCGTAATAAAAATATAATCGTGTCAAAACACATCCGTTGTTTGAACAGGTTTCAGTAAACTTCGTCCAATTATTGGATAGGGCCATAAAAAGTGACGATTACGTATAAATCATTAAGTGAATAGATTTAGGGCCTGCCCTGAAGCCGTAAAGTGAGTTTAGTTGTCAATAAACGCGCGTAAACAGTTGTCGGTTGGCGTTAGATCGTTAACTGGGTAATCGCCGGCTGCGTGGCCCCACACGATGCTACGCGGGGTTATGAATTGTGCTGCAATTTGTTGCACATTGTTAAATATTTTGGTAATTAGGGATTTTAGTAGTGGTTGATGTGTTACTAATGTTGCTGTTTACCTAGCCAGCGAGCGATTATGTGTTTATATAGCAACATGTTTACGATCTCTGGTGGTCGAGTACAGAATTATTGGAGCCCCGTATTGCACAAAATGTTATTCTATAAGAATATGCGCGACGCGTCATGAAAAAAAAAACTAAACCGAAAATTTACCTTCCTCGTAAACCGTACCTATCTGAAGTCTGTTCTCCTCAACTCGAGGACGTTTTCAACCACTTCCGTTTGAATGTTGACAGGAATCGAGGAAAATACTACTTTGAATTTACCTACCTGTAAAGTTACGTGAGATGCCTTACACTTATTAAATTTGGTAGATAATCCTTTTCGATTTCGAAGCTGCGTCTTTACTTCCCATCAGTCTAATGCTAGGTACACACGCAGCGACCCGCTGGCGATTACAAAATTTCACGTCCACGCATAGATTTTGAAATCTCTAGCGACAAATCTGCTGCCAAAATGTGTGTGGTGACATGAGATTTTGAAATCGGAAGCGAGTCACCGGCGACTAAAGTCAACTTCCCGCAATTATAAGTACCAGTTGAATTTAGTCAATAATTTGAGGCTGTAACACAGTATAAGCATATCGTAAGTAGCGGCGGCGACCTCGAAACGCGAGCCGCCATCTCCGACATCCTGCTGTACGCCACTTTATGAATGAAACTGGAGAATGCGCGAGCGCAAGAGGTTAGGACGCGGTTGTACTGGTGATTAAATACGATTTGTTGTAGTTTTTTTACTAGCGTCTGTCGGAATACGCTTTTAAATTCAAAAAGGTAAAACAAGTGCCTTACACTGAAAATCATTCGTGAATAGAAAGAAAGAACGTTTTTGGTTGAGTTGCCGCGAATAGTTGTTATAGCGAATAGTCGAATACCGATTAATCGCCATTCCCTATATAATAGCCGAATACTCGCCACTATTACTCGACAAAAAAAGAATATAAAAAAAGTTTATTTATTCTCAAATAATAATATAGATTATTTATTTTCTGAGGCAGGTTTGATTTATAAAAAAAAGCGCTACCGACTTGATCCCAATCGTGCAGAAAAACTAGTTTTTCTACCCCTTTTAGACTTTAAATATTAAATTATGAATTAAAAAACCTAACAAATTAACTTCAACATGAATTTTTGGCAAACTTTTTATATTAGTGATAAATAGTGGTCACCCAAGTGGTCGAAAATCGACCATAATTCATTGAAATTTTAATAGTACATACTAATTCCATACTGCCATATCATTATTCTAAGGTAGCCATCTTGTTTCAAACGCATGTTAGTGTGTATAATGTTTTTTTAATTAATTAAATTAATTTTTAATGAATATTATAAATATAAATATTAGCTTTCTGCACTCCCTCTCCATATAAACTTTAACTGTGATAAATTTCATACTCCGGGTACAATGAATTTGCTTCACGTATATTATTATACCTAATACATAGATAATACTCAGAGTGTTCTGTTTAAAAAAAATAACGAATAATAACGAGTATTCGCGACATTTCTAGTTTCTTGACACAGTTCGTGAAACACAAATAACAAAATAAAAAAGTTAAAATAATCCTTCTTTTCGTATGGTTAGTGACTAACCTGTACCCTAATTACGTAATACACGATCAATCAGAATCTGAATCGTTTTGAAACAGATTGCTAATCCATTGCATCGTACGTTCGAAAAAAAAATCTGCTCAACAACGTAAATAACACAATGAATGTTGTTGACTAAAAAAATTAAATTATGTGCTCAGAGTTTTAATAATATAGGTGACCCAAATGAGTTCTACGCCGAGTTCTTTTCACTATTAAACACGCAATTTAATGACACTTTTCCACTAAAGACTAAAAGTATTTACACCAAGTTCTTATTTAGTGATTGGGCGACTCCAGGTATTCGTAAAAGCAGGGAAAAACTATTTGAACTTTATGGCCTAAAGCAACATATGAATAATACAAGCTTTCATAAGTATGTTGCAAAATATTCAAAAACTTTTAAAAGTGTGTGCAAAATAGCCAAAGCTCTTTATATTAGCAATAAAATAAAATCAGCTGATGATAAAATAAAAACTACCTGGCAAATAATAAATAATGAAACAGGTAGGAAAAAACAGCGAAATACTGAATTTAATTTAGAGACTGCACATGGCCCTATCAACTCAGATGTAGAAATAGCTCAGGAATTTGAAAACTTTTTTGCTAATATTCCCATTAAAACTACTGAAGCTTTAAATTCCTCACCCGCGCTTTCTGCTGCCTTACTTAGACAGAATGTGAAGGCATGCCCTTTGGAGTTTAGGTTTCAGCATACAAACCCCCAGGCTGTTATAAAAGCTTTTAAAGATCTTAAAATTAAATCAACAGAAGATCTCTGGGGAATGTCTGTAAAAGTCTGTAGATGTATTATCGAAACCATTGCGCCCTATTTAGCTTTCATATTTAACACCAGTGTAGACCAAGGAGTATTTCCGGATCTCATGAAACACAGTAAGCTAGTTCCATTGTTCAAATCCGGTGATAGTAAAGAACCCAACAATTATAGGCCTGTGTCAATTCTACCAGTTCTCAGTAAGGTGTTTGAAAAGTTGATGCTCAATCAAATGTTACGTCACTTTAATAAAAATTCCATCTTTCATGAACAACAGTACGGTTTCACCAAAGGGCGTTGTACCACTGACGCTGGTGTCACCCTAATAAAGAACATTTTTAATGCCTGGGAAGGAGCACAAGATGCCATTGGAATCTTTTGCGACCTCTCGAAGGCGTTCGATTGCGTAGACCATGAGACACTTCTGCTGAAACTGGAGCACTATGGGATTAGAAATACAGCTCTTGATTTACTAAGATCATACCTGAAAGATAGAAAGGTTAAAGTTCAAGTAAACGGCGTAAACTCATTAGGGTCTGAAATGGCAATGGGCGTTCCTCAAGGTTCGATATTGGGTCCATTCCTCTTTTTAGTTTACATTAATGATTTACCCCAATTACTCCAAAATCAACCGAAGATGGTTTTATTTGCAGATGACACATCATTGATCTTTAAAATCAACCGACGGTCACAAAATCTTGACGACGTGAATAACTCTATTCTTCAGGTCCAAGATTGGTTTACGGTAAATAATTTGGTACTAAATAAAAAAAAAACCAAATGCATTAGATTTAAATTACCTAATGTTAGAAGTAGCGAATGTGACATCTTATTGAATGGAGAAAAGCTGGAATATATTAATCAAACAGTTTTCCTAGGAATCACGCTAGACGAGAAATTACAATGGGGACCTCATATAACATCTCTTGCGGGGCGGCTGAGCTCTGCCGCTTTTGCTGTTAGAAAGATAAGACAGTTAACAGATATAGAAACCGCGCGTTTGGTCTATTTTAGCTACTTCCACAGTATTATGTCGTATGGCATTTTACTGTGGGGTCGGGCTGCTGACATTGAATCCATATTTATTTTACAAAAGAGAGCTGTCAGAGCCATTTATAATCTACATCGTCGCGAATCTCTCAGGGAACTATTTAAAGGGATTAATATTATGACAGTACCTTGCCAATTCATTTATGAAAATATTATGTATGTTAGAAAAAATCTACATATTTTTAACAAAATATGTGATAGACATAATTTTAATACTAGAAATAAAGATAAAATAGATCAACCATTTTTCAGATTATCTAAAGTATCTTCATCTTTTATGGGGTACTGTGTTAAATGCTACAACAAAATACCTTGTGATATATTACAATTAAATGAAAGAAAATTTAAAACTCATATTAAAAGTACACTTTGTAAACAAGCCTATTACAAATTAGAGGAATATATCCAAGATAAGAATGCTTGGAAACATGCTGGTCCTGCTCCATAGGACAATCTAGAATCTAGACAAAATCAAACTGGTTGCTAATTTAAGTTGTATAAATTATTATTTTTACGAGTATTACATGACATTGATTTTGCATTCTGTGATTACTTCCTCACACACTGACTTATTAATTGTAAATTTTTTAAGAAAATCATCTACTTTTACAATGTTTGTAAATATGTGAAAACCGTACATCTATCACATCATTAATTAATTTATCTTTCGTGGCTTCATTTTTATTAATTCTTCTTTTTACCTATTGTGGTAACCTATTTTTATTTTATTTTTTTAGATGCATCGTCTTCACATATAATTATGTAACGAATGTAACACATACAAATATTGTAACAATTTTTAAAAGAGTAACGGTGGAGTTTCTTGCCCATTCTTCTCCATACGAAAACTACCTTTTGGAAGGGGCGACTAGAATCAATTCAATTTTTTGTAAACTTTGACGTTCAAAAGTGCCTTACAAGGGCCTATTTGAAATAAATGATTTGACTTTGACTTTTGACTTTGACTTTGACCTGTCAAATTGAAACAGATTAGTCGGAATTGTCAACGAAAATGTGTTGCGTAATTAGATAGGTGGTGTCAGAGGTTTAAAGCCGCCCATGGGCCTCTGACTTGGTTTCACATGCCATCTAGAAATATCTCTCGGGCATGGCGAAAATAATGTTTTAACAACAAATAGTGTGTGCCTCACGGGTGATATTGTTCAGCCGAGTACATTTATGATGGGATGATGTAACGTTTTGCTTCAGAGCGTTTTCAGGGTTCAAAAAAGATTTCGCTGCTAAACCTAAATTACTACTTTCAGAGTTTATAGGTACACACTAATATTCGAGAATAAACGTAGCGTCACAAAGATTAACGCGAAAGAAAATCTGTGTAAATACCTTTATAGTCTATGTTATGGTTTTACCAAAGTAATCTTTCTGAATACGGCAAAAATCTAGCTGGTTGGTTTCTGGAGATCAATAAAGATTACCTTTCTTCCCAGAAAATAACATTTTAAGTAAAATACAAAATACATTGCCTCCTTCACTCCGGTGTGAATAGACCCCTCGGCTGTAACACGAGTAGTGGATTACGCTCACGGCTGATTACGCGCAGCCCGACGGTGACCGACGTCAGCCCATCAGTTTTTTACACTTCAATACTGTATAATCATGCTCTTTAGTCATACGGGACTTGGCAGAAGTGTAATAGGTCTCCTAGAATTAGACAAGTGGGTCCAAGGGAACCGATTGAATCTTAAGAGTGCTTTATAGGTATGGTGAAGTTCCCACGAGCATGTAGGTCTTACGTGAAAACGTATCTAGTTGGTGCTAAAGACACTGCTGTGATTTGAGTAATTTAGAAGCTGCTTTTTAAATCATTTGTGGTAAATAAGTGTGCTCTGTTGTGCTTGGGCACTCATACTGCACTGGAAATTAATTATTTCAATCTAATTTCATAGTAATGAGCCAAATAAACTCACGCTAAATTACTCTCCTCAGCTTGCCACAGGACAGGTCACATAAAACTGAAGACAGATGTTTTCAAAATTAATTCCACATACCTACATTGTAATTTTCATCATCAATAAAATGTATTAAAGCATGTTTACAGAATTGTCGTCAACACGTAAATACAGCATCCCTCTATACTGTCTGTATTTAAGTGTCGCCAGATATCTTTGGGCGGCGCCTAAGTATATTACAGGTAGCTGTCAAATAAATTGCTAATCTTCTCTAGAAATTAGATAGCTATGGGAAGAGGTATTTTGAAATGTTAGTCTATGGCGTATGGAGTTTCTGCAAGCTTATGTGAACGGGGATATCTTGTGTGGAAGTGAATTTTATCTTGTGTGCGCAAGAGCATTGTGATGGTTGTTTTCCTTAGTTGAGTCAGTATTGGTCGTGTTGCTACAGCAACTTAAACGACTGTAGGTAGGTAGTGTTTCTCTTTCTGTGTCTTGAGTTTTGAAAAACTTGCAAAGCATCATTCAAAATAATGTTTGACTTAAAAAAAAGCCTGTAGTAAAGAAAGAGGAATCCGGAAAATACAATAGTATTAGATAAATGCTGCCTTATAGTAGCGAGGTTTTGAAAATTTACACAGAAAACATCATCAACACTAAACTAAAAAATAACATCAGGTAACATTAAGTACCAATAAGTTACTGAAATGTAGTTTAGAAACCATGTTTGTCCCAAATGAGTAAAGTTAATATCATTTTAATGTGCCGATAATGCATGTATCTAGTAGATTTAGGCACTTTGGGTCAATGATACGCGACCTCAGAGGTCAAAGTGGTGCAATAATACATTGCATTCGTGTTATGTATCTACATCTAGCTATTTATAATTATGTGCTCGAGTTGACAGACGGCGTGGAGTAGTAGACTTGTTAAGTTGTCAGTTATATTGTTAGTGTTCAAGAGAATGTTGAAATTATAGAATTTGCATCTGAGAAAACTGAGGCTATCTGTTTGGTTCATTGTTTCTAACAACGGATACTTTCTAATCGAGATCTTTAAATCGGTTCGAATCAATCTGTAGATTTTGGCCAAGACCTATTAGTCCACTGAAAGAACTGCTAGTTGTACACGCCTTTAAAGGCTGAACACGACGACGCTTTAATATAAAATTAATGTAGAAATAAGATTGACTGCTGCATATTAACCAATAACAGTTGATAAGTCATACAAAATTGGCCAAGTGCGTGTCGGACTACGCACAATGAAGGGTTCCGTAGTAGGGATGAATTTATCCCAAAAGCAAATTAACATTGTAGTTGAAAAACATGTTCTCCCATACATGGATATACATCGTGGTCAATTCTGCAACTGCAAATGTAAGTTTGGAATAGCAAATAAAAAAGAATTGTTGGAATATAACTACAAATTAACTATTTTCGGACTTTTTCCTTTATATGTGCTGTGAGATCTTGCTTCTTGCCAAATTTCATGGTTCTAGGTACACGGGAAGTACCCTGTTGGTTTTGATTTATTTGCGAGTGCCAAAATATGTCGCATAAATGGCCGTATTTTTTTATTGCGTTGACTGAGAATCTTGATTCTTTTAGAGCTCCAAGGGACCCATAGACCTACATATTTGATTTTAATTTAAACTTAATACCACGCGTTCCTGAGAAAAAGGGTCTTGACAGACTGACGGACGGACAACGAAGTGATTCTAGGGTTCTTTTTATTTCCTTTTGAGGTACGGAAACCTTAAAATAGAGTTCTTTGGTAAGGACAGGTCTAAGTCAGTTCTAAAGCCACTGCTAAACTGGGTAACTTCTTGTCATTCTAATGACTCATAGGAAGAACCTGAGTCACAAATACTAAAACAGCTACTAGAAAATGGAGATATCCAATAACAGCTTTATTACATTATTTCAATAAATCTCATCAAAATAAAATAGAGTTAAAAGCTTCACGCTAATATCAACTTGATTCAAGATAAATATGTACCGTAGAAATATTAATGTTTGTTGTGTAAAATCAATTTAGGATACATTAAATGTGAGATTTATATCCGTCGTAAAAAAAAAACATGTTTCTACTAATTAATGTCAACTAGATCTGTCGTCAGACCATGTCAGATCTGTTTTTCTAATGATTTTGGGACATTTCTAAAGTCTTTAATCTATGGTATTTGTATGTATTGACATGTCCGCATCGGAAATGTGGTATCGATAAGACGGCCATTTTGGATTTAATGACATCCGACCCTAAAGTAGAATTTGGAAGTTTTGAATGTAAATGCAAGTTTTGAATGTTTATGTTCTAATTTTGGGTAATCCGTTAGATCTTTTATTTTCAAAGGCAGAATAATAAAAAAAACGTTGTTCTCCAAACGTTAAATCTAGTAATTTACCTTCTTGTTGAGTCAATTGTGTGTGTAGTTTGTTGGGGGAGTTCCTAACAGCAAACTGTTGGAAATCTCCAACAAGCGGGGTAAATGCGCTGCAAATAATGCTTTTTTTTAACTTAACACATAATAATGTTTTTTTTCAGTACTGTCGTGTTTATTTAGTCATTTTGAAAATTAAACAACATTCATTGCGTTATTTACGGTCTCGAGCAACGAATTTTTCAAATATAGGAAGCAATGGATTGGGTATTTCCTTATAATTTGGATTGTGATAGAAAGTTTGGTGCAGATAAATGTGCATGATTGGAAATAGAGTTCGCTGTTAACTTATGAATGTAATCAGCCCAGAAGGCCCTTTGCATTGCAACTTTTTGCATCGTTCTGGCATCATTCTTTTTAGCGTTCCTTTCTATTTTAAACCAGCAATATCTTAAGTAAATGAATAACTATTCAAAGCTCTACCTAATTAGTTAGTGAAGATATGAATATATAATTCCTATAGTTTTGTACATCATAAATTTATTAGCAGCGACAGCCGAGTCCGCCTAACGGTAGCGTGATGGTTCTTGTATAATTCACTTAATATTTGCATATTCGGAATCCGGTCGCGTGGTATCGTTCCAAATGTATTATGTTATACTTGCAAGTCGTCACTTTAATTTTGCTTTATTATTGTAAGTAACCAAGTGTTAACGGTTAAGTTGGCGACATGTGTTTTTTTCTCCGAAGCCTGTGATGGGAGCACAGCTTCAAAGAAACGGACGTAGCTGTATAACGAACCGTAAAAGTTACCGCAAACAGGCGCGACGCGACTTCGGTAGATAAATTTCCATGAAGTTTTCAAAGAAATTGTTCTAACAGAGTAAGGTTAACGTTAACAGGTTAGGCTACGCTTGCCTGAATTTGGTCCGTAGATGGGTGACCATCTTTACATAACGAGACTCCTCCTATTGCCTCCTTCGTGCCCGCTGTCATTCTTGGATCTTTGACAGTCGTTACGGGTCGTCAGAAGCTCGAAAGTTTGACAATCAGTCTTACCAATGAGGATCGTATTACCCAGTTACAGGGTTGTGGAGGTCAGATAGGCAGTCGCTCCATATGGAGCGACTGCCGGATGCAGCTGAATACCAGTATTTTACATAAAATACTGGTATTCAGCTGCATTCAGCTGCATCCGGTTAGACTGGAAGCCGACCCCAACATAGTTGGGACAAGGCTAAGCAGATTGATATTGATATTGTTCTAACAGAGTCGCATCGTGCCGTCGCCTCGCGCCTGTCTGCGTGAGCCTTAAGATATAGGCGTCGAGATCATAAAGTCAGTAGGTAATTTTGTGGATTCACCAATTTTTAGTTTTACGAGAGTTTTATTGATTTACAGGTTATGTTAAAGTCTGTTTCAAACTAAGTATCTAGATGATATGTATAATTTAAACTTATTTAAATTCTTATAAATTAATTCGTCTTATTTAAGAGACGTGTTCAGTCTATCTTAATTTAGATTTCGATAGAAGAGCGAGACGATAAAAATTGCTACCTGAACATAAAAACTGTGATAAATGGCTGCAAAACGAAGTTCTTTAAAATTGATAAGAAGCACTTTATTCATAATTAGTTTGACTGATATACGAAAAAGCTTTACATAAAATAGCAGTAAACAGTAATTACTAAAATGACGCGGAAGACATAATTATATTGTGTTATTAATTTACGACCTATATTCAAAGGCAAATATGGCGATAATCGGCTCCAAACAGCCTATTAACGGCGTTTTAACACGATCTCTAACATTTAGGAGCGAAATAATCGTAACAGTAACAACAAATAAAAAAATATTAATATCGTGCTAATCGCCAACAAAATATACTATTACAGAAAAAAAAATCGAATACAAACAGCCGATTATTTAATATATAACGGGATCCAAATCGCCGATTAACTCGATTCAAATTTTAAAACTGTGATTCGAATAGGCCGTCTACGAGAATTCGAACGTTACAACCATAAAGCGATGATTAGATTGTGTGTGTGTTTAAAATGCTAATCGATTTCGAAATCTATTGATTTATCGATATTTAAAGTGGATTAAGATTTTATATCTATATTTCTAAACGCTGTGCGTTTAGGAGACGAAGAAATGCTTCTTATTCCTCGCTAATTGAATAAGGACTTATTTAATGAATATTCAATAATTGTGGTATAATATTACTGTAAATAAAGTATTTTGATTAAGATGCAATTGGATCTTTGGTAGACTTTCACAGAAAATATTTCGTATCTATTTAGCGTGCCATTTCCATGCTGATTACTACGAAATATGATGTGTATAAGTTGAGCCTTTCTACATAATAAACATAAAAGGCTGAAATTACTTACCAATTTCAAGTAAGGGCTTATGTCGTTATTCGTTTTCTCTTTTCTTTTATGTGAAAGGGATTAGTAAGGGTTATAACAGGTGCACAGACTAGCACCTTTTAATCAGTTAACACCAATTTATGTTTTACTTTTGTAATGCACATAACTTATGACTTTCTAATAAGTATACCAAGTTCCATTCAAGGTCAACTTTATCGTCAAACTTTTTTTTACCAAATACCAACAGTTTCGTTGATAACAAAGAAATAAATCAAATAACTCCGCAACCGTTGAACTTCGTCATAATCGATTAAAAACCGTGCAAACTCGTTTGTAATATTATGTAAAAATCGGCCGACGAAAGCGCCAAGCTGAATAAGTCTGATTAATTCTTCAACAAGGCGATTATCATCCGATATACAGATACATGTTTAAAAGACTGTGACACTCGGTGAGTCGACATGTTTATTAGCATGACGCAAATATTCCAATAAATTTGTTAAATTATACCTAGTAACACCTATTAATAGAGAATCACCAATTTGCTCTTGCTATCACTAGCAACACTGCCAATTAAAATTCGATCTTGCACTACTAATAATAAGGTGCAAAAATGATTATTTAAAATGAAAATAGATCGTAGCGAGGCATATTCACTTAACTCGATTCTCGATTTTCGAGAATCTTTATCGATGGTCTATTCAATAACCGTTCGGTATCGATATAAATTGTTATTGGCGACGTGAGTTACCGTTTCGGAGATGACGATGTACAGACGGACAGTGGAATAAATATAGAAAGAGGCTTATCTCTATACGGTATCGGTGATGGAGAGATGTTGATAGCTTGAGTGGGTGATGCTCCTTTTATTTGTAATACATGTCGCCGTGATCGACTGTTATGTCGACTAGATGTTTCAATTGGTGCTAAAATAATATTACTCTATGTAGGCACAGGTACTGTACGGAAATGGGAGTAAGACACAGACGAGAATAATAAAGTCATCTAGATACACCTACCGTCTATAGACAGACTACCGTACTAGATAGGCAACTGATTTAACTTTTCTGAGCTTCATCCAGCTGAATACCTTTTCGATTCATCTTTCAATTGTTACGCGTAGCTTAGTGTCTTTTCTACAGTGTAAAAATAACACGATATGCATGTCAATGCCACTTGCTGGTATCCCATAGAGTGATCAGTTCAGATTTATAAAGAATTAACGCTTACCTCCGCTTATTCTTTAATGCGCTACATATAATGTAAAGTGATACAACTATCCATGAAGAGCTTTCAATGGTCCGTTCAACAAAATTGTTCAAATGCTTATTGAAAGCCATTGCGAATGTGTTTTAGAATAAGACTGCTAAATCCCCTTATTTGAACCCCTCACATAACAGTCATTCAATGCCCGGTCCAGTCATCACACTCGTAGATTAGTTACCAAAGAGATGGATGCCAATCCCCTGCCATTCCCCTGCCATTTCTGCCAGATTGATGCCAGTGCCCTGCCATTCCTGCTAGATTGATCGGCGGCCGCTGATGTGGAACTAAATTATTGACCGCTTTATTTTTAGTGTTTACATAAGTCACTATTTATATCGTGCGAGTCGATAAGAGTGGGTTAGACTATAACTTGGGTGAGTGAGAGGGATTGATTATATTAAATACTCTAGTAGAGCCCATGGCTTTGCTTGCGTTTAAAGTTTGTAGTTGTGTGTTTTCGGGAATGAAAAGACATAGGACGCTCTCAAGGTATACCGAACTACCTGTCTGCCTTATTTCATGAAAAGTGATTTGGTTTAGTAGTGAATGCTAAGGTATATCAAATAGAGACAAACTTTCTCATCAAACATGGTATTTTTTTTCACGAATTTTATTTGGCGCGATTTTAGTTCATCAATTAACCTTTTGTTTGAACTGTAATTTCTTGAATGCGGTGGATTTACGCTCTCGATGCTGTTGAAAAACAGTATTTCTAAAAAAGAAGAAAAGAAAACCGTTCTTGAAGCTTTTTGAAAAAGATTCAATATAGCATTCGTTTTAAATTATGCTTATAAGCTTCATAATAAACAGTTCCACATAGGTACTCGCATGTAGATAAAGTACTTACTTAATCCAGGTGTCCTAACAGTCGGTGGCTGTCGCGTCGTAACTCACGCGGCGGCCGACAGGTGGCGCTAACTGTCCCGTTCTCATGGCGTCATACATACACACGATTTATTAGTGAATTATTATTTCCTATCGCGTTGATACATAATTTTGATAATATTTCTTATGTGAGCTTATTTAATTTGATACTGAAATCAAGGTTATTAATTGACACGGCCAATCTTGATTGACTACACACTACGTGTCGTAAATTTTCGGTAATAATTCAGAAATAAAAGCGGATATAAAAAAATACATTTTAAGAACAGAATATAATGTGTTACCGTTCTTAAAAAAACTATTTTTGGAAAATAATTTATAATGCAAGCTCCCATGCAAAATAATTAAAAGCACAGATGAAACGCAAAAACTTCACCATTCTCGTGCCAAATACTTAAACATAGTCCGACACTGAAATATTTAAAAAATGCAAAAACTTTTCCACCTCAATCCCACATCGATCCTTGCAACACCTTCGAGACTTAATGCAGAGGCAAAGAAACCTCAAGGATTAACACTTTGGACGCGACTATACCAAATGAGCAGCAACAGACTTCGGGACTTCGACCACAAGGCGCTTGAAGTCCCAGGTATACTCGCTTACAGCGTGACTGTAACGCGCCTTGACGCCCGATGTTCAGCTCAACTTTGTGTCAATAGCGTAAGGGAGAAGCGGGTAGCCGGCGAATCGCTCGTGCTTTTAGTTTCTGTTTATAATTTTCTTGGTTTTTGGGTTTTTCAGTCGTTTTATATTTTCTTTCTGACAAATCTATAGTATGCAGAAAGCTAAATTCTATAGATTACTTAAATAGGGGTGGTGTGGTGTTATGGCCCAGAAAATCTTCAGTTAAATGGTAATGGTAAAATCTTACGGTAATGGTCACTAAGTTCTTGTGGTTCTGGTGGTAATTGTTTTGGTGTAGAGTATTCTATCCATCAATATATCTTTATTTTATGCTTGTCAATAGCCTCAATGATTGAAATTGCTATACTAACTGTGCTCTTAGTATAACGTTCACTCTTACTGGAATTTGGTCTTTCACAATTGTAGACTCAATGTCTCTTTGCTATCTTCTGTAAAGTTTATGTACAATCCATCTACAAGATACTTCTTCAAAAAAAAAGTAACTGTCTTAGACGTTCTCTCATCTTCAGCCCGCTGTCGCTCCTACCTCGCACCTTCCACCGAACTCGATCGCTGATAAATTCTATCAATAACATCTTGCCAAGACGTCGGGGCCCTTCAATAGTGTTTACCGCTAGAACCGTGTAGTCTAACGCGGCTCTTATGGTTTTGTCATGGTCTCCCATGTCATGAGCTTTGACGGCTCATAAACCATCAATTGGTGGAGAAGCTACGTTAAAGGTACCAATAACGTGACCTAAATATTTAGTGGCATTTAAAGATAACCATAGTTGGATATTTTAAGTCTGAATTGATCGAGTGGATACCTTAGTGTATTAATGGAATGAAAGTCTATTGTGGACAGAATTGTAGTGTTCCGAGAAAAATTAATTATTGGATTGACGTAAGCTATCGAATTGTCGTTTGATGCATTAATGGTTATTCTTCAATCAAATTAAATTAATTTAAGTAGTCTTTAATTCCGTTCCATGACAGTACTTCTTCGTCGTATCGTTGGTTCCACATAGTTACATAAGCTATTTCGACCAGGACTATTTAAAACTACTACATTAGTGACGTCAATCGATCAAATGAGATTGTCTGCTTCTTTTGTTTTGTCTCTTTCTTCACCCACACACCTTACATTCCTCATTGAATTCACCAGAGATTTTTCAAAGATAATCAAGTAAGTGTTATTAGTCAAAGTTGTAATACTTTGTTTAAGCATTACCTTATTTGTCTCAGTCCAGTGTGACAGTTAGGGCTGCTTACTTGGAACCTTATACACTTTATAGCAGTGTGGGTTTTTCAACGACATTTCCTTTTACAAATAGTGACGCATTACATCGGTATTTCAATTTTTTAAACTGGTACACACCTAGGAGTGACGTTTTTGAATTGATAATAAAAAAGTCATCGTTTTAATAAATTCGCAAGTGATTTACTGTTTTGGTTTTATTACTTTCTTCTCACGGTGTTTGTTGAAAGATTTACGATGTTATGGCAGTCCCCTTTGACTTCCATAATATTGCTAATATTATTACTTTAATTGCGTATCTACTACTATACCTAAAAGAATTAATAAGCCCTGAGTCATTTTTATTGATAAACAGAATCAGCTCGGCTGTGCGTTCGATAAGCTTCTCTATATCTTCTATAAAAAGATTAAATTTTTTTAGGACCTAATTAGGAGCATCAATTCCTTTGACTTTAAACTTTATTCTTCTAATTACAAAAAATATATTTCTAAGATCGAAAATAAATAATTAGTTAACTTAGTTTTACCAGATATATTATCACATATCACTCACGGGCCTTACGTTTGCCCAACTACGACACACCTTCATTTCTTTGTCTGACGGAAACACCTCTTAGATTTAAATATCTTGTACTAACAATAACGTCAAAATATCTCAATTACAGGCACCTATCTTCTGTCAGCATCCATCTTGTCGACACGTCGTTGTCAGTACATCAGGTACAACGAGTACAGCCGTACAAGGTGCTCGTGACTGGCGCCCCGACCTCGACAACTAACGATACTTAATGTCACTGTGTCCCTCATAATGTATTACGTGGTTTTAAGAATGTTTAAAAGGAGTATTTGTTTTTAAAAAGGTAGGTAGTCTGTCGTGAGGTACTCTTGGCAGATTGATCTGGAGGCTTTGGGTTTTTTGCGCGGTTTGTGCATTGTGAATTTTTGTTATTTTCATTTCCTCAATATGGTTGCCCTTATCATCCTTCTTCTAGCAAATATTCACAAGGTATAAATAATCTAATACTGACATAATAACTGTTAAGTGTTTTCTACATCCACATACCTACATCTTACTTGTCTTTTGTTTTACGTTTTTTTTTGGTAGCCCATATTGTCCCAATGCTCGGTAAATACATCCCCCAAATCCTCCCAGGAACTATTTTCCCGCGCTACCTCGAACTAGTCCTCGCGGTACGCTTCCAGGTCGTCTTGCATTCCCATCGACTGCAGTATCTAAAGTTGACTTCATGATTACTACAAGGCCATTTACTATACTTTACATCAGCCACCATCATTTTCACAATATTTAGCCCCTTAACTTTGCCTTACGTCAGCATCAATCACAGCTCGACAAAGTTCCACTAACTCAGTACATTAGGTAGGTACAGGTAAGTCGTGACCAGTTCTGCCGACCCTGTACAGGTGGCTCCGACGGTGTCACTATACTTGAGAATGTATTACTATTGTAGTATTATTACCTCCGTTGGCAACAGACAGACAGGTTTGTTAGGATTTTTGAGGTGAATATGCAATTGCTCTGAAAATATTGGGCGTCGATCTACCTATGTGTTTGTGATAAAAACTTAAAAGCATGTTTTCAAATTAGACCATTTACAGCCATTTTTGTACCAGACTGGTTAAGAGCTAATATGGGTACTAGTTATATAAGGGAAAAGGATCATTCGATTTTGTTCAGAACATGCCTCGTCCACCTTCGTTACTTATGGTGAAGATTTTCGGCTACCATGACATTCCTGCTAACTTAAACATTGCATGCAGCAAACAACGGAAAGCGGTTTATTTATCCAACTCACAAAATGCGTTCCAATATCTACCTATTTAAACCAAACTAATCTCCAATAAACAATAGGAAGACAGATAAATCGCCTTCATCCTGATACGAGATAAATATCGTATCGGCATCGCCTCGTGAACTATCACGAACGAATAACTCACTACGACTGCGTACGCGCAACGACATTTCGATATTCGCCATTTTGATCTATAACACGACACGCCTCGACTTCACCTGTTACTGTGATAAATTGTCGCTTTAATTCGTTGACAGTACTGACAGTTTGATATTACGTTTGTTATGCCTTTTGGCTCTTGTTGTTGTTGAAGATAGGTTTAGTTAATTGAGTGAGTTAAAGCTCGTATTTTTTAAGGTGTTTTAAAAGTCGTTCGTCATTTTAATATTAATAATACTATAGTCCTATCGAGACCTTTAAAAAGAAGTATCGATAGACCCAGTTAGCTTTGAATGTATGCAGATATTAATTTAATTAAGTATAGGCACAAAATACTTATTTTGTGTCGTCGGCCTAAACTTAAATAAAAACATAATTAGGTATGGTTTAAGACATTTATTTCTCAAAAATAGAATACAATTATTCATTTAGAATGAGAAACACTGGTTGCATACATATAAACGTTCCTCGGAACGAGTATCGGAACGGTATGTTTGAAGTTAGAAGTAGGTACGAGTATTAACGGATGGAACTGGACGGGGGATTTAACGTCCCAAAAACATCATTATTGTTAAAAATTACCACTTTCCTGATGTGGATTGGTGTCCTGACAAGCATAATGCTATCAGTATCCAAATTGAAAACATCATTTGACCATGTAGGTACCTACTTTAAATGTTAAATCAGCTGTCGTATAAACTTCGAATACGCCAAAATAAACGATATTCCTTCTTCCTAAGTATCATGAAAACATAAATTAATTGATAACCAAGTGTCAATTTAACATCATACTACCAATTTGGTTGAGTGAAATTCTCGATTTCGCGTAATGATCTGTAATGACAGCCGCGGTTTGGTCTGCGCCCGCGCCGCTCCCCATTAGGCACCGTAAATCGACCGAACTGCGCATGATTGCAATGCCGGACCGAATTAGCGCATATTGAAATATCCTTGTGTTATTATTGACAGGTATGCGCTGATTGGTTCATTATAAAGATGTACTGTAATTAGGGTTTGTAGGTGTCCGTAGTAAATTCAGCACAGAAAGCAAGATTTTCATCGCCTTGAGTGGGTTATATACTTGCTTGTGAGGCAAAGTGTCGTGGTAAATTATAAGCTAGTTTTTTTCTACTGAGTGGTAGCCCTTTTGCCTTTTCATTTAATAAAATGTGCGTATCTACGAAACTTTATATGGGTGATTAAGTGGCATTCATAAAATTAAATGAAAGTCGTTATTTTATAAAATGTTATAACTCGTAAATTAAAGTTTATTCTCGCTATTCGATGAGTAATTACTATACTTCGACCCTAGTTCACCGCTAGATCCACAGCTGTACATAAGCCTCTATAAAGCTGCGCCAAAAAGGCATCAGAATCGACACGATTAGACATACTTTTTCTCAGTTCTATGCCAAAATCACAAACATACATGCATACATATGTATATTACTCGTATACAACCTGCACATCTAGTCCATAATACCTCAGTTCAAATTCACAGTACAGCTCGGATTGAGTGAGATTGAGACTGAGCGGCGGGGAGAAGGCTCCAAGGCACCGATAGTTTAGGAAATTTCTTTTTACGGTGAAAATAATGGTAATAAATAAAAATAAGTTTTAATTTTTCACTTTTTTGTTGTGGTACCTACCCCACACAAATTCGAATACCACTACCTGCTATGTAAATAACAGTGACAGGAAGTTATCATCATATCGTCCACATATACTAAGTGGGAAAAATACGTAGTATTGAAGCTTACTCAAAAACTATCCAAGCAAAGTTAATAAAATTTATATGGGACCAACTTGGGAGCATACCCTTTTGTACAAAAAAATAATTTTCAAAATCGGTCCACAATTGACGGAGAGATCGGCGCACATAAAAAAAACACGTACATACGCGTCGAACATATAACCTCCTTCTTTTTGGAAGTCGGTTAAAAAGAAAACAATGTATCTGCTTTAAATTAAGTTCAGTTGTTATACAAAGTTTCATGATATAATTTGTTTTTTTTTTTTTAATACCAGCGGTTTATTGTTCGGCTTTGTAATTTTTTTATATCAACATAATATTATGGAATCGTATTTTCGTCAAACATTACTTAGTAGTTAACCTATCCTCAACTTTACCATATATTTATTTCAAAATTAATGCTGCAGTATATTCGATATAACGGAGAATCATGCTAAGCAATTTGAGGTATTTTAGACTCTTAAGGATTTAAACGTAGTTGGACAACATTTAAAAAAGTTAAGAAGATTGCATTTATAAAAATAAAAATGGTAATCTAGTTATCAAACATCTTATACAAACACACGTCAGAACTTAACCCTTCTTCCGCCGACTTAAAAGCATCAAAGTGTTCCAGCTAAAACGGGCCAATCAATCTATCTCGGCAGCCTTGTCTCGTGTGATTACTGCGGGTTAATAAGACAGGGGCGCGGGGTGTCTTAGGCACCTGTGGAGCGACTTGTTGCGCCGCCGACGTTTGAGGGTTGACAGTTTTTGTTGGTCCATGAGGGCGATGTTTGGTTAAAAGCTGTAAAAACAGAGAATTGATTTGTAGTGCCATGGTACAAACGTATTATATTCTAGGATATTCTTATGAAAATGATCTCATTTATTACCTTTTTACAGAAAATAGCTTCTTATAGGATATAAAAAAAAAACTAAATGTTAAAGACGTTATTAGGGTATTTTTCCCCAACAAATGAATATTTCAAAACGATTGCAAAAGCACAGGCCACACGATTGGCTCTACAGGAAATTCTTTAAAAACAATGTAGTTACTTTCTGAAAAATATGTACTTTTCTCGTTCTCAAGACAAATATGTACCTATCCAAAATATTGTGTCATATGCCATACAGTGTATGGGAAATAAAATTGGCTTCTAAAATCATGGGAAATACACAGTGCTACAGTCGTAGAGTTTGGCATTTCACGAATCGTTTAAAACTCAGTGTGATATTATGATGGGTCCCGTCAGAGTAAATGTCATTTATGAATGATTAGGTACGAATGAGATTTATTTGATCCTACATTGTTGCTGCAGCTAGTCGCGAAATAAAGTAAAACCGTTATCATTGTCTCACAAGCTTTTGAATTACCACTCTTAAAGTACACTATCACTATATACTATTAGCCTTATGATGGCTCAGAAGAAGGTTGCATTCTTACTTAATGATTTATTTTAAAATATCGATTTTCTGCCCGACCACACAAATCACCGTCATCGGGAGTGAAATATCTGCTATTATTATTCGGGTTGAGTTGACGCGGACCGAACTGACACTTACCCGAGTGATCGCCGTACTGTATACCTACCATATAGGAGAAAGGTGCTGCCGCCAATAAAAATAATAAAATTAATTATAAGCATAGTCAAAAAGCTTCGAAATCTTTATAAGACGAGCGTTAAGTATCCGCGTCTTCGCGACAAGGACAAGACGATACAAGACGCGACAAGGATATATACTCGTAATTTATAATAATATTGAATTGCTTGAATTGATACTTAGCACTCTTCCTCTCTCTTAATTTTGCTGTGCCCGACAGCGTCCACGTTGGTCTTTTACTTTGTTATACCATCTATGTTATACATATATGGAATGCAATCAAGAATTGAGTATTGACGATTTTAAACATAGTTTTAAGGTGCGGCAAGCGAGAAGCAGAAACACGCGTTTGCAGGACACATTTCTGCCGCGCTCTACTTAGGACCAAACCGACGAATGCTTGCGCGGCAGTACTGCGCGGCACATCCGAGACACGCCGCGCACTTCAGTTGGCAATATCAATCTGCCTAGCCTTTAATACGTCCAGACAAAATTAGTAACGAATGTTTCACGATTGCCGCTCAATGTTTGGACACACCTTAACACCAAACGTTACTCATAAGTACAGGGTGGCCCTTTTCTTAATCCACGCGACCAATAAATAATACCTACTTTCCACATATTAAATCTCAATACTCCTCGATCTAAAACATAAAGCCCTGAACACACGGTACGAGACGATATCGCTAATAAGTACAGGACAGAATAATGAAATCGGTCGACGCTGGTAGATGATTATCGACAATTTCGCGATATAATTTATAGCGGGTAAACGATCTTAGGAGCTCGGTGCGTATGCGCTTCGATAAAAGTTGCTATTATATTATTGTGCGGCGTGTACACTGGGGGTTTTGTGAGGCTTTAGTACGTCTGGATGGGAGGAACAACTTTTTACGTTTAACTTATTTCATTTAATATTTATTATTTGATTTATTCAAATATTGAGGACCGCTACAAAATATTTTTTGTTTGTTGAATCTACTTAGTCGTTAATAAAAGAAGGGGCTTTTATTAACGACTAAATCAAATAATAACATTTCCTTTTAGTTTTTTAATTTTGGTCATAAATAATTAATTACGAGTTTTTAAATACTTTATTTTGAGAAAAGTCGTGTCAAATAACACCTACACAACTTTAATGACCAAATACGATATTTAATTGTCATTTAATTACCATATAATTTATTTGAGTCAAAGCCGAATTAGGAAAGTGGTAGCTCCCTAATCCGGCTATAAATTACATAAATCAGAATATTAATTTAAGTAGGATGTTTTAACTGTTTTACAAGTACTTAATCCAATCTTTTCTATTCAACAACGCTTTGTTTCAATAATTACAGCACCAAATGTCATATGTTCTGAAATAGGCAACAACCACAACAGGATGTTACTATTTACTTAACGGGTGAATCTAAAACCCTACGCTTTTGTCATATTTTTGTATTTAACTATGACATGTCATATCTAGGATGTCTTTTGTAAGTTAGGCAACTACCACACCAAAATATTAATATTTTTATTTATTAACTTATGATGAACAGTGGTGGCCCAGTGGTAACGGCCCCGACTTACGAGTTGTAGGTTGCGGTTTCGAACCCCGGTAGGCACTTTACTTTGTATAAATAATTTCATCACCCCTGCTCTCAAAACTGTGAAGGAAAACATCGTGAGCAAACGGGCATGTCCTAGAACCAAAAATTCGAAGATATGTGAAATCTACCAGCCTGCACTGGGCCCGCGTGGTAGATTACAGCCAACTCCCTCTCGAAGAGACGCCTGTGACTCTGTGACCCAGCAGTGAGAACATTATAGGCTGATTATGCATTATGCAATTAATGATCTCAAAACCTACCTTACCATTTATAATCTAACCTGGTCCAGTCAGATATAAACAGCCACAAACAATTTAGTATCTCGAACCACTCCGGTATGAACACAGCCTTACCGCGAAGCACCCTGCCTCCCTTATTACCGGTACAAGCCAACGTTGTCCATTACTCGGACACGGAGAGGTGCGTCTTATCGTTAATTACCGCCCGACTTACCGGTTTACCGATTACCCGCGTGATTTACCAGCGCACACCACTATACTTTACCGATTTCAATTACCGACGCAGTGCGTTTGAGTTTTTTTTGTTTGGTCTTCGTAGGTAGTTTCTAATTTGAGATGTGATTATAGGATATGACATATAGAAGTGGGCCCATATCTTCTTATTAGATTTAATTATTTTTTTAAATCAAATATCAGGTTATTAAGACCAGGTTTTTGGGTCTACAAAGTTTGAAATACTGTCTTGACATAGACACGAATAAGAAGCCCAGGTCTGGGTAAGGTATAAAAACTGTTAAATTGATTTGAATTTGTAGATTGCTCATTGCAAACATACAAACGAATTCACTGTCCGGTTAATGAGCCATTTTCTTATTAGTGAGGAATAGCAAGAATTAATTTTATTATGATATTAAGAGGAATTTTATGTAGGCGTACTTACTATAGGCAGGTACACCTCTGGGGAAACAAGCCTGATTGAATGTGATGTTAAATCTTCATACGAAATTCCTAAATAAAACACTCATATTATTCTTAAGATACTCTCACACTTCTCGCTGAACTTAATTCAAAAAAGGTCCGACTCTATCAAAACGCTTGATTCCAGTTTAATCAGCGGTTACAAAGTAATCTAAAGCCGATCGTCCGTCCGTCCGTCCGCTGGTCCATTCAGAGCCGAATCTTAGCATAAAGGACGCCATTGTCTTCGATCGACGCTTCGTTACAGCGAGATGGTTCACTGATTGGTTTTTATTTGAGATTCTGTATGTATGTTTGTGGAAATATAGATGTTTTTACTCTGAAGAAGATGTAATTCTTGCTTAGCAGTTGTTTTATCCCGTGTTGATAATCATAGCTAATATTAACAGTATTACTGACAAATGCGTGCCTACTGAACCACTCAATCTGTGTGGTTCTTTCCTCAAAAGATTATTTCAGACACCAATCTACGTGGCCATCACATGATCTGAACAAGATTATGTCTGGACTTTGAAAGAGACCTCTGAGTTTGTTTCGGCCTTTCTTCTCAGAGTAGTCAGATAGGAGCCGCCGATCTCATCTAGTTTATAAAACATGATTGACGTGTTTGTACAAACCAACTTACAGAAATAAGATTATATATCATTTATTTCATCCAGACCATCAGCTAAACCTGCGGATAACTTTTCGTTTACTTAGGAAGTGTATTATTAAAGGGTTACTTGCAGAATTTTTGTAATGTAGGTAGTGGCGTTTTGATGATATTTTATAAATCATAATTGCAATTTTTACTATTTATCATATAGATTCGTTTTTCATAGCCTCTTTCTAAATAATAAATAGAAGCTTTTTTAATCTTATCGAAATTGACACAAGTGACGACACAAAAATGAAGATTATTTCGATCATTAAAATAATATTTATGCGAATGTAATGATTGATCCACAAGGTGAAATAACAAGTTAACAAATTTATTACAGGTCAAATTCCACTAATTAGAATAGTTAAACAATTAATACACCTATAAGTTGCTATTTTATCTTAATTTAATGCAATTAATACCATTAGCACTATAATATTGTATTTCCATCAGATTATGTTAAATGTCTTCATAATTATGTAGACAGATTTATGTTAAAAATAGGCGCTAGGCGTGCGCATGACATTCTAGAATCTAGAATATGAAACAGGATCGTAGATTTCTATTTTGGCACAGAAAAAGTTCAGCATTATTATGTGAATATCATCAGGGTCTAGAATCACATTTTTTTTAAATGTTTTGCGACAAAATGCTTCACTACGACAAAAAGGGACGGGCAAGATCGTAGTAAAACCTTTACTCATTACAGTAGAGCTTCGGAGCTTCGGCTTTTCGGGGAGTGACATATTGAAATATTAAATAGTGAAATCATTACCTAGTCTCAACAAGTCTACCTACAATGAAACACTAGGAAGTGTTTCACAAATTGCATAAATCGATTATTTAATATCCACAACTTTTTCTTAAGAGTTTCAAAATCAAAACCATGACTGTCCCTACATACTTCAACAAGAGACCCCGTCTTTCTTTTAAGTCTCCGTGAATCTGCACCTACATTACAATACTAGTCACTATACTCTTCCGCATCACTGTCAACGGCCTTTCAATCGGCTCACTGACTCACAGGCAGCACGTCATCGGTATTTTACCTTCTACAAAATAACAAGTAGTGTAGTTTCTCCAACAATTTCTAGATCTTGATAACCCCTAGTTAAGTGCGGTTGCCTCCACAAATAAGGTGCATTAATACTCCCATTCAGGCTGAGATGTATGAGTGAGTTAGTGAGTTGTGTTCGTTTCTACGCAATAATGCGTACTCTGCGCTCATTGTGTTGCTGACTTCCGTGGTAAGGGAATGTTTTCTAACTAGGTGTGATTTCGTGCGAGCAGATTTTTTGTTTGTAGTAGGTTTTGTTCAGGGTTTTGCTCGCATTGCTAGGACGCAATTAAGGATTTTTTTTAAGAATGGAGGATTTAGGCCATGTAAGCCCCTGTTCATAAATAAAACTAATTAAGTTACAGATACCTAGGATTCCAATAATCTATTTAATCATTCTCCATTTCCAATAAGAAACCATATAGAGCCTTCTCAACAAAACCATCCATAACTAGCGATAAAAAAAGCATCACCCATTCCCAGTTAACACATCAAATACCGCAGAACTTGCGAACACTAGCAGTCCTCGCAACCTGCGCTAACGCATAAAGCGACGAGGGATAATAAATTCTCGTTCATCGTCCACATTGTGCGTTAGAGCAGGACAACGACATGTTTATGCGTCGCCCCGCCCACGCGCCCGCGCAGCTTTCGCGTCAGTTTTTCTGCAATAACTTCAAGTTAAGGAGACGTGATGTATTTCAATTTGTTGGTGCTGTGCCTAACGGCTGGTTAATTGCTGTTTTGTTGTATGATTAAATTGTTAACTTGGTTTACAGTGCATTGATCTGAAGCTTAGATCTAGCGGACAGTAGCAGTAGGTTTACGCGGAATGTTTGTTGTAAATCGTGATTTCCATTTTTATTTTTTACCCGACCGCCCAGAATATAAGGTTATGTAAATGTTTTACTAATAAGACTATAAGCACTTCCCCAATACATAGTCATCATAAATCATCTAAGTGGATGATAAAATAAAGATTTTGCTGAAAGGCACTGAAGTAGACAAGACAAAGTAACAAATTATGTAACATTGCGCATAGAAAGCAATATAATGATTTATTCTTAACTGAGAACGCTCCACCATAGATCGGAAGCTAAGTAAATTCAAATAAGAGCCTTTATTCATGGACCAATAACACCAATAAATACCATCAAAGTATCGTTTAAGGAAACGCGTCCATAAACCGTACCACGCAGGCTACTTGCTCGAATACTGTTAAAAACAAAAATCAACGGTCATTGTATTGAAGCCTCCCATATCAATCCATTTGTATTTTCAGCAATAAACCACGTCAGGCCTCAGAATGGACCTAACTACAATATTAGGCCCTTCCAGTATTATAAAATCAAAACCCTTTGAAAGCGTGTAAAGAAAACGAATGCGTTACACCCACGGCTTAGGTACAAGATGTCAGAGGTCTGGTATATTTAAGAGCGGAAAGCGGGAACTGAGAAGCGAGTAAAGCTACGGTTTTCTAGACGAGCGCTGGCCGTCACCGTAGTTGTAACGGCCGTCATAAAATCTGTCATTTTCATTTGACATTATGATATGAAAAAATGCTCTGTATTTGGACAGTCGTTATTGTGACCGTTTACCGCTTTCTTAGGAAATCAAAGCTTTGGCGAAGCCTAGCATTCCAAAGACATAGACATAACTATACAAAAATACTGCTGAATGTGTCAGTTCAAATCAGTTGCTGGTTATCTCAGTAAGTGAAACATAGGTAGCTAGGGAAAGATAGTCTCTCAGTAGCTAGTTCTTTGAGCATAAAGCTCTATATCTGTTTCAGGCAAGTATTATAGTACTACACACAAGTATTAGGAAAATCTTCTCCGCATTTGTAGAAACTATTACTTCTATAAATGAAGCAATTGAAGATCATAGTAGTCTTTCAACCTTGACACCGAGATGGACCTCTACGTAAGGCATTTTTCTTTCATTTGATAACGTTCTATAGTGCTAGTAATATTAGTAACAATGGCACCATACGCATTGCAGTGTCACGTTAGATAAGTCAGTGCTCCACAAGCAACTTGATGGCGTTAATAAAATATGAGGCTGTCACAAACGACCAGCATCCTACGTGTCATGTGTCTACGAGTCTACGTCACACTGCTGTAATAAACTATTTTGAAATTATACTATAGTTTGATCATACGTCTCGCTAGCAGTGGCGCCTCGCCCTACAGCTCTCATGTCAGATAACTCAGGCGTCGCACAAGCGACTTGACAGCGTTAATAAAATGTGAAGCTGTGACAAAGACCAGCGTCCTACATGTCATGAGTCTACGTCACACAGCTGTAATAAACTATCTTGACACTACCATAGTTCCATCATACGTCTCGCTAGCAGTGGCGCCTCGCCCTACAGCTCTCATGTCAGATAACTCAGGCGTCGCACAAGCGACTTGATGGCGTTAATAAAATGTGAGGCTGTGACAAAGGACCAGCCTCCTACTATGCGCGTCATGTGTCGATGTCATAGTGTCTAGGACCATCGCACTGTGCACTGACACTGTGGGAGAAAATAGACTTGATATTTATGTGGGCATGGAGTTGGAAGGTTGGATAGAAACGCTTGCTAAATTTTCAAATAACGATTAATTTGCAATATTTGACCCTAAGACTTTTAGTGATTATCAGAAATGATACATAGATTTTTTTTGTGAAGTTAATTTCTTATCTCACTCAAGGGACCATATACAATTTGAAAGTGAATTAATTTGTCTTTTTTTTAATAAGTAAATCATCGCGGATTCACACCTCGACACTGTTCTAGTTGAACCCCTATGTTGACGCTACATGATGCTAAATATATTTCGTCCCCTTAGTAACATAAGAACGTATCTCGATTCTGTCTAATTTGAGAAAACGTACGCACAGACATAAGCTTTGTTTATTTTGTTATTGCGAATCATACATACAAGTCACATATGCATAATAGTCACATTTATGGGTGCATTCATCGTTTAACACTAAGTAATACACAGATATATCTTCAGATAAGTTTCTGTTTTACGTATTAATATAGATACGTCAACCGACATTTTAGAAATAAAGCGTCATCGAGATACGTGTCTTTGTAACAAAATAGACCCTGTTATACTTATCTCAAAAGTGATCAAAATCGAGATACGTTTTTGTATTATTAAGGGAACGATTTGGCAGTTCATTTCTTACTGCAAAGCAGGCTACCCAGAAAGATAAACTGGACATTCTGTGGCGCAAGACGGCAAGACTGATGCTGTCATCCTGCTCAAGTCCATATACGTAGAACACCTTACGAAAGATAGGTACTCGTGTTGCTGTGGCAATTTGTAATAGTTAAAAGACAAGAATGATCTATCTCTGTAGTCGTAGTGTGTGTGAGCTATACAAGAATAACTACAGACATGGAGAAATGATTTCAGCCAATCAATAAAGTTGAAAGCGGAGCTGCCTGCCCTGCACGCGTAGCATGATTACCATAGAATCGGGTTTTGTCGACGGAAGAATAGACAAAATGGCAGATTGTGATTGTTTATCTGTCATTTTGTCTATTCTTCCGTCGACAAAACCCGCTACTATTGTGGTCATGTTAAGCGTGCAGGAGTGAGGCTCGCTCTATACCAATACTGTATTCGGTGTAGGTATAGATAACAGTTCTATAACTCTTTTCGAAAGAGAAATGGCACAATTATTTATTAATATTTATTAGTAACATCATCATCAATATCTGGCCCTTATCACAGTTTATTTTGGGTCGGCGCAACATGTCCTTTTCTTCCATACTTCTCTATTCGTCGTCATTTCGGTAGTCACCCCCTTTCTAGTAACATAGTTTTAAACATCTACCTACACATCTATTTTAAGATGGAATAACGAGGTCGGAGGATTCCTCCATTGAAAAGGAAGGATCCTCCGACCAGACAGGTGTTATGTATTAAGTAAATAAAAACTATAAAATAATTAGAAACGCACTCGGTGTCAAAAAATTACATTCTCACTGCTTTTCTTGTTCCAATTTGTCATATTATCTTTATTAGCAACTTATACAGCGTATGAATTATTTTAAATTAACACAATAACTTTAATGATATCTCATAATTTCACAATTATGTTATGCTACTAATTTACAAATAAAATTAAAATAACATTAAGATTAAAATATACAACTAACACTAAAATATATAAATTATAAACAATAAAGGCTCATTTCACAATTGTATTATTTACGACACAAATAGACATGTTTAGTGTACTGTCACTTATCATAGTGTCTGACACTTATGCGTGTGCGCACGCAGGTTGTGTCCAACAGGTGCTAGGTGGCGCGTATCGCCATCTCGCCATCTCTGTAGTGTTGGTAGCTTTATTAAAACTACAATAGGTGTGTAAGCTGTCGTTTATCATTTTGGATAGTGTTAGTAAGTACTTGTTTTATGGTGTTGCGTGATGGATTTGATCGACATCTCAGTGTCGACCAATTTTAATCTAAGTAGATTTCTGTTTAGATGAAGTCATGTATATTATACTTATAAGCTATAATATAAAATATTAATTTTCTTAAAACAAAATGACTACTAGGCTATCGAGAGCCCTATAGCCCCCATAAAACAACTTCTGAATTACTGAAAGCTTACAACAATAAAATATAGATGAAAAACATTTTTCAATATTTTTTTCTTGAACATCCGTCATGAAAATTACATAATCTTTAGTTCATAGTTCGGTATTTATTTCAAAACAACACAAAAATTCAACTAAATTACTTAAAAACCTTGCCAATCACTTAACATTACGAAACCACCGTGGAACATCATCGGAATGCTATTAAAATAAACCTACATCCATAGTAATATCTATCGCCCATAAACAACTAAGTTTTATGCACAAGACGAGCGACTGATGACCAGTAATTAAGCTCTGTTAACGCAGTCACCTACCCACGAGTTGCGTGGGCGCATCTGTTAGAAGTGGCAGTTTCGTGGCCGGGTGGTCAGTGGTCATCATATTGATAACAATCATGATGCTACTGGGTACAAATTAAAAGATAAAGCTTCGTAGTCAACATCCATTTTTGTATTACCATGATTTTGATGTGTTTTATTTTACTTACTCACTGGTTCAAACGAGTCGAAGAATTCCTGAGACATTATTTTTCTGAACTTAACGATGTATTAGCTTCTTAAGCAACCATCTGATACCGTTCTTTATGGTCTTCTTTATCAATCTCATGAACTAAATAGTCTAAGAGTACAGCTTTGATGGCCAAAACACATAAAAGTCTAAAATAATTTATAAATTAAACAGAAACTTAGCAAATGATAAAAAAAAAAAGTAAAAGTAAAATCGGTTATTGACCAAATAAATAAATTTTACATTTCCTTAAAAGTAATACAAATAAACTATACCTCAAATAATTGTTATATATGAAACATATTTTTAATATTTTAATAATTAATAATAATTTATTTCAAATACTCAGATAACAGAGATCCGTAGTAATTTTAACTTGTGGACTCCATACTAGGTCAAGCTTGTCTCACGGAGTTGTCACAAGATTCGAGTTGCCACAAGATAAGTTTCTGTAAAAAACTTGTATATACCTCGACTTCCGGCATTAATCGTGATAAAAGGAACTGACCATTCTTCACTGCTACTGACCCCAACCCCGAGAAATAACTTCGTTCCTTTACTGATCACAACGACATCAATAAAAGCACTAACCAAAACCAAAAAGAGAGAATCCCAACAATTTACTTAGTCTTGCTAGATCTAAAATGACACGGTGTCTGCTTAATACAGTTGGTAAACGCCCCTCTTCTATAGATGTATCTGTTACAAAGTGTAGAGTGGGTGTATCGAATCCAATTACCTCGACACAGTGCCGACGTTAAGAAATTATACGAGAGATGCTCGATGCAGAAATGAAGTTTATTAAGATGGATTTTTATCATATTTTCTGTACTAAAGTGAGCTAATTCTTAGAAATTTTGTTCAAGGGATTATTCGTGTATTTTCTGGATGAACTAACATAGCTTACACCTGTATAAATGATGCTTGCCATCGACGTTCAGGAAAATAACCCCATAGATTTCAAGATTTTTAAGCTTAAGAAACAGGAGGCTGATATCCAGCAGTTAGTGATGACGGGGTGAGATGATTATTATGAATTTATAATAATTCGTGATAATTTAATGTTTGATGTGGAAATTGAGCGCTTTGTAAATACCTAAAGCATAAGTTTACAACGTCGCAGGTTCACAACAGGTACACCCCGATTCAAACTTAATGGCGGCTCGGAAAATGAAGCGAGTCGCTGCGCAGTAACGGATTCATGGGTTAGCGGGGGTGAGGGGTGGGGAACTGCGCAGCAAGTAGCGAACTTCCGAGCCGCCATTAAGTTTGAATCGAGTTGTAAAAGCGATAGTGACGTGAACTAGAACTCCGACCAAACGAACAATTCTTTCGACGCTCACTAAATAATCATAGACATGAATAATACTCACTACCTCCTACGCTAGGTAAATCGTTAAAAGCAGTTCCGAGTCCCTCGATTCTTCACGTGCCTGACGGCTGGCCAATTCTTAGGCCAAAGAATCAGCATTGCCATCCAACGTGGCAATGCTGCCAGCCTTTTGGGCACTATTCTCGCTGACAGCGATGCGGACGAATTTTTTGATGCCCAATGAGCTCTTCCCTTTATTTATTTTTTTTCCTTTACATACTTGTACATAATATAGTAATAGTTAATTGTACATATATAGTTAATGTATAATCAAATATTTTTGAAATAAACTCGACAATAGATGGCAAAAAAAATGTCCAAATGCAACTGCACCAATCTTTAGTAGTACCTACTACAAATCCGTCAAATATCGCAGGTTGTAAACTGAGTTAGTGCTAGCTATGAATAAGTTAACAGTTCTTATCAGAACACAATGGGCGCTTACGATAACATTTGGAGTAACGCCGGTGTTTAGCTCCGAGGTCGTTGAACCGGTTAGTGTTAGTAGTAACTAGTGCTTATTGTTAGGTTTTGTTACCTGTAGTTTGTTTGCTAAGATTTAAGTCAAGTCCGAAATAGCTTTAGAATGGAATTTGGTCTTGTAGAAGGCGTAGTCTTTCTGGGGTACACCTTTACTATTAAGGGATCGTGCATGAGGCCTACTCACCTACCTATTGAAAAAACTTAGCAGTCTTGATTGGTGTAATAGACCAATGTATCAAGGATCAGAATTATTAAATGCAACACTATACAGACTCATATATTTTGTTACCTTTTGGCATTCCTTTTGTATTTTTTTTTTCAATTACTTTAAGCTGTTTAATTGATGTTTATGCCATAAACGCATCTTTTTTCTAATAAGCTTAAAAAAAAGGTGAATCTTTAATAATGAATTTGACAACACTTCGATGTGGGAATTTGGTGGCACCAAGGACCAAAAAACACCGATAGGTACATAATTGATTCACAAAGTTTAATTGTCTTAAAACGCAATCATTCATTATATTATTTCACACTACATAAAATGCAACACAATTCTCAAGTCACACAGGTCACCGCTCTGTAATGCCTCATTCAAGGCTGTGTGTAGTGCGTATACAGCCTATACTGTTTAATGTCTATTGTTCTTAGAGGAAGTGCTAACTAACTTACGCACTTGGCTGGAACTTAGTTTTATTGACCGTGCTTGACAGAGTAATGACGCCGGTCACTCACGGCGTAATATGCTTATGTTGTTAACGTATAACTTTGTAGTAACTATTAATGGAATTACATTAATTGTGCTTTGAATGAGGGTATTTTTTTATCAGCCTCAAATCTAGTTCTTATAAGCGTAGGATAGAGTTGACTTTATTGGTTAAGTCATATAATATAACAGCACGCCTGTTTCCACCAAGGGTTAGGTAGAGGTGTACCTATATATATTACACCCACATTTTACCAGTTATGTTTAAGTTCCATGTAATAGGGGGCGAGTCAGGTCGTTAACTTATTAAAATTATTATGTTGTAACTTTTAATTCTAGAACATAAATATTGCTTTGAAAGGGGGTTTTATTTTTCTGCCACAAAGGTTTATTAAGCGTGCGGAGTAGAGTGTATTGGTATAGTCGCTGATCCATTAAGGGTCGCAGATATGGTTCCTGCACGAAATACATATGTAGGTACGTGTCTAGCCTAACCTTCCGTATATACCTATCCCTAGTTTCAAGTTATGAAAGTAGACAAGACTTGAATGGCAGACAACGTCAGACGTAATCATTTCTGTCGCTTATAAATTGGATGGTAAGCAGATGCGACTAGGTATATTTACATTACTTAAATTGAAACTACAGGCAGCTAGGGATCTGCTTTATTTTTCGAGTGGTTAGTAACTAACTTGGTGTCAGAGTTTTTATGCCGCCCAAGGGCCTGTGACTTGACTTCACATGCCGTCGTGAAATATCCTAACGATGTTTTCCTTCAGCGTTTTTGAAGCAAGTGATAATTATAAAATGCGCACATGAATCTGAAAAGTCAGAGGTGCGTTCGAACTCGACCTGTGACTTGGCAGTCCGACGGTCATACCACTAGGCATTCACTGCTAAAGCTAAGAGTAGCTAAGCCAGGGATAAAAAAATAAAATTTAAAACTACAACTACAGACACCTAATATAAATCGATTTTCACCCGTAACTTTACACTGAGTCGAGCAGATATAAATTAAATCTCCCCTTATACTTAGTCATTCCTGATTCCGAGCTAAAATCAATTCATTAAGAGACACCAATACAACGCGAGTGTCCTTCCCTGCAGCACATTAACAATTCAAGAGATAAAAAGGAAATAAAAATGGCGAAGACCACCTACACGTCTTGCCGGACTGCGGCGGAGGGGTGCGATTTGTCGTACGTTTTTGCGATTAGTCTGATGCTGGGGAAGTGATTTGAGTGCTAAAACTCTAACTAAAATTATCTACTTGCATAGCTCTTTTCGTACAGTTTATGTCGTGGAGTACATAATAGTAAATTTTCATCATTTTTCCAAGTTCGAAAACATAATTACGGAACGTATAGCCCTATAGCTCGACAAAACTTTACCCAACAAATGAAATATAGTTTTCGATAAACTGGACATAATTATCAACTGACTTTGTCTTTTCGAAATCACAGGAGCGACGTTTAAACAATTTACATAACATAACATCACGCCTATAAATTTCCCGAAGGGTTAGGCAGAGGTGTACCCGATTGTACGTCCACATTTCACCAGTTATGTTCAAGTCCCATGTAATAGGTGCTTAGACTCCGGGCTGCTACTGAGAAATTTCTGGTGGAAAAATCCAATAACACTGCCCGACCCGGGAATCACACCCAGGACCTCATGCTCAGCATTAGTGGTTGCGACCACTAAACTAACGAGGCAGACAATTACACAATTAGACAATTTAAACACATATACATTGAAACAACATAACTATATAGTGTATACACTTGTAAATATATAACCGAATACCAAGAATCATTTAATCAATCCTAGAATATAAGTCGCCCAATCCATACCTCGCCTTATCCACATACAACTACTAGACCAGTAGATTAATACAATTAAAAGGGAAAGAGTCTCTCCCGATTATAAATCAGACATGCGACATTTTTGTTCGCGTATTTCAAATTCACTAGTAAGTTATGCTAGTCAATTAAACGTCCGCGATTGTGAGATCGGATTACCATGATCGGTAGAGGAATGGAGTCGAAAAGTTGGAGTTATTTAAAAAAGTTTTATAAAATGTAATCCAGTAGAAATTCCTACATAATTTGAGTTTAAATCTGGAATACTAAAATATCCACGAAGATTACTTTCGATTACCTTCAGAAGCTACAGAACTTACTATGTAATGCTCTTTACCAGAATCTTCATCAAAACTACTTTGCTTATCGTAATGGTGAAGTTATCTGAAGCTACGACACTGCCCCTAGAGAACGTATACCTCTACAAAATAAAACATAAAAATATGTAAACCCAATACCGTCTCCACTCCTCTGTCCCGAGACGCCTTCCATTTTCTTTTTCCCCACCGTCAGTCCGAAATGAAGTACCTTCGTCCATACGTTACTCCGGAAGTGGACAGCCGGAGTGAAATGGCCGCTCCGTCGTTTCCGGCCCCCTCCCCCCCAGCGGGCTTTAATTAAAGGCCGGTAAGGTTTTAACACGTCTCTACCTTTGAAGGCAACTGCGATTGAATCGAGATTTTTTTGCTCGCATTAGGGAGAAGATTAAGGGTGTATGTACAAAGGGTGAAGGGTTCCGTCTGTCTGTGATGCTTGGTTTTGTAAGTGGGTGAGTTTTTTAGCTGAGTCTGTCGAATGTTGCTTATGTTTTGATTTTCTTTTGTTTACAGGTAAGTTTGAACGTGCAGTGTGGATGTGGGTAGTGTCTTTTTGCAGATGGTAAGTAGAAACCCTTTGAACAATGAAGGCTTGTAAGGCCTTAATGCAGTTTTTCAGATTTTTTTATAGGTATCAAAACTAGAAAGCCTTGTAATTAAATAAAGGTTTTAAATCTTGTTTCGATCGAGCTTGCATCGAAACTTGATTCTGATTTTTTTAAAGTAGGTTAGCATTAATATAGCTACTAAGGTATTTGTTATTCGTTTGATTTTAGAAAATGACGTAGTTTGCCCCAAAATTCTTATTAATAATGACGAAAAACCCATAAAACTAAACAAACAGATATACGCAATAAAATAAATATAAAATCGACATCTTCACGAAGTTGTTCAAATAAAAACAATATAAAACCATCGCTTTTACGATTCTAAAAACATTGTTAGAATTCGTGACTGCTTTAGTGAAATCCAACTTTTATTGTTTAGAATTTTATGTCTAAATTATAATAGAAGTGCCATTATTTAGATAAAGGTATCAAAACGTGTTGCATGTGAAAAGAAATTGCCGAAGGACCACTCACAGCAATATGCGATAAACTTGCACGGTAACCTTTGTTAGGGTAACCTAAATGTAAAACAAAACGTGTGGTTAGTGACTAAACTGGTGCCCTTGGACCTATGACTTGCCTTCACTTGCCATAGATAAATATCTCTTAGGCATGCTGTTTTCCTCACGATGTTTATCTTCACCGTTTTTGAAGCAAGTTGTAATTATACAATACGCAAATGAATCTGAAAAGTCAGAGGTGCATGCCTTGGGACCGAGACCTATGACTTGGCAGTCCGACGGTCACACCACTGCTGTTCAAACTACTTCAAAGGGGTTACAAAAAATAGCAATTGTCTAGTTTCATAAAAAATGTATTAGTGATGTATCGGTTCAGCATGTTACATGAGCATGCGCTACAAAAAATCGTAGCCACATCGTAGCACACAAAACTTATTGCTACGAATTTCGTAGCACGTCATTGCTTTCGCGGAACTATAAATTAAAGACAGTATGAAGCCAAGTGAATGTATAGTTCAGTCGTCGTCAGTCCCGGGTCTAACTCTTATATTTTATAAGTTTGTACCTAAGACTTACAAATCTTATCAAAGATTCTGTGTATTGGTCCTTCGGTACATTTCTTTCTTATGAACGACATCACAAAACGTGTGTGTATTGGTATTTCTTAATTTCGTGACGCGACCTGCGCCTACGCACCTCGGAAGCTATTTTACAAGATCTTTATAGTCACTCTATAGAGTATATAACGCCTCTTCACTTTTGTGATGGGCTACAGTGTTAGCGGGAGTATGAGCGGAGCGGTTTCACAACGATTTGAAACGTGCTTAGCTTTAAAATACGGTTGATATCTTCCTTTAGCTTTTTTGATAAAATCGAAAGTTTATTAAACATAGAATATTTTAAAAGCTTAAGCTTTAGGACTAATAGTTAAAATGATAAGTAAAGACTTAATTACGATGAAGATGCTTTTCTAGCGTCATTAGCAGGCCTCCAAGCAAAATCAACATTAATACGATAATAAACTACCAGACATTATTATAATATATTTATTTAATACGGCTTAACCGCTGACTCTAAGGCCCCACCCATCCAACCATATACATATTTATAGGGAGACCATTACACCGATTGTCGTTATGATTCTCTCTTGACCAAACAAGTTCTGATTCAAATTTTATAATGTAATATACTCGAGAATTCATCGCCTATTATGACAAGTCAGTAATGAAAGTATTATGAGTTATACTGACATTATCGTAAACTTTATGTTTTAATGATCAGTATTTTTTTTGTGACTGTTGACAAAATACCGCATGTAATATATTTATACGGTGGAAATATGGATTTTATGGCAAATTATGTTCTATAAATGACGTTTTATATTTCTGTTGATATTAAAGTTTGGTGCTTGAATTAATATTTTGTGTAGTAATGAGTGTTATTGTGTTTATTACTAGTTTGGTTAAGTCGAGTTAGAGGTGACAGGGAAATCAGAATCGCTTAATAAAAATAGTAAAAAAAATTAAAAAATTGAGGTCAGAGGTGTGTAGATGGACACATAATTCATTGGTTTGTAAACGATTGAAATGATGTGTGTGTTTAGAGTGTTAGTGGGCGTTTCGGAGGCGCCACTAATATTAATATGGCGGAATTAAATATAGTTATTTAGAGGATTATAATTTGCTTAAATACCGTTGGTGGCTCTATTACCCTAGATTTTATATAATATTACTCACGAAAATGGCTTCTAAATTATATTAAAAAGTTGAACGATCAACTGAGCTTAACCTTTCCCGGCTTACGATAAGATCCCAGCTAACCATTTTACACAGAGCGACTGCTCTAAGTCATTAGTATTACCTACTGCAGCCAAGGGTTAATAATAAAGCTATCTGAAGCATTGCTCAAGATCTTACAGATATATAAATCTGTATAACAAACACGACCAAACCTAAGACAATAGAGAAACAAACTAAAAAAATCTCTACTCTACGTAAACCTACGTCCATTGTTAATTGCATCTCCTGTAACTTATAATAGCCCATCGTACATACATATCGTATCATATCACTACGCATTGCAAGCGACATCGTCACCGACACTGCCCGTCACCGATAAGCGCGACAAGCTGAATTACGTCATAACGCGTACGTCATTGAGGCACGGACCGAAGGACCAATACGAATAAATAGCCAATATAGGGGATGTGAGTTTATGTGACAGTTGATGACGGGGATTTGAAGTTTGTCATCCTAGTATTGATATTTCAGCTGGCGATGCGTGAATCAATCCGATTACGTAAATTTGTTGAATTTTCAGGAAATAAAGCCTATATTCAGCGATTGGCACTCAAAAGCTCAGTAGCTTTTAGTGCTAGCGAGTATAGACTTTGGTTTCATCGTACACACGGCTACATATTAAGCTATACATTTCCAGTTTATGCTCATCTCACATTGTATAGGATTTCCGCACAATGAGAGGTCAACTTATACTGGAAATGTACAGCTTGGTATGTAGCCGTATGTACAAAAGTAATCAATAGTACGGTTTTATTATTATTAAGAATAAATCTGGCCTTCTCCCTCACTACTTGAGGGGGAATTAATATATAAATATTTAAAATTAAAAAGCAAATAAAATTACATGCATGAGCATGTAATTTTATTTGCTTATAAAATTCAATGTTTTTAAATATAAAAATCAATCAAATTTAATTTATTATTTATATAATTTTTAAATACTAGCAGATGTTAAAAACAGAAATGAAAATATATTATGGAAACTGCTATTACTTAATTAATATGAAATGAAAACAATGATTTATATAACAATTATTTTTAAATAATAACATTGTATGTATCATCTTATCCAATCATGTAAAATTTTGAAAATCTAAAATGTAAAAAAAAGTCAATGCATGAAATAAAAAGGTTTTTTATTTTATTTTATTTTGAAGGTCATGATTAAATCCTTTAGCTTCATTTATTGGTCCTTCGGTACCGATCCTTCGACCTTCTGTGTCTCCTGTATTGCGTCACCATCGGCTATCTACCGGTATGCATCGCCCGTCAATTGGCATAACTTCAATAATATTTAGTTGTGCCACGAATAATGATAAATTGTGTGACGTCATTGTTTGATGTAACTACCCGTATTTATTGTGAAAATTATAAATTAACATTAAGTTGAGAGCTGGCTGTCGATGAGGTCGTAGGTTCAAATTCATGTTGCGCATAAGGCTCTTGGTAATATGATTTTATGATTAGGGCTTATAATTATAGGGGTATTTCAAAGTGGCTTTTATAATCTTGGTGATAACGAACTGCATGTCTTGATATTATCACTATGATAGTTGATAATGTTGCATAGTGTGGAACTGTGGGTCGTACTTCACCGTCGGTTTCATAAAACTAAGATAAACAAACTCTTTAGCGCCCATAATTTTCGATTGATCGATTCTGTTAATTACCTGCAACTTCTTAATTTTATTTTGCATCCATTATCAAATGCATTCTCAACCGGAATCCTTCAGTGTTATTCTTACCTCTGGTAGGTTTCCATAACGATAAGTCAATTCCTTAACAAATTGACGTTCAAATCACAAAACGCCAATACTTGACGTCACTCTTTAAAGGACAAGACATCTCTGTAATAAATATTCACCTTGAGTCGTAATGAGAATTCTCATGCCCTAATTAGACGATATACATTGCCGTCCCGCAGAGGCCTTTGACAGGCGCATTAACTTGTCGACGAGCAATCTAGACTGTATTAAGTGGATGTATCGGAAAATATGACGACTGTGATGCGATTTATTTATGAGAGTTTCAGTTTTAATTGATTTGAACTTTTTGGAATTCAATTCTGAAGCTTTTACTGTTGCGGATATGCAGCCAATTTTGAAACGTTTGAATAAGTATTTACAGAAAGTTTATCAAGTAACAAGTTGAGAAATTATATAATTGATGTTCCACAAATCAGTACCTACCTAATGAAAAAAAATATTTAATCATAATATTTAAGTATTTTTGATTCACAGTAGGGAAATCGGCGACCAAAATCTAAGCAACAACAACTTTAAAAGCTTCTTATTTCTACCGATCGGTAGATAGATAGCCGTGTGACTAACAAAGGTTTAAATCTACTACAAGCAACGCAGTAAGCTTTCACTTGTTTTACGAGCTCATTGTTTCAGGTCCGAACTAAAGTTTAGTTTCAGGATCAAACATTCTCACTTTCGATGAGGTTGTTGAACCTTACTCCTAAGTAAAGCTTTACTCATGTGGCAAAGCCAAGTGTTCGTGTTTGAGAATTTTAATCATGGTGGGAAAATATTTTACTTCTTCAATCAATTTGAACTGAATTAGGTATAATTTAGTAGAAAGAAGGTCCATCAAATGATTTACCATCCACCATCACCTTGATTAAAATTCTCAAACACGAACACTTGGCTTTACCACATGAGTAAAGCTTTGATTGTTTGATTGTCTTACCAGTCATTTGACTGGTAAGGCTATTGAGAAAAATTGGAACGCACATGACCTACATGGAGGTAGTTGGTTCCTACAACTTACCTACTCTTCTTATTGGTGTTCCACGTCAAACCCGAATTAAAGTATTTAATAGTCAACGTAGTATCCACTTATGATTATTCTTGGTTTTTGTAGTATGCCAGGTAAGTAATAGCTGTCATTTTTCCATAATATTTCTGATATTTTCAATACATACTTTACGATGGTCTTTCCGAATATTTTTAAGAAACTTTGGTCCTTCAGTCCAAAGTCGTTAGAAAATATTTGTAACGATCTGCCGTCTAATAGTCACATTTTCACTGTAATATAATAATAATATATGTAATAAATGATGATATAAATTGATTTATACGTCTGTTGATTCACGGAGCAGTAAGGCCTCATGGTATCAAGGAGCGTTTACACAAGCCGCTGTGGCTGACAGAAAAGAGTGTGGTGCAAGTTATAAAAGATTAGCGACATCACGAATCTGCTTAGCTGTCAAGTTCTTCTATCTATGTTTGTGTTTTCAAACTCACGTTCAGCAATGACAGATCCTAATTAAAAAGAAAAATATTGTGAAAGATTTCATAACGAAGTCATTGTTACTCTCATAGACTAAGGACCAGTCGTATTTGATAAAATACTACCTATTGCCGTGATTACGTCTGCGTGTATTTTGTCATATTCAAATACAAACATCCAGAATGTGAAAAGTAGTTTATCTCCTTCTTCAGGTCCCAGGCTACCTATCTGTCAAATTTCATAACGATCCGTTCAGTGGTTTCGACGTGAAAATGTAACAGACAGACAGACTAACTTTCGCATTTATTATCAGTATGGATTCTGCAGTAGCTTAACAAAAACAAATTCCACATACCTGTGTCATATTATTTATTTTGTACGGCTTAACGCTGATCAAAGCTTTCGTCGAAAGACTTCCTTATAATCCTAACAAACAGATTTCGGCAACCTACAACCTAAGCCCCTTTTTTATATACTTGTACATAATATTATATATTTTAATGTTAGCTCTTTACTTTTGTAATTGACCTCTGTCCTTCCCGCCAACCACTCTCACCTTATACCGCTCTCCAAGACGGAGACAATTGGCACGTCACCGCCAGAGGTCGCCGCTTTTGCAAGTAACCACAAATCACTGGTGTCCGCGCCGGTCGCCGGTCAAACGCGCTATGTGTACGCGCCATTATACACAGTGTAATGTTAACTTAATAATTGATATTATTTGGGTAATAAGCAAGGTGTTGGCTAAATGATTCTGTCTTCAATGTGATTAGCCTTTTAAAATGGTGATAGTTTCCGTTCGTCAAAAAGAAATGTCAGTGAAATGTTAGAGAATGACATTTTAGAACCGTCATACGAGTGACCGTTTGACATCTGTCAATTAAGTACATTTTGATGACATGTCTTGATGATTAGACATCGTCACCTTGCACACTTTTAGCTAACTAAATTGTAGGTATTTTTTTGCGTTCCTGATCTTTCGATGACTTTCATTCGGATTCTGCAACATTAATTAGTTTAAATACCCAATGCCTCTTCATATCTTTTAGAAAATCTTGAACATATTGACGAACTGAACAATTCATCCCACCCCACCCCCGTGGGTCTAATACCAATTGCACGGGTAACTAGCCACGTCATCGTCACAATGAGACAGGAATTAATCTTAGCCCTTTATATAATTACACTGTCACCAAATTAATTGATTCCCCGAACTCTGATAGTATAGACATAACTACTACACTAAATTAAAATAGACCGCACGTTAGTACACACGGGGTATATATTAATTTACTGAAGATCCGCATTGTTGGCAAAACTTCGATGACGGGCTTATTTAGTCTACGTAATGAGCTTTTTAAATGATATTTTACTAGCGACCCGTCCCTGCTTCCCACGGGTGCAATGGCGGCATGTCCAAACATCGAGATTGCTTTGCATGGACCTTTTTTACATATAATTTTCCAATATAAATGCTCGAAATGATGGTGAAAACCGAATCAAAATCCATTGTGTAGTTTAGAAGATCTAAGCAGTCACACAGACAGACACGAAAAGCGACCTTGTTTTATGCTATGTATAGATGCCAATGCAAGTGAAGAAGAAGAAGTAATATTTCCAGACGGACTCAATTTGCAATGACAAATCGCACCATAAAAACTATGATCAATAGAAAAATAAAAATCGTCAGAACTTTATTAAAGAAATCTCGAATGCATTTTATATGAGGTCGACATGTCAATTATTCATATCTATGGCAAATTGGCTTATTACTCACGTACGACAGTCGGACGGATTTTAATCTGCGTCTGATAAAGCGAGCGATCGCAGCGAATAATCGCGAGTGTGTGGGCAAACTGCCTGCGATTTGTCAAGTGTGGCGAGGGCCTTAGATTGTTAGTTTGTTTGTAACAATTCATATTATAAATATGTGTCGTTTGTATAATTATAGGTGTTATTGTACGTTTGACATGGTGATTTCTATTAAGATTAATAACGCTATGATTGGTATTCATTATAGTGTTATTCAAAAAGGTTGCAGTTAGATAAGAACCGACTGGAAATGTCGAACACATTTCCAGTCGGTTGTTAATTTTATTAATAAATAAAAACAAATTCGGTTTCTTACCAAACAATGCTAATTTTGTTGTTAATGTTGATTGGACGATTGCGTTATTCACTGAAAGCATAAAGAAGTATCGAGTGATTCACGTTGAGTAGCCGAAATATATTACATATAAATTATAAATCATAATTTAAACACCACACACCCTCACACCATACCGAACCACAGTTAAACACACACACCACAACATACCACACCACACCATTTCACACTGCACCACAGCTCACACCATACACGTCACACCACACCATGCACCACGCCACACATCGCACCACCCCACATACCACACATAACAACTGCACTCCTTACCACACCACACTATACACCACTTAAATATGCATGAACTAAGAATAAGTTTTTAAGTTAAGTTTTACTCCTACTTTTAATTATTTAAATTGCAACTTAGAGATTTTTATTTTTTATTTATTTTTTAAAGAAAGATTTGTAATATAAAGCTAAGCTAAATACGGAACATGTACTTACATTGAATATTTACCCTTAAGGTCACAGTACACTATATTAACGTAGTTAGTATGGGAGTACGCCAACGATGTAAAAGAGCGGAGCCTTCTAATACAGGCATTGTTTGCCTAAAAGAAGGCTCCAAACACGATTGAAATGTAACATTCTATTTTACACAATAAAAATTATTATATTATTATTATTATTATTCAATTCTACCTCCTAGTGCTGCATTGACTCATACATACCTACTTATGAGTTTGAAAACTAGACGTCATATTCGCTCTATAAATCAAGCATGTTATTAACTTATTACCATTTTTGGCTGTTATTAAATATGGCAATATTACACGTTTAGATTGGAATAATATCAAATGACAGGTGTCATATCGCCCACGAAAATATTGCCAACTTCCGTTCACAATTCACGTAGGTAGATAATTAGAAACGGATAAAGGAATACGTTTATCAATAATGCCTCACCTCAAATAACCGTCACTAAAACACGAAAAAAAAGTTAAAGCTCTAACGAAAACCCGATTCTTTTTTAATCTGTATTCCAGCAACCCCTTCAGGACATATAAAACCAGAGATAAGACTAAACTAAATACCAAACTCGCTTCTCTAAGGTCTTATAAACATCAGTCCGTCCGTCCCTGGGCGGTCGTCACAAGGAATCACTGCAAGACTTGCATGCTCGTGCCAGAACGAGACGCCAGATAACAATATACAGGAAGGCAGAGAGAGAGAGAACAACGACGTTTTGCAGTCGTCATAATTTCGCTCGGCAGACTAATAATAAAGATAAACCAGGGGTGTGTGCGGGCAACTTGGACCGGGTACGTTTTGTATATAAGTTTGTTTTCTTTTGTGGTTCAGTTAAAGGGTTGGTGACTTTGTTATCTAGTTGGTTGAATTAGGGATGTTGAGTGTACTTGGTTTGCTTTGTTAGTGACGATTCAGTGAACTAATTGATCTGACGTGTGGTTTGAGCGTTAGGGTCTATACCCTGGCAAACCTTCTTTTGCTCTGGGTATTGTTCAATCTTAGGGCTTTGGATCAAGGTATATTAATAGTATCTACCAAGTGCTGTGATTGTTCGATCGGCTTGTGTCACTCAATTGAATGATTTCAGCTGACCTATATTGCATCACACAACCAAATATGTAACATGAAAAGGAATACAAAACGAATGAAATATCGTTTTTTCTGCTAAAAACTCTAGTGGAGTTAATGACAGGTCTATCGAGAATCGTTAAATATTCATTAACTTTCCTCGAACAATAACCACCAAGCTTTTTTTCTTTTAGCACCTTCAATAATAATTGTAGTAGGTACCTATTGGTTTATTTATTGTTGACTCTTTGAACACCTTATAGGTGCGGTGGCAACAAGTATGGACTTTATGGGTCTCTTGGTTTGTAATTCTGAATTAAGTTAATGTGTGAGTGAGTCAAAATTCAAAAAATATGAATATAAACTCATTTACATTTATTTTTATGAGCATGAGAACAAATGAATGAATAAATAATAAAAAAATTGCTTGTTCTCATGCACATTTTGAAGAGATAACTTTCGGTTGCAGTGCATACGAACTCTGTTAATCCCTATCCGTAAACATTTCTTTAAGTGCCTCTGTAACCTACCCCTTTAGCTATAAATGGTGCAGTGTTCAAGTCTTTGCCATATTAAATATTTTGTTACCTCGTTTGGATCGATTTATCATTTAATATTTTTTATTTGATGAAGATTTTTGAGAAGGTGTACGTTTCACTATATCCCAAACCGTCTTATGCTAAGAAAATCTCAGAAAATGCTAAATGACAATGTCATACATTTATAGTTTTATCCATCATTCGCAAAGTTTCATATCAATTCATCCATCCCAATCTCATTACAAAGTTGCACTTATTTACATAAAAAGACTATGCAGAAAAAAGTTTACAAAACTACTGAATTAATCAGATAGCACAAATACGATAACCAAATGAAACTACAGACATACAGACTTGCACAAGAGCATAAACTCTGCTCCCACATAGGGCACAAAGCTAGGGCTGCTACTTTTGAAATATCTTTTGTACTACAAAACATACAGTGTAAAGGTTTTGTTTTTTGGATATTTGCTTTCTGTGATATTATTATGATAAAAACAATGGGAAGTTACACATAATTCATGAAGCAATATTACATAATTAAGCGCGTGTAATTATTAGTACAGAATTACGCGCATTCGATACGTAAATAAATGAAAACATAAATGAATGTCAAAGAAGCACACACATAAAATCACGCCAGTATACCCCGAACGGTTAGAGGCAGAGGTGCACCTATAGTACACCTGCATTTCGCCAGTTTATGTATCAGTCCCATGTAACAGGGGGCGAGGCTTTTTGGTTTATATGAACAAAAAAAATTGCCTTATGTCCAGATTCTCTTTTGAATTTGATAGGTGGTATATCTTCCGCAATCGCTGATGTTGCAAGTGAGGTAACCCTACGCAGAATAAAATTTTAAGCTACGTCTTTATGAGAGTTGGCGCGAGTTAGGGAGGCTTCCACGGTTGAGGGGGGAGTTCCTCAAATGCAGTTTGCATTAATTGAAAATATAATATTGTTGCTTTTTACCGATCTGAGATACGGTTATGTTCTGTTTTGAAAAATGTATAAGGAACTTTCTTGTCCGCCAAGTTGTATGAGATATTGGTGGAATTCTAATGGTGATTGCGGATTAGGGAATATGGATCCACCAACAGTACAGTATTATATTTTCTGCTCAGTTTGGTTGGTGGTACCTTGTTCTAAGTACGCCTGGCTAGCTACCACCTTCTTATCTAAGTTTGTTGCCATAACAACAATGTTAACAGCATTGTTGTGTTGCGGCAGTTAGAGGTAAGATAGCCAGTTCCTCAGTGGTTTAGGATTCAGGGTAAAGCTCCTTTCCACCTTTGGCCTGATCATCACTTACCATCAGGTAGAGAGCAGGCCAAGAGCTTCCCCGTTGTGGATAAAAGATAAAATAAAAAATGATTGATGACGAAAAGTTAATTACCATATGGATCAATATTATTTAACTAAACAAGTCGCCATTATAGAAGCTTCTCAATAATAGTGTATTTTTTTGTTTCTCATAAATATTTGCATTTAAGTAATTATTACGGTGGTTTTTTTTATATTTTGATATTTTCATTTTCTGAGGTATCCTACTTAGCCCAGTGTCCTCTTAGAAAATATGCGGCTTGATAAGTAGGTAGCTGACATGTTGAATATTTCTCTAATACTTAGGTCAGAATCTTGAAAACAATCTTCACGCTAGATCTTACGCAGAGAGGCAGAGAACTGCACCAATGTTGAGAGTGAGACTGAGGACATAAAACGAAAAAAACGAAAGAAAATACGTTTATTTCGGTAAATATTACGCAAAAAAAGAACACAAACAAGAACAAGGTGGGGTAAATATGGTATGCGCCACATCCACGCAAAACGGTCACCGCGCAGCATTATGCTGTGAAACAGAGCCCAGCGCTGGTTTTCAACAACAACCGGCGTTGACGTGATGACGTCGACCGGTGCAGCATACAACATCACGACTCAATACCATGACATCATGATTTGCCAGTATTTTACAAATTATTGTGCCTGTGTAGTAGGTAGTTTCCTATAATGATTTGAAAATCTGAGAAAAACTTATGTTAGGTTAGGTACACCAAAAGTTCAAATAATTAAATAGTCATAGGTGTTGGTATTAAGTTAATTGACAGCATAAACTTACACCTACCCAAAACCGCAAAAAATCACACTTGTTAATTCCTAAAAACATAATCCTGCGTAAATTCAATAGAATTATGTTAATACGCGATATTTTCTAAGCCCCGTCACACACGATCGCGCGTCACGTCAGCCGCGCGACACGACGCGACGTCACACCGCGTGACGCGTCGATCGTGACGCGTGACGCGCGACACGTGTCACGCGCCGTGACATGGCTTACTTATTCATAAGGGAAAGCGAACAGGCATGTAATTATCATAGCATTTTGAAATTTATTATACGGATTTATGCGTTATTCGTGCGGGTTTTTGAATGTGGTTGGTAAGGTTCGTGTGTTGGTTTTGATTTATTTTTTATGAGTGATTGATTGCACGTGATTCTTGAGGTATAGGCAATACTGTAAAATTATAAGTCCATCCTTTGGAAATACCACTTATGATTAAATGTTTACCAGCAAGAATGCTTTAAGTAGGTTCACGGTATTTGAAACGTAATTAGTAACAGTGAGTTTTAATGTCCTTTTAATTGCAAATTATAAACAATTGCTAATTAGCTACTAAAAGCTCATTGCAAAACGAAATTACATAACCCATTTTTCCGCATCGTAATTCCCGTACTTACCCCATTATCGCCATATACGGAATATCGCAATAAATATTGTGTATCCTTTGCAGGTAAGTGTCGAATGGGTGCAATTTTCTCGAGACGCCGTGCATCATGCAAGCTATCTATCAGGTCTGCCATCAATCATCGCTCGGGAACGAACCCGAGTGGACGTCTTTGTCGGTGATAGATGCACCAGCGATATCTTCTGATATGAATTAAAAGAAAAATGTAGTTTTCCCTGGAGTCCTAGACAAGGAAATTCTATAAATACTGTAGTGGCTTGGGAAAGTACCCTGTACCTGTTTGTTTTCTTTGTATATATTTTGAGTAAATATTTGTAATGGGACTGACGTAAAGGGAGTCATAAGCGAGGCCTCATTTTAGTTGGATGATACAGAGTTACAGTCACATCAACAATAGGTTGCATGTTAATAATTCTATTGAATTTCCTAATCTTCAGTAACCGGGATATATTCATATGTGAGCTACAGTATTCAGAATTGTTGCCCATAAAAGATAAGAATGTAACTCCGATCCGACTTACATTTAAACCTAAGATTTTACACTACATTTAACAACTACCAAATACATAGTAATGTAGATATTCCGACAAACATTTGGCACTCGATGTTTCACTGCAGCAGTAGTTCATAACAAGGCGACAGGTACACTCAGTCGTCATTCTGAGGAAACTATAGGTACTTATCATACAATTTATAGCTGACTTGTGAATTTAAATACGTTTTGATAGAAATAATATTATAGTTAACATTTACTACTGGTTTAGTTTATAGTGGGAAATCGTGATAATTTGTGTCCTTATAAAGATCATACAATTTAAATAAGTAGGTTTGTATTTAGGTGCCGGATTTATTTTAAGTATCTGGTTTAGAAGTGGCTATAAAATTATTGAAATCATGCATATCAGGTGGATTAATTAATGATCTCACTTGATTGGTACTAGTCAATCTAACTTTATTTATTTAAAGGAGTCTAATAAATATGTATGACTTCCTTATGATCGTAAGGGATGCCGTTGCATTGTTAGTATAAATACTTAATAGTGATTAGGTAGACGTATAAGATTAGCAAACAATAATGGGTTATTAACTTAAAAAAAAAAAAAAAAGTTGCATGAGATTCATGCAACTTTCATTCTCGTTCAAAATTCCTCAGGTTCGTTACACGCATGACAACACATGAAAAAGTTTTGCACTTTGCTTTATAAAACGAAGTGATACCGAACAATAGGTAACCGTCAACAAAAAAAGGGTATCAGTTACTATACCCAGATACAGCATCGACAAGGAACCGCACGCGATTTACGTTTAATTAGAACAGACATTACTTACTATTTAAGCCTATTCGCTTTTCTTAATTAATCATGTTTGGAGTGCACCTACGTTCACTTTCGTACCTTAACCGGAAAATCATGTCCTTTTATTTAATTAGCGAGTCTAATGAATTCCATCTCGGGTAGCCGGCTAATTAAGGGGACAACGCGCGACAACGCGATCGCGCGTGTCGCATCGAGTCGCGACGTGGTGCGTGTGAGACGGCTTTTATTTTGTTTTCTATGTAAGGGTAGTTTATGGTGTGCGAGTTTTATAAGCTAGGACTAGTTATCTATGCAGTATTGGCTACAGGAATTTGCTCGAGCTATTCAAGCCGCTTTCTGATCAATAAAATACATTGACGTTCCTTTGTTATTTATAGCGTCTATCGATTGCACCGTTAGGAACTGATTGACAATAAAGATTAGTAGGTTATACATCAAACTTAACTGCCAATTTAGGGAGCAGAATCGCAAATCGAATTTAATCGAACGAAATCATAAATCGTCTTCCCATTACCGCAGAAGGCTATCTACACGACTGTGGGTGTTTATCACGCACACTCATATTCTAAACGCTCGTTAGATAGCCCGAGAGTCTAATATGATCACACTGTCCGTAAATCGGTCGATACCGCGTCGCTCGCGCCGGTCGTGCATCTGATATGCGCCCGCGCCGCAGCACGCCATCTATCGTCGCGCGCCCCAACCGATCTAAGTAACGAGTCGATCTCGCGGATAAATTGTCGACGTCGCCTTTCCCCGTTCGCCGCTTGTTAGGCACCCGTAATTAATGATCGCTCTCAATCGTAGTTTCCTTACCGGCTATTATGATTTTGTATGGGTAAGCCGTTGTTAATGCGCTCAACTGAGCCCATTTCTCGTCGATTCCCTGGACAGGTTGCCGATAAACTTGCGTTCACTTACAAAACGCAGATACGTCATAGTTGCGCAGCCGCGGCTGACAGATAAATGGTCTCGCGAAGGATTCTTACGAAATCGGCAGACACTCGGACGGCCAATCTGACCCGTGCCGGCCCCATAGTGTTCTGTTTTTGTCTCAGTCGTTGTCCATAAATTATTCTAAATCGGGTCCCTATTAGATATTCAGAGGTTAAAACGGAAAGCTGGTGCATTTTACTAAAACATTCCGGAGTCTGATCGTATATCAATCGTTTCGATAGCGTCTCGTAGTTTTGGTTCCAGGAAACAATGCGTGCGACCTGCTACCTGTTGGCTGTCGCTCGCGATTTGTGGTCGCGGTCGCGAGTTTCGCTTGTGTGCACTATCGCTTACTTTCGTCATGATTATAGGGTTGGCGGGCGCGCTTCTGATACCGTGATTTATGTTCGTGCGGTTTATTTCTTTAAAAGCCTACATTTAGTGAACTGTTGTATCTTCTCGCTGAGCTTTTTGTGGACCGGACAGATGGTGACAATCAGTATTTTTTTCGTATTGTCCTTGTCTGTTTTCTGTGACATGTCTGTGTTACAATAACACATGAAACCGGCATGCCTGAGAGATATTTCTCGACGGTATGTGAAGCCAAGTTAGAGGCCCATGGCCGACTTTAAAACTCTGACACCAGGTTGGTCACTAACCACACGAAAAGAAAAATAACACATTTGATGATTAGTTAGTGATAGTCAATAAAAAGTAAAAGTACATCAAGTCTCTTATCAAACGCTTGTAATCTCGAACACTTTCAGGGACTCAAGTGAGGGTTTTGAGTTACTTTGTTGGTCGTAAGGGACATTAGGATTGCGGCCTTGAGTCCTTGATATTAACGTTACGTGCTTCACTTGCGTTGATGTGCGTGTTTACTAGGTATGTAGTGCTGAATATGAAGGTTAAAGCAACGTAGCTATGTCAAATATGGTACAAACATGGACCTACTTTGTAACTAATCTTACTTTAATTGACATATACCACGCCTATTCTTATTATTCCTATTCTTTTGCGTGGATGTGACGCATATTTTCCCCCAAATTGTTTATTTTTGTTTTTGTTCTTTCTTTGCGTCATGTGTACCGCAAATAAACGTATTTTCTTTCTTCTTTCTTTCTTCTTCTTCTTTCATTATGTGGTTTAGTAGCCTTTCGAAACCATGTTCAGCGAACTATGGAATCACCAGGCTGTGAATTGATTTACTTCTCTATGTCTTCAACTGCATAGTCAGATGGACGCGAATCTCCGATCTCTTGATTCCACATCGAGTAGTCGGCACTCGGCTGACCTCTCTCTTGGCACTGTCTCGCCAGTGTACTCGGTATATGTAATCAATCAATATCAATTCAAATACATAAAATAAAATCAACCATCTAATCTCTCTGTAGTTTTTGCCACTAATTAATTCCCCAAACCCGGTTTTGCCAGCCCTGCCCTGCGCGCCACGAGCGCAGTTCACACGGGCGCATTCGCACACACGCGCGTCCACATTCAATGATATCGTCGGAATAAATCTCCGACGTGGTATAGCACGAGATCCCCGCTTTTGTCTTCCCGCGATACTAAGATATACGCGTCGCCGTCCACTGTATTAAAATATTTCGTGATGCACCTACGGGCCAATTTTTTTGTATGTATATGCCTTTATTTTTAGACAGACAATGGGCTTAGATGTCCAGCGGTGGACGGCGGTACTTTTGGTCAGTTGTTAGGGGACTGGTGATTGTAATATGATTGCGACGGTGTTGTTCTTAGTTGCCTTCAATGAGGTCTGGTTGGAGTTTTTAAGGCTTTTTTCATGCAACAGTAGCTCATAAGGAAGCTGAAGTAGCATTGAATCAGCCATATTAGCCGTAAATCCGATGACCGTTGGGGTAGATGTACTTATTTGATAGTCCCGAATCGGCAAAAAAAATATTAGAGTGAGAATGCCTCATGTGACGCTAGTCTCATATGGGGTTACACTTAGACGCTATTTCCAGTAATTAGAGCTGAATGTTGACGAACAAGAGTCCCTAAGATGCGAGTTTACGACCATTTCCTTAACCCATTCAGTTAGTCACTTTTTCGTCACCACCAGCACAACACTCTACATTTAGCCAACAATTATGTTCATTCATACCTCACAGTTTTCACCCAACGAGAGTAACAAAATATGACGCGGTTTTCATCCATCGCGTAAGTTGTGACAACTTCACACGACGCGTGAAGCGACAATAATGTGTGCCGCGCGACGTCACGAGCGGCGACAACGCGACATGTTTATTCAAATCTTAATGCCCTATCGTAATATTTAAAATTTATAACCGCCGTCTAAATGCGGACTGGAGCGCGTAAGGCCGTCGCCGCACTAGGGACGCGCGTTGCGACGCGGTTTTTGTTCGGCTTATGTTTTATTAGGTGTAGGATAACACGTGTGATAACATAGTTCGTATTTGGAAATTAGGTACTTATGCTTAGAAGTCCATTTTTCTCTTGAGAAGGAGGCAATATTGTAAAGATTAGGAATGCAGCTAATATTGCTTTTCACTGTGCAATGACTTAGTGTGGAAGAACGGCGCCAATTAATTGATTTTAACTGGATCCTATTTTTTTCAGTTTTGAATTTGAGTTTGAGTATATCTGTCTGTTAAAACCTTACCAAAGCAATATTTTGTAGACGCGTTTCGCTTCACCAAGTCACTCGCTCAGTGTGTGCACCACCTTAAAATTATTCTAAAAGAATTTAATATTTTCATATCACACATAAATATGAATGATTCGTGATTGGGCTTATTTTTAATCTGTAATTTGTGATGACACGTTTTATTTATAGTTTGTGTGATAAGAAAAGTTTTTTTTTTAACTTCTTTGAATATACTACTTTGGAATGGAAATGAAACAACTGTTTTTTGACTTACTTTCTTCCTATACCAACCGTGGAGGTCTAAAAGCTCACTCTATTTCAAAATACCAACGCTTCTTTAGAAGTCTGCTCATCCCATAAAGGATTACCAGCGTGAAGTAACAGATGCTTTCGTAATAATTACAATTATTATTGTAGGCATTGTTTAAACTCCGTACCTATTTCATTTAGTAGAACTAATCGATTGAATGATCGCCGCCTATTAATTTATACACGGATTCGTTGATCACCATGGCATTTTAAATTGCTTTGAAAATTGTAATTTTCCTAATGATTTTGATTGATATTATTGCGAAGGCAATTGCTTTAATTACTAACGCCACATTGTTTTTGGTACTGTTGAGAACATTTTGATATACCGAAGTACCTTCTATTTTTAAATCCACCATCAATAGTTCGGGCAGATAAGTAAGTACGGGATCACCAGGGTTAGTTCATTTTCGATTAAACATGACGGATTTGAAATAATTTTCTGCTCTCATCAGATATTTGTACCTAAATCAAATAATTTACCTCTAGGCTTAGGCGCTGAGCAGACGGTGGACAATTTGTCCGCGGACAATTTGGTATCGTATGGAAATCCCGGCATTTTGTCCGACGCGAGCGTTAGATTTCCATATGATTCCAAATTTTCCGCAGACAAATTGTCCACCGTCTGCTTAGCGCCTTACACTATAAAATTCATAGTATAATTAAAAAAAAAACCTTTAAGTAGAGAGTTGGTGTATTTACGTGGCCTTTTCGAAAATAATCCGATGAATAAAGAATTTGCACCATAAAAGTACACTATCACTACCTATGTATATAAAAATAGCTTGACAGCAATATTTTCAGATCACATAGCTTTAAGCCTTTGGCAGGTGGCTTGATTAGGCTGTAAGTATCGCTAGAGGCTTATATTAAGACCTAATTTTGTATTTAACTTTTAAACAAATTGCGCTTCGTTTTGACATTTAATCCATTGATCTAGGGTTGATATCGATACAATCTCAATTCGATTACATATATACTAAACAACTACAATTCCCTCCCGTCCATTAACTAATAGGAATCCTTCGAGATTGTTCTGTTAATCTATGCCTAAGTTCTGTGTTGAAAGTAGTACTATTAAATACTTAGTGTTAATGTGTGCCAAAAAGGATGCAGGAACTTAACTTGACTTTTCATGCCGAACATAACTTAAACGTGAACATCTGTCAACTGAGGTGCTGATGATTTTAATCTACTTGATTTTAAATTCATAACGAATTATGAAATTATGTTTCCGTGAGCCTAAGTCAAATTTATTGTTACTTTTGAAGTTTTTTTTACAAAGTCGATTAGCCATGGTCTATAGCGAAACGTTGATTTATAACATTGATTGCTAGGCTGTGGATTTTTTTATGGGAATGTTGAATTTTATCCACAGCTCCGTGGCCTAAAATACGCTATTTTATTAGGTGACGTCATGATCTTAAAACGCAGACAGGCGATCACGGTTTACGATAGTTTTTTCAGCTTGTATTTGCGTTGTGTTTGCTACATAACTAGCATTTATAACTTTCTTGGTTCTTTACCTCAGCTATGGATAATTTTAAGCTGATAATGGTTGATAGTCTGTTCTTTGGGCTAAGGGTTTCTACTGCATACTATACACTTTACTTTCTGTTTCCGATGCTCATTGATATTTCTTTAAGGTATTATTTTGTGTATTAAACGTTTCTCACGGCAAAGGGAAATGCCAGTGTCTTACAAACTAAAAAAACTATTACTTATTCATTTTCGATCCTCATGATAAATGGCTCTGCGTGATTGGACTTTGATTTGATTCATTACGTTTTTTATAATAAAGGATTAACAGACAACTTATTTGTATGAAGGTCGCGACAAATATTGGAATAATAAGTCATTTTAGGATTGTCAGTCATGTAAATCATGTCGACAGGTGGACTTTGGTCTCCGTGTTTTTTAAAAGTTTTGTGTGACTTACCTTTTGGGCTGTTAGTGTGTCGTTTGAAGACTATGCAATATGCATAGCTTGTGCATGAGCGGTGTCACGAGTACTGTCAGTATCTCATAGAACATTCGTGATACCTTGGGACAACTGCGACACTTGTCTTTTCACATGTTTATCTTGCAGTGTTTTCCTTATATCTTTGGGACGTAAGCAATAGGTAGGGCCAAATAAATCGGAAGGACCAAAATGTACAGCCCAGTTCTCACAGTTGGTCCTTCCGATGCTACATAAACAGTTGCTTATCTGATTGTTTTCTACCAATAAAGTTTAAAAGTCGAATCGATGACTTCCTCCGTTTGTAAAGGGTAAAAAATAATAATATATTCTCAGGGACGGTTGAGAAACACCCCTTTTAAAATCGATAAAAAACCAAATGAATGAGTCCGATAAGAACCTCCTTTAAATCGATTTGAAATAAATGATGTTTATAAATCAATCGATTCTGGTCCCTCCTTTTTAGTTTTATTTGATGGGTCATTATTTCCAAGACCCAGAGAATCAACCCAAATGAAATTAATGCGACTAATCCTCACGTATCAAAGCCGGCAAACCAAACGCCATTTAACAAAAAAAACATGCCCTTCCTGCTGAACATTTGAGTCAACATAGCAATATAAAATATGTACCTATTCGAAAATACATTTATAAAGCTTTTCTTTCAAGAAAAATTACAAAAAAAACGTTGTTGCACAAAAAAACAACAACATGTAACAAAGTTTTCAGTCGTAAAATTTACACCAAGATAAATCATTTTTAATGTCGACTATGCAATAAAAAAACTAGGTGTCATCAATGAAAACTTTAGGATATCTTAAAAGCTTTTATTTACCAACCTTAGAAAATAATCAGCTATGTGAGTGTCAAAACAGATGACATTAAATAATTTAAATTAAAGTGGACTGACGCACTTTCTTCACGTAGCTCCATTATTCACAGACTAAATCAGAAGAGAATCTGTGACATCTATAGATCTATTTATAAGTAAAGTTATAAAATAAGTAAGTACAGAAGGTTAGCTTCTTACAACGAGCGAACACGCACGCACACATAGACACGCTGAACGTACAGTGAGTGCAAGCGAACTCGCGACTAGTCGCGACTGGCATTCGACCGAGATCGCCGTACTTAGCGTCTATGTGTGCGTTCACCAATCTATGCTCGTTGTATGCAGCCGGCCTTCTGTACCTATCTATTCTGTGTCACAGTTGTCATATCTCGCTCAATAGCTCACTTGTCAAATTTCAAACTTTGTGCCAAGACTGTGTAGTTTGTGTTTTTGTCATTACCTGATGACTGGACGCATGTCACATTATTATTAATCATGGTTATGGTTAGGTCGTAATTATTACTAAATAATTAAAACTGGATTTATAAGGCAGGACTTTGTGACAATTTAATGAAAAGTTTGCTACTCGTTCATCGGTCTTAGTAAAAAAACAGAACCTTACTTAACTTGCGCCTTTCCTATCTCCGAAAACCTTGTTTAAATGAAAAGAAAACTATTACCAAGACGAAGCTGCCAATCCCAATCTCTTTCAGAAATAACAGCAACTTATTTAGTTCGTCACCTCTTTAAATTCAAGCTATCATAAACAAAGGTTGCAAGTTATTGAGTTATCAACGCAAACTGCGTCTCGAAATAAGCAGCAACCGAAATAGCTCTACGATGATACCTCTCGTCATAATTGCAGGGTTACATTGTAATCTAGATGATAGAGATTTGGTTTTTAATTCCACATAAATGTCTGAAGAAGCGTGTTTCTACTATACACAACTCAGATGCATTTCTGGCTTCCTACCAAGAGGTAGGAAACCATAAATGTATCTGAGTTAAGAACCTGTCGTTAAGTACCGACAGTACGACAGAAGTAGGAACCTCAGGTAATTTAACGACATACCGATTGACAAATGGACATACTAATTTGGTTCTCTTTAACAGCTGAATTCACGCAAATTACGAGAGCAGTTTCTTATCTCTTAATAACCCCTAACCTGGTAGCTTGGTAACTCGTACCCTGTTCTAGATGCGAATGAGTTAATACTTTAGAAAGTTTTCTGATTGAAAGCAACACGGTTCTGCCCTAAAAATTGTTTAAATTAATTGCATTTTTTGGATTCATTGCAAAAAGCTTAGAAGAACTTATCATCTCCCTTTATCCCTCTTCCGCCATCTTGCTGTACATAGTGCGCGTACGCAAACGTCGCTAATCGCATGATATATCAGTTGTCGGTGCTGCGACACTGGCACTCTGTGAGTGATCCAGTGCTCCGAACTATGTGAGCTATGAAACGACTGATTTATTGAGCTATGCGGATTAGTATTATTATGTGGGTTGATGTGCTGGAGTAAGAGGATATTAATAGGGTGAGATAATTAGTTCTGCTCGGCGTCTCAGGTTAAAGATCAGCTTCAATCTTCAGCGGATCAATTCATATGGATATGGAGGATTACTTGAAAGCAGAGCTTAACCTGGCAATGGGTGAAGATGATGATGACGCCTAGCTGATTCCACTCATAGCGACAGTATTCTATGTAATTCTGGAGAAGGGTGCGTTGGCGATGAATGAGAGTAGGTAGTTGAAAGTATCAATCGAAGTAGGTATTGCTCAGTTATCTATTTTTCATCGTGGTGCGGTACAGAAGTTGGTATGTCTGTGTGTGAATCATTTAGAACTATAAATGTTCTTAATGTGCTGTCATTTGGTCTATTGATAACAGGTCACTTTGGCACAGCATTTATTGTAGTATATACTCACCTACTTATTTAAGTTTATCGTCAAATCGATTGTGTGGACATACAGCTGATTCTAAAACCGTTCCTCAATTATTTAATTAAAGCGTGAATAGACTCACACTTCGTGGAATCCCGGGCTAATATCAGCCAATCATTGCCCAAGAGCTGTCACTCATTTATCTAACTCATTACGATGATATTTAAACAACTCCCACTAATAAGCTAGGCATGCATACCAACCACTTCTAAATTCTAAAACAGTCTCTCAAAGGGTTTACATAAATACGTCCTTACACACTTGTCATTACCCGACTGACAACTACAAGGCGTCCTGTTCTATCCGACGACAACCTTACGACAAAACGCATGCCAGACCAAAATAATCCTTATTGAAGATAACTGAAGGGTTAATGCGAATGCACATCAAAAATTGCGCGATTGTTGGAGGCGTAAAACATCTGTCATTGGCTAACAAATGCTGACAGAAATTGATGCGCGCACTGACAGTGAAAAACGCGGAATCGTGCGTCCGGCGGGTATTTTTAGTCGCGCAGCTGTCGCGCCGCGTCGCGAGGTATCAAGACGCGTCGCTCGCCGTCTGAACTAACCTTTTGTTGATAGACAAGTATTGATATCAAAGTGATGTTTGTATTAATCTTACTCATTTGTTTACGTACACTTCGCTGATTAAGACAGAGTTTGTAGCTCATTTTTTTATAGTTTTTTTAATCTAGAGTCATGAAGATAGACAAGATAATTAATCGACTACTTAACTGATTCTACTTCGCGTGATTTATCACTGTTTTAAAGGGCTCTTTCTGGCTAATCTATATAGACTGTAACTAATACTTACTCAAAATTCGGTTCGAATGGAGTCATTTCAACAAATTCTAACATTTCAATGTTATCAAACATAGCAATGACTTAATATCTAAAAGAGATAGAGAAAAGAGTAATGTACGAGTTGTACTGCGTTTTTATAGTATCCAATCCAATGCTAACGAATCCAAGGACCAAAATAGACCACAATAACGAAGAATAGCAATAGGGCACATAGACATCAATATATAATTGACAAATCTTAATACCCGTTAAGAATGGCCTCTTGGCGGAAAACAGGAGACCCAATGGGTCCTACTAGGTCTTCAACATCTTATTATAAAAGCTATTAAACCAGCATATTATAACTGCATATAGCTTTGTAAGTTAAGCGTCTGGTTGGCACCACTCTCAAGCGATAAATATCGGGTTTTGATGAAACGACACGTACTGTGAAGCTTCATAATTCTGATATATTTCAGTGATATACATGTCTCGAGTGACGATAATTTTCTTTAAAATATTGCCAGTATTTATACGGCTATATATTTCTCCTTATGTAATGAGGTGATGAGTCACGTACTCTAGTGGCTTCTGATGGCCGCAGTGGCCTGCCCTCTTATGAAGGTTCAATTCAATAGAGAGAGACTAATATTTGACTTGGATAGATTTCATTCCAGAAATTAAAGTGAACTAAAGTAAGTACATCCATGATAATACAATTTTATCAGTACCTAGGTGCAATTATGGTTTCATAAGATTTTCACCATATACACTTTTTCTTAGCTAACTGAAGGCAAACTGAACTCTTGAAAATCCCCAATGTTTAACAATAACATTTGCCAACTTCCAATCAATGTTCCTTCTATCACAAAACCTTAAAGTACAATCACCAACAAAAGCTTTTCCTTCAAATATAACTGTCACATCTGCATAATATGTCTCATATATGAGTCAGAAACGCGGGTCACTCGTGACCCACACCGAACACGGTCAAATACCTGAGACTACAACATTTTACTTGGAAATTCGATTTCTATTAGTGTTAATTGTGTTCCAGTGACATCTGATAGGATGAACGTGTGTCGTAAAATTTTATGTATGCGTCTTTATTCGTTGTGCCTCGGTGATTAAGTTCCGAGAAGTTCGGTGATTATCATAATTATTGGTGTGCGGTCGACTTATGCTATTGCTGTCACGCGGCATTTTTTATTGTGTCTATAGTTTTTCATTGCTGGGGAAAGATTTATCCCATAACTTCACTGTGCATCTCCATTAAATCATTTGATATCATTTTTTCTTTAAAAAAAATGTATCATCCAGTACACTCAACCGCAAAAATATCTAACCAAAATATAGTCTAACTCGCAAGAAGAGCCCGTCACTAAATTTTACCTCTTAAATGAGATTCCACGGGGCATAACTCTCAAGATATTTTACTGTAACGTGTATTACATAAATATTATTAATACGGGACCCAGACTGAATTAAAGCCAACGAAGCGAACGCCCACAATTTGCCACAAGTCAACATTTTTTATGTAAATGTCCTCTGTCCTACCTGTTTTGTTCTGCGACCCAACGATTATAAAGATAATTTTACGTTTTTGATAAGACAGCTTAAACTAGAAATATGGGTGTGACTTAGTATAATGTTTGCGTTTATATCTCACCTGTCTCATTGTCACCATAGTCAAGGTATCAGAAACTGGCAATAGGTTGGTATAGCTAATATTAGTTGATTCCACCATTGTGAGACTTTGTTTCTCAGAAGGTTGAAGAGGTGAGATTGGTTCTCTATGAGATAAGAAAACAATAATGAGTTTATCTTTGTGCATTCACAATAATTATGCTGTTTAAGAATAAGAACAAGTTTATAACAAGTATGCGTTTTGTTTGTTCAAGTAAGAGCCAGAAGTAGAGAAAGATCAATACATAACACCAATGTAAGAAATGACAGACGACCCATCGGCCATCGCCTACTCAGAAGCATCAAAAGAAACGTTATTTTGAATCCTGCATTCCTCTCCTAGAAAGCACGACATATTTTATATTTTCTCCCATTCCCATCAAAATGAATTGCCTCACAAAAAAAATATTTATACCAAACAAAAAGTCCCGACTAACAAACTAACAATAATATAACATTTGGCTTCAACAATAACTATAAATTACTGAACATTAAAAGTTTCCTAGCATCAGTCACGGCGACTTATGGTTTCTTCAGCTATCGTCTCATCAATCGGCTAATAATAACATATCTCCGTTTTCTCATTGTGTTTGTTATAATAACTTATAAAGCATCTCCGGGCTATATAGCCGCCGACGGTTTATAGCCTTTTTTGACATATTTGTGATGGTTTCAGAGATCGGCCCGCTACACACGCTAGATTTATAGATTTCGAGTCATTTCTTCCGACTGTACCGCGGTCATTCTTTTGTGGCCGCCCGTTTTTTCCTTTTTATGTTATGTTTATGATTTAGTGTTATGTGCCAGTGCTATGTTTTTATATAGTTGTGTTATGTTATGTAAGTGATCGATGGAAATGAGCTTTATTATTTTTGAAACGGTTTGATGTTGGGATGTAGTTTGTTCTATTTATTTGTACGTGTAGGAAGAGTCTTACATTCTGTTTTGTCAACACGTATTTTAGTTGAGAAAAGTACTTTCAACTACTTCCACTGAAGTTGTTTGGAATGCCAATGGCGCTTCAAATTGCTTTTGGAAGGCGTCATTTAAATCGATTTCGTTTCACTTACATGACCAAATTTTTCGAAACTTTACATTTAAATATTTACTCACTTACTGTTATAGTGTAATTTGACAAAATTCTTACTTTAAAAAAACATAAAACCACGATTTTTACAGTAAAATTGTTTCACAAAAAATTCATTGATAATTTTAAAGTTTTTTTTATTGTTAATTCTTACCGTTATTTTTGACCCAGTTATTTAATTATCGTTCAAATTAATGATTCGTTTATTTTTATTATATATAGTAATGAGAAAAATGCTTATTTTACACATTGAATTAATAAAAAAATCAATAAGCTGATTGCGTAACGTGTTTGTAAAAATATTTTCGGAATTAAACTTTTGCTGGGTAATTCACGGAATTTTATATTTGATCTTTGTTAATTAGATATTTTTAAGCTGCTTTTTATGATCTTTGTATGCTTCAGATCGTAATCTCGTTACATCAGAAGCTGTTTTGATGCAACTTTCATAACAATAAAAATAAACAAAACTTTTATCACCTACCTAAATTGAACAAACGGAAAGCATTCACAATAATAATTTAAAAAAACCCGCAACAATTTATCGATCTGACTGCAACATCAACCCCATAAAGCAAAATAGCAAATGTACAGTCGCAACGCAAACTCTTCCCGTCCAAGTGGTTCCTTGATAAATATAAATAGGTACAATTAGCGTTGATTTATTCGCCGGCGGACGGATTAAACACTCCGATTAATGCCGACATCTGCGGCGATCGATCCTTGGCGACCTTTAACTTTTCTCCGTGACTGTACTTATCGTTGGACGTGATCGTCATTTGTATCATAAGTTGTGCTGACCCACTGTTAAGATGGGATGAGGATGGTTAGATTGTGATTTATGGTTGAAGATTTGTGATTGATTTAGGGATGTAGCTGCTAGGTTCGTTCTGTGGATGTTTTCTGATTCATGTTGACGTTTTTCTATGAATGGGTTGGGTTCTCATGGTTAGGGGTTTATTTTATCATTACCTTTACAGGACATAACATGACTGCTAAGGATAACCAGTTTTGTAGGAACAGCTTTCCAAGTTTAGTCTCATGGTTGCTTCGGAAAAAGGCCACCATTTTCATGTTTAGTTAAGAAACATATTTAAATAGTGAGTTGTTACTGCTCTTAAACTGTCGATGACTGGATACAACAAATTGGAATATTTTCTAAATCAGCTACTTATTGTTATTAGACGGCATTTACTCAAACAATACCACCGATTTTCCGGAAAAAAAACAATCAACAATGTATTAACAATAATTTAGACAAAAACCAATAAAAGATAACTAATACCTACAAAATCGTCAAACAAAACGAAATATAATTTAATAAAGTATGCAGGTAATGTAGTACATACAATACGAAACTTGACTATAACGAACGCAAGACAGGAGCAAAACAAACGGACACACAGATGATAAAATGCAAAAACTGAGTCGAGACCACCGACCGATGACGTCACAACGAATTAAGCCGACGAGCGGAACTGTGGAGTAGGCTTTCGTATTTTATAGGATTTTATTTTATTCTATTCGGGAAACTTAGAGCTAACTTACACAGTGTTCTTAAACAATATAAAATTGAAGGCCATTTACAAGTTTCCACTGATAAACACTAAAAATAAAAACGAAAAAAAAAGGTCGGTACAAAATACCTATTATACAACAAAAACATTGCTAAAACTTAATAGTAAATCATTAATGTCAATAAATCATCAAGGTAAACTCTATTAATTAGCTAACGAAGAACAAAAGACTATAATTATGACGAAATTAAACTTATTTATTGTTTATTATTAGGCTCTTCAACAAAGAGTACACTATTACTTTACAATTTCTACATTGCAAACTAAAGTCCAAGCGCCTCATTACTTAGAGAAAAGCACAGCATACGCAACATTATACGCAGAGAATAACACATTTAATTAATTAAAACAAGTAATATATAGTTTAGATAAAAGACATAATTAATTGATTACAATAAATTACATAGATTAAATTATATTAGATTAGATCTAATTTTACTTACATGAACTTAATGAAACTAAAATCTGCTTACAAAAAATTATGCTACCATTTATAAAGCTTTTAAAACAAAAATCAATGACAAGAGAAGAGAAATTTCTATTAATAACATATTGTGATTTTCCGTTTCAAAGTACTTCTCATAAAAATTTAAAAAAAACAGCAACTGGTTTTACAAATCCATTTAATTCCTCTCAGAGATTTCCTCTTAAAAAAGTATAACACCAAAACACCGTCTCCACACCTCTGTTCACATTCCGCCCACGGCGAGCAGCCCAACACAGCGACACAGCGATGCAAACGTCAGGCGTTGTCTATTCGATATTATTGTACACATGTTATTTTGCGATGTACACTGCTGCACACTACTTATATCAACACCACACCGTCCCTTGCTAACCGCCAGCGGTGGAAACAAAGAAATAATGACGCGTATGTTAAAGGCCCAACAATGTATGACAACGTCAAAGACAAGTACGTGTTATGATCGTTGAATGGTGGACCAGGTTCTGTTTGTAAGCGTTAAAGGTTTAATTCAGTATTGGAAAGGGATTTTGCAAGGTTTTGTATAAGACTTACTTACTTTAAAAAGCTTTGGACATTTTTCGTTGTTGTTTTTTAAATCTTCTCCTTTACACCAATTGATTGCTTCAAGCAATCAAAAATTACAATAATCCTCCATATTGGTACCTATGCAAAACTATGAGACGTCATGATACCTACTGGGATGTATACATATATATAAAAGTTAAATTCCAAGTTTTTGTAGTCCTATTAACATCCACGAAAAAGATACCTTACTTTCTTACAATAGGTATCTGGCAAATAAAATTCCATACATTCTTCTCTTGACTTATTATTACACACATGTCATACACACAAACATAAAAATACAAAACAGTATAATATACGCTTGTCCATTTAAAATCTCCAGTGCAGGACCAACTAAAAGTGATGTGAAATGTCCAACGTCCAACGGGTTTCATTCAATGGTGCAAGTTTATGTGTACATGACATAGTCTCCACTGAGACAAGATTTGAAGGCTATTCAATACTTTTTTGAAAAAAAGTGCGCTTGTTAGTTGTGAAGTCAAGTCAGAAATGTCGCGTAACACACCCAAGCTTTTAACTTTGATATGTATTGGAAAAGATATCAGCGGGGTAATTGCGTAACACACATAACATTACAATTGATTGCAATGGATGTTATTTTGATAGTTCACCAATTACGGTGCAGTGTTTGGAAAGATTTTGGTTAAGTTACCTGGAACAATTCTGAAAGAAAATACAACAGGAAAAAAAATTGTGCACTGGCTAATAATTTAAAGAAAGTATTGATTACCTAACAAAGTAGAACCACTTAAAAATATATAACAAAATGTTCACCAATCCATATTCAATGATAAATTTGAATTAATATTGATAGTCTGAAAAGAACAATCTATAAATTTGGCTAGATCATCCAAAGTATCGGACGAGGGAATTTCCCTGGTGCGATTTCTGTATTCTGTAACCTCAAGCGTTAAGGTTAGAAAAAGCTTAGTATTTCTTTCTATTATCAACAAGATAAGTATTCATACGTTACTATGAAAGCCCTCCAGCCTATTCCCTAATATACATCAAACTATACCCGGGTCCGTCTGTGTGTGACCGACAGTTGGAGAGATTGTGGTGTCTTGCGAGATAACTGTCGCTGACACATGGGCTTATTGTGTCGTCGACTGTACGCACCGTTTTGGCCTTCTAACTGTACGTATAGGATTGGTCTTGACTCGTATTGATATCAAGGTTATGATCCCAAGGGATCATAACCTTGATATCAATACGAAATACGAAATACGAATACGAAAGCTTCTGCCAATAGTATTTGGACAGGATACATTTCAATATTTATCTCAGCATTAAAACCTTTAAATAGATGGTCACAACCAATCCTTATGTTTTGCGCTGTCCAATTTGTTTTTTCTGTAATTGGATACACTGCTGACATTTCATCAAGTACCTATCCATAACGCATATATGGATGACTTACTGATTTATTAAAATTAAGTGCAATCCCGAATAAACCCATCCATTGCATCTAATTACCAAATAAAATACTACAGTGGAAGTAGGAATTCACCCTTTTACTAATAATAAATGCAGTTCTAACTACGTTGCCGTTGACCGTACAGACAATGCCTATAATATGTAGCTTCGTCTGATTTTATCTATCCGTGACGATATATTTTTGTCCTCCCCGTCAATAAATAATGGGGCAGGTCAAAGTCTGAGAGCTAATGTGTGTTGATCTTAGTCCAAGCTTTTGTTATGCTGGTTGCAAAGGTATCATTTGTATGTACGTTTCCAGTCGAGAGTTTGTCGCTTTCGAGTTTGGGGGTGAGTGTCTGAACAACTGCTTTGACTGAAAAAGAGGAATTGAAATACATCTGTGGTAGCTTTTTTGAATGACGTTAAACTAATAATATAAAACTCTACTATTCAATAGTCGAACAAACAGAAGTTTATAGCCCTATACGATGATGATTCAATATTCAAGTCAAGTTCAATATAAAACTCAAGTTTTACTACATTTAAATTACTGTTAGATTTACATTGTAAAAAAAAAACAGGCCCAATTTTCGATTTCATCGACCTAAACTTAAATTAACGACATGAACAATTAGCTTATTTGATTTATATCGAACAAATCGTTATCAACACCCATTAACAATACACTATGTGATTTTAACACAATTTTCCCAGCAATAAAATAATTATCTAAATCAGTTGATTGGTTTCGGGTATCGTTACGTTAACCGGTAACATATTTCTTGTATATTTTCAACTGTTTTTTATCGATAACATCGTGTGAATCGATTTCATATTAGTGTTCGAATTTCGAGATTTAATCGGGAACCTTTAGTAGAGGTGTTGTGTGTCTAGAATGTAACAGAGCTAGTGAGATGCTGCATTACTGAAATAACTACATATTGGCTTGATTTGGCGACTGGTACCGAAAGGGACATGGCTGGACTTGATCAGACGACTGCAGCAATTAGTATCAATTTCTTCTCGAATAGTTTACTGCTTTGTTTTGGTCGTTTCGTTAGGCAAATTAAAATTAAGATATTGGTATTTATCTATATATCTTATTAACGAATATCCAGTGTAATTGTGGCGAAAATTTGTCTTTTTTTCTTTTTGGTTCTTTTGCATTGCATTTTTAATTGCTGATGTTGAAACAGAGGTAAGGTAGCATAAAAAATTACAATATTTTCTTAAAATTCTTAGTTTTGTCGAAGGAGGCAAATTATTTTTTGTTTAGAAGATGTCGCCCTACAGTTTTGTATTCTTCTGTCGCGATGTTTCTACGGTTTGAAAATAATACTGTCATTAATGTATATCTTTTATGTTGATCAGACTTAACTTAATATTCAAATAAGCACACTTCATTATAATAAATTTTATGATTCTAATCAATTAACAAATTTCAAACTGTCTACTACTCCATAATTTCTTTTATAGCTTGTATTGTCTCAACTTCCAAATAGAGGCGATTCTGTCGGTAGATAAACTTTGAAAATGTCGAACAAACACTTAATCTAACCAACACATCGGTCCCAAACTGGATATCTTAACAAATATCTCATTATAAATGCAAAATTAATTCTTTCATAAATAAATAAACAACAACAAAGGAGCCCGGCAGTGTGCCAGCCGACTTACCGCTATATTTGACAATACCCACCATGATCTTTAACATAGCAACCGTAATCTAATTAATATCAGAAACTTTACCGAAACTATGCACACCAACAACAATAAAATACCTTTTGTCGTAACGTTTATAATACAGTTAAATAAACGCGATTTAAACGGCTCGTAAAAACACATTAAAAATGTCCGATTTCAACTTTTATTGTACTGTTGGCGGCTAAAGTTAAATGCGTTATAGAAATCTAAACTTTTTGATCTTGTAATGTGATAACGTGTGGGTCGTTTTTATCGTTATAGCTTTTTTAATACCGTTATTAATTTATACATTTGGAAACAATGGCGTTATGTAGTAGCTTTAGTGGGGAATTAATATGTTGCTTGGTCAGCTTCTGCGTTCTGATTGGTCAATTGAATTGGTCGTTGAATTTTGAGGTTTTATTTTTATGTAACTGTATTTTCGTCTGATAATTTGGTTCGAAATTGAGTTTACTTTTCTGTGATTGTGTTTGTCAATCGGTTGGCAGTTTATTTAGTAATTAGGGGTTGGCCAGACGATCGACTAAGTGGTCAACGGTGCTGCTGTCATTAGGCACAATCTAAAGCTTTCATGTGACGATGCAAGCTTTTACATTTTGAAGTAAATTCGACCACGGTTTTGTTTGATTGTAAATCGATCGTAGTGTTAGTCTGTAGTGGTATTCAATAGTGGATTAACGTTGTAAATTTAAAGGAAATATGCTGTTGTATGGCAATCCTCAGGTAGTAGAGATTAAAATTATAATTGATTAAAGCACATGCATTTCCTATGACCTATTCTGGCACAGATGCGACGCACAACTTAATTGTTATGTTATTGTTGTTTGCTTGTTACAAAAATATTATTTTGCCACTCTGCAATCGGCATTTTGTTTATATTTTGATACTCTGTTTGTTTTCATTTGTTAGTCTCGCAACACATTACGCAAGCAATTGTAAATTGTCTTTGGTCTCTGGCCCTGACATCAAGCAATAGACAAAAATTGACAAAATTTGGTTCATTTTGAATATTGAACACGAGGCTTTTGGCTAATTTGTCAATGTGTATTGAATGTACATTTTTTTTGTAATGTGCGTTTGGTTTGTGCAGAATAAACAATTTTTCTTTCTTTCTTCTTCCCTATGTGTTTATTATTCATGCATATGACACTCGTGGGTTGCAGCTAAAAAGGTGCGCAGCGTCAGGTGGTGATCTTATGTTGTCATTTGACATTATGCTGACCTGAGGCCCTTTTGGCATTAAAAGCATTGTTTTCTGTTATTTATAGTTTTAAGGTGTTTTTTTTTGCTATAATGCCAATAAACGCATTTTTCTTTCTTTCAATCAAATGTCTAACGAACTTTTGTAGTCTTTACTGCTGTTCTGTCATCAATCATAGACATAAAAAACACAGCATATAAATTATTTCAAAATAAGTTTGTCTAGCTGCTACCCGTGGCTACGTCCGCGTCGACCCTAAATCATTTTCTAAAATGAACGTATCCTAAGTTACTCCTTATAATATCAGCTATCTGCCAATGAAATTCATGTCAGAATCGGTCCAACTGTTTCAGAGATTAGCCCGAACAAATAGAACGACAACCAATAATTTTAAAATTTGTTTTTGTGTTATAAGTACCGTATTATACTGTCATAGGCATTTAATAAAGAGCTATTATTTTGATATTACAAATAGACACTTTAATTTTATTTATTTATATAAATCGTATTCTTTCATTATGATTTGGCAATTCGAAGTTATACATAACTCCTTCCTTTAATTTTGCACGAGGCACTTAAATCATAGTTTTAAAAGTACAAATACGTTGTACAACAGACGCACTCTCCATAAACAATAATGACATCAATCAAAGAAGCTCCCTTAGACTATTTAATTAAGTTTTCTTCGTTAAACAAAGATTTAATTGCCAGCCGGAACCGGAAACGTGTCCTGCTAAAGCCTTTACTGTCACGGCTGAAAGACTGAAACTTAAGCTTGTGTAAGACTTGCGTCACTACTTTTGAAGTATAGCGAGTTATTTTCAGGAAAGTCTGAAACTGCTTTTATTTTTGTTTTTGTAAATTGTTGAAAGTAGGATAATTTTTGGTGGAGGAGTTTTTAGGCTGAACTGACTGTAGCATGGTCGTGCTTTTCACCTAGATTTCTTGGGTTTGAAAGAGGTCACGTGAGCTTTATTTCTCTTAAAGTTAACTTCAGTAAAAAATAATAATTGTGCCCACTATTAAAAAGGTAAAAGCAATAAGGACAATGTCTCTTTTTGTTAAGATATTTAGAACTTTGCGCGTTCTTGTCAATTAGTCATAGGTATTTGGGTTCGTAAGCAGTCTATTCTAGGATTTGTATTTTAAGTACCACAGAATAATAGTATACGACGAAAGTTATTAATATTTTTTTTATTTTCTTTGCAGGTAAGTCACAGTGCAGTTTTGAAAAATTACGAGGTCCCTACGCAGCTACAGTTTTAGTGTGAGTAGCTATTATTATGTACTTACGTAAAAATAATTCCCTCGTAGGTACTAGGGAATCATTTTTACTGTTGTCCTAAAATAGTAGAGACAAGTTGAGTATATTTTTTTAATGTTAAGTTTTGTATTAACTGACAATTTTATTGGAAGACATTAGCAGAGCGACAATGCGCATATATTATAATTTTATGCTTCAGTAAGTTAACAGCTTTATCTCTTCAATAAACTGGAAATAAAATTAATACAGCGAGAAATCGAATCATGACAAAAAATAAAACCATCGTAATAAATTCCTCGTCGTGTCCAATATTTGATCTCAGGAACGCTAATAAAATAGTACCAAGAAGCTTCAGAGTTTTACTATAAGTAGTTCATACTTAAACTCTAATGACCATCAATTAAAATCGCGTTAAAACTTCAAAGGGTCCGAACAGCTCTAAACCAATCAAGACCACTGATAAAGTCACATACATTACAAGTATTTTATACATAACTCCCCATTACCGTTTATTTTAAACCATAAAAATTTATGGGGTTTAAATATTTTCACCGCTTCGCGATGGGCGTCCGTGGTTATAAACTTACTCGTAAAGTTCCTACATAAAAAGGTAATAGTTAGTGACAGATGTGAGGTGCGCGCGCGCTGCTTCAGCCAATCGCGGAGGGCCGACCGCCGCCATTTTCCCGCAGTCCAGAGGTGCTTCCGGGTATCGATATTCTACTCGGATAAATCGTCCAGATACGCTATCGAATAGTCGACACTTATCGACTCCGATGCGGGTAGTTGACTATTTCGAATGTGACAGTGACTGTTGATATACAGTGTGTTATCTTTTCTGATAGAGACTATAGTGCATGAGGGCATAATGATAGAAATGGAATTTAAATTTAAGATCCCTTTTTTTGGAGTTAATGCGTGTGAATATGCACGTAATATAAAACGGCCAGCAATTATTTCTCCTTACAAGTTTTAGAAGCCACATTAACGCATAAAACGTGTGCAAACGCATAAAATAAATGTCTAGAGCCTTTTTTACGTGTTGCGGTCTTTACAAAGGTTTTATTTTATTGCTATCAATAAAAAAGTAAAAAATCATTTATCACCGCGTTAATTGCACAAAAAGATGTTAAACGTTGCAATCGCAAATAAGAGCACAAAAACTCCAAGCATTTACTTTTAGACGGAGATTGATAGCTCGCATGCTACATAAACGTACGCACACAACAATGAAATGGGTACTAAACTGCGCACGAGTCGAAGGGTCGAATCCATCACTCTGTCAACGTAAAAAACCGAACGGCCGTCGACCAATCGGAGCGCGCCATTTGAATAATTGTTCGTTTAGTGACGACCAATCGCGTACGCCCGAGGCACTTCTTATTCTGTATTCAAAATGATTAATGCTACACTCAGACGTATTTACGATCGGGTTTCAAGAGAGTTTGAATGATTTGTATGACTGACGCGTCAGTGCTGAGCCAGATTTACGATTGCGTGTCGGCTAGGACTCGATCCGGGTTGCAACACTATGACGGATGACAGTCGTATTTTATTATATAATTCCATAGATATGTAGAATAGTGTTGCCATGTTGTGCCGTGATGACGCCGCGTACGGCAACATTGTAGGCCAATGAATATTTCACATGCACCAAGCTATCTAATAACATGTACATTTTTATGATCTGATGTGTCGTGTATGTAAATTGTGTGCGTTATTATGAGATTCCTCAGTTTTTCGTATGCATAATAATGAGTAGGTGACATTGTAAATTGATAAAAACGAAAAATATTGGTTTGCTTACGCAAAATCACTTTCAATTAAGAACACCATAAATTTTTGAAACAGTATTGGAATCACCACGTATACAGACAGACTATATCAACCTAATTTTCATAAATAAAACAAACATATTTTATAAATAAAACAAAAACTAAAAAAAACACTTCCCTACCCACAAATCACGGTCCAACACACCCAAGAAAATCAAAAGCAAATCTAAATAAACTATCTTCAGTAATTTGCAACTTAATGTAGCTCTTTAGCAAGATTTCACACCCTGTATTCAAATATGGCGCGGAGATAAGGCCGGTGGATGTATGGTCCCATTTAGCGTAATTTAAAGCCAGGCTAGCTGAGTTAGCGCATCGCTTTCTATATGAAAGCTACTAAAACAACATTATAAATACCTGGTACTAATCTGAGAGTGATTGCAGACTTGTTACAAGATGTCTTCGAGTATTACTGACTAATGTTCGAATTAAGTGTCGATTTGTTGGCCGATTATATCGGGTCGTGTTTTTATTTTATCATTTATTAGGATTACCGCGGCTTGATTAAGATTTGTCAAGTTTCTGGTTTCTGATCTATTTTGTTTGATGATTCAAGATTACGAAATAAACCGTACTCGAAATGTTGTCGCAATTCTTCTTTGATCAAGCATTTAGATACTATACAAAGCATAATTTCTTTTTTGTGTAACAAGAATCTAGGAGTTCATTCATCATCATTATCACCAGCCCGACTTCGGTTTAGGCCTCTCTTTGCACGTCTCTGTGCCAATCTCTTCAAAGATCTCTGGCCAAATCCTTTCTATTCCAAATCAATCGATCCAACACGTTTCCAAACTGAATCTAACCCTAAAATGATGGAGCGTTAAAACTAGTTAATTATCTAATCGTGGTGGGGATGGGTCGGCGGGCATCCTCTCACATAAATCTGTCAATGCGCAGGCGCAGGTTCGAGTAACGCACACATCTTGATCTACGCAGGGACGCTCAACTTATGGACGTTGTTTTTTAAAAGGATGTAGGAGTAGTTAGTGAGCAATATATGGGGATTTTTAATAAGATTCCTTTTGTTATGTGTTTAATTATACGTATTTTCTAATTAGAAGTCGTGAAGGAATTTAGACGTCTGGATTGATTGTTAAGCTTTCAACGGTTTGGTTTCTCGTTTAAAATGTAATTGGCTTGAGCTCATGCTGCTCAATTATACCTACTACTGACATATTTTCACGATTCATCTTATAAGAACCAAATCTCATTGGTATTTACTTTTAGATCTGACTTAATTGGATAGACTTCATTGAAAATATCGATGTCATCTATATTTTTAGTTACCTACCTACGCTAAATTAAGTACAAAGATGTCTTGAACTTTTCAATTCCCGCCTTCTTGAATGGTTTTAAGTATTTATTAACAGCTAACACCAGATCTGACACCAACTTTTGTTATAAGGCCTTCAATAACCGGCGCCAAGTGATACATAGTGACACAAATCTTCTAGTTCATTCACTCTTTTTAAAACAGCCACACGTTGCCGACTCCTGTCAGGACGCTAGTCGGAAAACCCTGTGATTTGCGACTATTCCTCCACCAATTTATAGTACTGATGAACAAATTCTTTTGTTTTGATTATACCATGTATTTTATACGTATGTCAACGTATTAATCAGTTGGTGATTTACGATAGTTGTATTTAAATTTTATTGGGAAGAGAACGTATAAAATGGCTTAGGAGTTATAGATGTTTAGTTTATTTGCGCTGATTTAGAAGGTGAAGAAGTGACTGTTATAAAAGTTGGATAAGAGAATGGTTGCTGGTGACATTTGTTATACATGTGTAATTTGTTTGTTCATAGTTTGATTTCTTGGAACAATCAGTAGCTATGCGTAATGGGTCTTAACGAAAGTTTGATATTAGGCTATATACGTTTAATAATAATAATAATACTTAGTTCGCGTTCAATTAATCGCCATAAGGTAACGTAGGAATACAAGACCAGCCAGAACCTTAATTGTGATTAGGTTGTCGAATATTTGAGGCGTTCTCAAAGCTGCACGATTTTGTTGCAAGCTATAACAATAGCAGTAATCTGATTCTTCTCAAAACGTAATGGTCAGCCACAAAGACATTCCAAGACCCTCTTTTACGAATTAGTCTGATGAAACTCCTCACGAAAACAAAATCCCAAACCTTCATCACGATATATCAAGCAAAACTGACGTACAACTGATACTAGAAGATTTATATTGAAAGTGGATCTTTGTATCTCCAATCTTTCATTGCGCTATTGCGCGTCAGGCGATGGCAGATCTAGATAAAACAAAGACTGGCCAGTTCCTGAGTTACGCTGCACACAGACGGACTGACAGCCTCGGGGTTTGTGCTCTCGGAATTTATGGGAACAGCACAAGATTTAGGGTTATATTTAGAAATATATTTTGTTGTTTCAAGTCAAATTTTTGATTTGTTTATGGAAATGTTTTGCTGTGGAAACATAACGAGAAGTAAGACTTTAGTATACAACCTTATTTAAAATCATTTGCATCATCACAGTTTCCTAATAAATAAGCAGATTGTATTCATAGATGGTTTGATTTTGTATCGAGAAAAATAATAAAATGGTATATTTAAATTACGACCAGAATTTACTTTGTATGGATGAACCAGACTCGAACAGCACGTTCTATAATATAAATCTTACTTATATTAAACGAATAAATCTTATTTTACACATTTCTATATTCTATATTTCTATTTCTACAGCAGTACTTTGACAGCTTCACAATTTTAGGGAAAACCAAAACTAATTTTTAGCATGATGGATTATAATTAATGCTCAAACATTCCTATCAACTGAGTAGCTCTTCTAAAAACCCATAAACCTACAAAACTGCAACGGTTACTACATTAACCTCTACTTTACTCATAAAACTGAGAACCATGACATGTTTGATACAAAGTAATTTATTGTTTTACCTACCATATCAACGATTTATAGTTCGTACTGTGGGAGATAACCAAGTTTATGAGTTTAATGAGGAAAAAGGTACAGTGTAGGTCGTGGATGTATGTTAGAAAATCCAAAGTACTGATGGTAATGACAAAGATAATACACAAGGCACTAATAAACATGAAATAATATTAATTTATTTGCGTTATTATTAATACTACTGGTCGCTCATAGGTCGGAATTCGACCATAATTCATTTAAATGACATGATTCTAAGGTAGCCATCTTGTGTCAAACGCATGGTAGAGTGTGTAATGTTTTTTTTATTAATTTAATTTATTTCTAATGTATATCATATAAAAATATTAGCTTTCTGCACTCCTTCTCCGTATAAACTTTAACCTCCGACCGCGTAATTTTCTTAAAAAGGGGTGCAAAGTTTTTGCTTCACGTATTAATATAATAATAATTATGATGACAGGAAACAAATGAAGATAGAGCAGTTTTTTACAGTAGAAGCAGACAAAAATGCATGCATGTATTGATAGTGATTTTTTGTCAGGTCAAGGTCACATACGTCATTTTAGACATTAAGAAGATGATACTTTATATAGTTACGCCGAAAAAGACATAGTATGGTATGCTATTGCTAACTTGAAACCTAGTCCATAAAAATTATCACTCTTTCAGCCTTCAGGCATGTTTTGCTATCCCTCAACTTAAAAACATGATGATATCTCCATAATGAAATGAAAAAAAATCTCATTAACAAAATAGTAAGAACGCTGGAGTTATTTTTTCAACAGATACCCATTAAAAGAGTGATTTATAGTCCAATGTGAAATTAACTAGCGCCTTTAAATAACAAAATATCATTTCTGTATGTCTGTACGATTTATGGGGACTGACGACCCCACCCTTTATACCAGCGGTAGTCAACCTTTTTGTTTCTTTGTTATACGCACACCAACCAGTTGCAGTTACTGTATCACTTGTGTCCTACAAGTGTTACAAATGGTTTTGTCCATCTCCAGGTGAAGTTGTATGTTAAGCAACCGAAAAGAGTAGATGACTTATGAATGACTACTTCAAGTTGCAGAGGGAAATTACATCCTTTTCAGAAAATATTTTCTGTTTAAACTTACAAAAGATTATGCCCTTTATATACCAACAATGCTTAATCTAGACCTACGCATTATAAAAGTTAAAAAAGAACCTAAATGTTGTTGCAAACATGATATCTTCTTCTTTTGTGCAACTTTATTTCAACTGCTCTAGTAGATACAATTGAACCTGAAAATTCGCCTCTCTTTCGCTTTCCCAAAGGTTGCGCACCGCTGCAATAAGCCATGTACAAGTCATTATATTCGTGAATCATTTTAATTTTCCTTGTAATTAGTTTTGTAGTTCGTCTAGTAGCTACTTACTCATATTGATGGAAGTCGAAGTCGTTTAGTGCTCAAGTTATGGGCTTCGTGTTGGTATGAATCATGTGAACGGTATTGCTTTGATTGAAATTGTAATGTTGCGGTGTGATTTACTTTCGAAAGAGATTTGTAGAAAGTATGAGTAGGTAAGTAGTTAGAACGCTATGGTTGATCTTCATTTGAAATCAATGTCTTAGACAAAGTTTTCGTTATTTGAACTGCATCACAGTAATTTTTTTTCCTGTGATACACATTAAATTGTTATAATTATAAATCTCTCCCAAACGTAACGTAATGCAGGTGGGTATCGAAGCTGTCCATCGATTTTCACATTCCCACTAATTGACACGTAAATATGTTATTTACAAAAAAAAACAATAGACGACGTCTCAACGAGGCATCCTCAGGATGACGTTTGACTTGTTGCGAACCCGGACCAGACGTGTTGACACGTCAAGCGTCGAAAGCAGAGCTCTCGACTCTCTTGAGTCAATCTTCATCCCGAGGATGCCTCGTGAGAGGTGAAACACGTGTCGATTTCTTACAGGGTTCTCTATGACTCTTTAAGAACAGTTAAGCGGATTAGGTTACTAAATATACGTCGTCTATTGTATTTTATAATGGATTTCCGCAAAGTCACGCCTGAGTCAATTAACTGTGTTATTTACCGCATAAAATGCATATTTATTTTAATAAGAGACAGTGGTTCTCACTAAACTTACAATAGCCTCCTTTTATACATGCTTAGGTAAACTTTGGCAATATGTGGTAATTTACCTACTTATAGTTCCCATAGAAAAAACGCATTGTTTTCTAAAATGCATGTCACTCGCTTTTACAGATGGTGTGGTATTACAACCAATAGGACAGTGGCGTCAGTTGTCAGTCGATTGATTCTTCCTATTAGCTTGCAGTGCGCGGTAGCTTTCCTCATCGGCTATTGTGCGTTAGAAGTAATCTGTACTCCGTTCTCAGTGCATTTATAGAGGTCATTGAGAGGCACGGTGCGAGTCACGAGAGGTAACGATCTGAAACTTTGAGAATTGGCATTATTATAAAAGGTTGTTTGTGTAGATAAACATTTCTTTGTTTAAAATTGAATATCAATTAGTTAAAATAAATTATAATTTTATTAAAAATAACTTAGGGAATTAAAAAATGTGTTGCATACCTAAATATATAATTTGTTCTGACTTTTCTTGTACTGAATAATAAATTGCCTCCTTGTCTTTTTTGCTTATGTTATCTGAATATTTACTTATGATAGTTTTCAATTATTAGCTGCCCTATTGAATAATTGCAAAAGGATATTTAAGTTTACTTAACGCCAAAGAAAAAAATCTAATTGGAGATTCGCTGTTACCTTGCACCACACTCAGGACTCTAATACCGTGATCTTATGAGAATGCGCCGGTACCATTCCGATGCTAATTTAATGGTACAAGACCATTTGAAATAACGACAAAATGACCCTAACTTCAGCTTGATTGATATCTTTATAGCCAACAGCCTCCATGTCTGCCTGTCCATTAACGTCTTGTAGATTGAAGATACCCACCTCCCCTCTCTATTTACATAATTTGTCCACCATGATATCGATTCGAGTATTTTCTCTTAATCGATGCCGAATAAGAACTATATGATAATTTAGATTTAATTATTGTGGAAAGTTCGAGATGTTTAATTATGTATATAAATTAGAACCTAATGTGATGGGTATGAATTTTTCTCCTGGTTAAAGTGAGCTTTCTGTTATGTATAAACAAGTTCTTAGAAGCAAATTAAAGCTTGGAAAGAAAGAAATGTAAAGAAAATATCAAGTTACAAGTATTTGTAAAGAATATGAAAATCTTCCACAATTTACATAGGCAACTTTACCTACAAGCAGTTCTAGGTATTCCTAGAATGGTATTGCCAAAGATGTTCGAGAAAGTTTTATTTATAAAACATGGAAAAACCGCTTTTCTCTTGAAACCTTAATCGGATGGTTAACAGAAATCAACCTGCTCTAGGCAAAGCTACTTGTCTAAATCTAAAGAAATATTTTAAAGAGAAACGATTTGATTTTTTTTTGTATGTTTGTTTGTTTGTAATAATCGCAAAAACTACTGGAACGATTTAAAAAAATCTTTCACCAGTAGAATGCTGTTTTATCACTGAGTAACATAGGTTATAATTTATAAAGATACCACGTGGGCGAAGCCGCTGGCGGAAGCTAGTACTTTTTTTAAATCGCGCGTTGGCTGCGAAGATTGAGCGCTCACAATGATATTGTCCATGACGATCAAGTCAAGTCACTGCGACATTGTTTCGCGTTTCTGTTTCGTTTTGACAATACAGACGTCAAAACGAAACAGAAACGCGACCATCTTTTGACGCGGTAGGGCGAATCTACTTAAATCTTTGTTAGAGACTAATCAATTAAGTAAACCTAACTCTCCTTAACCGTAACAAAACTCAATACATAGTTAACTAGTGCATCAAAGTCATTGACCTTCCCGATACCTAAAACATCGCCCGAACACAATAGAACGTAAATTCCTATAGTGGCCACAGAATAAACAACGCACTAGCAGACGGGACGGCAGTATTTTACCTAGCAACATTAGCTAGGCTGGTACCAATTAAAGGGTGGTAAAGGTGAAGTTAGTCGGGTTTTAGAATTGTACGAGTATTGTAATAATAGTAATGCAGATCAGGAAATGATGGGATTGCATTGTCTTAGAAGTAAGGAATTGAATGGAATAGATTAAGATTTGTTAATGTACATACAATTGTTGAACTTGTTGAAGTTAATAACATTGAAGGAGGAGACAATATTTATGAGCCTTTTTAACTAATTGATAGATTTAAAGTTGGTTTTAGAGTACAAACATAGACATGGATAACGTATATAAGTGACCTATGGGTAAATGCCAAAGTTAAGTACTACATTTTCCACTAATCTGTTTGACAAGTCTATGAGACTTTGTATGTTCAGAATTGTGCCCTATATCTTCATTGAATATCTATTGAGGGTTTCATGTTCAGCTGTGGAAATTAAAGAGCTCATAGGTAATTAACCTTTATTAACGCAGAATTTCTTATAACTCCCAGATTATTCAGCACACTAACAGAAGATTCTGATGTCACCGTCCCAATCCAGGGACGCTTCGGTCCAAAGAGTCCCTTATACCATAATTCCGTTCCGTAACTGTTTCCGTTTATAGCGGTTCTCACTCAGGCCGATTGGTCGCGTACCAACGTAGGAAATTGTCTATAATAAGTTACTGCTAATAGCCACATTGTACTGTTCTCTTATCCTCAATTTCTGTGAAAGCGATTTTAAATTTTGATGTTTGTCCTGTTTCTCTGGTTATGGCTGGATTGTTTATTGAATTAGTTTGGAGATTGCTCTTTGAATTACTTTAATGAGGATTAAAATAAATTGCAAAGAGGTATTGTTTACCTAAAGGTTAAAGGTTTTCCATTAAGTTTTATGTCAGTTCTAAACGAGAATCTAGGACAAGTTGATTCTTCGTGAGTGACTTTATATGAATTTTGTGTATTGTATCTTAAGTTTCTACTATAACCTAACCAGTAACCACATAAAAATCCTAAAATATATCCCAAACTTCAGTTACAGTTCCTTAACACATCCTTATCAACTCAGAACCGACTACCGGCTTTGCAATTCAGTAGCCATTCCAAAACCTCACTGATGCAAAACCTTTCTACCTACTTCCACGTCTCCCCGCTGATCTGGCAGAGCTATTCAGCGCCGTTTATGGCAGTTTTCACTCAACGCGATTGGTCGCTAGTACTGAGCGCTTTCAGAATGGCCCTCTATTGTGGTAGTGCATTGTCTTGTAACCGGCCGATTACAATGATTGCCAGCGGTTTCTTTATTCGATAGTTTGTGTTGATAACCTTGTAAATATTGACACTTTTGGAATCTTAACTGGTTCTAGCAGTAGCTGGTGCTGTTTGCAGTTACGGTAGCAGTGAGCTGTAAATAGATTATCGTAACTGAATATTGCTGTAGTCACATTGTATTTGAAGTGTAACTTGTCGTTTGATATTCATAGAATAGGTATACAACTTTATTATCAGTTTTGTTTTGGAGTCGCAAAAGCTAACTCTGGGTAAAGGTTATGAGGATGAGTGTCAGCATACTCTGGTGGCTATTAATCTGGACAACATTGGTGACCTGGACCCATCCAGGTCACCAATGTTGGCAGTCAGGTGATTTAAAACTTAGACCCCATGGTCTAAGTTAAAAAAGAAAAAAAATATCTTTATTTCAGACCTAAGCAGTTCATACGTAGTTAGTGGTTAGTAACAAACTGTGCTTAAAATGATCTATGAGAAAGCCAATGTATAGTGGACGGTTTTGTGTGATACTGATAAATACACTGAATAGGAAAATACAGCAAATTAATAGAGGGCTTCTATGGTAGATCAACTACTATAATAAACTTGGGTTCGACAATTTGGATTGATAAGGATTTGTAGACAATTAACTCAGAACAAACACTTTTCTTTCGTATTTTTCCAATTCGCTTTGGTACTGGTGAGCTGTCTATAAATTAGCAAACTGTCTCCCATCAATCGTCTGTAGGGTAATGTGACCACTAAAGCCTCCGCTGGTGTGTCACCACCCTGTGGTCATCGTCCACCTTTTGTTTACCCAAACGAAATCTTCTCAAGTAAACAATTCCAAAAGGAACCACTCAGCTTATTTCCTTATGGCATTTGCTTAGAATTATCATTACCATACCGAGTGCACTACAGGCAAACTTCAACCTTAGCTTCTGAATATATAGTTCAATTTGCATTGACAAGTTTTCTCGTTTGCGTTCCGCAGTCACATTTTCGCGACACATAGTCCGTATTGCGACGTGATAGAGTTGGGTTTTGAGGAGGAATGTCAGGGTATTGTCGGCAAGGATGGACCGGTAATGCGACAGTTTGTAAGCATGAGATCCGGAGTGTAAGGTGGGAGGCGCGGGGCGGGCGGGGGTGGCCCGGTAATAGTAAAGAAATACGTACAAGTTGTTGTTTGTAGGACGTTGACTTGACTATATATTTTATTTATATTTTTTTCGCGTAGGTGCTTTCAGGAATTTGTCGTTTTTTGTTTTAAAATTGGGCAGAATTTCAGTGTTGACCTGCGAAGTCGAGAGAGTTAAATTGTGATACTGCGGCATTTGGAAAAATGCTCAAGTACAGTACGACACAACTTAGACGGAGCTTAAATTTGAAAATTTGTTTGTATATGACTTCACAAGTTATAGCGTTTGCGTAAAGATCATTTTCACCTAAAGCAGTAATAAATATTGGTGCTTTTGAAGGCGTACTCAGTTCAGATGGTGATCGGTTTTACGAATTTTGCGGATGCTACATCTAAGTTCTATCGTACTCTAGGTATCTCGTTTATATACTATGGCTGGATAAAGTTAAAGTTAATCAACTATTTTACTCTAATAATTGTAGGTTCAGGTTCAAAGGTCGATTAAAAACGAGCAGGCACTTAGAATATCGCGCTACGTTTGGTGTAATTCATGCGCTTAAGCGGTTGTGACTTCTAATTCTATCGGTGTTATTAAGAGTCTATTGGTAATCGCAGTATGATGTCATCGTTACATGTTTACTACAATACGGCAGTATCTACAATAAAGGTTGAGTTTTCAACCAGCTTTGAAAAAATCTTCGTTGAAAAATAAAGGGACCGTATCTTCAACATCTTCACCCAATATCAGCAAACGTCATCAAACTCGAAAAATTCATATCTGTGGACAGAAATCTGCAAAAGAACAAGAACCTATTCCACCCAAGGCTACAGTTATCTGTATGCTACCGTTCACAAAACCCGGACACGCTTCCGTTTTAGGGCCGCGCCATATCTATACGCAATTTATCGCAAGATTTCATCGACAAAAAACTCCAGTCTATCGATACTTCTCCCGATACGTAACAAGTACAGTTAGTAACAAAAATCCTTCGATTTTTAATTAGCAGCCCCCGGTCCGTTTCGCACGTGATCGGAATGGGAGGGTGCTCATTGCATAACTCGCCGGACGGCCCCGGACGGCGCCGTCCGATGTCGTATTAACGGAAGAATGTAATGAAGTTAGGTAGCGTTCGATTTGACTGCGCAATTAACGATTGTACTTAATGAGCTGCTCGTCTTTTTACAATGTACTTTTGTTGTGGACTGTACGAATTTGATTAGGGATTGTAAAATGGTCCGAATTCAAAGGAGTTCAAATGAAGGCTAAGTGGATAATGTAATGATTTTTAATTCATATCATTTTAAAGCTTTGTTCGACCTTCATTTCGAAAACTGTAGGGCCTGTACGGGCTATAGGTATGCAATCTATATCCCCTGAAGAAGTAGATACTAAGTAGCCATGAAACGAAAGAACGTCGTTCTACATATAAAACTCACACAAAGAGCCATCACTAATAACAGTAACAACCTATTACGTAGGCAATCCTTTATAAAAAACAACTGAAAATCGAAAGAATCCCAAAGCGCAATCAAACTTAGAAGTTCTTCAAAATGTTCTTAATTAATGCTGTTTTAATTACCTACAAAATAGGAAGTATCTTATGCACCTACACTTGTTTCCTGTGATAACACCATCTTGCCTACATATTCTATAATTAGGTAATTAAATAATGATCTGTGAAAGAATGTGAAACATCTCGTCCAATAAGATTTCTTCAACCGTAATAACGGATGTTCTAATTAACCTTAATGATATAGGAATGTTACGGTTGATACAAGTTTACGTAAAAATTGCTAAGTTGAGCAATGTAATGTCCGGTGAAATTGACATATAACTTACCAACAAATTTTTCCTTTGCATGACGGGTCAAATGAAATGGTATACGACTTGTACCCTAAGTGGTCACAACTGTTGCAGTTGTAATAGTCAAAGGTTACCGCTTGAGGTGGACCCGCATGGTCGTTCACGAAATTCAATTAGTTTTAAATTTATTTTATTTAAATATGCTGCATACACACGTTACATTATAAAACTGATTTACATCCGTCACATCACACTCTCAGGTCCAGTTGAAAACCAGCGTCAAGAACTTACTAGTTGTCTGGCATTTTTGCAGAACTGGGCCTTTTTGGCGCAGCCCTGAGGCATACGCCCCATCAAATTTTTGCTTACATCGCACTTTACACTTTTTTATATGATTTTAATTTTTTTATTTGCTGTGTAATTATTATAATGTGTGTGATTTAGTCTGCGCTAAATACATATATTTTCTTTCTTTCTTTCTTGTTTCTTTTTGTTCCATAAGAACAAATCTCGGAAAAGTTCTGTTCTTATGCAAAAAATCTAACTGAGAGAGATCTGTATTAATGATGCTAATGATTAGAATTCTGGTAATACATATATGTTATGGTCCTTAATCATATTTTGATCAAGATACAACCTGACACTGACCATTGCAAAAAACGCGAGAAAATTTGATTTTCGCGGGCTACAACTGCGGATCTTCCTTAACATTACGTCTGGTAACAGCCAGTTCAGTCAGAAAAAAATACAAGTAAAACATTTGCACAGTCCATGTAAATAATCATATTCCTACTGTAATTTCAACAAAAGTCACATCTCCAAGTCAAAAGCAGCAAAGTAAAAACTAAAAGCGACTACACATCCAAAAAACTCACCCTCACAATCCAACTAGGTGCAGGTACTCTAAAGACAACTTTAAAATTAAAAAAATTAACTCTAAACAACGCGTTCAAAGGCTGACCGTTCGTCAGTCACCCCTCGAGGGGTAAATAGCTAAAAATAAACCCTCGACGTATGCAGGCGTTTCTTTGCTAGCAGTTGCTTTGAGGCGATTTTAATTCGCTTATTTCGCTAGCGGGAAATTGCTTATGTGTTGCCGAATTAAGAGTGGTGGGTGTGTGATGAGAGGCAGCGCTAGCGGTTTAGAGATTTTTGTTTTGTTAGCAAATCGATGGATGTGTTTTTTCAATTCTTTCATGTTAAATTTAGACGACTTTATCAATCCACGTGACGATTCTGGATTAATATATCCGCAGCGTGTGCAGTTACCTACGCCATGTTATTAATCTTCTTGCACGCTGTTTATTCTTGTAACCACGTTATGCACTTGATCCGACAGTTCCGACACGACATCCAATTTACAACATTACCAGATGTTTTGGATAGTAAACAATAATTTGCAATAACACGAATAATGTTTCGTACTAACATCCATCAACGATTTATTTATTCTCCTATTTTATTTATTTTTTGTCATGCATACATTCTACAATAGATACTTACTGGTGTTTGTACATGAACCCTGTCAGAGAGGTCACTGCAAAACACAATGTGGGTTTGATGCTGAGTTAGTTAGTAAACATTAAAATAACCTATCAAAACACAGCTTGGAGTATGTAGGTAATAGGTAATAGGGGCTGCTATCCGCAACTCCACGTCAAAGCGCGTATTTTGCGTACAGTTGGAGTTTGTATTAAGTAGTTATACAATTTTAAATCGCTGTCGCACCCGCTCACCACTAAACCCTCACCCCGTTGTGGCGGAGCAAGTCTGCGTGCGTCAGCCAGGCGATTGTAAAGGCGCGATGTGATCCTGTATGCACTCAGCCCAAAAAATATTATCCGTTCGCTTTTGTGCACTCGCCTTTATAGCATGAACAAAGAAAGCTAATGAGTATGTGCTTGAGTTAATTATTATGCTAGTACTTAGTGAGTATATTTCTCGTATGCAGTATAATTTCATTACGGAATTTATGATGATATTGGCTTGCATCTGACACACTGCCAAGCAAAAGCCTCTTTTGGAATGGACTAGGTACAACATTGAGTGTTGACTTTTCACGTCGACTTCCTGCGCAAGTACAGTCTACCAATGGAGTTTTTTTACTATGTTTTCCTATGTCGTAAGTAACTGATGTCGAAGATAAGAACCGAGAAAGTACCTACAATGAAATAGAAATGTTTCATTAGTGCTTGCCAGGTTTTGATCCCGCACTATGTTCGATTTACCTCTGGGTTGCCACAGGGATGTTGGTTTACCCATTCAACTAAGCTAAAATGCGTTGTAAGAGTTTGTTCACGTCAAAAGTGTCATGAGTGAGCTTCGAATTCACAATCCCGCATTTTCCAGCCCAACAACCTACTTTCTGTACCACTGGTACCCTACCTAGTTACCCATTTTCTAATTAAAACGTCCATCCACTAATAACTCTATTTATCTCATTACAGAACCACTATCCTATTTCCTACATCCTTTCATTACCTCCCAAGTAATCTTAACCCGTCGACCGTCTACAAACATTGTGAAAACAAAAAAAAACTCAGGGACAACACGTTGATATGTAAAGCTCGCGTGCTGTAGCAAATGAAGGTTGGTTTTTGTTTTAAAAGAAAAAAAAGAATTGCAGTGGGAGACAAAAAGAATTAATGGTAGCCACCTTGTGACAAAAAGAGGGGGACTTGATTTGAAGGAGTGGGGTAAAAAGTGGTTGTTGGGTTAAGTTGGTCGAGATGTAGGCTTGTATTTCACTGCTGTTTGTTTTCATGGTGAAATCATTGGCAGTATGTGAGACTGTTGAGCCAATGAGGTTCCTAAGTATGATTTTGGAACGTCGCGCGTCTCGTAAACTACGACTCGGCAAAATGGACCTATGTATTTTGTCGAGTTCAAATTGTTTAAATTGTAAAAAAAACAAAAAGATTTACATAATTAAACAAAAAAAACAGCATAGGTTTTAAAAGAAGAGTTCTGTTATTTATGGGGACACGATCTTTCTTTATAAGATTATAACCATTTACTAAGTAAATGATTAGCGTCTGTTTAACCATACATTTTTGACGTTTAAACGTCTCTTAACTTTAAGCAACGTTTATGAATAAGAGGGTTAGTGTTTTTACAGACTGTCTTATGTGCACCACTGTGACAGTCAAGCATGGTGATTATGGTTTAGTCTGTCCTTATTTATGAATCCAGAGTAAAAATGGGTCGAAAAACGTATGGTGTACCTTTACTTTGGGGATTTGTGTTTATCAAAGTTTATGAAAATTCCCAAGTTCTGCAGCAAACATCTGCATTCTGCAGCCTGATGGAAGCATAGCGGTAAACCCGTAAAGATATATCACAAGGCAACAACACACTGAAATATATTAGGACAGGTGAACCGTGTACGATTCGTCCCGGCCCGTCCCGCCCCGCCCCGGACGCATATGCTAGTAATGTAGCTCACGGCGTTACGGTATCGGCAGATACTATCGGTTACGATCGAGTGTAATATTAATTTAAGGATGATTTTGTAGAGAAAATAGTCGATAAAGTAACATTTCTGATTTTTTTAATGGTCAAATGTTTCACTCACTCATATATAGAATTTGAATGGAATTCTGCGATAAATTCTGTATCATGTATATCTGATAACAAAACAGTTGTTCGTGGCAGCCCTGTTAGGCTACTTATAGGATAAATTACACCTAGGATAGACAATCTATCGCTGTATGAAAACAATGACGGCGCTCTCATTCGCAAGAAAACAGTCTTGCAATCAAAATTAAAATTATATTTCGTCTCTGGTGTTCGTCCAGTCTTTGAATATCATTGTCTATGAAACATCACCCAAAGACAAAACAGAAGTTAACCCTGTTCGACATTCAAAACCATCCCCACCAACCCTGCTCACACAACATATTCCTGGTTTAAAAACCGAACGACACACGTCCTCGTCAAATCGCCTCTCGCGACAGGATGTGACACAATCGCATGACACTGACAGCTGAGACTCGCTTCCGGTGGAGTGTCTATAATATTTGCAACTGACAGCTTTGTGATCAAATCCTATTTATTGACTCGTTCGAGTGAAGTTTTAGCTGGTTCGGAAGGGATGTGTGTTTACAGTTTTGAAATTGCATTGATTTTGATTTTGGGTTTGAATTTATTTTTAATGTTATTTGTCCCTTCACTTATATTGTAGTCGAACGATAAGCCTGTTATCGACGTCTCATATCCAAACATGGCTGACTGTATATTCTGTGCCTATAAAACAAACTTAACAAGTTATATGACATCATCATTTGTGGAGCCCTTCTAACGAACCCCATGAAAATCAAATCTAATTTAGGATCCTTCTGAAAAAGCTTTTTCTATTCATGAAACGCAATTTTCATCTAAAGCGAAGGTTCTACAGAATCTATGTTTGCTATAATAGGCTTCCGTATACAAGGCCTGTGTTGCGCTCATTTCTCAGCATCCATCCCTCCTTGTGTACCTACACCGGATGCCGGACAAAGTACTAAGTAATCAATCAATGGACGCCTACATACAATAACATTCATCCATGACATTCTAAAGCATTGGTTTATCCTGTTCCATATTCCCTACGAAATGTCCACGTGAAAAACAATTGACATAATTACCTACTCTATGTTATATCTGCGAAAAAAGACAAATAATGACATCTGTCATTCAGCCCATGACCACAGAATGATTACCATCACGACTCATTATCCCAGATTACGGGAGCGAGCAGTATCCACTAATCACGTGTTACAGGGGCCCATCACTCACCGTCCACCGGCCATCACTCACGGGCAACTCAACGGCAACTTTCCTGATGCCGTCACTGCAACTTTTATCTTGGCGGAATAGGGTTGAAATTGGACAAAATAAAGTGTACCGTAATTTTTTTAGATGTAAAAGACTTATTCAACTTGAGCCCTGATTGTGAAGTTGTGTTACGTGTTGGCAGGTCTATGTTGTTTGGACATTTCGTCCGTATGTCACACTACATTATCGGAGTTTCTTAATTGAAGATAATAAGGGGGGACATGTGTCTTTGTCGCGTTTTTATGGCGTGTAAGAGAGGGATGTTGTTTTTTCCGACTTTTGACTATTAATTTTGGTATTTTTTGTTTGTACGATTCGAGGGTCGCTTATTGTTTCTGTTGGAATGAAATTTTTTATTCGGTTTCATTTCATTATGCTTGATCAGAGGTAATAAAGGGTAAATGGACGATAGGTCATTCAATATTAAATTAGACTTGTATGATTTTTGAAGTAGGGATGATCTTTGTTTTGGTTTATTTGATCATTTAATTTTGTGTGAGTTTCATTGTTTTTTTTTGTTTTTTCAATTACATAATTATTGAAATAAATTGATTTGAATGCGTTCGCATTTGCTTCTGTGATATTAGTAGCAGTAGACGACAGCAGGTTTAAAAAAATATATATTATTTTGGGTTGCTTTTGCTTATCTATAATTGGGAAAGCAGCTACCGGATCTAAAATGCTAAAACAATTCAGCGTTTGCTACAAAACACACCTACTTTTAATCATGTCAGCTACCAACAACTTTAAAACATAAAACGTAGTACAGTCAACATAAGACACTACTTTATAAATCGTTGTGCCGAGATGTGCCCACCTGCATCGTGGGGCGATATCAATCCATCTGTGCCCCCGACGTGGGGTGGACGGACGCCCCGTCCGTCTTTGAGGGGTATTTAATTTTGTGCAAATGACGGGTTGTCCATGTCCTCCTGTCATGGCGTCCACTCACTTTCATTTGGTTTTAGTTTTTCCGAGTGACGTGATGAAAAGGAATTGCTTTTTTTATTATTTGGATATTAATGTCCTTTTAGTTTTTCAAACAATTGAACTAGAAGTAATCTGCGCTCAGATGAAGACTTCTTGTCAAATTGAGAATATTTTTTCAGAACTGAAAAACATTTATGAAAGTTGATTAGATATACTCACTGAAGTAAATGAGATTGAAAAAGAAAACGATAAAATATGTAATAAGTTGAGACACTTCTAGCGTAATATCTTTTAATCAAACTCCATAATCAAAAATCTTTCCTTCAAATTTTCCACTTGACTTCAATCAAGTAGAAAACTCAAACTCCAAAGAACGTAATCGCAAAAAAGGGTCCCAGTAATGAATCGAAAACCTTCTATCAATACTTCACTTTCATAACAGAAGTAACAAAACTCTCCAATAGAAAATTAATAGTAGTTATATTTCTAAAAACATACATTCGTACAAAAGATGCCTCGACTTGTGCGCTCCTCAGTGCATAACCCCCTTATTATCCGGGGTGGGTCAATATGCACCCCCGGGGTGGTGGGTGATGGGTGGGGGGAGGGGGGGGTGGCTCTCCGTGTCACGTCACTGTCTCAGGATCGCCATCACGGCGGCCCGGCGTCTCGTTTGCGTCCATCGCCGTACTTTTCAACTTGAAGTGTAGCGAAATAGAAATGTTTTTAGCTGTCTAATGGCGCGTGCTCTACAGTTTTTGATGCGGTTTTATTATTTTGTTGGTAGATGTAATTACAAAGAGCAGTAGTTTTTCTAGGTAGTTAAACTACATAATTTTGTTTGAGGCGTGCGAAATCAGAGTCTATAAACTATGAAAACCTTTACATAGTATTCAATGTGAAGTTAGTGTTGTAAGATCCTTTTCGAATGAAGATTTAAATAAGCTGGAAAGTTGAATATAAAGAAATGATCGGAGGTAAATATTTTCTATTTCATTATCCTTTGTCTGCATTGTCTTTTGTGCACGTCCTGCATTCAGGAACTTCATAATATAAATCAAAGAATTCAGCAAAGGATTCATTCAAGAGACTGCCATTGAAAATGAAAGCTAATTACTTAATAAGAAATGTATTATTCAAAAGCACAACAAACGCGTTGGCAAACAAACAATACAAACCGAAAACAAAAAGAAATACAGCCCCATTCCGAAGCGCACAAACATAATTCCCCATTTAATTCAAAACTATAACAGTACTTTATATTTTTTATTTCCCGTATGCTATCGCTTCTTACGTCTGCTCGGTGCAGCAATATCAATCCATCTGGCGGGAGAAACGGGTGGGGGGGAGCAGAGCGAGGTGGTGGGGGTGTCACGTCACTGTCTTAAATGACTGTCACGGGTGTACTCTAGCCCGTCCTCTGAAGAACGGTGGATGGACGGGTTTACAATGCCATCCTCGGGATATTGCGCCGTGTTATGTTCTTATGGTGCAGTTTTAATGTCGTTGTAGGTCAGTATTTATGGAGTTTTATGTAGTTATTACTTAGAAACCCATGTTTCTAACTTTAAACGATATATGTGAAAATTTTATTGAGAACTGTCTAAGTTTTTCCGAAAACTGTGCAAAATATGTAGAAGAGAATCTGTCTAGAATTGCATATATACCAGTTATGAGTCATACTAGATGAAAATATGTGACACTTGGTAGACAATTCTGCATACTTCGAGACATTACTGGTCGATCTGTTCCATCTCCCACGTCAATCAAAATCGGTCATGTCCACATCTGACAGCAGCGACTTCAGTAAAAACATCAACAACGATAGCACACAAACTCTTCAACTGTCAGCTTCAACATTCAGCCAAGAAAATAGAGACGTGCCATCAAAGCCTGTTCCAAGAAATCACCGCTCGACAGTTGATAGTTTCAGCGCCTGAAGTTAAAACAACCGTCGGGCACACGCTTGCATTATCAACTTGCATCGAGATGACGCGAGCATCCCTGTCGCAGCCACGTCCCCAAGTTTACTCGCCTCCGCTGGAAATTTCACTCCAGACTTGGTTTCGTGGCCCAAGTAATCGGTGTCGGAGATCTGTGGAGCTACGCTGCCTAAATTACTGTTTAACATTTTCCTACATTGCTCCTGTTATATTATGCCAATTGTCTTTGAGCTTGGATTATCTCGTACACCCAGCATATCCGTTCCCTTTAAGCTTTCGTAATTTACCTACTCTGATTTTTACCGTCTCCAAGCTAAAACTACGATTTCTTTATCTACCTTTACAGACAGTACCAAATCATCTCGATGTTGTTACCTTCCCTTTACGCGTTGGTACGAAATTCTTATGTTCTGTGCCACTTGCACCACACAACATCTAGTCAGTGGTGTCACGTCAGAACAAACTGTCACACCCGACAAGGACACCAACTCAACTGTTTCAAGACACTTCTTACAACAGTATCTGTTCCTTTAGTTTGAAGCATTAGTCATTCAAAAATGGTGACTATTTCGACTCATACCACGGCACAAGGACTTGGTTATTACGTCAGTGCCACTGTCACGCTAGTGACGACTGTGAGACTATTTCTAGATAGTTCTTACAACAGTATCTGTTCCTTTAGTTTGAAGCATTAGTCGATCACAAGTTGTGACTATCTCGTCTCTTACACCAAGCGACAAGGACTCGGTTATCACGTCAGTGCCACTGTCACGCTGGTGACGACCGTGAAACTGTTTCTAGATAGTTCTTAGAACCGTTTATTTGTTTGTCGTATAATCGTAACATTCTTACTTTAAGAGAATTGAATACTCTTAAACCACGTTCCGCTGATTGTAGCTTGTTTTCCCTTTACTCAGAGTAATATTTGGCATGTCATCTATTCTATGTAAAACAATCATTGGCCTGGCTTCCGTTACACACGATAATATTTATCGTTATTGCAAAATGTCACGTTGTCATTGTGTGTGTTCTCAGAGCACTCTCTTTATTCAATTACCTAATCCTTCTGTAATAGCCATTATGTCTCCATTAATACCATATTCGTGTAAACTCTAGTAGGTACGCTGACAACGGTTCATGAGTAGCTGTTCCAAAATCAACTACAATTATTTTCAACATAACTATTAATTTATTAAAAATCTGCGTCATCTCTTATTACTCGGTCCACACTGGCCGTCACATCAGTGTTCAGTACTGTCTTACTGACAGCCTCGACTGAATTGTTCAGCGCTGTCTAACTGACAAGCTCCGTCTTAGGTTGTTGTGCTGATATCGATCGATGGATGCGATCGCAGCTGATGGTTTAAGTTTTGAGCTTTGTTGGGAAAAGGGTTAAGGAAATGTACAAACTACAAGAAATGCTTTGTTATTAGTGAAGCAAAAAAAACGTTTTAAAAAAAAAACAACTGTCTTCCAAAAAACACTACAAAGTGAAAAATAACTTTAATTTTCGTTTTTTGCCACCGACTTCCGAAATTAAAGTTATTTCTCACTTTGTAGTGTTTTTTGGAAGTCAGTTGTTTTTTATAAGTTTTTTTTTCGCTTTTTGTTGTGGTACCTACCCCACACAGTCGAATACCACTTCCTGCTATGTAAATAACAGTGACAGGAAGTTATCATCATATCATCCACATAAACTAAGTAGGAAAAATACGTATTATTGAAGCTTACTCAAAAACTATCCAAGCAAAGTTAATAAAATTTATATGGCACCAGTTTGGGAGCACACAACAAAAAAAGAATTTTCAAAATCGGTCCACAATTGACGGAGAAATCGGCGGATATACATTAAAAAAAAAAACATACATACGCGACGAACATATAACCTTCTCCTTTTTGGAATTCGGTTAAAAAGAGGTAATGCTATAGTAAGTAATGAATGAGTTACATAAAATAGGAAGTTGTAAATGAATTGCAATAACGATCGGGAATTTTACCTCTTTTCGTATTACATTGTAATTATGAGTATGACGAGTTCCGTGAGTATCCTTCTATCTCCATACAATATGTCAACTGCCTACATCTCTTTTCGTTCTTTAAATAAAATATTGTTAATTCCCATAATACAAATCGGTGCACTGAAAGCTATACTGATTATAAAACTGTCACATCAAATGAGTGAGCTGTTTTTACCAATCATTCGTTTTCATAATTATGATAAAACGCGAGCGTCAGGCACAAAGATTGCTCTTTATAGAGCGGAAAAATTGAATATTTACGAGAATTCCGTCAGTTTGATGAGGACTACATTCATTCGGTTATTGACATTACTATACGTCTGTCTTTTCAATGAATTATTTATTGAAAATATCGATATAAATAACAAAAAGAGTTGTAATGTATTCGGTTTATGGATACCGATTGTTCAATGTTGTACAATATTGGGTTAGGTGGTGAGTCATAGGTGAGATGTATGTCAATCTTAGTGGAATCGTATTAGGAAGGCTTACTAGAATATTGTGTGACGCAACTTGGAAGTCTGGTCGGTCCAGTTTTATCCTTTACATATAGTTTAACTTAATTTCAAATGTTTCGTTGGTCTCAACGTCATTTTTATCTCCACCAATCGCCATTTTTTTCTCCACTCTGTATAAGAAACGCTCAAGCAATTGTCAAAATTTTGGCAACTGCCAACAAAGTGGTAATGGGTCTGACTGCTCCGGTGCGTCAGTTAGGATTATGACAAAAAGAGATTTTCCATAAAAAAAACTGACATCAAAAAGTCATTTTCCCCACTAATTAATAACTACCCGTTAATTTACCAACACAAAAACTGTATCTAGCAGTCGCATTGTATTTATAAGCTGCATTTCACATGACGGCACTGCAGTCTGTAACTGACAAGTTGTCACATCACAGCCGCAGACGGCACTCGCAAGAAATTCAAGTCGCTACTGTAAACAATTTTCACAAAGACCTAACCCTGTGCAGCGGGGTGGTCCAAACGACCCGACTTTTAATTCGGGTTTTTTTATTAGTTGTTGTGATAGTAGTTAGTAGGTTCAATTATTGACTTGTAGGAGTTACAAAGTTGATTGTGTATCTTAGTTTTTTGCATAGGAGCAGAGAGACAATCAGACTACTCGTCAAAATATTCGTACCTAAATAATATGCTTTTTTGTGGACCTATAATTGTATTTGATAAGCGCAATGTGACGCTGAGGTGACACATAAAAAAAAAGAAATACCTGTTCTTGTTGAGTGTTATACTCGGAAACAAAATTCTAAGATCTCAAAGGAATTTGCATAAAAAATGTTATACAAGATTTAAAAGTACATACAAATAGTAACAGTAACTTAAAATTCCAACATAAAACACAACACATAACTGCCAACAATAGAAAGAGAACTAAACAATTAACCCCATCCTACCGAGTCCGCACAAAGACGCATCAAAGAAAGTCCTCATGTATGCACTTGATCGGGCGCTGCACTAACGTGACGCCGTCCATCGATTGTTGAGGGGAGTGGGTGGTGGTGAGGAGGGAACGGGGGAGAAGAAAGCTTTAAAAACACAGAGAGCCAGCGGCGTCTCAGCGACGGCCCAATACGTCCCCGACCGGCCGTCGATTACGGGAACGTAGCTGCATACGCCGCCGGAGGGTTAGCAAATGTAATGGGGATTTTGGATACTGAATTTTTGATGATTGTGTGACGATATTTTGTTTGAAGATGCATATTATGTGGATTGGGGGTGCAAGGTAAATGAGTGTTTTAATTAATAATTATTTACAAAAAGATTGTAATGTTAAAAAATGTTGAGGGAGTTATTTCCTATAAGAAAACCATTTTTTTATATTTGGGTACAAAATTTTCGAAACCTGTATGATGTCCTTTGAATGGATCGAAATACACTTTTTGAAATTATAATTTTAAGGTTTCCATTTACCATTTTCTTTTCAACATTGAGTTTTATTATTATTCAGTTTTTTTTTTTATCACAGGATTTTTTTTAAATAAAGTATTCAGCTTTTCAATGATTTCTGGAAATTACTGCTAAATACTTCGGAATAACCTAATCCAAACCCCAATAATTATACCCATAAAAAAAACATTAGTTACAGTTAATAACAAACTACCATTTGTACAAATATTTAGATTGTTCTGCGTACAGTACTCGGCGGGCGTACGGAAACACACGATCGTCAGTAATACAACATTCGTTATTTTTCGCCACCTTCTGCTGCCGTATTGATTAGTGCTCATTGGCGCCGATGTAGCATGCAGGTGCTTCACGTTAACTTATGTACGACTGGGGTTTTCAAATACCTACCTTTTGATACTGTCATTAAAGTTTATTTTGATAATTAAAGGAATGACTAGGAATGACCTATAATATTGTCGGATATATATTATCAGTTATCACATATTAATAAGACCCTTAATTTTTAGTACAAGTCTACAAGTGTCGTTAAAAAGTACATAAGTACGAATATTAACTAATTTGAGCATCAACGTCATGTCGATATTTAGAAGAACAGGAGCGTGTCCTTCAAACGAAATACTTAGCTGGGGCTAAGAAATCTCATGAAAGTATGAGAGCCAGAGCACATGGCTTCAAAGACAGAACTGCCGACAAGCTATTTACGAATGCTTTGCCACGTATGGGAAAATAACATTCTTCTTCAATATTTGCGACCATAGTTTAGTACACTTTTACAATAGGCGCTTCATGTAAAATACTGGTATCCAGCTGCATGCGGTTAGACTAGAAGCCAACCCCAACTTAGTTTAGAAAAGGCTAGGCAGATTGATAGCCATAATTAATCATAAAAATCTGAAACTTATCAACAATATTATAAACTAATTTGACTCCTACAGGCTTCGACTGCGGTGTTTGACATATACTTTCTATGAAACTAAGTTTAATTTGAAAAGTTCACTGCGTCGCTAATTTTGTGTGACGGCCAAGACTAGTACACTTGTGACCCGCTGTCGGGTGTAAAGTGGTTCTTTTACTTGCAGTTTACGAAAAGAAACATTTAAGGTAGTTAGAATACGTTTGCTTCTAGATAACTAGATGGAATAATTGATCGTATTTTCTCGTAATTAGCAGAAAAGAGTAGGTGTAGCTGTGAGCATTTCCCCTTTAAATTTCACCATCAGTCTCCTTTAACGATTCTGGTGAAGCGTACGGGCTTTTTTGTGGAGAATCGTACGCCAGATATCATGGCAATTGCATAGTTATTCACGATTTCACTCAATTGTTATTTCGGGACCCTGAGAGAAAATGGAGGCTATGAACCAATCACTCCCCGATGTCGGGTATCGAACAGAAATAACAACATAATTCTTGAATTACAGCGTGAACAGTTTTTAAGGGACAATACCCTAAAGCTTCGTGCAGACCAGCGCGACGCGACAGCGCGACGCGACACCGGTTATTGTTATACCGTCAAGTTTTCTTAGAAATTGTATTGTTCGAGTCGCGTAGCGGCGTCGCGTCGCGCTGGTCTGCACGAAGCTTAACAAACTGCATCTTTTTTATTCCTCTGCGTAGTCGCTAACAGTGCAGCCAGCCTTCTTCGTTATCGTGTTAAATCGTTTGTTTTTACGTCCCAAACTTAGTTTCCTGCTGCATAAATAAAGTTTTTCGGTTTAAAATTAATCTGTCATCTACTTGGCTTTTGTTATGAAGGAGGAGTTAGTCAGGAGTCACAGGCGTGCGAGTGCATAGCTTTATGTTAAAATACATATACAGAAACTCACATATTTTTCACGAAACCTTAGAACACCACGTGCTGTCTTCTATTATTGTAACAAACATTTCAATAGGTACCTAAATCCAAGAAGTTGTGGTGGCCCATAGGACTTAGGTATGTAAGTGATTAAATGTCATAATGAAAAAACTTTCCGAGCATTGGCTTAGTATGACGTAGTCAGCTTAGATGTAACTTACTTTCCGTTTCAACCATGAAATTATGAGCTTCAGGAACATGATTAGTTCCATTAAAAAGTGCATGAACAGTGTATGAAGTATTAATAAGCTGTTAGTTAGCGTTGCGACTGTTTCTTTAGGTTCGACAGTTGGGCGGCGGCAGTCAGGGCGGCATGTGGTACAAGTGAAAGACGGTTGCGTGTTACACAGAGTAATGTTTTCTTTTCGTTGTATTTATTTATGATGCAGAATGTTTTGTTTGTCATTGTTTTTGGTAACCCACTTTTATTTTATTGTTTCTATGCGTTAGCTACCGTTTTTTTTTTCAAGTTTTTTTTTCCATTCGAACGGGAACTTGAAGAAAAAACTAAAAAATCCGCAGTTTTAAATGTAAAACAATAAGTAATATGTTAAGTTTAAAGGCTTCTGCACACAGGCACGACGGGATACCGGGAGAACAATTTCCGTGAAGTTTTCATAGAAATTGTTACACCAGACCCGCGGCGCGCCTGTCTGCCGTACCGTTAAGGGTCCCCTTAAAGGTTTTTATGTAAAAATGTGGAAAACTCGCCCACAAATATACATACACTCATTTACTTTACATTCTCCAATGCGTAAGATGACATGAGTCCGAACCACAATTTCTCCAATTGCCTAATTACCATTGAAAACTAATTAATTAACAGAATGTCACGAAATATGTAAAGAGAAATGCCTATAAATATTCCTAACTGTGTAAATAACAAATGGATTTGATTCTTCAATTCATTATCATAGAATCAACATTAACCTCGATTTGGATCAAAAATATCAATATTTTGTTATAAACATATCAACGTAATGTTAAAACTGACATTATTTATAGATTTAAGCAAATAATTAATTAATTTTCTGTGTTATTGCTACTAGTTTTAGTTTATGTAAATTACTAATTAATGTGTTTAATAATACTCATTAATATTCAAATCTAAAAGGTTGTATGAAATCTGTTGTATGAATCTAAAAGGTTGTTGTTGTTGTTGTGTGAAAGGACAACTAAGACTAGTAAAACTAGTAGACTGTTTATTAAAATGTAATGTATTGTAATAATTAGAATCAATATTATATTATGTCATTTAATCATTAATTTGATATGCAATACTCAATACTCAATTTTTTATTGCATTCCATATGTATTACATAGATGGTATAAAACATTAAAACACACAAACACGTTTTTTTATATGAAACATTTGCAGTGCCCTTACAGGGTGCATGTCTTAATACTGTGTCATGATATTTTAATGCATGCCTGCCAACCAGTGTTGTACATGTTAGCAAATAAATAAATAAATAAATAATTAAAATGATGTGTTTATTACTGAGAAGTGATTGACATTCCAAAATATTAATTTAATTTTTATTCCCACGTGAAATTATTAAAAGCAAAATATATCGTCATCGTTAAAAATCCTAGGAAGACATCGCAAAAGTTTAACGGCCCATCACATTTATTGAGCATCATAACTCTAGTAATTTACGTTATATTATTTTAAAATATTATATTTATAAAACTTTTAATACCACTTTATATCTAATCTGATCTAAGAATAGTTTTAATGCTTGGCATTATGGCGCCTAAGACTGATTTAGAAGACTGGTGACATATAAATTACTTTTCCACTCAAAAATATTAAATAATGATAAAAAACTTGTTTTGGGTATCTTAAACAACCTAAAATAAAGTCTAAACCTAAATAGACTGACGTTATTTTTAAAATTTTATAATGGATTGTATTTAATTGAAATGCTAAATATTGTGCAATCATGTCTTTCTTCAGTCCAAGTGAAGATGATGATCTTTATTAATCGCTTCTGCTTGTGCCTCGAATCCTGTCAAAGTCCGCGTTTTAAATCGCCAACTTTTTGCTGTTTTAATTAACTTGACGTCACAGTTACAAAGCTGTTGATTTGTTGGTGAACGAATGCGCTTGAGGCGGCATCGCTCGGGAGATATCGGGAAACATCGGGTCCTCTCGGGAAATGCAATGAAAAGGAACTTACTTGTAAGAGCGGGACAGAGGTTACTTTCTGCCGTAATTACTGCTTAAAAAATCTTATTAGTACAGCCCACAGTAGTTCTCTTGGTCGACTGTATCGTCATCTCCAAGAACGCCTCTTTTCAAATGAGTTGCTAAAATTCACTGCGCTTGACAGATTGATGGCCACAGTACCTCTGTTTTTATTACCAAGAGAACGCAGTAGTCCATTTTAGTTTGTATTTGTGTTATGAGGCACTCACGGATTGCATAATTATACATACTGTATACTTAGCCAACTAGGTTGCAATAAAGCATAACAAAACAAACCAAAATAACATTTTACAACTAAAATTCTTAATTAGGTACCATCGTCACCGAACTGCATAATATAAGTTTGCGAAGTTGCCGTCAGTGCTGTAGCGTGCTTACTGGCATTGAACTAAATTAACATTGGCTGGGAGTCAAAAGCGAATGAGTTAGAACAAGTTGCAAACAAAAAAACGAATATTTGAACATGTTTACAGTGATTTGTGTCGAACGAGACGGTTTCTGATTACGGTTGGTGGTGGAAGTTTTGATGGTGTTTCAGGGAATATTTTTATGTAAGTAGATTAAGTAGGAATACTAGGCTTAGTAGTACTAAGGTTGTTATTATGTCTATTTTTTGTTTTTGCGCTCGACGCTAAATTTAGACAAAAAAAAAAACATAAACTGACTTCAAATGGTGTTATTTGCCAGTGATACCATTTTTATTGGAAAAAGCTGTTAACTTTGGTAAATCAAGCTCCTTCTATTGCAATTAAAAATTATAGCTATTTAAAAGCTCTATTGAAGCAAAACAAATGAAAAAATCAAAACGGCCTAAAAGTAGGTATACATTTTCTCTCAACCCCACTAATTTTACCAGAAAAATCGTGTGAGAACAACTTTTAAATGCTCATTGAAAAGTAATAATGGAAGGCAGCCCTAAAATTAAAAGATACACCAATACCGTTTCAGTGTCGAGATAATAGCCCGAACAGACTTGCCTGCCACTTAAAAACGACAGTTCGGACAGACCGACGACTTTTTTTTGCGTCGCAAGAACTAACGACGCGACTTTTTTTAACCCTTCCGATGCGGGTGACAGATCCGACGCGAACTACTTAGCGAATCAGTTAGGAATATCACTTTTTTCGCTCAATAGTGTGCGCTGGTTAATTTGGTTGGAACACTTATCGCGATTTTAAGAATGAGTGCAGTTTCGTTAAATGAATATGCGGAAGGTTTTTTTTTTGTTTTTGATTTGGAAAGTTTGGTTTAGATTTGGATTTATAGGTTTATTTCAAGTTTAACTGTGATCATACATATTATTGATTTTTACTGTACAAATTTAATTTACAGTAGGCACCTGTAAATTGTTATTATGTTGTTCTAAACATAGACAGACCCCTTTACTTATAAACGTTGCTTAAAGTTAACAGACATTTTAACGTCAATAATGTATGATTAAACGGTCGCTAATCGTGAATTAATGACTAACTTTAAACAAAGTTTATAAAATAAAAAATAAACATAAAAGCTAAGTAAGTTCTTCATCGCCAATTTACATTATTTCATAAAACCAATTGCGTTACAAAAACTTGTGCACAAGTAACTGTCTTAACATTTGCTCAAACTAACCAACTACACTTCCGCAAAAACATAATCTTATTAATATTAAACCAGGATCGGATAAGCCCCTAATTTCTCCTAACTAGCAGCAAAAACATCTGCGCTCACCACCGTCATGAATATAACATCACTTAATTAACACTTATAAAAACACAGTTTGACCCTTCCAAAAGTTCTACGAACCAACAAAAATAAGTAAGTTACCAAAGACATAAACCGAAATTGGATTACAGCAGAAACGCGAACTCTCACCGCTGCTCCCTCATAAATATTTTAAAAAACCCAAACCCTGTGTGTCCGTATCAGTGATCTTTTAACCCCGAAAATGCCACGGCACACATTCCCGGGGCCCGGGACGATATTAGATGGGCAGGTAGGACCAATATTCGTTGAATCCCATCACTGTATTGCAAAAGAAATCAAATTAGATATACAATAAGCGGGATAGTGGTCCGATTTACATAAGTATCCAAGCTATTTGGTCGGTTGATACGAGATTGCGGCCGGGTAACAATATTGCTCGTGTTTACAGCGTCTGTCTTGACTTCGGTACAGGCGGCTGATGTGGATCGCGCCGATTTGTTTTTTTTCAATAGTATTTTGTGGCACTGTTTTGAATAAAATGTTGTAAAAGCAAATGTTGTAAGTGCAGAAAGGTGGTTCAATAAATGGACAGATGTGATATTTTTAATAAATAGAAATCGATAGGTTCGAACTGTGTACATTTGATTCACAAAATGTAAGTTCTTATAATATTTTCACTAAAGAACGTCATAAATTCAAGTAATCTCATAAATAATTTCTATTACCGACTTACACTTCCGCATGGACGAATAAAAAGGTTAATAAAAACAGCTCCTTGTCCATACCTAATTCGTAGAAATCATTTTTATATCCTGTAATAAAAATTTAAACGATATTTGAGTATTATTACGTGCCCCGAAAAGGGTTATCCCAAATCCAGTGTCGTCTATCGGAGGGGTATCAAATACATGCAAATCCACAGGATTGGACGTTAAATAATACATAAATACAAAACGATGGTCGCGCAAGTAACTGGGCGCAATAAAAAGTTGTGAGTACGTTAAATAAAATTCGATCAGAAGAGGTCCGGGGCGACGGGACGTGTTATAAAATTTCAGGTCGCCGTTGCAGGGTTAAGGTGACAGGGCTGTGCAGACGCGCTGTTATAGTAGATTTTCTCGGAAAATCTTTGTGTAAAAACGTTGGTTTTGTTTTTTGGGGACAATCAATCTGCCTAGCCTTTTCACAACTATGTTGGGGTCAGCTTCCAGTCTAACCGAATGCAGATGAATACCGTATTTTACATGGAGCGACTGCCTATCTGACGTCCACAACCCAGTAACTGGGTAATACGATAATCCTTGGTAAGACTGGTTGTCAGTCTTTCGGGCTTCTGACGACCCGTAACGACTGTCAAAGATCCACGAATGACAGACGGGAGCAACAGCTTTACGTGCTTTCCGAGGTACGGAGGAGTCTTGGTATGTTAAGATGGTCACCCATCCACAGACCAACCCCGGCAAACGTAGCTTAACCTGATGGAATTGAATCGTACCGCTGTTATTACATAGCCACGAGCTCCTCCGTTTTTTTTCGCGTTCGCTGACATAGAAAATCGAAATACCTTTCTTTTTAAACAAACTAATTGACCTTCATTATTTATGTACGTACTTATCAATACATTATTTTACACCCTCATTAACACGTACTTGAACAAACAAAAAAAACAATTGTTCGCCCAAATCAGGAACCGCTCAACTTTTATCATGAACATACGTCAAAAGTTTTCCGATGTCGGTTAATAAATCAAATAATCGCAGTACAAACAAATCGGCCGTGTACACAGGCCGCTATCTTTCAGAGCGGCATTCTTCCCGATATTAAATCCACTTCATTGTATAAGGAATTCCAATGGACTCCGTCCCCACTGGCTCGCTCCATCGAAACAAGAGGGTTGACTGGCGAATTGTGGAGTAAACAGGAATCTATGTTGTATCGGGTTGATTTATTTTTTTAATAAAATGTTCTGGTGTTGAAAGATTTAGATGATAGAGTTACTGGTCGAAGACTTTTTTGTGTCAATTCTAATTTATTTTTATTTTGTTACAGGTAAGTTGTTCTGAAAAGTTTTGAAGTGAGAGCGAACAATACTGTTGCTGGTAAATGTAAGTAAAAAAAGATTACTATGAAGAGATACCTACCTCCACATTAATGTGATGGTAGGTATCTCATCATAGTTAATTTTTTACACATACAGCTATAAAGCTGTATGTGTATATCTTGTCATCTACCTGCCAAAAAAACGTTTTTTTTCTGAAGTTTTAACAACAGCAGTGATAGATAGCCTAGTGGTGTGACCGTCGCACTGCCAAGTCATACGTCTCGAGTTCAAACCCAAGGCACGCACCTCTGACTTTTCAGATTTATGTGCGTATTGTATAATTATCAATTGCTTCAAAAACGGTAAAGGAAAACATCGTGAGGAAACCGGCCATGCGTGAGAGATATTTCTCGACGGCATGTGAAGCCAAGTCAGAGGCCCATGGGTGGCTTTAAAACTCTGACGCTAGGTTAGTCACTAACCACACGAAAAGAGGAAGATGCTTATGCAACAATCTATCGAATCTATCTAATCAATCTATTGAAACTAAATTGAAACAGTGATAGGTACTGCATATTTATTACTAGCATAATAGAATAAAGAAAATAAATAAATAATGTTTCGGTGAATGTATTATAGAACTGCAACACATTTCGTCGAATGTCCTGTAACCTCAACACATCTACACTGGTGAAGATCCTATTAAAATTGTCGCATTATCCCGCGGCCCGGGATTGCCAATCACCCCGGGATCCCACCGTTATCCCGGCTCGTCCCAGTAATAAGTGCATTTCGCGAATATTCCCCTAGACTTATTGAAATTGAAACATTTTAAATTTAATATTGGAGGCAGTGATCTGTTTGTGGTGACACAATTAAAATGGCTGATGATTGATCACCCTTCGTTAAGTAAGCACACCCAAACGAGATAAGTAGTAATAACAACTACCTATAAAGGTATAGTGGTAATAAATATTATTGGGGTTTTTAATCAGAAATTTCTCAGCTGCAGTCCGGAGTCTGGATCTGTGGCCGGTTGATGGCAATAGGCTCGCCCCCTATTACATGGGGTTTAAACAAAACTGGTGAAATGTGGGCGTAATATAGTTACACCTCTGCCTAAATCTTCGGGATTACAGGCGTGATGTTATGGAAAGGTATAGTGGAAACTATCTGTAGTTTTAGTATGATTACGTCATTTCAGAAACATACTGAAAGTAACTTTAAAATTTTATTATTCACTTGCTCATCTTGTCATGTGATAAAACCTTGCACATACATTTCCATGGTTATGGTGATAACTTATTTATTTAACCATTTATGTACACACATATAGACAGACAAGAGGAAAAGAACACAAAAATACGTACAAAGGTGATGCTTATTTCTAAAGAAATCTCTTCCAGCATACCTGCGATAGGACAGAGAATCAAAAGAGATGTAGACACCGTGTGTAAGAGTAGAGAGAAAGTAAAATACATAAATTCAAAACAATTCACGCAAAAAAATAAAACAAATATTATAAGAATATACTTACATACATACTTCTAAAATAAATATCACTAAGATTTTATTAATTAACACACCTTTACATACATAGATTAGAACGAATCCTGAAAATAGAATACGACCTTTCCTATTACTTTCCTAGTGGTTACACCTCTTGTCTCAGACCCAGAGGTCCCGAGTTTGATTCCCAGTGGGAGCAAAATTTTCTGCTCGGTTTGGTTGTTGGTAGGGCTTGTTCTAAGTCCGCCTAGCTATCTACCACGATCTTATCTAAGTCTGTCGCCATAACAACAATGTAAAAAGCATTGTTGAGTTTCGGCAGTTGAGGTAAGATAGCCAATTCCTCTGTGGTTGAGGATTCCAGGTGAAGCTCCCTTCCACCTTCAGCCTGATCATCACTTACCATCCTTCCTTCTCTCTTAAAAGCTACGATTTCGCAGAAGAGCGGTGACCGCCACATAGCGGCTGACGGCTGACATGAAAATGATGGCAGTGGGGTTTGACTTTACGGTGTCAAAAACGTTTCAGCGACGTCATTTGCCGGTAAATTGCGGACGTTATGTGGCGGCCAGCACTCTTCTTGGAAACCGAAGCTTTACTGGTAGTTTCCACTGTGGTGTTTTTATTCTCAAGAAATAAACATGACTCCATTTCAATCAAGGACATTGCTTATTGACATGGCAACATCATTATTAAGCGATATAAATGACATAATCATCTGACTTAGAAATATTTTATTTAATAAGCCAGACTTTTCATATCAAAGAAAATCTCCAACTTCACTATTTCCATTTTCCTATTTACAAAATAAAATAAATCAAAACTCAGCAAGTTCCCAACTGCATTTAAGTTGAGCATCTTAACTAGTGTGACGTCACCGCGGGCCGGGAGTGGGGGTGTCGGGAGGGTGACGCGTCACTCCTGTCGCCGCCGCTCTGTCGACGTGACGTGATTGACAGTCCTTGTGATAACGCTGGCGGAATAAATACGTTGTGATAGAATGGATTATGTGGAATAAAAGGCTGTAAATTAATGCTGGGTTAGTCTGTAATGCGAACATTTTAAAAGCTTTTATTAATTTAAGTTAGAATTAGTAAAGCCAAACTTTAATAATTACAAGGAGCGAGTTTAGTAGAAGGAAATAATGCGTTTTTCCGCAAATTTTGCACATAAGTGGTTGATTGCTTAATAAGAGAGATTTTGGTTTACCGGGAACTGAATATCTCTGTGAGTAAAACACAGATCACCGGGCAAAAGAAATCGCTTATATTTGGACGTTTGACCACATTTGCAATCTAAAATATGGTGCAATAAGTTTAGTTTATTTAACGTCGTCACCACAACGTAATACACGTAAAACAATATTTATAAAGCTGGATGTTCCCCTAATTAAAATGTATCACAAGTTTTATAGTCTTAAACTGTAATTTTTTAACACAGTTTAACCCTCTCTATGGATACATACTCCACACGATTCCTCATTCCACATTACACACTTACCGAAATCATATTCGAAATTCACCCGCCGATATTATAGTCGTTACGATGGCAGGGGAGCAAGGGGGTGCCGATAATTGGGTATTAACAGACAGTATCCGTCACCCGGCACCACTCGCGGTTAGAAAATTGAATGGATTCAATTAATTTTTCCTTTTAATCCCGCTTGTTGCAATATCGGCCGCGAGGATAATTAAACTGCCTGTCATTATGATATGCAAGGGAATTTAGTGCTTATTCCACCATGAAAAAGGTGACTGTCGTGTGACGTTTTTTTGATACGTTTAATTGACTGGTTTTCGGAATATTTTGACGAATTATTAGGGATTGTTTTATAGGTGAGTTTTGATTATTTGAGCAGAGATTTTCTCTGAATTGATTGATAAAACACGATGACATGAAATGGGTGTTTACTCGAACGATGAATGATATTTTGCTAAATGATGTATTTTCAATACATGCTTTTCCGAAACCATTTTCCGTACACAATCAAATTCGTTTACATATTTTCAAAAAGTCCACCAACCCCCTGAGAAAAGCCAACATTCCTCTTAAACCTAAACTCTTAACCCTAGGACACAAAAGCGTATAATCTAAATAACAACGCAGACATAAAGTCGCGCGCACACCACTCGCCGGACCGGAACGGCCGCGTCCCCACGGAAGCGACATTAAAACTTTTGAGTGATTTCGCTCAGTCAAACGTTGCAAGACGGGCGAGGTCCGGCGGCCGTAGGGTCACCACGTCCGAGTTTTAGTAGCCGGAGTTTTGAGATAATTTGATGTAGATTAAGATCGTGGACGTTAATCTAGATTATGCTCAAAATTAATAAAATAATATGTTGAAATGGATAGGGACTGATACTGTAAATAGACATTACAAAAGTTTGAAAAAGTTAGATTTTATAAAAGCGATTAGATGCTGGTTGATAATTTTGTATTATCCGAATAAAGTAATGACTAGGAATTTTCATCACAAATTGTAAATGACGCAGTCTATTCCGTATCCCAAGAAAACATAAGAACTACTAACGCTGACAATGCCTGAGATAGTGACTGCTATACAATACCTGCGTGATAAGTTCCTACAGTAATACTTGAAATGGTACCAGTTATGAGAAACTATAAAATTTCGAAAGCATACAAAGTTTACATTCTACATAACGTGTCCATCAGGCAAGCTGGCGACCCTACGCGGATGTGGCGACGTTGAGTGTGGAGAGTTCTGTCCCGACTAATTTGTGAATAGTTCTCTCGCTCGACCGATTCGCCGAGTTGATAGTCGTTTTCTGACACTCGTTACTGCCCATTGTCTACTACGGACGTTTCTTAATGAGTTCTGTAATTGTATGTTTAATTAGAGATTTTTGTAGTTTTAAGATTGGTACGGTTTGAATAGGTGTCGTTAAGTATGTCAGCAAATTGTTTCTTTACAAAACACAATTTAGGTATAATCAGTGAAGCGCAGACTAAATAAATGTTCCGAAAGCATTCATTAGACATTGTTTCGCTGTGGATTATTCAAGCACATTCTTCCCTCTTACAAAAACATCGGCATCACATATTGACGCAGTTTTAATCATACAAAATCGATCATCAATTAATCCACGACCTAAACAGAAAGTTCTAATCCTAGATCCCTCATTTCACTGCTACGTGCCACTCAAACGTATTAATCCACAAACGCCAACAAAACAAAATAAATAAGAAAACTGCGACGTTATCAGCACATCGCTAAGCATGTCCACACGTCTACTTACGAGGAGGTGTCCCCCCTTCCACCCCCGAGGTGGGTGATGGTGGGTGACGTCTCCATCGGCCGGCGTCACCGCCAGATCAATGCTGGACAGTCCCCACCTGCACTTTTAATCGCGAGACGGGAGGGACACGAGACGGCATCGCTTGAGACGGAACATGTTCCGAATGGGACGTATGCGCCAGTGTGCGCGCACCTTTTGTTTTGTTTCTTTTTGAGTTTCTTGCTTGATACTTGTAATTGTGATTGAGTTATTGAATATGTGAGGTTGTTTGTGTATGTTCGTTTGGGGATGAATAGTGTTCACAGTTTCAGTGCAAACTGCTGTCAGTGAGTTTTTTTTTATTTCTCTAGCAACTTTTTTATATTATTTTAAGCTGATAATTTTTATGAATCCCTACACATTGGACGCTGTCACATTTCTTGCTGTTCATAACTCCAAAATGTCGATTCACAGGCAGCAAACAATTGACTATTATAATGTAATATTTAACCCTTCATAATCGATTTTCATAAAACATTTGATACAATTTTAACCCTACCAAATCTTTTAGAGAGCTTCCTAAAAATTGTCTCGAAACATTTAAAACTAAACGTAACTTAACCCTTCAATGTCACAGGCAAATTGTTTCTCTTGTAACTCGCAATAGATCTGACAGAGCGTGATTTCCCACTGCGACGAATAAATAGAAAGGATTAAAGTACTTCACAAGTTTTGGGACATCTTACAAGCGTTAAGTAGTTTTGGTAAATGTTAACTTTTAGCGTTTTGTTTTAAATGTGCCATGTTTAGTCCCCAGTGGTGGATTGTATGGGCTAAGTTTTGATTGTCGACGGTTTGGTGAAGATGAGGTTGGGTCATGTTGCCTAGGGAAAAAATGGGTGCCTACGTACTTACCTAAAGGGTTAGTGTCAGTAGGCATAACAGTTTTATCTTTTTAAAAGAAAGTAAGGGTTGTATTCTGTCTTCAGTCAAGCGGCATTCTGAATTTTCTTCTTAGAATTCGTTATTCGGTAGGTGGTACAAAGTGGAGTGTCTATTGCATTTCTAGCGCTTTAGACTATGTTCGTGAAAAGTTCCTTCTTTCTCAAAGTAATTTTATGGCTTTGTTTGTAAAATATTCTGTGGCAAGCAGATGTCCTGTCACTTGAATAGCATTTTTTATTCAAAGAAAGTCAATACTTAGATCGAGAGGTCGATACTAATTCTGCAGCGTTAAATAACTTATCTATTTATTAAATATGCACCATTTACAAAACGGACACATCAATTGGTTATCAAGCAGCTGCAAGATACACGAACAGGTACGTTCAGATAAAACGCCAATTTCTTAACATCCCTCCATTTTTTAACTAGCCACAAATAAAATACCTTGATTCATTTACCTACATTTCTTGCACACAATATGGTCGGGGACAATCGGTCGTTCGGTCCACAGATAAGAAATTTATTTTTTTCATACTTTTTTAAGCGACGGAACTCAACCCTTTGGACGCTATCTCGATGACGTCACTTGACATCTTGTCCCGACTCGGGAAACGGAAACGTTTTGCGTTAAGCTTTGTTTAAAAAAAAAATTGAAGTTATATTTATTTAGTTCACTTTTGAGATGAAATGACATGATGGAGTAAAGCGAATTTTTATTTTAAGTTTTTTTTTAGATAACTTTCTCAAATTGTGAAGGGACATTATCGACGAAGTTAATTGCATTTTTCTCTTTTGTTTGAGAATAAATAAGAAAATGAAAATTGACTAAGTTGCGTCTGAACTCGCGAAAGTCAAAGGTTATTGCAGTTCTCCTAGGCGATGGACGAAGCAATTTATATTCTTCTCTTTCTAACAAAACTCATGTACAAATTGAGCACGTTGGCCACGTCTATATAATTTTAAATGGTCCTTTGAAACTTTGACCACCGATGGTAAAAACCGACAACTTACGATTGTTTTTATCACCACGTGACTTTACCAAAATTTAATTAAATATTTGCCTGGGAAATGTGGGTATACTAAATAGGTAGGTACACACCTCTGCCAGTCTCATCGATGAATACTGGCGTGATGTTATGTGTACTTACTTTAAAAGACTAAATCCCACAACTACTTTAACATTGGTAAATCTATAAGAGTAGGTATACTAGAAACTTTGTGTCAGTCTTGGACGTCTCTACTTCTTCTTTGTTCGTCAAACGTCTGCTTACTTCGAAAAATCAATCCAACTGTATTGACGCATAGATCCGTGAGTGGACCCGACCGGACCGGATCCGACTCGTCTTAAATTATGTCCGAGACGTGATAACGAGGGGGTTCACCGGGGTGACCGGGTGACAGGGGGTGAGTTTTGCAACGCATATGTTTTTCTGATAGGTTTAGTTGCTTTGATATCGCCAACACCGTGCTAACGTGTCATTTTCTAAACAAAATCTAAAGAATAAAGATAGTATCAAAGTTTTCTATGTTTCAGCAAAATTTTAACCGAAAGAAACCCTTCAAACGTCCGCTTGGTTCGAAAAATCAATCCAACAAACAGAAATTGACGGATATATCCGAGTATCCGGACACTCTGGATGGTCGGACTCGTCTTAAATTATGTCCGGGGCGTGATAACGAGGGGGTGTAGGGGGGAGGGGTACTATTTACTTTCGCGACGCATATGTACGTATTGTTTTGTTCTGATGGCCCATGTGGGGTTAGGGAGGTGGGTTTAATCAATAGTTTGGCTTGATTGAGTTGGAGACGACTAGAAAATGGAATTTGGTGATCTGCTTACCCTGCGGGAATGTAGGGTTGGTGCTGCAAAAGTTGTATTTTTTTTGCTAATGGTCAGGTTCATCGTAAATAATGTATTTATTAGCTTATGTTTTTGCGGTCAACCTCTAACTTTTCCAATACACATTGAAGTGGTCTTGACAAGCTAATTTAAAACTAAACTCACAACCAACTCCCACACAATCGCCCTGAACAAAAAACGTAAAAAAAAAAACCTGTTTAAAAAAAAAACTGCCCACTTTAAACCCAAACTATTACCATACCAAAACTATCTGATTTACTCTCTCGAATCGGGGTACAATTATTATAAATATGGCGTCTATGTGGGTCAGGCGAATGCGCCAGGGGGTGGGGGTGCAAGATGGGGGGTGGAGGGGCCAGGGGGACACCCGTCAATCGATTGTCAAGGAGTGCACCGGGCAACGGGATACGCGAAGAAGTTTTTAAACTGTACTCCGGGAATTCAGGTATAAGCACGAGTTTAGAGATGTGGGGGGGATGGGGGAATTAGTGAATGTGGTATTTTCAGGTGAAAATGCATTAATAGCTTTAGCAGATTTCATGAAAATATGAGTCTATGAAAATTCGGGAAGGGTTTTAAAACAACTGATTTCAATGTGGAGCCTATAAATGTACTTTCATAATCAAGATCAAAAGTCTTTGAACGGAATGTATGTCAGTAGTCACTGAAAAAATCTTCTTTGTGAACTCAAAGCATTTATTTCCATTAAACCAATTACGCGCTTTTGAATTGTCAAGGAGTCGGTCAGTCAGAAAGATTAAGTTAGTTGCCCATTCCAAAGCGTGGTTGGTACCTATGAAGAAGAGCGGACAAGAAACTAACAGAGAGAACCAATTGAGTCTGCTGAAATCAGTTGTTGAGCAAGAACTCAAAAAAAAGTTAGAATTTTAGAACACAGTTTTAAAACACGCAGATCTCTCATGAAAAGAGGCTAAAAAGTAAGGATTTTAGAAGTGAATAAAAACGGAATAAATACTAGTGTTATCAGAGGCGTGAATAATGTGGTTGATGACAATAACGCGTGTTTTATTACAGCCGCGTTGCGCCGCGTCGCTGTCGTGGGACGACTTCTGTTTACGACATTATCGCTCGTCATACTAGTAGGGAAGTAGGAATACTGGATGTGATGTGATAGATGGAGCAATTTTGTGAAATTGTTTCTGCTGCAGTTTAGATGGTAATGGAAATCGTGATGGTGTAGACAGAACTTAGCTGCAAGTATTGCATCATTAGATGTGCCCAAAAGTTCCTTTGACGTTCCGGGACTTAATGTATAATAGCATTATTTCTGAACTTACCACGTTCTGACAAATAATATGTTGTATTTTTCAAAAAGTTTCTGGAACTTGTTCTTCCAACCAATATCTGTCTCACGTTTCATCTGTCTATTTATGTTCTTGTTGGATCAAGATTACTGCAGCCATTGATTTTTGAAAGGTTCCTAGAATTTAGACTGACGGTCACAGATAAACCAACATTTTTTATTAATCTGTTGACATTTTTATTCCATTTTGTACACGTGTTGCTAATCCAATTTATCTTCAACATTTTCGACACACTTTAAACACAAGTCTAACTCATCACTCAACGCCTCCACCAATTGTATATTTTTATTTGTTCTACGAATTTTTCGTTTGACAATAATTCATTGTAACTGCCGCATCCACCTCGCCATCCATCCTAGATAATCCAGTTTCTTGAGCGACACACATCAGAACTATTCTCGAGCTATTCAAGCTATAAATATAGTTTATAGCTCCATCAATCGCGCACACAACAGCTGTAGCAATCGTTAAGGAGACGATGATTGATCTGGAAGTAGCGACGTGTCGTGCGAGAATTATATCTCGTACTGGATTAGGGGATTTATCGCGTCTAAAATTGATTTTATTGTTGGATTTTTCGTGTTTTTCTTGGACGATGTGTGATGGCGTTTGGATGTCTCCAAGTTGATCTTTATTATCTGTTATTTTCCAGTGGGTTTACTCAAAATTGTCACCGAACTGGTCAGCAACAAGGACGGTTAAAAACCACAGTCTTTATTGGTTTTTCTACGAACTTTAAAATCGAAGTCAACTTCAAAAAACCAATCTTATCGGTGGGTAGGTTTAAGCAACGCACTTGCTTTACTACACGACACAACAAAGCCTAATATAAAATAGTACCTCCGTAGTATTCGAAGGAGGAAGTTCTGTAGAACGAACCGACGAAGAATACGCAATACCACAGTATGTCCCCATCACGAAAAACCATAAGCAAACACAACCCTAAAATAACTCGAAGCGCGCACTCTCGCATTCTAGACTGGAATAAAAAATTTGACCACGGAAGACAAAACTATGATGTATAGCGCGAAACGAAAAAAGAAATGAGAGGCAACGCTGACGTCTCGTGATTTATACAGTAAACACATAAATCTGAGTTGTATCTGTCAGCTGAGCGCCGCACACCTGCGACTTGCGACCGAAATATTTGTCGACTGTTTTGTGATATGTAGAGTACCTACATTTTTTGGTAGTTTTTCAGTGCAACGACTCTTGGATATACGTATTTTGAGTGATCATTTGGATTATTCTGTGTTGAAAGAAGAATCAACATTTTTTTCTTTGCAATTCATGATTATGAATATTATGAGTAAGATGCACACTGAAAAAATAAAAATTAAATATCGGAAAAGCTTCATATATTTATTCAATGAAATCAGAAAACCTGGCAATAAATGATAACAATTTTGCTTCAAATGATAGTTTTACGATGAAAAAAACTTGTCACTTCTAAGTTTCTTAATTTGCACAAATGCGACTAAAAAGTCGCACGTCTACCATCTTTCCTCTTTCGCATAAAACGTAACGAGTTTAGATGAAAATACAGCGATGTGTCACGATTAACGGCCGATGGATCGCGACAACTCCTCCGGATCACACTCTTAGACGCACTCGAAATAGATACAGACCGTCGACATTTCTTCACGCTTCGCTATTTATGGGGTAAACAGGGCTTTACTGGGTTTTTGAATGCGTTGTGTTAGCATAACCGTTTCATGCTTCAATCGGAAAGTTTTGATTAGTGCAATATGGAGGAAGTAATTATAGCACCCGGAATCTTGACTATTTCCTTTAGTCTAATGTATTATTTATTTATTAATCGAAAAGATTTTTAAGCAACCTAGCCAAAAGACTACTTTGTCAATCATTTTCAAAAAGTTGCCCTAAGCTTTCGGCGAAATAATTCTCTCCTAGCAATAACTACGACAGAAGCACTAAAAATACCCTTTAACTCACAGGCATACATAAGCAACCCCTACCACCATAACACAACCTCTGCAACTCGAACGAATCTCAAAATCGATACACTAGACGAAACCCGACCACTGTGCAGCCATTACCATATTTTTGAGGCGCACAGTGCTCCCACTCGTAAACATGAGACAAAATGAGCACTAATTTCTCGACGGCTGCTTGCCGTACAAAGAGAGAACCCGTTTTACATAAATTTGTCATATTTGCACGCACCCACCCCTTCTGCAACGCGTGCCAAGTTTTAAGCTCTCGGTAAATGACTTGATGGGGCCTAATGGCAGCCGTACATGCTCTGGTGAAGAATTGAGAAAAGATAATCCGGAGATAAGCAAAACGAATAGTGCTTCTGTACTTTGGCCTTAAAACTGCTGCTGATTTGGATTTAGATGGGGGTGTAGGGATCCAAGTCGCACTGTGTCTGCGGTAAAGAATACCAGTCGATACCACACTTCTTGTCTTATCTACTGTGGTTGAACGTCTGCACGAGTGACGATATAAATATGGCCGCACCTAGTGCAGTTCAGGTGGCTCCATTTTATCCCTTCACTCTAAAAATATTAGAAGCAGATTACTGAACAAGAGGCTGTCAAAAACCGCATAAATGAAACATGAAAAATGATTTTTGTGCGTTCTGTCCTGTCTATTGGCTATTTCAGACGCATTGAGTCCAAGTTCGTCGTCTGTTACATGTGACTTAAACTTAAATGTGGAGCATGTATGTAAAACATACCATGGTACCATGGTATTGTGTGTGTTACCTAACCCTTCGGGAATACAAGCTTCATGTTACGTTTTAGTCCAAGTTCCCACACAAAGTTTTCTTCAGGACATTTATAAGCAGCCTTATTGGCTGTCGGTCCAAGTTGACTGACAGAGTGACAGGTTACATGTCATCTTATGTAACGTGATCGTCTCATGAATCGTCCGTTTCTAAGCGACATTGTGACGAAAACTACTAGTTTGCGAAGTGAAACGAAATTAAATGTTTTGTAGTTATATGGTAGTTCTGTAATAAAAACTTAGATGCGTCACCATTGTCTTGTCAGCTGAAGTGCATTTTTTATTTTTATTAAATGTCACGTCGACAACATAAACACTGGACTAGGATTAATGTTGACGTCACTAACAGACATAAACAACATTTGGATATTACAACAGATTCTGATAACATAAATTATTATAAACTATAGTTGACCCGACAGCCGTTGTCTTGTCCTTTCAATAACTCACATAATTTTTTTTGTTATAACAATTTTATTTTTATTTTATAAATATGTTTGACAACTCAAGACGTCCATTCCATGGAACTTAAACATAACTGGCAATATAAGGGTGTATCGTATCATAGGTATACTTCTGTTAAACCCTTCGGACAAAACAGGACTGATGGTAGCAGGAGTGGCGTTGTACTTTCTGCTTACCCCCATGTCAAAAAGCGTGAGTTTATGTGAGTACATCATGCTTCTACATAAAGCTTCGTGCAGACCAGCGCGACGCGACACAGGTTATTGTTATAGCGTCAAGTTTTCTTAGAAATTGTATTGTTCGTGTCGCGGCGCGGCGTCGCGTCGCGCTGGTCTGTACGAGCTTTAAAGCAACAACATTGCCAAATGTCAATTATTATTAGCGACTAAAAATACCCGCTTAAGATACATTTTCCCAAGAATTACTAGATAATAATAGATATTAAATGTCTATCCATGTATGTTAGAAAATATAATATTAGCGACACAATATCTTACTGAAATACTGTTAGATCGACAGTGACGTTAGAAACGCAGGAACTTTAACCCTATTTATTTTATTTTCCAGGTAAGTCCGGGTAGTAAAAACAAGAACAATGCAAACGACTGAAGTTGGTAAGATTTTGATAGTACTAGTTCTGATCTTTGTTCTTTTCATAGTACGAGGTCACGTCAACAAGGTTCACTGATGTCGGTGGAAAGTTTAACTCCAATAATTTAATACGGAACCTCGAATAGAGAGAAACCGTCAAGTTGAAAAACATCGAATTTTTACTTTAGGAAAAACATTTATATTTTATAAAAGTCACGTTAAAATACTCGTTAAGTTCAGAACCTCCCTTTGTTTGTGAAGTTGGTTAAAAATATTTCAAAATGAAATTAAATTCACATCATTCATCCCACTAATTAGGTGCGTACTGTTGTGTATTGATTTATTGTATAGAATTAAAAATACTCTCTTGATAGCTTAAAATTCTAATCGTTTACCTATAATGCGATCGCATTTAGTTTCCAAAAATTTTAACAAATATTTATTTGGAAAAATAACATTTTTTTTTGTCATTCGAAAAACAACTTAATTTATACAGGCATAAAGTGAAAGTGGAAATTGCATCAATTGAAAATTTGTATTTGAACAGACTTTACGCAGGAAAGGCACAATACATTTTTACATTTGCACTCTCCGGTAATTCTTACTCTATGGCGCCGCGATGGCACGCTATAAGTTAGACTTCTTGTAGCTTTATGTTACAGTAGTTTTACTTAACACTAACTTATCGGTTCAACTTAACTGAACTTCTGTTGATATGTGACTGATTATAACTGAAAAGAAGTGCGTGAGTAAGAAACGAAAGTTCCGTTATGAAACTCCTATTTGTTATTTGCTGCTGAACATCATACAATAAAAAAACATAGTTAGTTTATAAGATGCATAACACATCAGATTACTTTTTCGGCAGTCCATTACGTATTTCCTAACATTAAAACGACTGTTGGACATTGAAGTGTGTCCAATAGTGGCAGAAAATGTTGGACCACTTTCACATGATTTTTATTTTCGACGTAAAGTAATTGGCGAAAATTTCCATACAAAATGACATCACTGACGTAAAGTCACATCACTAAACTTCAATTCTTTGTTACTATGCGTGTCTTGAAGTTATATCGACAGCTATCGTATTGAGAACTTGAGAAATCTACTGATTGTTAGAACAATTGTTAGCGGTTCTTCGATAGACATACATTCTTCATTTAATCGATGACGACAGATATTTTGACGTGTGATTATTTTTTGTAATACATCGAACGTTTCAACTCTTTATTCAATTCATCCCTCTTGATTCTTTACGTTTTGTTTTTGTCGAAACAAAACCATAATTTCAGTTTGGTCTCACAGTTAATTAAGCGTAATATATAAAAAGAAGTTGGAGCTTTTGAATAAGGTTAAACTCAAACTTTCGTACAAATACGACTGTATAAAGATGGCGTCTAAAATCACGCTGAAGTTATGTGTCAACAAAAATTTCAACGCCTGCTGTCTCTTCAACGCAAATGCAAATGCCTGTTGTGTCTTTTTATAACATTTTAAAACATAGCATATTTTTAATTTAGTCGACACGAGATAAAATGAGCACGAACATCTTCAAAAGAACATAACATACCACTCATAATAAACCCTTCAATCTTTCCCAAAATTCAAAACCGACACAACTTCCATAAAACCAAAATGATTGTCACCGCCAGACGATCACAGATCACGTCACGACCATCTTTAACCCCCAGCAGAAAAAGGGAATAATTTCTTTATAAATTATTACACCCAACGAGAATTGAACTGGTATCCTTCAAAGGGGGGTGGGGGGTGGTAGCCGCCCGGGACGCACGTCGTGATTTATAGGGCTATAAAGTATTATAATTAAAAGCTGGAAACGAGGGGTGAAACTATAGGGGGGGAACTATGGGCCGTTTGCTGTGGTCTACGACAATGATGGCCAGGTATGGGAGTTTTATGGGTGGATGTCATGTTGATGGCGTCTTCGTGCTTTGTCTTTATGGCTAGTGATGTATTTGATATGAGACTTTGTTGAGACAATTATTGTTGGTGAATTATGGCGTGGTCGAGACTTTGGAAAGCGGATATTTTGGTCTATTAAAATGATAGAATTTTTGTTGTAATGATATTGTATTGTAGTGTAGTCTAGATGAAAACAAAGACAAGAGCCTATAAGTATCAAACTTATTTACTTTAAAACAGTCACTGCTTAAATAACAACGAAACGAAGTCATAGTCAGAAACTAAGTTATCTTTGCATAAAGTATTGTTTTTTTTTTTGTTTTCTTTCTCATTCTGATGTCGGTATCTTCAGTTGTTTTCTTCATTTACAGCATTCACTTGTTCACTTATTTATCTAATTATTCCCCAAAAAAGTTTTTCATTAACAGACAACATAAAATTTATCCTTTACCCATAATACATTCTCTTATGAACCAACTGCGACATCAGAATTAGTCTCGCACAAACTAGATGTCACGCCGAGTCTTCAAAACAGCGAAGCTCGGATGTCCTTCTGTCCGTCTGTCGACTGTAATTAAAACTAGACGGACTAAGGTCAACTCAGGACACGTTCCAAGCACAATGGAAATTGATTTGGAAGTCTGTATGAATATTATTTGGATGCAATTTTGTGGAAGGTTGTGTTTTGAAAGGATATTTTGGTTTTAATGTGGAGTTGTTTTTAAATCTTGTACTTCAATTATACTAGAATTTAAACACCTCGTCTTTATTTCTGTTGAAGCTAATAATTGTGTCAAAATCCTAAAGGAACAAATTTAGACCTAAATTTATTGACCCGAAAGTTGCAATGAAATCAATTATCGAATATCGAAACATTCTGCAAGAATATCCAAAATTGACAACGGCGAAACTTTAGACTTCCTTAGGGAACACCAATCAAACAAGCTACTAACAGTCTTCACCCCCCAAACGTAAATCTAACACCACTTGCATACAACGTTGGAACTCTTAGCCCCACCACTAGCACAAAACTTGTCCAAGACTGGCGACGTATAGTCTGCCATGACAAACGTTCTGTTTATTAAAGTCAAAACATAATACCGGAGTGGTGTAAATCATCCACCACGGCATTTCTGCCCCCCACCGCCCTCCCCCCCACTGCCTCACGTCCACTAATTTTCAGAAATGGCCACTGAAGTTCAGACGCTTTTGAAATCTGCATGTGATGTACGTGGGTCTTGTGTTCTTTTTATTTTGTTTTTGTTGTTGTCTTGAATGTTGCTGAATTTTTTGGGAGCTGGAAAGGTATCATAGTTAAAAATTTATTAAAAGATATTTTTTTCGCTAAAATCTTTAAGCAAGCTTTTTTTTCTAAATAGTAGGTACCTACTTAGCACTGTACTATATTGATGAAAGAAATGCTTTTAATCATTCTATTGCTGTGTCGTATTATAGAGGCAATAAATATCAGACTAAACTTTTTTGCCTCTTTATAACTGGACAATTTTGTTATTAAGACTACAGTAATAGATATAAAAATCTCATTAATGGAAGCTATAATTTCAAATAATAAATAATCCTAAGAAGCTACTAAAAATCGACGATAATGCAAATAACTAGGAGTCATTAAAAATAATTCAAGATATTCGCGACAGAGGGAGCCACATCGTTGCCGTAACGAAATTAAATTCTGTCAGAGACGGTACAACAAATCATGTTTATTTAGACCTAAAAATACCTCGGGTGCCCATTATATCGTACAAACCGTGGACTGAGAGCCGACCGCTCGGGAGATTAGGCAAGAAGGGACATTAAAGTGAAAATTATTTATTTAGGGCCCCCACCAGCTAGATTACATTACTCCATACACATAAATAACGAAAACAATAAGAGCTATACTAATAAATTATCTTTTTATTGCCGGATTGTGAAAATTTTAGACACTTATCCGGGGGATGGGGGCGGGTCGCGGGGGGCGAAGGTTTTGTCCCAATTATTTATGACGGTCGAGACGCTGGCGTTTTGAATTCGTCGGCGTTTGTGACGTACCATTCTTATGGAAAGTTCTTTGCTTGTTTTTTAATTAAAACTTTAGTGTGGGTTAATTAATGTTCGTGAATAATAATGTACGTTTCTTTTCAAACGATTATCGGCCCTGCTTCCGGTGGGGCGACATTTTTTGTTGTATCTGTTTTAATTGAGTGCGTTTTACAATGAATTTTATTGCTCTTAAATTACTCTGTCATACTTTTATAAATAAATAGTTCCTGTAGTTTGTTCCGTTCTTTAATTGCTATAAATTATCAGACTGTTACATTTTAATTGTATGACAAATACTTGTTGTAGTAGATTCTTGGTTATGATTAAATGAGTCAGTGTCATACTGGTCCTGATAATATCATTGTCGTCATAGGTGGTCTGAACTTGAAGTTATCTCGTTAATAAGCTGTTAGTTAGACCAAGTTAGAATATTAAAGGAGATAAGTATCTAATGCTGTCATTGGTGCTTGAGCAGTAAAAAGATTTTATTGTGCTTTACACCATATCTGAACTTATAGATAAGTAATATGTTTTTGAAGAAACTCCTCTTAAATGAACTGGTATTATTATAAGAGAAGCTACTTCTCTTTTGTTGTTGTACTGTTTCAATATTTCCTGCAAGAAGACTATCAAATTCAAATTTATGTAATCCTGTGACATCACCAAAACCTTCCTTACGTCACACACACTTCAAAGCTTATCAAAAATCTAACATGCAAAACACAACGTCTGTGAATCCAATAAAATCCATAAACCAGCCAATCCACGTCCAAACCCCATTGTTTGACGACACGACACACCACACGATAGGACACAAATCAATCACACGAAAAAGACGAAAACGACTGCAGTGTTATGTCCCGAAGACCAATACGGTACAGGGCCTCTCCACCATGAATAATCTAATAAATAATCTTTTGAATCGTAATTTATTAGCTACGGCATTACGGGACGGAAGCCTTGAGGGAACGAGGCAACGATATTATTCTGGCTAAGTTAGAAAAGGATAATACAACGTCGTCCGTCATAAATAACAGCAGGCAAAAACAATGGACAATGGATCGTGGTGGTGAGATACGTCTTCTTTAGTCCCCCTGTCCCCCTTGCCCGGGGAGGGGTTGGGGCATTCGGGACAGTCTCGGATTGTTCGGAACGCGTGCGCATCCTAATATTGAAAAAAGTTGCATTTGTAATGTGTGCTGTATTGATAGTGAAGATGACTTTGGATTGAAATAATATTGAGCTGATTATGATGTTTTAATTGGTGTTTGGTAGAGACAGGTACTTTGTTTTGCATACGGGGTTTTTTTCTGATATTGTTTTCATATAAGTATGTCATGTTGCTTCTGTGAAAGTATAGATCACTTCCTATGTTCTTGTGGCTATCGTAAAAATAATTATATTAATTTAACGATTGCTTGTGATGGAACATTGACTGATCCCCACACTTATCAAATATATTGATAATCACTGCTCGTATGTACTTGTTAGAGATCTGGAGAAAGCTTTGCTCAGAGTCACACCACAATGATAATAATAGGCATCTTGTTCATAGATCCAACCCTTGCTCTCTAAAAGCTTATTCAATTTAGTCTATTTTCAAGTCTTGCTATTTTGGCTTTTCAATCCCAAAACCATTCCTTTTGATAAGCAAGTTTGGCAATTAAAATAAGAAAATTGATCACGGTTTTAACTATAAGTTAAAGGTTTTCAGCTAAGTCGTCATTTAGGTATTTATTGTTACTCATATTTGTGTCACATAAGGTCTTACAAACCTACAATTATGTACGCAAATACATATGTTTTACATTAATGAGTAAATATTCGACACGTTAATGTGTTTGATAGGACAAACAGACAGACTGATGACATGTACTTACAGATGTTCTCTGAAATTAATTCTATTGTTTTAATAATTATTTATTGTTTTTGACTCGTAGCACATTTAGTTATGACACAGAATAGTATAGAAAGCGCACTCCGTATTGTAGGTATTTTAGAGGTATGAGGAACAAGGTGTAAAGTTCACTCATCCACCATAGAAAAAGGAGGATCCTCCGACCAGACGGGTTTCATGTCTGGCGGCTAACTGCAGAAAGGTTTAAGTCGGGAGCTTGTATATGTCCATCGCGCGGTAAACTCTAATTGCGCGATGCAGGATTTGTGTGACGTTAGGATGTTGTGTGACGTCAGGTCTTTGATGCGTAGTTCGCATGTGGCGATGTAGATGCCGCTACAGTACGATCCGGGGAGTCTTGTCGGGCCAATTTAGTGAGCGTAACGTAGTCAGAAGATATAAGAGTTACGCGATAGAAAGAGGCAACTTCTAGGTGAATATCACTGTGGGTAATTAGCGTTGTTCGACCTGAATTGCACTTTATGGTGTCGTACAAGAGTCGCTTTTTAGCGTTCCAAAGTGGTTTAAAGGAACCCTTTTGGTGCGACTCAATCTGTCTGTCCGTCTGTCTGTCACAGCTGGATATCTCAAGAACTACTAATGCTTTCAACTTGAAATTTGAAATAATTTTAGATGACGTTGGCATAACAATTTTGCAAATAAGAAATAAATAAAATCTCATTTTTTTTAAATTTGCAACAGGGACTGAACCGGTGTCTTAAAATATTCGAAGTGGGGCTACTAGGGCATGTAGGGTATCATACGAAAGAGCGCGATTAGCAAATCCTCAAAAAAAAAAAAAAAACCGTATTGTTTTTGACCTTTGACGAAAAACTTAAAAAAAAATCCGTATCTCAGAGATCCGGTATTTTTTGTTGGCATAGAGAAAAATCTGAAATTATTCTGTGATAGAAGTTTATGTAAAGATTACAGGAAAAATAAAGCGATGTCTCTAAATAGCACACTTTATCAGAAATCATCAACAACAATTACATTAGTTCCACTATCGGCCAAGAGATGGCGATGACCTAAAACTGCAATATTCTACGCCGTGTTAAAATTCTTTAACGAATTATCCTACTTTTGAAGAACTGTACGCAAAGTAACACATCCTACATATTGATTTAAGATGTTACGGAACCCTCGGTGCGCGAGTTGGGCTCGCTCTTGACCAGTTTTTAATTAAATGAGCATGGAATGTAACCAATAGTTTCAGTCAATCAATCAATCAATATTCTTTATTTGTAAACAGGTTACAACAGTGTGCGATATGTTACAATTGTTATATTATAGTTTCTCCATGTTTTGCCATTTGGCGTACAAATATACATTTATGGGAGGCTTTCGCCAATTAAGTAAATTAATATAAAATAAAATAATTCAGTAGTATTAATGTCAATTTTTGTAACCATATCATGATTTAAAAGACTATCAGTGGAATTTCTTGCCCGTTCTTCTCCATAGTTACCTACTACGCTCTGGAAAGGGCATCTAGCTTCATCTTTCTGACTGACCGACCCCCTTGACAATTCAAAAGTGCCTGTTATTGGTTTAATTTAAATAAATGCTTTGAGTTTGAGTTTGAATAGTTTTGCAGAGTGAACCATCTGTACTGATCTGTGGCTAACCTTGGCTTAAGTTTTATAATTTACCTCAAAACATAGCTTATAAAATCAGAGACTAGCAGTGAGTGTTAGGAGGATGGGCTGAATCCGTTACTAATCTGTTATTGATAACTGTTGCTATGTAAGAAGCAAAGTCAAACGGTTTATAACTAGTCCCTCGAAACAAATTCCAATAAAAGGCTTCTCGTCGACGGTCAAAAGTATAAGTGCCTAATTGAAATAAATTATTTGACTTTGACTTTGACTTTAACTTCTCCTACCAAGTGCTGTGCTTCTGCCAATAGCTACAAAATGGAAATACTTTGATGTTGCCTCTCTTCTTTCCCCAAAGGTTAAGCAAGAATAAGCTTAACTGTCATTCAGAATTTTAGGATTAGCCCTGCGGCATAACGATTCAATGAGAAATCTAAGTAAAATAACAATAATGATCGAATAAGAATTCGAATTGAATCTTATCTCCTTAACCCGTGGTATCCCGGATCTTATCATTCCCAAAATCATCAACAACCACTAATCCAATCAGGCGCACAGTACTCATAAATCCCAATCTATCACCAACCAAACACTAACTATCTTCCCTCTCCCTCACACCCAATCAAATTCTAATTAAATCAACCCTTTGTTGCGCCGAACACCCACGAGGTGCGCGGGCGCAGCTGTCTCCCGCAATTACAAGATGGCCGCCGCCTCACGGCACGTACTAATTGACTTTTCATGTAGTCAATACGAATTTTAATGAAAGCTACCTGTGTGTTCGCAGTAGCTTGTTTTGTAAATTATATTCTAGCTTTTAATGGTTTAATTTCGTTTGAGAAGGGGGGGTAAAAGGAAGAAGAGAGGAAGTCATAAATAAGGCTTCGAAAATTCTGAAGATAACTTCTAAAAGAAAAACAGGAAACAGGCTTTCGTTCTACAAAAGGTTATTCAGAAGTTTATTCACGCAGAATAGCTTATTGAAGTTTTCCCCGACTAATGGATATGAATAGATGAAATATCTTGCCTCTAATCTTCGAATTAAATTCTACTGTTTTGACCCCGGAAAAGAAAAGGGATTTCAGTAGACCCTAGTAAGTCTTGTCAAGAAAAAGTAAACAACAATGACATAAGCAAATGTTCCAAAACCAGTCCCCAAATGTAAATTAAAATACAGGAAAAGGAAACCAAGTCTCATACTCACAAATCCCTTTAATTACAAAGACCACTTACAATCCTTCCATCCTTTTAATACAGGAATTTGAAATCCGATAGCTATCTCTGAATGTGTCTGTCCGTCTGTCACCAGAAATAGATGCTAAAGTGCCCCAAATCCCAACGGACGGCATGAACTCTTGCGCAGCGGATTTTTAGGGTTCCGTAGCCAAATGACAAAAACGAACGAGACTATTAGTACTATTTCGATAAAAGGTGTATTCTGTGCACCGCTATACAATGATAAAGTGAAATTACGAAAAAATAAAATATTCGGGGTGGCTCTCCCCATATAATAATTATAAACGAGGGATAAAAAAAACCAATGCGCATAAGCTTGTGGGGTATAGTTGGACCCCTTCCTAATTAAAAAGATTATGATGTTTTTAAGTTACTTTGCTATTTAAGGCCGAAAATATCCCAAAACCAATACGTTTTGGGATATTTTCGGTTACAACGCAGAAATAACTTTATTTTTCAAGATTTTGTCGAGAAATACTATGCATACAAACTTATTTATACGGCCGCTAAAATCAATAAATATTCATCCCTACTACGGAACCCTTCACAGTGCGTTGTCCGACACACTTTTGGCCAGTTTTTTATTTTAATTCGATTTGATAAATGGCGATGTCGTTGGTCGTGTAGTTTAGATTTCATCATTCGTTTGAATGAGACTGATGAGTGAGTCTTTAGTTTTTGAAGAAATAGGCAGAGAGGGATTAGAATTTAAAGTTTCCGCGGATGACTTAGTGCGGGGGAATTAATGTGTTTGATGGTTTCTTTTGATTTGAGAAGGGAAATTGGACGTGCTGCTTTTTAACGTGTTATAGAACTAGCTAAAAATAATATCGGAACTGAAGGAAAATACTAGTAAGGATGGATGTTTAAAAAAACTTTTAAAGATGCATCTCTTCTTTCGGTGCATACCTACCTATGACTGCATTGTTAAATTCAAAGTATCGTATTATTTTGTAAAGGATCTTTTAAGACGCAACCAGTGACCGTGAGTAGTTAGCTTGCGTGTTCTGTACTGAGCTCAACGTGTCGTACTTACGTCCAGCCAGTAATAGGACTCGCCCATCAAGGAGCGTTGTCCTAAATTAGACGCATTTTTAATTTATTATACATAAAACAAAAGGTATTTTAATAAAACACATATATGTACTTAAAGATCAATAATTAAGTTATCTATAAAATGGTGAAGGTTTCAGAAAAATATGCTTTATAGATTTTGCGTGATTCTTAGTTTTTTATCCGCGTTTGATATAACTTTACAAATTAATTTCACTTTGTAATATAAACATAAGTAATCTAAAATATTCCTATATTAATGTATTAAAAAAAAAAAAAATGGTTGCCTGTAAAGTCGGTTTTACGGGCGAAGATTTTACGTGACAACGTCTTTTTATCGGCGGTGACTCATCGTAACAGACGTGAGCGGGCGTTACACTTTTTCATGAGTGACTCCGAGCCGCAACCTAATTTAAGACGTTGTCACGTCAATACTCCTATTTAACATATATTTTTTCCAAATCATTAACAGCAATCGTTTAGACGTGATCTTCAGTATAACATCATTTAAAGTCGGTTATCGTCACCTTAAAGCATTGCCTTCGTATCATATAAACGGAAATGTAGGTATAATGGTACTGAGCTACTTTCAATCATTGCTCTTGAAACATGACCAAAATCAGATGTAGCTCATCAAATACAGAAATTGACGGCAAAACTAAACACTTCAAAAAACGAACACAAACCTGACACGAAGTATATTTCACAGCCATTCAGACGATCATCTCATCACATTCAGAACGTTAACAACTTTTGATCTGTCGACTTGCCTGAAAGATAGTAAAATTTCAAAGCGATTGTAGGACGCTGAACAGTGCACGTTTTGTTCGACAGACAGTTGGAAGCAAATCGATATGAACAAGCTAGAAATTACAGGATGGTGTACCGTACAAGGAAAAATGGAAAATTTGATGCTTGTTCACCTACAATACAAATAGTTTCTGTGTTAGTTCAAAAAGAACCTAAGACCTCGTGATGGTTTAGATGACAGGCTCGTATGTTTCTCGCGATGCTTTCGTAAAGGGGTTAGATGAAACTGGATCATTTTGTACACCAAGAAGATTAGGGAAGCAGAACTTTGCAATACATATTTCTAATAGCGCAGGATAATACCTAAAACGGCTGTAGATAGTGTCGAGACTAGTCTCGACACTATCTACACGACGACGTACTGACAACGGTCTTCCTCCAACTGCTAGCAGTTGGAGGAAGATCGTTGTCAGTACGTCACATAATTTGTTCCACAATAACAGTTCTCAAATCTCAATCAAATACCTCCTCCATATGTCGGAGACAGCAGGCACTTACATCCGTCAGTGGGTGATCAGCGACGTTATGTCAGAGGTGATTGGCTCCGAGCCAGCAGCTTCAAGATATTACGGGTATCACTGAATGGGATGGCAGGAAGAATAGATAGTAGGTGTATGGTTTAGGTAGATGACTTGGAAATGTTACAGCGACGAGCTATCTCACTTTTTACGTGCCTAACAAAATAGTCATCCTCAAGATAGTAATGATTAGAACCGTTCAGTTGTTAGTAATCCTAACTTATTTATAAATGCGAAAGTGAGTTTGTTTGTTTGTTACGCTTTCACACTAAAACGGCTGAACGGATTTAGATGAAATTTGGCACATGCATAGATCATGACCTGGGTTAGGACATAGAATACTTTGTATCCCTGTGGGATAATTTTCGACGTCAACGCGGACGAAGCTGCGTGCAAAAACTCATTCCTAATAAGAAGCAAATCAGTGTTTGCGTGTTATACGTATTTACATACCATTCTTACCATATACCGAATCGAGAAAATCTTAGATAATAATCGAGACATATACATGGTCTCCCAAAACGGTGAAGCAAATCATCTCGAGGAAACCAGCATGTCTTAGAACCAAAAATTCAAAGACTTTGTGACCTCTTCCAAGCCGCACTGGACCCTCGTGGCGGGTTGCGAAGAACCGTGCCCAGCAGTGGGAACATTATAAGATAATTATGCTATACATAGTTCAGCATATGATTAATTGAATTGCAAATCCACTGCGATGCACTTGATTGATACGCTAGTAAGGATATTATTGTTTATAGAAAACATCCGGTCTGATCCAAGAAATTGCACCTACACTTGTCAGTGCTTCAAACGATCAACCATGATTCAACTAAAGCATTCCTACTTAGCGCCAAGTTCACTGCCCTTCCACCACTAAATCTCAAAAGATTATTATTCTTTCCGCTGTTATCCAAAACAATGCTTCCATACACTCACCAGATATTTACAGCTTTAGCATCGGTCCGCTGATTGACCGGCCATTTCGCGTATTTACGTTAGCAACACTGCACATTTTCACCTGGGGTGCATGCGGGGCATCGGGTGCATACATCAGCGAACGCATAATTCAGTGCACCTGTTTAGTTTCATTCACATTGTGTGCAGGCCCGGATTTGAGTGGTGATATTGTGAGTTTATTGTTTTTTCAAAAAGTGTTTGGCTAATTATTTAGTAGGTATGTTACGAGTAACATTAGAATAAAATGTTCTGTTGGTAATGGTAGCAAAATGTATATTAGTATTATAACTAAATTAATTTTTGTTCGTTTTGTGAATGACTGGTCCGGAGTATGAATACTATCAATTACAGTATCCTGTTCTAGGTTGAAGTAGGTACTTACCTACCTATATTAAATATAACTAGTTAAAATGGTAACATCTGGTTAGACTACTAATAATACAATATCATAAAACAATAAAAAATAAAGCCTTCTTTATTCTGAATGTTGATAAGAATATAAATTACATATTTACTGAACATTAAGCACTAAATGCCAGTAATTTGATTAACATTTAAATTTGAAATAATGTTCGTTGTATGCAAATCTAATAGAGTAGACAAAGCAATATTACCATTTAAACTATTCAAACAATACCGCCTATATATCAACGAGACATTTACCAAAATTATCTGGGACATTCTCTATTTACATTTTTGACTCATCTGCCGGCTAGACTGAGGTCCGAGAAATATGAATGCGTATTTAGAGTGATATTGATTTGTTACTTATCAGCTCGGTTTTTTGGATGAATCCTCTTCATTTAATTTTTTGTCATCATATTAAACTTTGTGACACATAGGTTACGCTGACTAGCCATTCGTATCATATTCCATTGGTTACCTATGTTTTCTAGCACGATGAGTAATCCTAATAAGCTGTCAAGTAAGTACCTACATTATCTAACGAAGTAAAATTCATATCGATAAATTCCGCATTGTTAAAAAAATCGTTAACCTCAACATCTTTTCTAACGACTTGAATACATCCCTGTACAGTTTAATTATTAGACTTCAATGATTTTGTAAATTGATACATAATAAATATTATTATTATTATTTTGATCTTTGACATTTCTCGGGAACCTGGGGTCCCGGACCTTTGGAAGGCGTACGAGGGGCCGAGGCCCACTTGCAGAGGCCCGTCACGCGTTTTAATGAAATGGCACCAACCGACGATTCCCTGTATGCACTATGCAAGTACACCCAAGGACAACCCCGGTTGATGTAAGACTATTGCACCTTGTTGGTTGAAAGGTTGAACGATGGCATTATGTAATAATTACATAATGCCATCGATCCACCTTTGATTAATTTTAGTCCCTCTCGATATGCTTAATCCAAGCACCTTTTTCACCATCGTGATACCTCCCTGCATTCCTGAGACACGCTGCAAGCTGCACTCGTTGAGTGATCGTAACGCTCGCGTCAATCGCGGCTCGGCGATAACGTTGGCACGCGAAGTGTTGTGTTAAACCGAGTGGGCCCAATAAATTAGCGTCATGTTTTGATTTTAATTTATCGCGTAATTGATGGGTCGTGGTGATGGGTTTTTGGTATTAATTATGCTGTTGTTAATGTTTCTTTGAAAGAGTATTTTGAATGTTTTGGTAATTTCCATTACGATGTATGCCAAATGTCTTCTCTTAGAAAATAATCGTCCGAGTAAATACTGGACTAACTTATTGGATACTGACAGTTGTCTTTTTCTGAGTGACGTCATTAATTGTGAAATTCCTTGATTGAAACACGTTTTTCAAACCTGCATTTATTGTATTGTTGTTTAAAGCATATTATATACAGGAAGATACGGCTATAGTTTATAACGGACCTTTAAAGCAAGAGTGAACGGGCATCTTCTGGGTCGCCCGTTCCATCGTAGACCTCATCCATCGCTTTCCATCAAGCGAGATCGAGGTCAAGAGCAGGCCTATCCCGCAACAAAAAAAAAAATTAAAAAAAAACGTGTGATGCATCTTAAGGCGCTTCCCCTAGCGAGCGGACCTTGAGCGTTCGGTCCTTCTCTGCCCCGCCGCCGCCGGCCGCTCTGTCCCGCTTAGTCCCGCTGCTCTGCTCTGCAATTCACTCAATTTTTGGAATGATTTTCATAAAAAAAGAAAAGTAATCTTTTGTAATAAAATTTAACGTGAATTATTAAGATTTTTTAAATTATCTATCCATTAGAGTAATCCTCAAATCATTAGAACGGTCACCTTTAGCAAAAGATGCATGTAATCAATAATTTTAGTAATTTTTTTACAAGGAGATTTTAAATGTATTTATAACACATTAAAACAATTAAGAACGTGCAATGTGCTGATAGAATATCGAATATTAAACGTGCTTTTAGTTGTATTGGATGTCTCTTAATTAATGTGTTAATAGTCTCTGAACAACGAAGAAAAATGCATTATCCTAAGAGGGCGCCCAAAGGTCCACTAGCGCCACTCCTTTAAAAAAATATTATCTCGTGATTGAGAAGGAATTAGAGTGGATCTAGTGCACCATTGGGCGCCCCCTTAATGTTTTGCTCGGGGTAGCGCCTTAAGAAGTCTGGCTCATAGCTGTGATTGTGACTGATTGAATACAGCCAGACTATTGTTCTATCAAAACGGATTTCGACTGTTCCTACAGATATTTTAGACAAAACACTCCATCAATCAGGTTCATATGTCACATCGTAAGGTTCACTTCTATATGGGTCACTGCTCTCTGGTATATAACACGAATAGCCTCGATAATGTCTATAAACATACATAAAAATATTTTATGTATTATTTGATATTCATAATAATTTGAATGTTAATGTTGTGGACATAAATTATGTTAATATATTTGCTTGTGTAATGCGAATTGTTGGGTTTTGTGTAAGTTTATTGTTTTTTATTTTTATATAATGGATTTTTTGTTACGTGAACGTTATAAAGGTTTGAACAATGAACATAGATTTGTACTTGTTTAGTAACTTTTTATGAGAATGTGAGTGCATTATTTCGTAATATACCGCACAGCATTTCGTCTCGAAATAAATCTTCCGTTTTATAACTTTGTGTTTTAAGATTTCCATTAGCATTAAATTGCTGAAAGCTCGTTAATGTCAGCTCCTGAAACAAAACTTACTTACAGGAATAATCTAGAAAAGTTGAATCAATTATAAATAGAGCGTGGAGTAGTGCATGACGTTACTTATTAGTAAACATAGGTAACCCATTTATTATTTAGCCATGTTGGTCTAGTGGTCGCAAGCGCTACTGTTGAGCATGAGGTCCTCGGTTCGATTCCCCGATCGGGCAAAGTGTTATTGGGTTATTCCATATGGAATTTCTAAGTAGCAGCCCGGAGTCTGGATGTGTAACCGGTTGATGGCAATAGCCTCGTCCCCTATTACATGAGACTTAAACATAACTAGCCAAATGGACGTGTATATATACTTGATACACCTCTGCTTGTAGAGCCGTATGTTAAAACTAGTTTATGAATAGAAGAAGACACAAAAAATATATGTATAACATATTATCATAATATTTATATTGACGTGTAGATCATTCTGTGACATTTTTAACTTTTTGCGACAATTAATTATGTGAATTATGACAGCCAGTTTTTCTACTAAATTGGTTAAAACTAATATAAATTAATAGTTTATTCTACTTATAAAACAGAAGAAATCAGGAACATTAATTATGGAACTGTCAAATTATGAATATGTCGCAGACCTCGGAAAGTATTACTTAAATCATCAAAAAAATGGTGATGCAATCAATTCATCAGGCTTGAATGACGTGATTGAATATCTTATTCTGATCTGTTATTATCAAGGGAGATCATTATCTTGCCTTGACCGCTAATCGACAGCATCAATAAAAGATTATATCTTTCCGCAAATTGACCTGTCGTTGTTATTTTTCTAATTCAAATCAATTAATTTCTGAATACTCATTTTTGCTGTTTGTTATTTGACGTTGATTATTCTGCTTGAATCGGGCAACATGATATCATTGCTTCTCTTTTCTTCATCTTTTTGATTTTGTTTCTTAAACATAGCTTTGGGCTAACCGTAGTCCAAAACTATGTTATAAACATGAAGAAAAGAAGGCACACTTAGTAGTAGGGGTAACTAGGAATCGAGGAGTACTACCACATAATTACTGGTTTCAAAAATAGCATTTCCATGTTCTGACAAAGACAACAGGCTGATCGGTCCACCTGAGGTAATGGACCTTCTACATACAATACAATACCACACCTTAACAAAACACGATCAACCACCAAGATATTTGGTAATCGCCAACCGGTATTAGGGTCATCAAACATCAATGCTCAACCGAGGGCATCAATCATCAAAACCACTCTAACAAGCACACATATTATGTTTTTAACATTGCAAGAAACCGCGACCGATACCAGTGGGCGTAGTCTCAAAAATGCCATCATAATGGTTATTTACGATCATAAAATCAAATGGTTTGCTGTCATAAAACAAGAAAAATAACGCTTCACTGGGCATAGTGGGCGACAACAAATGGTGGACAAGGTGACACTTATTTAGTGGTTATTAAGAGTTTACATCGGTTATTTATGTTTACAATTGTGTCATGGCATTTGTACAGTTATAATTAGGAAAATTCGTCAGGTTGGAACTTGATTGCGGAACCATTGTTCGGTATAGAGTTCCACGTCTCGGAAAACTTCATCGTATTATAATGATTTGGCTCTTAAAAGGTATTACAGTTGATAAATTTCTATACACATTGTGTAGAAAGCTCAAAGATATGATATTTCAGTAAGAAAATAATACTTTTATTAATTTGTTTTCCCGATCACAAAAAATCGCGAAATCGAATGGAAAATCTGCTCTCCAACACACTATTTTCTGAATTCCGCTCGTGACCAATTATCATTGGCGTTTTATTAAAACTATGTAGGTAAGTAGGTATTCATCACACATTCATACTGCCATTTCAATTGTGCGTTTCAACATTGATTTCTACTGAATTCCATTTTAACGTATTAACTAAGCTACCCAATAGGAAGTTTGGGAAACATAAGGTTTTCAGTTCACTAACAATTTCTAATTACCTAGTTTATTCTTTAATAATTTAATTTAACATGAATACCATGCCTTGATATTAAACATACGTGTAAGGTAGTTTATTAGCAAGTTTTGAATATTAACCATACTACCTAAAGTATATTAGCATAAACAGCCTATAATGTTCCCACTGCTGGGACACAGGCCTCCTCTCAGTGATTATAATGCTATCAAAACACAGTTTGAACTACTCTTTACCTCATTTCGAACGTCTCTCACGACACCTACTAGACGAGACAGAAACCCTATTTTTATCCTCCGGGCAACAAAAATGATTTATATCACAGTACTATTATACTTTTCTATTGACACTTATAAATTCTCTTCATATTTCTTTCACCACATCATTACCAGTGTTCACTACTATAACAAAATACCACATCTCCAATCTCATTATATTTTTAATAATCACATTCTTGGCACACACATTATTATAAAAATCTAGTCAACACAATAGTACGCGATAAATTCTAAAAAAGAAAAACATAAAATGTACGGAAGGCTATAAAATGACGGAGATATGTCACGAAACAATGGGCAGAAGTTTAAATGTATGGGTTTATGAGGGATTCGCTCTAGTCTCCAATCACTGCATTATGTAGCACAAAATTATGATAAGTGTTATCCAGCTATAGTTATTGTATTTCACTGGCAGTTTGAAAGCTCTCCCTAGTTACATTACGATACCTGGTTCATCCTATACATTCAGCTGACCTGGTGGTCTTCTTCAGGTCGTCAGTTAAACTTATGTAAAGCCTTCTTCAATTATGAACTTTTCTGATAGTGTTAAATTAATGCTGTAACAACATGCAGCGTGTTTTATGACTGAAATATGGTGACTGCAGCTTTAGTTTCCCATCAGCCGTCGACATGATTCCGCAAAAGAACTGCTGTTTTGGTCAAATGCATCCAAACTGTATTAAAGTACATGATATCATAATTTCTTTAGTTAGCTCGTAGAACGATGCAGAATATTTTCTTGTGCTGGTCTCTTTAATGGTTGATTAGTGCCTTTATTTTATAAGCGACTCGCACCTGCTTTACACGGCTGCAATCTACGGCAAGCGTAGTATGACAACCATAGAAATGAGTTTTCTACGGGTTTTGTCGACGGAAGAATAGACAAAATGACAGATTGTGATTGTTTATCTGTTATTTTGTCTATTCTTCCGTCGACAAAACCCGTTCCTATTGTGGTCATGCTAAGCGTGCCTATCCTCTTGTTAAAGTTAGCCTTCTGGTCTTATCTGTAGCGTTGAATCTCGCACATGTAAAAGTCGCAACGCGTTAATGATTCGTCATCCGTGCGACAGGTTTACGGCTCTTCGCGGTAAGCTGTCGGCGTTTATCGCGTCGTGTTAGTTTTTAGGATGGTCTGTTTTGTCTTCGATTATGACTTGATTGTTCAACTGTTTATTGATAGTTATTGTCAATTTAGTATGTATGACAAAATTTTATTTACCAATGGATATCATGTGGTTTGTTTTAAATCTGATTGAGGAAAATGTAAAATTGGAAAATTAAAATTAAATTCAGAAAACCAACTTTTTCATAGTCGTTTGTTGTTTTAAACGTTAAACGGCAGTTCACTTAAAACAGTTTTTTTTAAAAGAACCTTTTGAATTGGAAATACTTTCATAATCATGAGAAGGTACCTAAAGTTCACATTATTTTACACACTGTTACTTGAATTTATTTAATCTAAATTCAAAGATTTCACAAACAGGTGTAAGCGCCGTCGCCGCCTGCAGCTTCACTAACCCTACAAAGTATAAAAAGCGTGAATATAAAAAAAAGCGATAAAACTAACCTAATAGCTCTCGAGTTAATACACACCAGCAGACAAATTTACGATTCACAAACAGACATAAACACAGAGTTTTGTATAGATATAATTCACTTTTATAGCGTTTTGCATGAGTATTACGAAACACCGCGTTTTCCCGCGCGACTGTCATGACTCACGACACAAGATGTTTTGGTAACATTATTTATATTATAGTACTTTGAAATTGTAACGAGGTTTACACACATTCAGGTATTTTTAGATGTATCGTTCGGAAATATTAGGCCATTTAGTAGCACTTAAATGTTAAGGTCGCTTTACACCTTCCGATATTGTTGTTATGATATCAATCACGACAGAATCCTCAAAACTAATTTCAGTAATCTGATAGGTAATCTTCAGTAATTTTTTGTCGGCCTTGAAACGTGCTCAGTTATAAATATGTCTTCCAATACAGTTCCTCAGCAAATACGATGATAGAAAACAACGCTATACCGTAATCACCACCTAAAACTACATATCCTAATAAATCTATTAAAAAAAAACAAAACGGAACCCCATTTAATTAAAATAACATTTCTCTGTCACATCAAATACTTGAAACATGACGTCACAATCAACTAGACACCAGCTGATTCCAACTCGACTGATATAAATGAGTCACCATTAATTCGGCGCTCGACGTGACCAAAATATTCGCAGCAGGTCCTCACCGCGTCATTATTATTCACTTACACCTGTAACATTTGTCCGCCATCGGTCGGAGCTGACGGTGTCATGTTATACCCAGTTTGTTATAGATATTTAGTTGGGTACTCACTGGGTAGATTTTGTTGTAGAGAATCGTGGTGAATAGAGCTTGTCAAGGGTAGTTACTACTACTTAACTATAATTTATTTCTGGTGCTTCTAAGCAGTGAGGATTTGTTTCTGGTTTTTTTTTTTATATGTTGAAATTATTGCCCTCTTGTCTCAGGTCAGACAATCGAGTCTTCTTCTATAAATCAGATGAGCTGTCAACCTGTTAGCCAATTTATGGAGTTAGGTGTCAATAAAAAGGTGAATCAAAGGTTATACAATTTTGAGGTTGATGTGTCATTTTCAATTAAAATGCATAAATTCGATTTAGGCGCGAAGGTGAACCCAATAAGATTGACTGTCAACATCTTGCTGTTGCAGTTTCAGAGTTGCTATCCTTTATCCTTCGTCAGACCGTTGATGGTCAGCAGAAAAGTCTTATAACAAAGTGACATTTGAATATTTTTGTGATTTTTCTCTTACAACAAGAAACTGCATCAGTCTTAGCTAAGTATACCTATTTTGATTGCTATAAGATATTATTCAAAAGTTTCACAATTAACGTGTTCATCATTATTCACAGTTGACTTAAACAAATCAAAAACACTATAAGTCTTTGTGTTTTCTAAAAACACAGTATAATAATTATACGACAAATTAATCAGAATATGAGTGACATAAGCGATTCGTTTATATTATTAATCTAAAGAAATAACAACTTTGAGTTGAATTATCATATTTTTGCCATAAATTCGAGCAGACAGGTGTCAGTGGAGGTGACATTGGAAAAACACTGGTGATGCTGATTCATACGATGGTCAGACATCAATCTTGAGGTGATGTCATTTTAGTGAATTTTTTGAGTAAAAATTAGGTTATTACTTTATTTGATAAGTGAAGGTATACACTTACCAACTTTTGTCATTAAGAATAAGTTGCTTGTGATCTCTCTCTTACACAAATATCGTCGAGAAAAGTGCACACGTTCTAGCTTTTCATTCGCATCTAGCCGTCCAAAGGTAAAGCTCTGGTAGAAAAAAAAACCAAGAATATTTGTCTGTATCATTTGCCGGTTCCAAAGCCTGGAAATTTGTCCGTAGCCTGAAAGTTAAACCACTTGTTACCACCTAATGAGATTAAAACAAGTGACTTACAATTGTGTCTTTTATCACCAACCCACAAATCATCCTTCCACAAAAAGTTGCCCACAATCGCAACATATGCGCTAAGTCTTAGCCGATTGACATCCTTAACACAGATGGCGCGGCATAAATCAAGATTTGTCTTCATGACGCGTTCTTTACAACTAATAATACGATAAATAAATCAAATTAGCAATCCAGACAGTTTTATTGAGATACTAAATAGCATTTTTGTAACGAAATTTTTGTATTTTGTGAGATCAGAACACGTTAACTGTATTGATGCTATTGTATAATTACGTGTTACTTAAATATTTGATCAATATTCCTAGTAAGCAAAATACAAGATGCATAAAATGTAACGTTTCAAACAATTAACGATTTATTCCTCTGTCGATAGATTTAAGATCGCCAATTAATGGTGATATCTGAATAGTCACGAGTTTATAATTTGGTAGCTCGTGACTCTAATAAGTGAGGTATAATAGTATCGTCATTATTATCAGTTTCGTGAATGGATGACTTACCTACCCTATATCCATCTTATCTCGTGAATGTCTTAGTTGAACTTCATGGGCACCAGAACAAAGCTCTTCAAACAACATAAATCCACTCGTATGAACATATCCATCAAAGTGACTATTCGGTAATAAAACGAATGATGTAATTTGAATGAAGTTGAGGAAAGCAATAAAAATAATCTAGTTTACAGTGTATATTTCTCTATCATAGCCAGAGGTATAAAAATATTAAAAGCTCTAAAATAAACCGCCCACAACGATTCTAATGAGACACGGAACCAATAAACTACTAGTTTTGTTGTAAAAGAAGTAATAGTAGCGACCGATGTCACTACTACACTGTAATGCAACGAAACGACCGCTACACGACTACGATACGACATTTAAAAACAATCCAAAACAAACTTTACCATCTGAGAAATAAAGTTGATTGTGCCACAAAACAGACACGACGCACCAACGAGGAAAACACAATCAAATTCAAATTGTATGTTCGAAGGTCTAAGGTCGATTATTCCGTGTAAAGTTTGAACGTTTAAGATTTTGAATTTGAGTGCGAATGCGATGCATTAAATTGTAATCGAACACTATGGTGAAAACATACGAGGCGGCGCCCGGCGCGGGCGCTACTTTATTTAGTAGACGGAAAAAAGCGGTTTAAAATAGCCTTGTTTATTTGCAAGCTGGTTTCCTTTGTAGGTTGTACTAGATTTTAAGTGACGCCAGTACTGCCCAGATATAGGAGTGGGAACTTGTAGTGCTGAAGTTTAAAGGGCCTATCAGTTACGAGTTTAATTGCTGGTCTGTTTTTATGTTTGATTTTGTTTAATGATCATATTAATTCACGAATGGTTTTGGACTGAAACTTAGAACAAAATTTTGTAGTTGTTTTTTCATTAAACAAAAAAAAACATGATAAGGTACCCAACGTTAAGGTCATAAAAAGGTTTAGACCCTTTAATCTTTTGCACTATCACTCGATATTAAATCGGTTCCATAAACTTACCTCAATTTCCAGTCATGTTTTCCCCATTAAAAATCTAAAACGCATAAATTCCAGTACCAGACTTAGTCTAGCCTGGATGGAACCGATACGTTTCCACACTTTACAGTGACGGTCGCAACGAAATATCGCGTACCGATTGTATAAATATGCAGTTATCTTTCTTTTTAGCTAACGTGCTTCTGCATTATGCAGGCCGGCCCGGGATGTACCCCACGTGTGCTTCCAATAAAATTTTACTACGCCCGCATTGTTCTGTATGGGTTTTTCGTGAGTGCGAGCGAGAAGGAAGATAGGCCATTTTGTTACGGCAATAACGAAGCGGGGCAAGTGACTATAAGTCGAATCCGCCGCGGTGTCGGACGGTGTAAATGGCATTATTTTTTATCGGCCGCCCGTGTAGGGTAGTTGGTAAAATTTTCTTTTACAACATTGATTTTTTTGTGCGTTATATTTTATTTATTGTATTACAAGTAGTTTATTATGTATTTTAGTGGATCGTTTTGAAGGTACGGGTAATGAAAAAGGAATTGATATGAATGTAATGTGCACGTCACTTATCAATAAGTGGGCAGGTAGTAGGTAGGGACTTAAGCCTCGTGCATACTAGCGCGACGCGACGGCGCGACACGTCTCAAACAATACAATTTCTAAGAAAACTTCACGGTAAAACAATAACCGGTGTCGCGTCGCGTTGTCGCGTCGCGCTAGTCTACACAAAGCTTTAATCGGAATAATACGAGTGCTGTCAATACTTACGTCATCGTTACAATAAGATGGACGATGAAAACAGTTTAGTAGATGGACAGGCTGTCACTGGCGCTACTGGCATTGTTGTCAATACAACAGTTTGGTCGTTCGGTTGCGTAATTATTTGCAAGCTTTCATATCAGTCTGTAGATGTCCATATGTATGGAACTCGTGTTCCCGAGTCATACTCCATAAAATACAATAGAATCTTACTATATAATAATATAATATTTATATTTTATATTTATTTATTTAGCCTACTATATAGATATTATATATAGGTACATGTGAAAGTTTGTATGTTTGGATGTTTGTTACTCAATCACGCAAAAAAGGATGAATGGATTTGGATGAATATGGCACACAGATAGTTAAAACTTGGATTAACACACAGGATACCTACTGTTTATCCCAGTAGTACGTTCCCGCGGATAATATCCAACGTCCACGCGGGGAACGTGGGCGAAAACTTCTATATTTATATTTATTTGCTTTAAAACATAGTGCATTAATGGTCTTATTAATATAGTTATGATCTTACTCGTTTCGCCATGGACTGGCATAAAAATATTTAAACATGTTAAATGTATAAATTTTATACAAACATTCTTTATTTTTATTTTTTTATAACGTGTCTAATAACATAATAGGGGTTCGTATCTATTTGAACACTTAACAATAATAGATGCATAAAGTAATATAAATAAAACTCAGTATCATTATCTGTTAATTAAAGAGAATGAAGAGAATATTGCCATAATCATCATGTTACGCAAACGGTTTATCACCATTGTTTATAAACTTAATTAATTGAGTAAAGGAGTAATTCGTGCCATTTTTCTTGAAATGATTGGTACGTCAGCACACCCTTAGTACGAGTAACAAGATAAAAATAACTGTTGAAGTATAAATATTTTAAATGATTAATTTTAATATGCATCGGGGTCAATCATAACTGCAATTGAATAATTATCACAACTAGCTTTTGCCAGCGGCATCGCCCACGTAACATGTCAGAAATTATCCCATGAGAACGTACTATCAAGATAAAAAGTAACCTATGTTCTAATCCAGGTCATATGCCAAATTTCATACAAATCTGTTCATCCGTTTTAGCGTGAAAGCGTAACAAGCAAATAAACAAACTCATTTTTGCATTTACAATATTATACTAGCTACTCCCCGCGGTGTCACCCGCATAAGTCTCGACCCTGTGGGAATGTCTGAATAAGAAGTATCTTATGTCCTTTTCCAGGTCATGGTCTAACCATATGCCAAATTTCATTCAAATCCGTTCTGCCGTTTTAGCGTGAAAGCATAACAAACAAATAAACTCACTATCGCATTAGTAATATTATAGTTAGGATTAAGTTAGGACTTAGGACAACTTAACCAGACCCTAGCTATATCTAGGTAGATATAGCTAGCTTACCTTTTAATTATATTATATTGTCGTTTCATATAATAATAAAGCGTGTTTTTCTTTCCCAGGTAAGCCAGTCATTCCCAGTCCCACGAATTAAAACAAGGTAACATAAAAACGACGAACAAAAATACTTAATTAATAATGAATCGTGTGGTTGATTGATTAATATGATAAGTCCTGACGTCTGTCTGTCTGGCCACAGAGTACATAGGTTACAGAAGGTCCAGTCTTAAAAATGGGCTAAAACAATCTTATCCGTCCTATGTCCACGTAGCAATGAGGTATTAATTAGGCAATCTGCAATTGCAAATGTCAACCATTTTGAGATATTATAACTCACTTCCTGCGAACTCCAAGAAAGTCTTAAAAAAATACTCGCTGAATGCATAACCTCCTGTTTTGTTGGTTACAAATAAGAAAGTTTCGCAACATATTACTCACATTTAATAGGCAGTCTTACGAATCCATACAGTAGGCGCGTGTCATGTGTCACATGAACTAATAGGTGTTAAGATAAGCCAGTGCAAGTTTCCCACTGCGATATATTTTTGTGTGACACACAGTTTGGAACGAAGTGACCCTTTTACATAATAAGTAGGATACAAATAACATAATAATCCACACATCAGTAAATAAAGTCTGACGATTTGGTAATACTGCACCATAACGATAGGTTACTTCCGCAGATACCATATCGCGCGTCGCCACAAATGGTCCTACTGAATTTTTTTACTCTGTGGCCTGTCTGTAAAATGATTGACAGATTTTGGTTTTAATTGACGTATAGCGGGTATTAATTGAGCGACGTGTCAGGGGCGACCGTCTGTGTTTATTTCACAGTACAATGTATGTTAATGTTGTATTTAATAATATTGTAATGGGCAGTCTAGTTATTTTAAGCTGGGTACAGGTATTATGCAATGCTATGTAATGCAAGCATGCAATTGCCGAGAAAACTTTCATTTGTTTGTGAGCATCGGTGATCAGCCTGTATCCAGTAGCTGTTCGGGTTAAAAGCGACCTTGCTACTGGAAGCATACAGTGCATAATAAGACTGGCATGACATTTATGATGTCACAAACTTATTGAAACGTATTCGAAGTCCACGAAAGTCCATGACAAAAACATAACCCTATGTGTGCAGTTGGGTAAAAATACTTAACAACTACTTTCAAAACCTATGTCATACATTACACGTGTTTAATGACCCAATAAATTATAAAAATTGCTCCTTTATTAATGATAATGTCCTAAAACATGGCGACCTCGGTACGAACATACACAATTATGTCAAGTGCAGTCGACCAATCAATATCTAGTGACATAGAGTAAGGAGGCGTGTAGACGGGCGGACGACTGAAATGCATTCTCTTTTGTTTGTCGAGCGATGCTACGTTACGCAGACGTCACTCAATATAGGCGTAAAGTGATTCACAATAGCAGGTAAGTTCCATGCAAGAAAATATACTTGTCCTCATTAAAACAAAACAGTTCTAAAGCGACACATCTCCACTATCTTCTTATATTTATTTTATTCGTATTAGAAGAAAAAAAAACAATGTAAAGAACTACTGCTTGGAGTTTTAAGCTATGGAATATACTAAGAAGTAATACACGTCTTAGTTAGCTCTGCATGTGGCCTTTAGTAAACTGTAATTAGGTAAGTATACAGCTAGCGATGAAGTGATTACCTCTGATTTATAACTACAACCAGAAACGCTTTAATTTCACTGATATGCTAATTTGATGTAGTTTATCGGTACTGAAATAAGGTGAAAATAGCTGGCCTTGCGGATAGCCTTCACTAAACTATATTTTGCCTGTCTATCTACTCAATATTCTATGACATAAAGTGCATTTAAAAATATTTTATTTAATGTCAATGTCGCATCTGGAAAATATTTATTCTTTGGCGTCTATTTTCCTTTAAATCAACATGTCAGCGCGAAGGAAAGTTTCATTACAAACTCAAGGCAGTTAACATAATAACTGATTGATACGATTTATTTTTAAATATGGCAATAAACGTCTTGGCACCGCTCGTTTTATTGGCCCAAATAATTTTGATATATTAATGTCATTATCCATTTATGAGTTTCGAGGTTTTGCAAGGAGAGCGTGATGTTTGTGCAGACATAATTATGTTAATATTAAGGTTTATTAGTTTTTGTGAAAGGAGGAAGGATCTGTCAGTTTTTGAAAGTGTTATGTCCTTTATGAAAGGATCAAGGATTGATTACAGGAGAAATCAGTGACAGCTAATTAAAATTTTGACGTTTTTGCAACTTTTGTGTCGCGACTTTTAAGGTGGGTCTACACCTGCGCACGCGCACGAACGGTCTATAAGTAAACGTAATCTACAGCTACCTATATCCTTTAGTGAGTTGAAAGCGACAGTTAGTAACAACGACTTTTAAATATTACAAATTAAAATGCTGTAAAGCTCTGTTTTATCTTAAGCATTTCATTAGCATAAAACCGAAAAAACCGGTTATTTCACTGACGAGACATTTAGGAAGCAGCAGTGATAACACTATCACCAAACCAACATTTCTCCATACTAAGCAGCTGCAACAATGTCCCGTGAAAGCCATCAGTCAGACGTCACCCGTCTACTGCACGGGTCAAGGAGTCTCACGACACCCCACGGTACCCCGCGACGCCCCCATTCACCCCCAACCTGCACCCCCAAGTCCGACTTGATTGATTTCCTAGCTGTTTACACATTTCTACTTCTAGTACAACTTTCTGGTGTAATTTTGTTTTACTTTTTCTGAAATATGTAGTTAAGAAATGCTTCTGATCGAATGTGAGAAATGTGGATTGCAAGTTGGTTGTATATGAAGTATTGGATTTTTTCATCTGGAATTTCTCAGTAGCAGCCCGGAGTCTGGGTTTGTGACCGGTTGATGGCAATAGGCTTGCCCCCTGTTACATGGGACTTAAACATAACTGGCGAAATGTATACTACAGGTAACTACACCTTTGCCTAACTCTTCGAGGTCTATTAGGCTAGATGTTATGATTTTTAAACCTATTGCTAAATAAGGGCCACCGTTAGTATTTCTACAATACTACGTTCTGCAAGATTTGACAAACAAAAGTTATTCTTATATGTTGTTGATATCATTTTTATTGACTGACCATGTAGCCAAGTTGAAATATTTTCATAATTATGCTTTTTTGATTATAAAAATCAAAGTTTGTTCAAGAGTTCATCATAAATGCTGCATATTGATAATTTTTTCTGGGAGTGTTAATTCTAGCTCAAACATTTCACGTTAACTTCAACATTCATATTGTTCAAATGATCGTTCCTCAAACAGCCACCGCATCCTTTATTACCCGTATTTAAATATCAAGACTCATCGGTCGTCGTAATATCTTCGTGAAATATTAATTCTCATCATATCGTGGATGATTGACGTGTGTCTACGAGGGATATATCCGTCACGGGCGCGGTAAACAGACCCATTCCCTGTCGCCCCCAACACCCCCTTTCACTCCCACTAGCCCAGTCTCGCCCCCCGAGTGGAATATCTCAATCTTTAGCGCGATTTATTGATTGATAGATTGATTCCACGCGGTTTCGTATTAAAGCGATTTATGTTGTTTGTGGACGATTCGTGTAATTTTGGATATTTTGAATAATGTTTGGTTGGTTGATGAGTTGTTTGAGGTAGCCGCACCTGAAGCTGTCACAGTTGCCTGAACGTCATTTCTTTAACGTTTCAATGTAACAGTTGCATCCTTTTCTCCCTTTAGTATACACTATACATGCAGAGACGAATCAATTACGTAGGTAGGTACATGTGACTGAATAATATTAATGAATTTTCACAGTTAAGACCTCAAATCCTAAATCCTAGACCAAACAAGGAATACGCAGCACCCAGTGCTACAAACTCCGCCAATTCCAAACCAAAAAGAAATATCTAAACCGAACACAACGCTATCTTATTAAGAGTTTTCCACGACCATTCACAATAAGGAAACTTCTGTTTGAAGTTTGGAAACAATCGCCGAATATTGCTCGCCAAGTGTTCCGAGGCGCGAACGGAAAAAAAAGTGGCGTAGACCTCCCACTTGTGAAGCGACATCTGTTAGCTATTTGTCAAACATCGTTGACTATTTTCGTCGTGCGACATTCAGTTTGTCGCACGGTGCATCGGATTTGGGACTTTGGGTGGTGTCAGTAGACTTTCGCGGGTGTTTTAGAAGTTTGTTGAAAACTTTTAAGCATTTTTAATGGTGGTCGTTAATGTTAAAGATGCTGTGGTTAACGGCTTGTTTTAGGAACCACATTACTATTCCGAGTCAAACTAATATACAGATAGTAATAAAATGATTTTTTGTATCACTAAGCTAAAACTGTTTCCAATATAGCTAATATAATTTCATCAAATTAGTTGATTACTGGTAGGATTTGAATTTATAACCCCTAAATACCGCTACAGACATATAGCAATATAACTTTAGAAATAATCCTAATAATAAAACAAAAAATTGAGGTCATTGATTCCATTAAAAACTGCAGTTTGGCAATAAATAATAAGGCACGTAAAAAAAAGACAATTCTATCATAACTTATAAAAATCAATCATTAATTTCCAGTCCTCGTGTCACATAATTTAGAGACTTAAAAGATTAATACACGATATCTCGTTACAGAAACAAGTTTTGTAAATAATCACAAAAGTACATTGCCATTTTGACCTTACGTGATACCTTTTTCTTCCCCACATTCAACTTCCAACAGCATCTTTTCTTTGACACTTCAACTGTGACGTATGATTTCCTGATGACAGCTGCACATCTCAGCATCAACTATAACTATTGCATCTTCCAAAACCCCTACCCCCTTGAAATACAGGTCATAATTGCTTATTTTCACGGCAGAATGATTTGCAGCACAATGCAAATTTTCTGCAATTTTTTTGTTGCAGTCCTGTTGAAATTTAATATTATTGTTTTAAGGTTGGATTTCGTTTGTTCTGTAGTTGGGTTTGTGTTTGTTGAAATGTTTAAGGTTGTTTTGATGGAGTGGAACGTCAATTAAGTAGGAGAGGGTTGAGGAGGTGCGTCTTGGGTGTGATTGAGTGCAGTCATGCAGGCTCCGGAGGTATAGCTGGTCTGATATGAGAGGATTTTGTTTGATTGTAAAAGTTGGATTTTACTATGAAAATCACGATTTCTGCATAATATTATAAATACTACGAATCCTACGGTTAGATCCAAGAGATGGCCACGGTAAGCATACGTATGTCTCGTAGTGTAGTGAAATGTGGTTTCTGACAGCTAGGTGCTTTTGAACTTTTCTCTTTGAATTTTGACTGAATGAATCTCGTATTTTTACTTGTCAATTGTCACATTTCGTTTTTGGTCCAGTATCAAAATTCAACACTATATTTGCTTACAAAAAATCCACGAAATATCTTACCAACCCACTGAAGAACACCGAATCAAGAAAGCTCTATTTACCCAAACAAGTGCCTAGCACCAACAAAAACGTAACCAGTATTTGTGAAGGCTACTCTGTTTGTGAGCCTGCATTAGCCAGTTATTCATAACGCTATTTACACGAGGGGGTGGAGGGGGTGGAAAAATCGATCATCAGTAGACTGTCCAACCCACATCGACTTTGTGCTGTCAAGTTTGATTGAATCAACACGGTGGACACAGATGTAGTTTGTAGAAGCGACATGTGTTTGTTTTGCGAAATTATGTTATGCCATATTGGTTGGTTAGTGGCGTTATAATTAAATCATTCTGTATTATTGTCGTATTGCAGCACAAAACCCTCATTTAATATAGAAAAATCGAGTTTAGACGTGACCCTCGTGTGCTAGGTGGTCACTAAGTGTTCGCAATTTATAATTTACAATGATAGGGAGTTTAAAAAAAATAGCTCTACCTACTATACCCACTTATCATGCTTTACCTACCTATGCTCTATCTGTGTTATAAAATACTTTACGTCAATAAAGTAAATTACCTGTTGTGTGATTTAAAAAAAACTAGATGATTGTGTGTAACATTCAGACAACAGTGTTTCTAGTGCTATGATGGTTGGCTCTATATTTCGGATTTGGAAATCTGTCCAGCTTTCATAATTATTATGTATTTAAAATCAAATCTAAGCTTTATTTGTCCAAACTTTAATCACTTCGTAACTAGGTACTTAAACCTCACTTTTACTGGAATCCATCAAAACCCTGACAAAAACACTCCATCCATTCATTTCTCAAAATCGTCCTAATTAGCAAGAGGTCAAATGAAAAAAAAAATGTTTTTCAATCGCTGTCACTTCTAGTCGTCGCGAGTCCGCGCGAAGAGTAAATAAAGCTTCGGTCGACAAAGACGTCCGTCTGCGCGCGACATCTGAGCGACGTGTGTCGCCCCCTCCGCTCCCACTCACCCCCTACTTCGCCCCAACTCGCCCCCACCCGCGTCCAACGCCGATAATGATGTTAACTCACCGTTTGAGACTGGCCCCGCTTTGTTGAGTTTTTTCTGAGCTAATGTTTTGTAGTTTAGTCGTGTGTTGTGTTAATTTGGATGGAGGATCGATAGTGAGGCTGCACGATAACTGTGTGGAGATACGGTATTGGAGATGCATCTGAAAAGAATTTAATGTTATAATACTTCTACAATAGAAAATTACAGTTTCATCAATCAGCATGTCGCTGACATCTCATAAATAGAATTCATGTCGATTGTTAGTGTATGAAAAGTTCTCGTACGAGTACAATCCTATCCCAGAGAAAACAGAACGATAAAAAATTCTATTAGCCGTACTTTCTTCCGAATACAAACAAAAGTTACACACAGTTTTATAAAAATCACAAACTGTGTTCATACATAACAGAACTGGGAAACATACATTCCCATTTCCCCGCACAAAGTCCATAAAAATATAAGTTCCAACGGTCGCTATGGAAATCCCATAACAGAAGGAAACTGCAACACAAGTTGCTCCAAATAAATTTCATCAGCGCACGAATCCCGGACGGCGAACTCGACTTGTACAGTAAATTGTCTTCAAGAGCTGACCATCCCCCCTTTTCACCTACAGGGAGAAGGGGGTTCAAAGGAGGCCACCGACATTCCCCCGTTCGTCTTGCTTATGAGTGACGGCCGGACAGCTTGAGTGATTGAGAGTGACTGCAGACTTAATGCGCGCGGCGAGATGGGCGCCTCACGGCAGAGCGCGGCAAGCGACGTGCCGCGTCTGTGCGATATATAGCTCTATGACAAACGTTTACGCTCGCGTTTCCGTTGAGTTAATTCCGTGTTTAAAACCTGAGTTATTACATTGTAAAGAATATTGCACATGTTATTATTATAAATTAAAATATACGTTGGATCGTTTTAATACGGTTTGTGAGGTGTTTGTAATTAGTGATGCGAGCTTGACGCTTGATGGATGGCACTGGGCACATCCGGTGCGACGGCGTTATTATAATTAATCGCTGCTGAGGGCATCTGCACACTGGATTAAAATTAAATATATGGTTAGTATGTTAAGGCGGTAATAAATAGTGACGAATTCTTTGTCTTTGTAAGCGATGTGTTTTTTTTTTCGTGAAAGAGTCTGCATTCTGCGTCTTTTGGGACGTTTATTTTGAATTGGTTCTTATTACCGTAGCGCCTAATTTGATTGCTATCATTCATGTCACTATCGTGAATGCAGTTCATTCTTATGAAATCTAATTAGGATGAGCTGCATTCAGAAGCATAATGACATTAATTTAAGACCTGTCCATCATACCCGATTATGTCAATCTCAAAATCAATCTGCCTAGCCTTTTCCATACTATGTTGGGGTCGGTTTCCAGTCTAACCGGATGCAGCTGAATACTGTATTTAATATGGAGCGACTGCCTAACTGACCTCCATAACCCAGTAACTGGGTAATACGATACCCCTTTGTAAGACTGGTTGTCAGACTTTCGGGTTTCTGACGACCCCTAGCGACTGTCAAAGATCTACGAATGACAGCCGGAACCAACGGCTTAACGTGCTTTCTGAGGCACGGAGGAGTCTCTGGTGACCATCTGGTCACCCATTCACAGACCAAGCCCGGCAAGCGTAGGTTAACCTGATGGACCGAACCGTGCGGCTGTTATTACTTAGCCACGAGTTCCTCCGCTAAGTCAATCTAGTAAGATCATTCAATTGTTTTTTTTCCACTTCATTTATACGTCATGAGGTGTAATCATCATAATTCGGTATGAGAAGCTGGTTAATATCCAAAGCAGAAAATGAGCCTCGAAACTGTTTGTCAGGGGAAATTGCAGTAATCACCACGCTTGGCTGGCGGAATGGTGATAACAGTTTGTTGTTATTAGCAGACAGAAGAATGCTACCGTCCATTCTCTCGATGTTATCTCATACTACCTTTTAAGACACGTCAGTAGCACAAACAGTAGTGTACATAAGAAGTGCGCAAACATACGATCCTTATTTATTATTAATATCAAACAAAAACAAAATCAGCGCTTGCACGCAACGTTAATACGTCCGTCGGACGGACAGACAGACAGACGGACAGGCAATCAGTCCGGTCTCGTCTGACCCGTCACTAACGTAAACGTATAATTTTTGCTCATATTTTCTGTTTTGGTGTAATTGTAATGCTGATTATTATGGTTGGTTAATTTATGGACAGTAGTTATGTGGATATCATGCTGCCATGGCCGAAATACGGTCTGGAGAACTTTATTGTTAAAAAGTTTTATTGCTGAGTTTTTGTGGTAGGTATGGTGAAAGATTTCTTTCAAGAAGGTGTTTCCACCATTCTTAATTTTGGTGTTTCGGTTTGAGGGGTTTGCTGTGCAGAATTAAGACATGTATTTGACCATATGGATGTATCACCTTAGTGTCCTTAGTTAGGTACAGAAAATTGTCTGTCTTCTTCTGCTTTTCGTGTTTTTTTTCCTGGTGTCAGAGTTTTAAAGCCGCCCATGGGCCTCTGACTTGGCTTGACATGCCGTTTTACCGCTTTACCGTTTTTGAAGCTAGTGATAATTATACAATACGCACATGAATCCGATAAGTCAGAGGTGCGTGCCTTGGGTTATAAACTTTATAATGTATACCTAAATATACAGTGGTTTTATATTTGAGCTACGAAACTGTATGTACAGAAAGACCAGATATTAAGTAGGTAGGTAGCAGTAGTGTCTACTAAGCACCTGACAAAAGGTACTGCATGCTGGTATAAAATCATCTGCAAAATGTGATCGTGACGTCATCTCTCAAGATAGCAAAGCTGCATCAGTCTACACGTTATCACATTAAAACATTTTATAGTTATCAAGCATGTAATGAATAGGTGGTAATGAAATAATCACGTAATATTTTATCAAAATTTATCTTAAGATCGACATGAAGGTACTAGGAACACATAAGGCACTAAAAGGACACAAATTACTCAAGGAGATTACGACATTTCACCTGCATTTTCTACAAACTTTAAGTCTAAAGTAATAAAGACCATTTTTGGTTGATAGTGTGGACGGTTAAGTTTGTTAGCGTAGGAGTCAGACACGATGATCGGTCGACAATTTGATTCTGAATATATCGCCACGGTCAGTTGTAAACAAGTGGTTGTAGGTGGGTACGGGTTCGATTCTCGACCGCGAAAGTTCTGTTTGCCGTGTGGCTGTAATAAAATGTCTAGTGTGTTCCATAATTTTTAGAATGAAAGAAGGGATTTTAGGAAACTTGTCGTTCATTTTGTAGTTTAGAGTTCTTTTAGAGTTTAATCATATTGTATGGTATTATGGAATGAAATATAGCAGTACGAAAATCATGTTGTAGATTTTTTTTGCATATTGTTATTTTTTGTTAAGTTTGTTTTTTTTTGGTGCAAATGAACAAAATCACTAGTAGTAGTAGTACCTAATACAAATGTAATTTATTTATTCCCTACAGATTTTCGGCTAATCGGCACCAATCTCGTGAGAACTGTTAATCCTAAAAGCGCCTCAAATTATAATAATAATCCTAAGATGAATATTACTAATATCAACTCAATTAAACACTTTTGCACTATCCATTAACTCTATTTTTTATTGAATTAAATTCAAAATTCATTACAAAACCGAAAATATAAATATCCTTCAACATGACATAAAATAACCCTCTGCTAGCTACTGTATTATTTAGCAACAATTGATTGATCAATGAGCACGGCATTGTCACACGTCACATGTCAATCAACCAGCTTGATTGAATGAACCAATCGGCGGGTCATTGCCAGGCGACTGTTTTTAGTTATGTTAGTTGTTGTCAACGTTATTTTGATGGATGTAGAATCAATTGATTGGTTGAGTTCTGAGTATTGATTGAGTGCATTTTTTTCAATCGTTTAAAGGACTTTGGACTGTTTTGATTAGGTATTAATAAAAAGGATAAATGTTTTATGTCTCACCAATTTATTGCAAAAGTATTGCAAAACAAGATAAAAAAATACATAATTTATGTGACAAAGAGACTACAATTTTTTAATTAACATAAAAAACTTTGAAATGGGATCGTATGCCCTTGATAAAGACAACCTATTTATTAGATACATTTAATCAAATCCACGAACTCTAACAAAGTTCAACAAGCTTAATCAATAGCACTAAATAAGATAAAACATTTTTTTTTATTACAGAAGAAACTTAACCCTAAACTTGTTACCAGCCAGAACCCCTGAACACTCGAAAACATTGAAAAATAAACTACATTTGAAAATGGAAAACAAAGCAAATTCGCATCACATCAACTGTCAGTCGCCGTTTGAACTAAACTGACTGTTGATCGAACGCTCGCGATGTGCAGTCAGAAACGAAATAGATTTTATTTTAAAACATTATTTACTGATTTTGTCAGTTCAGGTTGAAATATAAATAAATGTGATGCCATTGAATGTCAGGTTGTTGTTATCGTTATGATTTTAAATGTAGAAAAGGTTATGGCATCTGTTTTTATGATTGTTTGTTTTATTGACAGAATTTAATTTTTCTGAGTCTCTAGGAATGTGTTGATTCTCTGCATAGAACTAGTTCAGTCATCGCAAAAAGTTCTTTACTTTTATTTGCAGAAAGCGTGACATCATTGGTGTATGTTGTCTTGTTCAACAAGTTTGATAGATTTCACACCTTCCAAATCATTCTTATTAGGCTTGGTAGAGTAAAGCGTCGTGCAGACCGGCGCGACGCGACAGCACGATACAACTCTAACAAAACAATTTCTATAAAAACTTCACGGTATAACAATAATCGGTGTCGCACCGCGCTGTCACGCCGCGCTAGGGCACACGAAGTTTAACAGATAGCTTCATTTTTGGGTTAGAAGTCTATTTATATTGATCTCGTAGAATCTTTTCTCCTTCACAACTGCTCTTACTGCCTGCATCAAAACGCTTTGCTTTTATAGTCATTCGTCTAAACTATAGCTGGTAGAAACATTTCATCTCCACGAACCACTACTATATTACTTAATTACGCCTAGCTAGCTACATTTTTAGAGGTGGCATAATACTAATTATCTCTATCTTCACTAGGCAGAACCCATTCTCCATCTGTGCCCACCCTGCCACCTCATATTCTTTCATCTGCATATACAATTTCTTGCTTCTTGTTCTTGTGAGTAAAAGCTAACTACATTTTTAGATGTGGCGTTATTATTATGTTTATCTACACCTGGCAGAATCCATTCTCCACCTCAGCCCACCCTGCCACCTCATATTCTATCAACTGCAACAAACAGCTTCAAACGCGTTAGTTATATAAAGTGATGGGTCTGTCCGTAACTGTTGTGACAGGGGAACACTTCCTGATTTGTTGCGCAGGTGGGGCGTTGCACCTAGCAAGGAGTTGTGTAGTGATAGGCGGCGCGGTAGCGGGTTAAGAGTGTAGAAGATTATCTTCTTGAACACAAGATATATTTTCTGATTCTTCATAAAGATGACTTACTTTGAATGTGAATGTCAAAGTTATTAAAAGTTTCACCGAAGAGTGAACAAGCATCTTCTGGGCACTCATCCATCGCTTTTCATTAGGCAAGATCGAGGTCAAGAGCGAACCCATCCCGCAATAAGAAAAAAAAAACGAACTTTTGGCTTGACTCATTTGAATTTGGATCCTAGTGACCAATACAACATTGTGCTCCTGCCTCAAAAACCTCCTTACTTTCTCCAGCCCGAGAGAAACGAAATAATAATGTATTTGTTAGAAGGCAAATTTCATTATCCACAATTTTCGTTCACTTTTGGAGTCAGTAAGTTCACTAGTACTTCTGTCAGGAAACTCGCAACTCATAGATATTTGAATCAAATAAAATTACTATAAACATTTTGGGTTTTTTATCTGTTTGCCTTCACAGGCCGCTATTCTTTTAGCACCTTATCCTCTCCCTCAAACGTCACGGATCTACAGTGTAATCTGACGCGATGTGCGCGCGCGCTGGATTCTGATTAAGGGCGTCGACGCATGCGCGGTGCTAGCGTTCGCAATTATTATTGCAGTTTTGTGTTTATGCTATACTTGTAGCTGTTGTTTTAGAAATAGATATTCTAGTATCATGCAGATTTTGTTTATTTTGTGTCATCTAATGTTAAATGTCGAGGATACCTAAATGAAATCGAACAAAAGAGTGTACACATTCGAAAGAAAAATAACGACCATGCGCGAATACCAAAAAATATTCTTTTGTAAACCAGAAGGAGAATTTTGATTTAAAAAAATGTCCGAATTCAAGTCGCAATCTCATATCTGTGACAATCAATGTCAAAAACTTGTCAAAAATGTAGGGAAATTTATTGTTTTTTTCGTAGATCGAGACTAAAATTAGGATACATATACATCCTAATTTCGTCTCGTCTCTCTTTCCTAATTCGTAACCAAGCGAAGAAACAGAAAAAAAGAGAAGAGAGGCAATACCCTCTTCTTCTTTTTTTCTGTTTCTTTGCTTGGTTATTATTTTAAATGAATTGCGGAATAATCCTAATTATTTATTTCTTTGTTACAGGTAAGCTTCCTTGAACAAAACAAACTAACAAACTTCAAATAAGGGTGTCTATTTAACCCGTAAGTAGTTTTTATTTCTTCAAAGTCTTTGACTAAGGGCTGATTTTTTTATAGTCATTTATATAAATATCTTTTGTAACCACAAAGCCTCCACACATACAAACAGATTTCAGTTTTCGCATATAAATGGGTTCGTCAGGTTACCGACACGTTATCGACTGACGACTTTTAAGCCACACACACTGACGAGATAAACGTAAATCGAATGACCAACACCTGCCGACAATCTGCCTTGGTTCCCTCGTCTAGCTCTTGTAACTAACGCTGTGGTTCGTATATTAAATTGAATACAGTGTGAAATCTGGAAGAAAATTGGAAATTAGGTTCGTCATGAAATGAGAAGAATCTTCAATCAATCAATCTGCCTAGCCTTTTCCCAACTATATTGGGGTCGGCTTCCAGTCTAACCGGATGCAGCTGGATACTAGTATTTTACATGGAGCGATCTGCCTATCTGACCTCCACAATCCAGTAACTGGGTAATACGATAAATGGGAAGAATCTTCAATACAACTCTCAAAGTTAGAATTGGCCTCAAACGTCATGTTTTCATGAAATAGTCATTTAATAGGATAATTTAGTTATTTATTTATTTATATATACTTTATTGTACACCAGATTATACATTACATAAAGAAATAGTAATACACTACAAAATATACAATGGGCGGCCTTATCGCTTACTGCGATCTCTTCCAGGCAACCTTATAATTATACTAGTTACGGTCGCGAATCATATTTTGATCAGAGAATCACACTTTGAAGAATGTATAAGGCTAAATACAGTAGCCCGCACGTAGCCCTTTTATTCTATTGAAATTCCGTACTACGCTAGGCCAAAGTATTACCACTGACGTCCGGTCTGCTGTACAAGTATAAGGTAGTCTTTGCGTAACGTCAGACAATAATAGGCAGAAAGGCAATGTCTATATGACCGTATGTTACAAAAAGTAAATACTTATTGGAATCATGAGGTATATACTTATTGGAATCTTTCTCCTCGAGTAGTTTACCGCTTGTAACTAAAAAAACCGGCGAAGTGTAAGTCGGACGGGCATATGAAGCATTCCGTACCACCGTACAATATTTAGCAAAAACGCCAAAAAAACACCTTTCTTGTATCTTAATAATTATACCCCCTTTAATTTTTAATTTAATTTTAATTATTTTTGTTGTTATAGTGGCAATCAAAATACACAATCTCTGAAAATGTCAACTGTCTAGCTATGACGGTGCATGAGATACAGCCCGCTGACAGACAGATCGACGGACAGACGGACAGCGGAGGCTTAGTAATAGGATTCCGTTTGACCCTAAAAATGTCCCCTTCATTCATACACAAAATCGAATTTAAATAAGAAACAATTCTCAAACCTCACCCCTGTTATCTATCGTCACTTGACCTCGTGCGAGTACAATCTCATCTCGCTTTAAATCGCATCATACATGGCTGTGTTATCTCCGAGATCTGCAACAACTCGGAATGAATCCTGCCCCGAGCAGTCAGCTGATTGATGGCCGCTCGGATGGCTAGGGCTCGTAGCAAGTAGGTCCTGTCGGGTGGATATTGTGGTTATTAAATAGGAATATCTTTGAGATGACAGTAACCCATAACAATACAGACCATATTTTTGTCAGTTTTTTTCTTAATGCTCATGCATTAAGAAAAAAACTGACAAAAATATGGTAATATAGTAATAGATATTTAGGGAATTTTTTAAAAGTGTAATTTTTGTATTTTGGGAATAAACGGCTTTTGTTATTATTATTATAATGTTAAGTTTTATAGCAAGGGCAAAAATTGTGGTCTCGATAATTTTGCGTCACGGGGGATTCTATAAAGGAAGGAACTCTATTTCTTACTTTTAACTAAACTTCAATTCATATACAGCCATAGAAAACTGACAGATGTTTACCCAGATGGTGACTTCAGTAGTACCTAATAATTAATCCAAATTGATTCATTCGGTTCGATACGAAACAGTTAGTTAAAAGTTTTTTTATATGCATTAAAAATATCGTTTACTAAAAAAAAAATCCTAAGTAGGCATACTACTTAGGATTTTTTTTTAGGAAATAGGAATGTTTTAAATAATTGCAAATAATTAAACTTTAATTTATTAAAATGGCAACCCTGCGCAACCTGCGCACACGCTTCAGTGCAAATTATAAAATGCACGTTACGAACAAAGCCGATCTTTATCGAGAGCCGAATGATAGAGTATTCCGTTTGGCGGCGACTATGTAGCGCATTTTTGTCGTATTTTCACGCTTCTTAATTTGTGGGACATGGCAGGACTCATATAGAAGAATGGAGCTATTTTTTAACGTAGACTTTTAACATTTTGACTCAAAGAAATATGAAAGAAAAAATAACTATAATTTATTTACGACCATTTATCTCTATTCTAAGTTCATATAATATAAAGCAGACTAGTGATATAATATTCGATACTGTTTCTATTTTAAACAATACAGCCAAGTACTATACATAATATAAAATCATAACACAATGTTTTTTCATAGGTTAGTACAGCACTTAATATAAAAAAGCAGAAATCAGTCAGCGAGTCAACCCGTCGCCTGCGCATCAATCAAGCGATAAAGCAATTTAATTGATTGCGTCACTCAATCAATTACTGTCGTTCCAAATTCAAAACAGGAAGCTGGTAATTTTTTGAGTTGCCAACTGATTGGTTTTTTTTTCTGTTATTACCGGTGTTGCAATAGTTTTTTTGGTAGAAATTCTATTATTAACGTTACGCTTTCGTCTGAAGATGTGGTGAGGCGTTGATTTTATAAAATGATTGAGATTGTAAAAGAATATCAATTTTATCTAGTCTGTCAATGGCCTTTTGATTTGGACTTAATGAATCAATTTTATAGCAAACTATCCCAAAAAGCATTCTAAACACATCTGAAACACACACATTACCTTCCAAGTAACCAACAACAGAATTAAAAGACACCCCAACACAAACAATGACATCAGCTCGTGTCCCGCCCTCGCCAATCAGCTCCATGTTGTCTTGAAGTTCCGTTCTTCTCGTCAGACGTCGACGACGTTTCTTCGTTTCACGTTCCCGTCAATGACTTCTTTTTGCGTCGTCTCCACCGGTCGATAAGGACGTCAAATAACGTACAAAGGACCAGCCAGGAGGGTATTTTGGAATTGTTTGTTTTAAATGTTATTTTTTGTATGATTGATGTAAAGTGGGATGTGCGTGGGTTTTTGGTCCTTCAGTACGTTTGACAGTTTTGTCACGTACAGGGTTTGATTAGTGTCAAGATATGATAGTATTGGCAACGTCGTGGGAAGATTTTTTTTTACTGTCATATCAATAGATTTTTTTTAACAGTATTTATTACTTTATTTTTGCGCGTGCGTTTTGTGTTATGTTTTTAAAATTAAAAGGAGCCTAAGTGTCCATATGTTTACATTTATGTTTAAATTCTTTTAACGTTTCGACCATAGACAATATAAAACACTGACATTTACATAAACACTTCAAATCGGACAGATAAGCTTCTACACCAATCATATTTAATGTACTCAAATCGGTTTTGCCGATGAATTGGCTGTAAGTATGTAGGTACACATCGTACGCACTTAAAGCCAATTCATCGGCAAAAGCGATTATAGCCAATTTCGGTATTGTGTAGGAAGTATTACACATTTCTGTTTTCTAGAAGTAATTAACTCAACATTGGAGCCCTAATTTAGGACTCATATTAAAATTTAATCTTCCAGATGTCGGTCAATTTCGTGTCAAAATTCTCGAACAAAACGTGACTCCAAATTAAGACTCCATTTATATTATAAATTTTTCTTGTTCCAAAAATAAAATCCAAAGCACGATTGCACTTCTGTAATCGCTTAGAACTATGTATAAAACTTAACAAGACAGTCCCAAACTCTAAAAGCCAACTCAAAATTCAGCTCCAAAAAACTGCATAAGTACTCACTCCCAAACTCTCCCCTCTTTATAGTAGTTTTAGAACATTTATACTGCAACATAAACCCGGCACGATATGCAAATGACTGCAGTTCTTTAGAGTCGGTTCATCGTTATTGCTCCCGAGGCACCTTGGGCTCACCTATGTCTGCCGTGTGTCTTGGCCTTTATCTCGGCTTAGTCGTTAACGCCAGAATCGGGCTTCAGGTGGAATTATTGGAGGTTAGATTGAGATCGTTTGAATGGATATGTCTGGATTTGCAGTTTGAGATGTGCTTGGTGTATTTTTGTGACTTCAGGTAATATTTGGAAGTTCAGGAAAGAATACAATTACTACTTTTATTAAATTATCATATCGTTTAAAATTAGTTACGTGACATCTTATTTGGTAATTTATTTCTTCTCGTATAACTCTTCTATTGTTATCGTAATAATATTTTTGTAATTTTTGCCTTGCCATTTATCGTTGAAGTGTTCTCAACTTCATCAAAACTCAAGGTCTACTTCCGGCGTCTATCAATAAAACTAACTTATAGAATAACTAGAACCAACATTATAACATTCGTCAATCAAACAGCCATAACCCTAAAACGCCGGCCATCAATCGGAATTAATTACGAAAAAATTCCGAAACGAAGCACAATGATTATCAATCCGGAATGATTGACTGAGTGCCCGCACAGGTGCCGTAGTGATGAATAATATTATAATTGCGACGGGATACGTCTTAATATCAATAAAGCAGGTACGGCAACTAATGCCCGTTGAATAAACATCAATCAATCAATGCGCTTGATGTGGACGAGAAGCAAAAAGTGGAGCGCTGATGGAATAGTGTGGATCGGGGTTTATTTTAGAAATATTATTGATATATTTGAGTTGTTAGAAAAATATGGCTGTTGATTTAAGGTTTAATATGAAATAAAGTATAGCTGAAATAAGAATGTTGTATGTATGACTGTTCCACAGTCGAAACAATTATAGATTTATCTCGCCAAGTTGGTCCGCGGAATTAAGGAATTTTGATATGTTGAATACTGTTTTGCGTTCATAAGAAGTAGGTAGTTCTTTCTATGCCTCGTATAATAATCTCACGACTCGAGATCAGTTATTCGACGTTTATGTGTCTCTTTAGCAGAAGGTTTAAGCTTACCCAATTCATAGTAAACAATTTGTATTAGTAGTCCCACTGTTTACAAATTAATACTGAAAATTATTGATCAAAATATAATATGAATAAAACTTTAATAAAGGCATATCCACAACCCTCTATCAAGTAAAGCAAGGCAAAAAAGAACCAGTGTTTGTTCGACAATGAGCCGTTGAAACGTAAGGCTGCGCGCGCACGACCACTGTGTGTGTCCGCATGTTTGTCTGTTTGCTTTGTTGCTTGCGTGTTTGTTTTCTAGTGAAATGGCCGTCAGGTGCGTGTTTAGAGATTTCGGTTTTTGGAAATGGATAGTTGAGCTTGTTGGAAAAAGGTTGCTTAGTCAATGTTGTGGTTGAGGTTGTGTTGTTTTAAATGGAACCTGAGCTTTATTGTTTGAGCTCCAAGAGACTGGCTTGTGGTCTTTATGTACGCCAAGAACAGGCAATGTTCAAGTTTAAAAAGAGGCTGCCTTACGAATTGTCCGCCCTAGAAATTTCTGCATACATTTATCTGTTTGATGTATCTATTCATCCGCTTGATGTATCTATCCTGCCCTACTGGCAGGACAGATGTTTCTGTTACCAGTGATGTCAGTCAAGGATCTAACATTATGATATGCACTTCAACTACTGGATCTACTCAATCTTTTCTTTTGCCAAAAAAAATCATCTATCATAAAGTGTAGCCTTCACGTATAGGCGCAGATAGGCGCGACGCGACTTTAGGAGAACAATTCTTATGAAAACTTCATGGAAGTTGATCTACAAGAATCGTGTCACGGCATCACGTCGCGCCTGTCTGCGAGAGCCTTATTGTGATCATGTACACATAACTGTTACTATAAAGCAAAGTACCAATCAATAGTTTTAAGTCAAAATAAAACGAATTGTACAACGTCTTGGTCAAGAACTTGTCTAAAACGTCACAAATCTGGAATAGACTTCTAGAATACATTTCTAGATTATGTCTAAAGCAGCCAGACGTTTGGACTAGAATCAGAATGATATCCTATATTTTGTTAGCACTTTGTTATTATGCAGACTGACAGATCCTTTGCTTTGTATTTGGATTGACATCTCGATAAATGCTTTTACATAATAATTTGAAGCTTTAGTTTGAACTGTTGAATTATTTTCGGGATTATTAATAATTTTAGCTTTTAACTTTTCATTTCTAACCTGCAACTGCTCCTTTTATAACTATCCTTACTTTTTCTTGATAGTATTCATACAATGATCAACTCGGCTACGGTAATGGACTTAGTAAGGTTCGCGATGCCTCCGTTAACTATTGTGATTTTGACAAAAGACAATGAATCGTGTTGTTGGATTGTTGATTACCTGGGACAAGATCAGTAGTAGCTGGCTGATACCAACCTTAAGAAGCTGTTATTAGGGGTCATTATACTGCATCTCAAGTCATAACACTCAACTGCCCACTAATAGTGAGATAAAGCTAAATATGTTGCTTATTGCAGCCTGTTTAGCAAATTCATTTATATTTTGTTAACACGAAACAACTAAATGGTAATAATATTTTTCATTTATTATAATTCGTTCATATTACAAAGAAAACAGACAGTGCATACAAATAAACACACACTTATGCCATAGATATTCTTTTACCCATAAACACAGACGTAAAAAAATCAATCAATAAAAAATAACAGACGTTGTCTACTTAAAAGCAAAACGAGCTACTAATGAACACTGTTCGAAATATATTTACAATTTAACAAACTGCACTTGTATACTCCCTTATAATACCGAACATAGAGTAGAAATTCGCGTAAATACCCGGTAAAAGGAAAGACGTAACGTCAATAAAGATTAAGCGGATTCTCAGAGTCGAGTTACGCGTTTCGACGGATGGACGGACTGACGGACCGACTGACGGCCCGACGGACAAAAATCCGTCCGTTGACGTGTGATTGACAGTGAGACGGTGGCTCCATCTGTCCCGGTGTAAAAAGACATTTGACGTTGAAGGGTTAATCTGTCCCGGCTCTTAGTCCGTGTTTTATTTTTAGCGATGTTTTATAAGATATTAAAAGAAGCTTTATGTTTTTAAAAGTCATATTAAATAAGATGCAAAACATAAGACCAAAGGACCGCTGTTTAAATGACTTTATACGGTTTTAAATAAGTGTATCAATGTGTCTTTAGATCTGGTTCAAGGAATCAAACGTATACGTACGTAAACGTACATAACGTAACGATTAAACCACCTACCTAGGTAAGTGTTTAAAGGATAATCAATAACTATTCCTTAAATACTTCCTCTTTGCGTAGATATTAATGGGCTGTACCAAGCTCGACAGACTCTTCCACATCTTTCAATAACCGTTGTGTGAACTATAAAATGTGCTGACTGGATAGGTATGCAATTTGCAACAGAAATAAGTATAGTGGACATTGCCAGACCTACTCGTAAATATCTCTACTTTTAAGGACCAGAGGGTTTAAAGAGGGCCTAAACAAGTGGCAAGCGCTTTCATATTCATACAAGTTTCAACAGCATGGATATTTTTTCGTACCTTATGTCTAATCATAATATGACGCCTGTATTCCCCAAAGAGTTAGGCAGAGGTGTACCTATAACACCCCCACATTTCGCCAGTTATGTTTAAGTCCCATGTAATACGGGGCGAGTCTATTGCCATCTACCGGGCACAAATCCAGACTCCGGGCTGCTACTGAGCAATTCTAGATGGGAAAACCCAATAACACTTTGCCCGACCCGGGAATCGAACCCAGGACCTCATGCTCGATCGTGCGGTCCATGGGATCGTGCGGTCCATGGCCCTTTACGGGGCACCGGTGTGGGCGCGTTCATTGAGGCTGCGACCAGCCCAGCGGTTGAACGCGTCCCAAAGGGTCATGGCCATCAGGCTGGTACGAAGATACCGCACGGTCTCCCATGAGGCGGCGAGCCTCCTTGCCGGACTACCGCCATGGGTTCTGGAGGCAAAAGTCCTCGCGCACATGTGGGAGTTGCGCGAGGAGGCGAAACACAGCGGACAGAGCTCCGGCGGGATCTCATGGCGGCATGGAGAGTGCGATTGTCGCAACCCAGCGCTGGGCACGCCACAATTGTGGCGATAAGTCCCCTCTTTGAGGAGTGGCTAGAGAGGCGCCACGGCGTCCTCACCTTCCGCCTGACACAGGTCCTCACCGGACATGGTTGTTTCGGGAGGTTCCTGTTCAGGATAAAGCGGGAGGAAACGCCCGGGTGTCACCACTGTGTGGATCGCCCGGAGGACACGGTGGAGCATACGGTGGAGGTCTGCCCAGCTTGGGCGGAGCACCGCCGTGTCCTCACGGAGGCGATCGGCGGCGGCGATCTCTCGCGTCCGGCCCTGGTTCAGGCCATGGTCCGGAGCGAGAGTGCATGGGAGGCCGTCACCTAAGGGCGAAGGAGGAGGCGGAGCGCGCGAGGGAGAGGCAAAATGCGCGCCCTCGCGCCCCTCGTTGCCGCAGGAGACGCCCCGGGCGTCGGGAGTCGCGAGCCGACTTCCGGCCACCGTAGGCGCGGGCTTGCGGACGGTGAGCAATGGGTAGCTCGCCGTCCGATAGGGACCAGGCCCGGGTCGACGGCGCGTTGTGTTCCACGCGCGCCTCAAAGAGATGTCAGCACCAACTGACGGGGTCCGGAAGGGCCAATGCCTGCCGGGGTTGCGGGTTTGTCTGAAAGGGATATCGCGACCTCGGCACACAGGCAACGGAAGGAACACGGGTGGGTTTTAGTCAGTAAAAGTCTGACACGCCCTCCCGCTCCACCCAGAGCGGGAGAAGTTATTTGATAATTTCCCATCGTCAAAAAAAAAAAAAAAAAAAGACCTCATGCTCAGCAGTAGCGCTTGCGACCACTAGACCAACAGTGCAGTTAACTAAGCTTATATACAGGGTGTCAGGGACATCGACGCGAAACTTGATACCAAAAAAATCTTCTGTTCCATAGAAAAGTGCAATACCTACCTACGCGGTCAAAATGTATGGAACAGCTAATGTTTTTTTTAATAACCGACGAGAATCTTCAACGCAGGTGGGTTCAGAATTATGTACTGAATCCATGGTATCAGTTTTCGCGTCGATGTTCCCTGCCAGCGTGTATATATATGTATATTTTATGTCAGTCTCATACATTTTTGACTTTTCTATCATCATTATTGCTGATAGAATATCTCAGTGTCTACGCCATCACTGGCTAGTGTAAGAGCACTACAAAAATTATTCTATTTTCTCCAAAAATAAAATATCTCGGAGACTTGTTGAAACGCCGTTTATCAAAAATGACACATCAATGATTGATTAGAGGACAGACTAAATATATTTTCTTTGGCTTCAAATATTATCATTAAATCTGTCCGTCCGTCACTCATCGGCCGTCATTCTGATGTTTTCTTTTGGCAACTGCAAGAGAAATTGTAATTTTTTAATACTAGTTTTGTACGAAGGCTTTTCTTGGTACTTTTGCAAAACTGTTAAAAATTACTGTTTTTTTTAATGTCTAATAATAACATCTCAGAATGATACAATTGCTTACGATCGTCACATAGTAGGTACGATAACCAAGTAACAGGTTTCGGAAATTCGGACTGACTTTCAGTCTTGGCGGAGAGCAAGACAGGCCTGTCTTGCTCGGATATAAAATAATACAACTCAAATCTTCCAGCCGGCAGAAGCTCTCCTTGCTACTGATTTGTAGTAATATAATGCCCATTTATTAAACATCCGTAATGGCTACTTGGTACCCCAAACACTAATTAGTATGACGTGCCTCAGTGAAACACATTTCTGAACAAACTGGCCCACGACTGTTGTTAATAGCCTTTTAGCAACATGAAGCTGCGAAGTGGACTAACTCAACGTCAATCATCCACGGTGATTGACACTTACATTCCTTCTTACCTCACATTTTTAAAATATGCGTAATTACGGCAAAGCTCACACTTTGTCACTCTTCGCGTAGAAAGGAACGCAACTTGGCAATTATATCGTTCGTACGTCAACGGGACGCGCGCGTGTGGTCTTCCGAGAAACGGAACGTGGCCGGAGGATGCGCCTGAGTGCATTTTTGTTAGTAGTGAGACTTTTAATGGAGACGTGGATACTTGGCACTGAACTGTTTTGTTAACATTGCATAAAGTGAGATAATTTGTTGGCAGCTTGACGGAAACAGGCTCATCTTTCTTTCATTTCATGCGGTAAGTAAACCGTGCGGATCATCATCTGATTACAAGTCACCGACATTACGAAAAGACGCGACAATAATATTACGAGCGAGCTCTACCCGAATATAACCGACGTATCGGCATCCCATCAAAACGAATCGATCGCATCAATAATAATCCCAAGAAAAAAATGAGTGGGCGCCCCTCAGATACAGATCAAATTAACGGTCAACCGAACACAAAGCCCGGCCAATCAGCAGGGCGATTCTTTCTCAAACGCTTCACGTATTTACGTCACATTTCTTCGATTCTGCGGCACGTTCGCGACGTAATAAGCGGACGGGGGAGTCCGCTCGTCGCGTCCGTCACCGTGGGGTGGTCCCGGACTCCCGGACTCCCGATTCCCGGTCCCGGAGAAGGGGGTCCACCGGGTGGCGTCCGGCGGAGTTAATGAAGTTTTCTCAGCGATTCCCACAGGTCGTCACATGCGGCCAGAGTTTGCTCGGCACATATTGTACACGTCTCGCTATCGTCAGATATTGCCCGGGTGAAAATGTTTTAATAAGCGCATCCCAGGACGCGGCCGGCCGTTATGCCCGGACCCGTTTGCCCGGCCCGTCTTATTAATGTCTATTGTTTGCGAGTTTCGCGTTATTGCGTGTGTATTGATGGTACAGCCTTGGAGTTTTTATGTTCTTAGTTAGATGTGTTGCTGGTTTAATCCGGGCGGAGGCAAACAGTGTTATATCCAAGGAAGTTTACACAGACAACGTAAACATGTTGTGCAATATTGAAATCAGTTTTCACATATTAAAGAGTTTTCCACCTGTAAATATCACCTGTATTTTCAATTAGTCCAGAATCCAAAAAAAAACAACTTTAATTACACTTTTATTAATTGGGATTCATTCTTTAGTTTGAATAATACCTAATTGGTACCTAATTTAACAAATCCATTTGAAAAGTCCTCAGAATAAAAGGTCTTGGGCACAAAATATTGCTTTTCGGTCACTCACAAAACACTACAGGACACGTCAAAACGATCAACTTTTCAGTTCAAATTATTTCAGCCCTTATTCCATCCATCCGGGTTGTTGACACAAAATGGAGTAGGTTAACGTATCGCGCGTTTGACCTTGACCCCACTAATCGCTGGCCGTAAATCTCAATACCGGCCACATCATGTGCGATGCTGCGAATTGTTTCCGAGGTTATTATGGGACAGACGGATGAATAGGTGAAGTGACTCTTTGTAAAGACATTTAAAATAAGAGCTTACTAGGAAAATATAGCTTTGACAGAAGAACAAAAAATTATAAGAACCAAATCTTTAAAAAATCTACATAATGTTAAAGGCTCGTGCAGATCAGCGCGACGCGACCCGAACAATACAATTTCTAAGAAAACTTCACGGTATAACAATAACCGGTGTCGCGTCGCGCTGCCGCGTCGCGCTTGACTGAACGAAGCTTAAATCATAAAATATATGAACCAGCAGTCAGTAATCATTTCCTACTTTATAGAACTGCACTTACAATTTTTTTTTTGTACTCAACTAAGTAGAGTAGCTTGGCGCTTTAATAATAGTCCAAAAGTGGAAATTAAAAACTCTGGACGAGGTGTTAAGATACAGAATATCCCCCATAAACTTAGATGTCACCAAAAACTCGTACTTGACGCATTCTTGATCCGCATCAAATCGAACTACTTCGAATATTTTCCCGTTATTCCTGATTCTATGTTTGGCATCATGTAGCACATAACGATTTTTAATCAACAGCACCAAACAATTGTCTTCCAGCTATTTATTATAAATTGCATCCATCCCAACTTGTGAACGTCCACCACAACTTAGTGAGGTTGCTCCTGTCCAAAGAGATTTTACGTTACCATTTGGTTTTGCACCTGCACTTTTGTCCTATGTATATTTTCGATGGCTTTGTTCAGCATTCACTTCTAAAACAATTCAATTTAGTCAGAAATAAGCAAAACTTAAGTTTTATTACACCTACATGACATACAACATTACCTCTCTTTAAACATGTTCATTTATTTAAGCTCCTACATTTAATTAACAATTGTTTATTTTCCCAATTCTCTAAAACTAGTTTTTACATTGAAAGTGGAAAATATTCTCAGCCCGCGTTTTCGAATATCAAGATCAACAGAATCAATCTTATCCCTGACAACGATTCTTTACAGAAAACTGTAGCACACGTCCACAAGTCACAAGAAGAACCAAAAATCTAATTAAAAATAAAGCCCCACACCCCGTAATCAAACACGCGATTACCGCTCACACCGAAACGCCACGCATGACGGTAGGTAACCCCTCTACTACATAAAGCACTCAATAAGGCACCACGGGAGTGCATTAATGACATTTTTCACATGTTTCTAGCTCCGATCACAGGTCAAGTTGTGGGGGCCACCCTTAAGGTGGGGGTGTCAGGGGGAGTTGGGGGGTGTTTCTAGAAGGCGCAGACGTCTCCCGTCAATCAGTTCGGTTCGACGTGACTGGAATGCTATAGGAAAGTTCGCAGACCGTTAAGGCGGTTTTTTTTTATGATCGGCGATTATTTGGCGCGCTGCGGCGGTAATCTCGCCGATGTGTTCGATGCTTTATGTCCTGTTTGTATTGGGTGTGTGTTATGGGTGCGAATGGTGAATTGGTAGCTGGAAATATTTCCGTGGAAGCCTAAATGGGTTGGTTATTTTATACTTAGTATTTATTTTAAGTCCATTCCTGTTTGTTGCCTCCTCGTCTTCTCATTCAGTCCATAGAACTTTCAATTTCGAACAATGATGACGCTTATGTTAATTGTGAGAGGTCATAATAAAACTACATAACATTAAAGGTTTGATTGGAGGTGGCCTGAAAACTACCCAACCCAGGCTTATTTCTGTTAATCGCAGGCCGATTCCCGGCCACCGTAGGCGCGGGTTTGCGGACGGTGAGCAATGGGTAGCTCGCCGTCCGATAAGGACCAGGCTCGGGTCGACGGCGCGTTGTGTTCCATGCGCGCCTCAAAGAGATGTCAGCACAACTGACGGGGTCCGCTAGGACCGATGCCTGCCGGGTCGCGGGAAAGTCCGAAAGGGATACCGTGGCCCCTGGCAATGTACAGGCAACTGAAGGAACGCAGGTGGGTTTTTAGCCAGTAAGAGTCTGACACGCCCTCCCGTTCCGCCCAGAGCGGGAGAAGATATTTGATAATTTCCCTCACTTAAAAAAAAAGGCTTATTTCTGCTCCTTCTTAAAAGAGAAATCGATCAATCAATACTCTTTAGTTGTAATCATAGGTTACAACAGTGTGCAAGATTTTAACTCAACCAGATACCGTTTTATATCAGAACTAGTTTTTCCAAAGTTTATTAAACCGACGAGGATATCTCGGCTTACTTTAACAATAAACACAGTTTAGGCTTTAAACTCCACAGTTAAACTTAAGTAAGCGGAAAAATTCTTACGAACTTATCTTTAAGTACACGTCTGACTTAATATTAGATTTTCTTTGCGAAGTGTATTTTTTATTTCAAGTTTTTTTTTAACTTAAGTAATGTTTTTTGTTTTTGTGAATTAAGGTTCCTTTTCATATGTAAGAATAGTTTGTATTGTATTGACCTTACATTGTGGTTTTAGTTTGAGCCAAGGGAAGATTGTCCGTTTATTTTCTTGGTTTTACAATTTTACGATCTACATTGTTTAAAAGATAAGTAGAATTTGTCATGATTTTGACCTGGCAAATAATTATTTCGAAAAAAAAAGACGACATTCGGTCTTCCTGTTTGTTCTCTCTTCTCTTGGTATTGTAAGATTTTTTCTTAGATTTTCTTTTATGAGATTATCATTATGAAAATATGTTTTTCCGTTTGATCCAACAATAATTTCCTGAAGTTGGAGCGTCAACCGCGACGTGTCTACACGACAATCGTCGACACATCGGCGACAGCTTGTCACGCGTCACAGCGACACCGCGGCGACAAACGCGTCCACTCACCAGTCACCGGACCCCACTAATAACAATATTTTGATGGATGTCTAATACCTACCGAGTTTTTTATAAATCAGATTCAATAACAAGTGGACTTCGAACTACCTAAAATTATGGAAAACTTCGTACAAAAAAAAAGTTGGTAAAACCGTAATGATTTAGAAATTTGTTATCGTATCTAAAATAGTTTGGGGAAAATAAATGAACACTTAATTGATTGCGGATTATTGATGATAATGTTCTATACAGGTCGATAATTATTGCCGATGTCGATTACGATTGTTAGCATATTTTGAGAACCTAAGCTGTGATAGTAACAAACAGTATTTAAAAAAACAGGTACAAAAGTTTTTAAACGGAAAGTTTTAAAACTAACACTGCAAGTTGCAACGAAAAATGCCGAAAACAAACCGCCATTCGTTCATTCCTTTTTTAAATTCCGCTTACGAACGAATAAAACCGACGTAAGGTGATCGGTGATCACTCGAAACCGACGTCGCAGTGAATGAACGAACGGATGAATGAATGAGTGAGTGAGTGAGTGGAGGGCCGGGGACACCAGTTGATCAACCATGATGCGCTCGTGTCCGTCAAAGTCATTCAGAGTGAAATGGGGAGGAGAGAGTTCGAGCAATGGTGGGAAATATGCACCTAATATTGCTTTGATTAATTTTACAGTTAATGATTTTTTTTGTGTTAAAAGAAAAATAACTTATGTTGCACTTTGATTGTCAAAGTTGTCGGAAACTTCAGCACGTGAACACTTTATCAGGCTGGAAAATATTTTGAGCACCATAATGTTGTACCAAAATATTCCTAACTATCGACACATCGTCGTAACAATAAAACAAAAATAAAATTAGTGTGTGAGCATTATCAAATAAATAACACTTAAATATGCAATATGTATGTCGTTTGAGACTTATAAATTTGACTAGTAGCTATTTAGTGGCATTTACTGCCGGTGCTAGAACATGTGTCTCATGTGTTATTGTTATATTTTATTAACAGTCGACGATCAAATTTATGTCGATCATAAACGAAATTTACAGAACATCACGTGCGTTTTGCGATTGCAGTGTCATTTGTAACGGGTTTATAAAGCGTAATTACGTCAACCATCTGTCAATTCTGTTATATTTATAGTTTGTAATAGTTATACACATATACCTATTACAAAATATAAATATGACATATTTATAATTACTTAAATATATTTTTTAGTCCTCAATTTTTGTAATTGCACCTACCACTGTTTGTCTCTGCATCATCCAAAGATTGACTGGTAGGAAATGCCTATGGCATTAAGTCCGCCTCTGTACATATCTGTGCTTGAATTATTAAATAAATAATAAATAAATGCCCGCCCATTATGTCACAACTGACAAAACTAGTGTTGCGCCAAAGATCGATAAAAACCCGGAAGATATTCCCACAAACTTGCAATATAACAGTGATATGTGACGATTTTTATTGAGCGATTTCTGAATTTTATTTACGTACAGTCGCTCGCAACACGGACTATCGAGCGCACATTAAAATACGTAGCGAATAGTGGTTGTGTAAATCAAAAGGCCATAAAACGCCACAACTCGGCCGGAGCCGACTCCACGCTTGCGTAGCGCTTGATTTATACGCTCGCCGTTTGCCGGTGCGAAAACCTACCTAGTGACGTCACGGCTTTTGTTTTTGTTTTTTTTTTGTACAGACTTTTTTATTGATGGCGTTCAGATAAAAAGTGGCGTTGATAGGGTTACCGTGTTGGGTACTAGGCTTTAAAGAAGCGTGTGAAGCCTGCTGATTGTAATCGTGGATGTGTGGACCAGACAGTATTATTAGTCTAAAAACCTTTGAATTAATATAGACCAGCTGAAGGTAAGCAATTGAACCTAGTTAAAGAAAAATAGTTCTTCAAACATTGTACTACTGTAAGCTCAAACATTATGCAAATGACAGTGCTACGTTTTGATGCGAACCTACAATAATTTAAAACATTAATTCTTAATGGACACCATCCAAATTAAAGTCAAAACCCACGATGTGACTCTCACTGTAGGCATTAACAACCTCGAAGTGAGGTCATTCCTTATTTGACACCACACTAAAAGCCCAAAAAATCTTAACCCACTATCGCCACCTCGAAAAAAACACAACACTTAAAACCGAAAACACGACTACCCTTCGCGCTAACCCTGCACCGCCGAACGTCCGAACTAACCGTGGCATCACAATTTGTGAATGATTTTACGTTCGGTGTCCCGAGCTGGGCCGTCCTGGCCATTTCATAGCCATTTGTCAGCCGGGCGAAAAAGATGCATGTAGGACCCAATGACTTTTTTTTTCTCTTTTTAGGCTTTTACGCGGATCCATCGACACGTGAAAGTGTGTTAGCGTTGGTAGGGTTTATAAATCTAGTGCGTTGTTCGTGGAAGTTTATAGGTTTTAATTTTTGCGGTTTAAAGTGTGTGACGTGTGACTATGGATAACATTTCGAGTGGATTGAGCTGTTATATTGAGTTTGGTATAGTGGAACAAGTAGCGGAAGGTGCTTCTGTTTCAAAAGTCAACAACACTACGACCTACGAGACTTGTACTCTGTCTGTCACATCTTTTTGTTTCTATTATTACATAATTCCGGTATTGTTCGTTACTTACATCTCTATCTATCGCCCTAAAAGTTGACGTACCCAAGATACGCTTTGCTCTTAAAATTTAATAAGTGTCACTTACAGCAGATTTACTGCTGCATTTGATTGGTGACAAAGTCTCAGTTTGCATAAGGCCTCCTCTACACCGTGCCACTCGCCAAACCCAGCGCCACACACCCCGCGACTTAGCTTATTGTGACAACAGTTGCCGGCCACACGTGCACTGACGTTATAAAACGCGTGATTGAAGCGAGCCCGCAAAAATGTCGGCCAACGGACCGACCGACGGGCGCCAAACCGCGACCGCCCAATTTATATTTCACTATTATCCACGAGAACCGAGCCGATTTACGATTTCATTATACCAGGCCCCGGCAACTCGGTAACTCGTTGATTTAAAATGCACACGATTTTTGTGCGAAAATATGTGTCGGACGTCGTTTGGCTTCGATTTATTTGGTCGTCAATAAGGTAAAGTTGTCTAGGGTGAGGAGACTGTTGATGTTGCGTGTTGAAAAATATTCCTTTTGGCGCCATGGTATAGGGCATTCTAACCAGCCCAATTCTGTGAAAGTTATGAGTCAAGTTAAATGAATATAGACTATATACTGAGACTTTTAGAAAAAAACATCTGATCTGTAATCTCCTTGTTAAAATGTTACTTACTATTAAAGCTATAAATAAACGAACTTTATACCATAAAAAACTGAACAAAAGAAAACACCTGCTAAATCTTACAGCTATCACACGTCGTGGTCCTATGAATTTAAAATGTAACTACCATTTGTCTTGTCGTTTGAAATATTACCAACCTAACACTTCCTTCAGTAAAGAAGGCGTTGAAAACGAGCCTGCCAGTCGCCTGTCTCTGGTTGTCACTTTAAATATTTCATTGCCATCGATTTACGTTGACAACGTGTCATTTAAGTGTGGAAGCCTTGTATTTGAGTGCGTTCTAAGGCTTGACCGTAGTATCGTTACATCATGAATCACATCTTTTCTTTGAAAAATTGCTTTATTATTTTCATTTTAGCGAACGAATTTATGCCATAATTCTTCTTTCATATAGTTTCAATCTTCTATTTTGAAATTCTAGTTACTATAACAGTTTTATAATCTTCAGCATTGCTTATTTCATGTTCGCGTATATTAAAGAACATGCGCATAATTACTTGCATCAACATCCCACAACAAGACAAAACACTGCCCCAATCCAGCAGTTTTAATTCCCCAACACAAAGGGTAGGACTACACTCTATGCAATGGAAATAATAAAAAATAATTTATCCAGACGCCTCTCCACGCTACATAAATAATCATTACGAAACGCATTCAGACACAATTACATACTTGGGGATGGCTCGTTAAAAATCATATTCTAAGGGCGGCTACAGACGGGGCGACCGACTCCCTGCTTGCTGGTAATGTGTTAAAAGCATTAGTGGTGAGACTTAGAATATATCGTTTTTTGGAATTGGCTTGGCTGTTTAAAATTATTGGGTTTAAGAGTATATTTTTTCTTTTGTGACAGCATGAAAATAGCCCGTAGGTATAATAGAAAAGGTTTTCCTGTCAGTTAGGTTGACGGCAGGGCTCACTGCTCAGGGTGCGCCGGACGTATTTAGGCATCTTTCATTTCGTCTCGTAGATGCTTTAAGAAAAACACAGCTTTTTCCACTACTGGGGCACAGGTGAGAGAGAGTGAGGCGTAATCCACCCGCGTGCCCAGCACGGGTTGGTAGATGTCACACATGTCTTCGAATGTTTGGTTCTTTTTCACACCGGTTTCCTCACGATGATTTTTTTCATCGAAGTAAAGCGCCTGTTTGGATTTTAACCTACGACCTACAACTCGTAAGACGCAACCATTACCACTGCTCTTTTGCTGCTGCTTAATGGATTACCGAACAAAAACATTCCATCTAAAGGACTCATTTAGAAACTTCATCAGCATAGTGCACTGTTTATCCCACTCTCACAATAACTCAGACAACATAACATTTTCGCAGCACCACAAACTATAAAACACTTCAAGTCCCGACCACTTTTACTTTACACTCGCACATAAAAAGTCGCCACCGAAAGTCGCTTAGCGTACAAACGGCTGCGAGGTGAGGCCACCCCCCGTTCCCAGTTAACACGGTTAATAATAGGCTCCTTACCCTCCCGCGCCTTATCTGCAGTATTAAACCATAAAACATTATAATTTACAACGCTATGTCGCTGGGCTATGACGTTCCGCAGGCTCTCAAAGTTTACGCGTTTTTACTGAGAGTGGGAGAAGGGTTGTGTTGAATATGAGTGAAGCATTGCAGTATTTTTTTTTAAATTTTGTTTTCGTTTTCTTGTATTATTTGATGGATTGGGGGTGATTGTTGATAGTCAAATATTTTTTCATAATTTCTATCACATTTTGTAGATACTGGGTCTTTAGGGATTGTTCATGATTCCTAATTATTTTCCAGTGTAAGGCAGTCGTGTAAAAAGATTTATTTTTTAATCTTAACTTGCAGTTACTTACAAGATGGGCATTTCATCAATCTTTTCGCTTTTGTTTTCCTTGCGTCGTGTCGATTTTCTCGAGCTTTCATAACTGCGAAAAAACTCAAGCTAATATTTCAGCATCATCCATTCCAAGACAAAATTACAACAAAAACAAACATAGGCAAAAATCCTCAATCCTATTTACAAACAAAATATCCTCATTCAAAAACTCTTTATCATAAATTCCGTTACCCAACCCATATTTTAGTCCCCCACCCTAAACTTTGGGAGCCGTACTGATACTTAAAAATAACGAGATGCCAGCAAATATTGTAATAACCCCTCTGTCCCGTATTTAGTTCAAAACCATTGTTTTAATAATCTTTCTTTGCTGATTCCGCTGTATGTGTTTGCGACCTCGTCAATATAGTCGCCCCCTGTTTACATTCCATCGATATATTATTGCAAATTTCACTTTCCCATCCCTAAATATGTTATGTGTGTAATAGAGTGTGTGTTAATGGGTGTTTGTGTGTGTTTAGGCATTACGTGTGTGTTCTACGTTATTATCAAAATGTCGGCGTTTTGTTTTTCAGAACCTGTTATTGTTATTGGTGTTTTATTTGGGCGAATTACACTTTTGATGTGTTTGAGTAATATTTTTCGGGTTTTTATTGGCTTGGGTAGGTAGTAGTTAACATAATACCGAACAAGTTTTAACGGTGTAAATTACTAATAATATTTAAAATTATTGGATTTTCCTGTCCCTAATTCTCTACCAGTTTCATCGTTGGAATTCGATACAGTGAGACCTTGACTTTTGGCAGCAATTTAAGCCATTTATTGGTCAATAAATAATTCGTCCACCTCAAGATCAGCTTATTATTCTCCAATCATAGCCTCACATTACGAACCATATCAGAACAGCTCGGATTACACTCCTCAAACACTGATAGCGTCTGAACGACCCAATAAAAAAGCAAATATCAACAATCAGACGAACTATAGAAGTAATCCGGGCTTTGTTTGCGGGTACAATTGTACCTAATATTTACAATATCTTGTAGATAAAGTGGGCACGTGGGACGCAGAGAGTGCCCGCCGTCTTAACTCGGCTGCTTTATACGAGGCTTCTATCAATATTGCATGATAATGGCCGCGGGTAAGGTACAGGCGCGCGCGATTCGGAAAGGCGTTCGCAATCCGATTTGATTAGTTACACTTTATTTTTACGATACGATCTGGAAAAGATTGGGTTGGGAGATCAAAATGGAAATTGATTTATGCATTTTTTAGGGGTGAAGATTTTTTCATAGCTTATTTCAGTTTCAGTAGAAAACAGTGTTGCTCGAAGCCTTATCTCATACCGTAAGAATTACAATCTACCTACATTCGGATTCAAAGACCAGAATATAATGATTAGGTACTTAAATAATTGTAACATTGTAGCTACTTACCTACCTTGACTATAATGTGCTCAGTTTATTTTGACTCTTCAAGTTTTCCGCGAGTATATTATACTAGATTCAGTACAATTCACATTCAATCAAAATCTAATATTTGACTAAATTAAAAATATTTATTTTTTATTTTTTTAACCTCCGATACCAACCTTGGTCCTTCCATCCGGTCCTCTGATCCTATCGCCCATGCCTTGCTCCACCGCCCACCCGTACTCTTTATCGCTCGGTGCGTTTGCCGAGATTACTGCAAATCTACTGATTGCGACTCCAGAACTATTGATATAGGCATTAACTTTGCATCGTTGCGTTCGCGTAACGTCCACTAATCTGTCCTAATGCTTGCTTTTGTTTCTGTAAATTTACTTTAGTTGTGCGGACTTGTACGCCTTATCGTGTGATGTGCCGCTGATTGTAAACTCTACGGGATTTCTTTTATTTGATTGCTTTAATCTGAGAGTTACAAGGTTGTCTAATCCTTTTGTTAGGAGTGTTTGTGTAGTATCGCATGACTTGAAGGACCAAATATTTTTTTAGAGCAGATTAGCTGAAAGCCTTAGATAAATATTCACTACAAGCGTAGTATGAATTAATAATCTGGCTTTTAATTAATCTCTGTAGTAAAATAATGTACATTTTCCATGTTATGACAATGTTGTGTAATAAATGGCAACTTCGGCGTTTAATTTTTAACAAGAAATTATACATAAGTTGAAAAGTAGCTTTTTTGAAAAAGTGATACACTATCATAAAAATAAAATAACACCGACCGCAACCCCCTTGCATTCCACACGCAGCCGTCTTTCAATCTTTTCAAAACACTTCACTTAGCTCTATTGACACTTCATTCGACGCACTCACACAAAACGATCCCTTAGAAAAAAGAAAAAAACAAATATCGAATCCGAAGCGATAGAGATCCACTCGCCGGCTTAGATAAGTGTTGCTAGTATTGGACAGGTATCATTATGCGGGCATACTTAGCCGGAAGGTAAGGGGCCGACTGGGCGAGAAGGGGGTAGGGGGGAGGCAATTTAATTCTGTCCACGTTCTAATAATGACCGTCATAATTCGTTCAAAGTGTCCGGTCTGGGACATTTTCGCCCCCCGCGCTCTCGCCCGGTTGATTCCTTTGCATTTTCCCCCCTTAATTCCATTTTCATGCCACCTTGCACACATTTGCGCTTCATCTGTAGATTGTGTGTGTGTGTTGGTATGTTGTGTCTTGTAATCGCAGCGAGAGGGTTATGTTCGCTTGAGTAAGAGCTTTTGGCAATGATAATGTTGCGGGTTTTAAAAGTATTTTTATTTTGGTAAAATAGATAATTTTTATACCACCTTTACTAATTATTATTGATGTAGGTATCTACAGTGTATACTTAAAATGATTAGGTAACTGATGATACAGTTTATCAGTAGCATCCACCTGTACGGCAGTTGAACTATGAATATTTTGTGGGAAAATCGGTAACCCTTTGACTGCTGTGCAGTCAATAAGGTTCGACCATCTTTCGTTTATCTCTAATCATTGTAAAATTACCAATACATGTGGATAAAATGCATCCTTATCAACTATCAGTCTGCTTTCATACATTTTTGACTGACTCACTGAATTATACCTAATTCAAGACATCAAATCCGATTACATAGCAATCTGTTGCTAAGTTGCTTGTTATCAACCGTAAAATTAATAATTGGAAAAAAGTGTCAATAATACTTATTATGCAGTGACGTCAGTAATACATCAAACCATAATTATGCTTTGATATACATATTATTACGTCAATATATCTAAAATGTCTAATTAGAGAATGATCAAAGTGCTCTATACAGATCGATAAAAAACTGCTGAGTAGTTACAATAATCCAATGGACACGTCTCCATGTAGTGATCGTGAATTTGAATTCTGAAACGATATAATATGATATGAAAAATAGTGAACTTAGTTCTAGATTTTTTATTCATCTCTTCAGAAATGTGCACCATGTGGCACAATCCTAAAAAAATAAACAAAAAAAAAGTTTTAACCCTAAAAAACCAACTGCGAAAAAGGACACGAAAAAATAGAACAATAAGCATTCGTCATTTTAATCCGGGCCACACATTAAAAAGATAATCTCACGTTCTCCCTCAAGTCAAGCGCCATCTTGGAAATGTGTTTGTGTGTGTGTATGTGTCTGTGTGTGTATGCACGTGTGGCGGGCTTTATCAACACATGTAGCTAATATTAAGTTTGATTTATATCTGTTATATCGTAAATGGATTAGGGAAAAGTCCCTTTGGTACAGTTGCGTACTAAAGTGGATCTAATGTCGTCGTTTTATGGGTACGCGTAATTGGCGAGGTCTGTCTGTTTGTGTAATTAACGCCGGCCATATTTAATTTGTTTTGTTTTTTTTTTCAGGTACGTTAGCGAGTTTTGGGTGGAGTACTACTAATGTTAGTAAGTGTTTTCTGTATTTTATGAGGAAATTTTGGGGAACGGCTGTTTGGTGAAAAGAAAAGCTTTTAAATAAACATACTAAGGATTTAAATGATAGTTTATCAAGAGATGCGAGTATCCTTTAGAATAAGAATAAGATCAAAACTTTGAGTTTTTACGTTAGTTTTCTAGAAAACGTTACGTACGTTACGTAGATTGGAAAACACAAATAACATAACTTATCAATTTCAGGAAATACCGTTTAATAATTAATATTGTGTTATGTAAATAATTATGTTGCAATAGTGGTAAATATTATAACATAAATTATTATAAATATTTAAAGATTAATTAGGCTAATTGGACGTAGTTAATCAGAAAGGATCCAACCCACACTATGGGCGAAAATGAGTTATGAATACCAAAACACTCTTTGTAGTCAAAACTTTAATATCACACAAACAATCCCAACGCATCATGTCATTATGACCATACGTTACCAACCCGTATGTATGGCAGGTCATACGATCACATAACACGATCTGATCTTAAAACTTGAATATCTCAAAACTAACTCTGTGTGGGTTGGATCCTTTCCGTTTAACTACGTCCAATTATTCATAATATTTATCTAAACGGAGTTTATGATGACTAATAAAATTAATTAAGATTGATTGTTGAGTGACGCACGCCGAATTAGGAATGGGTTTTTCCAATAAAATCATTTAATAGGGATTTATAATAAATTGTAAAAATCTATAGGTACTCAGGTTGAAAGAAAAACAAATTTGATTTTTTATTGGATTTTGGTACTGTTTTAGAAATAAGCATAGTCAAATTAAAAAAGTACGAACCATCGGTACGTGTGCGGACTTTGGCCAATATACCAAACTTGTGAACATACCGGGCTTTCATTTACGTCCCGTACGTCGTGTAGCCAATTCAGAAGCAAAATTGTAAAAAAAAAATGTGTTCAAAAACGCTGCTGCTCTCCCCTAACTAAAACTCACTAAAATAATGAACATCACTAACAAAAACTCTTAACAAGCAGAACATCGATGTTTTTAATTCAAACGGTCCAAGTAATTAGGGTCCGCACACATTACTGCTATCGACGGCGCGTCGATGTTTACGATTTTTAATTAGAGCGCTCCGTCGATACGGTACGTGACGCTGTGCAGTCCGCTTTATTGTGTACTAGTCTATGTAACGACACTGGAAAATATTCATAGTTGCGTTAGGTTTAAGATGAACAAAGTTGTTTATGGGGATAGTAACGCTGAGGTAAAAAATATAGGTAGGTCGATAAGTTCAGCACTGAAAATGTGTAGGTACTTTGCAAAAAGTGCAATAATAAAACATTCAATTGTTAGCACAGTTTCTACATTAATATTCTGTTGTTTACATTCCGTCTTTCTTCAATTTGTTTCATTCAATTAACACGCTTTACGAAAACTTCGAAACAAAAGCAATAACAAGATCCTATATCACCCATCTTCTACCATTACGTACTACCGCCGCATTAAAACGAGACACAAAAAATCACCATTTAACCTCTCTGAAGTGGATCGTTTGCATAATTAATGTACGTAGATATTGGACATCGACGAGCGACAATAGTGTGCACTCGCCTTTATAAAAGAAAAAATAAATAAACAATTTTTAGCGCCCCAAGTTCACTAAATAGGTTTTATTCATACGGCATAAGTGTCTGGATGTAGTGTATAAATTAGTTGGTACAGTAATTGCAATAAATAAAATGCTAATTGTTAAAGGTTTTTAGTTTGTTTTTAATTTAAGAATTTTAACAGACTTGCTAACGACTTTGGCTCGTGATTTACTGTATGAGTGTACATTACTTTTGCTTAGCATAAATAAACTTTTTAATAATATTGAGATGCGAATGCGAATACTTCGACGGGAGATCTTAAAGGGTTAGTCAATTAAGGGACATGCCGATACAGAGTCATGGCGGGCTTATCAAATGAAAAGTATTGCATTTAATCTTAATTTGAAGTTATGTTGCAGATTACAACTTAAACTGACTCGCATTTTGAAAATGGATAAATTGCTTTGAAGTTTAATGTTTGTGTCGCATTTGCTTACTTCAATTAAGTATAGTAATTTCTGGATTTTTTGTAGGTCAAAAAACATTATTGCTTTTATATTTTTCTTTAATTTAAATGAAAATCATTGCACACAAAATAAAGAGCACCCTCCTACTTTTTGCATTCATGAACATTTTCCATATTAGCTCAGATTTAACCTGCATTGTCTGACATCAACACAAAATATGTCATCAATTTACACAATGCACCAATGCAGCCCAGAACAAACTGCTTAATTTCCTTAATTACGCAAACATCTCTAATTCACTTAAAAATAACAGCACATTCATTTATCGTCAAAAAGTCAGTCAACAAAACAAAAGACAGTACCGTGCCAGACAGAACGATTCAATTTTCCACAAAATCACGAACGAATTAAGAAAATGCATTCGAAACGAAGTTCGTCAAAAGAAAACCAAACAGTGGAGAGACATTCCGTCCACTGAATACAAAGAGGGACAACGGAGGGTTGGATGGGGGGTGGTGGGGGAGGGGACACAAAAAACATTTGCTTCCACTAACGAAACAATCGCAAGCATAATTGATTTTAACGTGGAGTAGACTGCAAATGAAGTTGAAGGAGGAAGGGACTCTCGAAGTCTCGACTTCTAATGTGGCCAGGTGGGACGGGGATAGGTTTTTCTTGAGGACTTGGTATGAAATTACTTATTAAAAATGTCTGTAGGGTAAAATCTAGTTGGTTCTGCAGAATGAAAACGCGGGGCAGAGTTGCATCGATCGTAACGCGTGACTGTTACTTTTAGGAGATATTTGATTGATTTCCAGCTGATTATTATAAGATTCTTATTAGTATTGCTTTTTACGAATAAGACACAGTTTTCCTATTTTAGATTTTGCAATTTTTCGCTGCATTGATACAGAGCTTTTAACAAAATGGGGTTTTACAAACTTACCAATTTTGTTATCCACTTCTCAATTTTTTTTTATTATACCTTACCTACTTCCCATCCGCCCAGACAAAATAACAATTATATTCTAAATAGAAAAAGCAGAACCCACCTGTACTTCACCAGCATTTCCTTTATATTGTCTCACAGCAATAACCGTTGGGAAACTTTACACAATCCAGATAAAACCAACTGAGTTGACTCCGGCTGCTATAATCAAGAACCATGTACCTGATTTAAATATGTACACGGTCTCTCCGATGTTGCATTAACCCGACTGATTCATTAGTGTGTTGAAAAATTCCGACTTGTGGGTGCTGCTGCTGCTAGCTTCGAAATTGGCACGTACCGTGTTCTTTGGATTAGAGATCGCTGGTCTGTAATGAGGTGCGATTGTTTTGAATATTCTTGGCTGTGCATTGTTAATTAAGATGGGAGGAGTTTGTGTGCTCGGTATGGATGATTAGAGGCCTGTTATTAATGCATTAATGAGCATGTCGGTGTAGCACTGATTTGATTGGTCCGGATTCCGGATAATCGTCGGTCGGAGTCATTACTGGAACATCTCTAAAATTTTGTGTTTTGGACTAAGTATGCAGAATGATAAAAAATCAAATGTAATATCATTCTGCATACTTAGTCCAAAACACAAAATTTTAGAGATGTTCCAGTAATGACTCCGACCGACGAATGTCCTATTTCAGTTTCAAATCTGAAAATTTGATAGATTTTGTACCATGTCGTTTTTTAGTAACAGATTCACAAATACATTGGTATAGTTTGTATAGACAGTGTCTACGGCTACAGGTACAGTGCCTTCATAATCGAAAGCACAGTTAATTATTTCTGTTGACCATAAAGAACATAAAAAATTCAATTCTCTCGCTTTCCACAATTAAAAAACAAACAATATAAAATACTCCAAAATTTATTCAACGCAAGCAAAAAGACAGATACACTGAAAACATCAAAGTATCTAAATAAGGGCCGACGCAGAGCGGCTACCGGGCGACGCGCACGACCGCCTAAATATTCCGATTCTTCGGTCGCAGCGATTCATACGCGATGCATGAGCTAGATAGCCAATTTGCTGTACTGCCCGTCCATTTCACTCGCGATTCTCGAACGTAGATATGGTAATCTTGAAAAAGTTGCTGTGTAGTCGCCCGCGATTGGGTACGAAGCCTTAGGGCGTGGTGGGGTAGGTCAGTTTATTGGGATGAATAATTTATAATGAATTATGGTAATGTCGGATTGACGATCTGGTTGCTGAGGAGTAGTTTGATTCAGTGATCGTTTTCTGTATTTCTTATACATAATGTGGGCAGTTGTCCTTCGATGTCAAAAGGTGTATTGGTAAATGTTAGCTCGACTCAGTCACAATACGAATGCAGTGGTTTATATTTTTCTTATGATTTCAATGAATATTTTCTGCAGAATTAATTAGGATTTTCCTAAAGGAATCCTTTGGAATTAGATCCATACAACCAAAATCATTTTAACTGATTTCAAATTCACTGCACTTACGTTTACCTAGTTTAAACCAAACAATTTGACTTTGACAGCCTTCACATCAAAAACACAACCCGCCAGCAAATCAAAGTACCAATTAAATTCAATGAACTGGAATCATCGGACTTAACCCTCCCACTGCCGCATAGCCGTGTGATCACGTCGCGTTCCCAGCGGCTGGCGTCTTACGTCAATAGCAGACGTCTTGGACGTGCTGATGCAACGTTGACCAACCCCCCACCGTCCCCCGGGGCCCACGGGGGCCGGGGGGCTCATGGGGGCCACACGTAGGCCTGCACCGCCCGCCTGAATACTAATTATCAATTAGACAACGGACTTCGGGTCTTTTTAGCAGTGTTGCTGTTTTAAGGAGTTCGGTATTGGTTGTAATGTTTTGGTTACAGATTATAGAGTTGGTTTAGTGGAATAGAAGAATCGTTATTCTAATCGAAATTATCAAAAATAACTCAGATTTTATTTGCTAGTAAGCACCTAGAACAACAAAGCTGAAGGAATGAAGTTATGTAGAGACTACTAAAGATCTCAAAATGTGTTTCGTAACGAAAAAAAATCGACCTAGTTATGATTTTAGAGATAGGTTTCGAAATGCATTTATGTTATACATGTTTATTCCATGGTCTTGCTTAGCATAATCAGCCTATAGTGTTCCCACTGCTGGGACACAGGCCTCCTCTCTGTGAGAGTGAGTGGGCCGTAATCCACCACGCGGGCCCAGTGCGGGTTGGTAGATGTCACATGTCTTTGAATTTTTGGTTCTAGGACATGCTGGTTTCCTCAGAAATATATTCCTTCACCGTTTTGAGAGTTGTGTGGTAAAATAATTTACATTAAGTAAAACGCCTGTCAGGGTTCGAACTTACGACCTACAACTCGTAAGTCGCGGCCTCTACCACGGGGCCACCACCTGCTCCTCAAAAAATGATTTGAATGAGCTTTTAACAACAGAGGTAGGTATAGTCGACAACAGCTTTACATTCTGAGTTGCATTTAAAAAGTCGTTAAAGTACGCAATTAAAATAAAACTTAATAATAATTGCTATTTTATTTCAGTAATTTTACGTCTAGATTTAGCAATAATGTTGTTGTATTTTATCCAACTGAATATCTGTTAAAGCTATAAATAAGTTATATAACTCTTTAATGTAGGTTTTGATAATAAATAATGTCAATAAAGATTGTGAGATGCAATTAATTAAATATGCATAAGCAGTAAAAACTGAATCTCTCTTGAAAGACAAAAAAAACGTTTCAATGAATGAGCGGCAGCGATTAGCGAGTATAGTGGCGTGAAAACCAGTTGTAGAAGTATTATTTTTGTAAATAATATTCGATTTTAGTACTTAAATCGAAAACGTGATTAAGCATAGGGAAATTAAGTAATAGTTAAGCAAATTGACATTCAACTTAAACTATCAGTATATTCAAATCACAATTATTGTCGTTCTTTTACAGTTTTATGAAAAGGCCATAACAGCAAACTGACGTCGAGTGTAAATTTTCTTAACAATTAATTTACATACAGAGGTGAAGAAGTACAAGACGAATATGGACAGTAGGTGGTATTGTGTAAAATGATCGGGCCGAGTTCTAGCCGCGAACAGTTTATACCTTATACTAAACACCAAGCGGCTGTAAACGCAGATTACCTACGTAGAGTTTAGGACCTTAAAATCATATTTTTAACTGTTCAACTCAATCCGTTTGACGTTTTCAAAGCCGACTGACCGATCAGACTGTATTTACATTTACATACAATAATGTTGTATGGAAATTACACAGTTGCCAATATTGAAATTTTAATGTAATGTATGAATAGAAATCGCGTTTACAAGTCACGATTTGGAATGTATCAGTGTCTGGAGAAGGCTTTAAACTGTAGTGTTTGTACATTTTGATATGTAAAGCCTCTCTACTTCAGGTGATCAACGAAATTGAAGGTAGAGGCTGGTTTAAAAGAAAAGAAATCGTAACGTTTAGCTGAATCGGATTCATTTACAATTTAGGTATTCTGTATGTCTCAGGATAATTTATGTTGCCACTTGGTGATCGATGAAATCAGATTTTTGCTGCAATCCATCCAAAAGGTAATTGTAAAAGGAAGTACCTAATTTATGAATGTAAAGTACCCATCGTTTTTGAAATATTCCTACTTTCACTGCATAAAAATAGTCACTTTTAAAAGAGAGACTCATTTTACATTTTCTAACGTCTTACAAACATTTCTTCCTTCCCAATTTAAACCACAATAAAAATCCATCAAATTAAATCAACACCACAAACTCGTATCGTGTCCGTCCCGTGACATTTATCAGGGCTCTAACTCACTCATCTCTTGATTGATATACAACGCGTCGCCTTCCGGCCTTTCCTTTAGTTCATACGACTTTTTTATATAAATTTATCATTTTCAAGATGAAACGGGCGCCATCTTTGATTCGTGACGTGATTGAGTGGTCCTGCTTCCGTTTTAATTAACACACGTTGATATATTTTTGGTTGATTTTGAGTTTTTGTGGGTTTATAGAGACTACGATTAGAGCGTGGTGATTTATTTTATTGAATTTTATTTGGTCATTTTATTTTTGTATTTCAAGTGTTATTTAATGGGATGCATTGTACCTTTGATTTGTGATTAGGTACACTTGATCATCATCTGCCTAGACTTGTCCCAACTATGTTGGGGTCGGCTTCCAGTCTAACCGGATGCAGCTGAATACCAGTGTTTTACATGGAGCGACTGCCTATCTGACCTCTACAACCCAAACTACTGGGTAACACGATACCCCTTGGTAGGACTGGTTGTCAGACTTTCAGGCTTCTGATGACCCGTAACAACTGTCAAAGATCTACAAATGATAGCCGGGACCAACGGCTTTACGTGCTTTTCGAGGCACGGAGAGGTCTTGGTATGTAAAGGTGGTCACCCACCCAAGGACCAACCGCGGCAAGCGTAGCGTAACAAAATCGAGCGACCCGTACAGCTGTTATTACTTAACCACAAGCCCCTCTTGTGTTGTGATTACACTTGGTATTATTCTTAAAGAAGCGACTGTCGTCTATCCGATCTGACAAACAACAATGTAGATTTGCTAACACTACAATTTCGTTTACACCAAAGAGTCAGGGGTTAGATTTTTGACGTAAATTACCTACCTACTTAGAAGCGATATATAAGTTTACTTGATAACTAGATACATTTTCCTGAGTTGCTTGATTTAAAGCAAGATGATGTCAGAAGATATACTTAGAAAAAAAAACACATAAATCAAAATATAATTCTATCAAAATAAAATGCAGATCCGTATAATTTAATGATTAATATGTATTATTAAAATTGAATCTTGGTGAGACTGAGAATTTTATTAGACTATCAAATAAATGGTTTCACACTACTTTCGTAAATAAACACATTTCGTTTTGAACATTTCCATCAATTTCAATAATTCAATCATTTTACGAGTCATTCCTGCATTATATATCATATTTATTTCAACGGTTAGTAGTAATTACCTACGGTTGTATATCTATAAAAGTTTAAAAGCTTTTAAAAGTTTTGTGGGTAGTTGATTTTATGGCAATTAATTATAAGAAATATTTTAATTAGTGGCGTGTTTGTTTCCCCAAGTACTACTTCATTCGGTTGACACTAGGGTGACAGTGATTTTGTACCAATTTGTTTACTTCACACAATACCTACGTTATTAATTTTACGTTTAATAAAGTTAAAAAAAATTACATAGTAAACTTCATTATTCTTACAATCGCCATGCTTGTAAAGAAAGAATGAAAGAAACTACATTTATTTAACATAGACTAAAAAGCACCAAGGGGCTTTGTATATTTGTTCAAGTACAATAAAGTGCTAAGGTAAAACTAGTCACTTTATTATTATGGTCTCAATTGTAAAACATAAAATCCATGATTGATACATAGAAAATGTATGCATAGCCATATACCACATAATTTCCATAAAAAATAAAACCAAACATACCAGTTACCCGTAAAGAAACACTTAAAAAGCAATCAAACAGAAATTTAACAACAATGAAATTAATCTACCGGCGTACGCAATAAAAGTACTCATATAAAAATCATTGGGAACATTTAAAAAGACATACTATCAGATTTCTTGTCGTAAAAAAAGTCATAAAAATGCCTCTTTTGACAGAGTTTTAATGATCCACTAAACATAATGATATAAAAATTATATCCGGATTGTTAACACGCAGGGTCAACGAACTGGTCTTTCTTTCTTGATGATCAGGGATGATAGGGAAAACGTGCATTGATGTGACACAGTTAAGAACTAATAACAAGTTTTAAACGATGACTAAGATCTAGACAAGATAATCTGCCTATAAAAGTTTGTGAAAGTATGTAAACTCGATTCAAGAGATACTTAATTTAATCAGTGTTAGTCAGTCAAAATGCAGCCTACAGCACTCCAGAGCTAGATATCCGGCAATAAAAAAAGTCTTGAATAATATAATCAGAAACCATTAACTTCGTGTAAACAGTAGACAGCATATACGCAAAGGGCTGTCAATGCTCTGCGGGTCCAATACAATAACGCATTCAGGATGTTGCTGGGGCTTCCCTTCTTGCGGCGCGTCCGTCATGTTCATGGAGGTAAGTACGCACAGATGGTTTCGCGGCAATTTTACGCAAGCAAGCTGCACAGAGTGCGTGTGAGTAGCAACAGCATCCTGAGTGTGATAACGGACAGGTATGACTGTTCGTTCTTCACACATTGTATGCGGGAACTAACATAGTTTTAAGCAATACATTACTAACAAAAGGGATCATGTTGTCTGAAAAATAAGTTAATAAAATTAAACTCAGAAATTAGAACATTCCTTTCAATGTTACAGGAAATCGTTCACTAGTGAGCGAACTAACTAAAGGTGTAAGTGAAAAGCAGGAAATTCAAATTACTACAACACAATTTATTAGCAAAGATAAAATCATACAACAGCCTGTTAGTCTGTATTTCTATTAACACATTTCGTTCAGAGACCTGTCGCAGATGCACTCAAAACTTCGCGTTACAAGCCCACGTTACATCAAAATGACTAGCATTTCAATTCCATGGCTTCTTTACAAACAAAACTACGTCATAACCCTAAACAGCCCATCAAAAACGGCTCAATATTGATAAAAAAAGGCATAAAGACACGGCGCCTCAATCGGAAGACACTAAAAGTTTTTACGGCCGCGACGACTCAACCGTTTTGGCTATAAATAAAGTATTTCGGACGCAACACGAGCGATTGACGCAAGAAGAACTATAAAACATGTCAAAATACGAGCTGTTCGACCAAGTTCGTGAGATAGTGTTAAAAAGGAAGAGGTTTATTGAGGAACTTGATGCAACTAAGTTGGTTATTTGGATTATTGGCTGAAATTCATGGGGCTTTAAAATTGATGTACAGGATAATGCTAACAAAAAGGCATTCAAAGTTGTGCATAGACTATAACATACAAATTGATACGAATCTTTAATCAAGTGAAGCAAGAAAGGGTAAACCAATATTTTTTATTGTACAAATAAACCAGTCCTTGTCCGGTCTCTAATAAAACAATACGATTAGAATCAATCGCCATCAAACAAACATTTTCGCTATTCCCAACCCATCATTTACAAAAACATTAGCCTTTAGAACCACATTACCATCACTACACGAAAATTTCGTATCTTATACTTCGGAAATGGTACGAGAACATCGAAACGCCACAATAATAATACGTCAACGCCAGTTCGCTATCTAAACTGCGTTTGAAACGCTTCCATCAATGTGAGGGCTGAGTGTGTATCGGTGTCCTCATGTCCCGACTCGTTGTGCACTTATTTATTATGTCCGTCTGTTGGCTTGGGTGAGATTTTTTTTTTGTCTACGCTTCTAAAAAGACTGACTTTCAATAAAGATGGCAAAGGTCTGAAACATAAAAAGTTCAAAGCCAAGCTTCTGATTTGGAAACTTTTTGGAACATGTCCTACTAAAAAGCCAGATTTTTCTAAGATTTGTAATTTATATTATAAGATTTAGAATGCCGAGATTGATACATTCAGGAAAAGCCGTAACCGAATTTTGGATATATATGGCAATGAACGTTTCGCGCGATTCTTGATGATCCAGGTCGTGACGTCATTGCGTGTTCGTCTCGTTTGAAACGCTACCATTAATGAGAGGGTTAAGTATAATGAGTATGCTTCGGTGTCCTCATGTCTCAACTCATTTATATAGTATAGTATGTCCGTCTTATTTATTTATTAGGTATATCCGTCTGTTGTGACTTGGGTGAGGACATTTTTTTCTAACTAGGGTGACAATTAATGACGATGGAGAAGACTTGTTGTCTTTTAAATCCAGCCTAAAAGGTTACTAAATTAGAGGTTTGAAGGCGATTCTTCACGTTTCGGGCCTGTTGACTCAAAATGTTCTGGTCTTGAGTGGGCCCCTTTTTCAACCGATTGAAACGATTAAAGTATCGATGTTTTTGTTCTGTAATACCGGTTTACTGCTGTTCGAAGTCAAGAGGTCAAAGTTAAAGTAATCACCGCATGTAAGTACTGACAGAGTGCTCTCAAGAATGAATGAACTTGAAAGAACTGAGATTAAGTATTGTGCTTAGAATAGAATGCTTTTGAGAAAAATGGCAGACAATCTTATAATATTGGCTGTGATAACTAGTTAAAACAAAAGATAAAAACTTTTCAATTCAGATTCAGATAAAAATAAAAAAGCTCGTCTATTAATTAAAATTTATTAACCCTCCACTAACACTAAAATCGAATTTACAGAATAGCTCTGAAGCCAATAATTACAGGCTCTCATATCGCTATCTCGCCGCGTGGGCTAGGGTGACAAAGCGTCGCATGTCTGCGGACAATGTGCACGGGACACGCGGACAGCATGTTCACACGATCAGATTGCGCCTGCTTTATGGCACCGAACCGAACCATTAGTACCGGCTGCTCGAATTACCTAATTAGAATTACATGGCGAACTAACAACCGGTTTTTAGATTTCGCTATTCGTGTGTTGCGATCTAGATTGTGGCGTGTGGGTTTTAGCTGCGGGAATGATTTTTGTGATTTTTTTATTTGCGTGCTTTCACGCGTAGTTTATAGGTTTTCAGTTGCTTCAATGGGGAAAAAGTTTTACTTGACGTGCTGTTTGTTTGGTCTTGTTTTGTTCTTTATACCGTCATTCGCGTGGATTGTGCAGTGTTGTACACGCGTTGGGAAGCAACAGGTACTTCATACATGATTCAGAGCTACGTAGTTTGATGATGGAAGTGCAACAGTGAATGATTCAACCTGCACTTGTGAATGAAATATCGACTGACAAGTACATTGACTTTACATTTGATTTACGATAATGCATATCTCCCAATAGTTATTATTAGTCACAGCATGCGTTGTAAACTTTATTATAATCGATTTCAACTCTCATCCGATTCTCGGATCGTATAAAAATCAAACGAACGCGAACATAAAAAGTATCTTTATCCGACACAACACAATAACGTTATCGTTGAAATATCGATACAATTTCCATGATCAGTAAAATAAAATCGGACTGTCTTGACGTTTGTTCAAATTTATATGCGCGCGCGTCCAGCGCAAGATTGTCGTAAAGTTGAGGATGTTATGTTCGTTGATAAGTGCGATGTCGGGTATCGGACTGTCTCGCGTGACAGGTTTATTGTGGACACCCTACTAAATGGGGTGATTCGTTTTGCGAAAAAAAAGTATATTTATGAGCATTATATTCAATTTTAAACGAGTTTTCGATTTGTTTATGATGTCTGTTTATCGATTGTTAATTTATTTTTTTAAGTTCGTTTTAATTTAGCTTAAAAGCGCGGTGTTGTTTTGTCATAATATTTATGTCACCCGTATGTTTAGTGATCGAATACTTTGTTGAGACAAATATTTGGGTGTTCTGCCTCTTGGTTAAGAATAATACATATTTTTTATTACCATATAGAGATGTTAATTTAGACTTCATTTGTACATTATAGCTTTTAAAGCTACGCAAAGGTTATTGACTTCAGATCGAGAATCGAAGGTTATAACTAGGTGACAAATTCAAAGTAATTTATGCTAGTCTTACCATAAATGGTATGTATTACAAGCTAAACTGGCATACATAATCATAAATATTACGATATCCTTCAAATACAGTAATAACGTGAGATATTCCTTCAAATTGTCTACTAGCTGTGTCCGCGGCTTCGCTCACATGACTCTGCTATGATTATATTAGCATTTTTTCTCGTCGAATTAAATCTCGCGGTAAACTGTTGAGGAATACGGACATAATATAATATTGCTAATCCCCTATAGCAAATAGCGTTTTGATATATAGCCTAGACTAGACCTTTAAGGAATATTTGTGCAAAATTGAACAAAACGTATTCAGTATTTTTTGCGTCAATCCTGTACATACAGACAAATGGGCAAAAATTCTAAAAACTATATTCTTAAGTCTTCAAAAATATTCAATGTTCAGTTTTGACTTCGCTACAATTTTATTACATGTATAGATATAGTCTCAAGTAAGACTAAGTAAACTAAGTTTTTTTTTTTCAGTTTCGCATCTTCAGGTGCATCCGGAACCCATTTTGTATGTTTATCTGTTGACATTCGCCGTCCGACCCCAAAATTATTGTCAAATCATCAATCACTACTCTACGCAGACAAATCCATCATTCGCTTAATTAATTTATCAAACAGACTAGTTGACGTAAGCTCTGAAACTTAAAACCATTCAAAATTCAACCTTATTTTGAATGTCCTAAACATTGTTTATTGTTTTGAGGGGTGTATACTGTATTTTGGTATTTTTATGTCGCAGGAAAGTGATAGTTTCATTTCATATACGGGTGTTTACCTGGTGTTAAACGTGCAATCGATCATTGCGTGCGCCGGCGCCGAACTGATGCGATAATTCGATAAAAAATTATCGGAAATCGATATTTTTGTTTCCGAAATGAACGTTTTTACAGTTGATAGTTTATTTTGGTGGGTAAAGCTTTGTGCAGACTAGCGCGACGCGACAGCGCGATGCGACACCGGTTATTGTTATACCGAGAAGTTTTCTTAGAAATTGTATTGTTCGAGTCGCGTCGCGTCGTCGCGTCGCGCTAGTCTGTACGAAGCTTAATTCGGTAGAGAAATGGAAGAAAAAATATATGATTAAATAATAGGTATAAAAAAAAACATTCTGTACTCAATCAATGTACCTTGCAATACTGGATAGAGTCAAGAAACAGCTGCCATATCTTAGTACCTAAATGACTTGCCATTCATGTTCTTTTCAAAAAGGATTATGTAACTACGCGCTTAAAAAAAAGTGTTTTTGGGGACACGAACATAAATAAAAGTAGACTTACCTACGTGACTTTCCTGCAAAATATATAAACCAAAATCCATAAAACAAAATACAAAACAAAAATCGAAAATAGACTTTCTACAATACAATAGGTCACGTATAAGGCTCGGACCACACTGACGACAGTGATGATGGATCGGGCGATTGTCTAACAGTGCGTATCAATCATTAGTCGCCGGACTGTCGCCGGACGGTCGCCGGACGACTGTCCTCGCCTGACGTCTTGATCAATCAAAACCCTTTTAACGGATATATTAAGGTGCCATTTTTAATCTTACGGCAGATTTTTTGTTTAAAGATGTTATGATAACCTCTGTGTGTGGTATATAATGGTTTATTGCCTATATTTTATTAGCGATTCACCCCTGCTTCACACGGGTGCAATTTACTTTTGATGTGGCGACATGTTATAACGTCGAGATTTCTGTGCTATGTCCAAAATTATCTATACTAGTCTATACCTACTAATATTATAAAGAGGTAAAATTTGTTTGTTTGTTTGTATGTAGGGGGTAATCCACGGATCTACCAGTCGGATTTGAAAAATTATTTTTGCCTTGGATAACCCAATTATTGAGAAAAGTTATAGGTTATGTACCATCACGCTAAGACTCGTAGAAGCCGAGCGAAAAGAAATAAAAGTCAGAAAGAACACTAAGCGAAAATAAAGTAATAGCACGGCCGGGCGATGGGGCCGAGGGCCGAGGGCCAACATTTCACGCGTACGAAGTCGCGGGCAGAAGCTAGTTTAGACAATAAGTTATTAAACAATACAACTTTATTTCATACCATCCATTACAAAACGTCTGTAGGTATTTGTGTTAGCATGAACTTGAGAACTATGTTAGTAATCCACAAAAAAACCAACGACTTCAAATAGACATCGTGGAGTGCGTAAGTTATAATTAAATTAATATAATTATACTCATAAACCTTCTGGATAAAACTCTCTATATGATAGTGATGAGTAGTTTTGTAGTTTCGAAGAACTAAGTAGATAAACAAACAGATACAAATGCGACTTCATTTTCATACTATTTATAGATTAGATAGATTTATAGTCCCTATGGTCCTATTTTACAGACGATCTGTGGCACCCTGGACAGACATCGCCACTACCTTGTTGAGTGGCAAATCTCTTCGCCACGACATGAGATATTCTCGTAAAGCTCGAGTCGACACGAGAAAGTGACACTTTATCGAAGTTGGTTGTAAATCAAAACGGTTGTCCGCCCTGAATGTCAGTTGTTTACACGATCCTTATTGGTTAGGTTAGATCATTGCAACCGCTGTGAGAGACCAGCAGTCGTGTAAACTGAGACGTGAATCGTTTACTAGGCTTTTAACAGCCTGTTTCAATTGTTATAGGTATTGAATGACAGCATTTTGAATGAGTCGCATGAAAATAACATGGATTTTGATAATAAAAAAGTTACTCATTCAAGACAATTTGGCATATTTATCTCGACTTTCGAACACTATAATATAACGTACGTTGAATAAACATAGGTGCTCAAATATATTTCCAATTATAAAGAAAAAGCTGTAATATAAAGCCACAAGACATACTTATAGTAGGAAATCTTAAATAACGCCCTTTAGCCACGAGCCACTCAACGTGTTTGCTAAAGTGCCAACTTGCCGGCATTCATCGATAATCGCGTCCAATTACCCTTATTAGCAGTCATCTCCTATTTTAAAGTCGCACAGTGTTACTCAAGCCTACGAGTATATCTGCATACACTTCACGCCCGTTTAAAAATGGTGGCTCAGCAGTGTTTTCATGTAAGTACTTACTGTTAATTTGAACTTGTGATTATGTTAATTACAATAGTTTGTGATTATTATATTTTTAAGACTCCTTTGGGGATACTAAAATGGCTGTAGTTGAAAGATTGTTTTGTGCACTTATTGTTTTAGTTAAGTGTTTTTGAATGAATGTGAGTGCCATGTGATTTTCAGTAACAAAATTGCTCATCAATTGTGGTTGCCGTTAAAGCCGACTATGTCAAGAACATTGATAGCCACATTCTCTTAAAGCAACTGAAAATGATTGTAGGGCTATCGCCTAATTGGGATCCATTAGATAGGTACGTTTCCAAAGCTTGATGCATAATCAGCCTATAATGTTCCCACTGCTGGGACACAGGCCTCCTCTCTGTGAGAGAGAGTGGGCCGTAGTCCACCACGCGGGCCCAGTGCGGGTTGGTGGATGTCAATGTCTTCGAATTTTTTTGTCAGTTTCCTGGATGATTAGGGGAATATCTGAAGTTTGTGATACCAAACGAAAAAAGGGCACAGCCTATACTTTTACAAAATAAACGGATTGTCCGTTCAAAGACTGGACGAATGGCAACACTGGTTGCCACTGCCATGCATGTAAAGCCACAGTAAGGTGATATTTTGTCACTTAAAGGATGGGAGCAATTAGACTTAAACTTAACATTCCTAGAATATTCATTGAATTAACCTTTTTTTAAACCATTTATATATATTTTTCCATGTTTACGTCCGAAGTATTTCGCGCTCAATCGACTGTTATTACCTATACTTAAGGTACGGATGTGAATAGCGACAGTAGACTTGCATTCAAGAACTTATAATTATCCTTTAGTTATAGCTAAGTGACTGGTATGCCAAGCGAATAAAAATACTAACCTCTCTTTTTTCTTGTATTAAAAAAAAGGACAAATTGATATTACTCACGCTATTAGGGTGGCTAGAAAGGTCTACTACTAGAATTTCAGAGTCTTGTCTGATCAAAATCTCCATGACCAGGCTGTCTGGCTTTTCTGAGACTTTCTTTCGGATAAAAATCTGAATAACTGAATTCTGGCTAGCAAAGGAGCTCTCCAAGTCTTCAACTTTCTGCTTGTCACAATACAAAGTCAAGTTCAAAATTAAAAGTCAGGCTACGTCAAGCCAACGAGCTTTTAAGTCCGCCTTTTCAGTTTCAGATCTGGCAACCCAACTTACACAATACGAATAAAACTTCATTGTGCTTCAGAAAGCTCCTATCTTACAGAGAACCCATCTAATTCTAAGCTCGCTTACTCGAGTCAGCAGTCAACAATCTGTCGAACATCGCGTGCGCAAACGCACCATCGATCTCGAAAAACAAAATCCAACCGTTTGCGTGCGAAGCCCAATTTATTCTAACCCTTCAGCCTATTTGTCAATTACACGTCGCATATCCGATGGGCCGCCATCTTGGTTCTCTTGTAAATGTCAACCGGCGGTCGACCAATTACAAGTGTGTGCAGGCGCAAGTTGACGGTAACAACGCACCGCGATACCATAAAGTTTCGAGCCATTTATAGAAGTGAAATCTGCGTCGTCCAGATCGGCTGTTCCAATTAATGCAGACGCTCGATGCCTGATAGGCTGTACTTACGATGGACTGTTTTATTTGTGGAATGATTCTGTTAGGGTTAAATGTCAGCGTGGAAACGATGGAGGTTTCGGATTAGTTGTTGTCTGTAGGATGTTAAGGGTGTAGACTATTTGAGGCTCAGTCATGATTTTATGAAGCTGATAAACATAGATTACAATATAAAGATGCAGCATTCATGTACATTTGCATGCTATAACCCTCTGTTCTCTAAATCAAACAAATCCAATTCCAGTCCTAGGTAGGTACATAATGCACCCGCGAAATTATACCACAAGAGCATCGGCCGTGAATTACTATCAAGCGATGCATTGTAGGAGGACATCAGCGAGTCCGATAATTTAATGGCATCGCTCGCCACCCGCAATTTAATGTAACACCGAACAACCCGGGGGCATTAATAATTTTCTCTGAGTTCGCCCATTGTACTACCGGAGGGACACTCACGATCTTAGACATCATCGGTGCCTATCGTAATTCCACCGCATCCCATGTACAGAGCCTTCTAACTTAATATGTGCATCACGAAGAACGCGTATATGGTCCGCGCACCCCGCCCAGGCCCAACCGGCCAATCCTATCGCGCATTTTAAATGCCGCCGCGCATTGTATGTATATCGAGTGGGCCCGCGAATAAATTGAGTTCTTGACGCGCGTCACAGAGCCGCGACGTCGCCTCGCGATAATCCGCCGCGGATTTAAAACCGCTTATCCCCAACACTCTCGGGCCGAGGAATCTCCCTCCTAAACCTACAAATCAATCGTACGCCCGCACTCCATAAATTAAGAGGCGAAACAATGACCCTAAATTATTGGGCCGTCTCCTTTATCGGGCGCCTCCGTATTGTTCGTTTTTTTAAACGACTCCTTACACAAATGAGACTCGGCTCGGACTTATTAGGTTTCGGTATTTCGCTCGCGGAGATCGACAGGAGCGATAGCGTCTGTGGGAATGCACGCTGGACTGACGACGCGTTCGCTTTAATTATTCGACTTCCTCGTGCGTCTGAGACAATGGCGTTAGGTGTGGATCTCGTGTTGTGGCGCGGGCCGGCTAACGATCAGCGGCGGGTATCTGGTATTTCATCACGGTGGACGTCGGCGCGTTATTTTTCCCCACAGCCTAGCCGTTTATGCCTCACATTAACATAAAACAAGCGGGCATGCGGCGGGCCCGCGTCCATATTTCTGCTACCGTCGTGACGGCCGAGCTCGGTATTGTGCGCGATACAGATCTCGGGACGCATGTGCACGCTGCCACTGGATATTTAGAAGCTGTCTCTTAAATTCGCGTCCTCGGCGACTTAACGAGTCGCATTCTGCGTATAGGACATGCGATCGGCTATTGTCCATTTGTGGAGCGGTAATGATAATTTTGCGGAGGTTAATGCGAGTGGAGTTTTCTAAGTGGGGAGTTGACGCGTTCCATTAGGGCGGGGGATGGTTTCATAAATATTTTATTGGTTGTGAGCCGGGGCGCTTGGCGCTCTCATTACGCGGCGTAGACGCCCGAGATCATTAGTCGGTGATAAAATGCGGTCGAGAGGCGTCGTCTCTCGGAATCGGTGCATTCTTTACACGTTAGCCTCGTCGAGGACTTGGCTTTTGTTTTCGCGTTCGCCACCTTTATAATTACTGGCTTTAGGGTTAATGGACTGGTTAATGTTGGTTTTGTTCGTTTGCTTCGGTTTGATTTAATTGATTGGGAATTGGTGCTGCTTTCGTATTCAGACTGGCTTTAAATCATTTTTTATTGCTCGAGTCTTTCATTTTTAACGTAGGCTGAGGAGAAGATCTTTTGATCATTCAATTATCTGAAAGAACCATGACCATTGTCAGTTCAACTTTGTAGGTACAAAAAATTGGCCCAGTTAAGACTATTTCTGCGCACAACTTTTGGTAACTTAACCCTCTTAACCTCTTCCATAGTTTCCAGACAACAATCACCTCTTGTGAAACCCCCCACCACGTTAACCCTAAACTGCAGTCCACTCAAAAAAGTTCTGCAAAATCTTAGTCAGCATCCCGGTAATGAGTCCCTATCTATTCCAGCATAATCTAGTCTGAATATCATACACTACGTCTGTAGTCAAGGGTTCCCGACCAGCAATATGGTAATGATACCCGATCGGAACATTCTCCAGTTAAAGATGACTCTTAATGTGCATCTAAATACTATATAAAATAGGCGGCGAGGTTGTGTGGGACATACGGGCGGGGATTGTGGCGAGCGATAGGTTCGATGGCTGGGGAGGTTATTGTTTTAGTGTGGGGTAGTTTGCTATTCTTATTGCAATGAAAGTTGGGAGTAAGATTTTTGGTGACAACTTACTATTCAAAACAGGTCTTAATTGGTCGGTGGTTGTTTCATCCTTCGGGTGTTGTGTCTGTTGGGCTACTGCCCGACGATTGATGTCGGGACGCTGTATATATGCTAATCACGCGGCAAACTATGCTTGCACGATGCAGGATTTTGTGTGACGTCACTGTGATGCGTAGTTCGCATGTGGCGATGTAGATGCCGCCACAAGCCTCAACAGACCATTTTAATATGATATACAATTAAAGGGAACTCGTCTATATATTTAAGTTTTGTGCTATAGCTGCTTGTTTTTCAGTGGCAATATGGAGGAAAAAACCAAAAACTTAGTTATTACAATAAAAACAAACATGGACTAACTGTGCAGATATAGTTACGTTTACTTACTTAATATACTTACTTGGTAATATATAAATATAAAAATATACATATTATGTTTTACCAATAAGATAATCCGCAGATCGTAATTTCTGATACCGATGACTATCTAACTGACAACTATCATAAGAACACTTATCAATTTCGTCTCAACGTTCTGCTTTCTGTCTTCCTCGTCCATATGTCCGCACTGGGCAGTGCATCGCACAGTCGCGCACTTGCCTTATGGTAATGTGATCGAATCCGAAATTGGACGCCCTGACCGCAGAAGGATTTCACACACTTGGATTTATATACCGCCATCATTTATATACAGGCATATTTTAGTCGAGTGTCTTACGATGCAAGAATATTCTAATAAGTCTGGCTTTAAGTGGTTTCTGAGGGATTTAAGAAAATTAACGTTTTTAGTATGAGGAGCTTGTGGTTAAGTAATAACAGCCGGACGGGTCGATCCTTTAGGTTAAGATATGCTTGCCGAGGTTGGTCTGTGGATGGGTGACCATCTTTACTTACCGAGACTCCTCCGTGCCTCGGAAAAGCACGTTAAGCCGTTGTTCGTCAGAAGCCCGAAAGTTTGACAACCAGTCTTACCAAAGGGTATCGTATTACCCAGTAACTGAGTTGTGGATTTCAGATAGGCTCCATGCAAAATACTGGTATTCAGCTGCATCCGGTTAGACTGGAATCCAACCCCAACATAGTTGGGAAAAGGCTAGGCAGATCGATCTTGCTGCGTAAGTACGTAGGCTGTACTCTGTTGGTATTACAATATAATAGTTACATTCATTTGTTTTTTTTTTCATTACTTATTCATTTGTTTTAGGCAGGTATATGTATTCTCCTGTGTTTTAGATACTTTTTGGAAGGGGCGACTATATATATATATATTTTTTTAATTTTGGCGTTCAAAAATGCTTTTCCTGTGCCTAATTGAAATCAATTATTTTACTTTGAGTTTGACTTAGGCTCAATTTTCTTTTTCTGCTGACTATCATCATAATTAAATCATAATCATCATAATCATAATTATCTCAATAAATTAACAGCAAACAGTGATGCAGCATAAATATTAATCTAATAAAAGTTAAGTATGTAATGATAACAACAATATCCACCAATATAATATTATCTCTAATAAGAGAACAATTCAGTAGAACAATTTATGATAACAACACTATTAGGTATTGGTTATTAAAATCAGGTGATTTTTACATGGCTACATAATATACCTACCTAATATAGATACCTTCTATGTGATGTGATATAAAACAGGTATGTTTACTATCACTGCCGCATTTTTATGATTTAATTTTAGCAACGTAATAATTAATCGTATCATTTCATGATTGATTTTAATTTTTCGAAGTACAGAAATAAATTCTCATAATGTACCTATCACCGAGGGGTGATAAGAACTGTAATACTGATTGCAATTATTAATAATCTGACAAACGTTATTTTAACCGACTTCATATTGAAAGCAAAAGGAACGAGTACTGAAAAGATTTAGCTTCAGAAGTCGTGACAAAAAAGAACCCTACCTTTTCCGATAGGTTTTTTTGAAGTCGGTTTCCATGAATACAGGTTTACTATTTGGTATTTTACACGTCCACAAATAGGTTCTATGAAGAGCTTAGTCGACAATCCGGTATAAATTAAGGGACAGCAGACGCAAGTTATGAGTTTGAAGCGATTTGTTAAATTTTTTTTTTTTTTTTTTTATTGTCGGTCAGTCAAATTTGTTTTTTCAAACATGCTTGGAAATTCGAACATTATTTTGACAACCTTCTTCGGGATAAATCGAAATTACGATACTGGTCGAATACATGCGAGCGTCCGGCCGATAATGTTTTTATAGAAATCCATATCTGTCGTGTTATTTAAAAATGGAGCGAATTTTTTACTTCAACACATGGCAAAGATTTTGAAGAACTGTTTAAAGTAAAGAAGAAACACACATGTAGTACGTATTGGCGCGTGAAAAATTATCGTTGTTTGTCTTTGATTCTAGAATTAATAATTAATTTAAGTACTTAGTTTTAATTTCCGCTTATTATTTGAGAAAAGTACTATACAAGCCTTGTCCGCAACCAGCGACAGTAATGTACCTACTATTAAAAAACTTTAAAAACACCTGTATAAAAATTGAATCATTTTTTTATTTATTTTTTATTAGTCTGTAGAGATTCAAATACAGACGGCGATATGAACTTATTATCAATAGAATAGAATCAATGCGGTTACATGCTTTTTTTTATTTAACGATAAAATTACAAAAAAGTACCTTATCATGTAGGTATATTATTCCTCGATTATCATTGAACTAAAATGATTATTTGAATAGTTATTACATGTGAAATTAAAAAAAAACTGTTTTTTTTAACCTTCGACATTTTAGTCCTTATGATCAGTGATATTGTTTTTATTGGATACCTACAATAAGGGAAACAATTGATTATTAAATGAATAAACTACCTCCACGACACACATACGTTTGGCCAAACTATGCAGGCAGCTCCACTCTAAACCACCGTGCTGTCTGGTAAATATTACCACAGCACTATCTATTCTCTTAATAGTTCAAGCCGATACGGTAAATTACATATTCAGTCGACACCGAAGTGACAATGACAGTACCAAAACCCGCTAACCCTCTCCCCGCTGACGTCGGTCACTTCGCCACCGCTATCACAAAATCATTTTTCATAATTGCGATTGCTCGATCAATCTTACGTCGACGGAAGCCACTCAACCTCGCCCTGTTCCCCATAGATTTCTGTGTATTATTGTTGTTTATTTTTTGACTGATAGCCCACTACCTGACCCACTTGCTTTATCGGTATAACCACACGCGATTAGGCGGTTACGTTAAATGTTAAATACACACGAATTGTTTAATGAAAATGATGAATTTTCGTGGTGCATGATTTGTTGAAGGTTTCTTTGTTGGTTAATTGTTTTTGGACAAAAATGCTCCTACCTTCGTAAGCTAACTTAATCGATTTAGTTTCTTGGAAATAAAATCTAGAGAGAGGTAATAATAAAGTATGTTTTCCTATGCGTGTCTTTATTTACAAAGAGAGCTAAAATAAACCAACTAACTATTAAAAAACATTAAGACCTATTAGAGCCTTATTATCTGAATATACTGTTTTAATCAAATTTCTATTACAGTGCATAGAAATTTCTCACGCGCAAGTAATGCCACAATAATATCTTAAGTGCGCCTTTGACTTGCAAAACATATTTATTATCTTAACCCTTATTCTCCGCGAGATGGCCTTTAAACGCATCACTTAACATTTAATTTGCAAGAAACATACTACCTCTTCTACTTTATTATCTTTCGTAAAAAATACTCAAAAGGTAGGCGTAACTCAGATTCTAAAAATCATAACTCTCAACCTTCGTTTCGTTACCTGAATTAAAACTCCAATAAATCGCATAAAAAGATCAGCGTTCATAAATCTAAAAGACAACGGACTAAAGGGGAATAAATATCTCAAGTCCCGGTAAAGCCTTTGGATTCCAACCAAAGAAAATATCGCACCCGAATTCCGGTGGCGACTGACGGGGCAAATGGAAAAAAGCGCGAAAACGTTGCATTCCTTAGCCCCGCCCACGTGCGCGCGCGCTGCGAGCGACAGGTGAATGCGACGCGGGCGCAGCTGCCGCGCCGGACGCTACGATTTGCTGCTCTGTTTTTCTTTAGAATATGCTTAATAAAATATTGATATACAATGGGTGGTGACACCGCGCGCGATTTCTGTTACATCTCCGACCTCATTGTACCTGCTCGTCCGCCTGTCTCTTTTTATGTTCACTCTTAACTTTAACTATGCTGGAATTGTTGAAATGCTCTTTTAAATAACGATTGGATTTTTACGTCGGACCGAGTGAAAGGTAACGTCTGGAAGGTGGCAACTTTATAATGTTAAGCTTTCGATTTACACAATGCGTGAGGGGCAGCGAGGTCGTGATTCTTTGAACACACCTGTTGGTGTACTTATCAGATTATAATCTTAAATGGTTCATAATCTTCAGTGATCTGCTGGATTATCATATCTATTGCTATCAAGCTAATATCCTACTTAATAAACGTTAAATTGAAGCTAAAGTGATACCCCCTTGCCTTCAACTCAGTGGCCTCTACCGAAGGTCTCAGTATCCACGAAAATAAACGGCTAATTACAACCGTAACTCACAACCGGGCGAGTCACGAAAACATAAAAAGGCAACAAAACGCGATATATCAAGTTACTCACTTATCTACATACGAATATGGGTTTGTAAGTGTACACTAAGAGAAAGACATAAAACAATGAACAATGGGAGCATAAATCAGTATAATTAGTTTTGCTTGAACGGAGCGAAATCATTGGTCAAAACGCATCGTGGCCACGCCCCTGCGGTGCAGCATGCATCGTGGACGTTAGAGCGGCCGCTCGCCTGTTCAATTGGATCAAACGTAACGTTAGCAATACGAGTGCGGATTGCCGTGTTTATCTGCACTGAAAATCTGTTAAGTGCTATTCGAGTAACTTATTCGTGTTTTTGAAGTAGTATGGGATAAGATTGTGGTGCATTGTTACGAGCTTAACTTGAAGCTTTTTGAAGCTATTTGTGCTTGAAGATACTATAATGTTCTTAGTTTTCTAGGAATATCTTAAGTCGTATTTTTTACTTAATTATTTGCTCGGTGTCTGCAATTTTCCTTTTCTTGTCGGATATGTCACATCTATCGTATTTCATTGCAAAAGACGTCTTCGAAAAAAACCCTCTAGATTTTAAACTGAGAGTCTAATATCAAATGATTTAGCTATCCGTACAAAAACAACTTACCATGAGGTGCAATAATTTGCACCATACGACAATTAACAGCCTAAAAATCTTGTCACCAAGCATTTGCCGACGAAATCTATACAAAATAATATAAAAAAAATATCATTCGACAAAATCTGTTGTTTGCTAACCGTACTTGACTAGCGCGACCTCCGGGCCCCGTGCATTCACAAGTGTCTACAACTCGTACAAGTAGCAACAATGTAACGTGCTGAGTAGCCTTCACTATAACACATGCTTTTCCTATATTTTTCTTTTTATTGCTTCAATTGATTTGACGGTTACTTATTCTTTTTTTAAATCTGCTTTTCCTTTTTTTATGACTGGTTATGAGCTTTGTTCTATCTTAGCTCGTCACTTCTGTGGAAGTCACTTCCGTGGAGTGATATTTTTAAGAGAGACACTTTTGTAAAGTTAAAAAGAAATCTTACTGTCATCAACAACTGTAACGATAGCAATACACCGAGTGACAGGTTAAGACCCAACTTCACCAAACTGTCAATTGACAATTCAAAAGTGCCTGTAATGGTTTAATTGAAATAAATGATTTGAGTTTGAGTTTGAGTTTGAGTCAAAAATCTCATGATAGCACTTTGACAGACTGTTTTGCATAGTTAAAACATTAATTCAAAATGTTTAATGGGACACTTACTAACAGTGTGACAAGACTGGCCCTAAAAAATTAAGATTCTTCGCAGTCGAGTAGCAGTAGAATTTGCCCTCATAAGCAAATCATGTCGATTTTGACGAATAGAGATAATATCATTGACGTGGAACAGAATCGGTTTGGTTAGTAATCGGTGAAATACAATAGTGCCTTGATAATGATCTTACGTATTGGTTTATGTGGAATTGTCAATTGTTTCGCTATTGTTTTAGAACTAGTTATTTGATTTATACGGTAGCTATTCGAAATTTTGTTTTTCAAATCTGCGAAAATACTTGTTGGTTTTTCGACGACCTCTACATCTATGTCGTCTTTTCTTGCAATCTCTTCCTAAGACTTTTCAGGTTCTGGAAAATATGTCTACAAATTCTTTCTTCATAAAAATTAATACGTATACCACTATAAAAGCTCATAACCCAAATCGATACTTTTATGATCGAATAAAGTCATAACATTTATCGATAGCTAATAGTATCGAATCATTGAGAAATTTTCTTTTGTTTTATTACGAATCAACACAAATTCCATTGGCTTTATTATCCAAGCATATAAAAGATTTTATATGTAAATATTCCATTTACATAAGAATGTAAACTTTCTAATACATAAGGAATTAACTCTTAATTATGATATTAATGGCGCTGGGGCCTTTTAATGAGTGTCGCAGGTAAATTTTCTATAAATAGTTTAATGAAATTAACCTATTACGAACGGTTGATTAACCTCTTTAAGTAACCGCTCGTTATAGGTAAATGTTTGATGTGTTTTGATTAACGTAGATTTATTAATGATTTCTTTGATTAGCGTTAGATAGGCTTTTGTTATTGTATTTTTGTACAGGCACAAATCGATTTATTGCAATTAAGTACAAGCAGATAATAAAATGGCAGGTATCTGCCGTCTTGAGACCGAAAATAGGCAACTGTTGTCTATTTGATTGTATAATTAATATAATAAATAAACTTATTAGTATTGATATGGACAAGTATGTAGTTCAACGTTTAAATATGACTTCTGTGAAAGTTGTTGAAGTATGGCAGTACCTGCCACCGTTATCTATAATTAATGTATTGAGTACCTTTGTACTCAAAACTATAACTATGTCATATCTATATGTTTTTTACTGTGTGTACATAAATAATAAAATAAATATGCCTAGAGATGGGCAATTTCTTGAATCACCTTCCGTCGTCATTATCAAAGTCAAAGGCAAAGTCAGTCATTTATAAAAAAAATATTGATTCAAGTCGCCCCTTCCAAGAGGTAGTAGTTTCGTACGGAGAAGATGTTTACAATATTTTGTATACATATATTAATTATATAAAAGAAATGTGAAGACGATGCACCTAGAATAAAATTACTACATCACAGTACGTAAAAAGAATTAAAAATTAAAAAAATACAGATAAATTATACATGGTGCTCACATATTTATAAACATTGTAAAAATCTACGATTAAAAAAAATATGAGTCAGTGTGTGAGGTAAATTAATCACAGAATGTATATTCAATGTATAAATGACGTTATTCTACCGTTTAAATGGAACTGAAATAAAATAGGAATGTTCATCATAAACCTACCTCTTCACTTAAGCCCATACAAACCTTTCTTTCGCCGATTTTCATTAACTCAAACCACCGTGTGTGTCCAATATCAGCACAGAATTAATTACAAACTTAACTTCATTAATTTATTTCCAATCATTATTTAAAATATTCAGACCACCGCTTCAGCTCATTAGTGACGCATGAAGAGTGGATTCTTAAACATTTACACTTTAATAAGAAAAGCCTTCTTATATTATAATTTTAATTATTAGAAACTGATGTGGTGATGTTTAATTAAAAATTGAAATGTATTGTGAGGAAAGTTTGTTAGTTTTATGGTAAAAGAAAATGTGTTTTGTGCTTTCTCTTACTGCAACAGTCTTTCTTTTTAAAAATGTAGAAGGAACGAGTATTAATTTGCTTGTTACGTGTTATTTATTTATTTAAGTGCACATTCACAATATTACAAAATAAAACCCAAGGCGTTGTAGTGTACTTTTCAAAATAAAATGTAACATGTGTGTGTGTGTTGCAATATGTCTAGGTTACATTGATCGCTTTGTCCAGGTTTTTCGCCATTAGTTAGTAGCATAACAAAAAAACAAAATTAAAAAATGGCGTGCTAATCAAATTCATTCATTAGCAGTATTTTTCATAAATTATTAAAATAACTGTCACCTTTTTACACATTTCTGTCATTAATTATACGATATTTTTATAATTATCTGTCATATTTATCTGTAAATTATAAATGCGTGGAAAATTAATAAAATTTTGCTGTTTTAGTTTACCTAAATGATATTTTTTATTCGGCAATATTCACAAATTAAACAATACAGAAAGTTTTTGAAAACACGTTATCTCCTAATCAATTAAGAATTTCAATAATTTACGATATGAATGTTTGAACGTTCAAATTGGCATAATTTTAATGGTAATTTATGGCAAAACTCGAGTTTATTTAAAACAATAAATTGATACCTACTTTTATACAATAAAATGAAGGTAATAATTAATGTGTTTTAGTTAATCACTTCAAATTATGCAAAGATTTTGTGAACGACGTATGAGACGTTAGAAACTAGTTTTATTTTTTATTTTATAATTAGATAATAACACAGAGATAATAATGTTTTACAACAAACAAATGACTATCATTTCAATTTGGTCTTACACAAAAACCCAAAAACTTCCGTCAACTCCGTGAGTGAAAATTATATAACCCTAATATTGTACCAAAAAAAAACTTAAGAAATAAAGCACTCATCCGGTCATTCCTACCCCATCTGTTACCAAACATTGGTACAAATGGACCAGGCTCTTCACGCTAATGAAAATGATGTCCGGACATCACAGTGTTGACAAATACGGATCGCACCGGCCCGGACACTGCCCCGTCCGGGATTTTTCACGCGAACCCGTCTAATCCAGCGTCAGGGTTGGTTAGACCGATAGATTTGTCCCAATGTTTGTTGGCAGACGGACGATTTTTTAGGGTTATCTGGCGATGTCGAGTGGAGATTAACATTCAGCTGTTGCGTGGATTTGGTATCATTATTGTAATGTTTTTTTTTCTGAAAAATGATAGGATATAAAAATAGGGGGACTTGAACTCGTAATAATATACGTATTGTATGCCGGCTGTTGTAGTGGTATCATTGATTTCTCTAAAACTGAACACTTTCTTTTCAGAAATAACACGTAATCATACCTAAGCATATTCTTCCTCATTGCTTAGCAAAGATCATAGAACAGAGCATTCACCAGATGCTGAAATATTACACTGCGATCATCACCAAAATGTTTGAAAAACTCATAAATACAATAAAAATTATAAGTGTGTCTCGTGCACATTAAGCAACCTGATCCATTTCTGTCTAGACTTTTATTATGTGCCATACCTACTTTTATTTTGAGAACGAACCGGCCAACTTTTTTCCTTTATTAAATCATTTATATGGTAATTAAAAGTATATCCCTGTTTTTTTTTCATAATTTTGACGTGTCTTTTTAACAATATTATCGACGCGAGACATCTCAACTGATAATCGTGATATTTAAATGTTATAAAAGACAATAACCTTCACATTTCGCAGTCTGATGAGCCAAGATTAATTTAAACAAACAAATCAATTGTTTATTTTGACATTGTATTTTTTGGCATCTGATTAATTTGCATATACTGCACGTGAATGCAGTTTTCGGTGTTCTTGTTTATGACTAGAATAACTTTGCATATACTTACGTGACATGGTTTTGCTTCGATGACGGTATTTGTCATGTTACAAAAACTAACAAGAACATCGATTCAACTAATATAGTTGACATTTCCAAATAAGTCTGAACATAAACCGAGAGATGGATTCACTGTCGGCAACTTTGTTCCACCCATTACTTATTACTATAAAAAGTATATTGAAGGATTTAAGACAAAAAATATTGCACGAGTTCTATTTTGTTTTTGTTGAAAACAAGTCTTACTTTGATAAGCCATTAGATCTGATTTATATTTCAAGTCATTAACTATCAATGATTTATCGATCGAATCTCGATATTGGTCAATAAAAAATAAAATATAACGATGAATGTTGTTGATTTAATTATTAATATTTGTCTTGTTAAACTGTTTGTGAAATAATATAAAAATTGGTTGTCAATCACGAAATAAAAGGATTCAATCAATTCATTTCGTTTGTTAGATTTAATTGCAGGACTGTCATAAACTTCGACTAATGAGAGACAAATTAATGACAATCACTACCAGATATCAACTAACTTGTTTGGCTTAAAGCTCGGTATCATTTTGCAGCCTGAATAACTTCACCATATTCAACGTCAAAGTTGGATTTTTCTTCTAGCATTTTTTTAATGATATTCTTATACAATTGCTAAGTCATGAATCATGATTTAACTTTTCAAACTAAACATTTCGATAAAATAAACAACAGTTCTGAATAACCTTGCTACCCAGACCCAAACACGCAAGCAATAATTTTATAAATGAATAACCTACTCCATTGATATTCGTCGATAACATGATTGATACTAGAATTTGTTTCGCCGGTCGCCGTCCCAATCAATCAACGCCATCTCTTGATTGATACGCGACGACACTGGATTCATGAGCGTATTAATTTAACTTCGCTGCGACATTGATGGATATTTATGATATTAACGAGCTATATAATTATCTTGATGTGAAAGGTAAAAGTTTTGTTGATGTATGTGTTGCGGGTTTAGTTGTTGGTAGGACGTTTGTGTTGAATAGAATAGGTGTTTATGAAACTGTGTGTGAAAACTGAAAAGGGTGGTGTAAAAATAAGATGGTCAGAGTCTGGGTTACAATCAAAAATGTTGAGATGTGATTGCTGATAACAGAGTTGAATGAATGAATGTTTCATTTATTTGCCAGTATATATGTACATATGATAATGTATTAATAACAGATGGTCTCACTACATTCGATTTTTCAGTCGTGCAAATATTTAAGTTTTTATGCATACTACAAGTTCTCTAGTATGTTTGAGTCTTTGGTCAACTGGACCAACTCGAAATGGACCCGCGGGATCACTCAACACAATCATATTTTGAATAGGTCGACTGGACCCACTACCCAATTTGATTATTAGTACAGTCACGGAGTAAAGCCGTATCTTTTAGTTTTATTTTGACTTAAAATATACCAATATTATTCAATTAGGTATTTACACTCACTAACACTAAAACTAAATATATTTTTACGTTAAACGTCTGACAAGTGATAATTCGTTTTAGATTAATCAATTATTGTTTCGGTATTTTGAAAAACGAATACGTTTTTTGTCTATTTTGATGACATTTGGCCATCATTTCTACCATTCAAAACACCATAGACACATTTACTACTTTTACATACCACAAAATAGTGACATCCAACCCGCAACCGCGATGAATGCCAACAAGACGTAAGTACGAACATTAACAAGAGCTCAAATAGTTGATATACTCGGAGTCAACCCTCCCGCGCCGGAGTGACAGCGACAAATCGTTACTTGTTGCGCAAGCTTTATATGCTCAATGTTTAGATACCGCAGTGTTATCATACATGTTTATTAATGTACCGTTTATGTATTAAAATATATTTTGATGGTAGGATGGTGGAGTTCGAATTGAAAGCACTTGTCTAAACTTTGGAAAAAGTACCTAAATAATTTTGTATTTTTATGCGACTTTTGAAATAGTCTGTTTAAGTGGACAACTTAAGTAGAGATATGAAGACTGAGATTGATAGATATGTAGACGCATCTATCACTGTTATATCATCCTTCATGTCAGATAGTAAAAAATCGATTAAGTACTAAAAATATCTAATCTGTAATATCTATCTATAATTCGAATTAGGAAAATAATACAGTACTAATGATGAGTGTAGGTTTTTCTAACCGAAAATCGTACAAAATAATATTACTTATTTTTGGAACTTCTAAATTATTTTTTATCTTTAGGTCATATCTGCAAGAAACTGCAAAAGATAAAACAATGTCTTCTTTTAAATACTCAGTCATTACGCTGAAGAACCATCCCCACAACAGTTTCTCCCACAAACGTTTTGCATGAAAACCGAAGTCCACTCGTAGAGTCCACAAACCTGACGTAAACAAGAGACTCGCTGCGACGCCATGACAAGTTACACTTGAGCTCGTTGTGTTTGTTACTTGTTGCGTCCACGTCGACGTCTAAACGCGTCAGCGATGACGCACCGCGCATTTGAGGGTTGATATTTTGGCAGTGACGTTGATGAAGACGTCATTATGTGGGTCGTTGTTGTGTAATTGTATTTAGGGACTGGAAATTAAGAATATTCTATTTTAGTGGAAGATGTGCAACTGTGGAGAGTATTCACGGCAAAAACATATTCCGTCACAATTTTTAGCTTTGCCAAATACGTCTCCTAAGTTTTGTTCTACTGTCAGATTATATAACTATGATTACTTAATCTACCAATGCACGTTATTAGGCTTATTTTTTTAAGTGTTTCGTTGTAGTCAGCTTTCTTCAGTACTCAGATAACATAACAGTGCATCAAAATGGCTTCAAGAATGACGATTCAGCCCAGCACGTCCTGCGCTTTAAATATTGCTACTCTCATGATGTTTTCGCGTCTGCATGAGCTGTTATCATATAACTCGTGGTGATACAAAAAGTAACAATGCAACTATTGTTACCGACATTTTTGCAAAAACCATCACCTATTTAACCCCAATCTTTTCCCCACGAATCACATAATCACCACGCTATCACCACCGCCACATTATTCTCAGTTATCAGTCTACTCACCCCAGTGGCGACTATCGTGAACATACGCGGCGCGGACAACGCGGTATCTGACATTTTACGAGCGCAACCGGGACGGCCGGTCAATTACCGCCAGATACCGCTTGCTTATTGTGTAGAATCAATATTGTGTTCGATATGCACGGGGTGAATTATAAAATGTTAGGGTTTAGTTGTTGTGTGTGGAATACGGGAAGGGTCTCTGGACTAATCATGAAGATCTTTCAAATATAGAGGTATATTAATGCGAATGTAGGATTATTAAGAACGTACAATATTTAGCTTAGCTGTAGATTTTCTCGTTGCGTAATTTTCTTGTAGGTACTTTCGAAAAAAGATCATTATGATTAATAACATAATTCTAAAAATATTAGGAAAAAAGCTTAACAGATTGATGAAAATAAATTACATGATTTTTCGCTTTTCTGAACACTAATTCACTTTTATCGTGTCATTAGAGTTTAATTAATAATGATCGACACTAGTATTAGGTAGGTAGATATATACAATACCTAATTTGTTTGTTTTGGCTACGGAATTGTATTAGGTAGGTAAGTCATATTTTTGTTCCTTTTTGTAATAAATTTACATACCAAATTCTCCACATAAATCGATTCACATACAAATCAACAAAACAAAAGTTAAAAAATCTCTAAAATGAATATACTAAACCTTACACTCACTAAATAAGCCAAAAAATTAAAAACAAAACCATAACTCGATCAGCGAACCGGTCGATTATAATTGGAGCACTTAATACAAAAGTCGAAGGACAAATTCGAAACATCGCGATCACCCATCGGTGGTAAGCACGATTTATAGTGCGTGCGTGTGCGCAAGGGATTTATCGGAACATGCACGAAACAGTGACAGATCGGTGATGTTTTTAGGTTGCCGTTTATTTTTTACAGTGTTCGTAATTAGTGAGCTGTGATTGTGCGAGTTGTGGGAAAAACGGTGATGTGAAGATAATGGTATCGTGTTGAGGTGAGCCGCTAGAGGGTTAAATATCAGTAGTGGATTAAAAAACACACATTTAAAACTAAAACTTAACCCCGAAAGGGTTAAACAAAAAAAACACATAACACTATCAAAAATAAATTCATTAAAAAATAATTAAGTAGGAAAATTTTGAAGGATATCAAGTAATCGCGTTAAATATCATCAATAGATATTATAAATGCAACTTCAACCAACACCAACATTCTATTCTGAGCAACTATAACTTATTGTAAATTAAAATTGAACTATCAATATCGCGAAACTTCGTTCAATTTCAATGCGGAATCGGTCCCCTAACAAAGAGTTCTTGTTCTTTGTGCTGTCCTATACAGACGGCACGCTAACGGCACGACAACGGCAGGACAACGGGACGGTCGCGAGGAAATTACGCGCCGACACCGCGTCGACTGATTGAATGCTTTTGAACTTTACGTGTGACGGTTGTTGATGGTAGTTACGCGACTCTGATCTGTGGCAGTAGGAGCAAATTAAACTAAGCAGAAGCTAACTAGTCAGGTCGCTTTATTTCTTTTTAATTTAGTAGAGAATTTTTAACTGATCTTCAGTTCACAAGTGTGTTTTCAAAAAGCTTTCCTGCATTCATATTTGAAAGGACGAAAGCAATAAAATGTTTTTTTGCGCTAAATACTGATTGATGCACTACGTGCTACTAATAAACTTATCTCCCTGGTATTGGTATGATTTAAAAGTTGCATTATCATAGATTACTAATAGGTCGGTGTTATAATGGCACATCACTATTTGTATAGTCGCCTACCTATTCCCGCGCCATTAGCAGTCAATTATCAATAATTATCTGTGGTGTGCTCACAGCAAATCAGTTATCGTCTCATTGTAATTATCTGTCTTTGGGCTAATATAGTTATTAAAAATGCACTACTTATTGTTCTTACTGTCGCCGTAGTTACCCTATCCAACAGTCCGTAAACAAAAAATTCGTATACTTGCATAATTTGTATTTTCAGTGAAAGTTATGCAGTCAATTAAATTGAGGAAACTCTCCTATAGATTTTTCTGTGTAGGTAGATTCAAAGAAATTCCCGTGCAGCAGCTCTCCTTCATATTCTTACCTCTACAACCAAGATACAGAACTTAACACACCCACAGATGAATATAGTTGAGACACTCCGCAGTTTAGGTATGAAGCTATTAGTACGCGGCGACGGCGGGCCCGTCTTGTTGGGCCAATTCAGTGAGTGTAACGTAGTCAGAAGATTTAAGAGTCACGCGATAGAAATAGAGGCAGCTTCTAGGTGAATATAACTGTTGGTGATTAGCGCCGTGTGACCTGAATTTTTATTGTGTCGTAGTAAGATTCGCTTCTTATTTAAATGATTTTGCGGAGTGTCCCATCTGTATTAATCTGTAACACAACCTATGTACCATCGAAGAAGTTCATATCTAACCACTGTAAGGGCTATTCTTGCTTGCAGCGCTCGGCGGCTATAACACCGGGCCGGTAACAGATGTGGTCATCGTGTTCACGGGATGTTATTTTGAAATTGGTTAGATATGAACTTCTTTGATGGTACTTAACACCAAAACACCTCTAAATAACACCCTAACTACAATAGCAATGTAACAACACAAACTTTGCAAATAAAACCGCCTATCTCCTACTACAAGTAGTATGTCAACAGAACCCGCGGTTATTGCGAAACTGCCCTTATCAGTTATCACTAGTTTGGATTACCGACATCTGCCGGTGATTGATCACGTGATAACGACTGATAACAACCGATTAAGTGAAACTTACTGTGCTAAGTTTGATGCGTAAATGTGACTTGTTAAAATGTTGAGTGATGTTTCCAAGGTAATAAAACTAATCGTTGATGTTACCAATGGTAACTTGTAGCGTCGATCGAATTGTACATTAGCGATTGAAGTAAAATTCAAAATATTTAACATTACGTATCAACCATCACACCTGTAATCCTCGAAGGGCTAGGCAGAGGAGTACCTTTACTACACCAACATTTCGCCAGTTATGCTTAAGTCCCAGGTAATAGGGGGCGAGTCTATTGCCACCAACCGAGCTCAAATCCAGACTCCGGGCTGCTACTGAGACATTCCAGATGGGAAAACCCAATAATACTATGCCCGACCCGGGAATCGAACCCGGGCCTCAAGTTCAGTAGTAGCGCTTATGACCACTAGACCAACGAGGTAATTCAAAATATTTATTTCACACTAGCTTACCTTGACCTCAAAAATTATATGCAGTGCACGGTTCCATATTGTTCGTTTCCTATGGAGAAGAACCGACAAGAAACTCCATGGTTACTTTTTTAAGCTCTACCAATACATAGATAGATGGTGAATAAAAAAACATAAGTTCAATACAGACATTGTTATGTTGAGCTTTCATCAATCATCAGGATATCAAAGTCCATTGCAAAGACATATCGACTCCATTATAGATTTATTAGTCATACTTGTAACGATTATTATGTGTAATTTGCAAAATATAGTGTATATAAGACAGTGAACCGACTTTATCTCTGGTTACTATAAAAATTAAAGAAAAACTTATTTATTCTAACTCAACTTCAAAGATTCTATTGTCTACCACAACATGAGCACTCATATTTCGATTAAAGAAAGTTGTTTTTAGAACATTTTACAATTTACCTTTTACAAGTCAACTGTAAAAATTGCACTACAAACTCCTCAAGCAAATCTATACTTTAACCACAACTAGTTAGAGTTTAAACTGGAGTGTGTAAGTTGTATAAAAGTATCGACCCATTTCGTCGAGAATCGATAAAAATCAAGATTCATAACGTTTAATTTAGAAACGGTTTAGTTAACGTTGTCATTTGGTGAACAATTGTAATCGGTAATCACATCGGTTTCACGGCGATTTTCGTGAAATTGATCTATTGTTTCGTCAGAATTGTAAAGAGTAGGTAAGCTTTGTGACTCTCTGGTCTCTCTGTGACGAATTGGACAAAAATCGGTAAGTATTTTCGAGCTGGAATAGTTGAACTCTAAGACTTATTGAAGAGACAATACAACAGCAGACAGATGACCGTTAATAAGGTCATTAAATAAATGTTTTCTTAAAATTATAATTAGAGACATTTGTCTTCAGTGGTATTTTATACGGACGTTTGACATTTTCGAAGATTTAATCGAAATTAATGTCCGTATTTTGATTTTGTTATCTGCAAACGTTTGAAATATAACTTTAATCTACGTCATTTAACATGTCTTCAAAACATACTTACATAATATTTTATTTTATTTAAGAATATCTTAAAACACAATATATTTTTGAGTACCTACCTTACAAGAGACGTTCGAAAATTTAAAACCTGGACACTGCAACAGTTAAAAGCACAAAATTAATTAAATAGAAATAAAAAACTAGAATCACATCACCCTCAAAGCCAAAAATTTATCCCCAAACAAACATACCATTTCATTACTCTCTCATAATTCACAGACAATACGGTAAAGGGGAGGCTTCATTAAAATTCACGTTCATAGAGCGAATCAGAGTCACCTGCAGATACCCAGCGGCCTATCACTTCCTTTGATCAATTGGCTGGCACATACGGATCGGGAATAGGGATGGCCCACACTTGTTTCCCACTGGGATCGACGAGAGTCCAGGATTATGATTCGATTGTCGATTTATCGGTTTGTTATTAGCGAGGAAAAAACCCAGTGGATGTGGAAAACCCTATCACAGATTATACATAATTAGTAGTAGGTAATCATTAGCACCTATCAATCACAATATCTAATTTTATATCGGTATGCGCCATAAATATAATTTGCTCACTCGATTATTATAAGATAGCATGTAATTATTAAAAATGATTCATGCAGTCGCAAAACAGCAATTAAAAAAAAAAAAATCTTATAAAGCAGCATTCTTATTCACTAAACGAATGTTAGTAATAGCTCTTATTGCTAACAAATCCCGCATACCGTCCCCTGACTGGGACGGGACACCCGACCCCGGGACCAATCGTCCCACCACTAGCCACAATGCAGACCGCCGCGGGCGTTTCGTCCGCAACCGCATCTTTGGCGTCCGGCACCGGATTGACACGTTGCGTTTTAATCAATTAGCGTACAGAAACGCGGTTCACGAATCAATGGGCAGTGAAATAAGCGGGCCGGCCACCGCGGCGCCAATTCGGCTATCCGGTTTCAAATACGTTTTTTTTGCCAGTGCGTTTTTCGGACGGACGATAACTTCATAATCGGTGGGTTCTCTTTTTGTTCGCGAATTTTGGATACGGTCAAACGAGCGCTTTGTTTTAGATATTAGATGTTCTTTTTTAAACTTTCGTTGCTTATCATTGTCAATTTGTGATTTCCTTCTGTATCATAGCGATTCTTGAATGATTTTGTTTAATCATTTGTGAATTCATGAAAGTACACATTTCTGATATATTTTTCTTTTACTGTTTTAAAAGAGAGCTTTCTTACCAGATGCCTTATAAAAAATATAGTAATTTCTACAAGAACGATTTTATAATCTGACAGAGCAAATGCGTAAATCGGTCAATGTCATGGAAATGCCTCCTATGGAAAACAGTAATTGTCAACGTTCTAATTACAATGCAGAAGAATAAGTAACAATAAATAGTTATTGCCTTTCTTATTGCAAAATAGCCGGGCTATGGTATGACGGCATTAACAAATTAATCTCTTTTTTCGTTCCTGATTCCTATATAACAAAGGATAAAGGAATTAAACACGTAGGTAGCTCCCAAAGAAAACGCTCGTTTGAATCTATGTGAGACGTTATTTTGAACCCTACAATCAATTGTTTGGAAAGCAACACCCATTGCACTGTTATCAATCGAATCTAATACAATACTACTATCACGTATCGAGCAGTATAACTATCTTTTAAAAACTACTAAACCCCAAAGAAAAGCACCAATCATTTCCACTATCTCCATCTAATTAGGTGACTCCTTCAAAAGCTGATAAAACCATATCTGAGTATCAATATTCGTTTTATCGATACTATCGTCCCAAATTATGTCAGCAGATATACTTTGAATAATTGATCCGTCTATGACTAGCGTAATATAACCAATCAATCAATTATCGATCACATGGTTTTGCGCAACGAACGATGGCCCCATTACAATTGTGTTTTTCCTTGTATTATCATTTTTAATATCTATCCTATCGCCGATTATTACATTTAGATGATGAACGATCGCAATAAAGCGATATACTGTTATCTGTTCCCTTTTAAATCAACCTAAATACGGTTTTAAAATGTCTTTATTATCATGATTAATTTGTCAGTTGGTGTTTTGTTTTCAATATTAATTAGCTCTGTATCAGTTTTGTTGGTGTCATGCTTGTTTGCTTCAAAATTTTTCCATTTGACTAACATGACGACTGGAGTTTTGATACGCGATATGGATGCATATTTATTGATTTTATATTTATAATGGCTTATTATTTTCCTCACGCACAAGGTTTATCAACTTGATTGTTTTAGGTTCAATGTCTTATTTCTGCCACACTTCATAACCGAAATCAAAAGCTGGAGATTAAAGTGTGGTCAATATTTTATTCTGATCTCACACACACCATCCATTCATGTTATTATTCACTGGATAGGTAGATTCTCAGAGTCTGTCTTTAAACGATGTCGTCGCTAATCTTTTACCGTAAAAGCTTAGTCTACTTCTATAAAGAAGAAAACTAAGCTTAAACCACAAACCCACCATAAGAATCTGTCTTCACCTCTAACAACATCTTCTTCATTGTCCACAGAGGAAGCCAACAGTCCAGAAAGCGGAGTGAAGGAGCGAGGTGACAGGGGGGAGAGGCAGGAAGGGGGAGAGGGCGAAGTGTCCGGCTCTGTGTCCCCTGCGTCCCGCACCTCCCCCGCGCCTGACGAACGTGACGACATCGAGCACAGTATACCAGCTACCCTGATTCAGGATCCTAATGTTGAGAGGTGAGTTCTGGATTGTTTACAAGATTTAAAGTTTATTACAGTCATCATCGCCCCCTACCATAAAGCTCCAAATATTGCTATAGAAACAGTTTTGGGCAAATAGGTTCATGATAGCAGTAGTTTGGTAATAGAATACAAGGCAATCATACTCCTTTGTCGAAATCGTGAAATTGTGGTTGAAAAAGGGCCAAAAAGCGTCTTGACAATTGAAAATATACTAGTTTGTTCAACTAATTGAACAAACTAGTATATTTTCAATTGTCAACACAATGTCTTATTGAACTTAGATCTAAATCTAAGTTCAATAAGACATTGTGTTGTACTTACATCTCTTCCTGCAAATGAGGAAATATGAAATTAGATTTTCGCTAGGTTTCTACTTACAGTCCCCATGATAAGTAAGGATAACCAAAATAATCATAAAATAGTTGACACATCATTAGTTTAAGACGTAAACAAAAAAATATGATGACATTTGTTCCAATCTTTCGACAGAACAGAGTCATTAATTTACCTAAATGTTAGTTGATGCATCTTCAATCTTTCATGTATTGTCCAGACGTAAATTTAAGTGTCGTTCAGACATAACAAAATAATTCATTTGATTCAAAGTTCCAATGTTTGCAGGGTCAAACTCGCAAGAACAATCCTTTCCAATACCGCACCTCAAGGCTTTTATGGAAATTAAACCATCGCCAACAATCTCGAAGCAACGGACCCATTCATAATACCATACGCCATTGTCAACGCGGAGGTCCGCACATCACTCCATGGTGTCCACTTTAATGATCCCATTGTTTCCACCGATCAGTTGACAATGACTGTCCACTGACATCACTACATAACCAACCAACTTAAAAATACAGTCATCATATCTCTTATTTCAAGCACATAAAGTTAGAAGTGGAATATGTAATAAATTAATTTTATATAGTCGAGATAGAGGAATGAAAATTTAAATGTGCACTTGAAATAAATCTGTTGAAAGGACTCTAAAGTTGATTTTGGAATGTTTGGAGTGCAGAAAGAAGTTGGTAAAGATAGATAAATGAATGGACTCGTCAGTGACAGTTATAGTGGGCAGAACCACTAAAAATGATCTGAATTTTCAAAATGACGTTTCATCAATTTTCATTTTGAAATGCTTTTGGATTTATCGATCTAGGTAAGAATGATTGATGGGTCAGGAGTTACGGCATAAGACACAAAAGATTTTGGTGTAAGTGCAACCCGAGAATGATGAAATTAATGATGAAATGACTTTGTTTCTATGCTACATTTCATTTGGCCAGCAGTATGAAACTAGTCAAAGAAAGCCATCTCCTGTTATTCTAGAATTATCTTGAAAATGACTGGCTCCTCTGTTGTAGACAGGTTAGTTAAGATGAACAATGTAAAAGTTAACAATATTTGATCATTCTTAACCTTTAACGTCAAAAACTGAATCAAGGTTAGCGCCATTTGCAGACAGTATAATATGTAAAACAGAGTCATCACAACATTATAAAACAAAGGTTTTGCTGCCACTGCATGATCCGGAAAACCTTCTGTTTTATGGAGCATACTAGCAATATTTCAGTTAAAAATATTTAAGCAGAACGTGACCATAATCTGTAAACACACGACAGATACCACTTATCACTTAGTATGTCCTGCTTTATTTGATTATTGGATCGACATGAAAATTAATGACTATTGATATTTATTAGAATAATACCTACATGAAGGATGTTTTGATTGTGTTAATTAATCATTATGCGGAGGTTACGAGATTTGTATCTGAGGCGGATGCGTTTTGTTAGCAGGTTGTTGTTGAACGTGATTGCATAATCGAATGGTTTCTATTTGACATGGATATTGTTTCTAGAGTCACAAATAATTGTGCTTAAATTTAATAACACCGAAAGGGAAACTTCCAGTAGAAACAAGATCAGTTTTGTTTTTAATTATATATAGAGATATATATTCTCTTGCTCGGGAGCTTGGTTCTTCTTCCCAGCTAAAGCACTAAGAAGTGGTGAAGGGTGGGCGTTTTGGGGGACTGTCATATGTAATTTTGATGTTCGAAAACTGCTGATTCTCAGCCTAGTTTGAATAAAGGAATTTTGATTCAATACGGTTTTTAATAATCACTGCTTAAGACTACTGATGAACTGATGATCGTTTATCCAACAAAGTCCACCATACAAATGTTGGTACATATATCCACGAGAGACCACCCCTCAAAATAATAATATGATCTTGCATTCACCTATCTTTACTTTGCTTAAAATAATACCACCACCCAGCACGGTACCTATTGGAATAATAATGTACTATGTGGAATGGGAAAGACAATTGGACATCACAAGACGTCACATCATTTCATTAACAATAAGAATAATATCGATTATTTACTCATACGTCTCGATTACTAGCTGATTTATATTGTTGTGTTATGAATCGTTAATCAGATTGTACGAAAACCGTATCGAATCGATATGAGGACAGCTGTGAAACTTGATTCAATTCAATATTTAATTAGATGTATTGACGTAATTATATGAAATATTATAAAAAAATATAAATTAAAATTATAGGTCGTTTATCACATATAGGTTGTACCTATGTCGTGGAAATGTGGAACTCAAATAATTTAAATAATATGTTATTTGTAAAACCTTCATATTACTGGAACAGCTTCAGTCAATTTAAATATTGTCGATGTTGATGAAAGCTTTTTGTCTACGTAGCAAAGCGCAATTTTGTCATGTTTGTGCATCGTTTTTTACGCTTATAAAACTCTAATCCCTTCTTTGTTTCCAAGAAGAAATAAATCCATTGCACTTAAAAGCTCTCTCATTTGTCAGTCAATTGAAAACCGGTTTATAGTTTGTACATGCACGTAAGTAAATACGTAAAAAAAAGTTTAACGTCCTCACTTATTATGAACTTGAGGACATCATTAACATGTTAATTGTATTAGAAATCTTTTATTTCAAATCTTTATCTTTCGACCCGCCAGGTACGAGTGCAAAGAAACGGAATACTATTAAAAATCCAAAGTTAAACGAACTTCAGCTTTATAGTAATAGAAATAAGGAAAGCAAAGCTTAAGGAAAGTGAACGGTAAACTTTGTGCTGTAGCAAGTCTGTTCAATCAATGTCAATTAGCTGCACTGAGGTGGCGTGATCAATCATTTTGAGGTTCTAGTGCCTTGAAGTTCTATTGTTTAGATCTACTGATTTAGTTTGTGTATTCGCTAAAATGGATAAAAATATGGGTTCCGGTGGGAATGACGAAAAAGCATTAGTTGAGTTATTTTGATTGAGTGTCGTTGTATTAGAAATGGGTGGTGTATGTCATAATTATAAATTCTGGAATGGTTTGAATCTTTGGCTTTCGCATAGTTAAAGCATTTCCCTGTTCTATAAAGTTTTGCTTTGGTACTCCTAAAGTCCTCCATTCCTGTTTTAACTGCCGGATGATAAGCAAAGATCTTAAAAATTATAAGGTTAATTTTATAAAACACTAAAATGTTTTTCAGTTCATAGATATGAATATAACAATATCAACGTAGTCACAGGTTGTAGTGAATTGCTTTGTCATCGTAACCTGTTCTAGGCACGTTGCAAGTCACTTGGTCAAGTGTAATAAATCGAGGTTAACAATAATGTGACAATAAACAGCTGAAACAGTTTCTATTATTTCTTTCATTCCTTTAATGGAACTATTGATTTGTGGATCCATAATTATTGTCTTTATTCTAATATACGAGTACTTTATATTAAGTGTTTTAAATTTTATCCTGCCGTGTATACTCGTAGCTAAACAAATTACTGTTCTAATTATTTCTTTGGCAGTAATCGTAATTTTTTGCTTAATAATTGAGTATGCTATTGTCATTTCTTATTTATAAAAAAATTACAATAGCATCGAGTTAAGAGTTATCCTTTGATAATATTGTCTTTATTTTAGTGTATTTTATCTACTTCGGACAAAAGGGCTGTAAATTCCAGTTATTATTTTGTACTACCATGAGTTATCTTGTTTGGCTAGATATTATTTGTTGGCCATGTTGTGTTTTCTATTTAATACATTGTACATTTCTCTGTTTAACATTAGAATAATTAAACACATCATTATGCGTTTCTAAGTTCTTAAACTAGAGTATATTCAATAGTCAAAGTATCTTCTTAACCTTGTCTAATTATGAAGTTAGGCAAATTAGAGAAATTATCAAAGTCTGGCAGCGTATCTACGTCTCTATTATATTGTACTAATTGTTTAAATGTTTCAGTAGATTCGTTCAAGAAAATATGATTTCGAAACAAAACTTTTACTAAATTAGACCCTTTCTTAGAATAGGTTTATATTACTTGGTTTATAGTTCATTTCTTTGCTAATTGTAGAATAATGAAAAAATATTCATTCTCGTTGTTAGGTTTGTTTTTATTAGCATATGTTTTGTTGTAGGGCAACCTATCACTATTAAAATGAATCCATTAAAAAGTTGAAATAAAAATGTTTGCAGAATAATATTATATTAAAACATTGGCCAAGTTCAGATGTTCAAAAGTTGTAATTCCTCTTTCTCTTAAGATCGTGATTGTCAATTTTATGTAAAAACAGGTTCACTAAACGTTGGTACAATAATCTAATAAGTTTCAAATTAAACACAATCTATCAGACAATTATTTTTGCACGTTCATAAAAGTTCGGCTCCACTTATTTCTATATTCTCTACAAACGTTCGTACTATGTCTACTATCAAGCTCACTGCAATTTTATTACCAAGGAGACATGTGTCAGTTATAAAATTTGCTTTGTTACTGCAGAATTATTCAAACGATGTCAGGTGTCCCCCATACATCGGCCCGCACTATGCACACATTGACGCATAAAACCGCTGTCCTAATTCCTACACATCAAAACGGCCACAGTCTAAAATATATCCCACTAACATTTTTATCATCTGTCGTTACATTTAGAAAAATTGCCTAGAATTCTTTTGTTTATGTCACAACCCACTCGGGGTTATTTTAGTTTGGCGCAGGAAAGAGACGGAGATAGTTGTCACATAAATACATGTGATTGATTGACCCGCAGCCGACTAATGCTCATAGGAAGCAATAAACAGCTGTGCGATTCTCTTATTAAAAACTTTATAAAACTTTTGGGGTTTGGAACAAGGTTCTGTCAAATCACTATAACAGTTGTTTAGATCGGATTCGTTGATAACATTTACTTCGAGATCGTTCAATGATAATAAAAACAGTATTATGGGCTGTAAAACGTATAGTACATTAGTTTCCGGGGAATAACGGAACATAGTTTCTTTACTTTGTTAATTTATTTATCTAGACGACGTCCTGTCATTATCGATTCGCCGTCTGACATTTATTGTATTGTCGTTCGGAAGTGTCCTAACGTTTCCTTGCGTAAAAATAAAATAAACATGAGAAAATATTTTCCTTTTGTCAAAGCAGGAAATCTGTTCGTGATACGCGTAAATCCGTCCGCGTCCCCTGTCTGTCCGTGAGTCGTTAAAAGGACTCGTCTCGGCGTTTTGTTAACGCGCCATTTCCTTGTCAACGCCGTCAACCCTGTCCGGGTAATCTTCTTTAAGCCCCGAGACTTCAATCTACCACACCGAGCGCGCTTCATCTTTGCTTACTCCACCTACATAAATGGAATTCCGTAAACAATCTCGTTAAAAAGTTATTACGCCTATTGGCCATGAAGGATACTCTGTACATTTTTCATTGGTGTTACGACTGTGACTCAGCTATGCGGAGTAGCTCCGCTGTGTCAGTCGGCTGTCATCGGAACGATCGCCCGTCACTGCACGTCCACCTCGCGCATCGCACGCACGCTTGCATTACGCAGCGCCACCCCTCGAAGTTGGATACCGATAGCTGTCTCTGTCTTTCGCACTGCGTGGTCCGTTACAGCGGCACCTGTCTCTCTCTAGCGAGGGGCGTGCGGGGCGGGGGCGCTGCAGGCGGGTCGTAAATCACGCGGCGTCTCATTCCACGCGGGACCGCCGCTGCCGCCGCAGGCACCGCGCACTTCCCTTCCGACCGCCGGCATCGCGCCGCGTCTTTCGCGACGTGTTTACATTTTCAACTATTTTTGGGGAGTCTCAATTGTTGTCTAATAGCAAAGTGTTATCAATTGTATCAGTGTTGTATTGATGGATCCGCAAGTTTTTCACCGTTACCAGTTTGGAGTACTTTGAAAACATTACGTCTAAAATGATCGTCGAGCCCGACCACGTGAGGTAGGTTTTCTATTTGTCCAAGTGTTTATTGGTTTGTGTAATTCATCAGGTTTCATATGGTTTTCACGTTCAAATATTGAATAAAACATTGGGTATGTTTTTCGACTTTTCTACACTTCACCTTGTCGGCTTTCAACTTAGAATTTTTCATGATCGCTCAGATCAAAGCTTTACAACTAGATACTATGTGCCCAATGTATTAATTTTCTTATAAAAGTGTTTTTATTAGTTCTATCGTTGTAACATAGATTTACATCCATATTTTGATATAAAATAAAACATCGTTGACTTAAACATTTTGATGGGAGTCTGTTATTCAAATAAAAAAGAAAGCTCGTATCTAAAAGTCCTACATGATTTTGAAGATTTTTTTTTTAAAGCCTAGATTATATCGTGATTTATTTTATATCATTTTTATCTATAACGTTTGTTCCGTATATGGTATGTGGGTTTCTCAAAACAACAATATTATATTTGATTCTGCTATTTTACGAGTTACAAGGATTTTTGAGGACATTCGATAGTCTTTCACTTTTCCAGAACCTGTTTTTATTAAGTTTTTGTTATTTTATTGTCTCATAAATAATCGATAAGCTGTGTCATCAACCATTGTGCTCGTCATGTTTATCACATCTGATATCACCACAATTCTTTATAATGATTGCTTTATAATATTGATTCAATATTTTAATATATTCTATACGTCGAAAATGTGATTGTAAAGTTTTATAGCTGTCATTAATATAACTTCTTTGATATCCAACTGATTATTCATGTCTCACGACTTGACCTATTTGTACCCAATTTACCTTAGATTTATACAAATGTCGTATGTTTGTTACAAAAGGAAAAACATTGATGACACATTCAATGTAATATCAGAACGTCAACTCTGTCAACGGTTGGTTTTTTGATCGTATTGTCATCATTAAACATTTAACAAAACAAAAACCTCGATCCGGACACCCAAACAACGAGCCCATATAGTATTTTTTTAGATCGATATAAACCCATTAGTGTGTCTATTTGCTATTCACGATCGAGCTATTAATTTAGTTAAAATGACCATTAAAAAACTTACATTCGTTTGTTTACCATCGATATTCAAATGATCGATAACCGGTTTAAGATAACGACGGGCCTGAGACGGAGGCGGCAATTTTGCTAAGTGAATTATGCCTGTGGGACTAACCGTGTCACGCTTTTGTCCCCAGGGAGAGCCCGAGATGTCTGTCGCGGGAGTCGTCGGGCGCACCGCGCTGTCCCTCGAATGACTCGGTGTACTCCAGCCGCAGCGGCGCGGGTCTACCGCTGCCGGCCGCGCTGACGGCGGGCCTGCCCGCCGCGCTGCTGCCGCCGCACTCGGCCGCCGTGGCTGCCTACCTCGGTGCCGCGGCTGCCGCCGCCGCCCAGCAGCGGCTCCTCATGTCCTGCCAGGAGGACATGACTGACTCCGAACGAGGTGACGCCGTCCTTGACTTCAGCACGAAACGTAGTGAATCCCCGCACGACGATGATGATCACGATGACGCCGTCAATCTCAGTAAGAACGAAAATGGTCCCCTCGACTTGTCCACTGGCACGAGAAAACGTGGCCCAGAGGACTCGCCGTCACCAGTACCATCTAGAAAAAGTTCTAGGCCATCAGAGTTTAAGCACTCTCCATCTCCTTGGTCCACGCCTGTGGCACCGCACCTGCCATACTTCGCAGCTGCAGTTGCTGCGGCCAGTCTGTCTCCTAAGGGAGGCGTTCCATCTGATTGGAACGGCAAATTAAAACATGGGGGTCCCACGCCGAGCGATGCCACAAAGGCACTGGAAAAGATGAGTGAGTTGAGCAGGTTGGGCGGCGAGGAATTGTTCCGATCAGTACAAAGTGCCGCTTTAGGTGCTGGTCTAGCTCCGAACGCAGCCGCCCGTCACTCCGCCTGGCAATCCCACTGGTTGAATAAGGGCGCAGACCAAACTAAAGATGTCCTTAAATGCGTGTGGTGTAAGAAGAGTTTTAACTCACTCGCAGATTTGACGGTACACATGAAGGAAGCAAAGCACTGCGGGGTCAATGTGCCTGTGCCACCCTCCTCAGGAGGACCGATCCCACCCTCTTTACAACCACCTTCCAGTTCGCCATCGACGCCATCACACAACTCGTCCTCTTCGAGCGGTTCATCCAAACCGAGCCAAAACGATTTGAACATGCTCATAAAAGAGAATATGCCAATTCCTAGAAAACTCGTCCGTGGCCAAGATGTTTGGTTAGGTAAAGGCGCAGAGCAAACCAGACAAATATTGAAATGCATGTGGTGCGCTGAGAGTTTCCGCTCACTTGCTGAGATGACCAGCCATATGCAGCGCACTCAGCACTACACAAACATCATATCGCAAGAACAAATTATTTCGTGGAAATCTTCGGACGACGCCAGTAAGGGAGGGTCAAACTCGAGCGGCCCGGGTGCTAACAGTGCGGCGCCTCCTGCCACTGGTACTAGTAGTCACGTTAGCGCTGTATTAACTTGTAAAGTCTGCGATCAAGCATTTAGTTCCTTGAAAGAGTTGAGTAATCATATGGTTAAAAATTCTCACTACAAAGAACACATTATGCGATCAATCACCGAAAGTGGAGGCAGAAGACGTCAGACGCGTGAGAAACGAAAGAAATCTCTGCCAGTTAGAAAACTCCTCGAGTTGGAGAGAGCACAGCACGAGTTCAAAAATGGGGAAGGGAACGGTGTACCTATGGGTAAACCAATTAGAGATTTCGGCGCTGGTAGCCGAATCACCTGTGAGAAATGTGGTGACAAAATTGAGACTGCGGTATTCGTCGAGCACATACGACAATGTATTGGTGCGCCGATGTCAAATAGCCAAAGGAACTTTTTGAAGAGCGCGCTATTATCTAACAACATTATCCCGCCCGACGTGCCCGGCCACGTCACACCCACCGGCCGCGACGGGCGCAAGAGCATCAACGAGGAGCTGCCGTCTCCCGGCTCGCACCACCGCTCTCCATCCTCCGTGAACGATTCCTCCCCGAGTTCCAAAGACCCCAACGCGAGCAATGAAAAAAGCTCGTCGCCTTCGGTTCTCAACGCCATAGAACAATTGATAGAGAAGAGTTTCGACACCCGATCGCGGCACACCGTGCCCGGCATGCCGGGCGGCGCTACACATGCGCCTATTGGGTCTAGTATCCTAAAGAGATTAGGCATAGATGAGAGCGTAGACTATACCAAACCGCTGGTAGATCCCCAGACTATGAATATGTTGAGGAATTACCATCACCAGCAAGGATACGGGCGCCGCGAGCGCAGCGGGAGCGAGTCCAGCTCCATGTCCGAGAGGGGCGGCAGTAGAGTAGAATCACTGACTCCTGATAGGAAGATGGACACGTATCACATGACTCCTCGCACTACTCCCGACACGCGCGGTTCTCAAACCCCAGCCTCCGAGGACCGTCCGACTGAAGTGCGAATAAAGAGAGAAGTCGAGGAGGAAGAGCGCGAAAACGGCGTCGATCTGAGCAGCCAGCCGGTGCGAGTGAAGACTGAAGTGGACGAGGATGACGAGCCGCCGCGGCCGAGCAGCACCGCCGACGAGGACGTGAAGCCCGTCGTGGCCAAGCGCGAGAGCGCCGCACCCAGCCCCGCCGCGTCGCCGCGCTCGCCCGCCAGCGACCGCTCCGCCACCACGCCGGGCGCCGAGCGCAAGCCGTCTAGCCTGGGCGCGCTGTCGTCCATGTTCGACAGCCTGGCAGGCGGCGGCGCGGCGGGCGAGCCCGGCTCGTCGCGGCGTGGCGGCTCGCACCCCCTGGCAGCTCTGCAGAAGCTGTGCGACAAAACCGAGGCAAGCCCAGCGCGCGCGCCCGCGCCCGCGCCCTCGCCCGCCGGCCCGCCCAGCATCCTCACGTTCAGCTGGGCGTGCAACGACGCCGTGGTCACCGACTCCATCATGAAGTGCGCGCTGTGCGACACGCCCTTCATATCGAAGGGCGCGTACCGGCACCACCTGTCCAAGATGCACTTCGTGAAGGACGGCGCGCTGCCCGAGCCGGTCCCGCTGAAGGCCCCGACAGGCGCGGGCTCGCCGGGCCCGCACAAGGGCGGCTCCAACGCCGCGTCGCCGCAGGACCCGCGCAGCCCCTCGCAGTCGTTCGACGAGAGCCCTCACTCCAAGTTCCTCAAGTACACGGAACTGGCCAAGCAGCTCTCCAGTAAGTACGTGTAGACTGGGCCCCGGCCGGCAGTTGTGATGATACCATATCTTGCTACGTTAAACCTTGCTAGGGTTAGGTCGCAGCCGCGACGCTAAGTATTTCGAAACTCTTTGCCAATTTAATTATTTAGGTAATTATTGTTAGATTTCACCGCATAGATCGGTTAGTGTAATAAATTAATAGCGACTTAAGTATACGCCAAACGTCTTACGTTCGTTTTAGGTATTAAGAGAATATTTTCAAAATATTGCCTTTAGGTGATCGGTTGTTGTAAGGGCGGCAGAGCCCGTGGCTTATCTTCCACACTACGTTATAATTCCATTTCGATAAATGTAAATATAAGTCACATTAAGTCATAAAAAATACAATTCGATCTCTTTTGTAAATGTATATTTTTTGCTAATAATTCTTTGAAAAAGGTAAATCGTGGAAATTAGTTTTCGTTAATTGCAATTCGCCTTTCGCATGTGATTCGTCTATCGTATTAGTCGCGTAGTGGCGTTGACTTTCAGTATTTTAACAGAAAATTCGTTGCAATATCATTTTTTTTCGTGTTACTTAATTTTTTATGTAAATCAGAGTTAGGGTTAACGTGGTTAGTTTATGTATATTTTGATGATTTTTCAAGTTTTTTTTTTTTGTGAATTTAAGAGATCCGGCGATGCGTATAATCTCGGAGATTCAATCTCATTCGTTTCTGTTCGTATTGTACATACAATTCGACATAGAATGCAATATAACAATCTCCTTAGTGTAAATTTTGCTATAGGTATGCTCTCCACGTGAGGATGCTATTTATTATTTAGTGATAAGTACATAATATTAGGTAAACTACATCTGTGAACAATTGTATACCAATATACCAGCGCATTAATCGGTTGAACAATCAACCTATATTTAAAAGTGATACATATACATTTTTTTTCGTTGAAAGGAATGATAACATTCGTATACGTTTAGAACATAAAGATATACCAGATGTATCTTCCAATTTGTAACGACAGCTATACGATGATGTATATACGGCACTTGAGAGTGAAGAACCTCTTTTATATTTAATAAAAATATTGTAAACTGTGTAATGTAAGTTTCAGACGATATCAACAAAAAACTTTGATTGTAAACTGAATATTCGTGACGTTAAAATTCCATTTACCCTTTGACGTATACGACATTTCTAATGGAATATACTATTTAAAAATTTATGTTCGAATTTAATTTTTTGATGTATACATGTTTTTCCAAAGTGGCGAATATTCAGCTAATGATGATTTAATCGATAAAAATTTGAAATCGTAAAAAAAATCTATCATTTTAAAGATAATAATGAAACATACGACAAATATTATGTATACGCTAGCTCTGATGAGAGATTTTTGCTCATTCTTAAGAAAAAAAAAGTAAAAAAATGGTGTTGAAATATTGATTTTACCAAATTTAATAATCTTATTTAATATTTTATGTTGTATTTCAAAATGCAATTAAAAGCTCAAAGAAATATATATGTTACATACTTTAAATGTTCATTTTATTTGAATTTACCCCACTGACCTGAAACAGAAAGCAATCAAGCAGCTATATCTGCTCACACACACACACACACACACACACAACACACCAAGGCTCTACTCATTACAAATAACGTAAAAAGAGAGTAAAAAAAAAATGCTTTTTATAATCTTAGAATGCTACCTACTGTCACACACAATCTGTGATGTTTTAAACTAAAACATGGTTGTAGCAAAAGCATCAGAATTACACCTTATTTTAAAGAAATTAAGATTTAAAATCCCTTTCAGAAGCATCCAATGCATCTTGCAGAAGACTTGGCGAAATTAAAAGTAATTCGGTACTTGTGTCATAAGAATGCTGTATATTTTAAATGCATTGACAAAACAGCATTAATTTTTCGTTACATGTCTCAACTTCATAAGGTTTTAAGGATTTTACCTGAAAAGAATTGATAAACAATCTATTTTACCAATAAATCATTCAGGCAAGGTGAAAGAAACAATAAAAATAAAAAAATAGCTCAAATAGCTGTCACGTTATCATCCGATAGATGAACCTACTATTGACATAATCGTCACAAGGTGTCAGTTAAATACCTTGTAAAAACCAATATCAATAAAAAATATTTATAATATTGATACAATCGGCACGTGTAGGTATATCTCATCCTTGGCATGCGAGACGTGTCACCTAGTATCAAAGACATCATCATCAGTGACTGTCACTGAAGGACTACAATTCAGTCGTCTTCAAAATGAAGGTTTCGGTGATCTTGGACATTCTGGAGTTTTCTAGAACCTGGAAGACTGGGTCATCATCATCTCAATCGAAACAAAACAGACTGCGTAAGTATATATTGCGTAAGTATGAGATTTAAACAAAAAAACAGACGAAATGAATGAATAATTACAGTGCGTTCATTTACAGTTGACCCGTGACACGATTCGTAGCACTGAATTCTGCAGTCATGTCATTGGTAGTACTGTTCTGTCAGTCGCCATTTTGAACTCTATTCGTATAGAAACTAAGACTGCAAAATTCAGTGCTACCAATTGCGTCACGGGTCAAGTTAAAATTAACGCACTGTAGCTTAATAAATTAACCAAATCTGTATGAAGAAAATAAGAACATATTGTCGTTGATAAAATAGAGGAAGCTTTATTTACTTACCCAAAAGAAAAAAAGGGCTTATTTTTTTCTTTTGAGATACGGATCCTTTAAAACAACTGAACGCAAAGTGCCAAACTGACGCATTCAGAGACGTCATAGAAATAAACAATCATTAACTGTAATTGAGAAGACAAGTATAAATTGCTAAAGGCTGTCAATCAAAAATATGACAGATTAAGAACATTTATTTGTTGACATGTGCCTTAACATGTGCTGGTCAATTCAAGTGGTTGATTATTATTTAATGACATCTCTGACTGCAGCAGCAAGTGACTTAAATCATCAAATTGACTAAAGAAAACCATCATTCTACTACGATGTATGAACGTCGACGATGCAAAAGGGGTAACGTTAGGATGATAGCACGTAGGGTCCTGTAGTTTCAGTATAAACCCATGTGAAAAAGTGTATATGTTAGTATCTTTCATAATCATGAATAGGTACCAGTCTTACCAATATAGCCCAGTAACTGGGTGGAGAAGGTGAGATAGGCAATCGCTCCTTGTAAAATAATGGTATTCAGCTACATCTGGTTTGGCTTGTAGCTGACCCCAATATATTCGGATAAGGCTATACTGTTCTGAGAATATCATGGAGAAAATGCAAAAGATAGAACTCAACAGAAAAAAAAGTGAAATATTGAAGTTAAACTGCAGAAAACATTATTGCTACGCCTCGTAGCATGATGTAGCAAAGTTCCTGTACTTTAGAGTGAATTTTGGGGTCCAAAACTATGGGAAAAATATCTATTTTCCTGATCTGTTTAATTCTCAAAAATAGTAGCTATTCACAAAGTTTACTGTATTATACGCATACATTCTGTCAGTGTCTCATAGGCAACATTGGTCATATTCTCTTAATCAAATGAAAGCTTATAATATGTAAATGAAGCTTTATTTTGAAAAGGATTTTAATTGAATGCCTTGCCTGACTATATCATTAGACCATATTTGTTTTTTTTCTACATTATCAAGTTTTATTAACATACTTAGTTGCACTTTAGTAAAGTTTCACCTAACATCGATGACTTTTCAAAAATTAAAAATCACCCTATGATATTAACAAAACCGAGCCCAAAAATCACCAATTAGCCAGTCATAAAACACGTTTGACTAACCACTACTAAATCTGTCGGGCCCCGAAATCACTCAGCGAGACGTCTTAACTCCAAGAAACCTCGTCTTTATCACCCAAATTACGTCATTCATCGCAGTTTACGCACATCCCCTACCACGACCACAAATACATCGACGAAATACAACTTGTATCATCCATTGACGGGTCAACAGGCGGCTGAGTGGAAGGTTGCGAAGGAAAGCCGTAATGGATGGGTTGGTAAGGGAGACGTTTGAGGGAGAACTGTGACAGACGGGCCGTCAGTCAAACCCTTGAAGGCGAGTATTCGTCGCTACAGGTAAAGGAAATATACGGGGAGGTATCGCGGGCGGGAACGGGGACTTAAAAGAGGAAATATTTTAGTAATGTACCTGACTGTCTTATTATTTGTCGAGTTGTGTATGTAGATTACAGTAAGAGGCAAAATAAATATCTGTAATGACACACAGAAAATCAACAATCACACTTTTTTTTGTTATTTTTAAGTAGGTACTTTTCAATTTATTGTATTCAGAGTTTGCGATTCATGAAAATGTTTATAGCTATTGATATTAAAGTCACACTGCGTTTCAGTGATTGGTTTTCTAATTAATCATTGAACTTTTCAAAGTCTGAGTTTTATTAAGTTTTCAGCCATCTCACTGAAATTTTCACTGAAGCGTCGCCGCCACACCTAGTTTCCAATACATCCTCGCCTGCCCCAACGACCCAACCCCAAACAAGACAATCGTCCCCCGGCCCCTCAGACCGCTGTCTGTCATTGTACGTCTAATAATGGTGACTAATTAAAATGACATTTTGTTTTATATCATCAAATTAATGAATACAACCCCCCGCCCGCCGCGCCGGTTGGGTACGGGGGTACACCGGGGTACCATTGCCCACGATTTACGAGCCCCGCAGTCGCGAGATGGATAGCATGATTTATACGCTGTTTATCATCTTTTTATGGCATCGAATGAAATAATACTGTGTTTATTTTTTTTTCCTGGCTTTTAATTATAGTTGTTTCTGGACAGTAAATTCGCTTATTTATTGTGATGGCAGGATAGTTGTCGAGAATGTTTAATTATTTCCACTGTTATTTACGATCGGCTTTAGGGTCTTTCGAAAAAAAAGGACCACTAATAAAATCGTTACACTGTGTTTGGGTTATGATTTTATTGAAATGAATGGTGATTGAACATCTGTGGGGCTGTCTGTGATATACAAATCATTTGAAAAAGCTAATCACAATAGTGATGGGTGGAACTCGTTTCAGTTTAATGAGTAATTAAGGATAATGTGATCCAGTATTCATTTAACAGCAGTTGATCCAATCAATTCAGTTCACATTTAATATCTGTATTTTCTTGCCAGTTGAAATATCATGAAACATTCCTGCGCGTAATTTGTTGGGACATAAAAGTAATCAAGTGTTCTACATTGAAGTGAGACCGGACACACTCCATCAACAAATGCTGGACGTCTTATTAGTTGTTTATCACTTCAATACACGTACGTCACATTAGATATGTTTTTATTTTTTAATGTTGAATTAGAGACTTGTATTCAGTAAGTACTTATTATTTCATAGTCTATAATTAAACAGAGTGCATTATATTTATCCATCAAGCCAATTTTCATGGGTTACAACATAATTTTTTTGAACGGCGAGGCTGTAGGTTTGGCTGTGCTTGCGCTGTCTGGTCTAGATAGCTGGGACCATTACCTAGGCCAGTGTCACTCTAATCTATTTTAACAATATGCGGACTTAAGGACTTATTTTCAGGCTAAATTAACATAGAGCCAGTAAGAGTATATTTCTTTGATAAAATTGTATAGATAGAACAACATGCTTTATTTCTGTTTACACAAAGATAATTATATAGAAAAGGAGTAAAAGTCGTTTGGTCTTAACCCACCTTAAGACAAAGTTCTTACGCCTTAGCGCGCACTGCGGTGCGGTGGCTTGCAGTTGCTGCTTTGTTTTAGTATGCGTTTTTTTCCCGCAGTGCGCGCGCTTCCACTGTGTTTCATACTTCACATATTTTTGCGGTAGCAAAACGCACCATAGTGCGCGCTAAGCCTAACAATTCTCAATGATGAACAGATGAACTAAAACTTCCAAAACCTCTGAACCCAAAACACTTATCAGCATCCCACCACATACATCCTACTAAAGTGCCAATTCCATTTCACTTTTCACTCCCATTTACTTTGGCACAAAAACTCGATAAACAATGACCCACAAAAGAGTCAGTATCACCTGACTGATGGCTCTCCATGACCCATCGTTGAGTAAATAGCGAGATTTAGATCGCACAATAAATGATTTACTTCAGGTCGGCCGTAATAAGTAGATTGATGTAGGAGCGCCCCCCGTCATTTGTCTCAGCGTTCGCGGTGGTGGGGTTAAGCTCGGTTAGCAAAAACAGATGGTTTTTCTTGACTTTAGAGTTTCTTTTCAAGAGATTTTTAATGTCTAAAAGATTTTTTCTAAGACTTTGTTTTATGAAAACATAGGTAGGTAGTTGTAGTAGGTTCTAGATTTATTACTTACACCAACTTTAGGAAACAATTTGTAAATTACGAAATAGTGCGTATCTAGTTTTTAGGGTTCCGTAGCCAAATGGCAAAAAACGGAACCCTTATGGAATCGTCATGTCTGTCTGTCTGTCCGTCCGTATGTCTCAGCCACTTTTTTCCGAAACTACAAAAACTATGCTGTTGAAACTTGGTAAGTAGATGTATTCTGTGAACCGCATTAAGATTTTCACACAAAAATAGAGTATAGGGGTTCCCCATACTTAGAACTGAAACTCATTTTTTTTTTTCATCAAACCCATACCTGTGGGGAATCTATGGATAGGTCTTCAAAAATGATATTGAGATTTCTAGTATAATTTTTTTCCAAATTGAATAGTTTGCGCGAGAGACACTTCCAAAGTGTTAAAATGTGTCGTCGTCCCTGTAACTTCTAAAATAAAGCTTTGTGCAGACTAGCGCGACGCGACAGCGCGACGCGACAGCGCGACGCGACAGCGCGACGCGACATCGGGTATTGTTATACCGTGAAGTTTTTTTAGAAATCGTATTGTTTGAGTCGCGTCGCGCCGTCGCGTCGCGCTGGTTTGCACGGGCCTTAAGAGAATGATAAAACTAAAAAATATATATGATGTACATTACCATGTAAACTTCCACCGAAAATTGGTTTGAACGAGATCTAGTTAGAGTAAGAAGTTTTTTTTAATACGTCATAAATCGTAAACATCAATCAAAGTTACAACGAACTACAAGAACTTTTATATTATGTTAGTTGCTGCTACGGAACCCTTCATGGGCGAGTCCGACTCGCACCTGGCCGCTTTTTTATTGATATTGTTGAATGTATTCGTTTAATTTTTTTTTAATTTAAATCGTTTTTTATTGTAATAATTAGATTGATGTAGGAGCGCCCCCTTTCATTTATCTGAGTCGTCGCGATGGTGAGGTTAAGTTCGGTTAGCAGAAACAGATAGTTTGTCTTGACTGTTTGAAGTGTTTTCTTTAAAGATTTCTATGGTTTTGATGCGTTAATTAGGTATTGGATTCGTAATCAAATCTGAATTCTTGATTCACAAGACATTTTAATTTCTTTTTAAAACTTTTTGAGAAGTTTACGAGGTGAAAATGATTGTGTTGAAAAGTCCTTGATTAGTGAAATATATGGCTGACTCCTGAATTAACAAAGAATCTTTTTTTTACTTTTTAAGGTTCCTTATCCGAAGGGTGCCAAACGGAACCCTATTACTAAGCGTCCGCTGTCCATCCGTTCGTCCGTCCGTGTGGCTGTATCTCATGACCCGTAGAAGTTGAAATTTTGACAATGTAGTGTTGAAATAATATTGTACGGTGGTACAGAACCATTCGTGTGCGAGCTCAACTCGCACTTGGCCAATTTTTTTTCAATATTTTGATGGGGTAGGTTACCTAGTTATCAACAAAATGTATTTTTTAAGTTATTCAATTATTTCGCTCAATGAAAATTTAAAGGAAATAGATACGAATGGAGTAAGTGGCGATACCAGGTGTTTCTTTACAACGCAGTAGCTTCATAAATATTGATTCAGAAAATATATTGCTAGATAAATAAGAATAACTTAAATATTAGTACAATTCAAATAACTTAACATCCATTTCCCCCTTTAAAAGAATTGCAAATTATTTAAGTTTAACCATGACAAATTGTTACAAGCTTTCTTTTAGAGAATAAACTGTCTAGTAAAGTCTTGATTTTTTTAAGGAAAAATCAACCCTTATTACCTGGGAGGTAGGTACTACTAATTACTTTCCAAATTTTTTTTTGTTTCTTTTTTTTATTGTTTATTAATCAAAATAAAATAAAAAACAGTGTTTAAACATACCACACAAACCATCGCGGGTTTAACAGCGGGAATTATGTAATTATTGGTGACATGTACTACACTAATTATTATTGTAGTACCTTATTGGCACTGTTTATCTAATTTCTTTGCTGGACCTCTTGCGCTCGACTATACCCCACTGTTATCCAAAACGCTTTTTGACCTTGACCGACTTTCTGGGGGTGAACTTTTGCTCTTGACTTTTCAGTTTAGAATGAAATACTAAAGTTGTTGATAAGTTATACCGTAATATTCATTTTTAACTCAAGAGTAAGCCCAACCACCACCGTCCAGTCCACTTCTTTATATTTAATTTAGTGCAGATTTTTGGTTAAACTCAACATTCAATGTAGTTGTCGTTTAAGCCTCAAGAGCATTGTTGAAGTTTGTTAAACTATGGCCTTGTAAACATTATAATCCGTTGCCCGCTATTTCATTCGAATGGCCTTGAATTGCCACAGGGGTGAGAAATCAAAGAACCCTTTTTTAGCACCACTCAAAAGTTAAGACACAAGGACTTGCTAATATTGAGGTTAAGGTTAAATATTAGGTTAAGTTCTGGATATTAACCCCTCTATTTATAAAAGTTGCTTAAAGTTAAGAGACGTTTAAACGTCAACAATTTATGGATGTTTAACCTTACATCTTAGAGGTTTAAAGGTCCCTAATCATACCTATACACCAACCCGCACTGACCACTCCCTCTCACAGAGAGGAGGTCTGAGTGTCGGAGTGTCCCAGCAGTGGGAACGTTTATAAATAAACCCCTATAAGATTAATGAATAATGCTTATATTATTTTGAATTTAGTCTCTAATGCCTCCGTTGTAGTTGACTATAGTAACAATATTTTGTAATATCGCCACATTGATCCAAAAAGGGAGTGTAAGCCATCAAAAATAGAAATAATAATCCATTCATAACATTCAAATAAATTAATTACTTCGCATAGTGTGCTAACGTTTGTTTATTCTGGACAAAATAATATCATTGTTAATATATCAAATGTTATGTAGGCGTTTTAAATTCGTTTATTTATTGAAACATATTATTTTGGACGTGAAATAATTGTAATGTTAAATAAATACGTCGCTCTGATATTTAGTAGTTCCAGATGAGTATTTTAATTGATGTTAGGTGATTGTGTAACTGCTATTTTGCTAAAGTGTTTTGTCATTGTAATTATTGACCTTTATGAGATTGAAGTAGAGCTCCAGGGATTTTTAATTGCATCTGTTTTAGCTACGACATTGTTTTAATCCTGGAATCTATTAGGTATTTTAATAACTCTATTTTAGTGACAATTGAACTTTCAAAAATATTACTAAAACTATGGATTTTAGTCTTACAAAAATAAGGATGCCACCAACTAATACGAAAACCGTAAAAAGATTTCACAAAAAAAAAACATCCTTTCACCTTTTCAATATAAAACTCACCTCACCGGAAAACTAAAACGTATCGATTACTGAACTAAAACTATATTGAAATGGAGCGCACTCCACCTATAACTCTTGTCGAAACAAATGCCGTCCACTCTGCGGCATCTGTCGGCACTGATGGATGACGGGACATGTGTCCATTATCGCCTGCACACTGCGCCAAACGTGCATCCACAAAAGATGCTGGACAAAAAAAAATGCGTGGATTTGACACGCTCGTTAATCAAATTATGCGATTTAGTGCAATAATTTTTTTGAGCAGCAACTTTTTGAATATAGGGAGTATTCTATAGATTTGTAGAAAAAAAGTGTTGTGTGTTGAGTAACAAATTACTTTCATTCATTTTTTCCGCAGACGCTATAAATAATTGCCGTGATTGGCGGGATTTATGACAGAAATAAAGATGGCAGTTTATAAAAATAACGGCTATATAAATATCGGTTCACGGATTCGCGAGTGTTTGAATAACAAACGCAGGAAAGTGTTGAAAAGTTAACGGTCTCATAGAATGATAGAAAAATTAAAAGACGTGTTCATATAAATGTCTTCTCAGCGATTACGTAGTTGAATTAAACCTCTAGTTAGTATTGATCAAAGCTGGTTTTATGTCTGAAGAATATTTTAAATACTTGTGAACAAGCGTCTTCCTTTCATAAATTACACATTAGTTTACGTTACACAATTTGGGAAACGAATTAATAATAATAAATGCTTCGCTACTATATATGCGTGTGAGAAAAGAACAGATGTTTAGAGTGAAAGAAACACCCAGTTTAGTAAAGACAAATACATACGAAACAAAACTTACAAAACCTTCATTTCAAACCAAAAGTTATTTCATCCTTTACTGACAAGTCCCAAAAAAAAAAAAAAAAAAATCAAACACCTGCGAATTACCCCTTTGTCCAGACTTCGCGAGTTCGGCGCACTGTGCACACATTTGACGATGACGGATGACGGACGGACGCACACTTCCGCGGGGGGGTAGGTAGAGGGGGCTCGCAAGACCCGCTCTAGATATATTCCCGTCTATCAATCCACGTTGACGTTGACGGGTTGCATGAAATGGTACCTCGTAGGTCGGGTATTTTAGACCGAGCAGAGAAGCTTGTGTTATTTTTAGTATAGAGTGCAATATTTTAAATTAAATTCGTACTTTCTCAAGAGAGAAATTTTAATATTAAACTTTTGCAATTTACTACTACTACGTCTTATTTGACAATCAATCTGTTTGCCAACATGGTTATTAGGCCCCAATTACACTATCATATATTTATCATACAAATAAGCTTTCATATCTGTCAAATTCTATGATCATAGTTAAATGATGTTGTTCTTCATTTTTACATATAACAGTTATGATCATTTATATGTCATACTTATACGAGATGGGTAACGATTTAGCCTGTTGTTTAGTATGTGTGTTGATTTAGTATGTTTGATCTAGCAATTTTTGCGGTTAGCCGGATATGATCATATTTGTACGCTTGCTGTCAATTATGATCCCCTTACTATGATCATAGACAATGAATCTTAAGTAGTTATTATACCGTCATAGGTTCTCTATATAAAAATAACCCCTACATCTCTGATCATATTTCTATGATAGTCTAATATGGGTCTTACAAAAAATAAATGTAAAATTCAAATTCAAATTCAAAATATTTTATTTCACATAAACCTACAAGGGCACTTATGAAACGTCAGAAGCTAGGTGCACAGTTCCAATTGGTCGTTTCCTATGGAGAAGAGCCGGCAAGAAACTCCACGGTTACTCTTTTAAAAGTAAATGGTTTAATACAATGTTTCCAAATTACGGTGTTAAAAGGTATGAGAGGACAGTGTAGGCCCATCAACAAGTACCAGGTACTTAGCAAAATATAAAATGGTCTACAGATCTACAGTCTGATATGTCTACAACGTTCTCACATTCACAAAATTTAAAAGAAAATAATCTATGTAAAAGATAAATAAAAAAATAAAAATAAAAACCTATTAAACCAGATGCCAATGGTTGCCACTACAGCTGTAACAAACCAAATTTAATAAAAAAATATAGGATATTGTAAGTATATAATGTCAAATAATAAAAAGATTATGTCAAGGAAATTTGTAAATTAAAATAAAATAAAATAAAATAAAAAAGTAAATTAAAATAATTATCGTAATTTGGGAGGAGTTAATAGACATTTACATAGTTATGCCGTTAATGAGGCACCAGGGAAGCCACATGTGCAGAAGGAATTATTGCCAAACTTACTGCGTCTTCAACGTAGTCTTTAATCTTATAATATGATTTTTTCATAAGGACACGTTTGATGTGGGCTTCGAACTTTCCATCGCTAAGTTCTGTAACTGACTTTGGCAACTTGTTTTAAAAGTGAATACTGTTTATAAGAAATGACTTACTAGTTTTAGTTAATCTACATTCCGGTGTCACAATTTCATGTTTACTACGTGTGTTTATATTATGGAAATCGCTTCTTATTTTGAAAAATCCTAACCGAAGTAGCGAACGTAGTAGTTCGTAGGTCCGTAACTCCTAAGTTTTTGCGAACATACAAAATTCTTTCTAAAAAAGAAAAGGCTGAGTAAGTATATCAATTTCTTTGAATTTAGCTCTAAAAAATGGCTCCTCGTGAGTCCCTTACTCACGAGGAGCCATTTTATAGATCGCGCGAATTGCCCTCTTTTGTAAAATGAAAACAGAATCTACATCAGCTGCCGATCCCCACAGCAGAACGCCATAAGACATAATACTGTGGAAATAAGCAAAGTATACTAACTTAGCTGTGGCTACATCAGTCAACTGCCTTATTTTTCTTACTGCATATGCAGCTGAACTTAATCTACCTGAAAGAGCTCTAATGTGGGCGCCCCATTGTAATCTCGAATCTAAAGTAATTCCTAGAAATACAGTTTCCGTAATAGCATCTAGTTTCTTGCCGTCAAGTTTTAAATTTAGACCTGCTTGAGGTACATTTGGTAATGAGAACTTAAGACATTTAGTTTTGTTCGCATTAAGTAAAAGTTTATCGCAGCTAGTGAACCATTTCGAAAGAACTGCTAGACTATTGTTGACATGTAAGACATCCGTATTTTTTCTATCTATTAAAAAAATAAGAGAAGTGTCATCAGCGAATAGAATTATATCTGATAAGTTGGCCATCATGTAAGGAAGGTCATTAATATAAACTAGAAATAGGAAAGGGCCAAGAATTGATCCTTGAGGCACATTACCAAAATAATTATGACAATCTCATTATCTACCACTGAAATCAACTCGATTGGCATTGGTTGGACCAATAAAATTAAAAAAAGTAGCTTGAAAGTAAGAAAAAGATTAAGTTATTTGTCTAACTTATCTACAGCGCGCTTGCGGCTAAAAAATAACAGCCGCACGGGTCGATCTACAATGTTAAGGAACACTTACCGAGGTCGGTCCGTGGATGGGTGACCATATTTTACATATCGACCTCGGAAAGCACGTTAAGCTGTTGGTCCCGGTTGTCATTCGTAGATCATTGCCAGTCGTTACGGTAGTTAGAACCCCAAAAGTCTCACAACCAGTCTTATCCCAAGGGGTATCGCGTTACCCAGTAACTGGGCTGTGTAGGTTAGATAGGCAGTCGCTCCATGTAAAATATTGGTAATCAGTTGCATCCGGTTAGACTAGAAGCCGACCCCAATGTAGTTGGGAAAAGGCTAGGCAGATTAATATTGACACAATGTATGTGTCACATTATATTTACAAATTATATCTGCTTTTGTTTTCATTTAATGTCTTACTGAGTTTTAAATAAAAGATCTTTTATGCTTACAGGTGGTTCTTTCTTCGGACTTTGGTACGGCTAAAGGTTAGTTTGCTTTGCCATTTCTCCTATTTCTTCTTTTGATTAATCCCGTTCCAATACAACCCGGTACTAAAGACATCGCCTTTATTTCTCGGTGTTTTCCTTCAGTTAGATGTTTGGTTACAGGAGATGAAAAATTAAAGTTGTTTTAAAGCTAGCTACAAAAATTACCCTTTATATAACCCAATATTCAATTGAGCTTATCCTTTTCAAATTCAAATTTATTTGACTTTTTTTTATAAGTACCTTACTTTCATTTTATATGCATTTAGTAAAAAACTGTTATTTTGACTCTTTTTGACTCCGGTAGGGAGTAATGTGGCGGCATCTACATCGCCACATGCGGACTACGCATCAAAGAACTGACGTGACACGAAATCCTGCATCGCGCAATTAGAGTTTACCGCGCGATCGGCATATAACTTTCCGACATCAATCGTTGGGCACTTGCCCGCCAGACACGAAACCCGTCTGGTCGGAGGATCCTCCCTTTTCTATAGAGTATGAGTGAACATAACATCATTTCCTAATGCCCCTAAAAATTGGAAAAATACGAGCTTCAAATAATAAACTTAATCTGTATCAGTCTAGCAGTCTATAACATCATCACGCCTGCTTTCCCCAAAGAGATCGGCAGAGATGTACCTATAGGTAGTAGTACACCTACATTTCGCCAGTTTTGTTTAAATCCCATGTAATAGGGGACGAGCCTATTGCCATCAATGGGCACAAATCCAGATTAAGGGCTGCTACTGAGAAATTCCTGATGGAAAAACTCAATAACACTTTTTCAGTCCTGGGAATCCTACCCAGGATCTCTGCAATGCCGCTTGCGACCACTAGATCAATGACGCAGTCTATTGATATTTATCGATCATATATCACAAAAAGAGAACGCGGAAAGGAAACATCAGCTGTCAAGTTACGCTTGAATTGTCACGGCGATGATTAAGCGACGATCGACCAAACCGTTCGCTTGTGTCAACGATATTTTAGTTCTGTCGTATGCAGCTAACTGTGAGCTGACATACTTTGCGTGTGGCGAAATATAAAAGCAGGATGCATTTTACGTGTTCTATGCGAGCAGCTTGGCTTGGAATGCAATCATAATTTGATAAGTCTACAGGTTAAGTTGGGGTAAGTTCGGTGTTGGGACCGTAAGTGTGAATCAAATTTTATTCTGCGCCATTTTATTCTGCCCTGACGTGGCGCAGCATACAATGTTGTAGCATTGAAAAATATTGCCGGGAATTTGATTCGTACGGTCCTTATCTCAGCGCCGAATTTACCATAACATACCCTACTAAACGATACGCGATATGGGAAGGAAAATATTCCAAAAGCAACCAAAAACTATCCTGTAAATCCATCGGTTTCCTCGCTACGAGTCACTGCCTCGTTCGATTCCCGTGCCGAACAAATATATATTTTGCCCATAAACAGTTTATCTAAATCTGAGTAGAAGTATTACAAGAGACATTCCAGTGGCAACACTGAAAATAGATCGCTTAAAAAAATACTTTTTACTTTTTCCAGCACTTTCCCTATTTTTCTATGAGAAAGTAACGAAAAGTAGTGTAACTTATGAGTATAAGCACAAAGCACTAATCCTATCTTACTCAACTCCACTCCAAACTCTTAAGTCTAAACGAATAAAAAACTCTTACAAAATTATTCCGTCACAGTTTTTTCAACCGAGCCCTGCCTCCGATGAATCACATAATAATAATAATTGATAAAATCTTTTTGTCTGCGCGCACGCGTTTGCGCACACAGTGCTGATTGACAGCGGATCGACAGTTGACGTTATCTCGACGCTATTTCACTTTCGAGTTTCCGCTGGTGGTGTTGGAATTATCGATTTCTGTTCATTATTATGCCGGCAATATTTTGTTTAATGAAATGTAAAATGATTGGTAAGAATATGAAATATTTCGTAGAAAAAAGTTTTACAATATCTCTAAAACAATATTGCGAGGAAATACCTACAGATATTTCTAAAGTATTTTAATATGAAAATAATATCATCAAGAATTGAGCAGAAGACTTAGGAAAAGCGCTGCGAAAGGAGAAATGAGAAAGAAATGTAGATAATTTCATTTCATTTTGTCTATTCTTCCGTCGACAAAACCCGTTTCTACGGTATTCATGCTACGAGTGCGGGTAGAATGTCACACGTCTTCGAATTTTTGGTTCTAGGACATGCCGGTTTCCTCACGATGTTTTCCTTCACTGTTTGGAAAGCAGTGGTGATGAAATTATTTACACATTATAAAACGCCTGCCTGGGTTCTCACCCACGACCTACAGCTCGTAAGGCCTTTACCACTGGGCCACCACTGTTCCCGAATTTCGGTATCTTTGTAGCTAATTAGGGAGCCAAAGAAAGTACCTAGCAGGGATGTAGCCCAGTCTAGGAGAGCAATTCGAAAAATGCCATTGACTTCGATAACTGTAAATATTTAATAAATTACAATACATATTATTAGCCTTGAAATACTCACTACTCACAAAATCCATTTTAAAATAAAACCTCTATAAATAAAAAAACTGTTATCAAATCAATCAGATAGATCGAATACCGAAAAGGACAAACATTCGTTGACATCGTATTTAATCAATATGTTGAATATTGAAACTAAAAGAGTCCAGGTCACAACTATAATAGCCATGCTTATGTCTACAGAGCAAACCCCAATACAGAATGGTACAAGTTATAAACTTATGTACTGATGTCCCCATAATAAAAAAGTTGACAAAGCGGAGAATGTCGTTTCTTTGCAAATTGGTTTTTCAGTGCGGAAAAAAAACTTATACTAGGCATCTGTCTTTAAATCTGATTGCTATTTACCTAACTCTAGCTCCTAGCTAAACGGACGCCCAGATTCTGAGCTAAGTAGGTATGTTTGAGGAGCACGCTCTAGTATGAACAACTTCACATTTTCCTGGATTCTCATTTTCCGAACTTTTCGTATAATTGAAAATATTTATCACTGTTCTTCTATACATCTGTATAGTCACATAGAACTCTTTGAAGATCTTTTCAATAGGTATTTCAAAATTATTTTCCCATTAACAAAGCAACAGCTTTCTGTACATGATCAAAGAATGCATCGATAACTAACCAAAAACATTAACTGTATCTCTCAACATTTTTCATACAGCACAACAGCACTTGATTACCAAGCTAATAAAGAACTCCGACACAATAGGTATAACCTCCACCCGCTACCGCTCATGCCTCGCCCCAGCCCCCACCACACCCCACTTCGTGCACACGTCAGTCAGCACCCATCAATCACTGTAGCCATGACGCCACCACTCATATTTCAGGGGTCGCCTTTCAAACAACCCTTCACCCTTATCACCACGGCATAAGGTTCAAATTGAGGTTAAATGGCGCCAATCGATTAAGTGCTTTGTTAATGAGTCGGCCGTAAGTTTTACATTACCTGTGTCCTTTGGTGATTGTAGTGATGCATGTGCTGTGGTCTTTTATAGTGAAGTATGCTTAACTGATGTCTTTGTTTACCTTTACTCGTATTTTTGTTGGAGAAAGTAATGTTGTGGATCTATAGGTAAAACACCCACAATCAAAAAGTGAGTCTGTCTGTTTCATTTTCACTAGACTACCAGACTCATTGCACAACCAAGTTGGCCGCTGCATACACAATTTGGCAAAATGGGAGATTAAAGATCCTTCCGACACTCAGTGGAATTCAGTGCTCCCGACCAGACCATGGACCACTGGCGGGAGAGTCCAAAGTGTCCCTACACCTGCATTTTAAAGGACGTAAAAAGCAACTGAAGCCGCGATTAGCGTTGCCACGTAGTGGGACCAAGTAATTTGACAAGTACCTACCACACGTAAGTACCATCTATACAGAGTGGCAAGGACATCGACGAGAAAACTGATACCATGGATTCAATACATGTTTCTGAAAACAAAAATTTATATTCGGGGGAATAGAAATTTTTCGTAGGCTATTAAAAAAATAATCTGCTGTTTTATAGAAAAGTGCAATACTAATGCGAGGTTAAAATGTATGAAACACCAAATTGTTTTTTAATAACCGAGTAAAAATTTCAACGCACGGGTGTTCAAAATCATGTACTGAATCAGTTTTCGCGTCGATGTCCCTGCCAACCTGTATGAAAAAAGAAGAAGACGAGACTTATTTTTGAAGAGAGTTAACTTGGTATACCTGATTTTAAACGTCTTGAAAAAAAATTCTTTTGTGATATTTCTAAGGCCAGGAGAAAGGATAAGTAGGGACAATGCTAGATATTGCAATAGTACAAAGATTTAAATCGTTAGATTTGCCCTCACCCAATCCTTCACCGTACTAAGATGCATGAAAAAGTGTGCATACTGAGTGAGAAGAGTGAGCTCACACAATAACAATGGTGTTTCCATGACAATCCAATCAAGTCTCTGCAACATTGTTTGTGTCAGAGGGCTCATTCGCAAAATGTCTACTTCGCAAAATGTCTACTTCGCAAAATGTCTATTGGTCGTAAAATCTCTTTCGCAGAATGTTGCTTTCGCACAATGTCACGCAGAAACGCGACCATCTTTTGACGCGGCAGCCGAGAATCTACGATTTAAATCTTTCCAATAGTCCGTCATCCAACACAGTATTTCATTCCATACCTTAAATATTAGAAAAAGATAGACAAAGTCCCCATTTCAAATAAAAATAAAAACTATCAGCTGCTAATTCCCAACAACAGAACAAACAGTATTCCTTCATATGTATTACTTAGTTAGAATCAACTAAGGGGACGTAAGTGCTAGTTACAGCATTAGCTATTGACGATAATATCACAAAACAGATAGGCTGCCTATTTATTTAGATAATGTGCTCCAGTAATGACAGATTACTGACGGTAATAGTACTGTTATGATCTATTTTGCATACAATTCCCTGTAATTTGCGAGCTGAATATTGAAGTTAACTATAGTTTGTAGTGGGCCGTACTGTTTACGTTTTGTTTGAAAATAGGGGAGATACTGATAGCCAAAGGAAAACTACGAAGTAAAACTAGCACTAATTAGAAAAAAATTAGGGGTGAATGAAAGAAATACCCAAAAAATTGTCCGAAGGGGTCAACTTGAAAATATGCATATTATGCTACAAATTATATTTTTATTTATTATTGTTTGACGAACTTTCTTTCAGTATTTTTCTGAATAGTTGCTGAATGTGTCCTTTACTGGTCAACGTGCTAACTCACCATATTTCACTTCACCAGTTATCGATACACGTTGTCCTGTCCAAATTTCAATAATTCATACAAAATTCCCATTGAAAATGCACTTTCAGTTTACTTGAATTTTCTATTTTTTCCGGCCACTTTTTAAAATTTTCTTTCCCTAAAAACCCGATTCGCACTATTACGATATTTTTTTTTTAAAGTTGCCAAGTCGTTCCAGGTTTTCTGAACTATTCTGAAGTGATGCGTTTATCAAAGAACAGCATTTCATTTTTATAATATGGATAAGATTGAAGCATTAATTTTTTTTTAAACATGGCATCTCTTGTACTGAAAATTTTCCAGCATTTAGCACGCAACGAACTACCTGGCATTTAAGCAAAATGCAAACACGAAACCCTACATTAAAAGTGCCTCCTCAAATGTCCGATATGATTCGTCTGGTGCATTCTGGTCAGACAGCTCCGATACCAAAGATCAGACTGGCTAATCGTATCATCACTAGACTAGTACACTACAAGATCACATGCTCTATCTTACAAACACTATTTACGAAGTCATGTTAAAACTAAAGCAACCGTCATTCGAACCAATCAAACAGATGACAGCACTCGAGCCAATCGATGGCTCCCACACTCCCACGGCCGAGACATGATACAACACGTTTCTGTTGTCGCCGCCGCCATTTGGACTTATTAAGCTGTGCTCGTTGCCCTTTGATAGCGTTAGTTTAGGGTGGATGTGGTGTGGAACAAAATCTGGTCATGGATTGGATGTTATCAAGACCGTCAACATTACAGCCCTCTTCCTCTCTTCTAGTGTGCTATGCCTGACAAGGTCCACAATGATCATGTCTTGGTAAACCTACTACCCAAGTTCACATTGTGGGTTTGGTATGCAATAAATATAGCTAGCTGTTGCTCGTGACTTCGTCTGCAATCCGGGATGACAAGTAGCTTATATCCTTTTCCAGGTCATGGTCTACCCATGTGCCAAATTTCAATCCAAATTCAGCCGTTTTAGCGCGAAAGCGTAACAAACAAACCAACTCACTTTCGTATTTACATAAAATATTAGTCAGGATTGTGTAGTTAGGACCCTCACGGATGATTGCATGGGCGTTTATGAAGCTGTGCGTCTGAAAGTATTGAGTTAAACTAACCTTCTTCTTCGCAAGAGTTTTATGATATAGTAGTTTTAGAGTTACATTGATATTATTAATTTCTTTGGGCTATGTAATGTGAATTTTCTGCTCTTACATCGGCTATTGAATGTTGTCTTAGATATCCAACTAAGCTATCAATGCAAAGTGTGATTGAGCACTTGTGTGGCAGAAGAAGACTGCACAAGTGAAACCCACTGTATGTTTACACCTCTAATCTCTTTCTTACTGCTAAACATCAACACAAAACTGAGTAGTTTGTCTTTAACTAATAAAACAACAAAGCCTTATATATGCATACACTTTCGTTTCCACAAAACTCCTACTGCAATCACAAAACCACCGAATACACCACTAAAATACGAACCGTCGCGTCGTATCCACAGAAATCTACCCGCCATTACTGAAGATTACCGCCGATGCTTTGACAATTGATTTATGTCTGTCAAAGCTCGTCACAGCGGCGACTGCGCGGGCGCATCTGTGCGTTCCCCCCCTCCCCTCCTTGCTCCCCCCACTACCTCTACTACGTCTCACAAACATTGGACCCAGAGTAGGAGTGAAGATGGGATTTTATTTGTTTTTGAATGGTTTGGGATTATTTTTATTTACATAATATATAAACTAATAGTCTTAAAATAATAATAATATTATGATCATGTATATAAAAAAGGAGGGAAAAGAATCAGAGGATCAAAAAATTTAGAAGGAATACTTTGTACATGGAACGTAGTTTGAACTGATTGTATGACATTATTAGTGATTCAGTATGGGTTGACGAAGATCAGATTGTTTATAACCCTGAATCATGGAGCCTGGTCAAAGCAGTTGGTTGTAGTTAAAAGTAGCTAAATATTGCAAAACGTAACGTTATTCTCTTTCAGCGCGTGTTAAGCTTTGTGCAGACTAGCGCGACGCGACAGCGCGACGCGACACCGGTTATTGTTATATCGTGAAGTTTTCTTAGAAATCGTATTGTTCGAGTCGCGTCGCGCCGTCGCGTCGCGCTGGTCTGCACGAGCCTTAACGTGACCTTTTCTAATGATGACAAATCGGAAATATCGGTATTAAATAAACATTAGTTTTCTGATAATGACGACTCGAGACTTCTGGTGTGGAATAACGTTTTGGTGACTAATTCGTTATTGCCTGTCTAAAAAGCAGGTGAAAGTTTTTTAAATAATCAGCAAGATTGTAAGCAGGACTTCTGGGAACCCTAATGCAAATTTAATAAAAAATATCGTTTTTATTATTTCCAAACGTATTGGCATTTTAATTACTCAACATTTTCTATAGATATTCTACCTAACGCCACATCTGTACCGGCTCCCAATCGCGGGAAAGTCGACAATATATCATCAAATCTAAAATAGTCAGGACGCGTTTGCGGGAGTTTGTGGCGAAAAAAGAAGCGCTTTATTTTAATAACTTGCAGCGCTTCAGCTGCGGCCGGGTAAACACGTGTATTGACAGATACATGGATGGGTTTATGGTGTTTGGATGTGGATTGAGATTTTATATAAAACAATCTTTGACGTTTGATGTGTGATTTCACCTTCTTGTGTATCGTAGAGGCAGCTGTCTTTTTTCCTTTTTTTTTAGAGTTTCCCTACTAAATCCTTGTGTGAAATGTTTTTTTTGGGTAAGTCTTGTACTACAGTTACCATACCTTTTTCTACCTAGTATTGGTTTGATGTTTCCTAGTGGAAAAATATTTATGTTACAGTCCGGCCATTGAGAGACTGCGTTCCTGACACCTGATAGTTGGACAATTTCTAGTAATAAACAAATTCAAATTTACAAAACGCATATTCGTTAGAATGAAACTGATGTCAAGAACGTATTCTCTCGTCGGCCGAACTGTAAAGTTAAAGCATTGTCTCCCTTTTTCGTTGGTAGTCAAAGCATTGGCAACTTGATATCTAAAGTCAGTTGTAACTAGGGCTTGCAATATCCGTTCATTTTTACTATCCGGTTAATTCGAATATTAATATTTTGCTATCCGGAATATTCGGATAATGCGGATAATACGGATATTTTTTAGTTAAAAAAAACAAAACATAAAAAAAACTAATAAGGGTTTGTAACACGTTTTAATCAGTCTCTCAAGAAAAATGACTAAGAAATAATAAACTATACCAATGAGAATTACGCTAGATGGCGCTCTAGCTACAAGCATCTGAATTGTTGTTCTCTGTTTTTTAAAATTCACTAAAAATAATAAACAAAGTTTAATAGCGGTAGGTGTGCACCAAAAACATTAAGCAAGTTATAAATATTAAGTGTCAACGTTATCCTCGAAAAAACTTCAGTGATACGGAAGATATATATACATTTGTGATTAGTGTTAAAAAGCCCTCTTACAAACAATAGTAATTAAATATGAACTCAAGTGAAGCAACAGTGCAAAATAAGTGACTAACAGTGCATAATAAGTGAACAAAACTTATAAAATAATCCGTAATTCAAACTTGAATCACTTGAGTTGTGAGGAAAAAATTCCATTGGCATGACTCATATCTAACGACGTTTTATTATTTAAAAATCTTTCTCGCTTAAAACGATCACCAATTTCAACTACTCTAGTAACTGTCTAGTTGATGAGGTAACTTACGAAGTCGACTGCCGTGCACATAGTAGTGCGTTCAAACCCCTCGGCCGGTTCACTTTTTGTAATAGATAAAATTGTTAATTTGACAAGTTTAGTTATCTTACAATGAACTTCTTCGGAAATATTACTCAGCGACGTCAGCGCCAGCGCAGACATTCGGATACAAATGAAGATTTAAACATAACTACCGACTTAAATTGTACCACTAGCAATAGTTTGCCGGACATGTCAGATGAAGAACATTGCGATGAAATTACTCAACTACAAAATAAAATTAAGGAATTAACATTGGGATTAGAGGCAGCATACGCAGAAGTGGAGAGTTTAAACTTAGAGAATACTCAACTTAAAAACACAATCGACGAATTAACTAAGAAGAAAAACATCTATAAAAAAATAACAACCGATATAGTTAGCGACAACAGTACATCTCCAATAATTAACAAGAAAAGGAGAAACAAAACAAATACTACAAATAACAGTCCCCAGACAACACCCAAGACTGATAAAATTAAAACTAACTGTTTGCCTAAGGAGATTGCTGATAAATCAACACAATATGATACACATTTAATGACGAACCTGCAAGGCGATAAAAATCGTTTCTCAAAAAAAACCAAAACAAGGAGCAATTTATGTTTAATTAGCAATAATAAAACGAATAAATTAAGTAACTTAATTGAGGACACTTTTTGTATGTATGAATACTGCCACTATCTTTATCCAGGCGGTGATATTCAACAAATGCTACAGGGCATTGATAATAAAATAAAAAGCTTTAATAAAAATGACTATTGTGTTATTATGATGGGAGAGATGGACTTCATACGGACCGGAAACTATCACGACATTGTATTTCGTATTAGAGAAACCATCGGAAAAATCAAGAACACCAATGTGGTTATTTGCCTTCCGACCTACAGATGTGGCAATTACACAACTACACTCGAGAGCAATGAATCCGGGTCACTTAAAGAATGTTAAAAATCTCGGAAACTAAAAATGATAGGTTAATGCAATAAATTGTATTTAATAGACAATGTAATACTCCTTAAATGAAAGTAAAAAAAATATGAGTCACCATACATTTTATTAACACAAAATTACATAAAGAAAAAAACTGCTGATCTCTCCTTAAAACAAAAATAGGAAACATGAAATTTTTGAACTTTATTACGATTTTCTTGAATTTTAATACTTCGTATTGCCTCCTCGTGCTTCCATTACTGCGTTTACGCGGTTTGGCATGCTGTACACCAAGTTCCTTATACGATTTTGGGGAATATTCTCCCATTCCTCTGTGAGAGCAATTTTGAGCTCACGAAGCGTGATTGGGGGAGGGTTTCGTTGTTTTACGCATCTGCCTAGCTCGTCCCAAGCATGCTCGATCGGGTTGATATCCGGGCTGCGCGCTGGCCACTCCATACGAGTAATGTTCATCTCTTGAAGGTAGTCATTCACAATCCTACCTGTATGAGGTCGGGCATTGTCATGCATAAATATAGCATCCTCACCTAAATTGACCATAAATGGACCAACGTGATCATTGAGGATTTCTTCCACATATCTTACGCTAGTTAAAGAGCCGTTTTCTATGATCACCAGCTCTGTGCGACTTTCAGAAGAAATTCCGGCCCACACAAGTACAGACCCACCACCGTAGGCTACTTTTTCTTCGATGCATGCTTGCTTGAATCTTTCCCCTGGTCTTCGATACACTCTGTGTCTTCCATCGTGCTTGTAGAGCATAAATTTTGATTCGTCGGAGAACATAACTTTTGACCAATCTTCAATACTCCAATTTACGTGGCTCTGGGCATATCTTAGTCTTGAAATACGATGCCCACGCTCCAGTTTAGGGCCGTTTGCAGGTCTAAGGGGTTTTAAGTTAGATTCAGCAAGCACTTGGGTTACTTCCTCCGAGGCGTCGAAACTGATTTGTGAGTTCAGTTCCTGTGAGAAAGCGATTTCGAAGCATGGTGTTCACCAAGTATCGGTCTTCTCGTGCTGTGGTACACCTGGTTCTGCCCGTTCCTGGTCTGCGTAGGTTAGAACCAGTTTCTTCGTAACGTCGGAGAACTCTTTGTACTGTTGACAGCGACACACCGACAGTCCTGGCTGTATCGCGCTGACTCCGGCCGGTTTCCAGCATTGTAAGTATTCTGGTGCATTCTTCAGGCGTAAGCGACATAATTTCAGCTTGAATAATGAATATAGAGCACTATCAACATGGTTTATGTACCCACATAAATGACAGATTACAAACAAAAGCAAAACCAAATGCTGTAATTTCGTAGTTCCATCTTCGAAAGTGGCCCTTTTTCAAATTTGATTTTTTTATGATATAACTTTACAATAACTAAGAAGTTTTAATACCTTCATTTAAGGAGTATTACATTGTCTATTAAATACAATTTATTGCATTAACCTAGCATTTTTAGTTTCCGAGATTTTTAGGATTCTTTAAGTGACCCGGATTCATTGCTCTCGAGTGTATATACAATACTAGAATAGAAACTTTTAATAATCTATTGTATCTAGACAACTTAACTCACGAATATGCCTATTTGCTAGACTCTAATGCAGAATTAACTTATGACTATGAAATGTTTTCTCCGCAACAAGGACACATAAATGGAACAGGAATGAAGAATATTTTAACTAATCTCCAGAGGACAATAACTGAAATCGATACTGAAAATAATATGACATCTAATTCTTCTACCTCAGAAATTAAGCATTCAGACACGTTTTTTCTATAATTATCTGACTATTATGCATCAAAACATCGCGGGACTCATCAACAAGGTGGATCAACTTACACTGCACCTGCAAGAACTAGCCGAACAAAGAAACAGTATAGACATAATTTGCGTTACGGAACACTTTATAGAGCGAGGACACGAGGAGCTTCTTTCAATACCTAATTATAAATTAGCCGCTTACTATACAAGAAGTACGAAAAGAGGAGGAGCCTGTATTTTGGTAAAATTTGGTCTCCAATACAAAGAACTTACGAATGTCAGTAAAATGTCAATTGAAGGCGTAGTCGAAGTTTGTGCAATTGATCTAATACCACATAACACAATCATTATTTGCGTATATAGAGTACCAAGGTTAAACAATTTAGAGGTTTTCTACTCAAAATTAAACATTATATTATCAAAATACTGTTACGACTCGAAGAAGAATGTAATTCTATGTGGTGATTTCAACATTAATATTTTAAAACAAGATAAATTATCTCTTGAATTTACTAGTTTCCTATTGAAGTACAATCTATGTTTACAAATTAATCAACCAACTAGATTACAAAGCAATACGTGTATTGATAATTTTGCACATAATATTTCACGAAAATGTACTCATAGTGTCCTAGATCTACATATGTCAGATCACACCGCACAAACTTTAAAGATTCCAATAAAAAAGACATGTTTAATCAAAAGTTGGAATATAAAAGTGCGTGATTATAGTAATGAAAACTTGACGAAATTCAAAGACTGTTTGAAATCTATTCCATTTTCTGATGTCTACCTCACTAAAGACCCTAACGTAGCATACAACAACTTTTTAGAACTATTCCAATTGTTTTATAATTTATGTTTTCCGATTACGTACAAAAAAATAAAATTAATAAAGAATCCAAATTGGTTAACACCTGGTATAAAACGGTGTAGCCAAATAAAAAGACAGTTGTTGTGGCACCATAGATTATATCCATCTATGATAAATGTGACGAAACTAAACAATTATTCAAACAGACTTAAGAAAATTATAAAATTGACACAATTAGCAAAGAATAATTATAAAATGGAGACAGCATATAATAAATCAAAAATGACATGGAAAATTATAAATAGAAATAGAAGCAACTCTCCACCAGAGTATATAAAAGAAATAAATTATGACGGAATTACATTCACCTCACCCAAAGACATAGCAAATACCTTTAACGACTACTTCATAAGCCAAGCAGAAAAACTTTCCACTGCTTCGACTTCCACTGACAATAAAATAAATTTCTCTGCGCAGTCAATGTTTTTAGCCCCTATCATACCCGATGAAGTAAATAGAATTATAAAAGACTTAAAAAATAAAAATAGTGTAGGATACGACGATATTTCAACAAAAGTCCTCAAGTATGTTGCAGAAATAATATCTCATCCTCTCAGCTACATTATTAATTTAAGTATTGAGTCTGGAACCTACCCTGATAAGCTTAAACCTACTGTCATAAAACCCTTATTTAAAAAAGACGATGAGAAAGACATTAAAAATTACAGACCAATAGCTCTTATTCCGGTAATATCCAAGATATTCGAAAAATGGATCTATAGGTCCATAGACGGATACCTCAACAAACATAATATACTTGTGAAAGAACAAAAAGGATTTAGGAAAGATCATTCAATAAATATGGCAATATATGATTTTCTTAATGTTATCATTGCAAACATGAATGAAAGAGTCCCAATATCAGCAATATATATGGATATGACCAAGGCATTTGACATGGTCAACCATGATATACTGCTAAGTAAGTTAAATGCGTATGGGATAAGGGGAAATGTTTTAACACTCATAAATTCTTACTTAAAAAATAGAACACAACGTACAGAAATAAGTCGAATTTGTATGTTAAATAAAACGGTTATAAAATACATTTCTAAAGAACGAAAAATATCATATGGAGTGCCCCAAGGCAGTGTGTTAGGGCCTTTATTATTTCTTATATATATAAATGACTTTCCCCAGAATATACCGAATCCTATGACATTGTTTGCCGACGACAGTACTATTATTGTTAAATTTGACAAAAATAATAAAGACTTTGAAGCTGACATAATCAATGCATTACAACAAGCCGTTAACTGGTTAGAACAAAACAACCTAATTATACATTTGAAGAAAACTAAAATTATGAATTTTCGTCAAAGAATAGCTAATTCGGAACTAAATGTAAGCTTTAATAATGAAAAAATTGAAGAAGTGGCAAATACAAAAATTTTGGGCTTAACAATCGACAATCAACTTAATTGGAAACAACATACTTCAATATTAATTAAAAAAATTAGTAAGTTTGCCTTTGCTTTGTATAAACTAAAGAAAGTAGTCAATCAAGCAGCGGCAGTCACTGCATACTATGGATATGTCGACTCTATACTACGCTACGGAGTCATATTTTGGGGTAACTCCTGCAATAAGGACATGGTGTTCAAATCGCAAAAAAGGTGCATTAGAGCTATTACCGGTATAAAAATAACTGATAGCTGCAAACCTTATTTTATATTGTTAAAAATAATGACTTTACCTAGCTTGTACATATTTGAGACTGCTTTATTTGTTAAAAAGAACTTGAATCTATTCCGAAAAGCAACTGAACATCGCTATAAAATGATTAGACAAGTATATAGACATGAGTTATGCGTTCGACCATCAAAGACCGCCTTGATGCACAAAAGCATACTTTGCATGGCCCCAAAAATATTTAATAAATTACCAAATGGAATTAAGGACTTAAATATGATTCAATTTAAAAACAAATTAAGACATCTATTATTGGAAAAATGTTATTATACCATTGACGAATTCCTTAATGACAAATTATAAGCTATTTGACATTGATATTTATTTAATTTTGACATTGTATTATTATCTTTATTTCCATTATTATTTTATATGTTTAATCAATTGTTAATGTTTTGCCTGTTTTTATTATTATTTTTTTTTTTCTGTCTTATGTTGTGTTTTGTTGTAAGTAAATATTTTATTTTAATATGTTGAATAATCTTTTTTTATAATAATAATGACTAATTTTATGATTGTGTGTACACCTATATGGTAGATTTTTGAGGAACAAATTATTTATTATTAAGATCTCATGTAACATGTACCAAAAATCACACGAATAAAAAAAAAAAAAAAAAAAAAAAAAATGTTTCAAGTAACAATCACATAAAAAAACTAGTTCACTTTCTAAAATTATACAATAAAACACCGATACCGCACAAATAATTTGTATCTATTCTTCTCATACTAAAAAGAATTCTAACAAAAAATGAGAACTTACGTTTACTTTATCACAAATCGAAACATCCCAATTAAATCAAAATATCACTTTCCTTGGCAATTCAGCTTAATTATTAGGTCCCCACCTATGAAATCAGCGTTTTGTATGGAGAATTTTAAAGAAGTTGCTTTTTTCATACTAACATTTTCTTAATTTATATAACAACCATGGACACTAATGTTTTAAAACTTTTATGCGCTAATGTTTAAAAACTAAGATAACGTAATATGCCACTAGATTAAGCGACAAAAATAAGTTTTGGCTAAATTAAAACAAATAGTGGTCATTTCTGCTAACAAAATGAGGAGTCATTTTTAAGGTATTTTTTATGTTTATAAACTATAAGTAATAAGATTTTTTTTACTATTGGTAGTTGTCTATGATGGTCATTATTCGATGTAATACCAAGCAATTGATGAATATTTTAATTCATAGAAGTGACAAGGTTCTCTATTTGTGAGAAAAAAACGCCAATTTCATAGGTGGGGACCCAATATTAAACAACAATATAGTAAATCAAATATAATAAAACAAAAATGAACAAAATATCTCAAAATAATCAAATAATATTATTTTGAGATATTATACCCCGTAAAATATATTATTACGAAGGTAATTATTAATTTTTATTTTTATTTTTTTTATCTCAAAATAATATTAATGACTTATTTTGATTTGTGAAGTGAATAAATAATTGCAAGAGTGATTAACTATATTAAAATAATAAATAACGTAATAAAAGTTATGTACTATTCAGATCACAGCTTTTTATTTAATATTTAAATGAGAAATACAACTATCCGTAACATCCGAAAAATCCGGATGGTGATGCAAGTAAAATCCGGATATGAAAATTGGTGGATATCCGGATAATACGGATATCCGGATATCCGGATTGCAAGCCCTAGTTGTAACCCATCTCATGAGTGGTTACTCATGAGATTTGTTACATGTATGTTCCATGAACATCTTCATCTAAAGTACTTTACTACAAAACAGTCCAACAATATCTTGAAATCAATCTAAAAAACATCAAGTCACCAATAAATAAATATCAGCCGTACTTGTCAACTCGACGCGTGTAATGAATTGTCACAATCAATTGAGTGAGGATCCTGCGACGTTCGCTGACAATAGCCCGACGACCAGACCTGTTAATACGCACATTGTTCAGTTCTCGTCTTGCAAACCAAGGTTTTATTTAGCATGGATTGTGGCAGGTTATGGAGATGAAACCTGCTATATTTTGTTTTTTTGTGGTTATGTACATTTGTAGGTCAGGTGCGTTGTAATCGCAACCGGCGGCGTGCTTATAATTTGACTAGATGTATGAACGTGGAAGCGGCAAAGATCGCATGATCGCAAGATCGTATGCACGGATCGTAGCACGTAACGTTTTATAGTTTCTACCTACCCCCATGGGAAAAAGCCTTAGTGATGGTATAGTTTGTAGTAGTGAGCCTCTGGATGGGGCACCAGTTTGTGACATCAAGGTCATCAGACCTTCGGAGAGTATGTTAGGCTGTAGTTGAGAACACAGCAGATTCTGTTTTCCCAGACTAAGACAATAAACTGACTAAGACTGATAAGAGACTACAAACTCGCGCAGGCAGCGTGGAATGCTTCCTAGGTAGACAGACTGACAACGTTAAGAAGGTAACTAGGTCAAAGAGTATGTAAAAAGGAGAAAAATTAGAAGAGACTGCTTATGCCTTACCTGGTTGCATTTGGTTGGCAACTGGCCTGCGTAAACAAAACTTTAAAAAAAAAACTTAATGCTAATATATACATATATGCCTTCCCCCAATTCTACCTTTATAGCTTTATAAAAAAGCGGACACTTATGTAGTACAGCTTAAAATATACCCATGTCCTATCCAACTAGAACAAGTTGATAAAAAACCCACACATCCCACAACTCCTCTTTATTCCAAAATGCTCAACACAGCTCAACGAAACTAAAACTACATCATCCAAACTAAAAACACGTAACACATCAAGTTACCGTCTAATTAACGAACTGTCTAAACCGCCGGTGGCAGGTAAGTGACGGCCGGGTGACAACTGACGGGAACTGACGCGAGTTGACGTGACGCGATGTGACGTGACGTGGATCTCGGCGGTAATGAAATTGTGACGTTGACGAGAGGCGTAAGTTATGAGATAGTAGCGGGTTGTGAGTTATTTGTAGAAGCAAGCTATAATTTTGTTATGACTATCCTATCACAAGTTGTTAGAAGTAAGCTTAAGAAGAACAACAAGTTACTTTTCACATTCCAAAGTGTACGGCGGACTTGATACGGAAGATCTAGAGTGTTAGAACCTTCCATCGTTAGTAGATAGAAGTTATATTTATGCGATAGTGAAGCAAAGTGGCGAGCAACGAACCATGAAAAGCGGGCGAAAAACAACATTATCGATATCAGACGTTTCCATCTGATCCTAAGATCAAATAAGTGTGTTACTTACAAACATCAAAGTTTTTTTTCGACTTTATCAGGATAGTCGATACACAATAAGATTAATAAAATTTTAGTCCGAAGATTGATTATTGTGCTCTACACATTATTATAATACATAGTAGTGTATTTAAGTGTGTAATGAATTCATAATTATTTTAATCTGCAAACGCCCGCTAGTTCTTCTAACTTGGGCCGCGCCAGAGCTGAGCAGAACAGTCGCTCTGTCTCGAAATCGATATTAATTATTTTCACAAGACGTTTGCTTCGGGATTATATTAACTTTCACGATCCTTTTACTGTATTCAGAACTTGAAATGTTACTTATTTAATAATATTCTGTTATTGTAAAAATACTAATGTTTTTTGGCTGAATTTTGTTGTGAAAACCTTTTTGAAAGAATTAACAAATATAATGTAGAAAACTAATGTATTTTGTTCTTTACCCGCAGCGGGATCAGTCCCAAGTGTCCCAACTATGAACACCAGAACAAAAGTGAGCCCCAACTCTAAAAAACAAGGTTATTAAGTAGGTAATTAAATATGGATCAGGGGCAAGGAAGATTTTTCATCGATTTGAACTACAGACCTGGCTTGATTTTTATATTTAAATCTAAGACACCAAACCTTATAGTGATAGAAAACATTGAAAGGAAACCTGGACTACCTACTTAAATACTTTTAAATCACCAACACGGAGTGACAGAATATGGCGCTCAATGTTCATTCCTGACCTCTGCCCTGCACTGGGACAAATAGGTGAGGCAATTAAAGAATGATAAGATCGGTCAGTGCATACAATATCCATCACTGTACTATGCTATCTTAAATGAGTCACATTTTCTATCTATCAGTAATGTATATCTGACTACGTCGTTGATCTAGTGATCGCAAACGGTACTGCTGAGCATAAAGGCTCGTGCAGACTTGCGCGACTTGTCGCGCGACGCGACACCGGTAATTGTTCTACCGTAAAGTTTTCTTAGAAATTGTGTTGTTTGAGTCGCGTCGCGGCGTCGCGTCGCGCTGGTCTGCACGAAGCTTAATTCGATTCCCAGGCAAAGTATTATTCGGTTTTTCTATCAGGAATTTCTCAGTAGCAGCCCGGAGTCTGAATTTGTGCCCGGTTGATGACAATAGGCTCGCCCTCTTTTACATGGGACTTCAACATAACTGGCGAAATCTGGGTGTACTATAGGTAGGTTCACACACACACACCTCTGCCAAACCCTTCTAAGGATTATAAGCGTGATGTTTTGTTATGTAATTATGTATGTTTATACATACATAATTACATAACAAAACATCACGCAGACAACCATTTCGTAGTATCGTAGACTTCCGTCTCAACGTTGCTCTCGTTTTGATCATCATTATTTTAGTCTCGGTAACCATTAGAGACATCTACAGTCAAGTCTCTACAATTTCAAGAAATGTTCGATTCATTCATACCAAGCAATTGTAATAATGACCTACACACACGACGCCGCCCACAGTCACCACGCACAAGGACATAACTGCGAAATTCGCAATAAATCAATTTTATACAAAACTACGAAAAACACAATAAGTTCCTACGTGCGTCGCCCGCGTGGATTTGCATTAGTGCTTGCATTAATCATTTTCATACAATTCGGGTAATAAAAGCCATAAAACTTTGTATGGGCGGCCATTAATTGTCATTGACAGCTGACAGGCGCGAGGGTTGATTGACAAATGTCAGTCGCGCGAGCTGACAAAAGACTTCTTTTGTCAGCATCTGTTGTTTTTTTTCGTTTCAAATGGTTCAGTAGTGACTTGCTATGTTTATTGATGCTTTTATCGCGTTTTTGGATTCTTGTGGATCTATTAATATTTGTGGATGTAGGGAGAGGAAGTTTTGTAATTTTTATGGGATATGAGTAGAGGTTAAAAATTTACAAAGATTTTTTGCTGAATCAGCATTTTGAGTAATTACTATTAGGTATATATATAACTACTTGAAAAAAAGTTTGCATGTTCTTTTTATTTCACTGTTTGATTAATGACCAGGACACCGAATGAAGCCAAAAAAAAATGACAAATAAAGTTATCTTATAAAAAAGTAAATATTTTTCATAATAAAAACGAAGTATTGATTTTATCCATAACTAGCTTTTGTCGTATCCCACGGGAACGTAGTACCGTTATTAAAAGTACCCTATGTATAAATGCAGGTTATACTATCTGTGTACCAAATTTGATCCAAATCCATTCAGCCGTTTTTGCGCCAATCCGGAACATACATCAAGACAGACGAACAGAAAAACGGACAAAAATTCTAAAAACTATATTTTCAGTATTAGAATACTTCTCAGAGCTCGTAGCGATTACTTTTTTCAAAAATAATCAATGTACAGTTTTGACTTCGCTACGATTTTATTATAATTTTGTTAAAATTCAATACATACCTTTATAGATTAACTATTACAATAATAACCACAACTAACTATTTACTTTAGGTACTAAATTAAATGACTGTCTAACTAACTATAAAAATATATACTTAAACAAAATCACATTTAGGCGTAGAAGTACTCGCATATATCGCTGTCATCCGGAAAAGTGTCCAAAAGACTGGCAACATTGCCACGTTGAAGGGCAATGTTAATTCTTTAATAATAATAATAAATAATAAAATAATTTATTTGCGTAAAACATGGTATACAATGGTGTTTAGCATAGGACAGAGCGTAAACATGTTTAGCTATGATAAAACATAGCATGCAAAAATGTAATGTCACAGGGTAATTATAATTAAGTACATTAATATTAGAATATAATGTCAATATTTTTTGTCCATAAATTCTTTCAAACTATAAAAGCTACATTAACTTAGCCAAAGAACGAGCCAGTCCTCTGGTCACGTGAAGTGTCGACAAGTCGGCGAGAAATTTTCTTAAAAAGGAGATGCGCTCTCCCATGACCTGAGCGTTTCGACCCCAAACGGCTCAAAACTATAGTTATACATAAGATTAACCGTTTACGACAGCGATTCCCTAGCAGTTTCAATAACGTAGAATTACGACACGAAAACTCAACACCGTACCATGAAACCGAATCCACTCTAAAAGCTTCACAAAAACAAGAGAGCGTAAGTACAAAATTGACATTTTATTCAATCGTTCGCGAGCTGATTGACGCCCGTCACAGATACAGTCGCCGACAACTGACGAAGGATCGCCGATCGAACAATAATAAGAAATGCTGGAATATTTCTTCTGGTAATCTATATAAAGATGTCTACTATTGAAAACGATTTTAAGTAGTATTATTTTATTTAAAATAATTACAAAAAACGACTATAATTTTATTTTTAGTTGATTTGCGTGACCATACGTAATTGAATCTAGGTAGGAAATAATTCTATCACGGGTAACCAGTGAGTAGTTTTAAATTAACCTAACAACAATAACTCTTAATTATCAATACATCAACAGATTACAAGATTTGCATTAATAAAAATCATTGAACTATGTAAATGTAGGCCCGGTATTCAAATAAACAGTGGTGTACATAAGTGGAAAATTGACATTTTATTCAATCGTTTCGCTGGTTGAGTGACGTACGTCAGAGATACGTCGGGAACACTGACGACTGACGAAGGATTGTCGATCCACGAGTAGATACGTAAAGTGAGCGACGTGGCACCTGATAGCTGGGGTTTTTAGGCGTTAGCTGGGAATGTGGTGCTAATGGTGGAATAATAGTGTTGGTGAAAAAATGTGGTGTAAAACGTGTGCAGTTTTGTGAAGTTTATAAGCAGTAGTAACGTACTAATGTAACTTATTTATTACTTAGCTGTATCAATGCTTGACTAGGCATAATAAAAGTTTCTCCCTTAAGATTTTAATTATTATATGAATGTTATAAGGTCATTCAGGCTCCTACAGAGAGGCGCGACGCGACGCGACTCCAGTAGAACAGTTTCTATGAAAACTTCATGGAAATTGTTCTAGCAGAATCGCGTCGCACCGTCGTGTTGCGCCTGTCTGCAGGAGCCTTTGTTTTTTGACCATGCGTGACATGCATCGCAACACCCACGCAAGCCATTACATGGAAGTAATAATATTATAACTACTAGGTTCACGGATCTTATTTGCAGCCTAGTCAAGCTTCATGAAATATGTGATTTATTGGCTACCTTTTACCTTCATAGAGAAGGTAGGATTCAACCCAAGTACGAGTATTATTATACAAAACTGTAGCCCTAGTCGGTGTCTTATTAATTCTACACCATGAAAACTGCCAAAACATCTTGTCTACCATAACCACTACTGATCCCAAACCCAACACACCACCCGCATCAAAGTAAACAAAACATAAACAAAAAACCAGAAAGAAAATTACGCACAAATCAACCTTCTTTAAGGGATGACCATTTTTCCGACCTACCCTAGTATGCGCACAATATTTGGACTATTACCTCGCCCTAGTCCATTGATTTATTGGTTATGAATCAACCTGGCCCCCTCCCACGGTCCACGTTCACCCCCGGCCATTACAGGGGGTGATGTATCGGGCTGATAATGAATCTAGTTGTATTTTTGCTCGCATATGATGGAAATATGACGGGTGGGTGGGGGTGAGTTATGTGTCTGGTGCTGGCGGCTGTTATTTAGTGATTTTTGAGGGTTAGGAAGGTTTGAGCTAATGTTAGGTTACTTGTGAGTGGGTTTGGTGAGGTTGAAGTGTTCTTGGGTGAAACTGTTTTTGGAAATGATTTTGTTTTGTGGTATTTGAACTCGAACTTGACAGTCTGCTGTGGATGTGAATTTGGAATTCTCCTTAGTAATGGTGATTTAAATATCGGGTATACTTTTTTAATTTAATTTATCGAATTAAAAAACACCTTAATCTTATCGAGCCAACTTTGCGACAAAATTTGTTCTAAGAGTTGTCTCTGTAAAATAGTTCAATAGTATATTGTTCGAATTAAGGAATACTTACCAAACCTCTCCGTGACGGTCAAAGCCATTGGAATATTGCGTCCTCATTGCCACAGTGATTCAATCAAAATGTACAAAAAAATCCCAACAGTTATGTCGAAAAGCGCAAAAAATCCTTGCAAATTTTTCAATAACCAATCAAAAATCAGTCCCCTGAATGATATTAATTTAGCAATAAAGGCCGCATTACACGGCCCATTTTTCACCCCCGCCGAGGGTCGTAGCGTCGGACGTCAGCGTTGCAACGTCAACGTCGGCATTTGTCACGTCAGCGATCTGCAATAACGTTGGGAAAAGAGTTTTTACTGGTATTTTGGAGGATTTTAACATATTAAGAGGGATTATAGTGATGATGGGAAATTAGAGAGGTGTTGAAGGAGTGTGTAAATCTGTTCTTTTGTTAAAATTAAAAGGTAAAATTAATTTATTGCACAGCTTTTAAACTATGAAATGTAACACAAACGGAGGAAGACACTGGCTCCTGTAACACAGGTTGCTACCTAGCTCAGGAGCCAGGGTTTCAAATAAGTATGTTACACCTGTATTTTGTGTCAAAAAGGAATTTATTATTATTATTATTTTGTGTAGTGGTGTAGAAATAAGACACCAAATTATTGTCGTAAGGATTAAGACGACAGCGCGTTATCCTGTTGCTTTATTATCAGTATTGAACTAATTATATTTTTTTTTTACTAAGAGCCAGCCCAAAATTTCCACGTTTAAAACACGGGCCAGGATAACCTCGGTTACATTGAATTTGTTGCGAGCATTTAAGTTTTTAACATTTAAAACATTAATAATAATACACACGTATACTTTCAAAACTCTCATAATAAATTCATAGCTCACTACGATCGCTCAAAGCTTACAATTTAGCCATTTTAGTGCAACATACCCAGTGAAGTTATTAAACCTATAAAAACAACGTTTTTATAGCTTGCACATTCGTGTATTATACAAAATTCTGTGTGACTGGCACAGCGTAATAAAATGAAATGAAACAATCCTATGAGTTATTCATGGACCGCTTTATGCTACTGCTTTTATTTATGCAACATTTTGATTTTTGAATTTATGTTCCGATGTATGGGAAGAAAATAGTCCTTCTCTATTTTCAAGCTTATAAATTGTCATTATAGTTGACAATGGGATAACAAGAATAGACAGCAGTGTCTATATTTCTCCTGCAGGATACTTCTCGCTCCCGATCATGGTTATATCCATATTCTGGAGCGAAAGCGCCTGTGACGCGGTCAAATCATTTTACGAGGAGTTGCAGGTCGTCGAGAAACAGAACAAGGAAACAACCACAAGCAGAAGATGCTCTATGGATTAAGTGGCTAGTCATCCTTGGCCATTATAAGGAGAAAACCTGTGGGCATGGGTGTACTCAAGTGCATCACCTGAACAATAAATAACGTATAAAAGGCCCGCTCAGGAAAAAGTTGGGCTATACGTCTCGACGGTGACTGATGACGGGGCACGCTTGCACTTCTGACAAATACTTTGTACCCTGCAGGCGGATCCAAGGAATGCGCAAGCGACTCTTGCTCCCCCGACCTGAAGGGAGGTGAAGATTTCTAATCGATTCCTTGCATCCATGGATCTTTTGCAAAACTCCTATGGATATTTGAGTAGGTAGTTAAACTCTAAGAAACGTATAGACTTTCATTTGAACATCTCTCTGCTGCAATAGGCTGTGGTGATAGTCAACAACTGTTATATTTTATCTGCTCTCACATACAAGACATCGAACCAAGGAAACACAATCTACGCATGAACACATTATTCCTTTCAATCGGTAAAAAACTCGTAAAAATTGAAGTCGTTTTATGGCTTTTTTCACCCGACAAAGTCGTAATGTAATTATTTAAATGTTTCGCGTGTTTTATTACAGCCTCCGTACCCCATAAAGTGTTTAGTGGTTCATCTCATTAAAAAGAAACCAAAATTCTCTCGGATGTGATTCCTTCGGTAAAAATTTAGTACTTACGTAATCAAAATATTGTAGGCTGTTTATTGGGGGTCGTAAAAGTCCAGGTGAAGGGACAACATAATAATCTTTGTGATCTTAGTTTGGTACTTTCTAGTTCCGAATATTTCTTGGTTATTGGTCAGGTGCTTTAAGTTTAAGTACATACATTTATATGGGAAAGCCTTGCATTCTCATAGTAAGTACTGCATTGCCAGTACACCTTGTTGAATTCCTTTGTCCCTGTGACGATGAGGTTGAGAAGTTCTGGAGTGGGGACGACGTACCGGAAGGCACAGCGTGGTAGGGATTCCGCTGAATGCGAGAACCACGGGGTTACTTGCTGTGGCGATGTTTCGTGAGAGTTTATGTCCAGCAGTCGACACCTTCCTGCTGAATGTTGATGATGTGGCCACTGAAGCTCTAAAAATGTTCATGTATTTTATATAACACTATTTTTTGACGAAATAATTGAATTCTTGTGTTCATCTCTCATAAACCATCCCATGTTCGACGCTGTCATTATTTATTTCAGTCAGAGCGACAGACAGATCCTGATCTATGAGCTGCCGACATCAAACGGTCAATGTGTCACTTTGGATTCCAGTCTGTGAGCTCACTTTAATGGTACTTTTAGTGCAGCATTTAGTCTTCAGTATTGACGAAATGAATGAAAAATTGAAAAAAAGAAATCTAAGATTTTCCAAATATTTTACGTTTTTATTTTTGAGCAGATAGCTTCTGAAGTCTAATAAAGTCAGTAGGTATAAATACAATGTTGATCGCAGTAGGTTATTGAAAATGAAGGTGAATCGAATGCTTTTGTGGAAAAACTATTGGATTCAAAAACAGATTTTTTCATTAGGTACGCATCTATAGATTTCAATGGAATTATTGTAAAACATTATTAAAGACACGAACGACACCTTCAAAAGCGCATAATAACTCTTTAAATATAGATACTTCTTCTAGGTACAGTTCCCACCGGAACCGAAACCGGGGCCTTTTCAAAACCAAACCCATAAACCACTCCCACTGAATCCCGAAACTAATGACTATCTCAAAACCATCGCATTTCTCACAATTTAATCAATTGAAACTATCAATATATCCATCTGAACGATATGTTGTTATTCAATAATAATGATTATTTTCGTTAAATATACCATAGTTAAGGTCATTAATCATCGCTGTAGGTAATTAATGAAATTTATGTCCGACATAAATTTCATGTTGCTTATTATATTTTGCCTACACGTTAAGCGAATGAGGTCATTGTTTTTTGGGGTTCCGCTGGTGAGAGGTTCTGTTGGTGAAGTGGAAAGGGAGATTTCTTAGAAATGATAAGGCGGAAAAAATATAATAGTAGAGCCTCTGAGCTAGTCAGGTAAATGGAAGAAAATATTTGATTAAGACTCAAACTCAAAGCATATCCAAGACCTTTTTGCCTAAATAGTAAGGTGTCTTCTTCGCTCAATGAACTCGTCAGTCGTTGTCAAAGATCTGGTTCAAAACCCAAATATTGTATTTTCTTTTAATTAAAAATACTTCTGCAGCAGCTTCTGAATCCACCAACGACGACGACCTGTAAAAAAAAGCATCGTGTGAGGATTTCATAACATCCATACTATCCATACTAATAACACAAATGCGAAAGTAACTTTGTCTGTCTGTTATCTTTTCACGCCTTAACAGCTGAACGGATTTCGATGAGATTTGGTACTTTTTAAATCCCGGTAGTACGCTTCCATGAGATAATTTCCGGCCTCCACGTGGGCGAAGCCGTGTTTAGCACACAGCTAGTAGGTAACAATTTTAATACTGTCCCTAAGTCTTTTGTAAACCGCTACTTAACATCCCATGTCATGCTGATACCCCACACTTTGAGGTTATCGACACTTAAAAGCTTTTTGTACTAGGAGACATAATTAACAGACAAGTAGATGCCTAGTTGACAGGTCTTTGGAGTAGGTAGGCTTTACCTGGATTTCTAAAAGTCTAAGCTAGTCTCTCTTTGGCAAACGTTAGCTGCTTGACCAATTTCACAACAACCATTACCTGTGAATATAGATTTGGAAGATTCAATTAAAAAATCTGTTACAATGCACCAGCAAGTGCAAAGGCTCTGCACCAAATTGAAAAATATACAAAAAAGTTAGATTGTTGATGTTCTGAACGCGTGTGAACATTGGACAAAGTTTGTAAAATCTTGTCTCATTTATATTGTGCTGTTCGTATGGTTTGGACAGTCAAATAGGGATGTAGAATATTTTTTTTTTATGCTCTTCCAATAGGTTATTAAAAAATATTGGACACGTATTTTTTCTTTTTTTACGTAAAAGTATAAAAGATTTTTGCAGACTAGCGCGAAGCTTGGTGCAGACTAGCGCGACGCGACACCGGTTATTGTTATACCGTCAAGTTTTCTTAGAAATTGTATTGTTCGAGTCGCGTCGCGCCGTCGCGTCGCGCTGGTCTGTACGAGCCTTAAGGCAATACATTGAGTTAAAATGTGGCATGATTTCACTTTCCGGTATATTTTATACTGACTCGTGACGTAGCGCAATCCCCAACTTCAATGCGTTTTATTAAAAAAAAATGATATTATTGAAAAAAAAAACAATTTAGTCCGTCAGCTAAATAGTTTTTGTTTTCACAGTCAACATCCTTATTATAAAAAACACAGAACTTGATCAGGCCACCAAAACCAGCGGTGTATCTCATATTATAATACAGTATCCAATTAACAATATGTTCACAATTTCACTTTTGTTACCTTACGGAACACCATCAAACTAAACCTCTCTACGCTTGACCAGTCTATTGTAATCCGGCTCGAGTAACGACTATATTTTTGTCAAATCAAAGTATTTTAATAAAGCCTCAGAGATAACGTGTCACGTCTTTATCTGAGGTGCCAGGCTTGTTTGTTTTGTGGTGGGCAGAGGTTGCACTCAAAATGTGTATTTTGAGAAATATGTGACTTTTTATATTAAATTGGCTTTATAATTTATGTTTACTGCAGTCATGTTGTCCAGTAGACAGCACGTCATGGTAACATTTTGACCTTGAACTGGTCTAGCGTAGAGTTCCATAGAATAAGAGGCCAGCTTATACTGGTTTTGTTACCACTCAAGTGCGGCTTACCGTACAAATACAGCTTAGCTTAGACTCTTTGTACCAATTATTACAAATATTGAGTTCCACATATTATGAGATACTCTTACAATAGACTTCTAAGGCAGACTTTGAAACTGTTCTGAAAAGTTATTAAGTACTTGACTATAAGATCGCAGTCGCTTTATTTCTGTAAGCTTTCTAATCAAGAAGAGAATTGATTTACATAGAAAACATAAATCAAGTCTTAAACCTTGTAATAAAAACTGTTATGCAAGTAAAAGCGTTGCAAATGTCGTAAAAATAACTTGAAAGTGTTAGTAGTTGACAAACTAACCCAATGGCTGCAGACCTACTAACCTATATCCTCACATTAATATGACCTTATAATAACTTACTCAGAAATGCGAATGTTGCTATCTTCTCAGAGCATTAAGCATGAGTTAAGTATATTATTAAGTTGTGTGTTAACTCAGAATGTCTTCCTTTATTGTGTGAATGATTTAAATGAAAATACATTCAAAAGTTTTGACTGAAATTGCAGGAGCAAGAAATGCGAGCATTGGAGCGATCGCGTTTTGTTTTTAGCTTGCATAGGGCGGTAGGGTGGGGCGGCGAAACGACCCGCTTTCAGTGCCCAAGGTTCCTCGTTCGAATCCCTTGATTTTGAACCTTATTTTATTTGTGGCGATAAACAAATGGCTGCGAGGAAGTTAAAAATACTGATTTTATTTCAGTATCATTGGAAAATGGGAAACTGTCGTAAGTAAGCAGTCTTTTTGTTTCAGCTCGAGACGGAAAATCAAAATGACCAATAACAAAAATACGTTTGTATAAGTACTTATTCTTTCTCGATAACCCTTCAATCATTGTCAGTCTTCAACCTTCCATAATTTCAAAGAAAATCAAAAAGAAAACCAGCCCACCATCATACCTCGGTTCACCAAACCTACCTTCCAAAACTAATAATAAAGTAAATTCAAAAATTATCTCATACGGCACAGCTCCCGAAGGCCCGAGATACGCCTGACATATTTACGACAACGGTTTAGGGCATAAAACTAATCCCTACGACGTAGGGGGACCAAGGGGGGCAAGGGGGGCGGTCGAAGGGCCCTTTATTTCTAACATTCGTCACATAGTAGCAGTAAATTATCATACTACGCTATGATATGACGGGGGACGCCCATTAAAACGCGCTTGATTTAGATGAGGCCATAAAATTGATTTATGCCTTCACGCCAACAAAACCCGTAGTACTGAAGCAACTATTATATTAACATTTTCGTGGATAACCTTTTTGATTTTGGTTGGTCATATATCATTATTATCTACAAGGGATTCTCAACCTTATACCTAAATGCAACGCTTTGAAATCGCTTGGTGGTTCACCAACAAATTAAGTCTTTTATAATTGAAAAAAACTTATTCAGTCGCGTAGTTGCATTCGTTAGCTACAACACATAAAAGTCACTTTATTGTATATGAAATAAGGTTGAAATTGTGGTGTGGTTTCACGTCGATCGGGACATTGTTTTTGGATATCGGCCCCGCGTAATTTGGACCATTTTATGACATTGTACTTCAATATAATATGTTGTGTTAAGTTAGATGGCTGTATCTGATATTATGAGCTGGCATTTTGCTATTGAAAATGGTAAAAGATTGCTTATTATATTGGCATGTTCTCGTATATTTTAAAAGGAGTTCCAGCTTGCAATGTTCCACCCACGTTTTATGTGAATGTATAACGAAAACTGCAAAATTCTTACTTGCAGTAGTCATAAGACTTACAAACTGCTCTGAAAAACGAATATTTCTTAGTCAGGGACTGAATTTGTCCATTCCGCAAATGAGTTTTTATTATTCCCCGTGCCTAATACGACTACAATACCTTGAAGGTAATGTGCCCTACATTCCACTGCACACTATTGACTTCGATCAAAAGTTTAATTTCAGGATGGTACCATAATAGTGGAACAATACTCGGTTATCAGCAGTAGAAGAGCGGGGTCTAAATGGCATGATATATAAGCTTATAAGTAGCTGCAGTTAGTAAATCTCTTAAAAAGTTGATATCGATGGAAAGTCGGAAAATTATTCAGTGTTGGTCGATAAACCTACTCAGACTTTGGACATAGAGAAAAGTAACCAACACATACGATAGATTTTCCATCACACAGCGTAGAACCACCTTACTATGTTACGAGCTTAGTTCTATCTGACCCTATTATTGCAACAACGCTTCCATCACAGAGGGGGTAAACAGGAACTACGGCCATTCGTCACGCATAACTAATATTTCCTAAACGAATTTAATTATGGAAAAATCAATCTTATATGAAATGTATAATGTCGCTTTATAAAAACATTAACAGTAGGATGAGTTATGATTACCAGCTGCCATCTGGCGACATAATCTTTGAACTATTACCTTGTTGGCATTAAAGAGTATCAAAGATGAATAAATTCAGACACGACATTTTGATTTTTAAATTAATTAGGAACGTAAATAATTTATAGATTTTTTTATTGTGAATCAAAATGGCCCCGAATCATTAGAGATCTTAAGCTAACAATGTAGATAAAAATTAACGATTTAACAATTTGTTTTAATTAAAAACAACATAAAATTCAGCCATCAAACGGGCTCGTCCACTTTGAATCTGTAACCGAAGCCAACAAAGACATAATAACAAATATATCTTATCGAGACGTATAAAAAGTCGAAAATCATTATTTATCTATTTTACGAGTCACGACACTCGGGATTGGTGACGTAAGTATTATGGTCAAAAGCCATAAACCAACTCTAACACGATTGGTCGCTCACCACTAAATCTACCATTTTATTGTCCAAGAGTTTTATGGTATTTCAAACCATAAAACTTTAGGTGTCAATTGATTTGAAGTAAAAAATGTATAATGTATCCAATTAAGTAACGATTTGGTATATAGTGTTGGTAGATAAGGCCTGTCGGTCCGTCACGTATTGATAAAATAATAGTAAAGATATATTTATTGGAAAATCGTAAAATCGAAAATGCAGACTGATCTGTATGCTGATCACAATTTTATTGTTTTTTCTTAACAAATACGAAAAGGCCATGATACAGTATCGATCTTATGATGTTAACGTTATTTTATTATTTTTTACGTTTTTTCATTTTGATGACCCCTGCCTGAAAAATATCTACCCACTTAAGAGTCGAGCCGTAGACGGAACGGTTAAATTGTGCCATTTTAATTGAATACAGACCTAAATCTCAAATTTATTTATGTAGCGCCAAGAATAATATGGAAATTAGTTGAAAATGCAAAGAAGGACACACACAATACAATGATTTATTCAATCCTTGCATATACAGGTTGGATTTTTGAGATGGGGCAGTATGTTAGTGAGTGGGGTGGAAAACGGTCATATGCTTTTTGATCAGCATACACAGAAGTTGAAAAAAAATTACACTGTGCAAGAAAATGGGCAGCTTTCACTAAAACTTTTTGTTAAATAGTTTTTGGTGATTTCTGACTTTTTTTGTACTCAAACCTCGGTTTGTCCGGTATAGTTTTTTGATTCTTATAAGAAACATGATCGATTGGAATCAAAAAAAGTTTATGTGAAAACTGCCCATTTCCTTGCTGACTGTACAGTTTTTTTCAAAATCTGTGAATTCAGATCTGTCTCAAAAAGTTAAGGACAGTCCTAAGACCGTTTTCCTGTAGCTACAACGGTTATGGTAGCTGCCCTTACTGCCCCATCTCAAAAATCCATTCTGTATACATACAATTACGCCTTCTTCTCATTAGGCAGAAACCACAGATCGCCACCTGCTAAGATTCTTACATATTTCTTTTGCTTAGTTTAGGTTCACACATCTGGTGATACACGCCGGCTTCTATATTTTAAGGGTTTTTCGGAAATATCCACCATACCCAGTTATCAAAATAACCCTTAAGCAATAGATACCCAAAAGACCTCAACGAGCTCAACCAAAATGTAAAACATAAAAAGTTTGAAATTTCAAACATGTAGCAGCGAGCGATCCGAGTCGGACTTAGCGCAAACTTGCTAGGTTCGTCGTGCTCCCCTCGACGACATAAATCAATTTGTCAGTTACAATGTGACGTAGTTGCGCACACACACGCGAACTTGTGAACGTGTGGGTCGTTTTTTTTTATTTTTCAGTTTATTTTAGTTTTCTATGGATTGTGTGCAATTATGAGTGATTGATTGGAGTGGTATTTTGTTGTGAGGGATTTTTATAAAAATTATGTTTTTTGTTGTTATTGCTTGGTGTCACGCGTTTTCTGGTTACAGTTTGTACCTAATTCTTATGTTATTTGCAATGTTTATGTGTCTTTTATAATGTGTATGTCTTTCACAGTGTTTTTAGAAGAATCGTCAAACATTAAGTTGTATTCCCGAAGCTGACGAACCCAAACCGGTGCAGGGGTGGACTTGATGCGCAAGGGCGCCGATAGCCGCGAGCCATTACGCAACTTTGAAAATGCTTACCTTTATTTATTGTGTAACAGTGCAAGTAACTGCAACAGGATAAGTTTATCGACGGAGGTAAATATTACAGTTTAGTAATTAGATCACAGATTGCTAAAAATGAGAAGAACTAACAATAGGTATTACGTAATTTATGTAACTAATATAGCACATAAATATCCTTTTTTTATAAAAACCCTCTTATTAAGTTCATTTTACAAAAACCAAATGGGATTTATCCTATAAATGATTTTCCTCTTACCTGCTTCACATCAGTAATAAATTATTTACTGATGTGTATAATGTATAGTTTTCATTATATATTCATATAAATCAAACTAAAATATATTGTTAGTTAGATTTCTCTCATTTATCACTTGTCATTAGATGATTTCATTTTTCGCAGTTTTATGAGGTTCAAAAGATAAGGTATTCATGATAAGGTAAAACCATATTAAATGCTCTATCTTTGCCTATGTTTGTGTGGCTCATAGTTACATGTGGTTGAAGATACTCATGGGTCTCGTAAAAAGCAACTAAGAGTCACTAATTAATTTTACAAACTCTTATGTCATCTGTGAAAAAAACGGTGAAATGAGCAATTACAATACTGCATTGTAATTGCTCATTTAACCAGTCACTAATAGCGTTCATTGAGTGTTTAGTTTTTAGTACAAAGCCTTATTTAGATGCCATTACAGACATGAACTCACATTTTCCATGTTTCCGTAAGATGAGCTGGTGATATCTTTAATGAAACGTTGAAGGATATAATATTTGGCTTTACAACTCTTCAGGTTAGAATTTAAGAAACTTGGTAAAGTATAAAACTTAATAACCAGTGCAATAGAGGAGGCCTTTTCGTAGCGGTGTAACAGTTTCAGCCCGACTCGCTATTACTCGACACTTTTATTCGGCTATAAACTGACAAAATGAACTTCCCACAAATCTTTTTGTAAAGATTAGGTTACCTTTCATGTATGTATAACCATATTTTTCATACAGATCCTATTAAAAGAAATTGACACTTTTATATTAGAAAATATACGGAGCCATATTTCTCCCGATGCCCTTGCATTCGTTCTAAATGAAACGATCGCGCGATTACGTACGTGTTTACTCAATAATTCGATGCGAGTGACTTGTTAGTGCAAGGGAAAGATGGAAGCGAGTTTATACAAAAACATTTTAGAGTTGTCTATGGTTTATAGAACTTTGTAGAAATAGATACCCTCCAGATTAAAAAATAAATAAAGATAATGATTAAAACAGACAAAAAATATAGGTACTCTGGTACGGTACAGGAATTATTTGCGCACCCGTTATCTAAATCAAACATTTGACACGTTTATACTGAAATTAAAATATAATTATTTATTATAACTAATTATAAGATATATGGCAACGACCTGAATGGAGATGAATCAAGCACAGGAATAAAGACTGAGGATGATTAAAAAAAAAATGTTTTATTATAATAGACACCGGTTAAGGTAGGATATGGTATAAAGAAATTTTGTTGTTTGTACCTTATGTAGGTACCCATATTCAAGCAAATAAATGATTTGATGTGATTTAAAATTAAACTGAATCACTCTGGTTAGCCTTGCAAAATGTAGTTAACACTGCGAAAAAATTTCGTTTTGCGGCAATTGCTTGCACCACACACCAGTATCGCTTGCGATCCGGCCGCGACTCGTCATTTCTCGTATTGTCGTAATCCGCTGATTTACTAGCGACATTAATCAGGTTGACGGCCGATAGGGACTAAATCACTACCACGCTGTCTCCTGCCATCAACGTCAACCTTACTACAACAACATAAGACGCAATTTCCCATACCAATACGCTTTCTTACGCATCCAATATTAACACTACTGCATGTTATTGCTTGTAATTCTTTTTGCGAATTTTGTACACATATATACAACTTTTTTTTGTTTCATACATGTTTTATTTGTCTAGCGCGACGTGTTGCTGATTTATTGGCCGTTTCCTTTTATGCCCGTTTTAGAGGGTTTGACTGTAACGCGAGATTTAAAAAACCGTGTTGATTTTGAGTGATATATAGTGATAATTTATTTTGTATTGTTGCTGTGTTTTCGTGCGGTTTATTGTACGACTGCCAAGTTTGATAGGCGTGGAGGCAAACAAGCTTCTACGGGGATGCATCTGGTGGTCTCGGTTTAGTATGTCTCATATTGTATATGTGCACAGCTGTCAATATCAAAGCTATACATACGAATATATAACACTAGCTTTTGCTCGCGGCATCGCCCGCCTTAACGGTCAGAAATTATCTCATGGAAACCTACTACCGGGATAAAAAGTATGCTATGTCCCAGGTCATGGTTTACCTATGTGCTCATCGAAATCTGTTCAGTCATTAAGGTGTGAAAAGGTAACAGACAGACAGACAGACGGACAGACCGATAAACAGACAGAATTACTTTAGCATTATTTTGTAATATATGGATAACTTCTATACCAAAAGCTGCAGCGTCCCGCGAAAGATGGCTCCTCAGCTGAGGCGCCATAAATCTACAACTTTTGCCAGTTCGCGACATAAATCACCCTGATGTATTAGTGTTGCAGAATTAAAAATATAAATGTTGATCGCGATTTACAGCTTTTGATTAGATACAAGTCTGGGTAAGGGGATAAGCAATAGTAGGTATTGGTGATGGAGAATTATCAAAAACAAAATACATTAAGAGTTAACTGACTGTTTTGAAAGCTACTGGACAAACTTAGTACGGTTAACTGTAGATAGTATATTTGAAATCATAATCTGAGATATTATGAAGTTTTAGAGAACAACAAACTCAAATTAAAACCAGACAAAGTTCAAATTTCATTGTAACCAAATTTTTTTTTAACTTTTTTATAAGCTACCTACAAATGTCAATTTCGTCCTTTCGTCCTCTCAAAAATCAACCTGGAACGTAAAGTATCTGGTATTATGAATTCAAATTAGGTATGGTCGAACACGTAATTGCATTATCACCCTACTAGCTGTTGCCTGCAACTGTTCAGTCGTTTTTGTGTGATTGAATCACAAATATCCAAACTTTCACATTTATAACATTACTAGCTGTTACCCGCAACTTTGTCTGTGATCCAGCATGAAAAGTAGCTTATGTCCTTATCTAGGTCATATTCTATCTGTGTGCCAAATTTCATCCTAATCCGTTCAGCCGTTTTTGCATGAAAGCGTAACAAACTCACTTTCGCATTTATAATAAATATGAGCCCGCGATTTGTTAGGATATTAATATATTATTAGTATATTAGTATTCGTATTATATTAGTATGGATTCATAGGGTGGTTTAATGTCACTTGCACATCAAAGAACAACAAGGTCTTATTGTTGACAAAAATGATATTGCAAATACGAGATCGACTATAATAATACCTACTAACAGGCTCGAATTTATTTGGAAGGTCTTATAATCACGGTCAGATGGGATGAAAGTTACTAGAATATTTTACTATACATAGAACAAAAAATATCTCTTTATATTTTCTTCTCTAAAAAAGCTTGTCAATCAAAATGATCTGAGTCTTCAAATTGGAGCAATGAAAGTTTAAGTCGTGCCAAAAAGGTGCGGGTAGGGCCCCGAAATAATTATTCATTGCGTTTTTAACAGCCGGCCCAGGCGGTGCTGAATTGAGAGAGGCCAGTAGAAAGGCGGAGAGAGCCGCGCTGCTGTCGTAAAAATTGCTCTAGGAAAACTGTGGAGTGGCGAAATGAAGATTTTTGTTCTGGGTTGAGTTTCTTGAGCTTTCATGTTTTCTTTTTGTTTATGTGATTTAGGATAGCGTTAGGTTATTATGATTGGGGAATGTTTGTTTTATATCCTAGAAATGATCGAAAAAGTTTTCATGGTAATGACTTGGATGGGCGTACACAATGGTTAATTTTGTTAGAAACTTGTAATCAATTTTAGGGATACAAAATAAAAAATTGATATGCGTTCTACAATCAAGATCCTCATGCATAAATAAGTAGCTTCAGTAATAATTACATCCGTAGATACCCACACTTCTTTTATTTCCTGAAAAATTCAAAACATCACTTACCTAAATACCTACTGCAAATTAGTGTCAGCGAATTCTTTTGCGATGGCATCGTCACCCTTCCGTTTTTCCTTGACAAAAACCCTTCACCCACCGCTCCACTGCACCCCTACTCCCTCAAAGCACAACCATCTCCTGACTTGTTAATGCCACAGCCTACCATCTTAGCATATTGCAACTCTCTAAATAACGCCATTATTCCTAAGATCGCGTCCAAACACGAGGTTATCACGAGCAAAGTATTTGATGGGCAGACCTTGCAAATTGAATGTATTATTTAGGTACAATCAGGAGGGCGGACCTGTCTGGGTTGCCAGGGTTGATAAAATCTTTTGTTTTTTGAGTTCGAATTTTGAATAGCCCACTGGCTCTTTTTATTGGATAGGCTTAGTTCACCACTATTACACTTGATGGGATGATTTGGTTGATGATACTGTACACTGCCTAGAGGATAAAAGTACTGATTTCTCTAGTTGAAAGTAATAGAATACAAATACTCTTTATTATGTACTCCATGCGAATTACAGATATAAATGTAGAAATGACTAAAAGTCTTAGCAAGAATGGTTACTCTTAATATGGATGTTTTCGGAAATAAATGTTTATTTAATATAATTTAATTTTAAGTGCTTAAGAAATAATATTATAATAATCTTTATTCTTCTCTCTTCACCTATGGTTCACATAGTTATAAACATAGAGACAAGAATTATAGCGTTTGACAAAAATACATAAACCATGATCCTTTGTGAGATACTGTAACTGTATCGACATTATTTAGTAAAAGTATTATTTCTCTTTAAATATAACTGAAAATATGTACTTAGTTAAGTTTTTTATTTTTTTTTGTGAGAGCAATGATTTTGTACTTGATAAATGTTGAGTATCATTATTTTTTTAAATGGACTCTTATAAAAAAGAACTAATTATTCTTACTGCGTTTTATTCACTTATTTTTGTCAAAGTTCTAGTAGGTTTACCGAGAAAACTATTTCACTCTAGCAACACCACGCACAACCGTGATGCGGTGTTGCATATTTATGAAAAGCACCATTTGACGAATATGAGAGTGTTAAGGTTAAAAGAGTTTCACTCAACAACAGGTTAGGGACTCCTTCGCGGTGGCAGGGTTAAAGTTATTTGTAATAATTTTAACCCCACCGCTAAGGACGAAGAATCTAACGTGAAAAAAACATGGATGGTTTTCGGGGTTGTGTTTAAAGTTGATGGCTTTACCAAGATTATTTTCATATATACAGTGTGCCTAGTCACCGGTGTCATCACACCGGTGACTAGGCACACTGTACGGCCACCATTTCAAAACAGTAGGGGAAAAATGCCTTATTATTACGGTGGAGTTTGTCGATAAAATTGGTCATATTGCTTCGCCTTAACGGGTCGGACACCGGTGACCAGACACACTGTATAGTATCACAAAAAGGTATGTTTGTGTGATTATAAGTAATTAATCAATCTAATAATTTAAAGTTATCCCCGGTTTTTTGAGGAAAAAGTATTGTTTCGCAACCAAACTACGAAGCCTGAAAACTGAGTAGGTAGGTACTTAAACTTGACCTCACAACCACGTAACTATTTGATAAGCCAATATACTTCAAATAGTTCAGAACTACCTTCATTTTACTAAATCAACGACCAAACTGCCGACAACCCAAAAAATGCTCATTTACTTTAAAAAAAATATCATCACGCGACCCCTGAAATCAGTAAATAACTCCAAACATATACCTCCTTGAAGTGTACTTGTACAATTTATTGCCCCTTGCTTAACCGACTTGGAAAAAAGCAATGAACAAAGAAAAAAAATACAGGATCATTGTAATAGCGGGGCGAAGTGAATCAAATATTTTTCCGACGCGGAAGGGAAGCAAAATAAATTTATTTGGCTCTCTGTTCTGTAAGTTTGAGAACTGTTTAATTCTTGAATCTTGTATTGGATTTTTTCGAGGCTTCTGTTGGGAGTTGGATTGGCCCCATTTGGTTGCCAATAGTTTGGCGGAAGTATTTTTGTCGGTTTGCTAGTTGTAGTTGAGTTTTTTAATTACTTTATTTTAAATACTGAGGTACCTTAATAAATGGATTGAAACCGCATGTCTCAAAAGTTGGTATTCATCATCAAAAAATTATGAAGCAATATCAAGAACACTATCAATTGATGATTTTCTTGATACTTACCTTACACTTACTAGGTACAAAATATTTGCTCTACGAAAATGTTGCAAAAGAAAAATCTCATCTTAGTGCAAAATATTGACATTACATTAAACCACTCAAAAGCTATGCCGCAGATCTTTTAGTAACAAACTTATCAGAGCATTTCTACATAATCAAAACATAAAAGAATAAAATTGCTAAACGAATTGCTGTTTGAGATGCGTGCGCATGTTGACATAGAATGCGCAGGCGCCGCGGTGAGTTGGAAAGAGCTTTGTCAGTAGGAAGAAATATAAGGTCAGAAGTTCTATTTGGGAAGGCAGAAACGGAAATTAAGTTCCAACTTTTTTATAAGCCAGTATATACCTAATTTCTTCATTCACCCTGACACCTATGAACGAGGCTCCGAAGGACAGAAGAAACGATTGTGATTCGTAGTGATTGATAGTGAAGTACCCTCATCATACAAGTTATTAATTACTACATATTATAAAAATTGTAATAAACAACATAAATCGAAAACGAAAAAATAAACTTTCCTAAATCTTAAACTTTTATTGAAACCAAATGACGTACGGACGACGTCGATGACAAAGGACGTATCGTGATACAGGTTTTGAATGTACAAAACTTGTATTACGATACGTCCAGAATATATTAAATTGGCAACAAAAAAAAAAAAAACGTCGGTCGGTATCGGTTGATTTGAAACTTTTCAGTGTTGTTAAAACGCATTCCTGAAATGTCTTTTACAAAGCTAAAATAATCTGTCTCTAAATGTCATATCATTATAAGCTTGGACATTCTGAACTCTCCTGCTTAGTGACAGCGGTACAAGTTGAAAAGAGTTTTACTTTCAAGTGGCCCCTGAAATGTTTGCGTCGGCAGATAACTTGAAGTTCGGTGTCTTTTGTTATGATTTGTGTGTGTTTTACTAATGAAATGTGTGTCGGTTATTAGCTAGTGTGTCTTTGTACGTGCCGCTTACGAGTTCTGGCACGCGGTCTTCTTTTAACGGGTCACTATGTCTGTTTCTGGGCATGTCGAAAGTGACGATGATGATAAAGAACTAGGCAGTTGCATGGTTTATCTGCTTACCTTTTATTCAACTATCTTGGGATGGCATTCCAATCTTATCTAACATTCAGTAGAAAATGCAGGAATATTATACGTATGTCTGTAGGTACTTTAAATGGAAAGACTGCTTGACAATGTCTAATTCAGAAGACACAAAATCCCTCCACTAATAATTGTGTCCAATAACGGTAAAGAGAACCATTGTGAGGAATCTAACACTAGAACATAAACTTCAAAGGCATGGCTATCCAACAGCCCACATTGGGCCCACTTGGTGGACTTGGCCTTTTCTCCTGAGAAGAGGCTATATAGTAAAATTATGCCGATGTTATGACTTGTGTTACCACCTCCGGAGAAGTTCCTCAAAAATTACGATAGAAAATAAAATAAAATTAATAGTGCTTATCCGGACTCTGGAAAACAGGCCTTTGGCCTCATATAGCAAGACTCTACTACGGTCTATTTCTCATCACACAAACATACTTAAAGATTAATTTATGAACACTATAAGATAAGCTCACATACTGCAGTTTCTAATATGGCGAGCAGATGTTCTAAGACGCATAAATCAGTATAATGACGGATATATGTGACAAGTGTACGTACATCACACGTCATATAGAGTGATATGTCGCTCATATCATTTGCATGTGTTTATGGCATGTGGTTTAGCAATTATGGGTGTTAATTATAAGTTCGTGTAGGAAAAATAGAGCAAAAGCGCTTACATAGAGTCCCGTATAAACACCGAAGCAGTATTTCCTTGAATAAACTTAATAATAACGAACATTATTTTTTTACTATGAAAAATACCTCTCCATAACATACACACTAATTTCCGAATATAGTCGGAAAATAAATTAGTCTCTTGCACGTTGCAAGTAAGCTGCTTAACTTTTTGAATCTTCAACTGTATTTCACACACTTTTCCTGAAATCACAAATTAAAGTTACAATTGAAATATTTTTTTGACCAAATTAAACTAAAAACCTAATTATATTCAAATAAAACTCATCCACAAAACAGAACCAAGAAACAGAATCATCCAAAAAACTGTAACACACCCCATCCATCAGCGTTCATCACAAATCAACAAGACGCATGCTTTCCGCCGGGACTCGAACCCGGGACTAATGGCGCCGCCCGATTTATTAACAACACTACATACACACGCTAATGTAGTTAAAGAAGGGGAATAAAAGGTTCTCTCAAAATTATGGCGACCAAAACAATGGGTGTTGGGGACTGGCTATTTTTACGTTTTCCTATAAGAATAGGTACAGTCAGCTTGATCTATTAAGTATTTGTTTTGGGTGTTAAGTATTTTTTATTCCAAAATAACCGCGTTGTTATGCCTTTTCTTTTTATTATTTTTGTTAGAAACCTTCTCCGGCGATCACACAACAACTTACCAAACTTTCATCACAATCGGTTGAGCCATTTTCGAGTTTTTGCGAAACTAACGCACGGAAATTGATTTTTATGTAGATAGATAGATAAATATTTATAAAAAAGGTTTTTGGTAAATATAGAATTATGGAATAATAATAGTCAACCATTTGCATTGAATTATGGTTCCCTTTGATTGTTTGTTACTTCAGTGGTGATATAACTTTAACAATAAAACATTTTCAGGAGTTTTCAAAGTATCAGTGGGTGTTTTTATACCTTCGGCTAGCCCGTGGGGGCGTTTCATAAGAGTCCATCATGGGCTCTTATGAGGCGAAGCTCAGGCGGGCAATTGTATGCTATAGAATACTTCAAAGTTTTTAGGCTCTCGTAGGCTATATCCAACTTACTATGACGGGGAGGTATGTTTTTTAAGATTTCTCAGGCACAGCTGATAACACTAAACTTGCTCATCTATCAGCTTTCCCATCTCACACATAATGATAACTATCAGCCACAAACTAAGCTTCAAACATCCCTCAAACATACTAATACCCACACTCACATAAATCATTATAATCAAATAATTTATTCATAACTCTAAAGCGAGGGACACGCGGGCGTCGCAACGCCGCCGCCGACGTTTTTTCCCGTGATGTATAGCTTCCTTCATGCAGGATTATCACCGTGTGTTGAAACGCCAAATGTTTTGCGATCAGGCGACGTGTGCGCACTCTTATAATTGGAGTGTGAAATTGTTGGACAAAAAATTGTTCAGCTAATTTGACAGATGTAAATTGGCCGTGGATTGAGTTGGTTTAAAATCATTAGTTAGGTTTAGTAATAACCTAATTAGTAGGTTTTTGTACTTGTAAGTGGCTCTTAGCTGACCCGACTAAGTAAAGCACTAAGTAGTAACAGCCGCACGGGTTGATCCAACGGGTAAAGCTATGCTTGGCGGGGTTGGTCCATGGATGGGTGACCATCTTTACATACCGAGACTCCTCCGTGCCTCGGAAAGCACGTTAAGCCGTTGGTCCCGGCTGTCATTCGTGGATCTTTAACAGTCGTTACGGGTCGTCAGAAACCCGAAAGTCTGACAACCAGTCTTACCAAGGGGTATCGTATTAGTTACTGGTCAGATAGGCAGTCGCTCCATGTAAAAGCAGCATCCGGTTAAACTGGAAGCCGACCCCAACATAGTTGGGAAAAGGCTAAGCAGATTGATTGTCGCGACTAAGTAACATGTAGTACAGACCGCAGTTAAGCTGTGTCTGTAATAATTAATTTTATATATCGTGCCAGGAAACATGGCATGGCATCACGACAGTGGTTCTGGTTACCTAAGTGGCTGACTTCTTACTACTGTAAAAAGTTAATAAAAATGAAAACATAATAATAGGTAGGTACCAGCCTTTTATTGTCCCACTGCAAGGCAAAGGCCTCTTCTCATACAGAGAAGGCACGAGCATTGATGACCACGCTTGCTCAAGACGGGTTGGTGATTTCAGACTTATATAATACTAACTATAAGTCCAGGTTTCCTCACGATGTTTCTCTTCACCGTCATGTTTCTTTATGTCGGTAATGTTAAAGAATTTGAACCCACAACCTTGTCCATGAGAAATGAGGCCTTAACCACTAGGCCCTGCTAAGCCGAAAGACGATATCTTAATCAGAGTAAGTTTTGAGAAAATGGACTTTTTGTAAATTGTAATTGAAGGAAACATAAGTATAAAAAAAACTTCTTAGTGGTTGTTTTTTATGTTTTAAGTTAGATAGCGCTATTTGGCTTGTACCATTAGATGCAAAATTGTCATAGCTATTGAATGGTATAAAAAAAAAACTAAAAAGCCATATCTCAGAGATATCTCTCCTTTCGGCTTAGCAGGGCAGACTAGGCCTATGTAAAACGTGATTGTCATTTATTTGCAAGACAAAATAACATCAACGAAGTATGTAACCTACGAGTACAAGGGAATAAGAATACGAGTACGTTTCAACTTTATCAGACAGTGCTGTCAAACTCGATATATATGACTCCCATTCCTTCAGTTTTTAGGATGGTATAGTATGCTGCTTCATCCCAGACACAACGGCGAACTATTTTGCCATCACATACTTTGTTTTTAAGTCGGTATTCTCAACCACTTCTTTCAAATCCGCCCACGTTCCGGCACCAATAATCAGCATCTTACATAACCCACAGACTCCCAGCGTCTGTGTAAATAATGTATGTGTGAGCAGCGACGCGAGCGCCACCTATTGACTTAATCAAAGACCGCTAAATGTGCGCGTGATCGCCAGACGTGAGAGGTGTTCTGTACACGCGTACTGGCACGTGGAGAAGTGTTAGGGAAAATAAAAAATTAACACAAAAATCAATTGCAGAAGACCTAAAAAGGTTTGACTTGCCACGTTTATGTCTCGGGTGTCCCTACTGTGTAAACTGTTAATAAGTATTCGATGTAATGAAAATTTAACTACCTAAGTAACGGCTTTTCTGGTGGCATGAGCTTCACATAAAAACGGTTGCTGGTTAGTGGAACTTTAATAGAACTGTAATATAACTTCTACATAGCCGTGGTATAAAATAGTTTCAGGACCTGTAAAATTAGGTACTTACATGTGGGTAAGTCTTCTCTTATCTAATCTCATCAATCATCCACAACCACGGTGCTAAATCTGCTTTTGTAGCTATTACTATTGACTGAACAAAATAACAAAAATCTGTCATATTCGTTGCAATGGTACCTAATAAAATAACAGTATTAAATAACACAGAGCTTCTCTTTTACAACAAAAAAATATCGCCTGATATCGCACAAACACTTTTCCCCACACCAGTACCGTCGGCGAGTTATCAAAAAGCTGTGCTTATGCATAGTTTGTGTGCTAAGTGCTTATACTTATCTGTGGCGGTGCAAAAGTGGTGTTCGGTGTTTATCTGCCGTTCTGGCGATGTTGAAACGGTGCTGCCTGATAGCATGCTTCTGTTTCCCGTCAGGCTGTAGACATCGGTATTTAGGGAAGTCGGTAATTTTGATATTTGATGACGTAGGAAGAAATGGTGGGTTAATAAGTCATTCAAAATGTTCTGTATGTACGAGTTGGAATTGTTCTAATTCTCTTGTATCGGTACGAGGTATAAATAAGAGGATAACTGATGCAGTGGTAAAAATCTAAGCTAGACAGTAAGGTGGGTATTAGCTTAAGCAGAGTTGACTGTCCAGGTTGCGCTTGCGCCCGACGCACATTATGAGGTACCGATGTGTATGACCTTATAGACATTTTATTACTTAACAGTTTTTTTTTTTTACAAATTTAATTTAATTTATTAAAACAGTATTAATTAGTTTACAAATATATATTTTTTATGAGACGATAATTAATTAAGTATCAGGCACGTGTATGGTCAATGTCAACGCTACCATAAAATTAAAACATGCTTAATTATTGGTATAGAAGCAACACACATGTAAAGAAAATTATAATTCCTAAAACTACGTAGAATCACCGATGTCTATACAAGGCTTACGTATTAATGACAGTTAATTTCTTTAATATAATGATTATATTTAGTTGAAGAAACTGAGAAATATATTAATAATTGTGTTGTTGTTATTGACTGTACTTATTCAGCGTTTATGTGTGAAGAAGATCGTTTTTCAATTTCCAAAATCTACTGTAAAGGCCACAATCAAAATCTGTAAATGTAAATAACAGTCAGCTTTGTTATCCAAATTAAAAAAAAAACCCGAAAATGTCCACCCACCTTCAAATAAGGGTAACTTTAAAAATAGGTGTTACAAAAACGATATTTCCAAATTATCAAAACAAAATACTAATAACCTTTTACCGTGATTTTAATGTTAAATTTATTAAGGTACACCAATACAGCAGAGTTGAATATCGGGTACCCGCATTAAATATGGGGGTAGTGGAGGGGTGAAAGGGGTAAAAGGTGGGGTAAAGGGGGTAAACACCATACCGGTATCACCGTATTGGGACATATTTGTTACGGATGGACGACAAAATATAATTATTAGTTATGGACGGTCCGGCTCCCGTATTAATAACCTTTGGTGCTGATTTTGCTAAATATTTGGAGAATTTGATGTGTATGTTTTTAGGGGTGAATCTATGGACGATGATTATCGGTTGTTAATTAATAAAGGATTTTTTAAATTAAACATTATGCTAGAGGATGGTCAGTATCATCGCTTTTAATTACATGACGTAAGTACTTACGTGTGCGTATTGGGACGAGTCCAACCTGCCATTATATACATAATCAACCTCTTCACGAACCTGGCTGCTCAAAGAAAATGTCTAGTAACAAGTTTTATTTTATTAAAACAATGATAAAAAAATAGGTGCATTTTGAATCAAATTTGATTGTTCTAAAAGCCATAACTACTTCGCTTAACAATACAGAGGCGTAAAAGAAAACGTTTAAATAAAATCGTTTGAAAACCCCAAAAGATCGGCACGAACTACAAAAATCGCCGCAAACCGATCACCGATTGATTCCCATTGTTTAAACAAATGAGAGACAAAGGAGATTCGCTAATGCCATCCGATTTGATCATTCAATTAAACCTGAATAGGAAAGAAAGAGGTTTACAGTCCAAAATCCATATAAATCATGCTCACTGATAATAATTGCTTCGATGATAATCGGCCTTTTTCGCCCGCGATCGGTTTTAGACGATTATTAATTTTCTATTTCTGAATTGAGTTATTCGATTGTGTTAAAAAATGCTTTTGAGCGGATTTGAATGGGTGAGAATGAAAGAAAGATTTGTGAGAAAGAAAGGTATATATCATCTCTCACAAAAGGGTTGCGACAGTATATGTAACATATTTTTTTGTCGACACCTTGTGTTTTTGATTTACACTTTGGTATTTATGGCTTCGTAGATAATTTCGTAGTAAGAGATTGTTATCTTCATCAAAGTGGATTTAGACACATGGCTCTAATCTTTTAACCGTTCTTCTATACGTAAATGTAAAGCGTGAGACATAGATGATAGGGCTCGTGGGGACAGTGTCAACTTTTAGTTCAGTTGAGTTTTCTGTTTAGCGAAATCTTGTCGAAGGTCCAAAGGATAGGAGTATTTGTAGGGATCGTAGCAGGTGGCGTTCTACCTACCATTATGGGAAAAAGCGTGAGTATATGTATATGTTTATGTGTTTACTAGAATATAATAACAATGATGATCTGACCTAGATTATGTCTGGACTTTAAAAGAGACTGTGACCTCTGAGTTTGTTTCGGCCTTTCTTCTCGGAGTAGTCAGATAGGAAACGCCGACCTCATCTAGTTTAAAAATAATATGTTTGACGTGTAAAAGTGTTTTGTACAACCTATTTACAGAAATAAAAATCATTTATCATTTATCATTTATCAATGAAATAAAACACTAGAAACAAACATGACGCACTTTCGCCTTATATAAAATGAAAAATGTTGACTGGGAAAAAAAACGTCCGTCAGTCAAATAATAAAAAAATATTCATCATATTAATCATATTAATAAAAACGGTTTAGATAAAACGCATTAAAGTGGGGGCTTGCTACGTCACAAGTCAGTATAAAATCTACCGGGGAATGACGTCATGCCACATTTTAACTCAATGTAATGCCGTAATCTTTTGAATACGTAAAAAATAAAAAAAATACGTGTCCAATACTTTTTAATAATATACCAGACGGACAAAAATTTTTTTTTGTCAACGTACCTATTCGCAAACTAGGCATAGAAAGCAAAGTCACCGCACACCACCTTCAACAACATAACTATCAAACATGCAACAGCCTTCATACAAAACGGACCATACTAAGGAAAGAAACACAGACTAAAACTGTCAGTAAATTTGATATTCAATCTCGAAAGTCAAAAATTCAAAAACCGAACCCGATCTCTAATGAATTAAGGGCAGCGTAGTTTACGTCCCCCAGTGGAAGGGGGACGGGGGGAGCCCGTTCGGCAATTTTATCATGTTATAAATTTGAATTTGTATAATACTCTGGCATTAACGCATGATTTATACAACTTGACTCCGCTAAGATTTCAAAGATGAAAAACAATAAATTATGTAACCGTAACTATTGCGTTTAATGGCGACGGAGGGGTTAGAGTTGTGTGGATGTGGCGTATTGTGTTTTATTGTTTTGGTGGGTAAGGGTTTCTTAATGCTTTGTCGATGATGAAAAATATAATATAATTTCCAACAAATGCTTTAATTTTTCAAAATAGGTATTTGAACTTACTTTTACGAAGTCTTTCAGCTCAATTTTTTTCTAATATTTTGTTCGATAAATTAGACATATTATCTGCATTCCACTACAGTTTGATATAGACTACTTACTTACTTACTTAATTTACTCAAGACAATTTGATTTAATTTCTAACGTGGCAATGACGATGTAGTTGTCTTACTATAAAATGTCAAAGACATTCTCTACAGAAATCTTACTTTCAACAATTTCTCGCCGCTGTCGTCGCATCCACGTTAGCATAACCCCCAAGAGTTGACGACTTTTTACTTGACCGAATTTATGCGACACATTTAGGAGGAGCTCGTCGTATACAAGTCAGTTAAATATTTAGCTTTCATCCAAATTTATACGGTTTATAGTGGAAAAAGCAAGCTTCGGTTCCGCGCCGTAAATTTTCGTGATTGATAATTTCTATTGTGGACTAAAAAGGTCTGGATTTTGGTAGTATTGCATGTTACGGATGGTAGATGATATTGTTGTTTCGTTCTGTTTTAACTGTGTGTTAGGGGTTGGTATAGGAACTGGTTTTAATTAATTTTATTTGTTATGCTCCAATTTTTTTTATTGGACTTGTCTTTTGTTTGACAGTGGCATGTTCCATGCCAGCAAACTAACATTTATTTAGTTATCTATCATTATAATATACATAAAATATTTTTCAGGATTTACAGAACGTTTCAGTATCAGGAGTAAAGAAAAAGCAGACGGGCAAAGTGCGTATGATCATTACATTATAATCCCGCCCGATAATTCAAATATACATACTTCATTCATTCAACTTTACTGATTGACAACAATATAACAAACTATTCATCAGTCAGTTGGGCAGAGAAAAGGTGAAATACATTTAAATTGAGGAAAATTATTTTGATTTAAGTTCTTGTCTTTGTAAACACTCCTATATTTAAAAATCCCAATTAATATAAAAAAGTACGATTTCATCATTTTGTTAAATAAAATAAGCCAATACAATATCCTATTAAGGATACAAAGTGATCCACACGACGAGATCAATATACGTTCAGAATGAGTATACATACTTTTGATATATTTATTGATAAATATATTTCAAGATGGCCGACTTTTATTGTCGTATAAAGATGACTATTTAGTGGCGTTTATAAGGTTTTAAGTAACGCTTGGTTAGTATGGAAAAAGAGTTTGTTTTTTTGCCAACTAATTCTTAGAAGAGCGTAGTTTTAGTCACCATCTTTGGAATAGCAACACAGTAACATTATCTAGCAAATAGTTGAATACGAACCTAATTTAATTATTTAATTATCTGGCGATATCTAATGCCTGTTCGGAAATGATTTGTAATTGTGTTGTCAAAACGTGTTGTTATGTCTCAATATATAATTATACCAATAAAAAATCTCTATTAAATGCATAATACTCTATTATAAATTCCAAAGCTTAGGACTTAGTATTGATAGTATTAATATTTGGCAGTAGATGCGTTGACGTCACGCAAGTAGTTTATATCTCCCGTGACTGATGCGCCACCTATGCTTCGAGTGCTTTTCTAACAATTTCTTTGATTTATTATTTCCAGTGCGTTATATTATGTAGCAGGGAAGTGTTATATTGGTCGAATAATTGACGTACACATTATGTTATTGACTATAGATTTGTAAGTACTTATTATCTAACACTTCATGAACATTATTAAGACAACCCCATTTTATGTCCAGAAAATCACTGTCCATTCCAAGGTTGCCTGGAAGAGATCGCAGTAAGCGATAAGGCCGCCCATTGTATATTTTAGAGTGTATTACTTTTTCTTTATGTAATGAATAATCTGGTGTACAATAAAGTATATATAAATAAATAAATTATTGTAATTAAATAGGACCTAATACCTGGTATACTTTCTTATTTTTTTAATACATGTTTTTCGAACCAAAGAATTATGTCTCCCAGAGAAACTGCTTCTCAAAATTCGTTGCGTTATTTACGTTGTTGAGCAAACGATCTGAAGATCTCAAACATATGAAGCAATGGATTAGGAATTTCCTTCAAAGTCCTTCGGATTTTCAAAGAAAGCGTGTTACGCAATTGGGGTACTTGTTCGTTATAAATTTTGACATTAATTGGGTAGTTATTTAAACTATCAGTAATGTCATCAAATGCCTGCAACATGCATGTCGTGTGCCAAAGTATTTGCGACGATGACTGACATTCAATTAACTCTCTCTAATAGCAATGAAATATAAACAGTGAGACACATTATTATTATTTATAGGTAAGGCTTCCTTTAATTAATATAAATGATTCAGATGGTAATTACAAAATTTTCAGTTAATAGCTGAGTGACCTGGCTCTAATTTGTTTTAAGTTTGTGTTATCGGCCTATACATATTGTTATTTATAGTGTTAGTTTTAATATTGTTATTTTTTAATTAATATGGTTTAAGTTGTTATTTATGTACATATCATTTTAATTCTAAATAAATTCAAGCATCACTTTTATTTTTTAATCAAAATTTCTCATGACAAACTAAAAACTGTTTTCATCAAAAGCCGAGTAACCATGAGGTTGTTCGAGATTTACATATTATCATAATTATTCATATCGTCAAGATGTTCCATCAAAAAAATTCACAAAATGCATAATTATTAAGTATCTCGAGTTGGCACGATGGGTTGGAATCTATCAATGTCTCTCTCAAACATTCCGGAATTTCTCCACAAAATGTTAACAAAAAAGAAGCTTTAACATAAAATAAAAAGCTCTTCTCCATATTATGTTAGCAAGGTCCTTCGTCTCCTCTCGGCTCACTCACAGCAGCCTATCACATATTTTTCATTTTAAATTTACACGCAATAGAAGTTTTTATACGTTTTATTTTACCACAGTAAGTGTTTGGTAATAACTTCGAAAGTTATCGCGAATTTATAGTTTTATTTAATTAGTATTAGTAAGTAAGCTTCATCTTTAGTTTTATAGAAATTGTCGAGTGAATGATGATAGTAAATTACAAAACAACAACCAAGTCGTCAATAAATAGTTATTGCTGCAGCTTTAATGTCTGAAAACAAAGGATTTCCCATGAAATATTTGAAAGGAACATATTATTATGTTCTGACTGATTATATAATTCAGTTTTCAATATGTCAGAATTAAATCTCAAAATTGATTTAGGGTTATTCCCGATTTCACGAAATCACAACTCTGTGACCCCATCCACACGTCGAGGATACACTGTTGTTTCCACGGCTCCAGCTAGACTCCTGTACTATAAGTAACCTAGTAGATAGATATCTTATCCCACGTAGAATAGTCATCAAGAGACTTTCCGACGACTTCACACCCATGACAATATTCTTTACAATATAAGAACATTATATCAGTATTATGATTCCTAAGGAAAGAACATATTTCAGTCCTCACAGACAGCGGTCAAGCAAAGACCGACAAGTCTGACCCCATACATCGACAATAAAACCAGAATTCCTATATCTAACCAGTTCACTTTACGAGTAACGAGGTAAACACACGTTAATAAATTAAAGAAACCCACACGTTGGTCGCTCGACAAGCGACGGATCGTAGGCGAGTTACCAGTAAGGTGTCACATAACTTCACTGTTTTTATTTACTTGCTGATCTGCTGGTGGTTTAGTTGTAGACTGGATCGAAATGTGTGAGAGAGAAATTTGATCTACATTTTCATTATGGTCCTTAATTTAATATGGCGAGATCCTCCTAATTGAATTTATTTTTTCAGAAGCTGATCAAGCTATAGCTCACATGGGCCGTCTCTTCCATTGGTCCCTCTGGGCAAGTGCCTAGGGCCCCGCAATCCATGGGCCCCCGTAGTTCCGGCCAGTGTAGTAGCTTCTTAACCCGGGCGGGGTGCTATGGATTTAGAGCTCGCTTCGCTCGCTCTGGCATCCTGCACTCTCCATTGGACCACCATTATCCTGAATTTCCCAGGTTCTCCAATAGGTTAAAGACAGCTCTGGTCATGAAGATGACGGTGCCATGGTGTCTGCTATGAGTCATGGCTCTAGCGAGGTATTGGACAAAGTGTGTACGAGGAAAGATTGAGCATTGCAGTCTCTGAGACAAATTTAATAGAAATTAAATAAGTATAAAAATAGTAGCTTTCTGGTCTGAAACTATTTGGCATTGTGATCCATTAGCACAATGGAAAGATAGCCTAATTCATTTTAACTGGCAAGCTATGTACGTTTTATGTTAGAATCCCAGACGCCCTAATAATTGAACAAGCATATTGAGCTTAGTTGCAGCTGTAAACAGATAAACCAGTCATGTGCAAGGCGCAATGCTTATTGCTGATAGTCCATACTAATAAAAATAAGTATATTTGCATATTAGATAACTTCTTATTTTGGTCCATAATCTGAACTAAAATATGAATTTAAAAACTATTCTATTAAATCAATTAAATTAACAAAATTCATAAAATACTAATCCGAACTAATATTTATCTATTATAAATGTGAAAGTATGTTTGTCTGTCTATTACCTTTTCACACGCCTAAACGACTGAACTAATCAGTCAGATAGCCTGGGATGCTATGCTATAACCCTTCATTGTGCGTGGTCCGACATGCACTTGGCCAGTTTTTCTTTTTGAGGCATGGAACCCCATTAAAAACCTACTTACATCCTGCTTATCTATAAGATAACTTCGCAACCTCCTGTAACACATATTTCTCGTCTACTCTGAAACTGCACTACTTTAATGATTACATTCATACCTCTCAAATTATTTCGGTAACAAACACGGCTATTAGAATTAGTTCCGTAGAAACGCAGACAGAGACAAACGCACACTGATGGGCGAGTCCGTCCGTCTGTTGATGTATGGATGTCATCTATCCTGTGATGATAAAATTAGACAGACGTATGTACGCTGCTATACAATATGTGTTTAGTAACTGAGGAATTTTGGCTTATTAATTCTTGAATTTGGTTTCGGAGCCACTATCAAGGAAACAGCCTCGTTGGTTTACTAGATCCTAAGTGCGATGGCTGAGCGCGAGGTCCTGGTCCGATCTCCTGGTCTGGCAAAATGTGAGTGGTTTTTCCATTAGAAAATTCTCAGTAAGGAGCAGCCCGTAGTCTGGAATTGTATCTCAAAATCTCCAATGCCAATGCCTTACCAAAGTATGTTACATGAAAGAAAGAAGTATTAAAAAACTTGTAATGAGAATTTCATGCAACAGAGAACTTTCAAGCTTAGCACTTGGATTTGACTAATAAAACTATCTAGTAATAAATCACGATCAATCGGTATATGCTGCTCCGTGCACGTACTAGGTCACATCAAAGAATTCCAAAATCACCACATTGTCAAATGTAGCTACAGCTAACAAGAGGATACTGTTGTCTCATCTTGAATAATTCTATAACAATGATATATTTACCCAATTATTTACATGAAACGAGACAGAAGCACAGGGATGAAAGTCTTTGAAGTGTAACAGACGGATGTAAACGAACATGATTTACAGATGACATGCCACTAATAATAACTATAGACATTTGGACTATCACATCATTTGGTTTTACTTTTATACGATAATAACATTGATGCGTTCATAAAATATGAGGACTTCCTTATGGGAAGCAGCAACTTCCTATCTATCAAAAATATGTATTTTAAATGAAATTCTAGAATAAATAAGTCAGATATGCAGTCGCTCTTTGTAAAGTACTGGAATGGCTGCATCTAGTAAGACTGGCAGCCGACCCCGACATAGTTGGGAAAAGGCTAGGTAGACGATTCTAGAATAAATTAGATTTCTGGATCAAGATAGGAAAGTGACACAAGTCAGAGATCCGGACAGATAATACAGACTGTCAATCATTTTGTAATGCAAGATCATGTTATTTGGCAAAGACTTTGCCATCAGACAAATTACTCCCAAACACTAATCAATTAAAACTTAAACTGAACACTTGTAATATCATGCCCTAAGATTGTAGTCTTAACCCCACAATTCCGCATTACACATCACAAGAAGGCTGCACCTAATTCCATACAACACACCGTCAAATAAGTACACTAATACAAATCGATCGGAATCTGCGCCTAGTAAATTGCTAGGCAGCACTTTATAATAACAATTAACAATAAATAATAATGGCGTAATCTCATTAACCTGTGTGCCGGTTATCGGCGATGCTTAATTGAAATACTGATGTTACATGGCTGAGGTTTTTGTGTCGTAGATTATGCTAAATTTTGAAATTTCAAATTGATTATGATCTTATTTGACCGCGACCAGTTCCGTGCCTTAGGAATGCGCGTTGAGGTGGGGGGCAACGTTGACGAATGAGCACCGTGCGCTCCGAGCGTTGACGTATGAGCGGCCTGCACTGCCCCCGTCTCGCTGCACATACTAAGGCGCGGAACAACGGTCTCAGTCAAACCATATGCACTGTTAAACTGCTACACTTTTGGATTAAATTTCATGAAGATCACTCAAGTTTTGTCAAATAAGTTTACTGTAGTATAAGTGGACTTTAAAAGAGACCATGACCTCTGAGTTTGTTGAATGCTGGCGCCATCTAGTTTTAAAATTGAAAAATTGACATGTAAAAGTGTCACAAGAGACTTACAGAAATAAACATTTACTTTAATTTAATCTGAAACTTTGTACCGCCTATAGATATGCTGAAGTTTGTATCTTCTATCCTATAATTGTTAAAAACCCTGCCGGAGTTCCCAGTTCAACTTAAGTCACTTCAAAATCAACCAATAATGTTGAGTATAAGTACACTACAATTTCGTATCTGGCTTTTATATTTTGCTGGTTGAATGGCAGACTTACGGTAAAAATCATCATTTCTCAATTGCTCGGTGACAACCACACCGGGTGACGACGTATAAACCTTGCAGACACTTTGAAAAAAAAAAAAACTTGTTGCCTTTATTTGCAAAGAAATACTTTTGTCCATCTCAGGTTAACGTTTGATCTACACTAAAGACCAAATCACTAAGTAATCAAACGAATCTAAGACGGCAGACCATACACTCTATCTGGACTATTGGCCAAAAAAACACGCTTATTTTTTTTCATTTACACGAAAAATTCGTATTGTAATGTGTGGAAGTGTCATCATATTTCATTTTGTGTCGGATCACTTAGCTTGGCACTGTTTCCATTGGCACACGGCACGATTATGATATATAGTAATGTTAACATTTTTCTACTTGCAACATGTAGTGTAAGTGTCTCATACATTTTAGTTTCGTTAGTTTCCTTTGATGTGTATTCTTTGAGTTTTTTTAAGGATGATGAAAGAGATTTTTTTGAGGTGCAACTATTCGATGCCGTTATTTTTATTTAAAACATTTTAAATGATTTATTTCATTTCGCTAATTATAACAACCTTCGGTCACTGGTATTATAAGGAATTTATTTTTATTACACAACTAAACTCAGGTATATTGCACCATATCCTAAGTAAATTATTTTGCAGATATTGATAAAACGGAAACCTAGCAGGGTGAGGCTAATCCAAAGAAGGTTCTGTTTTTCAATTATGGTCCTATAATATCATGCTTCTTCTGTACCGATCCTTACTCTTGCAAAAAAATTACGAATATAGGATTAAGTAACTGGTATGAAAAATCCAACAGGCAAGAGTGCATCTTGCCTATCAATCCGTCACGTCAAACCGCACGCCGTGCCACAATGGACACACACCGAACACTAGTGGCCACAGTCCGGCCTGCAGTGTCCAGATAGTGGCCAATGATTTAACGCTCAACTTTTGACACAACTAAGCTTTTTGGACACGGCCGCCTCCGCCTATAAATAACCTCTTACGTGAACTTGAGAATATGGCGTGAAATACGAGTGGGCGGCGATTAGGAGTTTTTTTTTGGATATATGGAGGCTAAAAGACCTCCTGTTGGGTGCAAAGAATCTGGAAAGGTTTCGGTTGAAAATCAGTTTAGATGGCTAAAATGAGTTAAAACACATACCTATATTAATTAATTTCATATTACTCTTACAGTTACAAAAACATCAATAGACAAGTCCTGCTAAGATGACTGATTGATTCAATAAAATCGACTGAACTGATAGCGTCATGGCTCTATACCATCAAAATAACCACATACTTACTATAACTTAATAGTATTTGAGCTACGTGTAGTAAACTTGTGAAATTCCAAATAAGGATTGCACTAGGTCAAAAGGCGTAACTTGTCCAATTCTATCAGCAAATATTGCCTAAATAATACAATCAAAATGAACTCCAACCCCACAACTTTCCTTTTTTCAGTTGCCCAAAGCTCCCAAGAACTCCTAACATCTAATAACTAACATTTTCACTTGGCCCACAACATGTATGTTTTGGGTGGCCGTGATAAAGGAGCCTCTGTTCATATTTCACACATTTGTTTGAGGGCTACTCCTTATGATTTGTTGTGTCCACCGATGCCTGTGCTGACCCTTTTTCTTGAGCTACTTTTGTGTTTAATGGCCTATTTACAGATCTTAGATTTTGGTGACCTGAAGAAACTTGCTACGGTGTTAGAAATACAGCTTTATGAATTTACAGTTACTATCTGGAAATAAAATAAATACAAAGCTTTTGAAATTGCATTACAATCTATCGGACTTAAAGTTAAATGAAAACTTAAATATTTGCTTCGAAATTGATATAAGCCGTTGTATTGATCACAAAATAGTAGGTACAGAAGATAATTAATCAATGACGAGCAATATAAAGGCCACTTGCAAAGTGCCAAAAAATCGAAATATCTCCTAAACCACACAAGTTAGCTACATGAAGTAAAAGAAATCTTGAAAACAGGGTTATTGGTGTTTTATGCGCTATTGAATAATAATTAATATACGAATAATACACTTGAATGTGGCTTTTTACGTCAAGAAGCTATCTTGCGTGGTTTCGGAAATGTTTCATGGTAAGTTAGTGGCTTTTTTATATTGCTCGTCAGTGTATGAATCTTATTTCATATTCATTATTTTAACTGAAATCATGTTTTGTTGAAAAAATTATGACTTCCAACCTACCTACTTTATCTGACCATCTGAAGTACTCTAATAATAATTAAGGAACTGCATTTTTATATAAAGTCGCGGTTGAAAACGGGCCTCCTTGTAAACCTCAAGATCGACGAATATTATGTACGCATTTAGATCCAACATATAAAAGAACATTGAATAACATTTCGTAACACCCAAAACTTCTCCAAAATCTGAATATAATCCAAATACAGTTAATTTAGAACCTCCGTTTTTCCACGAATACATCTCCGTATTCCGTATCTTCAAACTACCGAATCACGATTTTTCGAAGAACATTTAAAAATAATATAATTCCATCTTTACGACTACACTTCCTCTACCAAAGATTCAAAGATTGACCTCCAAAGGCTTCAGAATACGATTAAGTGACGAGGTAGTAAACTTTTACAAGTTTTGTGAATTGACGTCGTACTGCCGAATGTCCATCGCTGTTTTTATTGTAATACATGTTTTTATTATAATAATATATGCTTTTATTGTGTCCAAAGTGGTCATCAGCGCGTGAAGGGTGGCCGAAGAAAGTTCTGATACGATCGGAATGAAGAGCGGCGATTTTGGAGGTGGCATTTTTATATTTTGATGGAGTGACTGTTGCATCAAGGCAGCGGAAATCAAATAGAAATTGTGACATTTATCACACCGTGGACGTCCTCCAGCTTATGTGGATTATGGATGGATATATACCGATAGAAATTTTACAGCTAAATTATTATATTTTCCAGGGAGTTTTCCTTTGTCTAAAAGGACTAAAGAAGAAAGGGAGAATTTTCAAGTTCACATTCATCAAAAACAAAGAATAAAATCCAATCGTACATCCATGTAACCCAGCAATAAATGGAAAACAGTGTCCATCGGACGTTTCAGCGATGCCTTTTACAAAAAATAAATGATGGACATTATTCAGAATCGCCGCGCATCAAAGCTTGTTCGTTATATTTTTATGGTAGAACCAACAGTAAACTTTGATAACAATGTAGATATGATTCCTTTTTGGTTTTAGATGTGTTCTCTGATGGGGTGAAGTGTCTCCAATTTAAGTTTGAGGGGCAGTGGAGTGGAGATGTTCTGTTGGTATGAGCTGATTTGGATCAAGATAAAGATTGTGATGCTGATTTTGATGAAAGTAACTGTTTTTGAATAAGTTTACGATGAAAATAATATATACTGGATAAGACTTCGTATCAACCAGTAATATTCAACCGAAGAACAGACAGATATATAATAAAAAAATTAAAAAAAACAAATATCAGGCAGAATATTCATTTGGCCGAATATTTTCAATATTTTAACAAAAAAATACCCTACAAAAATTGGTCTACAAAAACGATCAAATATAACCTGCCTTTCCATCTCAGTAATTTTCATATCAATAATTACTTGAACCGCAATACCTATAAGTTAAAATTACAATAAAGTTAATGGCCGAAATAGCTATTATTTTTATGCAGTTTTAAATAACTGGGTTTTCAGATCCGTGACTGCAACATCAGTAAGATCCTGGTTTACAGTGTCCTCTATATTTATTGGTTATTAGTAACTAACAGGATTTAAAAGTAAAGTGCTATCGTGGGTTAATCCATTGTGTTACAGATCTGTATCAGTTGTCCTTCATATCTGGATTTTCCGTCATCGATAATCGATCAGTAGTTACTGGTAGATCAAACACGGTCGTGACGTATTTCAAGAGCAGTAAGTTCTTCAAATTGAATCAAAGTAAGTACGATTCAAATAAATGGGTTTCGATAAACATTTCTGCGTACCATCTTAATATTATGTGGAGTTGGTGGTATTAAGAAACAAGAATAAATATATCTTCAGAATAATTCAATAGCGGTTGTGTTCCTCTCTTCTTCAATCTTAAGAGCGTTTATCCTAAAAGTTGGCAACGTCGCAAATAGCTGTCAAAAATTTACCTGTTTTGATTAATTTGACAATATTAATATATGGAAATAACAAATGTGGCTAACTAGCGAAGGCGAATATTCTAGTATTAATCATGAATTGCAATTATAACATTGAATTTGATGTTGAACCCGTTTTAGGTGTAAAAAAGGCATTTGGAAAGTTTTCAAATACTTTTTTTACATCTGAAACAAAATATTCAGTGTTACTATATTAAATTATTGCATTTCATAATCAATATTCCAGTTCGCTAGTTGCCAAATTAATCAAAACAGCGAAATATTTGACATCTATTTGCTACGTTGCCTACTTTCAGAATAAACGCTCTAAGACAGAACTAATTTAAATTGTATTGTATATCCAAAATTTGACAATCTAGCTGCTATCTGCCTACAGTTCCATAGGATAATAATCCGCAGGATTTCTTTCCTCAACATTTTAGACACAGCGAATTGCATAACTCACTTACAATGCCAATTCATTTTGACACTACAAAAAATATTCTAATAATATAACGTTATTTACGTTGTCGAGCAAACTAATTTTTGTAATATATGAAGCAATGGATTAGGAATTACCTTCCAAATCCTTCAGATTGTGCTAGCATCATAACAACACCATGCACATAATTATATTGCCCATAGCCTACCTTCCTCACCATAAACATCATCTCATCTCAACAAAGTTAAACATGTCACACTGATCCGTAAAGAAATGCTGCAGTTGATAAGAGATAAGTCCCATTTGACAGGCGGCCATGACAGGTGCCTGTTTGAACGGGATGATCAGCGTTATCAGTGACTTATGATTACATGTTGTAAATATTAGGGAATTGGATAGATTTATTATTAGGCTGTTGATTTGTTGAAGTATAAAAAGTTTTTGGAGAAAATTGTGATAGCGATGCCTTGTCTTTACAGAAGCTCTACTTTGTGTGGTTCTGGCTTCATTTAGAAATGGTTTGTTTTTGGGAGCAACATTTTTATGCTTTTGTAATGCAGTCAGAGTGACCGCTGCCACCGATAACGCCGTGGTAGTGGCGAAATTTAGGGCCAACAAAATCTTAATTTCTGTCGTGCTAGCAACACGAAGACGAAGAAGAATACTTTTGTTAGATTGAGTGGTCTCTGTCAAACTAAAGGAAGACCAGTGGTCTTATCTAAATGATAACGATACAATTTTTTCTCTTAAATCTAAATTATCCGAGAAATATTTAAAGCCTTGGAAAGTTTTAACCAGCAATTAATATATCGAGCTAAGACTTGGGGTTACTTCTATCTATTCCCATCGTGATTCTTCATTCCAAAGAAATAAGGATAACCAATAGTGTTGGACTTATATTCAGTTAGCATGATGGTGATTATGTATATTGTAACTATATTTTAAGTAGTAAAAACGTAAATGCACGTGATATTGATCTCCCATGCGGGTTGTCTTTGAGCTGATAATTAAGTCCGATACAATTAAGTAAATACTTATTATCGTAAATACACTATGTAGCACAACTAACTACATATTATCGTGTATACTTAAATACAGCTTTAAACTAATTACCTCTCTGTAGCGGAACAGTTACGAATAATTTCACTTCGACAACTTTTTATAGTTTTTTGATTATTTTCCCGAAAGTGACAGAGTTTTACGATGCGATCTGCAGTTAACGCTTCGATCATAAATTGCAATTTAGGAATACAGTTAGTACCCTCACGGATGAGTCGTGAATATATCTTGCTGAATTTACGATTAATAAAAACGTGATCAGTAGCGATATATTGCTGGATACGGTTTTTTGTAATGAGAAGTTTTTGCGATTTGATTTTCTGATACTAAGTTGTACATAAGTAGATCAGTATTCTCAAAATTGGAGAAGCTTGTTGCATCTTGTATTTCTTGCAAAGAACCTTTACTTGACATCTATAATCTATATCCAAGGAAGTTGTAACCAAAATGTCTTATCCAAAAATAGCTCACAAACGACCAAGTATATCAAAACAAGTGTGTCTCCTTTAGAACATTTTATGAGGACGTAACACTGAGCAGACTTTAATGCATTCAATAAGTATAAACCCTAGTAGCAAACGCCATCTAAGCATCGATATCAGCTGTTATTTACTCTATTATTAACCAAGCATAAACTAACACCATTAAAATAAACTAAGTTAACAAACCTTCAAGAAACACTTATCGTAACCAATATCAATAAGTTAAATAATTAAATTCGTAGAACGATGTCCCCTCACTTAGCGGGCGCCATTATAAAAATAATGCGCGTGCGCAGCTCTCCTTTCACGCGCACCGACGATTATCGTAAACGCGACGTGGCGCAATTGTATCGATATTTGATGCGCGTGCGACTGTTAGCTGAATTTGTGCGAGTTTTCATTTTACTGCGAAAGCTGTCGTTTTTTTTATGATAATGATAAAAAAGGAGGTTGTTCACGGTTCAAATTCAAATTCAAAATATTGTTAATGTTAATTGACGTTTCTGATTAGTAAAATTGCCGATGGTAAGTCTTTTGTGAGTTCCCAGCTATGATTGGTTCATCAAACTACCATAATAATTATTTCCTTGTACCTTAAGATGATTTCTCAGATTTTCGGCTTCTGAGTAAATCTATAAATTTAGAAGACAAAGATTAAAGACGGCTGAAAATTGTTGCTGGTATGGTGTTTGGCGAGAATGCTATTATTAAAAACAAATCAATAACACTAGTTAAGGTAACAAAAAGAGAATGCCACAATACCTGACGCAATACAATAACTTTTTACAAATTCCCGCAAACAAATGGAAACGTGCAAAAATCAGGTCAGATCCGAGCGTGTCAAAAGTCGAAAGGATCGCTGTTTTGCCTCTCAACGTCAATATAAAAGCCGTAAAATGTTTTTATTGTGTAAATAACTACAGAAACATTATATTTTGTATGAAAATCATCGAATAGTCGCCAAAGCTCTCGTTGATAATCAGCAGTAATGTTACGTATGTAGGTTAGTATCAATTTAAAATTAAAATTAATAAGCCCCAAGGTGATACGGTATTCGCATCGTAAAAATATTTGGGCAACTTTGAGTTGGTGAGAAAACAATTTATTTGGTAATGTTGTTTTTCGGTCACTTTTCAATCTGCTGGTGGAACGTTATTTGATTTTGTCGATAATCACAACTGTAAGTGCTCAACTCTCAATGAACGATATTGATATCAATCCAACTGAAATAATATTTTGCAATATTCAATTGATGTTTTTCACTCAGTTCATGAAAGGAAACAATAAAATGGTTCTCAGATCAGCATTGTATAAACTTATAGATCACGTAAATACACATTGCACTGTTTTGTGCTGATACTTGAGAGAATGTGTATAGGAGTGCACAGCATGGTTTTAATTAATATAGTAAGCCATTGGCTGCAGAAAAATATTTTTACTCTTAATGCAGATAAAAAACTATATCTCACCTTTTATATGCGTAACTGTAATCCGCCACCCTCAACTCTGGCGATAATAGCACACAATTGCTATATTATTTTAACCTGTTCTTGCCCTGCCATAATTAAAACCGACAAACTAAAATATTTAGGAATCATTATTGATAATTATAATCTATCCTTTCGACCTCATATAGACATGGTTACTTCTAGGGTAAGAAAACTAATATTTCTTTTCAAAAATCTAAGAAGCTCAACCCATTAGAAGTTGCACAAGACACAGACAGTTGCAGAGAGAAGTTGCAGTACTCAAAGTCAGCACTTTCCGGCCCTTTCTGTTCCCAACATATCTTTTGTACCAGTCTTGTTTTGTACCAAACCTTACTGTCCGGCAGCTCTTTGTCCTGCACGCAGTCTTGAGACATCATGCTAATACAAAGTACGACAAGTCCTCTTATTTATCTAAGCGCAGACGCATATATCGCATAGACGCATACCTATATGCCACGCATATATTGGTCTACGGACCTTTAAACACCCCTACGTTCGCAAGTAGGTACTATTGTTGCCTAGGCTCTTTTCTGTATGAAAGATTAATAATAATAACCCCACCGCCGTATCTCTACGTTGACGTCGTGGTGGGGCTTGCGCGCTCCAAACTCTGGGTCTGTGCCGGTAGAGTTTACTTTGCCGGAACAGGTCTAGGATGAGGAGCCAGACCAAGAGAGATACAGAAACCCGCAGGGCTGCATGTGGCGAGCTGTTGGGCAGTAGCGACCCCACGGACCCTATCTCCCGGGAGAAATCTTGTTCCTCATCTCTGGCTTGCCTTTATTGGCCGGCTGGAGTGAACACTGACGAGGACCAGAGCTCCCACCTCATTCTTGCCTTAATTGGCCGGCTTGAGTGAAGATTCGCAAGAGCAAACGTGCTCGGAGGAAGGAAGTATTTCAGTAAGTGCTCGTAGGGATCTTGACCATCTTCCGAGCTCTGGGATTGTTCTGAAAGCCGTGGAATACCTCTCCACTCCTCAAGCACCTCAGGACGTGTTGCCCCCTTGTCGCTACGTCACTATGTGCTAGCGACAGTTTTCAGGGGCCCATTATTGAGTGTGCAAGTCACCCCCTGCCATTTTATCCGTGTACTTATAAAACATTGATCAGGCAGGGGCCATAGTCCTTCCATAGTTCCAGGTCACCAGTCAACTTAAGCCACCCAAACCCATAGTTCAATATCTTTGTTTCCATATCCTGCCATAGTCCTACACCAACCGGGGGTTGTCCTTGGGTGCACTTGCATAGTACATACAGGGATAATCGTCGGTTGGTGCTTCATTTCATTAAAAACGTCTAACGGGCCTCTGCGAGTTGGCTTTGGCCCCTCGTACGCCTTCCAAAGGTCCGGGACCCCAGGGTCCCGAGAAATGTCAAGAGACGTAAAAATAATAATAATTATTTATTTATTTCAGACAATGTTAGTCCATATTGCATACAATCAAATTAATGAATAAAATTAAAATTAAAAAACCAAATAAATAAAAAATTGTGAATTAAAATAGATAATAAAATTTGTGAAATAATTATTAACATGTCAGAAATATATAAAAATAAAATAAAATGTCAAGTACTTAATAAACAGAAAAATGCGAATTAAAATAAACATTTAAATAAGCTTGTAGATATATACCCCTTAAATAGGAGCAAATGTAAACTTACGGTAGTAGACTACATTCGCTAGCTAAACTACAATGAGACCGAAAACCTGTTGTATATAGTAAAGTTGCTTATAAACTCACCCTGCTACACACATACACTCATTTTCACTCTACTCACCGGAGGCCATCACTATACTTATAAATTTAATTTGCTCTCCTACATTTGTTACACACACTTTATTTTAAAATAAAAAGAAGTGAAAGAAGTTATTGTCTCTGATCGAATGTGTTATAGATGTGTATAGAGGTCAAACAAAGTTAATTTTTAAGTGTCGCAACAGCAGGGGAAGAAGTTTCAGAAATACAGATATTTTATATAATTATCTGATCATATAATTCAGTGTATTATATAGTGTATCAACATATTGTTCAAATGTCTGTATATTTTTTAACAAATAAATTATTCTTATTCATTATGTAACTATTACATATACCTAAAAGACATAAATCACCAAATACAATGGCCTCGTTAATCACCGCTCTGTTCCATTGTCGGTGATAGTAACAAACGGTTACAAATCATCACAATGATGGTGTTGCCAAAAAGTTCTCTGTTTACAACAATTACAGGTAGAGGGCGTCCTGTCACTCGCCCAACCGAGTCGTGATTCATGGCTTCATCATACTAGCTGGGTTTTTAAAATACATGACTTTTTCGTAAGTTTAGTGGGTATTGAGAGAGCCTGTGTGCGATCCTTGGGTCGGTCAGAGTTATGGCGTCCTCAAAATCCTCAGTAGCAGCTCGGAGTCTGGATTTGTGTCCGGATAGACTCACCCCCTATTACATTGAACTTAGTTAAATATAACTGTTTAAATGCGGATGCTTTATGGGCACAAGTCTGATAAGAACTGAGCTAAATGGTGCTGATCCATGCGTCATGTTCGTGAACGGGTGCCATCAGTTGTAAAGTAAAGTAATCATTTATTTGCATAGTTGGGACTGGTCATCTCTTAGCTGTCATGGCTTATTTTTTTTGTTTCAATTTGCTGTACTCTGGATGCTTTTAACGTGTACTTCTTTTTTTACATCGTTCTCACATATAATTATAAATTCAACATTGTTAATGTAACTAATATTTTTGTAACAATATAATTTAAAAGAGAGGCCATGGAGTTTCTTGCCCGTTGTTCTCCATAGGTACCTACTACGCTCTATAATGGGCAACTAGCTTCATATTTCTGACTGACCGAATCCTTGACAGTTAAAAAGGGCTTGTAAAAGGTTCGAGTTTGAAACCTTCGGAAACAAGGGGTGATGTTATGGTACGACGAATTGGTGATAGCATTTTGTTTCTAACTGATCCTTTCAAAGATTCTGGAGTCTGTTTTAATAACAATGAAAGAATCTTTTGCTAAGTTATACAAACAATGCCTACTCACGACGTCCAAGCATTGATTATTACCAATAACGGTTGGTATCGGGATCGGTACAACGAAACATAACATCTAATTCTAACTAATATTATTTATTGTTCCGTTAATTGGTAAGTCCCGATAGCCAGTATACCCTCGATTGTAACAGACACCGTCTGACGTAAGGGAGCAGGTTGCCTTTGATTTATGTGTCTCTTGCTCCTCCCAGATCAAGTACCTAGACTTTAAGTTCGAGGTACCTATGTCTCTACTTTTAAAGTAGTATTTAATGTAATGGCATGCTGGACACTAATCTGCTGTGCTAGAGGAATATGTATATAACGCTCAGTCCATACTTATCCACTCGAATATTAAAGTAACTCTGTCTGTCTGTCTGTCTGTTACCTTTCACGACTAAACAGCTGAACCGATTGTTATGACAGACGGTTAGGTTGCCTGAGATCTGGAAAAGGGCTACTTTTCATCCTGAATATTCGTATTAAGAATGAAACGCAGACGAAGTCGTGGGCTACAGCTAGTCAAAAAATCAAAATCATAATAGTTTATTTCGCATAAACCTACATACATGGGCACTCATGAAACGTCAGAAGCCAGTTGCACGGTTCCTATTAGTCGTTTCCTATGGAGAAGAGCCGGCAAGAATAGCCACGGTTATTCTTTTAAAAATAAATTGCTTTTACAACGTTTTCAAATTACAGTGTTAATAGTGCATTATAAAATAATGTTTTATCCCGACAAGATATACGAAGGGTCAGTCAAAACTTTTTTCATCCTGTTATTTAACCTGATTCAATATAGTACACAAAATCAACGGTCTTACATAAATATCCCAGATCGAAAACTTTCAGGAAGTCTATTGACCTACAAACTTCTCAATTTGAATCTAAAATACTGTCAATTTAGATCTCAAGTCTTAAAGTTTCGGTACCAAAAGTTTCCAATTTATTTTCTTAGGAAATGATAAGTTTTGTTAATGTTTGAGATGTTCCAAAACAAATATTTGCGTCTTGTTGAAACTAGAGCTTTTCTATGATTAGAATCCAAGTTATATTGGTTTAATTCAGAATGACTGAAGATATGAGACAGCTAAATAGAGCCTGCCTGCTCTAACTCTTAAACTCTTGAACGGGGGAAAACAGGCGTGACGTTATGTTATGTAAGTAGCTGGAGAAATCAAGAATTTGCCACGAAAGAAGGAGAATTAGAGACTTTATGAAGTCCATCCAGTGCTCTGTTTGGGTTCTAGCGAAGAACAAGCCACTTACTCCTTAAACCATAACATGTAAAAAAGGTGACCTATTTTTGAGAGAAAAGATAAAGCATCAGGTTATCTAAACATACGGGTCTGCCAAACGTACCGTCATTTAAAAGCTCATTGATGGGCTAATACATAGGTTGATGTGTACTAACTTTTCATTCTTCTTTTTAAGCGTTGTCTTCTCCAAGCAATTTCCCGTCAACGCATCTAGGTCGTCACGCCAGCGTTTCCTAGACTGCCATAGGCGACGACACCCGTCTTCTGAGGTCCCTATGGCCCACCTGTCCCGATGTATCCTGTATAGATGAACAATGTAAAGCTATAGAGGAGACCTTTGCCCAGCAGTGGCACAATACTAGATAAAAAAACAATTTTTACTAACATTATATCACGAGTCATTTAACATCTATAGGCAGTACCGCAGTCCATTCCCAGACAAAAGTCAGTTAAAACTAACCACCAAATCTCCTAATATTACATCACATAACTAACAATGACCGAACAGTCACTTTCTACCATATTTTATGAAGAGGCGTTGATATTGCGTCTGAGGCCTATTGTTTCATAAGTTATTACTTTCGTATACCGTAAGATAAAGTTGTATGTGGTTGCGTATTTCATGCTGCGTATGATATGGAAAACGTAGAAATGTGCGTTACGTAATCTGGAAGGAATGATGGATTGATGGAACATAGGTCTCATAAGACCGATACCGAGACCGGTCTGATAGGTCGATCGAGTTAAGCTATGCTTGCCGCGGCTGGTTCGTGGATGGGTGACCAATATCCCTCCGTGCCGCGGAGAGCACTTTAAGTTGGTCTCGGTTGTCAATCGTGGATCTTTGACAATCGTTACGGGTCATCAGAAACGCGAAAGTCTGACAACTAGTCTTACCAAGAGGTATCGTATCAACCAGTTACTAGGTTGTGCAGGTCAGATAGACAGTCGCTTCATATAAAATACTGGTATTCTGCAGCTGCATCCGGTAAGGTTGGAAGCTGACCCCAACATAGTTGAGAAAAGGCTAGGCAGATGATGAAGTCTCATAAGACTTACCCAAAGCAATCAAAACTAAGAATGCAATAAAGTTTGATGCTTTTGTGATCGCAAGCTTTATAATATAAAGTTGGTATGTAGGTATTATAGGAGTTTTTTTTAATTTACCTAGGGTAATTCCTAATAAATAAATGGATATGACCCGTCTCTCCACTAGTCCACTGCCTACCTCAAGGATGCATATCCGGTATGGCTCGCAAATCCTTCCATATCCTTAGGGTACTTCTTCCTTACCATTACCGTACCACCCGGTCTACTCCTTGACATGCAATGGCCTCTGTAGCCCCATGAAACATGAGGCTCGAGGGGCTAGCACAAATCTTGGGGTTCATTCGATTTATCGAGTCTATTTTAACCACGTTGGGATCGGTGCTTTCCATTCACTCATTCATTCAACTAATCTAGTCAGTAAAATGTTAGAAGTCAGTTAAATAGTAACTAAAGAAAAGTAATATAAGTAGGTATGGGGGATAAATGCAAAGCTAGCTGAGCTAGCGTTTAAAAAATAAGTTATTGCTCTGAACGATTTGGTTCCCAATAAGATCTCGTCAACCGATAACTATTTTGATAATTGACCCGATGATATACCTATACTTTAAAATAAATATATTGATCTCATATATTAACATCACGCCTCCCAAATAATATATCTATCGCTAATCACCAGTATACATCAAAAACTTACAATTAATTCAAACAATACCCAGCCCCTATTGCAAAGAGCTTAAAGTTTAAAATAAATCATTACTAAACTATTCAGAAAAAAGCTTCAGGCGCAAACGCACCGATTAATCCTACAATAATTCTAATCACATCAAAAACCTACTTTAATTCCTTCCACATAAAGATCAAAATCATTCACCTATGCAATAGTTGAAACTTACCTTGCAGGTTAGAAATTCCTCAACGAAAATCGAACTCTATATTCGAAACTTAACAAATGAAAATCGCTTGTATCACTTTCTAAGACCAATACCTTTCTAATCGCAAGCTGCATACAACTCTATTTTTGAATAGCTAAGGTATGATTTTGAATGTACAAAGTAACCTATAAATGAAGCACATAATATCAATCACAAATCAACATTGACACGGGCCTGCCCAGTCGGTATAGAAGTTAATTGTTGGCTGTGCACATTATCATTAGTTCGTAGCATCGTGCTGCGCCTGCGCAACCAGATAATATCTGCCGATTATAAATTTAAGATGGTCAGTCGTATGATTGTGGTTGGGATCGGTATACATTCGATACGTTAGATGGGCAGTTTAATCAGGTATTGACTGTAGTTTAATTTCTGAGATGGGAATATGGTTGAAGATGTATGGTCTCTTAGTAACAGCTGCGATCCTTTTATGGTTTTCTGTTTTATTTTCATGAGCTAGATAACGGATAGATCGACTGCCTTGAGAAGATAGTTTAGCCTGATCAGTAAAGAAAAGAGCATTTTGATGTGGTACTCAGGAATGGGCCGTGTTTAGTTGTTTTGATTAATAAAATGTTTGTGTGACACTTTGTGGGACACTAAACGCCCCCAGACGTAATAACAGTGTAACTTCTGCTTCGCCTCCTTCAACCGATTAAAATCCACGATTTTTTAAAGATCGATATAATTTTTCATATATTATTTATAAGCAGGTACACTGTAGGGACCACAATGTACTTGGACTGCACTGTTGTGAAAACTTCAGTCTTTAATTTTGACAGCTTTTTTGTTTGACTAAAGTTTTCACCTTCTCTTTTGTTTTCCTGTAACCAATTGTTTTTTTTTTTACTTTACTTTACTCAATTTGTCATTGTTGCATCAATATCTGCTAGTTTATTTTTAGGGCTAAGTCTCCTGGCCAACTTACAACATAGAAATACTCTTACAAGGTACTTTTCCTCCCGGAAAATTAAAATACTCTGCAGCCAGGCGAGACACCAGGCACCGCCGGTACTCAAATAAATCATAGGTAGGTACATCTTGGAGTTTTCCTATACCAGCCGTCAGCTTGCACTGACGGGCCGGTCCATATCCATTTGAATTTTGATGAGACACATTGCTATGACGGTTTCTGAATGATTTATTTTATCTACATTCTGTCCGGATTGATTTATTGTTATAGACTTTGTTGGTGTTCTTAGAAAAACCGCTATTTTTGAGGTAATTTTAGAGTTGAAGGAAAATTTGACATTATTAGAGTCTGAATTATGAGTGAGAATTATGAGTCATCCGTTCAAATGTGATTTTTATTAATCGATTACGGAACAGTCTCCACTTAGACTCACCGTCTTCCTATTTTCTTCAGAAACTATCTTTGACATGATACATTTCTGAGGCCGGTTCTTACCCGTAGTGGCGGATACCGTTTTTCCAACGGCTTACGTCATCACTGTGTTTTATTGATCACCTTAATGTGAGGACTTTCCTGTCACACTTTTCAAACCGGTCTGTTAAGGTAAAATTATAATATTTTACAATTGCACACCTATATTTGCCTATGAAAATGTTTTTTTTTATAATCTGAGAAACTTTGCGTACTCGCGGTTTCTGGGACTTTCCTTTATTTAAGTCCCTGTCCCTGGTGCGTAGGGTGTGGGTGGGGCAGCACCAATGCCGACCTGGCGATGACTACTCATACATACGGTACTGCTGTGGTAAGCATGTTGTCGTCAGTAGGGCCGGGTAGATATTAAGTCTTTTGGTTTGTTTTATTTTTATTATCCTTTTTATTGAGTTTTCTGTGTAGTCCGCCTAAGAGAAGGTTGCTCGAAATAAATGTATTTAATTGTTATTTAATTGCAATCTAATGCTCCAAATAACACCACCACAATCCCACTAAACTCAGACCTCAATGAGGTAAGGCAACGTTTTTTCGTCAGACTGATCTATGTTTTACCACAAAATTACCTATATTCTCATAATAATCATGCCGATCGAATAAGAATAACTTCAATATCATCCTTCTAATATCCAAATCACGACCACAACATTACAAACCCAGGTACCCACAGAGCACAACAAAGTGCAGCAGCGGCCACCCATCCATCCGTCATACCTCGCCCGAGGTAAGGCAACGTTTTTGCGACCGTCTGAATTGATGGCTGCACGTTATTGGAGGTGGGACTGAGATGTACAGCCGACTCGACTCGATATCAACTGATATAAGGCTAGCTTGTGATACCAGAGGTGCAGGGGGTTTTGATACTTGAACTTCTTACTGTTAAACTAATTTTAATTGTCACTGCTACCCTCAGAGATGAAAATGTGCTGCCAGAATTTTGTTGACCATGATAAAACAAACTATTATCTAATAAAAAAAATTATTTAAAAAATCACTTAAACCTACATGGGCACTTACGAAACGTCAGAAGCTAGGTGCACGGTTCCAATTGGTCGTTTCCTACGAAAGAAGAAGAGTAAATACTCTTCTCCGTAGGAAACGACCAATTGATCGGAAAATGTTAACAAACCAAATATCAAAAGATATTGTTGTTTAATTATTACTTTTATAAGAATCTGATTTTACTGTTTATTCGAGTAACTAGTAATAGTACAATGCATATACGAGTATTATGTTAAATGTTTCCAATATCAATAATTCTCTCTGTTATTTATTTTCCCTATTTATTTAACAACTTATTAACGTTAATATTAAATGCGGTCATCAGTTACCTGATTCTACATTCAATTTTGCTAGTTATTCTAATAGTCATACTGTACTTTTTCTACTTCTATTTTTGATTGTACTTTTAGAGACACACTTATTGTTGTAGATCTAAATGCAATGCCGAAATTTTAGACTCAGCCACACACTGACCATACAAAAATCAAAAACATCTTAAAATATCAAAACCTCCCGTCGCTACTATGCCGCGCAGACGGCACTACACTCGTATTACTACAAATCATTCAACCGGAGCCAGTCCTGAAATGTTTCCATTCTTTTATTGATTTATTCAGCATTATTATTAATTTTTACAAATAAATATAAAAATCCAACATGGCGGCCGCTTGTTATTTATTAAAACGTTAAACTTACACGCCCAATCTGATAAGTATTTTATATTTATAGCTCATATTTTTGTTTCAATTACGTTTTTTGTTACTCTCAAGGTTGTTTGAGGATACTCTGTTAGTTAATTTAATGCTGATTTTGGAATAAAAAGAAACATGATAGATATCAAATAAGGGGAATATGTAAGAACCCAACAGATTGTTGCTCATAATTTATTGTGATTCAACTGAAATTTGGGTTTTATGCTAATTAGAAATAAGCGTATCACCTGCTTGTGATACTTTACATTAAATAAAAGAGGTCATTGTTTTAATTTCAAAGTTATTGCTATTTGGCTACTGATACAATGTTGTAAGTGGGTATGCTGCAACAAGCTCCAAACAAGGGATAGATTTTACTAGACTAAATTGATGAAACAACATATTTAGTCAACAGTGGTTAGACAGCAGTTGCTTCTTAACACTTAAACCTATAAAAGCATTTTAAAACAAAAAGGAATTAATATAACAAGAGGATGTTTTTTATTATTTACTTTTTTTGTTATACTTTTTATTTTTATTGTATGTAGCCACTAAGCCTGTTGACCTGTAACACAGGTTTTTCGTAAACCTTCATCAGGCACCAGCTCATGAATTCATATAGTAAAGTGCTACAAAACCATTGTGAGAGAAAATAAATAAACTTATTTATTTATTTATATTACAAGCAGAAACCCATTCAAAATTAAAAGCTGTAGTGTCTGTATATCAAACAGAATCAAATACTTACAGTCTTCATACATTTCAAGAAAGCAGGTCTGAAGGTAAAATTTATAAAAGCCGAACCAATCGACAAACGCCATTCAAGTGTCGTGAATAATGTATTCCATATTGTTAAGACAATTTTCAGGAGCACCAAACTGAACAGAGATCACTATACAACCGAATAAAACACGCGTCTAAACAATATGTAGTTGTCACCGGTTGATAGGACCTGTCTTTCAAACTATCTAGTTTACTAACCAGCTCAAAACATCCCAAGAACCAAATTCACACAACCAGAAACACTCTCTAAATTAGCAGAGGAACAGCTCAATTTCAAACGGCAGGAAACATTGACTTTCGTAGATGGAACAGCGTGTATTGGCGTAACCATATTCCGAAATTTCCGATCAGCAATACCTTTGCATTCTACAGCATCCATCGGGCGTTTTACATACATGGTTTCAAAAAGTTTGGTATCAGAATCAGCAATGTATATTATATTTGTTGGGATGTTAGTTTCGAAAACGGTGTTGTTGTAATACAGTTTTGGTTTGACGTCTCCGGGGAGACGGCAGCTAGGTGTTGAGGTGATCCTGGGCTGGATAGATCAATGATATGTCAAAATCGTGTTATACTTGTGGGATTTATGCAGACTAGTTTCGGTAAGCAATCAGGACAGTGATAGATTCGTACCGAGGTGTTACGTCGGGAACATTTCCCTGGTGGTTATTGCATTCGATTCGGTTTTGATATCTCGTTAGTGCATACGTTTTGAGAACGGTTTGCGGATGGATATTTTGTGGTTCTTCTGCGTTTTATTTGAGTTTTGCTTGTGTAAAGGGATTTACTCGACTGACATTGATAGGGAATGGTCAGATGATTTTGACAGTTTGTAAACGCCTCCAAAATGTGACAGAGAGCTTAACGAAAATCTTGAAGAGTCCGTTAAAAAAATAACGCTGTTCATTTTCAGCTATGTAGGGATTGGGTAATTGGACATGAAGAAAGGCTCATCATCCCACCAGGTAGTCCGATTTTCTGCCAATTCGTAATTTGAATTGAGTGTGTCATCGCAATCACCTATACAAAAACTAGGTACCCGAAGCTAGCAGTTCCTTGAAAGTTTTTTAAATAAATTGGACAGTATTCGGATTGTGTATAACTTGATTTTTTATATAATTATTATTGTTATACCTAACATAATCCAATGGAGACCTAGTTTCAACTCAAAAAATGCCAGGACAGAAATACCAGTAACTTTTATGGATCTATTTCTAATTTACAAGCGAAAAAAGCTCCACAACATTTTCCGTGCAAGGCGAAGTCTGATGGAGATGAGTTGCTATATAATTCATGGTGAATGGGCCTGCAACCTGTCACGTATCACGGCGACACGTGTTGTGTACACCATGCTTAGTAACGGCGTTGTGTACACCTACTGAAAAAATAAACTTTTGGAAAAAATTGAGGGATGTGTGAAATGGTTTAGATAAGTGTATAACTTGGCGAACAGAATTTTGATAAGATTGACATAATGTTAACGTGCTTAAACTCTCGTTAGCGATTAAAAGGCTTGAATTATAATGTAATCTATAGAGGCAAATAGATGAATATGTCTCCATTAGCAAGAATCTTCTTGTCGGTAACTAATCGTTAAGTGCAATTCATGTATTGGTTTACGTGAAACGTAATTGCCATAAATATTTTATTCACTTCTGGTAACTTGATGGAGGGTTCAGACAAACATTTTGCTAGAAAATGTGTATAAAAAATAATCTATCATTCTTCATTGTTTTCCAGCAAAGTCGAGGAAGTTATCTTAGTTATAATAATAGTGTGTCTACTTTGGCGAACTCTTTGTAATTTATTGACGGGTTTATTTCACCTCCTACTCATATAATTTTCGGGGGGTAAAGCGAGAAACAATTCAATACCAACGCAACCCCGCCATATTTAATCCACACATCCAAACTACGAAACACACAGCTCTCAGAAAAGCATTAAATTAACTCTTATTGTCTCAAAACTTCTATCGGTACGGGATCGAATCGCACAAAACATCGTACCTGAATAACCCAATAATTGTGTACATAAATCATTTGAACGACTCCTGATAATTCGCCCTCCGAACTAAGGATGGGTCGCAAGTTATGAGAGAGTGGGGAGTGTGGTGATGAGGGCGTATGAAGGTGAATGGTTTGACACGTAATTAATACCTTTTAATAATTATGCAATCTATTCATTTCAGCCGAAAGACGTCCACTGCTGGGCATAGGCCTTCCCACAAGCACCGCCACTTCGACCGGGTCTGTGCTTCTCGTATCCAGCGGATTCTTGCGGCTTTCACCAGGTCATCGGTCCACCTTGTGGGAGGCCTTCCAACGCTACGCGTCGCGCTGTCTTTCGGTACGCGGTCGCCACTCCAGAACCTTTCGGCCCCTGGAAATTCAAGGTAAATTACATATTTAGAAAAGTTTTAGCTTCTTGTGTTCATTTAAAAGAGACAGTGACACTGAATTTGTTTCGCCATTACTTCTCAGAAGTAGTCAGATAGGAAATGTCGACTACCACTAACTTATTTCAGTTTGTAAAAAATTACAGGTAAAAGTGATTCTGATATCCTATTAACAGAATTAAACATTTCATTTCATGAAATCACATTTTTTGGGAAACACAAAATTTTGTTATGGTGTTAGTATGCAGTCGTAGGCTAGCTAATATTTGTGGGCGCGTTCATTGAGGCTGCGACCAGCCCAGCGGTTGAACGCGTCCCAAAGGGTCATGGCCATCAGGCTGGTACGAGGATACCGCACGGTCTCCCGTGAGGCGGCGAGCCTCCTTGCCGGACTACCGCCATGGGATCTGGAGGCAAAAGTCCTCGCGCACATGTGGAAGTTGAGCGAGGAGGCGAAACGCCGGGGCGTAACTCCGCTGCCGCGAGAAATCGCAGCACAGCGGACAGAGCTCCGGCGGGATCTCATGGCGGCATGGAGAGTGCGATTGTCGCAACCCAGCGCTGGGCACGCCACAATTGTGGCGATAAGTCCCCTCTTTGAGGAGTGGCTAGAGAGGCGCCACGGCGTCCTCACCTTCCGCCTGACACAGGTCCTCACCGGACATGGTTGTTTCGGGAGGTTCCTGTTCAGGATAAAGCGGGAGGAAACGCCCGGGTGTCACCACTGTGTGGATCGCCCGGAGGACACGGTGGAGCATACGGTGGAGGTCTGCCCAGCTTGGGCGGAGCACCGCCGTGTCCTCACGGAGGCGATCGGCGGCGGCGATCTCTCGCGTCCGGCCCTGGTTCAGGCCATGGTCCGGAGCGAGAGTGCATGGGAGGCCGTCACCTCCTTCTGCGAAGCAGTAATGCTCGCGAAGGAGGAGGCGGAGCGCGCGAGGGAGAGGCAAAATGCGCCCCCTCGCGCCCCTAGTCGCCGCAGGAGACGCCCCGGGCGTCGGGAGTCGCGAGCCGACTTCCGGCCACCGTAGGCGCGGGCTTGCGGACGGTGAGCAATGGGTAGCTCGCCGTCCGATAGGGACCAGGCCCAGGTCGACGGCGCGTTGTGTTCCACGCGCGCCTCAAAGAGATGTCAGCACCAACTGACGGGGTCCGGAAGGGCCAATGCCTGCCGGGGTTGCGGGTTTGTCTGAAAGGGATATCGCGACCTCGGCACACAGGCAACGGAAGGAACACGGGTGGGTTTTAGTCAGTAAAAGTCTGACACGCCCTCCCGCTCCACCCAGAGCGGGAGAAGTTATTTGATAATTTCCCATCCAAAAAAAAAAAAAAAAAAAAAGGCTAGCTAATATTTGTGATATGCAATCACAATCAGAGTATTCCCTTCTAGAAGAACCAAAATCTATCATATAAGTTGCAAAACACGTTTTTGTACCCGTGAGTTATTTAAATATTGCCTTCGTTATGAAAGTTAAAAGAAAGAAGCCTACGTTTTGTTTGCCTTATGATAAGACTGCAGGCCCTCATCTCATTTAGTTCTTGTAGTGTTTCAATTTAATAGATGTAAACACTATCTCATGCACGTCAGCAGTGAGGTCGCTGTCACTAATGTCAACTGTCAGTTCACCACGAATGGCGGGAAAGGGTTCAAAATGAAGCGGTACCTGTACGAAAGGCAGGTGTGGTGTGTGGTGGTGGTGTGTTGATGAGCCAGTGACATAACATAACATCACGCCTGCAATCCTCGAAGGGTTAGGCAGACGTTTACCTATAGTACACCTACATTTCACCAGTTCAAGCCAGTGACAAGCCCGTGAGTGGCGAGCCAGTGAGGGGCAGTGATGAGCCAGTGTAGTGATGTAATCAGCTTAAATACGGAATAAACATGATTCTAAGTTGTTAAATCGCTATCGCTTGTAACGTAAACAGAAGTATAATTCTCCCTCCAAACGTAAGGGTTTGAACAGACCGACGATAACAGCGATACGTGCGAAATGCGACTTTTCAACCTTTTGTGGGCCACAGACGCGATAATGTTTCTAATGTATGCGCTATGTTGTGATATTTTTGAGTTTGTCACGCTACTGATACTTGTACCAGCATTGTGTCCCTGGGTTTATATTTTATCTTTCTTTGAAGTTATGGCTTTGAAGATATTCAAGCTTGAAGTCTGTTGTTTTTCTGTCCGAGGCTTTAATGATGTTGAAAACTTATCGTGAGTTGAGTAAGAGGAAGATAACTGAAGATAGTCGAAGAGAAGGGGTTGCTTTTAATTAAATATGTATACAGCTAAACACACATCCTTAATAACGTAATTTGTAAATGAAACGTTCGATATTTTTTGGGATTTCACGTGTACATTGAAAAATTTGAATCGATTCTTCTTTATAACAACGTAAACAAGACAAAGGAACAGTGCATTTTTGAGTGTTAGTATAGATACAAATGTAGGTTTTGGAAAATCGATGCTTCGTTCTTTTAAAGAGTTTCGTTAAATATGCGAGCAAGACACAGCAAAAAAATTGTTATTAGATAAGTACGGTCAGCAAAAAAATCTAGTAGCAATGTCACTTTGACCTTTCTAAATATTTTGCTTAACTATTAAGATTTAAAAAAATTAAAGTCTTAATCGACTTTTGTCGCAACAACTATGTATTTACAGGTAACTACTTTTGACTTGTCAAGGAGTCGGTCAGCTAGCTTACTCCATGGTTACTCTTTAGGGGGATCCTCCAATGCAGCCCGAGAAATTAAATATTTTTTACGTTTTTTGAAAATTGCGGCGATGTTTTAAACTGTCATCTACCTAGCCTTTTCCCAACTATATTGGAGTCGGCTTCCAGTCTAACAGGATGCAGATGAATACCGGTATTTTACATGGAGCAACTGCCTATCTGACCTCCACAACCCAGTTATTTGGTAATACGATACCCGTTGGTAGGAGCATATAAGACTGATAAGACTGGTTGTCAAACTTTCGGGCTTCTGACGACCCGTAACGACTGTCAAAGATCCACGAATGATAGCCGGGATCAACGGCTTAACGTGCTTTCCGAGACACGGTATGTAAAGATGGTCACCCATCCACGGACCAACCCCGGCAAGCGTAGCTTAACCTGATGGATCGACCCGGGCGGCTCTCACTACTTAGCCACGAGCTTCTCTGTTTGAAATGGGACGTTGTTTAAATTCAATCCTAATAAGACTATTTCGTAAAAATATGACGATTTGTAATAATTATATTATAATTTCGAGTTTTATTTATAATTTTATATTTATATAAATTTCTAACATTTTATTTTTATGCAATGTTTATTAGTTTTACTAATGTCGAAGAATGTCAATTTTACCTTTACCAATTCCATAATGTTTCAACTTTGTTAATGTTTACATATTATTATTTTATAATAATATATTTACTTTTTACCGATGTTACCAAATTTTCTATATTAGCGCTTATTACTAAGTAAGTTAGCATAATTGTCTGATTTATTGTTTTATGCATGTGGTGTTACCTATAAGTAACTAACGCACTGTTATTTTACTTTTTAAATGTATTATGTGATTGTATCAGTGTAATCAATTGTTAGTGAACCTAATAAAAAAAAAAAAAAAAAAAATGTAATCATTTGATATATCATCCAAATCATTATAATTTATTAATAATTTTATCATAATTGCTGCAAAATTAATTTTGATCAACATAAAACGTAAAACAGCGCTGCAGTTTGTAAATAAGTTAAGAAAGTTTAATTTCGCGGGTTATATTCAAGGAATCACCTGATGGTGAGTTTGTATACATCCTCAATATTCCTAGTGAAGGTAACTCAAAGTGAACTGCAAAGGGTTACATAATGTAGTTAGCGGGACCACCTGTCATCGCTTATTAGGGGCATCGGTGCACCTCATACACTCTTAGACCTCTCATAACTAACTTAGGGGGAAAGGTAGGAAACATGTCGTGGTTGATTTTTATTGAATTTTGTTTGTAATATCAAATAAGCAGTTTTGTATTGTGAGATAGGTAAATGCTGTATATAATTTCAATGTTCCATAGAGAATGAGGCTCCAAGCTAGTGAAAATCTTGGGTTTTATTCAATTTATCGAGTCTAATTAAACCACGCTGGGATCAGTGCATTTCATGCATTCATTCGATCATTAATTTCATGACACCAAACTGTGACCGAATGATTCCGTCGCCTATCAAGTGAATGACTTCGTTTTTCAGGAAACTTTTGTCACTTTGTAGGTAGATAAAGCGTTTTACTTTTCTTTTACCAAATTGTTAGGTACTGCTGGATTGTAATAGACTTTGTCAAAGCAGCGTTCAATCATTAGAATATTCATATAAGATGACTAATACGAAGTTACTCTCTCTTTGCCTAGCCTTGTCCTATTTCATTCTGGGTCGAACTCTCCATATCTTTTTTAGGATTCCGTAGTAAACAAGGAAACCTTATAGTTTCGCCATGTCCGTCTGTCTGTCCGTCCGTCTGTCTGTCCGCGGCTTAGCTCAGAGACGGTTAATAGTGCTAGAAAGCTGTAATTTGGCATATTACATATTAATCATGCCGACAACGTGGTAGTTATTGACTAGTTCTTTGGACCTGAATTTAATTAGAAGACTTATTTAGTCATGTGTTCCTCGCGCCTTCTGATTACATGGCCATACCACCCCAGGAGCACTTCAGAGAGTTTTCTTCGATGTTACTATAATATTATAAAATAAAAAGCTCCGTTAACGAACCCCTACTGAGTGGGACGTCCTTAAATTCTTATGGTAGGTACAGCTAAGTAGCATAATCATTATCATCATTAGTTCCCTACCAAGAAAGCACTGAGTTTCTTAGTTAGGTATCTACGACTATTTCTTACTTTCAATGTGCTTGCTACTTCGGTGAGCTTTCACTGTAATTTCACGTCCTCCTCAAAACTGTTCCCATACACTCCTAGTTACCTCTCAATCTAATTAATGAAATTCCATTCACTACAGGTCTCCTAGATCGGTAAGCAGATATGCGCACAATCACTAGTTTCAATACAGTTGGCTGATAGGCATTGTTCTGAACTTATAATTTGATGACAATCGCGGCCTATGGAACACTATGGCAGTATGGATCCAGGTGATTGTTGTATAACTTACCTATATATGAGGAGTTTGTTTAGTTTAATTGAAGGTGGCTAGGTAATTAAGTACATGCTGAGTTGTTTATCTTTGATTTTAAACTAGCTTCGTGCCGCGGTTTCGCCCTTGGAGGTTGGAAAATATCTCGCGAGAACGTACGACCGGGGTAAAAACTATTCTATGTACTATCAACTCAGCCATGCCTGTGTGCCAAATTTTATCGAAACCCGTGCAGCCCTTACGGCATGAGAAAGTAAGTAACAGACAGACAGACAGACATAGCTACCTACTTTCGCATTTATAATATTAGGTACGGAGTATCTTGGATATCCAGATGGTTTTCAGGTTTAGGACATGTCAAGTTCAGTATCCAAATTGTACCTACCTAGATCAAATAGAAAAGATGAGGCGAGATAGGGCGTAAACTATGTTATTATTGACTGACTTAGAAAGCGCTTGTGAGCTTTAACAAGGAATCAAATTGTTACCAAAAGGTAAGTTTTACTAGGTAGGTACAAACTTTTTTGCAGTTAGTAGAGGTGATAAGTTAGTTTTATCAAACGCTAAGTCATGAATTAGTTCAATTCTCTTTGTTGAATATTGTAAGGTTGCAATTTGGTGAAATTGAAGGGGTACCTAACGTTGTTGCATGATTTTGTGCAACAACATGCCAGCCATTTATGTCACGCGTTGAAGTTAAACGACGAACTTCCACATTCAAAAACCACACAACAGCCAGAGAAAACACAAAAAAAGAGATTAAAAACACAACGAGTCTCCCGAAACGCACATTCGCTCTAATAGATTCCCCACTAAGTGCTCTTAGAATTTCATAAAGAATAAAAAAACTTTGGGCAACTCTCGCGCCATTCATTAAGACTCACGTACACGGTCCACGTCATGTGATGATTTAAGGGTCCATGCGGTAATGGTGCGATAAATAATGCGGTCACAGCTACCCCAGTACTTAAAGTACGCGAAAATGGCTCCACTTAGCTACCGCCATCTAGCGGCCAGCAAATAAAACGTATAAATCAACCTCTGTTGTTGTTGATTAGTCTGTGTAATTTCGTGTTCCAATTTGAATGTTTTTTGTTATGTTTAAATAACGTTGATAGTTTTTACTGTCAATTCCATAAAGCGTAGTTCTCATATTTTGAGACCTTAGATATTTATTTTAGTACCTAGGTATTGGTTCACCAGTGTATAAAATCTTTGAGATCCAAGAAAAATCTACAAAAGTAATTCTATTAAACAAATAGGTATATCGATTACTATGGGAAGTATAAAACTTTAAAGGAAGTTATTTTAAGTTATCCAAAGGAAATAAATAGGTACGTACTTAGTAATGAATTAACATAGCTGCTTGACCACAGTGACCAATCGTTGAAGTCTTTTTGATGCCAATAAGTTTGGATAGAGGGCGCTAGCTTTATGGTCAATGACCATTTGTCTTACATTAAATTACGTAAAACTGATAAAATTTCTAATATCAGATAAAATTTCAGCTGTTGTTAGACGATAAAATGCACAAAACTCTTCAGAAAATGAAATGTGAATGTTGAAACAAAAAAAAAAATGTAAAAGGTCTTCTCAACATTACTACCTACGTTTAGGTATCGATCTACCCAAAAGCTTCATGAATACAAACATAGAGAGCGCTACTGATATGGTCAATGACCACAACTCACCTACCTGCCTTAAGATTAAGTTCGACCACATGAGTGCAAGATGGCGCTGCTTGTATTGTTTAGTAACAAAATCAATGATGATAAATAAGTCACCCTAAAAAACGCTTTTGATTGTAAAGCTTTTATTTAATATTTCATGTTACCTGTAGTATATTTTTTTTTATAGACACAACTTGGGCTCAGTGACTTTAACAATTTTATGTTGGCTGAGTATTAGGTATGTCTTGTGACTGGGTAAGAAGGACCATCTTTCATCTTGACCATTCTGTCTAATTCGTAGGTAGGGGGTACCCACACAAACTAATTATTATAAAAGTCACTGGGAGCCCCATGTACAACAGTAGCGATATTTTTACAGCAAGTACGTAAGTGTTTATTCCGATATAGGTCATTTCGAATTAATCATCCCAAAATCGAACCACCGTTTACCGATTCACCCCATTATCAAAAACACCTTGACACAACAATTTCCTTGAACGATCTTCCATAACTGATGAGCTTAAAGCCTAAATAGCCGATCGGCAAGATTTACCGGCTTCCGTGCCGGTATCGGGTCGTTGCCGTGTCGGAGCCGTATCGGCGCCGTGCCGGAACCACGGAAGGGTCCTTATCAGGTCCTCACATCGCACGTCTCAAACGGTAACTCGTTAATTTCTGTAGATGTCACAAGCCGTGGCCTATAGGATGAGTATAGTGACACAATGAGAGCATTGTTCACTAAATTGACATTCTGTTTTCTAGAAATAGGGTTTTTAAGTTAGTGATTTTAGTCAAAGTCAAAAAGGTATATTGCGAACTAAGTGTACAATGTTGGTGTTATGTTATGTTAGTACTTACGACTGAGCAGCCTTTTACAAGCATTGCAATTATCATTCGCCTGCCCTTATCATCCTAAATTAGCATGCATTAAATATTATTAGTACTTAATGAATGAATGTCAACCTTTTCAGGTAGTACAAATTATAATTATAGTTTTATATGAAGTTAGAGAGAGAGAGAGTTAGAGTTGTGTACATCACATTAGGTAGGTACCTTAGTAGGGTACAGAACTCTAAAATGACTAAATGACGCTTCACACTTTTCAAGCTGTTGGCATGTTAATTCTTTTAGTCAACAAATAGCTGACTTGCGTTTTGACGACTGTCTTGATCAGGCTTTCCGACTTCTGAAACCAAGGGTAAATGAATAACATAACATCTCGTCAGTATTCCCCGAAGGGTTAGACAGAGGTGTACCTATAGTACACCCACATTTCACCAGTTATGTTTAAGTCCCATGTAGTAGGGGGCGAGTCTAATGACTAATTATTAAAAATTAGATTTGATGATTAAATATGACAAACTCTACAGGAAAATTAGTCTCACAATATGTTCAACCTACATAGGTAAGTATGTTAGGAATGTCCTGAAATTAATAGACTGTCAGTTTTCTCGACTCGTGAGCTTTTCCGCGCCCAGTGTGCCCCAGTCCCGATACTACCCGAAGTTAATGCGACGAAGTTGGTGCCCAAATTTTAATAATAATATATCTTTGTAATTTATTTGATTCGCGACGCAAGCGCCGTTTGTTCGGAGACTCGCGGTATCATTTTTCTGTGAAATATAATCTGAGATTATGTTTTTCTTTTTTATTTAGTGCTTGGAATTCTGAAGGAGCTTACGAAAATTTATTTTTGTAAATTTTTTGTCTACATAAACCTATAGAAGATACGATTACCATGTTTGATTGCTGAATCAACTGGATTTTTTTAAATTTGGAAAAATATTTGTCTCTGACATTTTTGACCAACTGTCAGACCGATTCAGTATAACATCAATAACGGCAAAAAGTGTCCATAAAGAACATTTACTTACAGGTATCATAATTATTTTATTATGATCGTTATAAATATATCTTAACCAAATCCTTAACAAAACAAAAAGTGCGGTAATGACAGCATTTTAACTACGGAACATTACACACACCTCCTAAACTCAACCCTGCGCTCGCTATGGGGAAAAACGCCCCCGATCGGGCCGCAGGCGAGTCAAACCGACCCATAAATAATAAATACTAGCACGGTGCGTCTGTAGATAATGGTAATTTACGATTCGCTACCATTGACGTCAAATCTTTGGCAGCAGCGGGACGGTTAGATCGACGCTCGGCGTTTTTCGGGTGAACTCGGATGTTTTCGCCGTTTGTTTTGATATCGAAGTTTTCGTTTGTTTGGTGTGTGATGGGTTGTTTGCTTGTGAACAAGTATGCTCCTTGTCAGAGGGTTCGTGTGCTTTGCATTCATACTTCAGTGCATTGGTGGTGATAAATTTACAAAGTTTTTGCTATTTATAGAATGGTTACTTATTAGGTTTCATGAACAATATTGAGACCCCGCTGTGTCCTAATTAGCAGGTTTTTCAATTGGTAGGTGTCGTGGGGAAACATTAATTTAATTCAAAATAGCATTGTACCTGACGAAAAACGTATTAGTTCAAACCTGCTCCGCACCTACAGATTGCTGATACAAGACCACCAGGCAATCACAATCACAATAACTCGAACACAAAAAAAAAATACAATTTACGACCAAACTGACCTTGATTCACACACGAGCTCCTCGTTTCTTTTCTGACCATGCCAAAACTCAAAATTAAAGTAATACCGTGACTTGCGACCACAAATCAATACCCAAAATCCTTACCATGCTTCAACGTCTCACAAATGGCTAATTAATAAAACTTAAGCTATAAATATCGCCGGGCGTCGTAGGTAGCTGTTAGCAAAAACTGTTAGGATCATAAAGCTGTCGTGAGATGAGAGAGTGCCTTTGTTGCTGTTTCGTTGGCGAACGATAAATCTAATGCGAGAACAATTTGGTCGTGGTCGCGAGACGGCGTGATGGTCGCGGATGGTCGCGAGTTTTATGCGGGTAATGTGACCTCGGTTGGTAAGGGTTAAGATGTTGGTTTGTGTTTGTGACCGGTTTACTGTAACCCTGGTAAATGGAGTAACGATTGTTATCAAAGTAATTCTGTTGTATGGAAAAAAAATTGCTTGAAAATGGCCATGGGTAATATTTTCAAAATAGGTCAGATCGTTTCTAATCGAATTTTATTAGTTTTCCTTGGTGTAGAAAGCTCGATCGAAACTGTGAGCGAAGTTTGTTTTAGGATAGGACCATTAGGTAAAAGATCAGAAACTGAGCTAGCCTTTTTAGCAACCTACCACATCTGCACACTTTTTCATAGCTCTATGTTTAATTGTAATATTAACGACTCGACAAATAGGCGGCGAACAGTATGAAAAGTAGCGACGTTACAAGCAACACTTTACTAACTTATTATTAAAAGTGCAACATTTTCTCATAGCAAAGGTTACACATTAAAACTTGGATTTTATTGTTTCTGCAGAATTTGAAACCTTGGGTAACATTTTAAAGTTAATAGTAAATAAAATATAATTAGGACTTCGTTATTTAAGTTTCGATAGCAAAAAAATTAAAATCGTGTAACCCCGAACTGTACGTGTAGTCTCTGAATTCCGGGAATCTAGAAAATTCTCATAACAGAACACCTAGAAAACGAATCTTATTTATTCTCTCAATAAATCTTCCTAAATCTCATCAGACGATAAACTCAAATCTAGAGCATTCCGAAAGCCCATCCATCTCACCTGCACAAATACATCGATACATTATAAATTAAAAAAGAAAACACCCCATGACTCACGGCCCACGGGAAAAAACTCCGTATAATGTTATTACAAGGCATCAAACGCAGTATAAAACCGTCAACAGTTCGATAAATCTATCAACAAGTGCTGCCATCTATCAAAGAGTGTGCGCAACGAGTAAACGTGTAATGTTCCGCGGTGATTGATAGATGGCGCTGCCGTGTTAGTGCGCAAGCGCACGGTAAAAGTGTTTCTGATTTGATTTAGATTGTGTATTGTATACCTGGATGTTTTTAATGGAAAGGTCGTTCGACTATGCTGGGAATTTTCAGTGGTTGATTTCTGAAGTGACGAATTAAAAACAGTTGTAAAATAATTTCTTTCTTACCATTCGCCTAAATGGGTACCTATGTTCTCGCCCTGCCTGGCTTGTGGCACTGTACAGATATGGCACCACACCAAACTTGAAACAGGTGCGAAAAGAGGACATCTTATTTAGTCCTGATCTAAAATGGGACATAATGGGGTAGGGTTACCAAAGAAGAACTATGGTCTGCTACAAAAGTATTTGATGAAAATGTGAACAAATGGATCAGAAAACATACTTTGTGGCTGCCAATTTGAAGTGCCACTTAAAAATTGAACCCGAAGTTTTAAATTTTAAGTCTCCAGAAAGATGTATTTCATTTAACAATTTACGTTCATTTAAATCACTAAATTTTCTACGTTTTTTTTTTGTGTCTTTCAACAATGTCTATATTAATTGTTGGAAAAAGTGGTAAGATATAAAATGAAACCTTCTAAATACAGATGAAGGTGTTATTGATTTCCTTAGTAATTGCGTAGGAATTTAACTTGAACAGGGTTTGTTTACACTTTCATCAGATACTTTTGGAGCGGACATTAGTGAGTACGAATCTCAACCTCCATCACTATACACGTAGCCTAACACGCATTATTTTATTACAGAAATAAATTAACACGAAAAGTAGTGGTAGTCACAGTTTTTTAATAATTTAAATTTCAACAAAATTTTATAAGTAACTATTAATGTAGATTTTATATATTAAACTACCTACCCGCTCTTGCTCCGCACGGTTTTTAACACTTGACATAACATCGATATTCCTTATGTATATGTAAGTTTATTGTATTTCATAAAAACATAAACCTTCCGGAATAAATTCTCTAAATATTGATAAAACCATATCAAAATCTGTTTCGTAGTAAAGAAGAACAACGCGGTCACACAGACATACACGAAAAGCGACGTTAATTTATAATATGTATATGTTTAATTAAATTAAATTAATTAGCTTTAATTTATAATGTGAACTTAACCATCGCATTATGGCTACATGTAAAGATAAATGTAAGCTGTCTAAATAAATAAATAGAATAAAATAAAATTTACAAAAAAGAAATCGAAACCTTCGTCAACCTGTAGTTACATTTTCTTTTAACGTCACAAACTAAAGCACATCATTTCAATAAGAGCGACATTAGCGACACCTAGTGACGGATAGCCGCCATTAGTTTTTTGACCCACCCAGCCTTGTCTTACTTTTATAATTAACGGCATCATGCCAGCAATTTATCGTCGCTCGCCAGACACTTTTAAGGTTATGGTGGCTTTATTATTTATTTTATGGGGGTTTTGAAGTATGCTAAGGCTAATACGCTGAAATTCAGGAGTGTTTGCAGAAATAGTCATAAGGAGGCAGGGATCAAGCACTTAGTTTGTAAACTTTCATTTAGATAGTGATTATTTTTAAGTAGGTGTCCAGGTTCAGTGGGCAAGAAAGTTTATTAGTAAAACCCGAATTTAAACACCACCAGGAGAACTTTTTCCATGAAAAAAGTAATTATTTTTATATTTACTATGTAGAGTGAGTGACATAACTGAAAGTTCAGACTAGGTAATTCAAAATAATTGTTTTTTCCGTATATACTATGTATGACGGTATTTCGATGTGTTTTGGGTTATCGAAAACAGTAGACACACCAACAATTTGGTGTAAATGCGGGGTGCGTTTACACCAAGTTATAAAACATGTATTCTAAATGTCGTGTCTCCTGTTTTCGTTTATCGTTTACTCCTAAACATAAGATGTAAAGATTAGCTGTAAGTATACAACAATTATAGAAAACAAAGGTTTGTCAAAAAGGTGAACAAAAATAGTTAACAAAACATATCTGAAACAAAGCCAATACATGTATGATACATGTTTTACGACATGTTTTTGACAAGTCTTTTACAAGACTTGACTGAAAACAAGATATCATAACTTGTATATGGGTGTAAGCGCAGGCTAAACATGACAGTCCATTATCATTTATAAACTCTGAAACTTACTTCATATTCAACCATCTAAAATCTTTCTAAAATAAATTTTAGCCTTTAAAAGGTAATAAACCCCGACCTCAGAGCTGCATCCCTGGGAGCCCTGACGAAAGGCCCCCGCGGGCCTTCCCTAATCACTCACTCTCCCTCCGAGGTGAGAGGTGAACGGACAGGCCCTGATTCGATTCCCGGACGTGTTGTCCAACTTTTATTTATGAACGCAAAGTTTTTGGATTTATTAGGTCTTGTCATTTAATTAATAATTTAATTAATTTATGTTTTGTCAGTCGTCAAAGTGAGGTGAAGTTGGTCGTCTTTACCCGTGGGTATAAGAAGTGGATAATGAGGGGTCACATTTGATGGATGGGCTCGGACATCCATCCCTATTCTAAACTTGGATTCCCTTGGGTTACTACAAATTAAAATACAACGTAAGGCAAACGTAAGGACAGGTGTACATACGCCTAGATAAGTTATTTGAAAGACACAGTTTTTTATCAATTTTTGAACTGATGAGAAAACAGTTAGAAAGAACGTATATTCCAGAAATATAAATATTTAATACTGGACTATCAACATCATCATTTCTGCCGAAAGACGTTCTCTGGTGGACATAGGCCTTACCCAAGCACCGCCACTTCGACGGGCTCTGTGCTTCTTGCATTCAAGCAAATTCCTGCGGCCTTACCAGGTCATTGGTCCACCTTGTGAGATGCTAGATAGGGACTTATCTTAAGTAATACAATTGTAAATATCGTTGCCTTCATAATTTGATTGCAATTAGACGATAAACGGTATAATCTTAATGAAAAAACCCACGTCTTTCCCTGCTATATTTATTTCTTTTTCAGCATCGTCAACATTATCTACACGTACTACTACAACATTGCGTATTTAGGTGACCTCAGCAACAACCATTCACATTATAAAATGAAATGAGACACAGGTTGGCCGAAGTAAAGAAAACCTGCTCATGTGGAGATTCAGAGATGACTCCGCCCTGGAGTATATAGGGATATGTCAGGAACATCGACGTGAAAACTGTTACCATGGACACCAAATTTTTCGTCGGTTATAAAAAAAAAAATCTTCTGCTTCATAGAAAAGTGCAATATCTACGCGGTCAAAATCTATGGAACAGCTGATTTTTATTTAAATAACCGACGAAATATTTCAACGTAGGGGGGTTCAGATTCATGTACTGAATCCATGGTAACAGTTTTCGCGTCGATGTCCCTGACAGCCTGTATATGTGTTGCTGTTCCACAAACGACGGGACATATTGTTTCCAGCGTGTCCCGTTGTCTTCACGTTTCAGGAATGTGAATGCTGAAGGTGCCCATCTCTTAGCTAAATTCTGGACTCAATTTAGTTTCCCATCGACACGCTAAGAAGAAGAAAATGATGAGATCTGACATAAATTAAGTAACCCTTCACAAACTGGAGACTTAAGCCTTTAGTTAAAGGCAGCTTCTAGTTCTTGTTCGCCTAATCTCCTATTACCTAACCAAACTGATACACCATCAATAATATCTATATATATATATCGACGTCAGAAGGAAATATGAAGTGGTGTGTAACCTACATAGGAGCGAAACCTCTCGTGATGCGCACAAATAAATTATCTATGAAGGAGATTGGCTAGTTGCTACTGAGACCAACTGGAGAGTGCTCTGTTTCGTAATATTTTATATGGTGGGTGCTATTTTGTAGTTTATTGTTACTTTCGTTTAGAGAGATACAGGTTCTGAGTAACATTATTTAAAAACAATTAGTAGTTTGCTCTAGGTAGGCACATCTAAACTTGCTTTAAAGCAATTTTGATATTAATAGGGATGCCAAGATTAATATTTTCTCTATGTTTTTGTCCTACTGTGATATTTATCAGACATATATTTTTGGTTCGATACCTACACAGTAATAAATACAATTGATACACGAAGTGGTACCTACCAAATTGTGAATTGTGAATTTTGTTAGTATTAACAATTATGTACATTAAACATACTTACCTATTAAAATTATGTTATTTCAAAGTCAAAGTCAAATCATTTATTTCAAATAGGTCCTTGTAAGGCACTTTTGAACGTCAAAGTTTACAAAAAATTGAATTGATTCTAGTCTTTTAATTTAAACATTAATTAATTATTTATCTTGTCGTTATGACCTAACATGTTTCTGACCCGCTTATCGAACGTAAGGTAAGACGCTCTCAGGCTAGGTGGAGCGACGATCTTTATAGGGTGGCAGGTAGCGGCTGGATGAGAGTTGCAGAGAATTGAGCTCAATGGCGTGCAGTTGGAGAAACCTATGTCCAACAGTGGACTGCTGTCGGCTGATGATGTTGATGTTTCTGATAAATTTATAATTGTAAATCATTAGTAGGTAATAAGATATTATTTTATTTATTGTGTTTTTGGTTTGTCTATTGAAAACATATTATTTTGCAACGGTAAAAAGAAAAATAAGATTACTAAGATGCAGCATTATTTTACCATTCCTTAAGATACCTAAAGTAGAGCAACTTACCCCAAACATCTTCCAAGAGTTAAGCTCTCGATAATTTTCAAGGGGCAGGAATCTTACAGCAGACTGAAATATCGGAGCGATCACTACATCGGAGAGCGATATTTATCATTCACCATGCTATGATGGCCAGATTTATGGGAAATAATCTTTGCCTAACGCGGTCAGGAGTTTAAGACTTGAAAATGTAGGAAAATATCTTGCTGAGGTAAGAAAATGTTGGTAAAATAATGGATATCTAGGAAGGTTAGTAAGTGCAAAGCCACAGAAAAACATAGTTATAATAAGAGATCATAATTATATGAATAAGGATGTGGATAATTAATAATTGGCGATGGTATAGTAGAAGCCAGACAAAATCTACTATAAAATATTTTTAAGACCCTGTTGTATCACCAAAAATTGCATTAATAAAAACTTTGAACTTTGAAATCAAACTGGTTGCTAATTTTATTGTATAATTTATTATTTTTATGACAATAACTTTACATTATGTGATTACTTGTACTCACATAAATAAGTAGGTATTACTTGTTAAAATTTTAGGAAAATCGTGTACTTTTCCAATGTTTGTAATTATGTGAGCACCGTGTTTTTATACACATAATTAATTTATCTGTCATTGCTTCATTTTTAATTCTTTTAACCTATTGTGGTATAATAATCTTATTCTAGGTGCATCGTCTTCACATAATAATGATATAATTAATGTATAAAATATATTATGAAAACATTTTAAAAGAGTAACAGTGCAGTTTTTTGCCTATTATTTTCTATACGAAAACTACCTTTTGGAAGGGGCGACTAGAAACAATATTTTTTTTGTAAATATTGACGTTCAAAAGTGCCTTTTATGTTATTGTGCTTATTTGACTTTCACTTTGACTTTGACCAGCCAAGAAAATAGCCAAATCTGGCTAGCATTTAGTATACCCAGAAACACAGAATGAGGTTGGTCAATTCTGCTGGAAATACAAGGCCAATGCCTGCAATTTTTGTTATATTGCAAGTTAGTATGTGCAGTCTACCGCAAGTTCTCGTCGGTAACACTTTGACCTTGACCTGGCCTAGAATAGCACGGAGGTTTAGTAGAATAAGAGGTCATTTTACACTGGTTTTGTTGCTAATAATGTGCGGTTTACTGTACCTTTTCCTCTTAATCATAATCACATCCGTAGTTTTACCAACACGTTCGTCAACACTGCTTGTCATACAGACATAACTTGTTTGTTTTAGTACCGTATTAATTAATGTATTGCGGCGCAGTGACAGTGGAGTTTAGAAATCGTTTCCTTCGGTTGTCTTGTACGAGTTGTTAATTGTTAACTTCTTATTTTATTGCTTACCAGAACCTTCACTAAGTATGCTCACGTCCTGCTGGCCGTTGGGTTCAGTTTATTTCAAATACTGCAAGATTATGATCAACTTGAATATTGTTCTTTTATTTTATAACCTAAAGTGCTGTCTGTCAGTCATTATTACCTATATTAAAAACTCACTCATTAACCACTCCGTTCTGTATCTAATTATTATATTAATACGTAAAGCAAAAACTTTGTACCCCTTTTTACGAAAATTACGCGGACGGAGGAGTATGAAATTTGGCACAGTTAAAGTTTATATGGAGAAGGAGTGCAGAAAGCTAATATTCTTATATAATATAAATTAGAAATAAACTAAATTAATTAAAAAAACATTACACACACTACCATGCGTTTGACACAAGATGGCTACCTTAGAATCATGATATTTAAATGAATTATGGTCGAATTTCTATCTCTGGGCGACCACTAGTTCCAATAATTGTGGATGCTTGGCGGTGATTATGTGGAATGACAACTTTATATCACGCTAATATAAGTCAAGGTTAGTCCTAGTCATGATTATTAGCCTTGGACAGGGCCTACCTTCTTCTACGCAACCCAGCGAATACTATCTTCACTTGAATTACTGCTCACCTCATTGAAGCGCAATCTAAGATGAGCCGACTCCAACGTCAGGTGACACCCATACCCACATTTATTTCTTGCCCAACTATTAATCCCACCTTTAATATTTTTAGTGCATCGCTTTGTCCTTCAGCACCTTGGATTACTGCCCACCCTTCTATCCCCTGCCACCGTCGCCGCAGAGCTGGTGAAGTGACAGCTTCATCAGGCCACAGCCGTGTTTTCATTAGTTGGTAACGTATGACGCGGTGGGGGACTAAATCTTCATTTTTGACGTCCCATGGGTCACTACAAGGATAGTGATTTGTGAGAACTACTGGATGCGATAATGTAGTTTCCTGCAGTATGACAGTGGAGTATAAAGAGAGCGCTCTCAATAAAAAAAACGATTGCCATTATTTTATGTTGATAGATTGTGTAACACCATTTCTTTCCTCACTTTCAGGTGGACCGTAGATCAAGTGAAATGGATCACCATCACTGGCCTGATCGCTACACTCGTAGTACAGCCGATGCCTTGTTAATTTAGAGACTAATAATTAATACTAATATTTAAATGATAAATCCCTAAAACTCACACTACTATTGAGTAGGTAGTTGAAAGTATGCCGTCAGAAGTCTATAAATTCAACAGTATCATATACCATTGAAACCTGATAGCAGTAATGTTCCTTGCTGGCAGAAAGTAACGTGGTACTACAATAATACTTCCTCACTTGACCAGAAAACGATCGTTATTGTTTCTTCTTGTAAGCACGATGATAGGCCACGATCATCTGGTACCTGATGAAAACAGAAGAAAGTCGCTGAGAGCAAGATGAATATAAAACATTCCAGGAGCCACTTCCAGCGCCCAACATGCTCCAACATGTCCCTCTCACGGACTAGACGGGGGACGTACTAATGTTGATATATCGGCCGCCGGCCCGACGGACAGACGCGTACACACATCTTAAATAATAAGGATGCTGTACCACCTGTATCATCGTTTATTTATGGCTGGTTACCCTAGTTTTTTGCGCTTTTTATGCGGTATTTTTTAGTTACCTGATGTTAGGGAAAGTGGACATGTAAACATTGTGCTGTTTTTCAAGTCCTTCTTATTTCCGCTTCTTTTTATAAAATATTTCACGCATTTTATGGGGAAAGCACCAGGGTAGCCCGCCAAATTCAAATAGTCTTACGTTTTTAATTTGCAGGTCAGTATGTTGTCAGTTTGTATGTTGAAATAAATGTATGAATGATTATAATTCTGTACATTCATATTTATTACGGTCGCGAATCATATTTGTAAATTACAAAAAAGTTAAAAAAAAAAACGCCGGCTATGTTAGTGCATCCCCCTTAAGGTATTTTTAACAAGAGGTTAATATAAAGTAAAGAGGGATGAACAATTATATTTATTTGGACTTACGAGTATCAAGCGACTGTATGCTAAAACCCGCAAAACATCAAAATGCATTGCGGCATACATAGCAAAAATAGCGTTTTCGACTTTTTAAATGGACTAGCCCTTATTCACGTGAGTCTCGATAACCAGTAGAAAAATAGAAGGGAAATACTTTTTTCATTCAATAAGATTATTATACTAACGTTAACAGCTACGTACATCAAACTCAAAGCATTTGTACAGGCACTTTTGAATTTTCAGAGAGTGTGTCACTTAGAAAGTTGAAGATAAGTTGCCCGTTCCAAAAAGCAGATCTCTATGGAGATGAACAGGCCAGAAACTCCATGGACACCCTTTTAAACCAAGTTTGATACTAATAACATAGATCTGGGTACATTATTCTTGTTGCTTCTATATGTACCAAAAACATCCTCTGTTGATTATTGTGTCCACCAAATACCATCCAGATAAGAATCCACCGCTGCCCATCCTCTTTTAAAGAAAGTGTAACAAATGTCATGGACGAAATGTTCGAAGGTTTATGGCACTTAATTGGTACCTACTGGTTATAGTTTATGTTTTTATAGTAGCTGTAAGTAATCCATCATCTTATGAGCAATCGTGACGGCCCCAGGCTATGGTCGCCATTAGTTGAAGACACCTGGTGGTATAACCAATTTTTTATTTATTTAAACATAACATCACGCTTGTAATCCCCAAAGGGTTAGCCAGAGTAGTACGGTGTAGGTACAACCCGTGTGTTCGCCAGTTATGGTTAAGTCCCATGTAATAGGGGACGAGCCTATTGCCATCAACCGGGCACAAATTAGAACTCCGGGCTACACTGAGAAATTCCAAAGGGAAAACGTCAATAAAATTTTGTCCCATGGGAATCGAACCCAGAACCTCATGCTCAGCGATAGCGCTTGCGAGCACTAGACCAACGAAGCAGTTTTTTTATATGTGTTCGGTCAAGGTAACAATCATTTTCATCAACAATATTGACAAATAAATTAACTATTTAAATTATGTGTATTTAGTTTAAGTAATTGTCAATAAAATTAATCTTGAACATTGAAGATGTTGTGTGAGACTATGTGGCTCTGTGAAGTATTACATTTTGATTAAATGCGTGTATTTGCCACAAAGCAATAGACATAGTATACATTTTTCACTATCCCATAGGCAAAATTAGATGAACACTATATTTCAGTGGGATTATTAGGTAGACATCTAGACATCCAAGAAATAAAGCAAGCAGAAAATTAAGATCCAACTTCACCTATTTACACACAAAGCATGCCTTAAAACCTGTTCACAAAACCTTTAGAACTCTAAGCCAATCAAAATACGCTCTAAAATCACTTCAGAAATACTTATACCTCCCAACCCCACCAGCAAACACTTGCAATCCGAACTCAAACCCACAAAACTATCGCATCCACAATTTTTCGCCATCTTCCTTCATAAACAGGGATCATGAGCCTTACCCTTTTGCCATAAATCTAGCCCCTCGCCCCCCGTGCCCCCCGCACTCCGCCCCCCCTCAGGCCGCGAGGTGGTTTTGAATGGAGATTGAGCCAATTAAAGTAATCGCCGTAACAGTCGACGCTGCCTTGGATTAGTTCTGCGGAGATGAGATCTGTGGAGTCGCTGTTGTATGTGAAAATTGTTTGGGGCGTAAGATGGTCTGGATGATTTTATTACGTTTTGCAAGCTTCTTTTTTAATGTCAATGTAAATGTAAAAATGTTTGAGAATTCTGGAATTAAATCATCTTTTAGATAGAAATTAGTGTACTCAATTTTACTTTAAGTTAATATTTAGGAAAAAAAAAATATGGCATATTGCAGATGTTTGTTGAGGCATCAGCAAATAATTTAACTGATAAAACGTTAAAACCACCATCAAGTAAAATTCCATTGCATTTTTAACTTTTTATCGGTCTTTTGAACAAAAGCATCTGTATGTAAACTCTAATTACCTCATTCCTTTACCATCATCATTGGCACTATAAAAAAGTCTACTGCTAGACCAGCAACATCCCCTTCAAACAAAAATTCAGATCAATTTTTCTCATCCTTAACACCCAAAATGTTACCCCAAAAATATTTTTCAGCACAACATCGACTCCACCCCGTCCCGTCCCGCAGGATTAGTATCATACAATACAAGCAACAACTGAATCCTTTTATTTATTGCTATTTATTGTTATTGCATTTTCTCTCATTTCTCTGCTCTAATATTGTCTTGGCATAAATTTCGCTTAGCGTTTGGGAACGTTGTTTTAAATATTATTGCTAATTAGAGTTAGCTGTGCATTTCCTTAAGCTTCTATATGATGAGTTTTTGTGTGATGAGTTTTGAGTACTGCTGTTATTATATTTGTGAACTTACATTAAACTGACGACTTCTTCCTATGGGGGTAAGCAGTAACTACAGAACGCCACCTGCTACTAACTCATACATTTGCGAACTTATCTCTTATAAATCGGAATTTTTTTTAAAAATTTTCAATTTCTCATTGACAACTTGGATGTCTTCATTTACAAGAAGAAGCGCAGAACCGGGACTGTTTTAAGGAATGGAGGGAGGCTTTTTCCCAGCAGTGGGAAAGAATAATATCATATTTCTGATTTAGTGTCTCTGTTAGCTTTCGATACTGACTGACTTAGTGCGGATTTCACCAATGAAATTGAACGCGTCCAGCACATCTAACCGTGTTTAAGAGCTGTCAGTGTACAATATTCTTAACAATTTTGACACTGACAGCTATTGAACGCGATTCAGAAATGCTGATCGCGTTCAGTGTCATCAGTGAAATCAGCCCTCAAGGTTTAGTTTTGTGGGAAAACCTAGACTAGACTTTGTGAAAAGGCCCTTTCCTCACGTTTGGATACAGGCACACTAAACTTTTGTCTATGGTCCTCTAGACCGAATTTCAGCTATGGCGACCAATGTCAGCGGCGACCAGCCTTCGGCACGGACGATATTGTAGTGCACAAGTGTGTGTGCAGACAAAGGTGCACTCTCTCTTCTCTCACTCTCATAATCCGATGGGACGGCAATCCGACACGACTGGAGAGAGATCATGCGTAGGACCAACAGTTTAACGTGCTTTCTGAAGCACGGGCGAATCTTTTGTACAACCATGTTAAAGATGAACGGTATTGGTCCCTTGTTCCAAGGAGCGAGCCTATTGCTGTTCATCGGGCCCAATGACAAACAATCTTAAGCTTGATTTTTATTTTTCAGCTATACTTAACATTACTTTGTCTTAAAAAAAATCTTTTGCTTTTAAATATCCACGAATGGTAAGATGATATCAATCCATATTTATTTTACAAAAGAGAGCTGTCAGAGCCATTTATAATCTACATCGTCGCGAATCTCTCAGGGAACTATTTAAAGGGATTAATATTATGACAGTACCTTGCCAATTCATTTATGAAAATATTATGTATGTTAGAAAAAATCTACATATTTTTAACAAAATAAGTGATAGACATAATTTTAATACTAAAAATAAAGATAAAATAGATCAACCATTTTTCAGATTATCTAAAGTATCTTCATCTTTTATGGGGTACTGTGTTAAATGCTACAACAAAATACCTTGTGATATATTACAATTAAATGAAAGAAAATTTAAAACTCATATTAAAAGTACACTTTGTAAACAAGCCTATTACAAATTAGAGGAATATATCCAAGATAAGAATGCTTGGAAACATGCTGGTCCTGCTCCATAGGACAATCTAGAATCTAGACAAAATCAAACTGGTTGCTAATTTAAGTTGTATAAATTATAATTTTTACGAGTATTACATGACATTGATTTTGCATTCTGTGATTACTTCCTCACACACTGACTTATTAATTGTAAATTTTTTAAGAAAATCATCTACTTTTACAATGTTTGTAAATATGTGAAAACCGTACATCTATCACATCATTAATTAATTTATCTTTCGTGGCTTCATTTTTATTAATTCTTCTTTTTACCTATTGTGGTAACCTATTTTTATTTTATTTTTTTAGATGCATCGTCTTCACATATAATTATGTAACGAATGTAACACATACAAATATTGTAACAATTTTTAAAAGAGTAACGGTGGAGTTTCTTGCCCATTCTTCTCCATACGAAAACTACCTTTTGGAAGGGGCGACTAGAATCAATTCAATTTTTTGTAAACTTTGACGTTCAAAAGTGCCTTACAAGGGCCTATTTGAAATAAATGATTTGATATAATATTTTGCTTTAGTATTTTTTTCATGAGTACGAAGTAAGATTTCTACAAGAACAAATCAATTCTTCAATCCGACCAATCCTCATAGAGTCTTACGTCTGTCTGACTCTACACTGTGGCGTATTAAACGCTGCTCTACGGTAGAGTATTTCAAATGATTAGGCAGATTTATGCGAGGTAGCGCGGCCCGCCTTCGGCCGACTCTACATAGAGTCAGTCTCAGGATATCACAAATTAGATTTTGTAGAGTTTTATTTGAGTGTTACGTATATCAGATGTTAGGTTTATAAATATGTATTTAAAGCTTTGACTTTTGACCTTGTAACTAAAATGAAATATGAAAAAAAAAGGTGAAATATAGGGGTTATATATAGTATGTCTGTATTTGTTTTAAATAATTAGCACAGGCCGAGTTCTTATTGAAATACTACCTGTACTAACAGCTAGTATTTAAATAAGATGTCTTTTTATGGCAGTGGCATAATCATTATTTGAACAAAAATGTTTACTTAGGTCAAATATTCAGTTCGCAATTAAATACGAACAAAGTTTTTTCGAGGAAATCCTGCCGCGTGTCAACCAGCGTTGCTATGCTTTAGTTTGAAGATCACGGGTGCGCGCATGACACATTTCAGTTTTGAGGGGCTCGTCACTAAATAATAACACCGGCACGGATCGGTCATTAAGGTTAAGCAACGCTTGCCGAGGTGGGTCCGTGGATGGGTGACCATCCATAACATACCGAGACTTCTCAGTGCCTCGAAAAGCAAATTAAGCAGTTGGTTCCGGCTGTCGTTCGTAGATCTTTGACACTCGTTACGAATAGTCAGAAGTCAGAAAGTCTGAAACCCAGTCTTACCAAGGAGTTCCACGATTACTGACAAATGCTTGCACTGACTAGACAGGTCCACTCAAATATATGTGGTTCTTTCCTCAAAAGACCATTCCAGATACTAATCTACATGGTCATCATATGGCCTGACCAAGATTATGTCTGGACTTTAAAAAAGACTGCGACCTCTGACTTTGTTTCGGTCTTTGCTACCCAGTTATTGGGTTGTAGAGGTCCGACAGACAGTCGGTCCATATAAAAACTGGTATTCAGCTGCATCCGGTTAGACTAATAGCCGACCTCAACATAGTTGGAAAAAGGCTGGGCAGATTGATTGGGTGATGTTATAAGAACATGACACATTTCGGTTTTGTCTATGGGATTTCAACGGCTAATCTTCTGGTAGTGCAAATGTCCATATGCAGCGAGGTGATCCGGCAGAGAACCAAAGTTGTCGACATAGCTCGTAGAATAAGCAAGCTGAAGTGGCAATGGACCGGCCATATTAACCGTAGAACCGTATGATCGTTGGGTAGACGTGTTCATGAGTGAGACCGCGAATCGGCAAACGTTAGGCAGGACGGCCTCAGGCTAGGTGGAGCGACGATCTTCGCAAGGTGGTAGGTAGCAGCTGGATGAGAGTTGCCGAGAATTGAGCTGAATGGCGTGCAATTGGAGAGGCCTATGTCCAGCTGTGGCTGCTGTAGGCTGATGATGATGATAAAAGGCAACGGTAACCACGTACAATCAATCGGGTGGGATGCTTGCTTGATAGCCAATATCATGAAAAACAAAACACTTAAAAAAAAACTTTTATATTTTACACCAGCTTTTGCCCATGGCTCCGCCCGCGTTGACGTCGGAATTTATCCCACGGGAACGCACCACCGGGATAAAAATCCTATATTTATATCTGTAATTCAGATGGTCAAAGTCAAATCATTTATTTCAAAAGCAGTTTTGAACGTCATTTACAGAAAAAAACATGCATAACTTCCAAGTATGTAGCATATAATCCAACATAACCTTAGATAGCTCTACCTACTACAAATTACACACTGTAACCATTTTACCTCAATCGCTCTACGTCGGAGTATTTCAAATAGATTTATACCCTAGAACGGGGACGTTATCGACACGACTCTAGCTAGAGTAGGTACGACTCTACGTAGAGCTGTCTCTGGGATATCATGGAGAGTGTTTTATTTGGTGATTATCGAGCTCGGGGGTTGAGGTGGAAACGAAAAAAAAAAATTGTTGGAGAATGAACGTTGCACTGGAAATTTGTGGTATTCGATACGTTTTTGAAGTATTTTTTCTTTTGTAAAGCCTGATATGAGAGTAGTGGTGGACCAGTGGTAACGGCCCCGACTTACGAGTTGTGTCGTGTGTAGTCGTGGGTTCGAACCCAGGCAGACGCTTTACTTTGTGTAAATAATTTAATCAACACTGCTCTCAAAACGGTGACGGAAAACATCGTGAGGAAACCGGCATATCCTAGAACCAAAAATTGGATGACTGCACTGGACCCGCGTGGTAGATTACGGCCCACTCCCTCTCGAAGAGAAGAGGCCTGTGTCCCAGCAGTGAGAACATTATAGGCTAATTATGCTAAGCCTGATTTACACTTATACGGTGCGATTTAATTGCCTTTGGCATGCCAAAAGTTAAACCAACAATAAAATTGCACCGTCTAAGCAGCGATTGGACGACGCAAGTCATTTGTTGCTTCAATTGCATTGTATGCCACAGGCAAGATAATTTAAATCGTGTAAATGGGGTTTTATTTAGACCACACTTGCGTGTGAATGTAGGGGCTTATCGCTAAGCAATAACAGCCGCACTGTTCGATCGATCAGGTTAAACTACGCTTGCCGCGGTTAGTCCGTGGATGTGTGACCATCTTTGCATACCAAGACACCTCGAAAAGCACGTAAAGTCATTGGTCCCAGCTGTCATTCTTGGATTTTTGACAGTCGTTACGGGTCGTCAGAAGCCCGAAAGTATGACGTGTGACAGCAAGGCTTACGAAGGGGTATCGTGTTACCCAGTAACTGGGTTGTGGAGGTCGCTCCATGTAAAATACTGGATTCAGCTGCATCCACTGCGAGTCAGATTGATTTTGGACTGTAGTAGTACAGCCGACATCACGTCGATAGTAACACTGTAGCTCGTCGTATACTGATTTGGTTATTTATGGCCAGCCGATTGTATGGGAGGGAGAAAAAGACTGAAATCTTTCATCAGACTAAAACACGTAGTTCTCAGGTAAAATTTCACCAGTTGAGTTTTCAATAGTTTCATATGGTATGTGTAGCCTTTTAACTTGGTGTAAGTAGTAGGTTACCCCGATGTCAGTCGTAAATCAAAATATTGAGCCGACAATGAATAAGAAAGTAGATTAATTGTCAGCATATAAATAAAATAAAAAAGAATAGAGTAGTTTTGACTTTACATAATGGCGGTTTATTATTAAATCGTTATAGGCATATTGAACCGAAGTGATGACCATGGCCTGCGGCGATCACCTCAAATAAATGCCTCATGAAATATACACTATTATAGATAATATTTTGACCTCTTGAACCTATGCGTGTTATGTCAAAGTGACACGCATTATCCCATTGTTATATTATTTAATTTAAATATTTGGTGAATAATAATTATTGTTATTAATTTGTTTTTGTTCTACAATGATTGATGGCTTTTAATGTTTGATTGATGATTCGTGATAACAATTGATTGATTCATTTAGAGAAATTCTTTTGATTCTCATTATAATAATGTATTTCGTGCCGAAACGAAAGAAGAAGGCTTTTTGTAGGTCATCCTGGGTATGTATGTTTCCTATGGTTCCTCTTCGTGTAAATAATGCGACAATGAACCAACACATCAACAGTTCAGGCTAAGCGTATGCTCAGACATAAGTGACGCAGCACAGCACAATACAGTTTTTTCAGGGTAGGGCTGGCGAGGCAGATATAGGCCTCGAACGTATGCTGCGAACGCAGCTACGCAGACACATTCGCGTCCTAGCTGGTACAAATGGTGGTGGTCGTGCCGGCTCTACAATGAGACGCAGAGCAGAACAGACACATGTCTGCGTCACACGTGCCAGCGCCGCAGTGTACGCAGCTGTCAGTACATTCATGCATTACAAAAACTGTTCTGCCCTGCGCTACGTGGACCTGCGTCACCTCCGTCTCAGCATACGCTTATTCTTAAACTCAAACGTAGGTAGAGGTCGTGAGTTCGATTCCAGATAAGATCGTGGCTAAGAATGAGTTCTCGCACTATTCATTAACCCAATTCTAGCATATTTAGCTGAGCAAAGGGGTGAAACGAATACCAGAGAACTGTAATGTATGCTGCGAATTTATTCTAGAAGTGTTTTTCATTTGAATCAATCAAAATGACCGGGTATTACAATAATAAAAATATAGCGCTCCTAAGCTGTGCCGCCAATTTATATAAAAACTAGCCATCGTTAAAACCATTTCGCAACATCGACCGAATCACAGAACAAGTTCAGAGCACAATGTCCGGATGCGGCCGGTTACTCACTTACTTACGTAAAACGAAAGTGAAGGTACCTACCTAGTACCGGCCACCGGTCAATGGTTGTGTACACCATGCTTTATGGCACTTTGCACTTATACCTATGTGTTTGATGGTCATTTTATTAGTTCGTAAGTGGTTGGTCATGTATATTTATCTGTCGCTGTATGTATTTTATTGAGTTTTCATTGTTTTTGTCACTTTGTGTTTTCAAGAACGGCATGAAGTTTTAAGAGTTTTATCTAGTGAGAAGTTTCAGTTGTTTAACGTGTGATATTTGGGCGAGCTAAGAAATCTATTACATGTTATCCCTACATAGATAAGGATAAACTTTATAGAGACATGAGGAACAAGGTATAAAGTTCACTCAACCTCCATAGAAAAGAGAGGATCCTCCGACCAGATGGGTGTCGTGTTTGGCGGGCAACTACCCAAAGATTAATGTCGGAAAGTCATATATGTATTATGCTGATCGCGCAGTAAACACTGCTTGCGCGATGCAGCATTTGTGTGACGTCAGGTCTTTGATGCGTAGTTCGCATTGTAGATGTCGCCACAACCTCAATGTTTCTTCAATATACTGGGTATGGAATAAACCTCAGTAAATGTTGCAAGTATTAGGCAAAAGTTTCAAAACAGATATTGAAGCACATCGCATCAATCAGTTTCTCAAAAATCACACTACCATTTTCAAAATCTTATTGCAACACAGCAATTGCTTAAATTGGAAGCGTCTAAACAAGTTTATCGACATTCGACTGGTGGTCATATTCCTTTCGCTCGATCAATCAATGTGATACCATCGTACATAATATACACATTTACATGTTCAATATATTATGTACGTGCAATAGCAAATGCCTTGTTTCCGAGACCGATCTTAGGTAACTTGATTTCACTGCTTGTTTTGTCATAGAGTATAATAATGTTGTATGGATTTGTATACAAGAATATTGTCAGGACCAGTATTGTATTTTTTTTTTTTTAATGACCTAAATTTCTTACTTCCAAACCTTCGCAAACAAAAGACAATTATTTAACAGACTAAAATATTGGCCGTAAGACATTTGTTATCGTTTATACAGCGTGCAGGGACATCGACACGGCGGCGGCGGGAGAAGTTATTTGATAATTTCCCACCCTAAAAAAAAAAAAGAAAAAAAAAAGGGACATCGACACGCAAACTGTAACCATGAATTCAGCACTGAGCGCAAAAATTTTACAGGTTGCCAACCTGTATATTTTGGAAATCAAGGGGCTCGTGGCTAAAGGGTGGGACATTATCAAATAACTTCTCCCGCTCGGAGCGGGAGGGCGTGTCAGACTTTTACTGACTAAAACCCACCCGTGTTCCTTCCGTTGCCTGTGTGCCGGGGTCGCGATATCCCTTTCGGACAAACCCGCAACAGTTGTCCCATACCCCGCAATACAGACGCGCGTCTTTCGGTCTCTATAAAGTACTTCCATTTTATAAGGTATCGGGAGTAAATAAATACCTACTGAAAAAAACTTAAAACAAAAAAATCTGACAACCAGTCTAACCAAGGAGTTATATCGTGTTGTCGTGTTGTTTTGAAGGTCAGATAGGCAGTCAGTTCATGTAAAATACTGGTATATCAGCTACACCCAATTAGACTGGAACCCGACCCCAATATAGTTGGGAAAAGGCTAGGCAGATTGATTGACATTTTGGAAATCTCTCAAGCCTGGCTCTTATTTTTCATTCCAATTAAAAATGGCAAGCAAGCTGATGCGCACTTGACGAAAAGACAACTCAAATAACACCAAGTTTAAAATGCTTAATTTACCGGCACTTATGTCATGATGATAGACACACCACACACAGAGATGGCCGGCGGCAGATATAAATAAGGTGTTATATTCCATTCCAAATTATTATTGCTTTGTAATTATTACTTCAAACTAGTTATCTTCGCCTACATACTGATCAAATGTAGGATTTCCAGGTGTCTTTCTAGAATCTAGAACAGCGACAAAACACAGCCTTCTTCAGATTACCTCAGACCCTGTACTACCTTGTTTGAGTGCATTCTACGTAACCCAACCATATTTTAAGTATGTTCTTCCTAAAAACAAATACATAGTTCTACATAACAATCTGTGAATGTTGTTCATTTCCTGAGATACGGCGTGAGACACATACAAACATAATTACTTCTCATTTCATAAAGCCATTCTCTTGGTACACCATAATGAGAACTAATAGCCCTAATTGGACCACCATAAGTGCGTCAGATTTCACTGGAGTTACGTAAAGAAATGGGCCATGGAGGCTTAGTATCCGTGATGGACTATACATACGAGTATAGGGTATATATAAATAACTAATTTTAGTTTTTAACTTAAATATAAGATACAATCAGGCCTGTTCTCCCCGAAGGGTTAGGTAGAGATGTACCTATTAGCACACCCTGATATCGCCAGGAAATAAAATAAAATTATATAATGGCAATATTTACTTTTGACTTAGTATCATTACAGCTGTGAAATCAGATATCAACACGAGATGACAGTGAAAACTGAAAAATCAAATATTGTAAGAATAAATTAGCAGGTAAGCATAAAATATACGTAGGCTCATTTATACCACAAATCACTTAATGCATTTAGCAGTTACCGTATTTTAAAACATCGTCTTATTTCAATCGTTTGAAGATAATAGAGAGCAGACTGATGTTTTAAATACTTTTAGTGCCAAATACATTTAGTGATTTATGGTGCAAGTGACCCTAAGTATACTTTATACCTACCTACCTGCTTATTAATTCTTACAATCTACTCATGTTGATATCTCCTTTCACCATTAGAGAGAGAGAGATTCGTTTATAGCCTTCACTGAAGATAAAGCTGTGAATACACTTCTACACCCAAGCTGTCTACTACATATTTTTTCCATAACTCCATTCAAGAAAATATTTAGCACAGATTCATTAATTGCACTCAATTATCACTCCATTTTAAGAGTTTTGACATTGAGATAATTTCGCAAGAAACTACCAACAGATATTAAGCCCAATGCTATCACAGTCAACTGCTAACAGTCCCCTCCTAAACAGGAGGATATGTCCTCAATCCCTACATTACACAACTGGGTCAGAGATAACAAAAAGGTGCTAACTAAAGTACATACATTTATTATAAACAATAGCCCGCTCACTGCTGGTCACCGTTGCATAACAATGCGCAATGATACTAAAACCATTGCATGTGACACCGTAAAAACAGTTCATGTGTGAATAAGACTGTCGGCCATAAGGATATGACGGAATGTGTTGCAATTAATTTGTTCCACTTTTTAGAATAACTGTGGTAATGGCAACACAGGTCAACCAAATAATAATTCGTCTAATCATCCATATCTCAAAAAAATTACATAGAAAGTACACAGAAATACTGTGAGAGGGATTTGTGAAAGTGTTGTTAATATTATATTTTTTAACCTGCACTTGTCTCTGTGTTTATTAAGATTGTAATTGGTTTGATTAAAAATAAATGTATAAAATGGGACTTTGGAATTCAATTAACATGATTATTATGTTTTTTTTTTTGTTTTAAACCTAGACGATCTAACTTTTGTCAGTGTTCTTCTAAGTTACGGTGAAGGAAAACTTCATAATGGTCAATATTGATAAGCTTTTATGCGAGGAAAATGTACTTATTTATTTTTCAATCACCTTAAAGTTAGTATATTAGGTAGAACTCGCAAACTCAAAGCATTTATTTCGATTTAACCATTTACAGGCACTTTTGAATAGTCAAAGTCAAACTGACCAACTTGTCACTTAGTCAGAAAGTTTAAGCTAACCGCCCCATTCCAAAACGTAGATCTCTATGGAGAAGAAAGGGTAAGAGAAGGACCTGCCCTTTATTTGTTTGCATTTATAGAAACATAAAAGCGCATTAGCAGTATTAGTACGTCTTTACGACGTTTGTAGTTTCGTATATTAACACCATTATGTAAGGACGTTAACATTAGAAGAACTCATTGCCCTTTTAAGACTAACTCATTTAGTATAAATTTAAAAGAATTTTCACTGATAAACTGCAAAGTGCAATTTGTTTCGATTCAAATTTACATTTATATCTTATTAATGCAACTTTGTATCACATTGTCACTATGACTAAGAATTTGCAAGTCAAATCCTGTTGATAGATTTCCTTAAAAACTCAGTAACCAATAAATTACTCATAGCCATTGGTTACTTAACAGTTCGAACCTACAATTGATAAGCAACATACCCAAACAGAATCACTATTATAATCTAAAACGATATTATATTAGTTTTCCTTATGCAATTCGATTAGCAAGCCCTTTAAAATAGCTACATGAGTCCATACAAGACGACCGTAACAGCAGCGATTAGATGCAGAATGCGTTGAACTCTTTTCTATACGGCCTTCGTTACGTTACATGTGTCTTGTCCGTTACCGTTGTAGGGCAGTAATGTAAGTAGCTTAGATGCAATCGTGAATATAATTATAGATAATGGGGAGATTAAACGACACGGTTTTTTACGCGAATATTTGTGACTTTTACTCATTACCATTATTGTACAGAAAATGTCATACCGATATCTTGATCGGCATTTTTATTGGACGGAAGCTCTTACAAATCTGAGCTACAAATATCTTAAAGTTCTGTTTTTTATATCACGCTCTTGACCTACATAACTAACTAACACAAACACAAGTTTTTTATGATTTTACTAATTGAATCTTGTTTATCACCAATACATGACGATAAACTATTTTTTGCTGAAGATTATTTACATAGAATAGTTTTTGGCTCAGCATTAGACTTTATAGGCCAAGTAGAAATATTCCGATATAAATAATTATATTTCTACGCAATCTGGAACTACAAAAAGTGCCTCAGTTTATTAGCCGCTTACGTTGTAAAGCAGAAAATGATACATAATTAGTGGCAGATTGCTCTAAGATCGCACGCGGCGCAGGCATATCAGAATCACATTTCCTTAATACTTACACAACTGTGAGGTATTAACTAGATTACTACTATTAAAAAAACTGTTTACAAAAAAAAAACAACAACCGACTTCGAAAAAATACACGACAAAGTGAAAAATAACTTTAATTTCGGAAGTCGGTGTCTTTGGTTTTGAATTTTTGTTTTTGGCCACTGACTTCCGAAATTAAAGTAATTTTTCACTTTGTAGTGTCTTTTTTTTGAAGTAGGTTGTTTTATATTGTAAAAAGTTTTTATTTTTCACTTTTTAGTTGCGGTATAGGTACCACAACTAAAAAGTGAAAAATAAAAACTTTTAGCAACAGATATGAAACCTGGTTAGATCGATATTTCGCCCCCATAAACCCCTATATTGCAACATTCATCGAAATCGTTAGAACCGTTTTCGACTATATTATTTATTTATTTTTATATAAATACAACAACATACAATATATGCTGTTCCATACATTTTGACCGCGTAGTTATTACACTTTTCTATGAAACGGCAGTTTTATTTTAAATAATCTGCGAAAAATTTCAACGCAGCGCAACGTTCAGAATCATGTATTGAATCAATGGTAACAGTTTTCGCGTCGATATCCCTGACAGCCTGTATATATAAATATATTGCTCATATAATAGTATAGGATATGAAACTGAATCCAAAAGTCATGCTTGTTCAAATAGTGAAAAGATAAACAGTTGTTAAGTAAGCAACTAGGAAAACGTAAGTAGCAATGAGTCATGTGATGCGTGTGCGTGATTGGATATGAGTGCTGCCAAACGCATAGCGCGTTAATACGTAGAAACTAGGTTGCGTGTACGCATCGTTATGTGGTGCGAATTGATGCTGGGAATAATTTGTATTTTAGTGGATTTATTTATTTGTAGTATTCGTCTTACTCTGACAGACAACAAAAAAACAGTACACATCAATTTTCTTTCTATGATTTTGGTACAGGGTAGCCCGATGACCTGGTGCAGAAGGTCGTATGATTCCGCTGCGTGCGAGAATCACAGGACCGGTCGATGCGGCGACACTTCGGAGAAGCCTATGTCCACCAGTGGACATCTTTCGGCTGACATGATGATGATGATGCCTGATTCCTGGAAACCTTACCAAGTCTCTAATTTAATTAATCATTTATTTCAGGAATTATTCCCATTACAAATTTCATAGAAATAATATACCGTGGATTCAATAAACGTTCAAACATTACACATTAAAAGATTGCATTAAAAATAATTTTAAGTTAAAGTACAATTATAGTTATTAGGTTACAATTTATTAAATTACATTTAATGAGTTGCAACTTATGATTCCTTGGCAAAAAAACAGCAACACATTTAAGTTCCAGATTTAGACGCCTTCTATTCAGAGCTTAGTACCAATGTTATTTTAAAACTGTTTCCATATCTTTGTGTTCCTGTGTAGTTTTCGCGGATGAGGAGGTAGAATATTAAAACCTGAATCTGGACATGGCAACAAGATCGAAGGCGAAACACTTTCGAAAGTGGTTTTCACCTTTCTTTACTGCCCTTTCTTAACTTTTTACTTTAAAAGCTTCATAAATTTACTCCACAATATGTTAAAACAGTTAGTCCATACACTTAAAAGGCAGTTCTCGCGATCAGGTGTCCGCTTGTGTAACGAACCTACTATTCATAAGCAAGCAGGTGGACGTGATGTGTATTGAGGTCAGCAGAACTACTGCTAGGGTCAATGTCGATGTATGGGCAAATTGCACCATGGATTTTGTTGTAGGTACACCATTGTTTGTATTTTTATGAGTGCAAATTTGTGAAGCAAGGAGGCATGATAAGATATTCAAATTGAAATACAACTTTAGAAAAAAGAACAATGAAGTGACACAGAGGTCGACTTATAGAAAAAGCATAACATTTTAAAGGTTTTTTTTTGTTGCGTTATGGACGCCGTTTATAACAGTTTTATGTATTATTAGCAAATCCGGCTTATTGGTTGATTCGCACGAATTTAAACGCTAAAACGAAAAAATAATAAAGTCTCGATTCGCCCTTTCGGTGTTTAAATTCGTGCGAGTAATTATCAATAAAAGGTCCCCACTGAAAAAAACTCAAAACTTATAGTTACATTTGAGTAAAACTGAATATAATCTACATTTATACTTCATTGAGTTAAAACAAAACTAAAGTGAACTGTTTTACCTCATAAGCAAAACCTACGAAAAAGCCTTTTACCATTATGCTTACAGTATTCAAAACAGTATACAACTTCCCTATTACATACCTACAACATCTCGATTTGGGAAGACCACTCATACGTAACACATACTTACTCACAAATGACTCACAAAGCCATCTTTGTGGGGTACATGCTCTGCATAATATCAGCATATGATCAGCATGCTATGAATGTACTGTATGACCTAGATTCTGTATCTCACGCACTTTCCTCCTGTATGAGATTTCAGCTTTTACGACTTCATTTTTTTTTTACCGCAACGGTGAATCTCCTGGTCTGCATGCCACCGGATGGTAAGTGTTGATACGTTGATCAGGCCGAAGGTGGAAGCGAGCTTCACCCGGAATCCGCAACTCACAGTGGAACTGGCTATCTTACCTCTAACTGCCGAAACACAACAATGCTGGTAATATTTTTGCTATGGTGACAGACTTAGATAAGATGGTGGTAGCTAGCCAGGCGGACTTAGAACAAGCTCTACCACCAACCAAACCGAGCAGAAAATTTAGCCTGTCTGAGACAGGTAGTCCAACAACTAGACCTCAGAGGCGGGTAGATGTGAAAAGACGTTTGCTTCCGGATTCTGGAGATCAGGTATGCTGGATGGCTACCGTGTGGTTTTAGTCTGAAAATTCTTAACATACCCTAGCTTTTTCAGAGTGGAAGGTAACTTTCAGACGTGAAAATAAGAAGTATATTGCTTGAAAGACTAATTCTACAGGTTTTTGTTAGTTTAATTTTAGTAAGGTCTACAAAGCAAGACTCAAACTCAAACTCAAACCCAAAGCATTTATTTCAATTAAACCATTTACAGGCACTTTTGAATTGTCAAATAGTCGGTCAGTTAGTCAGATTCTTGAAGCTAGTTGCCCAGTTCCAAAACGTAGATCTTCATGGAGAAGAACGGGCAAGAAACTCCAAGGACACTCTTTTAAATATAGAAAATTACACAATCCTGGGTACATTATTCTTGTTGCTTCTATATGTGAGAACAATGTACAAAAAAAAAATTAAAACAATTCAAAATATAAGATTAAAAATAAGCCCTGGCAGATAAGAGATGACCAGTCATAACTGACGGCGTCCGTTCACGAACATGACGCGTGGATCAGCACCATCCAGCTCAACCATTTTGTAGGGAACCGAATGATCCAACACACTCGCCACCATCAGCGAGACATTTAAGTGAGCATGACATACTCTCAACTGCCGTGCTCTTTCAAGTCAACATACATCCTAATAACATAAAATACGGCTCCATGGTACTCACATTTACAAAAATTGAAAAAATGCTTCTAAATTATACAAAACTATAGTTTGCAATGTATTTGAGAGATTAATAGAATGTTACTACCAAAAAGAAAGAAAATCATTATCCATTGGAACATTCAACAATAAACTTGTTTAAATAAAAAATAAACATTAAGTTCGTAATGTCAGAAAAATAAAAAGGGGAAGCAACTCAACAAGAGCCATCAGGCATCTTTTGGGCACGCTCATTCTATCGTAGACAACATACATCGCCTTCCATCAAGTAAAAAAAAGAAAATTGGTTCGCCTTGTAATTACCAAAAAAATCCATGTTAATTATTTTTGTCGATATCAACCTTCAGTGTTGAGATTTGTTTTCTCCCAATTCGGATACCAACCAGCCAAAATATTGCTTCAAAACCCCCTTCAATGTTACTTATTTATTTCCTTTACATAACAAATTGGAGATACATTTCGTGAAATCTTAAAACCATTACGCAAAGGGGTATTAAAATTGTTTTATTTACTGCCGTCAATTTGCATTCCGAAATCTGCGATCGGTGACGCCAATACAATCTGAATTCGCCGATACGATAAGATATTTATTTCCAAAAAAATCTTTAAGAAAATAATGATTCGGATTTACAGAATTAAACCTTGACAAGAATACATAAGAAGAAATAATGATACATTGGCCAATTGGCCATTTCTAGTGCATAAATAGTTCAGTCCCTAAATTTTCAAAGAAGACTAATACTAACTGAATTCAAATTCAAATTCAAATTCAAATTCTTTATTGCTAACTATGTGTACATAAATAAAGTTCTTAACAGAGGATATCAGTTCTTGGAACATAGTGGCCCTGTTAGGGCATTGCAATTTCATCATGCATATATGCTTATAATTGTAACAGTAACAGTTGAACATGCATTATTTACATTCATTAATTAAAAAGAAAAAAGTTATAAATATTAAATTTTATATAGGACATCGTTTTAATTACATTATATAATTTTATCATTTACATCATATTAATTATAAATTATTAAAGTCATACCTAAATAAAAATACACATGTCATGAGTTACCTGATTTAAAAATTATCATTATTCATTAATTCAATTATGTCACAGAATTGTAATCATTTAATATTAATTATCATAATCCTTTTAAAAATATTTTACTGAATTATATTCACTTTAGTGATAGGTACTTTATTGAACAAAATTATTTTTCCTCAAGAAATTCTGCTATTGAGTAATAGGCCTTTTTAATTAAGAAAATTTTCAGCATTCTTTTAAAAATAATAATTGAATTTATAATCTTAATGTCCATAGGTAGCTTGTTATAAATCTTTGTGCTCATACAGAAAACACTATTACTGTACGCTCTAGTGTGGGACGTTTTATCTCTTAAGGTATGTTTAAGTCTTCTGCTTTTTAACGTATCATAGCTTGTAATGTTTGATTTAACTAAAATTGAGGCCAGGTAGATAAATAGAGCAGGGAGTGTTAAAATCTTGAGATTTACGAAATGTGGTTTACATAAATCCGTTTGGCGTAACCCACATATAGACCTAATACACTTTTTTTGGACTTTGAACGCAATTTCTTTATCAGTCGAGTTTCCCCAATATAGTAACCCATACGACAGAGTGGATCCCACATACGCATGGTAAGCAGTAAGAAGCGCGGTCTGGTTGGATACTTTTTTAGGCATGTATAGAGCGTTACTGACTAATTGGAAAGACTAACTAATTGGAAAGGCTCGATCCGAAACATGGGAAAACCATATACCTACATTTATAGGCTAAGATGTCTGATTGAGTGAAACAGTTGAATAGCTATTACGGCGAGACATAGATAACTGTGCTAGATAAATGTTGTAAAAATTAATCAAAACATTCGCAACGTAGACTAACTTATGACATTACACACATGATAGACAAGAAAATCCCCGTACAGGCAAGAATGCAAAGATAGTTGTCATAGATAAAAAGCAGTCAGTGACTGCAATGGCGGAAGAATCTCTCACTGTACCTGTTTATATGAATGTTCTCTTTTTAATCGCATCTTTAATATATAAGTAATATTATATCATCAACTACCTGCGGAACGAATTTTAGCAATGTATTCTCTCATCTCAACATTCAGAAATGAGTGTAACCAATCAAAATTCTGTGGTTTGTTAGCCAAGTAGCCAAGTAGGTAAAGTTGATTAGTGAATGTGTGTTATGTAAGTCTCGAGATTGTAGATTAAAACATAGGTGAGACAAGTGTGGTTGTGTCCAGTATATGGAGGAGTAGGTATGAGTATCAGTCTAAATATAGTCTGTTGTGTCGAGCCTGAAGAGACAAGACTAACTTTTGTCAGCATTTATAAAGGATTATTCATTTCCAATAAACAATTAGAACAGAGATTAGATTACGAGTTGTAGGCACTTTACTTTGTGTAAATTATTCCATCACCACTGCTCTCAAAATGGTGAAGGTTAACATCGTGAGGAAACCGGCCTGTCCTAGAACTAACAATTCGAAGACATGTGACATCTACCAACCCGCACTGGGCTTGCGTGGTGGATTACAACTCACTCCCTCTTACAGATAGGAGGCCTGTGTTCCAGAAGTGAGAACACAATAGGCCGATTGTGGTAACTAGGCAGAAATGATTCTTCTATCATTGAACACTTTGAGGTCTTCATTAAATAGTGTTATAAAAATAAGATCATTTTTCCAAAATAAGAAGTGAAATGAAATAAAGTAAAGTAAAGAGGTTGTCGGCTGCTTAACCGGGCTGTCCTGCAGGGATACCTTAATAAATTGAGGCCTCCAGCCAGGGCATTAAACTTATAAAGTAAGCACCTACACGCTAACGGTACGGGCCGGTCGCTGGAGAAGCACAGCAAGGGACAGGCTGGATCGGCTCATACAAATCAACGTCATCGTAAAAATATAACATTGCTCTTGCCCCAGTTACACACAATAATTCCTCAATAACCGGATCATAATAATGTAAAGTAATCTTCACTTACTACGTACAGAGTAGTGTGAAATACTACGCCACTATACGAGTATTACTGATCAAGTCATAGCTCACTCATTCACACAGAACTAGACAATATTACTTTCACTGCAAACTCGAGATATTGAAAGTGATCGGTAATTTATGATGGACAGGTTAGATGTTACTGAGGAAGAATGTACAACAAACAACATTATAAAACACTACTACTACTATCTATATGAAATTAAAATGCTGCTGGTTATCAAATCAATTAATTGACCAATCTTCTTTTCGTGTGGTTAGTGACTAACCTGGCATCAGAGTTTTAAAGCCACCCATGGGCCTCTGACTCGGCTTCACATGCCGTCGAGACATATCTCTCAGGCATGCCGGTTTCTTCACGAGGTGTTCATTCACCGTTTTTGAAGCAATACAATTTTACAAGGAAAACATATTTTTACGAGTCATGATCACTTCATTTTCACAATTAAGACCAAGCAACTCTCAGAAATTTCTCTTACAAACTTTAAATGCCTACCAACATTCTTTCCTAGAAAATAATACACAGAATCTTCAATTGCCACTCAATTTGACAAAACTAACAAGCCGATGCGTATAAACACTATAACAACCGCAAAATGACACATCATTATACTCAACAAAAACTTATAATGGTCTGTACTGCTATGGCCAGTGGTACAATACAGTGATTTCAGAAGCTCCACTCAAGTATTAAACTGAAAAAGTTGTTAATAATATCAGTCTTTATCAACTACTGAACTAGAGTTCAGTAAAAAAAAGAATGTTAGCTTAGAAGCTAACATTTTCTTTCTTTTTTTTTTCTTTTGAAGATATTGTTACTACTCCATAAGTGATAAATAAGGTGGCCATCTCTTTAATTTTTTAAAAAGGCACCTAGTCATCGCGTCACTAACTTCTGGCTTGAAAGACGAACATAGATTTTTTATAAAAAATCAAGTTATTAACTAGTTTGTCATCACTATTAAAATAGCCCAAGATTATTTATCTCCAATACCGTTACACTTACAATTAATTTGTGTGTGATTTCTGGCGTTTTGTGCCCAGTGGGTCTTCTTTACTTTATCATTTGATGCCAGTAATAACTTGGAATCTTGGTACAAGTGAGAGTCGTTAGGTGGGTCAGTTCTTGTGTTCCGATACTTATCCCCGCTGATTTCGCTGATTAGATTATAAAAACTGAACGCACATTGTTGATATGGGTCTTGAGTTATGGGGTATGCAATTTATTTTGATTTAGTTAAGTGGCTTAAACTGGGATTTATTGATCTGTATTTAAAATCTATAAAACAAGACAAGCCTCCTCGTACAAGACTTTCTGCTTTTTTTTTTTTTATTATTTTATGTTTTTTTTATTTATGTTTCTATAAATGGCTTAGCTTTATTTGTGATCTCCTGTGCGAGTCTCAATAAATACTTTTTCTTTCTTTCTTTTTTTTTCAATACAAATAATTTATGTTGATGTTAAAATAATTGCGTCAATTCAGGGACGAGGTGTCTTAGAGTGTGTGAAGGCTCTGCAGAATATTACAAACTTCTACTAAGTAGCAGCGTACCAAAACCAGGATTTTCCAGCCACATAATATTGTCCAATAGCTGCCTTCTTATGAGACCGTACTTCGTTTTTATTTAAATAAAACAACTGACCAAATGCCTTTACTCCACCGATAATAATCACGGTTCACCATAGATCACTATCTCCGCCATCCGCCTGTCACTTGCCCACTGCGGACATCATACCGACTGCGCCCGCGCAAGATTGATCGTTCATCTATCACAGATTTCCGAAGCCATAGACAGGTCATCTGCAAAAAAATAGTACGTGAATAATTTAAGTCATAATATTCTAAAATGGTTTTAGACAATACTCGTAGTATTTTATTTTGAAAAATGGTTCAGTTTAATGCAGTTTTTTACAAGTGTTACTTATAAAAGGTACCTAATGATTTTCAACGCAGTATATGGGTTTTAGGGAATGACCTATTTACAAATAATACTTAAATAAATATTATCATTTATACCCAAGCTAGGTATCGAATACTAAGCTCACCATAGTCAGGTTTATATTTCTAGAAAGTCTATAGCCACGATGTGTAGGCAAACGCTTAAATGTTTTACATAATAATATTTGAATAATCGGCGAATGATGATAAATAAGATTACATTGGCAATTAATAGTTAGAAATGTAGGTTTGTTTATGTCATGTTTAAGTGTTGAATTAAGTAGGATTAAGTTTTTAAATTATTATGTTTATGTAAGAATTTTTATTTCTTTGCTTTTTTCTGTCTGGTTCTACTTTTTTGCAGATTTTTCTTCAATTTTATTTTTCTTGTATCTTTACCTAGTTCCTGTGATTCATATTGAATGATGGTTAAAGTTGATAAATTGTGAATATTCGTTTCTTGCCTTTATTAAATCCAAATCAGACTACTAATCACTCATCCGTGGCTATGTAATAACAGCCGAACTGGTCGATCGACCAGGTTAAGCTACGCTTGCCGGAGTTGGTCCGTGGACGTGTGACCGTCTTTACATACCGAGACTCCTCCGTGCTACACGTTAAGTCGTTGATCCCGGCTGTCATTCGTGGATCTTTGACAGTCATTACGGGGCGTCAGAAACCCGAAACTGACAACCAGTCTTACCAAGTCTATCGCATTACCCAGTAATTGGGTTGTGGAGGTCAGATAGACAGTCACTCCATATAAAATACTGGTATTCAGCTGCATCCGGTTAGACTGGAAGCCGACCCCAACATAGTTGGGAAAACGCAGGCTGATGATAAGACTAGTAATTGCTTATCACAGAGGTTTTTAACCCTCAGATACATACCAGAAATAGACCATTATAATGGACCATATCCATGTCTAATAGACTCTATGCACTATTTAGGAAGTGCATCGGTCACAACACTCAAGAATCACAGTAGCGTTATGTGAGCGCTTATAAGATTAGCGATTCCACACAATACCTGGACAAACTGCCCACGCGATGAAAATTTACAATTCGTTACAATCTGTTCAGTTACGTCACTAATCTTAAGATAAGCTTTCTCTTGTATATCCTGACCTGCATTTGTTTTTCTTGTAGTGTTTAGATATTCTAAGTTGGTTGGCAGTAAAATGACAATGTGGGAGGGTACGTAGGTACCTAAATAAAAGTGTGGGTGGAGGAGAATACAACTTCTGGAATGCTGTGCGACAGTTGGTCGATTCTGTCAGGGTTCAAGCGGACAATGTAAAACGGAAGCATTATTGTGTGAATCTGAATGCGGAAGGGGAAGAACCGAGTGCCGTGGCGCAACTGGGGAGCGACCTATGTCCAGCAGTAGACTGCTAAGGCTGAGTTGGCAGATTGTTGCCAAGGAAAAATCCTTAATGAAAAATTTGACTAGTGGATACTGCCCAGTGCCGGACATAGGCCTGTCTGAGAATTGGAAGAAGATACCCAAAATAAGTGTGCCATGTTCATCAACATAGTGCCCTCTATAGTAATTTTCTGGTTAAAGGACATCACCCATACCGATAGAGAATTTTCTTCTCTCTGGTACTTATACCCAAGTACCAGAGAAAAGAAAATTCTCTGTGAATTCTAGAATATCATAGAAGACAGATGACCTAAGCAGTCTTTGCAAAAACTTCTCAAGATTATTTGCAACCGTGGGCGCCAACCAAGAATTAATTCAATCCACTAAATATGTAAATATATAAATGCAACAACATTATATAATTGCAGCGTTTCGTTACGTACATTTTATTAGATTTCGGGCATTTAATTAGCATAAATTATTTAAATTTTATTCAAGCATTGTTGTCGCCGGCGAAATGCTTAGTTCCGTGTATTATTTTTTAGAGATTGTGATCAAAATACCTATTGTTTTTTATACGATGTAACATGTTCAACTTTCTGGTTAGAATTAGACTTTTGATGACAGGTTGATGGAATAAAAGTCTTTTGTGCATTTTCCTGCTAATTTAATTGATCATGGTTCATTGTTAAGGTCACGCGCACTTTGGATGTTTTTTCGTACTAATTTCACTCGTGCGCACAAATACGAACACCCACGAACGATCCCCACCTTCCAAGTACAAAGGGAGCGTGCAGACTGGGTACGACTTAATGGTATGTATACGTACGTATAGTTCCGATGTCCGAAAACATTTCGAACTTGTTGAGATTTTTCGTGCGTTCAATGCAATATCACCGGAACATTACCTATTTGACGGAGGAAAACGTATCCAGTGTGCGCACTCAATTCGTACGACAATGGTCGTACACGCACGAGTGAAATTCGTACGAAAACGAATGTGCAAACAAAAACAACCAAAGTGCGCGCGGCCTAAAGGTACAAATCCGTAGCCGACTGCAGGCGACGTGTCGCAGCAACACTCTGGTTTCTATGCATTTCTATGAAATCTATTAGAATTTCCTCGCCTGCTGCTGCCTACAGTCGGCTACGGAATTGTAACTTTAGATATTTTACTCGCCTAATTGACTTATGTGAGGCGGTGTTGAGTATCTAAATGATATAGCTTATTTTATTAAGTTTCTGGGTAATTATCCAAAATCGGTCAAGGTAAAAAAAAACAAATACAAATAACTAAAACTAACTGGCAAATACTTTGTCTTGTTGAATTGTGTGCATCAGAAAGTTTCAACATGCCAGAAAAAAAAAATTACCATAATCTGGTTAGCTCTACTATCAAAAAGAATCCATTAATTTACGTACCACGTCGGATGGTCATCGGAAACAATGGAACATAGTCCAAGATGAACTTTCACCTTCCATTTTTGGGTGACCTATTCAATGCAAATTATTTCGAGCCATAATATGGGAGTAAACTTGTCTTTGTTTATGAGTGTGACCGTTTAAGAATAATGTCTCTATTTACATAGCGTGAATACGTAATTATTGACAGTTCTAGTATTCTTCTATTGCGAATTTTCATATTATTGTGACTTTATACACGGAGTACAGTTAGCATCATATTATTATTTATACTCTGATTGACGGAGCGGTCGTGGTCTTCATGTAGTTTCTTTTCCAGGGGCTGATGTGATTCGCCTCACGATTTCGCGCTATCTACTCAGATTTTTGGGTTTTTTAGTGCACTCATTCACGAGTTCACCCACTGCGGATTTTATTCGGTCAGTCCATCTCATGGGTGAGCGTCCGTGTGCTATAGTGCCCTCTACTCTGCCCTGCACGACAAGGCGCTCTATAGAGTCACCCTCACGCCTCGAGACGTGTCCGAAGTATTTGAGAATGCACCGTTTGGACCAGAACAGAAAGACTCTTTTGATGCCGAGTTTTAGCGTATAGAGGTGTTGGTGCGAAACTCCATCCACGATACCCCAAGCATTCTTCTCCAGCACCACATTTCCAGAACTTGGCTAACACAAGCAAAAAAAAAAAAATTCAAATCCGACGTGAGTTCCAGAGATTAGTACGTTAAAAAAAAAAACAAACGATTCAGCTTTATTATATGTATTTGTATAGATTGTAAACCTACGCAGCCTAACTAGGTACTACATTCATACGGTGGACAAAATACTAGCCAGCCAGCAAGTTAGCAGGGTCGACTAACCAGTGTGCACTGGGCCTAAATTTAAGCATTTAAGCAACGCCATGCGTGGACGCTATTTTAATGTAGCAAGCAAATTGCTAAAACCTAACCCAGGTCATAACACCATCACCATTGTCCTGAATACCAGTGTTCATACTAAGTCGGCAACTAAAGTCAAACAGGGCAAGGGTCAATTATGACCAATATACCCAAGGCAGGTTTTAGAGGTCCTAATCAATCCTAACTTATCCATACTATATAATATTATAAATTTAAAGGTAACTTCGTCTGTCTGTATGTTACCTTTTCACGCCTAAACCGTTGAACGAATTTCGATAGAGGGCATAAAAAAAAAAAAAAAATGTGCCTAATTATGTCCTTTCATATGCTACTTTTTATTTCAAAAATTATAATAAGAGATGAATGCTTTAGTGAGTTTTTGTGTTTGTTTATTACGCTTTCACACTAAAACGACTAAACAGATTTGAAAGAAATTTGGCACACGGGTAGACCATGACCTGGATTAGGCCATAGGATACTTTTTATCCCGACATTCCCACGGGATTGACACTTATGCGGGTGAAACCGCGGGGCGCAGCTAGCTAGCTACCTTATAAAATGATAGGAGAGTTGTGGTTATTTATGACAATTAACCAGGAGTTTAAGCCATAAAATTGGTTGTAACTGTGTCTACTGTTATTAGAAAAACGATAAGTCGTTATGTCGATTTTGAATTACAGAAACAATAAATTATGGCTATGCAAATGTTATAAGTTGGAATGCTTATGCGTAATTACACGTAGGGTATCCTAGATCAACGCGATTATCAAAGTATTGTAGCTGTTAAGATTAAGTTTGGATGAGTAGCTAACCTTAAAATTAACAGCTAAACAGCTTCTTGCTGGTTTATATAGGAACCTTTCTTTCAACTTATACTGGGGACAAGGGTTAGTCCTAAGTATAAGTTGAAAGAAAGGTCGCTACATAAGCCTAGAGTTTTTGTCAGGGCGAAGAATATTCATGAGTATCCAGGAGTGAGTATCCAAACCTAGTAAAAAGGGTAGTACCATTAACAATATTGGAAAGGCCAAACACCATACTATCGTACACATACACAAAAAAGTAAATTCAAAACTAAAACGCGACTACTGAAAAATCACGCTCTAAAAAAATTAAACAAGAAAATGTTTCAGACAGAAATTAAGACAGAATGTACAAAAATGGTCAAGGTACGAACCATAGCCAAAGCTGTGGTTGCATGCCTGTATACCTACAAAATTATAATGACTAAATGGGAAAATTAAACAATATATTTTTGTACATGACTTTATGTCCTCTAGACGGCGCCATATTGATGATTGATTTAATGTAAAGTCACATTAAATCAAAGTGGACGATCAAGATGCTTCCAACGATACCTCATTTGTCAAATTATGACCAGTAGTTTAGAAGGTATGAGGTAACAGATGAACATACATTCCGGTCAAAATCATAACCCTCCTTTTTGCTTCGCCGTAAATAGACTTAAGTTTGCAGTACCAAGCATCCTTTTTTACCACAATCTTTCACTCATCTGTTATCGAATCGTGGTGAATAAGGCAGTGATCCGTTACGGCCAATTGGTTCTGCAAATTTCTTTAATTTACATAGCATAAAACATATTTGTTTTATTTTATTAACACACGATAACTCAGGTTCATTGTCTTAATAATTGGCGTGGTAAATGCAGCGATGATTATTTTTTATTATTTTATGTATTGTTGCTAATCAATACAATTTTGTTGGTATCAGCTCATTTGAAGCGAATAAACGTGCTTTTTTTCCTTCTTTCGTTTGATCAAGAGAGGACATTTTTGCAGCTGCCATCTCGGATTTTGAATTTATTTATTTCTCGAAAACTATGGAAACGACACCAATGACGAAAAATTTTAACATTTTCGCAGCCGCAATCTTGAATTTTCTTTCAGACAAAATTCACACTTTCTCTCTCTCTTGCCAGCCTGTTACTTGTTCATACAATGTTCGTGATTGATCTCTTTAGTGATTGGAGCTTTTACTAATAATATCCACATTCCAAATTCAGATCAGTTTTAATCCCTAGGGATTAAAAAACTATTTTAGTCCCTATTTACGAAGAATGAACTAGCCATTTTTAAAGATGTGATAAAAAAGTATTTAGAAACTTTCCAAATGCCTTTTTACACCTGAAACGGTTACAACATCAAATTCATTGTTATAATTGCAATTCATTATTAATATTCTAGTTCGCTAGTTAGCTACATTTCATATTTCCATACAGTAATATTGCCAAATTAATCAAAACAGCGAAATATTTGACATCTATTTGCGACGTTGCCCACTTTCAGAATAAACGCTCTTAAATGTTAGTATATCTTGTGAGATACTGGGCTCACTTCATTCAGTTTAATAGTGTAACTCCATAAATGAACCACCTACAAGTTTGTCAAAAAAAAACCCAATCGCACTTTTGCCCTACATTTAAAATGCAAATGTGTTTTTAAGACCTTGACTACAAAACCAATACGGCACTAAACTTTTAGGTCACGTAGTAGTAAAATTAAATCTTCAGTCGAAGCCGTGGTCTGAGCTATATTCACCGTATTGACAAACATAACGCGTATATCATAATAAAGTATATAAACTTATGTTTGTTTGTTGTTATACAATAGTCTCAAAAACCAGTATTACTACTATCTAAAGCGGCGGAGCGTTAGTCTTCGGTTACTTCTTATGTTACATTGTGAGAATTTGTTACATATAATGTTATTAAGAGTATTGTGTAATTTGGGCAGTCGGAAGCGAAGAGATGACTTAGCGTTAGCGATAGGTTGGCGCTACGGTTGTGACAATGATCAATATTGCACTTTAGGGTTACGTCTTAAAAGTGTAATGTAGGTATTTAATTTAAAGGCTCTCGCCAACTCAACTCAAAGCTTTTGATATCAAAAAACTTTGAACAGGTTTGACCATGAACCAAGCATTAATTTTTTTAATTTTCTTGATCTTTTCGTCAAGTTGATGCATAACCATAATGTTCCCACTGCTGGGACACATGCCTCCTCTCTGTGAGAGGAAGCGGCCCGTAATCTGCCACGCAGGCCCGTGCGGGTTGGTGGATGTCACATATCTTCGAATTTTTGGTTCTAGGACATGCCGGATTCCTCACGATGTTTTCCTTCACCGTTTTGAGAGCAGTGGTGATGAAATAAATTACACAAAGTAAATTGCCGGCCTGTGTAAACCTGTGTGAACCCACGACCTACAACTCACATATTGGGGCCGTTACCACTGGACCACCACTGCCTCTAATGTTAATGATGGTCATGCGATAATAAGGCATGACTTTTCTGTAAGCTAGGTAACTTACTCTAAATTAAAGTCCTTTTTAGAGAGCGGTAAGTATTGAAAAAATAATGGACCTTTATTTTTACATAAATACCTAAATAACAATGCTTTAATTAAGTACTATCACATTAGCCTTTGGCTTCAGAAACCGTATTAAAATAACTTGTTGCAAGATGGGAGAAAGTGATAAGAACAAAAAAAAATATTATTCAGGAGCTCAATCTTCGCATCGCTCGTAAAAAAGTCATTACTCACTTTTCGGTGAAATCACACCCAAAATACGTGACGAAACGAGTGAAGAACTTAATAAAAGAAATTGATGAAATGGAGGTCGATGATGATGAACATGGTAATTATCGTGTTCAAAAACCAAAACATGAAAAAATAAAATTGATACGTAAGTCTTGAGTCTCGCAACCTCAGAATCTGTTAATTAACAGAATGGCGTTAAGTAACCGAATAATTTGATGTACCTAAACAAGATCCTACAGATGGATACGACCAGATCATTCGCAGCTCCTCATGCGCTAATTATATAACCATTCAAGATTTGGAACACCCGAGGTTGCGCGGAGAAAGTGCATGGTGCATTCAGATTAACAACTCGAGCGAAATTATTCGCTAATTCCGCGAAAATGGCCGCTCTGATGCAACACGAGATGGCTCGCATTATAGCCAGTTTCCACATTTTTATCTAATCCTCGAAAGTGCGATCTGGTATTTCGAACCGTAATTTCTAATTCTTCATTGGTTTTAAGGTTGTTACGATCACGTATGTCGGTCAGCGGGTTGCGAAATCAAGAGTGAATCATTTTGTGAGGTGCTAAGTATGTAACTTAATATGTTGAAAAAAAAAAAGACTTAATTCCACTTTATTATAAAATTGCACGTCAATTACGTCACATGCATGTCATAAAGTCGTCCGCTGACATCAGTACTTTCGATTTTATCGAAAACGACTTTCGATAGGGACCTATTGCAGCTCTTTAAGGCGTCGAAACATGTTTTTGTTTCGCATTAATATATTTTTTGTTGAACCGCACATGGTTTTACGATTGTAGCACTAAGATGTACCAGTTGCGGTACCTCGGGATGTGAAAGTTTGGACATTAAATCAAGGAGCCGTTCGTACAAAATAGATTGTTCTTTTATTTACAGAAACTTATAACAACAAATATAATACATAATAACATCTAGGATGCGATCACATGATTTACATTAAATGAGATGAGATGACTAACAATTTGGTCGTTTAGTGGGGGTGGCCGTATGAGCTGGAAGGGACTCCATAGGATCCTGAGGGGATTCCGATGGTGGTGTAGTGGGAGCCACCACCGGAAGAGTAGCCACCGCCGGAAGAGTAGCCACCGCCGGATGAGTAGCCTCCGTGTCCGCCAGATGAGTAGCCTCCAAGTCCACCGGAGTAGCCGTGACCGCTGGCATACGCCTCCTGAGCCTGGTGGTACTGAGCGACCTGGATGGCCTGCTGGACGTGGTCGAGTTCAATGCCAACAACCTTCTGTTCGGGGACACCGTACACGGGAGCAGGGGGACCGTAGTGAGATGAGATCTGGCCATGTCCGTGACCACCGGAGCTGTAGCTCTGCTGCTTGATCTCCTCGGACAAGAGGATGTTCTTGATTTTGTGGAGGAGATGAGGGTCTACGAAGTAGCCCTCGCTTTCGGAATGTCCGATGGGCACGGACTCGTAGTGACCGCCGCCGCTGAGGCTCCCCAGCGAGATAGACGAGTGCGATGATGGGGCAGAGTAGCTGTAGCCCACGGGAGGCTCGGCGACGGCGCAACCCAAGAGGGCGAGGGCGACCTGTCAACAAACATTAAGTTAAGATACCGATTCCTAAACATTCATAAACCTGTGGACATACATTTTAATGCGATGTTTTGACTAAATGCATAGACGAGACATGCATAAGTTATTGGTTCAGAAACCAACATATCACCAATTAATCAGCCCACAATTATAACGTGTAGCTTCGAAGCTATCACTCCTAAAGCCGGAATCACACGCCTCTCCACAAAAGAAGTGTTCCATTTTCCCAAAACTGGTACAGAACACTTCAAAATGATGATCAAATCCTTGGCAAGTCTCGGAGACATCCGAAAGCACATCCAGAAAACACCGATTTTTACGAAACTTAAGTCCACTTCACACGGTGTGCATAGTGCACCTTCACACGACACAACACATTCACTGCACTCCAACTTACGATGTATTTGGCCATGTCTAGTTTGGTTGAACGCTGGCTGATGTGTGATGCCTTGTGGTCGGAACGATCCGTTTATATAGCTGAGATCAGACCGTCTACTTTTACTTTGCTAGAGAGGCTATCGAGGACGAATTCGGGTTGCAAATGGACTATTTTTCATTTTTGGTTTTAGTGGGTGAGGCTTCGGATTTTTGGCGATACAGCTCAAATCGATAACGGGTTAAGTGCTCCAATTATCTTAAGATATGAAATATTAGCGTTGTTTCAATAATTTTCTGTAATTATAACTTTAACTTCATACGTTAAAGTTTAAAAACAAAGTTTAATTATGTTTGTTTACCTACTTTCATTGTCTTTGTTACTCGAATTAAATGAAACATTGTTATTAATAGTCGTCGTTGATTTTCTAAACTTTTTAATGGCTAAACCGCATCATAATAAATTCAGTAATTTAGATAATCGAGATAGCTAGACAGATTCCTACAGACAATCACTTTAAAAACATATTATTCATATTTTTATGCACATTGGTATACGATTTTAAATTATTGATTTCCGCATCCGTTCACTAATTAGAAATGGTAAATAAGATTTATTTTAAATTGTCGCTCAAGATATTTTCTTGTTAGATACACGAGTAACAGTTGGTATTCCAATTATTTATTTATTTAAATGCGATGCATTTTCGAAATAAATACATTTAATTATTTTAACACTGATGCAATCATTTATATCTTAGCTGTTTTATGAATAATAACTATGAAGGCGCAGTCGCAATCCTGGACATATTATAAAAAAATGATTATGATTGATAACCTCCTTAATAAAAATCAATATTTTATGCGTAATTTAAAGGTACGAGTAGTGTTCTGCAACTTGATCTACTCTACGAAATCGCATAACTAACCTACATTCAGGGAGCGAGGATGGTGTTGATTGCTCATTCTTTCCTTCTATGAAAACAGACCTTCGACCTGCAATAGGGCAGTTACTGACCGATAGTGCAATCTAAACAATGGTACCTAATACTTACAAAATAAATACTTTTATAAAGTCTATTCTTCATCCGTACTTATTACATATTATAAATTCAATTCGAAAATAACTCTGTCTGCTTTAACGGCTGGACGGATTCCGATGAAATTTAGCACACAGATAAAGGATACTTTTTATCCCCGTAGTACTTTCCCGTGGGATATATCCGAATGACCGAAAAATAGTTCTACAAATAATTCATTTGCATCTGTTTCGATTGTATTTTAAACCAAAAGCTACGATCAATGTTTCAAAGCTATCAAATGTTTTCTTAAAACACTTCAATCTTCATAAGCATGAATGCATGTATGCGTATGTGAAAACCAATTACACTTAAAACTACATAATCTTAACTCGCCATAATCATTAAGCATAATAAATAATGAAGAGCGTTCAAACTAAAATGTTATTTGCATAATGGTGTAGCATTTTCGTAGGTAATTACACACATACGTATAAACGGTTTGTTAATGTTATTTAACCGTGTCAAGGAGTTAACTGTGCGTTTAGACTTGCCATTAGTGACCCCTAGTTTTGGATTTGCTAATTAGTTCTTTTTTATTGCAAAATTTTCCGGGTGACGGAGGATGGACGGCGCCGTTGAGGCTGGTCCAGAAAGAGGTGGCGAGACGACCTGGACGTGTACCGCAAGGGCTGGATCGAGGTTGTGGGAAAAAGTCCCTGGAAGGACTTGAGGGAGGGCTTTGCCAAGCAGTGGGACTATATAGATAGTTGCTAAGTAGAGCTGCCTGGGTCAATTTTATCTCTGAGTAGCTTCTGCCCGCGACTTCCTCCACGAGCCTTTAACCTTCCTGAAGAATTGGGCTATCTAATGCAAAAAGCATTTTTCAAATTCGACTGGTAGTTTCGAAGATTTCCCCCTACATACATACAAACAAATTTTACCTCTTTTTAATATCAGTACAGGTGACAAAAGACAATGACTTTCATATTATATACCTATTTTTTTATGACTATGGTGCAGTGGTCGAGGATATTGGCGTTTGCTGTGTGGGAAAGAGATTCATTTCCCGAGATATTTTTTTTTTTTAAATAAACTGACGTATTTATGTGCGTATCGGCGAGACTGACATTTTTGTCTGTAATCCTATAGTGTAGGATTGTTCCTGTGTCATGGATAGTCATTATATTAGTATTGCATAATTTACGTAAATTCATTCCTTCTTCGTTGAGAAATCAGCCTTCGTTCTTTCTCGATATTCGCTCGTACTCATCGACATTATTTTGATTTAGTATGTAGCTGTAACTATGTAAAACAACTTGTTATCTGTCAATAGCTCACTTGCAAGGTGATTACCACCCGCTGCTTAGCAATATCTAAGCCCGCATAGATTATCCTGACTAATATTATAAATGCAAAAGTGAGTTTATTTGTTTCGCTTTCACGCTAAAACAGCTGCACGGATTTGGATGAAATTTGGCACATGGGTAGCCCATGAACCCAGGTCATGGGCTAACTCGGTAGTACGTTTCCATGGGATATTTTTTTTAATTCGACGCTGGCGAAGCCGCAGGCAAAAGCTAGTTATTATTATATGGAGGTAGACAACCAATTTTACATTTATATAGGTAGGCAAGTGAGGACACGAATAGTTTTCTGTAAAAAATACTTTTGTCTTCTGCTCAATTCGTTGATATCAGGAACAAGTGACAATCATCCTGTCACTCAGGTCACTAAATAATCTATCACGATTTATTCGTCTAAAGTCTTGGTTTCCAGAAGGTGTGTACAGACATTTTGGTGCTTACGTGTGAACGTAAATTAGCAAACCGAACACGAACACCATACGAACACAGTTCGTCTTGTGTTCACGCTCAACCGCCCCGCTCTCTTTAGTAGCCGTGGATTCGCCATTGGAAGTGGTCGACAGTGAAGTAGCCAAAATTTCTCCGAACAGCGTCCACACAGAACAACGAAACTGGATCGCCACGATTGTTTTTGACGAACTCAGTGTTTGATGTTCGTTAGCGGTACGCATATACGAACAAAGTGTTCGATGCTCGTGTTCACCATGTTCTTGTTCGTTCGTACGTACACGCCCTAAGAGCGCTATGAACGGTCACACAATTAACAGCTTTCCAAATGCAGAGCGTTTTTTGACACCTGCCAAATACTGATGAATGACAGATTTTCACGATTGTTATAATATGACGACCGCGGCTCTTCTAGGAAACCGTAGCTTAAGGGTTTATTACAGTTTAATAATTTACGACAATTTGTACGTGATCAGCTTATCCGAGATCATTTGTGAAAGAATGAAACGAATATAGTGACATAATTACATCACTGGCAAAATTTCGAGCGAACGCATGAGTTCGAAACTCACCGATACACTTTTTGATGTTTCCAGTATCGCATATTTTAGTCTACTTCGAAGGGTTTTAGTAGACATGTGAAATGTTGGAAATGTTGATGATCTAAATAGAGAACGAAAGTCTTCTGACGTCAGTTTCTAGATATTTTCAGCTATTCACGGTGATGCTGCGATTTTTCAGTCAAATTGACGTAACGCTATATTGAGCACATGAGTGTACATCGTTTACCTACTTATTTTCAGAGGTCAAAACATCGCTATTAATCATTACATACCTATTATGAGTACTGTAGAAAAAAACTTCGGTATTTACTTCATAAACTTCATAAACTTATTTTCTTTTAGACCTTTCGAAATTGTATAGAACTTCACTACAAAATCGTTTAAAAAAATAAGTATGATATTGAAATGTGTTTGTGGGTTTCATCAATCAAAGTCATTGCCAAATGGCTTAGGTAATTTAAATAAAATAATTTAAAATTATACAGGTTACTGTGTAAATAAAATTAAAGTTTTTGCAATCAAAGATTTATTAATCAAGATCAGGTTAAGTGTAGATTTAATAAACTTGAATAAACCAGCTTACAGACAGATTCAGTTCTCAAAGAAAGGCTCCTGGTAGGGTGCTATAGCAAAAGTTTTTGTTTTATCTTTTTTGGTTTTTACCTTTAATAACACATACACATACATAACATTGCGCCTGTGTTCCCGAAGTATTAGGCAGAGCTGTATTAACCCTTCCTACATTTCGTCAATTATATTTAAGTCCCATGTAATAGGGGGCGAGCATATTGCCATCAAATGGGCATAATTCCAGACTCCTGAGAAATTCCCGATGGAAAAACCAAACAACCTTATAACTAGGTTTCAGAACTATTAATGTAGGTCCTCTCCTGACATTCAGCCGACTCATTCAAAGGTAAACCAAAGCATAGACAGATTCTTATACTTTAGATTACAGTCCTGCTTACACTATTAGAATTACAAGCGTGAAGTGATGTAATTAATGTCCTTTCTAAATGACATACAAACCGAAGATAAATAACATTATATTAACATACCCGTAATTTTAAGGCTTGTCTTAATGTTGTAATTATCAAATTAATTATACTTTTAAAGTAATGTAATTCTTGAGTACGAAGTTAAACACATTTCTTCACTCCCTAGGTATGTATCGTAAATTCATAAACAAGTCTGAGATGGATGTTTTGGTAATCTTGGAAATTGCTGGACAGATTTTGATGTGATTTAAAAAAAAAAAAAATCCTTTATAAGACTTACAATTAAAAAGAACAGACTAAGAAATTGAAAATGTGACTGACAGCCAATACTTCATATATAATGAACAGAATAATAATGGAAGAACAACATATAACAGTGATTTTTGTAGTATTCTGGCAGGTAACCAATAAAGACGTCTTTAAACAAACCCCGAACCCAGGTTGGTCGAATCAAGGAAAACCTATTGAGCTGGAGATTCATAGATGACTCCTCCCTAGACTAAAAATGTGGTACTGTTCGATGAACGATGGGACACATAATATGTTGCCTGCATGTTACAGGATCTAATGGACGCTGCTAAAGCGCCGAAGTCGTAGCCAAATCCTGGCCCGACTCAATTATTTAGATTGGCATCGACACGCTAATAAAAAGACCAATACTTTCGGCTTATTTTGCAAATATAATAAAATCCTTGAATCTATTTAAAAGGTTAAGTTAATTTAGCTTAACGACATAACACAAAAAAATTACGGGAAGCCGACCACAAATAATTGAAAATAATCAAAAAGCAATGATAAATAATATAAGCCACAATTAACAAGGATGTTCAAAGATTCATTGGTAAGTAAATTATAATCACCGTCTATAATGACCATCCTTCAATAAAAGTCAAGCGCAATGTCCCCAAGTTCGCGGCACTGACCTTTGACAGATGTTGAATAATGCGCGTACGCAGTTTGACGTACCGTGGGTACTTACACACGCGAGCGGTTTACTTGCGATGGTAGAATTGAAAACTGCGAATTTGTGAAAAATCGTGATGTAAGTATACTTGCATCACGATTTTTCACAAATTAAAGTAAACGTACGAGTACGTAACCCAACTTATAATAAGATTCCTAATTCAGTTTTTTGAAAAACAAAAACTTGTTAGTAAAAATATCAATCAATCTGCCCAGCCTCTTCCAGGGCTTACACCTATGGCAACAATCTCGTCTGCCCATCTCGCCACCAGACGACATCAGTTTATCCAGTTATTTAGCAAAAATTGTGTAAAAGACTCGTAGACAAGGGAAAGGTGAATTGGTTTTCAAGAAATAACATTAGCACATCAGATAGACATTATTTTCAAGAAATCTAATTACTATCAAGTAATAAAATAAGACGCAATCCAATCGTGAACATGCACAACATCTAGGTACATAGTATTTGATCTTTTTAGGGTTCCGTACCTCAAAAGGAAAAAACGGAACCCTTATAGGATCACTCGTGTCTGTCTGTCCGTCTGTCACAGCCAATTTGCTCCGAATCTAATCGACCGAATACGTTGAAATTCGGTACACATATGTATTTCTGTGACCCAAACACGGGGATGTAACATAAATAAATGAATTTTGAATATTGGGGTCACTTTTGGGGAGCAAAAAGGAAATTTAAAAAAAAGTTTTGCAAACTGTACCGTGTGACATATCAAATGAAAGGGTAAGTTGCGAGGATCTCAAATACATTTTTTTATCGTATTAAAATAAATGCTTTAAAGATATTTAAGAAAATAGATGAAAATTTACCCTTATCTCCGAAACTACAGATCCTAAAATTTTGAAAAAAATACAGAGAATAGTTCTATGCTTATCGATTACAGGAAAACCTATAAGAAGTCTATGGTCTTAAAATAACATGGTAAAACACTCAATATTGTGCGTACAAACTTACATTTGCAGTTGGAATGTATGGGAGAACATGTTTTTGAACACACAATGTTAAGTTTGTTCTTGGGATAAATTTTATTCATCCCAACTATGGAACCCTTCATTGTGCGTGGTCCGATACGCACTTGGTCGGTTTCTTTTATGATAGGCCTGGCCTACAAACAGTTAGTTGACAATTCACTATATTAAAGTATGGTATAATGAATTTCCAACTAACAGTTTTATACTCTCTGATATGTCTTAATCAGAGAATCATTAAAATAAAAACGATTGTAGATGTAATCAAAGTATTCTGTACCAGGTATTCTGTAACACAGTCTTAGTGATTGAAGATAATGAAAGATTTCATTATCTTCAAACACACTGTAGTCTCTGGCGAGCCTATGAGAAAAGGCCTAGTACGTCATCATTTCAGCCAAAAGTCCACTTTTAATCACAGGCCTGCGAATGTGAGGAAAAACCATAAAATTACTACACAACATAACATCACGCCTCTATCCCCGAAGGGTTATGCAGAGGTGTACCTTTAGAACACCCATAGTTCGCCAGTTATGTTCAAGTCCCATGTAATAGGGCGAGCCTACTCCGGGCTGCCACTGAGACATTCCTTATGGAAAATCTCAATAAAACTTTGCCCGACCTGGGAACTTCGAACCCAGGACCTCATGCTCAGCAGTAGCGCTTGCGACTATTAGACCAACGAGGCAGTCAAATAAAATACTACTTTTCTTACTTTATGAATGCACTAGCTGCGCTCCGCGGTTTCACCCGCATAAGTCTCGATTCCGTGGAAATATCAGGATAAAAAGCATTCTATGTCATAATCCAGGTAACGGTCTACCCATGTGCTAAATTTCATCAAAATCCGTTCAGCCATTTTAGCGTGAAAGTGTAACAAACAAACTCACTTTTGCATACATAAATACGATTAACATCAAATTTATCGAAAACAATAAAACTAGTGTCAGTTCTCCATCTACCCACATACCGACGTAATAATGAACTATTAAATGTTCCGCACCCATCCCATTCACAATGTTCATCTGATGCGCTGTTCATCTCAATGGAGAAAGGAATCGAGATCCGGGCTAATATGCGCATGCGTTTCCGTTGAGTGACGGCTTTTATTGACGTTTGATGGATGTTACACGGACGGGTTGTCTTTGAGACGTCAATCAGATTAAACGGTACGGAAAATTTGTGTTTTTTATGCATCCTACTGAGATGAAAAAACCATTATCTAGGGGAAGCCTAGTGTTGTTGACTTCTTCAGATTAATATTATTATTACGTCTAGTTTTATACTCAGCTTAACCCAGTTTATTGCAGTATATTTCCTAAGTTGTTCCACAATACCCGTGTTCACCAGCTTCCACATACAGTTTTACAACCGCCATCTTCTTCAGATAACGTCGAACGCTACGTTTACTGATTTCCCTCTCTCAACACTCGTCTGCTTCATTGGCCATTATGACTCCGGGAATAATGATCTATTAAGACCTCCTTTTAGTGTCAATTTATAAGACCTGGAACCAAAATCTCACTATGAACAGTTTCTATTTACGCATTATCGCATCGTCTCAACAATGGAAACACATCGGCAAACTATCATGCATCGGAAACCACGTGACCTGCCCAATCTCGACCACTCACCGATCACTGTTATGTAAACTTTACAATAATTATGTACGTTCATCATAAACGTGACGTCACGATAAAATAATGCAAATTATTTACGAACGACTTATTTTCGAGAGAGATTTCTTTCCTGTACCTTTACGTTAAGGCGCTCTCTCACCGGAGCATTCGCGTGTAATGTAAAGGCGGAGACTGACTTGCAACGTTTGTTTGTAATGTATAATTAAATTCGAGGCGAGCTTGGTTACAAAACGGTGATACACTAAACGTGGGGAACGCTCGCTTCGAGCACTTGACTCAAGCGTGCTCCATTTTTGTTTTTGCTCAGTAACTTGTTTTAAAGGAATTCTCGAAAAAGCTGACAGTCGAGTGGAGGATCGCTCGCATCGAGCGGTTCGGCTCGCCGCACTGATCAATTTTTGTTTTTATCAATCATTTCGCATAGTGCTCATAGAAAAACATCATAAAAAATAACTATCAGGGCTATCCATTATTTTTTTGGTTTTTGTTGACCTCGCTTGTGGTAATACTTTTACGCAGTTAGAAAACATGAGTTCAATAAGAAAAAAACATTTAATGCAAAGGCTTCGGTCTGGCAAAAAATTTACTCAAATTTCGAAGTAAGGCGTAGTCGAAGGTAAATAAGGCTCTGGCTCTCTTACATTCTTGGTTACCCATCAACAATTTTAACTTAAATACAAATAAAACTTATGCCATGTTATTTGGAACAAGATAGGTAGGTAGGTGTAAGTAGGGTAGGTAGATAGGTAGGTAAGTAGGTAGGTATGTAGATAGGTAGGTAGGTAGTGTAGGTAGTTAGGGTAGGGTAGGTAGCCGTAGATAGATACTTAGTGCTACCCGTGCGAAGCTGGGGCGGGCAGCTAGTAAAATAATATTAGTAGACAAAGTGAAATATTTAGGTATTTATATCAACGAAAGCCTAAACTTGGAAAAGGAACTGACAGCCATAGAGAGTTCAATTAGGTCAGCTTGCTATGCCCTTCGAAGCCTTCGAGATGAGATTTATATTAAACAGTAAAAAATTGTACTCGCTTGTTGAGTCAAAGCTTACGTACATATCGCTTTATGGGGAGGTACAATGTGAATACTGCTTTTGTCATACAAAAAAGGGCCTTAAGAACCATGGTAAGAATTTCACAGTGGATATCGTGTAAGGAGTAATTTAAAGAACTACAGATATTAACGGTCCCTTGCTTGTATATTTTAGTTCTACTCACAGACCTCATGAAGAAAACTAAATAATTTCGAAACACTTGAGGAAATAAAGAAACGAAAAGCTACAAGGCGTAAGGACTTTTGTCGAACATCCCATAACTCATTAAAAGATCCATACATTTCAATCAAACGAATCGGCGTTCCGTTGTCTATTTGTATACAGAGAAATACGTCCAAACACAATTACTGATGAACGTTTACTAAAAATGTTTGTGCGTGGCAGGTGGACAGAAGCGTTCGCGAGCGCCACGCGCCAGTCGTCCAAACACAGCGCGGCAGGCCGCGCGCGGCAATTGCACACGATTGCCGCTCAATGTTTGCAAGATTCGCATTCATGTAACAAATTGTATCACGGGTTGTTGCAAGATTCGCATTCATGTCACAAATTGTATTCACTACAGTTACATTACAGGCGAATGGTCCCAGTGAATGTACCTAATGCTACAAATTGTATCATTACAGGTTGCGCACTGTAATGCTCGATTCTCCTCACTCACTGATGTAATGCTCGAATCTGAACAGTTACATTACAAGCGAATCCCGGTTAGGGAGCGCCTTTACTGCTCGTGTACAAGAACTAACACGTTTATAAAGACTAAAAGGTACGATATTGACTGTAATTAATTATATTTTTGCTTTAGGTCACCAGTTGATCTTTGGCTGATACAGATACAAACAATCATAGAAGAATATAAATATAATTTGGTTTTTCTACGAGACGACGCCGAATAACGAAGTTACGCAACTGGTGGTCTGAACTTCGTCATGGTTGTTTTCTATATGTTTGTGTTGTAAGCATAGATAGGTGCTAATGAACATAGTAAGGACGTGATATGCTACACGCCTCCAGTCGAGAATGTGCGTCATGCATGTCTAGTCTATGTGAATGTCAACTAAGGCGCGGGACATACACAAGTGGCGAGTGGCGCGGGCATGGCAATGGTGTGGCGCGGTCGTTGCACCGCCCATTTCATATTTCATACAAAATGTATAGTAACGACAACGTGGCGCGTAACATACACACAACGCCCGCGCCGTACCGTCGCCGTCGCCTCGCCAGCGCCACGCCTCTTGTGTATGTTCCGCGCCACGTCGTTCCTATACATGTTGTATGAAATAGGAAACAGGCGTTGCCGCTCCTTTATATTTCATCGGCACCACGCCCAAATCACGCCCGCGCCCCGCCGCTTGTGTATGTCCCGTGCCTCATCGCTCCTATGCATTTTGTATGAAATATGAAAAAAGCGGCTCAATGCCCGCGCCACACCGTCGCTAAGCCCGCGCCACTCGCCACTTGTGTACGCCCCGCGCCTTAGGCCTTAGATTGACGTTAAGCAATTATGTCACTGCTGAGCAAAGGCCTATTATCATATAGAGAACGACTCAGCATTGGTCACCACGCTTGCTCACTGTTTTGTGCGTCTTACACCCGAATACTGAAACGCCACTCAAAACTTAAGCGTTACTTAAAACTAGTTTCAACCAATCAAAAGGCTTTAAACGAGTCATAAGTAACGCTTAAGTTTTGAGTGGCGTTTCAGTATTCGGGTGTTAGTCGATTAGCAAACAGATGATGCGCATTATTATTAACACAATTCTAATGATTATCTATACATTTATAATCTATAAATGTTATAAAATTAAATCACCTTAAGTGTCTGCCAGTATACAGAAAAGAAAAAATATTTAATTTATTGACTTAAAACTATTTTTACAGCCAACGATAGAATTGTCTGACTCCTGCGCTTGTTATAAAGCTGTGTTGCAGGAGTCAGTGTCCTCCCGTAATAAAAAGACACACATTTTTAGTTTTTTTTTATAACAAAACAAAAAAAAAATAGGATGCAAAAGAGACTTTACACTTGTGACCGCTTAGTTCTGCTAAATTATAAACTACACAATAGATTTTGATGTGATTTTCACCATCATTTAGTTACAGAATTTATTCAGGAAGTTTAATGTGTATTCATATTAAACTGAAGTATAATAAGGAACTCTACTAGACCGAGTGCGTAACACCAAAATCCGTCGTCGGTCGAAAGTCTACGACGTCGTGGACAAGGCAATGCGCCTCAAATGGAGTTGGGCAAGACATCTATTTGGACGCGGAGATAGCCAATGGAGTAAAGCTGACCGAATGGTCGCCAAGATTAGGCCAAGAAACCAGGGCCGTTCCAAAGCGCGTTGCGTTGATGATATCGTCAAAGTCGTGGACAACTCCTGGATGAGGGACGTATGGTAACGGGAAGTATGGCAGAAAAAAGGGGAGGCCTTAATACCCAGCAGTCGGGGATCCCGGGCTGAAATGATGAATGATGATGATGTTTTATCAAGTTGTAAAAATCATGGAGCAGGTGCGGGTCGCTACTTTTTTAAGAATGGGTCTAAATTGCATCTTAATGCAGTTTCGGCCTTCGATGTTTATTTCCAAACATACCTTGAAATATGACTTTGACTTTACCCAAAACGTAAAAAAGGAAGTAAAATACGTAATTGTGCTTTTGACCCAGTTTTCTTGTTATTACGGTCTCGTTTTACCATTTATGGGTATGTAGAGAATCACATAATAGTGCGTATCGTGTGGGGTAGGCCCACGTTTGAGAAAACAATAATAAATATTCAAAAGGTAATTTTGGTAGGAGGTTATGTATCTGGACCACTTATTTGTCCCGTAATTTACCTACGCAGTTTTTTACTTCTGCTGTCCATGTCCATGTCCATTTGGTGCCTTTAAACATCGCACATATACCATCGTGGACACTGGCGCTAGACCAATTTTCAACCTTATAACTGAGGTTATAAGGGTGAAAAGTGGTCGACCGCCATTATCCGTGGTTGTATAAACACCCAGATTTGAAGCAGCTCTCTGTAGTCTGCCCACACCAATCTTTTCCGTTTGCTATTTGAAACTGCAACCTATGAGCAGCACAAAAAACGCTCGGTCCGTGCGAGAGATTTACTTTCCCGATTTTTTTCGTTGACGTTCTTCACACTTACCTTTTGAATTCATTTTTGTATATTTAGAAACTGATTGAGGAACTTGTGGCTAAGTTATGACGGCCGCACGGGTCGATCCAGTGGTTTTCCGGGGTTGGTCCGTGGATGGGTGACCATCTTTACTTAACGAAACTCCTCCGTGCCTCGGAAAGCACGTTAAGCCGTTGGTCACGGCTATCATTCGTGGATCTTTGACAGTCGTTACGGGTTGTTAGAAGCCCAAAAGTCTGCCAACCAGTCTTACCAAGGGGTATCGTATATTAACCTGTTTCTGGGTTGTGGAGGTCAGATAGGCAGTCGCTCCATGTAAAATACTGGTATTCAGCTGCATCCAGTTAGACTGAACATCCAGTTATACTTGGGAAAAGGCTAGGCAGATTGATTGATATTTAGAAACTGTTTTTTCTGTCAGTCATCAAATATTTATACAAGAAAAACAGTTAATTGGAGCGTCTCATCAATTATTTCATTTCATACCACAGAATCTTCGCAATACATAATCATACTGTGTCATTATAGAGCAAAAATTGCATTAAAGCGAGACAGCTCCAATTAATGCATGTCAGATGATCGGTTACAATATTGCAATACTTTGTATTAGTATTAGTCAAGTCGAGATCTAGACCGTGTGGTAATGGACCGGTCTGGCTAGGTCCTATGTAAACTTGAAACGGGTGTTGCATAGGAAAAGTGACTTCTTATTTGTAATACGCTGCTTCTTACTTAGTACCTGGGCGACCGAGCTCTGCTTTTGTGAAAATAGAGAATGCTCTTTTGATAATAAAGGATAGTTCATAGTATAATTCCATGTATAGTACATACTAATCCCATGCTGCCATGTCATTAGTCTTTTTTTTTTTTTTTTTGAGGATGGGTAATTATCAAATAACTTCTCCCGCTCTGGGTGGAGCGGGAGGGCGTGTCAGACTTTTACTGACTAAAACCCACCCGTGTTCCTTCCGTTGCCTGTGTGCCGAGGTCGCGATATCCCTTTCAGACAAACCCGCAACCCCGGCAGGATGTCATTAGTCTAAGGTAGCCATCTTGTTCTAAATTTTGGGCGACTGAGCTCTGCTCGGGTGAAAATACGGAGAAAACGAATTTACCCAGATATGAGACCTAGCTAGGTCGATTTTTCGCCCCGTAAATCCTCGTATTGGAACCTTTATCGAAATCGTTAGAGCCGTTTTTGAGAACGTGATTACAAATATATATGTATAATTGGGTAGTACCTGGTAGACCGAGCTCTGCTCGGGTGAAAATAGAAAATGCTCATCTAATAGTATAGGATAGTTCATACTAATTCCATGCTGCCATGTCATTATTCTAAAGTAGCCCCATCTTGTTTTAACCTTTGTGCGACCGAGCCCTGCTCGAGTGAAAATACTGAGAAAAAGAATTTTCTCAGATATGAGACCTAGCTAGATCGATTTTTCGTAAGCCCGTATTGCAACTTTCATCGAAATCGTTAAAGCTGTTTTCGAGAACGTGATAACAAATATATACCTACTCGTATATACACAAATATTGCTGGTTTAATGATATAGATATCTATAAATATATTGCTTATTAAGGACTGATTTCGCCAATGAAATTGAACGCGATCTGCATTTCTAAAACGCGTTCAAGAGTTGTCAGTGTCAAAATTGTTATGGAATATTGTACACTGACAGCTCTTGAACGCGTTTAGATGTGCTGGACGCGTTCAGTGCATAAAATCCGCACTTAATAGTATAGGATGCAGTGTGATTTCGTAAAGAGGTTGACATACCAGACCTGTATATTAAAGCAAAACCTTCCTGTCATACAGTGAAACGATCACAGATCACGCTTACTTACTGTGTGCTGACAATTTTGACCATTAACTTCAGTATTTTCTACCAACGTAATTGGGCTGTGTCTAAGATACCTATTTAAGAGTTATCTCCTGTCCCGATTTTTATCTCTATTATAGTATGAAATCATCTTACGATTGTCTGGCTTCCTGACTAGCCATGTAGTCATATTCTCGAAAGACTGACTCGATACAAAAGTCATACTGATGGAGGTCAGATTGAGATGACATTACTTCCGTACTCAGCAGTATCTCGTTAGACTAGGAGACAACTACAATATACCTAATTGGGAAAAGGCTTGGCAAATGATGAATTATTCAGTTTTGTAACACCTACGTACCTCTTTGAAGATCGATGACACAGCTAAAGATCACTATCTCCTTGACTAGGTGCAACTAATGATTGATGCATCAAACGTCAATTCTCGTCTTGTCATTTATCCTTAATTTAGTGCAAAATTAACCTTGTGTGGTAGTAAATAAGGTGGTAAATAACTGCAGTAACTTAGTGTGTGTTTGTCAGTTTTAGTATTGCAGTAGGAAATGTGTAATGTTACACCTTTCAGTTGTGTTTATTGACTTGTAATAAAGTACACCCTATTCGGTATGAAATACGGCACAAGTTAATTTAATTTTATGAAATTTGAATGTAAAACCAAAAACGTATTCTTTTTTACAACTTTTTGTATAATTAATTACTTACATAATCAAAACACATTACAAACTTGTGCTAAATCTCCAGTAGAAAGAGTTCGTCCGAAAAATTTCCATATATATTTTTTTATGACAAATCAATCAAATATCATTGTAGGAACTAAGGACCCCTAGACTTTTCAACTTTGTTTTGTAAGTCGGTAATCTCCTCGATGTTGCAGGTCCATAGCTAACCTAGCATAGTAACGACTTCAAGAGGTCAACCGACCTCTTTGCTACCTATTACATTGCAAAAAAATGAGTCATTAGCAGCAGAAAAATAAGGTAAATGATGCAACAGAAATTAAAATTTAGGTAGGTACACAATACATTGCAGTGCATAACTTTTTTATAAGGCAATGTTTTTTTTTATGTTAAAGGAAAATTAACTGTAAGCTTTTAGAAATAAGAACTAAAACTAAGATCCTACATATTTGAACTATTTTAATTCTCAAGGCAAGTAATATTTGAAAGGCATAATTTTATTGTATTCGATAAAAGCAGTGATAGTCTAGTGGTGTGACCGTCAGACTGCCAAGTCATAGGTCTCGAGTTCGAACCCAAGGCACGCACCTCTGACTTTTCGGATACATGTGCGTATTGCATAACAATCACTTGCTTCAAAAACGCTGAAGGAAAACATCGTGAGGAAACCATTCTTGAGAGATATTTCTCGACGGCATGTGTAGCCAGGTCATAGGCCCATGAGCGGCATAATAACTCTAACACCGGGTTAGCCACTAACCTAGGGTATTATTTTGTAATATATTCCGATTTTATCTGTATTTGATTTAAATGAAAATTTGTATTCTTAATACTGTCTTGCTTTATCATTCATTAACATCTTCCTGCCCTTTTCACGCTTACAGTGATTAAATTTACTAATTTGATATAAAGTAGTTATTTCTCGCACACACCACATGCGAACTACGCATCAAAGACCTGACGTCACACAACATCCTGACGTCACTCAAATCCTGCATCGCGCAATTAGAGTTTACCGCGCGGTGGACATATATATAGTATATCTTCCCAGTATATCTTCCACCACTAGTATTGCTGATTCCTGGTTTGAAGGATCGTAGGTACTCACAGGTACATCATTATGAGACATCTCAGCTTTGCTTCTAGGATGGCATTTGAACAATTACCATCCGTGCAGTGGTTGGCGTTGCCACCCAATATATGTATAAGAATAATAAAATATTATTGTTTTTGTGGAACCACAAAAAAAAATCCGTAAAAAAGACCTGTTTGGTGCAGGTGCAACTTGTATAGAAAACGATCCAAAAATAAACACTTGAATGAATAATTAATCATCACTAAATATAGCAATAATTGAAAATGTTACCTTTGACCATAATTATCTCCCAAGATTCGAATCGAATATTTTGCATCGAAACAAAACACAATAGGTCGAAAACAAAATGAAATGATGACCCATGATTTCAAACCAGTAAACTATAATTTTACTTTTAGGAATTACCCTATAATTTACACAAACATAATTGATTAAGATTAGCGTAACAACTCAATCTAAAGGAACCTTTCACTGACTTGTAGATGATAAACACAGGTATTGTTACATTAATATTAGTAACATTTTCAACATTTCGGTGACGTAATAACTATACTTTTAGTTCGATCGTCCGTCAGTCATAAATGCGCGGGTTATGTTCAGTATAGGGTGACCAGGCTGAGTGCCTGAAATAATAACATTTATTAATGTTATAAAAAACTTTATTGCGAGAATTTCAAAGAAGAAAATCAGTATCGTGTAATTTTTTTAAAATACTAAGTCACATAGACATCTCAGACAGATAAATTAAAAATTCGGAGTCACACGTCATGTCAATCAATCTGCCTAGCCCTTTCGCGTTTAACCTTAGCGGCTTCCAGTCTAACCATGCAGCTGAATACCAGTATTTTACACGACTGCCTATCTGACTTCCACAACACTGGGTAATACGATACAACTTGGTAAGACCGATGTCAGACTTTCGGGCTTCTGACGACTCGTAACGACTGTCACAGATCCACGAATGACAGCCGGGACTAAAGGTTTAACGTGGTTTCCAAGGCACGGAAGAGTCTTGGTATGTAAAGATGGTCACCCATCCTCGATCTAACCCCGGCAAGCGTATCTTAACCTGATGGATCGACCCATGCGGTTGTTATTACATAACCACGAGCTCCCACACACTCCACACTTCATGTAAGGTCAAATAAATCGAACAGATAACTTGACTAACATCAACATAAAAAGGATGCGCACGATTGGTCTCTTTATATCCACCGTCATTAGAATTTGCCAATCGTCATCTATCACCATTAGCCACTAAATAAATGCACCACGGTAAGACAATTTGCTAACAGTTAATCGCTCAAAAAACCACCTTTGCGCCGGCGCCGACATGCCACATTAAGCCACAGCAGCCACGGCGCTATCACCTTAAAGGACAGTCTCCATGAATATTAATATTGCAACACTACATAATTTAATTATTTGAGGCTCATCTATAAAACGTTATCTCATCATTTAAGTATGCGGTTATTGCAACATTTGAACCACAAAAGACTTATTTTCCGCAATAACGGCCTGATTATAATGTTTGTATTGTAATAATTATGAAATTCACACATACTTGGACCATTTTGGCTTTATTTACGCAGTAGCTAAGCGATCCAAAGAAATACTTTTTTGAAATTTCATACAATTGATTGGCTTTTGCGTTACAATCCGTGGGCTGCCTTATAAAAAGTGTTAGAATACAGAAAGGCTTTGAATTTATTAACAAACAGGACAGTCTCTCTTTCAACTAAAATTGTTCACACAATATAAACTGCAGTAAGTACTTATCAGAATGTCAAAATTGCACCACATACTTACCTGGTTTAAACTTAAAGCAATGGAAAGGCATCAGCTGCGCTTGCGCTTACCTTTTTATTATCTTATTATATTTTATGCATATTTTATTACGAATTCAGACGGGACTGTGGATGATCTTTTTTGGGGTCATGAATTTGGACGTCATAAAATATTGATATTTGGTCAGTAAGATGGGCTATCGTGTTACTCAGTAACTCGGTTATGGAGGTTACGTAGGCAGTCGCTCTATGTAAAATATTGGAATTTAGCTGCATCCGGTAAGACAAGAAACTGATCCCAAAAATATTTGGGAAAAGGCTAGGCAGATAATGGTAAGTAAGTTGATGTAACTACCATTTCTATGCAGAGCGTTTAACCAAGTAGGCAGGCAACGTCTTAAAGAAAAAAACTGACTTAACAGACCTGACCTGACATTTGGACCTCCCATATCGACTGTCATGTCAAGACTGACAGGATAACGTGCTCTCCATAATGCTGAGGAGTTTCGATCATCTAGATCAGTATCGAAATATGCAAGAGCAGCGTAACCTTAGACTGATCAACCCACGCTGTTGCTATTTAGCCATCTTTAACTATCGCCACACCCACAAAGGAGATTGTAGTATTTGCAACCGTCACGTAAAATAAAATCATAATTTATTATCACGCACATTCACACATTATTTCATTTTGAAGCTAGACCGGACCAGAGACTAGCCATAGCTATAAACTTTCACTGTCTATGACCGCTCCTTATTGCTAGTGTAGTCTAGTTAAATGACCATAGAGTATAGTATAATGTCCGCGGGTCAACACTGGCTAGTAGTTGTGAGTCAGTGTTGCGAAAGTTAAGTGATGTGCCTCAATCGATAAATTGCCTTATTTAGTACTGCACCTAGAAATGTTGTGGAGTAAATATTTAAAACTTGGTATCCTCTTTTAGAGGTGGACCACGCGTAATAATAGATTATGCTTGAACTCCAAAGGTCCAACCAAGTATTTTTGGAGCTAATTTTTGTAATTTAATACTTAAATCACACAAATTTACTGAGGTAGATTTAATGCCAAAGGCTGACAACCTTTGAGTAATGAAGAGAAAAACTATAAATAAATTTATTTAAATATTTATTTATATAATAAAATAATATATACCTATTCGATAGTTAGGGAAAGTTTATGGCATCCAATAAAATTATTATTGACTGTAACCACTGGTCATTATAGGTATCCCTAATGAAGATACATTTGTTCAACTGGTTTAACGCCAAACTAAGTTATTACGGCACTATAGGCAGCCGAGCTGCTGCATCCAATCAGAGTCATAGTGACATCACACTGCTGTAATCTACCTAGATACTGACCTATACAAGTCAGATTAGCTTACACACCTGTTAGCTTACCGTTTCTCCAATAACTTACAAGTAACCTGAGAACTTTCACTTACAAATTATTTGAAGTGTCCTGTTCCAACCTGAACCATTTACATGGTTATTAAATATTATGGTCCAATGTGGGTCAGCTCTAGTCAGTTATTGTGAATCATTGTTATATAAGTCAGGTTCCTTCTAGAGGTGTAGTGGGTATCGATTTGTTTTTTGGAAATCTCTCGAAACGCAATTGGATTGCTGAACTCTTAATACTAATAGAAATTTTGAGATGGTTTTAGCATAACCACCTGTGAAGTGGGTTGCTGCTTATATCGAGAGATAAAATAGTTATCCTGTCATGAAGTTGAACTGTTTGATATGTAAAGATGCTTCAATTTTTTTCAAATTCTTCTTATTGGTTGACAATGCATAGCGGCTCAGGTCTTGCGGTTGTTTGTCTATCTGTATAAGAACCGGAGTTACCGACCTACCTTGCAAAATTAGCAAGCTGAAGTAGCAGTGGGCTGGCCATGTTCGTCGAAGGGCCGATGGCGGGTCGAGCAAACGAGTGCAAACTGCGTATCCGCAAGCATAGTGTGGGACACCAGCTCGATGGACCGACGATCTCAAAAAGGTGGCTAAGATAGACTGAATGCGGAAAGCAGAGGACCAGGTGTTGTGGCGCAGGTTGGGCTGAGTTGATGAGTTGATTAAGTCATTTACCATCGTCATCACACCAAGAGAAAGGGGTCTGCGCTTGCGACGATTCTTAATATGATCCCCACATAACATGTTACTAAACAGTCATAAAATCAACAATGTAATCGCAAAAGCTGCATTTATCATAAAAGAGACCGGTCAATTTCTCTTGAAATACGGACATCACTATTTAAGTACATCTTTGGTACAGTTTTGTTTAGTGATGCAACGTTTCGATTCAATTAAATGATGCTTTATAGATCGTAGTGAAGTAACTTAGAGCGTTGGCCAATCGGGGCAGGCCATCCTGTGTTTTTTTAAGGAGAATGTGACATAGATATTGTAACACTATTTGCCCTTAAAAGGGGTTGCTGCATACTCAGTTTTTCTTTAAGTACTAACGAGATTTGCATGGTAAATTGGAGGATTGTAATTGATACCTATTTTAGAGTTAGCTTGCTTAGACGTTGACTTTCTAAATAATGTGATGGGCGGTAACATCCTGCAAATACTATCGAAATCAAAACTGTTTAAGGGTGCACTGAGCTTTTGTCGCTAATGAATGGGATAGAGCGGGATAAAGAATGGGCGGGTCGCGTACACAGTTTGAAAATATAAAATGTAAACGTTATCGAAAACATGTAGTTTTGTTATTATTAAAAAAAACTGATGACCTTCCGTAAAGTATCTACACCGTACTAAGGGGGTTCACCCTTGTTTGATCGAACAACGTTTGATATAATATTACTAAATCGAACAACGTTTAAGAAAATCATCACTTTGTATAATATCATTTGACAGAATTTTCAGTTCATCGAATATTTATTTGCTATAACAACGTTTGCGCTAATGATCAAAAGGTATAATGTTCATTTGATGTAATGTTCAGATGGTATAACCATGTATTTTATCGAATATTCAATTGGTGTAATGTAATGCAGAAAAAAAAACATTATGCTACAAAATTTTGTGACAGAAACGAATCGCTGCAAAACCGACTTCACGCAGTCTTGTCTGCCCTACCCCTAGAGTGTAATTTAAGCCCGCGTAGGCGCGGAGGGGTGGGGCGGCCCGCGAGCTGAGGAGCAGGTGGTTTGAAGGCCCGCCGCCGCGGCTGAGGCTGGCCGGCGAAGCCGGCCAGCAAGCCGAAGCTGCGGTGGTGAGCGTTAAACCCATCTGCGACGATAAGCTCGCGTGGGGCCGCCCAAACCCCGCAGCGCCGGAGCCGTGACAGAAACAATGCTTGCTGCATGTTGCATGCCTGCTTGCTTGCTGCTTGCATGCTGCATGCCTGCTTGTATGATGCATGCCTGCTTGCATGTTGCATGCCTGCTTGCATGTTGCATGATTGCTAGCATGCTGCATGTCTGCTTGCACGCTGCATCTGCTTGAAACTGAAAAGGTATAATGTTCATTTGATGTAATGTTCAGATGGTATAACCATGTATTTTATCGAATATTCAGATGCAGCGTGCAAGCAGACATGCAGCATGCTAGCAATCATGCAACATGCAAGCAGGCATGCAACATGCAAGCAGGCATGCATCATACAAGCAGGCATGCAGCATGCAAGCAGCAAGCAAGCAGGCATGCAACATGCAGCAAGCATTGTTTCTGTCACGGCTCCGGCGCTGCGGGGTTTGGGCGGCCCCACGCGAGCTTATCGTCGCAGATGGGTTTAACGCTCACCACCGCAGCTTCGGCTTGCTGGCCGGCTTCGCCGGCCAGCCTCAGCCGCGGCGGCGGGCCTTCAAACCACCTGCTCCTCAGCTCGCGGGCCGCCCCACCCCTCCGCGCCTACGCGGGCTTAAATTACACTCTAGGGGTAGGGCAGACAAGACTGCGTGAAGTCGGTTTTGCAGCGATACGATCTTTCGACTAAATCATTATTAGTGTAGTGAAACATTAGTTTAAATAAAATTAGTGCATTTGAAAATTCGGCGAAATGAAATTAGTTCAAATGAAATTAGTTCAAATAAATAATTACGCTAAATAAAAATTTACCAATGAATTATTCGGTCAAATGAATAATTCTTCGAATTGACTTTATTGCAACTAAAATTCGATTTAGTAATATTATATCAAACGTTGTTCGATCAAACAAGGGTGAACCTACTAAGGGTTTATGTTGTTTTTTTAGCAACTTTTGATTACTTTGGATTTTTTTCTATCAAGGAAACTATTTACAAGTATATTTCTAAAATGTGATGTATAGAGTGAACCCTAAATATCTTACATATCAATTGCATTACTAAAGGCTAAGTAGTAATGCAGCAAGGGATCAAACGAGCGCAATTATTTTACAATAAGCTCGGTGCGCCCTTAAGAGTACATAATTATTATTTTATTATTTGTATATTATATTATTTATTTTAAAAAAATCCAATTCTGCTTCCATACAGGGCTAGATAATGACCAAACAAATTGATATAATTTTTAGTTTTGAACGTACGAGTACACCGTCCACAGACGAGTAATCACCATACTACGTATGTATGGAAGAGTGACCGACCCTTCAGAGCATTTATTCTGAAAGTGGGCAACGTCGCAAATAGATGTCAAATATTTCACTGTTTTGATTAATTTGGCAATATTACTGTATGGAAATAAGAAATGTGGCTAATTAGCGAACTAGAATATTGATTATGAAATGCAATAATTAATATCGTAACACCGAATATTTAGTTTTAGATGTAAAAAAGTATTTGGAAGCTTTCCAGATGCATTTTTTACACCTAAAACGGGTACAGTATCAAATTTAATTTTATAATTGCAATACAATATTAATATTCTAGTTCGCTAGTTAGCCACATTTCTTATTTCTATACAGCAATAATGCCAAAATAATCAAAACAGGTAAATTTTTGACAGCTATTTGCGACGTTGACAACTTTTAGGATAAACGCTCTTAAGAACTGATGATAAATTATTGTTAGTCGATAATCATAATCATCTAATACGTAATTAACGGTTGTGAGGTATATGCCACAATCGTCCTCCTTGATAAACTTATGATTGAAAGGCAGAAAAATTAATATTGATACTTATTCTAATTTTATTAATTCCAGAAACCAGTTATTCATAAATTATTTATATTATGAGAATCCTTGACTCCAAACTCTATAATAACTATGAGGTCATCTGGAAGCATGAAGAAATGCTTAATGCAGAAAAGAATCTACTGATGACGTCTTTCAAGATTCGAAATAAAAGTTAGACGAAATCAACAGGAAATAGTCGAAAAATACGAGTCTTACCAATTTCTAATGATTACTATACAAGCACTCATTTTAATGTAGAAATCAACTAACTGGTTCCATTAACCGAAATATCAATTACAATTGAAATATATTTAGCTTTCTAATTGATGCAATGAGATCGACAAGAAAGTATTTAAATGATTCCTTAATATTCATGTTAGGCAGATAGACCTAGGCATCAGGCATTAGTAGTTCATTACGGAAGTAAATTAAGCATATATAAGATGATAATGATGATTTGATATACATCAAGCCTTCGCTTAAAAAAAGTAAATATAAAAAACTGCAGAAAAAGTGAACGTTAAAAAAGATGGAAACAAGACGACCAATTTTTGTATCCAATCCCACATAATACTGTAAACAATCTCATGTAGTCGGAGGCATCTTCTTAAATTTTACAATAAAGACCTGTTGCCTCCGATTCTTAGGATTGTTTAAAAAAATATATATTCCAAATTACATTTAAAGATATAATTTGTTTAATATATATTTTTATAAACACCTTTTAAATCCTGTCATTTTGATACCCACTCGATAGGTTTCGGAGTTTTTTTTTTTACATATATTTTGTCGCCAAACACCCACCATTTTGTTTTTTTTTATGTGTCCGACTGAAAATGGATTTTCAGCCGAAAAGGAAGCTTCGGCTTTAGGCTTTCGGCTAAAAACGAACATGATTTAGACATTAAAAAATATTAATATTTCCGCTGTATGTACACTCAAATCTTGTTTGCTTTTTCTTAACACCTGTGGAGACAAAGAGCAAATCTAGGCTTTATAAGAAATAAAACTAGATAATTCCAGTAGAGGATACAAAATTTATTAGCTAAACAGAAATTAGCCGATCGTCGCCTGATATTGCCGAGCTTTACGAAGTAGGCCGAATGACGCGCGACAATTCACGAACTTCTGATTTTCGGCTTGACCGATGCTTCGGCTGGTTAATGGCCGAAAACAAAAACGAACGAATTCTGATTTTATGGAAATGGCGAAAAAAGAAAACGAAGATTCGGTCGTTCACTAGATTTTTTATAATTTCAATATACCAGTGACACTTACGCAATAAAGACGAATCTACCGACATATCATTAATCATAACCGTTCTTTTTTGGCTTCGCCGCAGTCGTGTAAAAAGGCTTCTTGTCTACTCGTACAAGTTTTTGAGTCTAATCCTGTACTTTGCGGAAGTTTCGTGATAAGCTTAAGTACATAATAAGTCATTATGACTGATGATGAGCATTTTCATCATCCAAACATTCAGTACTGAGTTAAAGTTTTCTTGAATTGAGACCCTTTGCAATTTGGCTTTATGCACTTCATCCTGCATCGCTACTTAAGGGAGCCTTTAAGCCTTTAATAAAACAATTTCTAAGGAAACTTCACGGTGGAACAATGACCGGTGTCGTGTTTCGCCTTTTTGTGGGTTAACCTTTTTTCTTCTAGTCTCTCTACTTCAGAGAGGGAGAGCAAATCAAGCTTAATTTTGACTTACGCAAGAAGTCAAAACCAAGATCGTTTATTCGTCCTGCGCAACACTGACACAAAGAATTTTTAGTTGTGCAACAGAATAAAATGAACCATCTTGTTGATGTTTTGACAAAATGATTCGTAATAGTTGTTACGAAATACATCATTTTATCGCATAGTAAAATGGCATCTTTTGCGACACACCCAAAATGTTGGCTAATGACTAGAATTAATTGAACTTAGCTTATTATATAAATAATCTGGCTTTAAGACAGTCTTTAAAATTAGTAGTAATGGCGGACGTGATCGTAAGAATTTTAATAATCAATGAATTTGTAGTTGAGTATAGTGTGATTAGTCTACACCCCACAAGGTGGACCGATGACCTGGTGAATTCCGCAGGAATCCGCTGGATGCGGGAGCACAGAACCAGTCGAAGTGGCGGTGCTTGCAGAGGCCTATGTCCAGCAGTGGACGTCTTTCGACTGAAATGATGATGATGATGATTATTAGTCTACCATAGTAGGGAAATCCCTCGACTTTAATTGGTTTGAGTACAAATTAAGCACGCTCACACACGTCAGATTTTTGTAGGCCGGATAAGTTAGTCGCATTACCAACTTTTTGGGTATGGGGTTCTCCGACGAAAAGTCGGCCAACGATATTATCTTATGTGCAAGCGCCTTAAGGGTAAAGACAGTCTATTATTTAAAACTTCAAGGTGTACAATTTCAATGGATATAAACTACACATTAAGTTTGAATATCACCGGTAGCAGTACGAAGCTTAGTGAAAGGTAGACATTATTAGCTAAACAGCAGATCTGGAATATTAACCTTTGCTATCGCAATAGTTAAATGCGATGTGAGACGTAATTGGATTGTCAATGGGCTATTGGTGTTTAGAGATTGAAGGAAAATTCCTAGAAATACAAATGATTTGTAACATATTTTGATGTGTAACATCTTCCTCTCTCTTTCCTGCAATCTTGCTTTCCTTTCTCTCAAATCTGTGGCAGTGATTTCGAGAAAAGGGACGGTAGTGTGTAACAGGAAGCAGGGGAAGCGCGCGCTATTTGATTTGACCAATGACCGCACGCGGTGCTAGAGTTGGCCGTCATATATTATCAACCCATTTTTCGAAAGGTTGTAAATTGGATGATAATGATGACGATGATGATAATGGTGATGAATATTGTTTATATCATATATACGTCAGCCAAGATGTCAGATGTTACACATGATATGCGATTACGGTAAGGCTCGTCCATTTTTTTTTTATAAGGACCCATATTTGTCTCATGTTATAGATCACAGCTCCACCGTTAAGAGACTTGTGTGACTTGTATCCCAGTAATAGGAACCAGATGATTATGTTATTTATAACTGATTTTTGTCCCATCTTGTTCGTGGTGATCTCATCAATCATTGAACTTCATCATAGAAACAATCCAGCAACAGAACATTATTTCTTACACCTTGACGAAATAAAACAGGATGTTATGAAATTCGAGAGCACATGCCTAAAAAAATATACCTACAAAGAGATGGTAGAATCCAATTATATTCAGCGCATAGTCTTTACGGTCTTGCGTTTGAAGCACAAATAAACGATTGCACTTAATGCACAGTTACGTCACTATAATATTTCTCAATTTATAACAATTTGAACTACATATTTCATTTGATGGACAGAAGTTACATATTTAATTGGATCTCTGTAATTAAATATGTAGTTCCTAACTTCTCAGATTCTTCACTCCAGACGGCTATAAAGATGGTGTTGAAAGACTTCCCACCAAATCAAAAATATTCAAAATATATTTAACGAGAAAATTTAATTTCTGTAATTAGAGTCCTGAATCCTCCTGGAGGAGCTTGTAGGTAAGTATTAACAGCCGCATGGGTTGATCTATCAGGTTAAGCTACGCTTGCCGGGGTGGGTCCGTAGATGGGTGACCATCTTTACATACCAAGACTCCTCCGTGCCTCGGACGTTAAGCCGTTGGTCCCGGCTGCCATTCGTGGATCTTTCACAGTCGTTAAGAGTCGTCAGAAGCCCGAAAGTCTGACACCAGTCTTACCAAGGGGAATCGTATAACCCAGTTACTGGCTTGTGGAGGTCAGATAGGTAGTCGCTCCATGTCAAATACTGGTATTCAGCTGCATCCGGTTAGACTGGAAGCCGACCCCAACATAGTTGGGAAAAGGCTAGGCAGACTGATTGAATTAAAGTCCAGAATCATTTATGGATAGGTATATGGACTCTTGATAACATTTGCAAAAAAAATCGTAACTTGGATAATAATATTACAGACTTTATAAAAACTTTATTGCCAAAAACACATTAGAAGACCTAGACTACTTGGATAAAGAATCGCTAATCAGTTTGTCTGTTTTAACAACTACCACAATGACATATGAATCAAAAAACTACGATGATATCTTTAAAATTATGCAGTCTCAAACCCTGGCATTTTTATAAATTGTATTTAACTTAGGAAGACTCACCAAATTCATATATTTATAATTGATAAGTCATAATGAAGTGGTTACAACGATTAATAAAATTTGTTGAATATAAAAGGTCGAATGTTATGTTGATTAGTGTCCGCATTTCTTTACGATTTGCATGTCTGCATCGTTTTGTAAATTAAAAGCTTTGTGTAAGAGATTACGACAGTTTTTATTGTTGCGATGCTTGGTTGACAAAGACGGAGCGTAAACTTGTTTTCCGGGTTCACTTTTCTAGGGTTATTTGAGAAAAAGTATGTCATAATCATGACAAAAATTTAAATTTATTAAATTACAATAAAGAAAATGACATTGATACTACCGTATTATTGTATTTTATATTAAATTACTTAATTGGCGAAAGCTTCCCATAAATGTATATTTGTACGCCAAATGGCAAAACATGGAGAAACTATAATATAACAATTGTAACATCTCGCACACTATTGTAACCTGTTTACAAATAAAGAATATTGATTGATTGATAAATTATTTTATCAATAACTTAAATTAAATTAAAATAGTTTATTTGCACCTTCAAGTAAAAAATATAGTTTACAATAAAAATAGGCCTTAAGGTAATTCAAGTTTTACGTTAGAGGTGCAGCTAATACGTAAGCTAAGATAACTTAATATCTTGTACGTCTCATGATCCATCCTCTTGATGTTAAACATTAATTTCTTCATGTGTTAGTCGCAATAATAATTAACGAACGGAATGAATGAGTCAAGTCCAATGCTGATGCTGGACACAAGAGTTTTAATCTAGGTAGATTAGCCAGTTTAGTAAACAGACGGACAGTCTCATTTTTGCATTTAAGAAGTAGAGGCAATAAATTATACTTCGATATTTCTAGATAATTATAATTATATCTAATGAAGTTCCCAGTCTGCATACAAAAAGTCAACAAAATGTATCCAATAGTTTCGTCACTGTAGCTAGACAAAGATTGGTAAAACCCATAGTCGGTATTATTATTAAATTAAACTTCGATATATCTAGATATAACGAATGACGTTACCTGCCTATAAAAAATCAACAAACTATATCCAATAGGTTCGTCGCTGTAGCTAGTCAAATATTGGTAAAACCCAGTCGTTACTACTATTATTAGTAGATAAAGTTTCGATAATCAACAAAAAGAGACATCGCATTCTTATAAAAAACATTCGACAAATTCCGTTTACATAAGCGTCATAATTAAAACGCATAATTATTAATTTTGTCGCAATTCCTTACGCTGCAGCTTTCCGTAACATTTCTACAAGGATTTTATTAGAAGTCTAATTTATACAGTGACCAATTGACCATGTTATGTAACGGTAAAAGTGACCATGTTACCATGTGACGATGCGACCAAGTGACCAAGTTGTATTACGTTTATATATTACTCTCTTGGCACATGTTAAACGTTTAGGTAATTGTGCAAGCTATGGGCATGTACTGTACTTGCAGGTAAGTGGATCAGGTGTTATGTAAAGATTAGGATATAATATCAAATGGTTGGGTCATGTGGTCTTTGAGAGGAGCAGATGCGACAGCGTTTTCTTAAGCAGTGCGTATTTAGAGGACAATAATTATGCACATTATTCATTCTACACTGAATGCAATAAATAGGTTGCTATCATGATATTGAAGGCGTTATTCTAAAAATCACATTCAACGTTTTAATGGAGTAAATGTGCCAGAAAAAATATAAACTTAAAATGATATTAGTGGAACCAAAAAAGAACTAAGTTAATGATGTTTAATCTGTACTTCTGTTCGTAAAGTTTCTTTTCACGACAGTTACGTAACTACTGGCTGACAGCACAGCTTTTTTTTTTTTTTTTGAAGTTGGGAAATTATCAAATAACTTCTCCCGCTCTGGGCGGAGCGGGAGGGCGTGTCAGACTTTTACTGACTAAAACCCACCCGTGTTCCTTCCGTTGCCTGTGTGCCGGGGTCGCGATATCCCTTTCAGACAAACCCGCAACCCCGGGCTGATAGCACAGCTGGAGCCACGCTTTGAAACGGAGCTCTTGGCATTTTCACTCGTTAAGACCAGCTATCTCTAACAATCATTTACGTTTACCATGTTCTTAATTCACAACAGTTTCTTACAAATCTTTTAAAGGAAGCCGCAGACAGGCGACGACAGTGGGACGCGACTTTAGTAGAACAATTTCCATGAAATCATAGAAATGTTTCGACTGGAGTCGCGTCACGCCTTTCTGGCTGAGGTCTTTTAACTTGTACCACACAAATCTCACGCGTAGTTTTTCGTACGTGCGCCGTAAGTTTGTGCCATTGACCCGCATTCTGCGCGTCTACTTGTAAACTGAATTCTGATGGCGTTTTTATGGTAATCTGGTACAACGCAATGGTAATGCGTGGTCATGGTGTTATCAACACCGATAATGATCTGTTTATTTAATTACTGTTATTACAACAATGTAGTGAGGCTTAAATAAATTATTGTATCATTTACTTTGAGAGGCCAAGAATAAATTCTTTGTCAATTGGTCTTACTTTACATTCTTTATGGTTTCCCATATATTTTAATTTTGGCTAAATCCTTTGGCTATTTGTAGTTTCCATTTACCACGGATGGTCGATAAAGGTGACTCAAAATCAAAAATTATAGCAACAAGATGAAAAGTAAAAAACTTTAATTCGAATATAACATACCATAACGTAACATCACGGCTGTTATCCCGAACGATTAGGCAGGCAATAGGCAGAGGTTATGTACCTATAGTACTACCACGTTTCGCCAGTTATTTTTAAGTCCCATGTAATAGGGGGCAAGCTTTTTGCCATCAACCGGGCACACATCCAGACTCCGGGCTGCTACTGAGAAATTCCATGTAGAAAAACCCAATGACACTTTGCCCGATTTGGGAATCGAATCCTCCTGGGTTCAATTCCTAGACCAACGAGGCATACAGATTATTTTATTAGAAGTGGATATGTATTTAAGTTTCAAAAGTTGATGTGACTTGAGTGTAAAAGTTGCTTGACCTGAAACTCAGTCAAAGCATAAAAACGAGAAAATAATAATAAAATTATGTCATCGGACCAGTTTGTTTAATAATAATGTAAGTAAACGTGAGATCGTTATCGTAGTGTCAAGGGCTTTGATTCCAAGTTGAGGACAAACCTCTTTTTATTTCGAGTGCTCAAATCGTACAGTTGCTGAACGATTGGGTTCTGCTGTCTAATTGCGCAATACATTTTCGTAAACGATTACGACTAATCTGTTTCTTTTTGACAGTTCAACAACATTCATTGCGTTATTTACGTTCTTGAGCAGATTTTTTTTCGAACTTATGAAGCAATGGATTAGCAATCTCTTTCAACACGATTTAGATTGTGATTGATCATGTATTACGCTGTAAGGGTGCTGGTACGGGCTGCAGGCTTGATTTTCGAACGTAACAATTAACATTAAGTAGTTTTTTTGGGTCTAGGTGTTTGTGCTTGTGTGATTTGTTTAAACAATCCTGTGACAAAAGATAAACTAGTTAACTAGACGAAGAAAAGACAAGAGAGAATCTCTCCTTCAGTAATGAATTCTTTTTCTGCCTTGCCTTTCTATCTTTTTCGTGTGGTTCGTGAATAACCTGATGTCTGAGATTTTATGCTGCCCATAGAACTATGACTTGGCTTCACAAGCCGTTGAGAAATATCTCTCAGGCATGCCATTTTTATGACGATGATATTTTATGATGATTATATTTGACTTGCTTCAAAAACGGGGAAGGAAAAAAGCCGTTTTTGAAGCAAGTCAAATACAGTACGCACGTGAATCCGAAAAATAAGTGGTGCGTTCGAAGTCGAGACCTATGACTTGGCAGTCTGACGGTCACACCACTAGGCTATCACTGCTGTTGAAGAAGAATGGAAGAGAAAGTGGCCATAATATCCCAGGGGGGTGAGTTTTAATGAACGATAGATAGTTCAATTACCATATGTTGGACTCACTACTCCTCGCACAATTTGACCTACTAGTAATGTTCCAATAACATACATCCTATAATATTAAACGAGCAATTTTGTAAATATATACCTATATTTGTTCGTTTACGAAAACGGCACTAACAATTTCGATGAAAGTTGCAATATAGTGGTTTACGGGGGCGTAAAATCGATCTAACTAGGTCTCACATATGGAAAAAATCATTTTCTCCGTATTTTCACCAGAGCAGAGCCCGGTCGCCCAAAGCTTAGAACAAGATCACTACCTTAGAATAATGACATGGCAGCATGGAATTAAGGCTCGTTCAGACCAGCGCGACGCGACGGCGCGACGCGACACGAACAATACAGTTTCTAAGAAAACTTCACGGTATAACAATAACCGTTGTCGCGTCGCGCTGTCGCGTCGCGCTAGTCTGCACAAAGCTTTAGTAAGTATCTACTATCATGGCAGCATGGAATTAATAAGTACCTTCTATCATGGCAGCATGGAATTAGTATGTACTATACATGGAACTATGAACTTTCCTATACTATTATATGAGCATTATCTATTTTCACCAGAGCAGAGCTCAGTCGCCCAGGAACTTGTAACATTTAAAGAAGTCTTGTTTCGTTGGTTTACGAAAACAACAGTTACATGCAAGAACACCTATCCCGGAACAAATCTGTAAGCAAATATTTGATTATAGACAAGTCTGAACTATCTCCAATGACGGTAATGGGAAGCTACGAAGCAGTTCTGCTTATAATCAGGAACTATACAAGCTTATGAGTTACGTAACTTTACATTAGTCAACAAGGCTAGACAGAGTGTTATGTAAGCATATAACAGGCATGTTATTACTGTTTTAGCTTCACTTAAGAATGGTAAAATGTTGACTAGATTATGAACTAGAAGCATGGCCGTCGATCGTGAGGCGCCCACTTCAATACAAACCAAAATAGTGTTATCAAAGCAGCTGATTTGTGTCTGTAACTGCAGTAAGGATTCTTAATATCAATATGCAATGTAAGAAAACACGGAATATATCCATAATAAATAAGTTTTGCAGAGCTAGTGAGTGCTCTGGCATAGCAGCAAGTGCAAGGCAAATAACAAAACACAACATCACACCATCCGTATTCCCCAAAGGGTCTGGCAGAGATGAGGCATTTGAGTAAATTCCGAATATCTCATGCATTAGGGCGATATTAGCCAGTCGGTAAGGTGAGGTAGCGCTAAGCATGACTACGCAAAATGATGAACAATATTTAATGAAAAAAATTGTAGGTGGTGATCCCACCAACAATCACTTAACTAATTCAAATATATTCATACTAAACAAACATTCTAATCCTTGCATCCAATCATAACCCAGCCAGCAGTTTCGCCACATGTTGTAACAGACAGACGGACATACAAGATGCATCTCAACAATGTCACAGAAAGTAGAATTACGTCACACAGTGGACTTAATACCCACATACTTATTAGATCAAGACTGGTAACATCTGATACGTAATTGGCCGAGTTTCTGTTAGATAACTATCTTTGCCCGTGGCGTTTCTTAGATGACCGTAAGTTGGCAAAACATTTCTGTGTATAGTTTCAGGTATGTATGTGATGAGTAGACGTTTTCCTGAAATATTTTTGAGTACCTACCTATTTATAGTGTTGTTGTAGCAATAGACAGAAGTAAGATTGACATGCATATGCATAGGGATGAGTAGGTTCCTTGAAAATATATAAATGGAGCGTAAACAAACACCCTCAAAAACTAAGATAGTCGTAAGAACCATATATATACATCGTTTGTTACACGAATAAATTACGAGAAAGCACTTAAGTACACACGAATTTAAGTTGATAATTCAATAGATTTATTTAAGTAACAGTTGACCCATTTTCAGCTAAGAATGATTAAGGTCACATAAAGGACATAGGAGCAGTACAGTCGTAATAATAACAGCTTAACAAGTATCATCTAATACGTCGTTTTCCTCAATACATTTGATACAGTTGGTAACCCAATTACACTTTCACCAAAGTACGCTCTACCGGTTATTAAAACCGAGTTAAAATAAAATAAGTAATGTATAGGTATTGTAACATTGCAATAATTCCTGATATTGCACTCATGCATTATCAGTTGCACATCAGATTAGGACGTGATCACATTTGTCAGTTCTTGCACAATAGTAACGATTAATAGTGATATCTGTAATTGGCATTTTCTTGGTGCTGATTCGCTGATTATTGTCACTTCCCCTTCTTGGTCCAATGGATGTCGCCGTGGTCAAAACGAAGTGTCCCTGCGTAAAACCATTACGCGTCTCGACGCGACCATTCTGCCAGTACTTCAGCTTATAACAAATGAGGAACAATGATCTCTTTTGTCTACTTCTGCCTCAACAGCCATCGGTACTACGATATTGTCTTTCCAGCTTCCTAGGCAGCGTGTTCGACACCCATCCCATTTGTAGATTTATCTACCTAAGTCAGACATACAGATTTATCTCCAAGTCTTGTGACTACAGCTTTACTCATTAGTATTGCGAAATTGAACGATTTAAGATAGTTAGGTACCTATGTTGTAAGTTAATAAAAGTATTAACGGTCTACTTGAGACAAGGTTATGTATTGTTTGAGAGCGGATCTTGGATCTGATAAGATTTGAGTTAGAATTTGTGTGGTTTAAATAGAGTAGTATTGGCAGTGAACGTGTTTTGTTTTTGGTTAATAACCACATCTGTATAAAGTGATCGTATTATAAAACCATAGGATACAAGTGTTTGATCAACCGCAAATGCTGTTAAAAAGATAAATGATAAAAATACTTCAAATGAAAGTCCCAAATAAAATATTTTAAGAAACTGTTTCATTAGCCGTTTTACACATTGTGACAACTCAGTAAATTTTTTTGATTAAATAGTTTTATGAAAAAAATATAGGTACTTCAAGCATATTTTAAAAGGGTGGTTCTCCTGTTACGGTCTACATTTGATGCCAAATAAAAAATAAGAAAAACAGTTAGATCAATTAGTTGGGCTACTATTGTAATGGTAGATCATTAGAAAAAAAATGCCCAACAAATTTACCCACATAACGTCTTACATAACAGAATCACCCACACCCACAAACACCAATTTGAAATCAAAAACTTTTGGTTTTACGAGCGAAACCATTCTATTTATTTTTATTTTAAGAGATGTTCGATGGACCATAAAAGTACTAATTGTTATAGCTATGAGTCGATTGACATAGATTTTTTTATAGCTGAAGATTAACACTAAAAGGTATTAGACATCGTGGTACGTCATGGAGGTTAGACCATATATTTACGTAAAAGTGGAGTAATTTTGGAGAAACTGGCTCAAGTATTTTTGAAAAAAATAGGCAGCCGCCTTGATTTTTAATACGTCTTACGTCTCATAGATTATGTCATCCTTAAAATAAGTACGAGGCTATTGAATCTTTAAAAATAGCCATTTTATACCTATTATTTCAAAAATGCGTACGAGTACTTCTTACTTTTCTGTAACAAAATCAACGCACGCATTAAACTATCTTAAGCCATTATTTCGCGGACATCGGTATGGGTTACACGTTTACCTTGTTTTTTATTTATTCTGTCACATTTAAATTGTAATGTGTAACTGTTATATGTCCCAATAAAGTAAAATAGAGTAAATAAATCTGAAATCTAAGACTGGGATCTATGCATGTACCCGATACGCAGACCAAAGGTTGCAAAGTCATGTACGAGTATGAGTCTGCAGTTTCACCGACGTGGATACTACTTTTTAGAGTGAAACAGCAATGCTACTTTGCAATAGAAAAATGTAAAGGTCTTAGACCCCATTTACTATCGGCTATAAAGTCTGCAGTTAGCGGGGGATTTTACTACTACTAATTTAAATTTGATATAATTAAAGGCCCGTATAACATGAGGCGTCTTACCCAGTTACCAAGCGAGTTAAAAGATCTAAGTAATAAATAGAAATCTTAAATTCACTGACAGACAATGGACAAAAAAAAAAAAAAAAAAAAAAAAAAAATTACCTTCAATTGTACAAAAAACACTTAACTAAAACACTATGCAGCGTTACAACTAAGGGAAAGAGTGTTTTCGATGAACTCTGGCACCCAAAGTAAGATTTAACTTGTGTTTAGGGTGCCAATGTCCTCGCCTATAATTTGAACATTTAACGGTAGTTGTAGGACGAGCACAGTATAATATTAATAAGTTATCTTCTTACTAGTAAACGCATATAATATGATGTGGCCTATTAAGGTACCTATGTGGGGGGTATGTGTATGTATTGACAGATAAATATGGTGAGAAAATGTGTTTATGTAAGTCTGTATAAATATAAATATAAACTATAAATAATAAATAAATATATGTCTTCATTAGCTACATTAGATTATGCGACACAGTCTAAGGTCGCATCGTACTAAAACGAGATCGTCGCGCGAATATACGATCGGTCGCGTGCTTATGAATTTTTGTTCGGAAAACCGGAAAGCGCCCTGTGTCGGTGCGACAAAGTACGAACGATCGCGTGGTAAACCGTTGGGTTTTGCATTTCGTTTCCTTACATAGCAAAAGTGAGCACCACGGAAGGTTTTTTGAAAATGATCTCTTAAAGGGATTTAAAAAAATTACGATTTTCCATACAAACTTTCACCCCCTAAATAAATTAAGAAAGAAAGAAAAAGTATTTATTGAGACTCGCACAGGAGTGCGAGTCTCAATAAATACTTTACTCAAATTAAACCCCCTAGATGAAAGTTTGTATGGAAAATGATAATTTTTACCAATGGGAAATCACATCGGATAGGTACACGGCTTGTTATAAATAAAATCGATGCTTTGATTCGAATTCGAACCCATGACCTCCGCCACTGGGCAACTAATGAACCTAACCACTAAATTATGTTCGACCAATTAACTTCAAATTAACATAATGTCATAAACACAAGTATTTGCAATAAATTTTAATAAATATCAAAAAATGTTACGCAATGATTCCGATACTAATTAATTGCAGTTATTAATTAGTTTTATATTTGAGTAATCATTATAATTTTCGTGTTTGTTTGGACCAGATTTATTTTTTTAATGAAAATTAGTTAACCCCAAAAATTACTTACCACCCATCTCATTTGAGACTTGATCAGGCATCCAGAAGCAGGAGTTTATTTTTTCTCCTCTTCAGTTCAATATTATTATTTATTATATCTTACTTCCAATATGCGTTTGTGAGATAATTGTATGAGTTTTGTTTAATTTTAATGTAATTGGTAGGTAGCCGTTTCATGTAAAAGTAAAAATAAATAAACAAACGTTTTGTTTTTCAATTTATTATTTCATGAATCTTTGTGTCTAAATTGAATGACTTTTATAATAGTATGTAGGTAGGAGTATGAATTAGTCTAACACTAGAAAGTGCCAAAATAATACTTGAATTAAAATGTCAGAGGTCAGGACTTCAGTTAGAATATTAAACGAGTTTAGTTCAAAAATGTGTGCAAGCGCATGATGTTATCGCTCAAGTTAGAAGCTGGAACATACATAGAGTTGTTAGGAAACTTATTTAGTTTTTACTTCTGTTGTCCTACAACTTTGTCTTGAATTCATTCATTATGTCATCAAGAAATGGTTATCGACCACTGGAATTTAAAATTGCATTTATTTGACTACTGCTCTGAGTAACGCCGCTATCTATTTATATCAGACAGCAAAAGATATACCCACGCCAATAAAAAAACTGACCGCTTTCGCATCAATTTAGTCAACGCTGGAAACTAATCGAACTGTTCATCAAAACACACTAAAATGATACCTATCACACTCATAACCACCTCTTACAATTTATTTCTAACTCGTTTAGTCCGGTACACCGGTACAGTGAAAGTAAAAATATTACGTTAAATAATAAAAATAAAAAGCACTGACAATTTGCGCCTGGGCCGACATTCGACATAAGTAATGACGGATTATGACAGGCACTAGTTAACCTTTACTGTCGGTATAGTTACATCTAATACTTTTAGTGGCGATTTGACGGTTGTTTCCTGCTATTTTCATGAGTGATGTAAATTTGAAAGGGCATTAAAATTTTCGATGAAAATGAGCTATGTATCATCATCATTATTATTTGATCATGATACATTGCTATCCGCCTGTTTACTATTGACGATTTTATTGCCTCACTATCTCCAAATAATTGTCTGCTGAGCTTTTGGTTTGGGTTCTAATCAGTAAAGTTGTCTACTAATAAATGATATTTATTTCTGTAAATAGGTTTCAATAAAGGTTTGAACACGATAAAAATAAACTAGATGAGTACGTGTTTCTTATCGGACTACTCTGAGAAGAAACAACACAAACCCAGCAGTGTGAGTTTGTGTTGGACAAACTCATACCTCTGGGTTTGTGTTGGACAAACTGCTGGGTTTTGGTTGTTTGATTTCCACATGTGCATAGGGTATTTCTTAAGTATTTTTATTTTTGGTAAATACAGGAACACAATTTAAAATTCGTTTATTTCCGGTAAAGGATTTTCACGTCCAATTTTTTTTTTGTTGCAAAAAATATCCTTTTTGTCATTTAAGTATTTAACCTAACCAAAACTTTAGTTTAATGTTATAGAAACGTGTGGCAGCCCTAATGTAGAGATTATAGTGACGTAACGGTAAACTATAAATTATCTCCATATAACAATTCCATAGTGCCTTAATAACTTAAGTGCCTTATAAACACTCGCATTACACCATCTGGTTTTGTTACTTTTTAATGAACATTAAAATAATTTCTAAATGAGCAACTAAATATGGCACTACTAGAACAAAGTTGTGTAAAAGATTAGAGGGAAATTCTGACATGAAAAGCTGGAAAACTATGGAAGCAAATAGCAGCACCGATAGAAAAATAAATTAAAGAATCCCAAGGGCAAAAAAAAATTGTTAAACGAGACGGAAAAGAGTCAGACCGAAACTAAGATTAAATTGATCTGCAATTATAGTACCTATCCTAAACATCATCCAGATTATATTTTAATCAGTGTTATTTTCAAGCAAGGCATAAATTCTATGGCCCTTGTTTATATCCAGCATTCACAAAATACCCAAAAACTAGTATAACATAAACAATATCCGGCTGAACTTTCCCGAAGCATGATCGCACCGTTACATCAAACCCCTCAGGCTCCAGATCGAAGAAGATATGACACAGTAAACATACACCCTGTATGTGTACCTACCTGATCCCGAAATTCACATACAAAGTTATGGAATTAGTCATAAAATGGATTCGTGACTCAAATATCTAACCTATGCATTGTGTGCGCGATTGTACCTTTCATATCTCGACTGTCTAGCCACTCAATTTTGTACTTCATCATGTTAAAGTAAGGTTGGAATTTCTTTGGGGGTGTGAAGGGAAATGGGATGTTATGTCAAATAGGATTATAAACGATGCCAGTTGACATTCGATAGAGGGCGTCATGTGATGTCATTAAATCAGTACGGCAACAAAATTTAGGGCTTAAAGGGGCTTACGATATGGAGGAGTACGTTTATACCATCACGGTGTGACTGCGAGGGAGGAAGATTGGCAGTTCAGTATAAATAGGTAGTCGGGGAAAAATATTTTAGCGTACCTACGTGTTAATGGGGTAGCAACGTATATGATTTGCAATACTGTTTCCCCTAGATAAGCATAGATATATATTGTGTGTGCCTACTTATTGGGCTCAGTTTTGGCTACGATAAGACTATGATCATAGGCAAAGTCAAAGTCATATTGTTTATTTCAAATAAGCACATAACCACCCGAGATGAGCTAAATTGAGTCATAATCATCTGCCTAGCCTTGTTCCAATTGAGTATGTAGGCAAAAATAGGACTAATCAAGAAGCCCTTAATCCTGAAATTCTTTAAAAGCCTATTAAATTAAAGAATAAAGGCCTATTCAGATATAAGCGATACTTCGATAAGTATCGCTTATATCTGAATATCGCGATATCGCTGTCGCGCTCGATAGCAGTACAGGGATGAGTATCCCTGTACTGCTATCGAGCAGCCGACTTCGTGCAAGGAGAGTTCCTTGCACGAAGTCGGCAGTTACGGCCGAAGTTACGGGCGTTTACAACACGATATCACTTACGGACATAGAATTTGTTCGGGACCCAAACTAAGAATGAATGATAACACGATTTGACAGGTGTCCCTACTCTTGATTATGTCTTTGTCCGTCTGAAAAATTTAATTTGACCCTGGTTTTGACGGGTCAACTACTTTCGGACGGACCCGTATCTTCATTGACCCCTGGTCCAAAGTAACAAACTAGAAGGCGATCCAGTATCGCTACCGAGCGCGACAGCGATATCGCTTATATCTGTATAGGCCATAAGGGATGCATAAATAAAGTGTTCACCCGTGGCCATACCTTCCCCATTCAGTGCAGACCTCAACAGTCAGTCCCGCAACCATCCAGCTGGCTGGCAATCGGCTTCCACCAGAAGGCCTATTTTCAAAATACAGAAAATAATACACCAATAAACCAGGAAAAACTCAATTAAAATCAAAAATAACCTTCCATTTTCCCTAACAATATCAAACTTAATGACTGCTAACAAAATGTTTTGTTGGCAACTCCACGGTTACTGATAGACACATATTTTTCTTTGAGAATGGGAAGCACAGCTAATTTGATTACCGGTTCAAACGGCCGTCATGCGCAACGCTCCTTTGATCGGCAAAAATACAGATATGTGGTGTGCTCTGCCTTATATCATGGTGTGAGGCTTAGGCGGTAGCGAGCGCGATAAGAGAACATTGTAGCTAAAAGTAGTCAGTACTTGCGTAAGAATCCGAAAAATTGTGGTATCCAATGAAGTATTATGAAAAAAAATCGCTAATACCTACTGTTTGTAAAATTCTGTTGTGTTCTGTTGTTTGTTGTTGTGTTTGTGAAGCAGTTGTTGTGAGTTTTGTGTTGTGTGTTTGTTTTCTATTGAACTCATGGATAGAGATAAAGTACGACAAATAGTAAATTTAATGCTAAAGTTAGCTAAAATAAGCTATTTGCTAATCTCAATTTTCTAATGTCAATTTTCGGTACTATACTATCTTACCTTTAAAATTTAAAACAAAGGTGCCCTAGGTAACAGTGAAACTATGCCCACTGAACCTCCGCCACCCTCTCACTACTTGCTCTACAAGCGGATAGTGCCGCGGGCATATCGTTCCCCGCTTTACCTAATGAGATGTCAGTACAATCATTTGTGCTTTAACCTTACGCGATGAGGTTTTTGGCCTTTCATTTTGCCCGCCTTTAATTCAACCATTAATTAATTTAAGACGCATAGTGTGCCGAACACATGTTAATTTGGAAAAAAATAGGCCAAGGTTTACATGTTTACTGTAAATATGGTGATAAGTATTGTTGTTTACTTTGCCATTGTCGACTGGTTTTTGTGCGTTATTAAGAGTTTTATTTTAAAACAGGAAGTCGTTATGTCCATGTTCCCAATGTGGCGATCTTATCGCAATAATTAATGTCGCTCCACATTTTTTTTGCGCTGTGTTAAAACTTAAATGCATGAGAGATGAACGTTAATTTTTGAATTATGAAATAGATTCATTGACATAAGATTGCTATGCAGTTGACCTCAAATTCATTGAAGGTGTGTCTCGATCTCAAACAGTTTGAATGTAATTTTAATAGCCAAAGTTCAAGCCAAGTCAAAATATACAAAATATTTCAAAGCATATAATATTTCAGTTTAAAAAGATTCCAATGTCACAATCGATTTGACATTCAAAAAAGTGAATGAAAATCCTTGAACAACCACAAGTTTGTCATTGCAACTATTGCATTTTTATCATAATATATCTAATAATTTATTGAAATAATCTACTGTTAACAAGGCAGAATTTATTTAGTGTTAGGCAACGCTAAATTTCTTACTATTTTTTGTAGAGAACGGAATGAGATCGGATGACACCAAGGCGAGCAAGATTTCAAGCGAATGGCTTAAAAGTGAAAATGGATACTTATTTACCCACACGTCCACTGTCCGAATTACACTGGCAAGTCAAGAAACAAGGTTACTTAATAAAACTTAATTATGCACTTTTTCTTAAACAACGAGCTGTGTTAAACACTGTGCAGTATTAACAATTATGCATGTGTAATTACAGGAAATATTGTAATGTGTTATTAGCGTTAAAAGAAATTGTTTTTATGAGACTTCGATTGGTATTTAAAATGGAAAATAAATATTTTTTAAATTGTGGTAATTTTGAGCAAAGCACAGTGTCAGAGGATATCACTTATGATATTATATATGTGTATTGTGTGTGTTGCTGTTTATTGTGTATATTGTGTATGTGTTTATTATGTGTATTATGTTGTGTATGCGTTTTTTTAAATATTTTTTTTATTATTATTATTATGTATGCAGTTTTTCGGTCGTTAACTTGTGATGGCGGCGGAAATATAATATACCTACTTTTTAATAAGTCAAGCGAACATAGTAGTTTAATAGTAAAACAGTGATGTTATCAATTATTGACTGGTCAGGACCACTAAAATCTATTTGGTTCTTTTCTAAACAGACCATTTCAGACACTTATCTACATAATTATGGTCGTCACATATCTAACCAAGATTATGTCTGGACTATACAAGTGACAGCGACCTCGGAGTTCGTTTCGGCCTTTCTTCTCAGAGTAGTCAAATAGGAAAAAAATAAAAATATGATTGACGTGTAAAAGTGTTTGTACAAACCTACTTCCAGAAATAAAATCGTTTATCATTTATGTGTGTTTTAGTGTCCGAAAACATAAACTTAAATTGACACCTCAATCAAAACCAAATGACCACCATTTAAACTGCTCCTAAAACATTCATGTATTACCACCAGCATCACAAAACTACCTAAAAAAAATAACAATCAACAACCAACAGCACACATTTGAGCCAACACCCGAGCGTTATTATCAAAAACTAAACCAAACAAAAACCACAGTGCGCCAAAACATGCACACACCAGACAAAAACGTAAAAAGGCAAAAATTTCCAATTACGCGTAAGCTTTAACATTTCAAAGCCGCTGTCCGTATCACGGCAAAGACCTAGACGTTTTTCCATTCGCATTATGTGACTAATTGAATAAAAAAGTAAATCTTTTATAACAAAAGGTTATACGGATGCGGTTTATCTTCGCATCGCCTCAGGTGGTACGGGTAATTATTATTTTACTTTGTACTTGTGTTTTATTTTGTTCCCCTGTGTTCTTTTGCTAACCTCCATTACTGTTGTCTTTAACATAAATTCTAATCGTCATTTGGACTTGAGTTTGGTACACAGTGGGCGTTTTTGTTTTCTCTTTTATTTCTCTAAATGTTTTTTTTTTGTATAAATAAATTGTTAATATATTTTAAATGTGTCAATGTCGTTTTTAATGTCTGTTAATTGATTTTTAATTAATGTGTACGGTTTGGAAGGTTTAGTAATCGTTTTTATGACAAGATAAACTTTTTTGCAAAACCTGTATTTGTTTATGACCATGACTGTCCAAATCACTCATTTTGAACATTTATATTTTAAGTAACTAAAAATGTATGCACAAAGTATATCAATCAACAAACAATGCGAGTGTACCTAAATCAGTCACAAGCTAACTTATTCAATATAAATTAAATGTTTAAATAGAACATTCCTGCATAAAACAATCCAATATCAAAGACGTTTGATGTACAGTCGAGCACAGAGGTGATGTTTTGTCCCGATGTCCTTATCGATGGCTCGAGGCGTCCCGCGTCCTGGGGCGTAGTGAGCATATCATGGCGTAGTGCGCGTACCGATACGCGTGCCGGTGACGTGTCACGTGCTTATTAATTGTATGAGTAGTTCGGTATTAAAAGATCAAAGGCGTCAGCATTAAAATGATGTTGACATGTTGTGATCTTGTGGTACTTACCTATGTAAATTTTACAATTGAAAATAATCTACTAGTTTACTAATTTTAAATTGAATTGAATTGAAAATAATCTACTAGTTTACTAATTTTAAATTGAATTGAATTGAAAATAATCTACTAGTTTGCTTATTTCATGATATGTTTAACATACCGAAAATCAGAGTGAAGTTAATTCCAAAATCTTCCATTGTAGTCCGAAGTTGACAAACCTAAATAATATAATTAACTAAAGCTGTATACCTACTTACTTACTCCATTATGAAGAACTGTTTATGAGGAATTGAGGATTAAGAAACATACTGTTAAATACATTTTGTAAAACAATAATCTTTATTTCAAACTAGCTTTTGCCCGCGACTTCGTCCGCGTTTCCGTCGTTTTTCGTAAAAAAGTACCATACATCCTTCCTCACGGTTCAGTGGTTTTGATGTAACAGACAGATTAACTTTCGTATTTTAGTAGGGAAATATAATATGTCAATCCACAATACTGTTGAAAAATATCGCAATAAGGAACCGCAGAATATTATTATTAATAGCTGTGCCCGCGACTCCGTCAGCGTGTAACTCCTTGTATGTTATTAAGTTAATGTATTGGTAATATTGTTTAGATCACTTTCACATGAGGCTTAAGTACCTATAGAATGAAAATACTTCAGCGCAAAGCTTCCGGGTAAACTATGTTGAAAGTTGACCCGTCCGGCACGTGAACATAAAGATTTCTAGAACTGCTAACCCGGGAAAGAGCGACATATAACTGACCATGCGAGAAACAACTGACACCGAGATCTACTCCAGCAACACGAAAAGTCTGCCCTTGAGCCTTACATAAATTAGCCAAAACTTACCTATCGGTATCTAAAAATCTATGCGTACTACTTCTAATTCTACTACTACTTCACCTTAAAAGAAATAAAATGCAAACTATTAATAATTTGTAATTTGAACGAATATTTAAACACTACCAAAACAACTAATACCTATTTTATAAAATAACAACAAAAGAAATTCAAATAAACTATTTAAAGACTAAAAGTCGCGCTGATAAGCACGGTTTGTTAATATCAATTATTGTTTGTCAGTAAGGTCGAACGCTATGAACGCATCAACAGCCAAATATTGAATGAAGCTCGCGCTCCCGTCGGACCTCCCGCCTTTTTATATCCTACCGCCACGACCCGCGTCGAGCGCGGCAACCGTTACACAAAAATAATCCTTATGGCATGATTCAGTATTCACGCGCGACGGCGCGATGGCTTATTAGCGTATTTCATGTATAAGTTTGGTGTTTCTATACCGATTACTATGATTCTTTTTTTATTGAATAGGTAATAATATTAACTTCTTTTAATTAGGGATGAGTGAGAGTATTATAAACGTAAGAGTAAACAAATATAATCAGAAAACTCCGAACTGCTAAGCTATCGGGAGTTTCACGTGTTATTGTGAGTCAACCATAAAAGATAGACATATGCTGTTGTGGGATATTTTTTAGATAATTTTATGTAGAACATTTCCGTCATAAATGATTTCCATGTAGCTTTAACCATTAAGGCTTCACACGCGACGGAAGCTTAAAAAATGGAGCAACTTCTCCCGTTTTCCCAACATTTCCCTTCACTGCTCTGCTCCTATTGATTGTAGCGTGATGAAAAGTATACTATAACCTCCCCAGGAGTATGAAGAATAATTGTACCAAGTTTCGTTAAAATCCGTTGAGTAGTTTTTGTTTCTATAAGGAACATACAGACAGACAGACAGACAGACAGACAGACAGACAAAAATTTTACTGATTGCATTTTTGGCATCAGTATCGATCACTAATTACCCCCTGATAGTTATTTTGAAAATATATATCATGTACAGAATTGACCTCTCTACAGATTTATTATAAGTATAGATTAATGAAGGATAGAGAGACGTCACCAAGCGTCAGCGCGACAGACGTCGTAACCAGCCGGTCGATTCTGTAAAAATCTCACCGTGAAAATTTAGGTGGAGTGAGCTTAAAGTGAGCTGTCATTTCATCTGATGCTAGGGATTGACACTATTGACAGCTCACTTCACCTACGTTTTCACGGTGAGATTTTTACAGAATAGCACTACTGAAGGCCAATTCTCGTACTCAAAAACGTTCACATTCAAGTCGCAATCTGTCAAACTTGTCAAAAATGTTGGTAAATTGGTTGTATTTGTAACAGATTGCGAATGAGATGCGAATGGGAACGTTCTTATAAATGACTGGAATTGCTCCTCTGGTGGCCAGTATATATATCACATACTGAAAAGAAAATTTATATACTTAAATGCAATCCTGCACAAAAACATATTCTGCTCTGAATTTCATGCAATTGACTTTGAAGACAACAATAAGTTCTCAGGTGCTTTAATGGTATTGTATAAAAACAAAATATTGACTTGCTTCGTGAGAACTAGAACAAGAAGGGCACAGCCTCGCATTGAACTTCAAAACACATAAACGTTGTGGGAAAATGCGTCATTCTATGTTGTAAGATGAAGGTACATTAATATTTATTTAACGTCAACTGGCCAACGTTTTTGTGAAGCAATGGAATGGAAGTCACTAGTATGCCGTCTCTTCACAGTTCTCTTGTATGGAGGCTCTTGAAATCAAAATCATTTATTTGCAAATAGGTGTGGGTAGATAACAAAACATCACATTAATATCACGGCTGTAATCCCCAAAGGGTAAAGCAGAGGTGTACCTATTGTACACCCACATTTCGCCAGTTATGTTTAAGTCCCATGTAATAGGGGACAAGCCTATTGCCATCAACCGGGCACAAATCCAGACTACGGGCTGCTACTACGAAATTTCTAATGGAGCAACCCAATAACACTTTACCCGACCTGGGAATCGAACCCAGGACCTCATCCTCAGCAGTAGCGCTTGTGACCACGACCAACGAGGCAGTCAACAAAACAATGTAGATGTAATGGCACCTGGGTTGTAATCATAATTATTTCTTGGTGATTTTTTATGATCTTATTTAACTTAAAACTGCCTTTTTGACATCAAATCCCTACTTCCAAGTAGCCTGATAATAAACCAATGATATTGCACAGAATCGAGGAAATGTTCCCTAATTTATAAAATACATTAAGTAAATATTATGTTTTATAAGCAAACTTCAGAGAACAGCCGGTCGATTCTGTAAAAATTTCACCGTGAAAACTTAGGTGAAGTGAGCAAAGTGAGCTGTCATTTCTAGGGATTGACACTATTGACAGCTCACTTCACCCAAGTTTTCACGGTGAGTTTTTTACAGAATAGCACGGCTGCAATACACTCACAGGGCACAAGCCATAATCTTTCAAACATTTCCAATTATCATTCAAATTATATCTTTCTTAGACACCAAAAATCTTAAAACCCAACCCCTAAAAAGCATCTAAACCCCCCACTTTAACTCCCCAACCCGTTAAACTCCTCAACATTCTTATCCACCATATTGCAATCGCAGCGATCTCACAAAACACGAAGTGCAAGGCAGCAGAACGGACCCAACTTAATTTAGTGGCCGATAATTAAACCCCGTTGGGGTGGCCGGTGGCCGTAGCCCGTGGACCTCCCGAGGTCCGAACATGCTGAGATGTGTATTTTTGTCTAATAAGGGGTTGGGCGGAGTCGGCTATAACGGCCAGGCTATGTGACTGATTGTGGTATAGATAGGCTGATTTGATTGTGATGAATGCTGTGGAAAATTTAAGTAAAAGTAGTGGTTTTGGAGAAGACTAAGGAAATAAAATACAGGTTTCTGATAATTAAATTTTCTTCATCATGTCGCTGCCACAACAATTTAAAATTGTGTTGGTTCAAAACTTCGCCACATCCACGTCATCGTCGATGGTAGCGCAGAGGGTACCTACTTTGACTACAGGTTTAATTAATTGAATCAAGTTAATCAAGATGAATAGATACGTACATAGAACACTCTTTATTTAACACCGTAACAAACTACTACTAAGAAACTTATAATTATAATGGTCGTAATCGAAAAATAAAAGGTGCGTCTTCATGGATCGTAATAATGACAACAGACATCTAGCCTATCAGCCATGCCTATGCCCTTGTAAAATAAGTGTTTAATAAAAAAACCTCCATTCTATCAAGAAATAAACGACTAGGACTGAAGTATTTAGGGGCTGTTTAGGCGATGGCTTCTCTTAAGTTAATTTACATAACTTTTCCATCCAGTATTCAGCTTTAAAGAGTTTGCCAATTTTACTATCTGGTTTATCTTACACAAATAGATACTAAAACAGAATAAAGAACAAAAGAACAGAAGATTCTACTCAGCAAACTATTTCTATCCCTTCAAAATCCAGACTGCAATTTGCATATTTAAAACTGAATACATATTAGGCTGACATTTTTAGAGCAAAATATTCAAAATATTGCCAAACCAAATCAATTTTATTAGCGGAAACTAGAAAATGTTTTTAACTTGACCACTCTCGACATCATATTTTTAAAATGCAAACGTCAACGAAAAAAAAGTCGGGGTTTACAAAAAAAAAAAAAAAAAACTATCAATAAACCAATTAAAGCCGAAAGGTCAATTTTTCAACGACTTCAATTCGTAAATTCGAGTGAAAAAATGTTTATATCGAAAAGTCGAGGATTCATGTCTGGTGTACCGAAATAAAATTCTGAAAGTCGATTGACTGACGACCAATGGATAGCGTTTGTATGTAAAATGTAAATAAGTCAACGTCTTTTTTTTTGGTCGGGGACATGGATGACTGTCACACAGTCGCGTCGTGTAAAGGCAATAAGCGTAATTGAGTATAAATCATTTTAGATTTAGACATGTTTGTTGAATGATGAAATGAGGAATAATGTAATAAGGCAACTTTGCGGTTTAAAAGTAGATGTTGTGACAAAAATTGATAGATTACTTGATGGTTTGGTCATGTTGGGAGGATGAATGAAAGGCGACTAACAAAAGGTATTTACTTACTTTTATTTCAGATATTTTTCGTTTTTAATCATAGTTCGAGTGGTTCTAGACAAAATCAAACTGGAAAATAAAATTAAAATAATCCAATATAAAAATATGCACAACACTATACTCACAATATACACAATAATAATATTCTTCAAAATTAATTGTATTAATTCATTCATTATTAATTCATTATTTTTTTAAATATTGATTTTACATTCTGTGATCACTTGAACTCACACTGACTTATTAGGATTGCTTGCACCATAAATATCTATCACATAATTAAGTTATCTGTCATTGCTTCATTTTTAATTATTTTTACCTAATGTTATTGCAGGTCTGTCTTCACGTTTAATTATATAATTAATGTATACAAAATATTGTGAAAACATTTTAAAAGAGCAACGGTGGAGTTGCTTGTCCATTCTTCTCCATACGAAAACTACTTTTTGGAAGGGGTGACTAGAATCGATATTTTTTTTTGTAAATTTTGGCCTTCAAACGTGCTTTTTATGTGCCTAATTGAAACAAATTATTTGACTTTGGTTGATAAAATTACTACGTGAGGTCAGTCGACCAAACTATACAAGACATTTCAATCCATTAAGTACAATAAACATCCACTTATATGAAAAACTAATTAATTTAATTAAAAGTATCCGTAAATGCAAAAAACAATTTCACTTTCTTTTCTTACTCATCGCAGCGTTTCATATACTTATCCAAAAAACTACAAAAAAATACTTTCTACTTTTCAAAAACGTTTAAAAGCAACATTTTAACATAGCACTGGAGGAATTCGGTTGGATCGTCGACGAATTAAGAATCAGACAAATTATAGTGATAAATTTTAATGTGGTACTTATTTAGAGTTCAGGCATTCTTGCTGTCTGAATATGGCTGATCAAATTAAGTGTTGCAAAATTGTACAAAGATACGAAACCTTAGCTAGTTTTGAACTAGGTAGGTATTATTTCAAACCTATCGATGATGGCATAATTATAAGTGGGTTTTTTACGAGCGTAAATTTTCTGGCCATTAAGTAAATTATTGATCTTGATTACAGGTTTGTTGTGTGAAATATTTAAATACCTTTACTAAGCTTATTGTAAATTCTAGAAAAGGATTAAGTAATAGATTACTTTTTTATTTATAACAGAAATATTATGTGATTATTGTTATTTTTCTACTGTGAAAGTTCTTTAACGTTAGTTCTGTTTTGTTCAGAGGTTGCATGAGTTTGATATAATATATTCATTTGGTGAGGTACACCTCATAAACATTTCACCTAGGAATACAGTTTCGTGCATTTACAGTCAACCCGCTGACAAATCAATCACGTCACACTTCGGTGTAACGGGCGGCCTCTGCAAACGAATTGGCGTGAATTGTCACTTGTATCTGAAAACGTTCGGCCAGCCGGGGTTTTAGAGGCAGAATAAATAAAACAAAACTGCTGTCAGTTATATTTTAACATAACAACTCTATTCAAATGAAACTTCTTAAAATGACGAAATAAGAGCTTGTACCTACGTCTCTCATCTTTATGTTACCGATTAACTAGCCCATTTGCGAATTTTTATCATCCATTTCACTATACTTCATGACACAAAAAAAAGTTTAGTATTGTTTCCACCTAACCACCTTTGTCTTAGAACACTATAAGGTATCTCTGATCTGCCTATATTGACAACTACTTAGTGCCAATTTCATCTAAACTGCATTCAAGAGCTATCAGTGTCAAAATTATATAACAATAATGAAAGTGACTGACAGCTCTTGGACGCGGTTTAGATGTGCTGATCGAGTTCAGTTTCATTGGTGAATTCCGCCTTTAGTCTGCATGTTTTATTTGCATAACTTCCAATTTTTTACCCGGCATTTAGTTTTATTGAAGCGCAAAATTATTAAAATCTCAAAATGTACAAGTTTAAAATGTATAAGTAAAAAAAATAATGAATGTGTTTAGTTATCTTTAGCCAAAGTCAGGGAAATTAATTTTTTACAAAATTGTCAACCAACTTAAATTGTCCGTACTTAGATTCAAATCACAACAGTCAATATTTGACAGTTGTATAGCATTACTATGACACGTAAATTGGCGAAGTGCATCAATTTGATAAACAATACATTTTCCTATCTGTGCATCAACATTGTGAGTGGAGCAAAAATGTTTCCTAAAAGTTCGGCAAAGTGCGAATCGGAGTCGCACACGAAGCGTTACGTGCCACCGTACTATTTATCAAAAAAAGTCGGCCTTTTAATTTTTAAATTTGATATTTGTTGTTATAGCGGCAATAGAAATACACAATCTGTAAAAAATTCAACTGTCTACCTATTGCGGTTGTTAAGATCCAGCCCGTTGACAGATAGACGGACAGCGGAGGCTTAGTAATAGTGTTCCGTTTGGCACCCTTTGGGTCCTGAACCCTAAAAATTACAATCGATTTTACTTTGTATACCTACCTACTAGAACTACAAACGAAATAATCTCATCCTCATATCGATATTCCTTACAAACCCACATGAGTGTACTGGTCTTCAAAATTCAGTAGGCGTAACAATTAATTGTATTAGCGGGGAGTGCGACGGCCAACAGCGGTCTTCATGAAAGTCAAGAGCCATTCGTCTCACGTTCACCACGCTGGCTGTGCCAAGTCTTTAACATATTTATGTCAAATTACTGGATAGATATTAGTATGGGAAATATGGCATTTAGAAGACACTCTGTGATTGTATTAACTATTTAAAAAAATACCAATAAAAGAGACAGGGTATTCTATTTAATTTTATCTAAGTAATAATTAATCACAAATCAAATGTTGGGTCCTACGTTTGATTCATGTTTTGTCAGCGTTTTTTTTTTCATAAAAACATTCACAGCATTACAACTGATATTTCTTGTGGCAAGAAAAATGCCACAATCCCTTCTGAATTTTAGGTTTTACAAGTGTAAAACAAAGGTTATTGGCTAGTTTGGCAACGAAATAATGTTTTCCTTACTTTTTTTAATGATATTACCTGTGTTAATAATATGGTTTTCAAAATCAGTTGATAAGTTATCACAATTTCATAACTAACTTCATGACTCACTTCTCATTCTTCATATCTTACGAAATCGTTCCATTTTTTAATCTACCGCAGTAATAAAACAAATAATCACACGCCACATCTCACATTACCCCACAAAATTCAAACCTTGATACATTTAAAAAATCACAATACAAACCTCACCTTTGCTAGCTGACTTACGAAAAGAGAACACGAAAATTGATTTCTAACCTGTCATTACTAAGACAGACAGACAGATAAGAATATTGTAACCATCAATCAAGTGAATCAAAATTCTATGTGAAATAATAAAATAAAACAATAAGTTGTAAAGTTATATAAGTCCAGGGATAGCAAACCAAAGACACGACAGAAAATTGTGGACGGCCTTATTGAGATAGGTACCTTTACTTCATCCAAATAATTAAAACATAAATGAAGTGCTATGCAAAAAAGTCATTATGACTGTATAAATCAAATAATAACTTTATTTATGGTTATTTTAAAACAGTTTACCTACGATTGCAAAGTATTAACAAAATTGATGCAGTTTTATTTACTGTAGGTAGACTTTGTTGACATATGTCCATGCCTCGGAAAGCACGTTAAGCCGTTGGTTCTGACTGTCATTCGTGGATCTTTGACAGTCGTTACAGGTCGTCAGAAGCCCGAAAATCTGACAACCAGTCCAACGAAGGGGTAACGTGTTACCCAGTAACTGGGTTGTGGAGGTCAGATAGGCAGTCGCTCCATGTAAAATACTGCGGTATTTTGCTGCATCCGGTTAGGCTGGAAGCCATACCAACATAGGGAAAAGGCTAGCGAGATGATATTGTTGACATAAAAACCTCTTTTACGGCTCGTGAATGTCCAAAGGTTTACCATCCCTGGTTATATTTTAGCTCTTACAAGTAAAATATGGCCTATTGTGATTGTACAGTCGATTCACTATCACTTTTCACACAGGTTTAATACTGTTACAGATTTATTAGTGTGTGGTAAGATTGAAAAATGACTGCTTGTTTTAATTGACTTGAACAAGATAATGATCCAATCTCGTCGCAGTGCTTTTATATGGGATATCGCAAGATTTACTTTACAATTTGATAGTCATTTGGTCAGGTGAGCAATAGTAGCTAACTAATTAAGTATAGTACGACACAACTTAGACGTAGCATAAATTTGAAAATTTGCATTCATTCATTTCAATTTCACAAATGTATTTGGTTATATGACTTCACAAGTTATTGCGTTTGCGTAAAGATCATTTTCACCTAAACCATAAATATTGGTGATTTCGAAGGCGCACTCAGTTAACATGGCGATTGATTTTACGAATTTTGTCGATGCTACATCTAAGTTGTGTCGTACTGTACCTACTTACTTAAAAATCTTTGAGATTAATTCATCAACTCGTTTTTAGCTGCTGTAAGATCTGGTCTTTAGTAAATGGCTGTTTAAATTAACATAGATGTACCGCCAAAAAAAAAACTAAAAATGAAGAAGAGAATGGATAAGCGTAGCCTATGAGCAAGCTAAGATGCGTGCAATAAGAGTATCCATGAAAATTCACGCCACCAGTTGGCGCCACTTTGACAAGAGGCCTCCCATTTCGACAATGAATTAAAAATATATGATGACGTTCATCATTCGCTTCATTTATTTGTTCATTATTCAGTCACGACTAAAGAAAATGTAGGCACTTTGACACTTTTGACAGGTCTCAGTGCTGCCAAGCACTGAGACGTCAGGACTTGTCAAAAGTGTGAAAGCGCCTATATTTATTGGGTTTTCTAAAATGACGTTCACCTGCCGGTCGATTCTGTAAAAATATCACTTATATCATTTTACAGAATCGACCGACAGGTGGCCCTGGTGAACGTCATTTAAAAAAAAACCCTCATTAGCGACGTCGATGTCCAGCATTCATTTGTTTTGCTGATGATTATTTGCATCAATTTAGTTTCCTTATAACATAAAATTGTGTCAGATTTGAAATAATTGCAGAAACGACATAGGTAGGTAAGGCACTTCTAGAGCCTCCTCCGTCTTATGCTCTTTAATTAATTAAGTACGTGGGCGTCCGAGATCTGCTCTGGTGAAAATAGAGAATGCTCATTTACTAGTATAGGATAGTTCATACTAATTCCATTTATAGTACATACTAATTCCATGCTGCCATGATAATAGGTACTTACTAATTACATGCTGCGATGTCATTATTCTAAGGTAAGCAACCTTGTTTAAAACTTTGGGCGACCAAGCTCTGCTCGGGTGAAAATACGGAGAAAACGAATTTTCCTAGATATGAGACCTAGCTAGATCGATTTTACGTCCCCGTAAACCACTATATTGCAACTTTCACCAAAATTGTTAGAGCCGTTTTCGAGAACTTGATTACACAGGACATAGGATAAAGCAAATTGATTCAATTGTTTATTATAAAATCATGAAACAGCAGGCGCCATCATAAATTCCGACATCCGCTCGAAGTTCATCACAAAAAAAGCATCATAAATACAAATTGACTTTTAATTAATTTTATTTACATTGAAACGCACACTAAAATAAGCAATAATGACTCATTGAAAGTTTGTTGAAATTGACGCAACCATTGTATTTTATTGGTTATTTCTACAGAATCACCTGCGCGGCCCACTGTCCGGTCACAGAATAAATATGTACAAAAGGCGGACTCCACACAACAGGCTCACGCGTACGTACGGACAACAACCACATCAGTGGTAACAATTTGACCTTAAGCTGCGTAGTACGGAGTTTCAATAGAACGAGGCTAGCTGTACTGTACCCTAATTGCGTAACACGATCAATCACAATCTGTTTCATTTTGGCAGTACAACAACATTCATTGCGTTATTCACATTGTTAAGCAGACACATTTTTCGAACATATTAAGAAGCAATAGATTAGCAATATTCTTCAAATGATTCAGATTATGGTCGATCGTGTGTTACGCAATTAAGGTGAGACAGGCATGAGTGAACAGGCATCATCTGGGCTTGCTCGTTCCATCATAGACATCATCCATCGCTTTCCATCAGGTCAAGAGCCCAATATCGCAATAAAAAAAATTACTTGCCCTACGTGTGCGTGCGCCTGTTTTCGCTCGTTGTATGAAGCTGACCTTCTGTACCTATTTACTCTGTGATGCAGTGTTCCGCCGTACATCACGAACGTTTACTGGTTCGAGTAATATATCGTCAGAGTGTCAAAACATACGTGAGGAACGACGGTAGGACGTAACTGCTGAGAGGAATGCGTAGGGGAGTTTTAGGAGTTTATAGTTTTATTCTTTGGCTCTATTTTATTGCAGTATATCACTGGATAGACATGGGATCTTGTCCGAATTTCCTGAAGAACAAAAAAATAATGCTGAAATGGACGAGATTGGAATCAGACTATGTTCATGATTTTCTATCTTTACCTACATTACAAACGCATGGAAGAATTGAGTTTTGTATATATAGTACACCCACATTTCGCCAGTTATGTTTAAGTCCCATGTATCAGGAGGCGAGCCTATTGCCATCAACCGGGCACAAATCCAGACTCCGGGCTGCTACTGAGCAATTCCATATGGAAAAACTCAATAACACTTTGCCCGACACGGGAATCGAACCCAGAACCTCGTGCTCAGCAGTAGCGCTTACGACCACTAGACCAACGAAGCAGTTTTGTATATATATCTCATCAACTCATATCCTTCAATTCATCACGAGGATAAATAAAACACATAAATAAAGCATGATTGGGTAACAACCATCATAATAAAATACAGTCAGGGAAACGAATTGTTTGTCAAATTGACGTACTACGTAAAATTGTGGTGGTGTTATAGATATATTTCATACAATTGTTAAATAATGTCAGTTGTGATTTGAATATACGGGTAATTTAAGTTGGTAGTCAATTTGGTAAACACTCGAGGGCCTCGTGTCTAAGTAATAACAGCCGCACAGGTCGATCGATCAAGTTAAGCTACGCTTGCCGCGGTCAGTCCGTGGATGGGTGACCTGCTTTTGCATACCGAGACCCCTCTGTGCCTCGAAAAGTACGTGAATTAACCGTTAGTTCCAGCTGTCATTCTTGGATCTTTGACAGTCATACCGGGTCGTCAGAAACCCAAAAGTCTGACAACCAGTTTTACCAAGGGGTCTCGTGTTACCCAGAAACTGGGTTGTGGAGGTCAGACTGGAAGCCGACTCCAACATAGTTGGGAAAAGGCTAGGCAGAAAGATATGATTTAAAAAAAATGTATTTTCAAATATTGTTCGGTACGTAGACGGAATCCTTCATGAGAGAGTCCGACTCGCACTTGGCCGGTTTGTTTTATTTCATCTGCTAAATGCAACGAAGCACTCACTACTCGCTCATTTCTTAATTAAATGATGCCATACTGAGTAGTTTAGCTTATTCAATTACAAAATACTTAACGATGAGTGCAGTAAACTCGTGGAAATAGCTGGAGATCTGTAAATCTATGGTGTGTATACTTGTAAAATATGAATAAGTAGGTGTTTCGTAAATTCGTACTTATTTTTTTTTTATTCAAGTATAGTTTAAATGAGAGAAGTTTAGGTTGGTTGAGATTTCGGACATCTTGGCAAACTATTAATATAAGTAACTAGGTTCTCTAAAAAACAAAGCATTAATTAATAGTCTCACAGAATTAAACAAGTTTAAATTCCACCACCTAAACACACGAAAAAGATGTAAAAAAAAGTTTAAAAAAAACCCTATTTTTAACATTTTCCCGAAGCGTAAACATTTACGTAGTGTACGATGCGCAAGCGCAGTTTACTTTGGTGTCATCGTAAAGTAGAGGTTATAAAAGGCAGATCTGTTTACATTACGTTGTCGTGTTTGAGTGAAATTAAATTGATTTTAGGTATTTCCGACTGCCTGCGCAGATCTAAAACTGTAACGGGGTTTAGGTATAATAAATTCTTTAGTGCTGAAAATATAATGGCGTACAATAGAATAGAGATAGAGTACATGCATCAGTCTGGTCTTCAGTAATTATTACTGTTTATCATTTAATTAAATGATCCAAAAGGAATTTTAAAACCTTACACATTATTTATTTCAGTACATTTACCAGCTGCCTTTAGGGCTCTAACACACTGGGACGTCATAGCGACGTCGCTGGCTACGTACCCATGGCTGCCTCTGGCTACCTACCGTAACCAAATGGGGTTGCCAAATAAGTAGCCAAACACGAACACAAACAGGCAGGCGTCCGTCCTGGCGATCAGCTGGCCACTGAGTTAGGGAGGCGTAACATACTTGTATAAAAAATACCGGCGACTTGGCTATGCGTAGCCAGATCGCCAGAGTATCCAGTCTTCACCTGGCGACGTCGCCAGGCCGTAGCCAAGTGAGTTAACTGTCACACGTTTCAATACGAATTATTTGGATACGTAGTCAGCGACGTCGCCATGGCGTCCCAGTGTGTTAGCGCTCTTAATATCATAATTATGAGGAGGTGTCAACTGCAGTAAGAGACAAGAAGCTATCTTATATGAGACTGTATTCCATCAACTGCTGAATTAAACCACTTTTTCCATTAATTTACCTATCTGCAAAGTTAGCAAGCTTGCTTGGTAAGTACTGGACTTTCTATATGCATTGCAAGGTAACCGCTTGCCTTCAAGTAAGTAATTCATCGATCAGTTTGACATTCTGATATACTTTTAATTGTCATATACCAAGGTTGCCTGGAAAAGATCGCAGTAAGCGATAAGGCCGCCCATTGTATTACTTTGTCTTTATGTAATGTATAACCTGGTGTACAATAAAGTATATATAAATATAAAGTTGAGCTCCTTAAATTCTGAGTTGAGCTGCACGGTCACTGACAAATGCGTGCACTGACTGGACAGGTCCACTCAATCTGTGTGGTTCTGTCCTCAAAAGACCATTTTTAGACACCAATCTACATAATCTTCACATGATCTGACCAAGATTATGTCTGGACTTTAAAAGAGACTGTGACCTCTGAGTTTCTTTCGGCCTTTCTTCTCGGAGTAGTCAGATAGGAAACGCCGACCTCATCTAGTTTAAAAATAATATGTTTGACGTGTAAAAGTGTTTTGTACAACCTATTTGCAGAAATAAAAATCATTTATCATTTATCAAATAAATAAATACCAAAAACAACCTATCATTTTAAGTATTATTACATTACATTTCAGGCACCTCCTTACTTTTCGTCACTTCCAAGACTGCACTACAGTCAAGAACAAAAGCATCAATAACAGGTACAGTCACCGACATAACCTCAGAAGCAACAAATAACTCAACGCCGAGATTTGTTGTCGCTATCCATTGTCGCCGCGACACGCCAGTAATGAAAGCCGCTTATCTACGCGACTGTACCTCAGCTCTGTCGGTTATCTACGTCACTGTACCCTCAAGGAGGCTAATCGGACCGTTGAATTAAACTTAGAATTTGCATTTTTATTAATATTATATTTTTTATTTTTTTGGGACTCAAATGGCGGGAAAACAAAATGGCGGCGTTGACAGTAGTAAAGATTAGTCTTGTATTACTCTCTGTTGTACTTTATTTTGTAGGGTTATATCCTCTTGCTGTTTCGAGTATGAACAGGTTTCAAGTTTACTAGTATTAAAAATCTGTTTAGGTAATTTTGAATGCACACTGGTACACATGCATAGAAACAGTAAGTAGAATCATTTGCTTTTTGCTTAAAATTCATTCAACATTTTAACTTTGGATCAAAAGTCGCAAACATGTAAAATTACGTTCAATCTAAATAAATAAAAACGCATTATTTCCAGCAAACAACAAAAAAACAAAGAAATAGCCATCACTCGCAGCATTTTCATCAAAATTAACGCCCAATCATTCAATAGACTCACACAGTACTATAAAGCACAAAAGTAACAACAGTACGAATAAATTGGCGTACAGTCGAGCACAAATCGTAAATACCGCACAGGTGTGAGTTGTTGTGTGTTTACGCAATCGTATCGTTACAGTTACGCGTGTCGCTCGTATTTCGTACGCGGAAGGAGGTACGTACGGGTATGTGTGACTTGGATCGAAAAGGTATTTTTGAGGACGGTAAGAATATTTTTTTTGGAAACCTACTTTATGATGATGACGTAAGATTTGTGATGCAAGTGTAGATTTAATTAGATTGTTCTTGATTATTTTTTTTGGTGTTTAATTGTCGTTTTCAGAGCGACTGTAGTAGGGGCCTTGTTAAAAGACGACGTCAAAATGATATTAGGTTGCATGAATTATGTTGCTCCATAACATAAAATCATTTTTTGCCAACAAGATAAGTAAACTATTTATTATTTCTCGTTTCAAAAAGTAATTATGTGTCCGAATACTTTCAAAGGAAATTAAACTACCTAGCATACAGCTACTCAATAAAAATAACACTAATTCCACTCACAAATCAAACACACTCATCAGCAAAAAATTAAAACATCATAAAAATATTAATTACAAAAACGCACACGTAAAAAATTACAAACATAATTAATTACCATCAAAAACAACATCAAAGCTTGAAATAGCTGAAAGGGACGTCAAGCCGGACTGACATGGACACACGGACACGGACAGGGAACATTGAAAAGGAAATTAGCCTCAGTGTGGCGGCCATTCGCATTTTTTCCATTTATGTCAACATGACAAGAGCACAGTGCTTCACGCCGACAAAGGATGGGACAGAACCATCAATGCTGATGGCGACACAGACTGTACTGGAAAACGTTAATTTTATAAATGTTTTTATTGTATTGCTGCCTTTAATAGTAGAGGATTTCTTTATTTTTGTTTTTGTTATTATTTTTGTGGAGCTTAAATTTTAATTGTGACTTTTGAGGCTTAGGAAGTTTTACCAATTTTGATACTAATTTCGACGATGTTTCAGCAATTTTCTTTATTTTCGAATCTGCATGCGAATTCGATTCACTAACAGTAAAATTTTCATCATAGAGACAATTGCGGTATCAAAATGAAAAGATCTTTGTTTGGCTATTATAATCTAAAATACCAAAACATTACCATCACAAAAAATATTGCCAAAATTTTTGATTTTCCTTAAAATTCGGCCTAATTCTGAAGGATTACCTAAACGCTTGTTTTATTTTCTCAGTTAAGTACATAACAGCCCATGAATTACAGCGAACACAATCACGCAATTCGTATTTTCGCAAGTCTAGATAAACGAACGACACCCCACCCTCCGAAAAAAGAGAAAAGTCGGAAGACACAGGATAACAGTAACACATTTTCGTCGCGGAGGCTAACGATTCCGAAGTGTACTGTCCCATAAATCTGGGCCAGCCTGATTGATACATGGCGGTGGGTTGACGCCCATCGAGTAATTTAGTGCCGCCGCTACGCCCACCATCCAGATAGCGGGACTTTTGTTTTGCATTAATTCTCTTTCGCTGTTCTTTCCATCGATGCTAAAGAAAAGAATTTACTTTTTAAAAGGAATTCTACGTTGTGATAAATGTTGAGATATTTTTTTTTACTCTGGATTTTTTTTTGTCTACAGAAATTTAGTGTCTTGTCCACTGTGCGATTTGTGTAGATTGTTTTTTGTTGATTAGCATTTTGTTCGTAATATTACTTTGTAGATTAGTTTTAATTGATTTTTAATATTCATGGAGTTTTATCGATATGATAATGTTTGGTGACAACATTTTTGAAATCGCCCACGAACACATTATTAGGTGAAGCTTTGAATTCATTATAATCTTTAAACATAGGGTAAATGGCTAAAAAGGAGACAATTTTAATTATGATTTGCGTAATATTTTGGCCTCTAGACATAATTTGGGAAAGTACAAAATTAAAGATGTCCCAAGGTGAATAGCGAATGTCATAATTATTTGATATTGATACAATCATAGATGGTGCTATGGCGTAATGACATTGGATCATCTGCTTAAAAAATATAAATATATTTTTTCTGAAATTTTGCAACTTCAAGCTTAGGCACTATAATTATTTGCGTAAACGTACAGTCGACATCAAAAGTATGTAGCTCGTCAGATTATAAATTATTCTACATTCTAGGGTTTGTATAATTTTCATGCAAGGTACAGTAGAAGATGAATAAGGAAATCCTACGATCATGATAAGAATCATGCATTTGAACATGCTTATTACCAGCCTCAATCTGATGATGATTTCACTTTTGTTTTAATAATTAATCAGAGCTCTATGTATATCTATGCTTTTAACACGAATATTCACAAGTAAATAACAGCAACATAAAAAGATCAGCCAATCCAACGACACTACCAAGCACGACCTCCCAACCATTCTAAAAACAAAACAAAACACGAACGCGTTAAAACAAAACACTAACAACCATCAAGTCACAACACTACTTCATTCCTCATAGTTTTCTCATCTAAAGTGCAACAAAAGTGCCCCCCCGTCCCCCCCTTCACAAAACCGACTAATTCCAGTACCAGTGAGGTTCAGACGACAGACCTAGCTGGTATTAAGGCCTTTCTTAACAGCTAATCTTAGGACAAAAGCTTTAATACGGCCGGCCCCGGGGTGTAGGACGAGTGTTGCCTTTTGTTTATTTTAATTTTTATTTTACGCCTGCGCGGCGAACGGTGTCTGGTAGTACAAGAAGGTTCTACAGGGTGTGCGAAAACGGGAAAAATAATTCTGAATTAATACCAGATGTTTTAATTCAGAATTATTTTGGTGGTGTTCACTGGTACAGGGTGTTTAGAAACATAAGCAGCCCTATGCAGGGTCAAATTATATTAGCTAGCAAAACTCTGCAGACGTGATGGGTAACGACACCTCAACACGATAAAATATAAATAAAATGTTTTTTTACATACCATAGATAGATAAATCATTAAGCATGCAATATGTTAAGTATGTACATTGCAGAAATGATCAGTCATGTTTTACCTTAACGGCGTACAAATACCTATGTATTATAATAACATTTGATCAGTTATTCAATTAATTATAACTTTTGATTATTATAAATAAAAAAATACAATAAACTGAAGTATTTTTAGAAAAATATATTATAAGAACTATTCCAAAATAAATTTGTTCTTATGGAAGAAATCTAACTTAGAGAGATGTATTAACGATTACAAAGATTATATTTCTGTAAATACATATTTGTTATAATCGCGAATCATATTTTGTTCAAGATACAACCTGACAATTTAAAAAAAAACGTAAGAAAACTTGAATTTCGCGGGCTACAACTATGAATCCACATCAACGGAAGAACGGATTTCGATGAAATTTGGCTCACGTGAAAACCATGACCTGGGCTAGGACATAGATACTTTTTATCCCTGTAGCACAATTCCGTGGGATAATATCCTCCACGCGGGCGAATCCGCGGGCACAAGCTAGTACTATATATGAGCCTTCATACTTGCCTTCTACGACCGCTGTACCTTTGAAGACCATAATTACACACACACATAACACATTTTAATAAAATGTAGTTAAATAATATTACACTTATATTGGCCTACAAAAACGCCGCTCCCTGTAACAGCACAGGATAGCCAGTGATATGCAGCTCATTTTCAGCTGTAGCGCGAATTATCAGCGACGCGTGACGACACTGTCTGCCTACCGACTCATACCGCTGTATTATCACTTGTAATATCTTCTGTGGCGTATTTTTTTTTATGGCTTTGCGTCTTATTTGCTGGCACCAGGAACCGAACTCACTGTTTAGGAGGTAGTGTTTAGCATAATTATGTGGTCAGTCTTCTTTAGTGCAGTTTTGCCTTTAATTTTGTTTTGTTGATTGGATTTCTTCGTTTCTTCATGATTCCTACGCCACGAGATTTAATAAAAGTAGCGTTTTTAACCTAGGTACCTTTCCCCTTTCGTTGATGTCACTTAATTTCCTTTTCTTTTCTTAACCTAACAATGTAAGTTATATTTTTAACTAATGTATTGAGTTTAACTAAGAGTGAGTACTCTGTACTCACTCATATCTTAAATAAATAAATAAATCTTTCTCTCTTATGAATAAACGATTGTAATATTTTTTTACATAATTGTACTTATTTCTTAATTACAATATACAAGCTAACTCTATAAATAGATGTTGTATGTACAAGTTTATAATAAAAAAGGGGGAAGAGATCATTGGGCATCAAAAAAATCGTCCGCATCGCTGTCAATGGGAAAAGTGCCCTAAAGGCTGGCAGTCTTGCCACGTTGGATGGCAATGCTGATTCTTTGGCCTAAAAATAGGCCAGCCCTCTGGTCATGTGAAGAGTCGGCCAACCGCTTGGCCTTATTCTTATTCTTGGTCATCGGACCTTAAAGTTTTAATAAATAAGGTCGTGGGTGTCACTACTCGATTTAGTATCACAAATTGCAAATAAAATGTTGGCGCCTGCAGCCACTCTGAACAAAAAATAAATCAGTATAAACACCATCCTCATCCACCAACACTATATACTAGACAAAAATACAGTGACGTCACATCTGAGACAGCTCGACTGGCTCGTCGGTGGCAGGTTGTCGCGCAAGAACAATGGCTAGCTTCGCAGTAACCTCCGGGTGATGTGACGGTATGAAAAACATATGGTTGGTATGTGGACTGTGGAGAGACTGATTCTTTGCGAAAATCTGGGAGTGTGTGTTTTTTGCAGCGGTTTTAAATATCTCCATATTGTATTTAAGGATATTAGGTAAGTAACAGTAATAAAATCCGAAACTTCGTGTGGTTTCTACTTAATTGAAAGAGCAGTGGTGGCCCAATGGTAAACGGTAATGGCCCCGACTAACGAGTTGTAGTTCATGGGTTCGAACCAAGGCAGGCGCTTGAATTTGTATAAATGATTGCATCACCACTACTCTCATAACCGTAAAGGAAAACATCGTGAGGAAACCGGAATGTCCTAGAAACAAACATTTTAAGACATGTAACACTACCAACCTTCACTGGTACTCGTAACCGCGTGGTAGATTACGGCCCACTCCCTCTCGAAGAGAGGAGGCCTGTGTCCCAGCAGTGGGAACATTATAGGCTGATATGCTTATGCTAGTTAATTTAATTCTCGATTTATTTCTTGATCTATATAGAAGTGTGATTTCCGTCAGTCGTTGTTAAGAGTAAAAGCAATATTTTTGAAAGAAATTAATCTTATTTTTTACCGCAAATAAAACCTGAAAATAAATCCCTAGAAAATTCATTTCCATTTACCCATCTTTATTCCTTCTGGCGCCCATGACACCTAAATCAAAAGCAAGTAGAAGCCACACTCATTCAGAATTCACGCCGCCTCAAAGGCTATCAAATCGGAAATATCTCCACGTAAATGCACCCATCTGGAGTACTGAAGCTGCTAATATCTCAAGCGCGACCAATGACTTTGCTTTTACTCACCTGCCAAATTCCCTTTGCACTCGCGAGGGCAACGACGCGTCTTACCTCGACGAAGATACAATTGAAATTGGCACGACCTCGGCTCTCGGTAAGGTAAAGTTATGTTTGCGAAGTCAAAAGCAGATAGCGTTTAGGAAGCGGGCTGTGGTCGAGGTAAGGTTAAAATATGCAGCGCTTGTATTGAGGGGACCTGCATAAAGGGGTAAGACAGTCCGTGTGGTCGCGACGCACTCCGTGCATGCACTTGCTGGGTTCGTTTCCAAGGTACGATACCGGGAGATGATGGCCACTGACCGTCGCCGATGCTTGATATAGAACGTGAAAGGAATAGTTGCAGAAAAAGTTGACTTAATCATTAGAACAAGAAGATAACTTAGATCTTCTTCTATTTTGTCTTACAGCCTAGCAGATTTTTCAGTTCATCTAATAATAAATATTTAGTTACTAGCTCTGCCTAGCGGTTTCACCCGCATAAGTCTCAATCCCGTGCGAATATCGGGACAAAAACTTAAAAAAAAGTATGTCTTAACCCAGGTCATGGTCTACCCATGTGCCAAATTTCATCCATTTCCGTTGAGCCGTTTTAGCGTGAAAGTGAAACAAATAAACTCGCTCTCACATTTATAATATTATAAAGAAAGAAAGAAAGAAAAATATTTTATTTGGGACACGCACAGGAAATACAAACAGTAAGTAGGTAATAACAAAAATACAAAAAAATAAAAAAAATACAAAAAAAAAAAACAATTATAACGACCTGTGCGAGGCCAAAAAGGCTCCTATCTCAGCATAATGCGGCGATATTTAAAAAATAAATACCGCAGCGCTGGTATTCTGATAGGGCCCACTGTGATATTAGTTAGTATGTGTACTGAACAGCGCCATTTTTCTCAGTTTAAATAATTTGTTTTCCTCCCATTGTTCTTACCAAACATGTCCAAAAGCCGTGCCACAATGTAAACACACCCCCAGTCAGTTTTCAAAAAGCCCATGAGAGCGTGTCTTGACAAAGTGACCGCTATTAAACATTCACTGGTGCTCGAGTAAGGTGTTAAGTCGTCGCCAGTCTCTTTGAGGCGGCGTTGTATGCTGCAGTCCCACCGCAACACAACGGGGACTAGCAAGCATGCACCTGATAATTTCAAGTGGAAATCTCCAAGAATATGTGACGGAATTTCTAAGATTTCCAAAACAGTTCAAATAAGCTCTCAGAATTACTTAAAGTCTCATTAAAGCTAATGACCATTTCACAGTATTCAGATAGGAGCTATTAACAAGATAAATACACAAATGATTTTGTATGAAATTATCTGATCTGTCAAATAAGTTTAGTATTTAAACTGAAAATTTCCATTCGCAGGTGAAGAAACTGAAACATGTGAAAAAAGGTCTAAAAATGATAACAAATTACTATCTCATCAAAATAAGCGATTGTTTGTCCCCCAGTTTTTTAATGAGTGAACGAACTTTGATTCCTAATTCGAAGACGAAAAAATAAAAAAAATACGAGAAAAGAATCAACTGTTCTACCAATCACCTTCGTTGTTTAACCCTCACAACACTAGCCACTTCCTCAAAACACATCTTAACCCTTCTATACTCGTGCAACAAGAGAAACAACCGAACATCACACACGGCGCTGACATTTCCAATATAAAATAAACAAGTGGGGTATGATTACGGCGGGTTGAACCCCGATCGATGACGGTTGACCCCTTTACCTGCCCCCGCTCGCTGTCCGTCCGTCCGTCTTGAAATCCACTGCAACTGTTAAGGGGATGGATGCTGTTTGCACTACTTAGATTTATTTTTTTTAAATTAAGAAAAATTAGGGTTTGATTTTTGTGATTGAATTCAGCTCTAAAAGGGTATTACGAACCTATTTACTAAAATTGGGCTGGCGAATTTAATCTGTGATGCCTTCATTAAAAGTGCCTCGTTCTAAACAAGTCAGGCTATTCCAAAACCCACGTAAGTAAAGCGGGTAAGCATGAATTTATAGAATGTCTGATAATTATAATTTATGTTGTGATGGTGATCAATTAACCGCACATCATTGGAAACACTCGCTCTAAGAAAATCGCCCTTACTGCTACGACAAAAAGGGGCTGACAATGTTAACTGTTGACCGTAAAATCAAATTAGCCTTTGTATAATGCTACGGAATTATAGTACTCAATGGGAAGGCCAATAATAAAACTTAGTAAGAAAACCATCCTGAAAAACTACCATACGAATAAACAAGTTACCTTTATAGCCACCATATTTTCTCAACAAAAACGTAACCACCCTATAAATCGGCACATGGTAGCCTCCCCTTAACACAAGGGGAGGTAGGTGCAATCTGGTGCCTTTTGTCCGTATCATGTCACCCCGCAGTCTTCACTCAACGATCTTTTATATTTCTACAAGACTGTTCAACTTTGAGTTGGTTACAAAAGTTAGCAGTTGAAAGGTTGATGGAATAAGTGGCGATGGTGTGGGGAGGGTTATAAATTAATAAGTGGATTATTTGTCACGAAGAATTTTGGTGTTTTTGTTGAATAATTTTAGAGTTTTAAGTATCTATTACATCTTATTATTAAAGCCGCTTTTCGAGTCTGTGTCTGTGTGACCGCGTTCAGTTCTGTTCTTCTAAACTCCGCAACTGATTTTGATGCGGTTGGCACCATAATTCAGAGAATTTATTCCGAAAGGTTTAAGTGATATTTATTAAAGAAATCTGGATATTTTGCCCAGTCTAAAAAATTGTGCAAAGCAGGGGCGGGTTGTGAAAAGAACAAGGAACTTTATTCTACTATGTATTCTTGCTAAAATGCTACAAAAACTACAAGCACTATGCTTATTAGTCAACCACAGACTGTGGTTGATATAGTTTTGTATACTAATAAGCACTGTGACTAACTTGAAGGCCTGCTTACCCATAACTAATCCACTAGAAACCCATCCACCCAGAAATAAGTCCCAAGTAACATAATTTAACACGCCACATCCACTAAAACACAAAACTTGTACCAGAATTAATACAAAAGTTGTTTTGTCCATAAAATTTGATGTCGCTCCACATCTTACTGAAACTTGAAACTCATTTTCATATTTTCAACTATCTGACCGGCAAAACAAATCCACAACTCACGCCGTAATAGTTACGTACAGTCGTAGTGCATTAATGTGCTGCCGGCAGATGTGCAGCCTGCTGGATGTGGCTTGAGTAAAACATGTTTAGGGCTATACAAATCTTTTGGTCCTATATCTTTTTGTGGCTAATACTCCTATCTGGACAACGATAAGGACTGATAGCTATGCCAATTTGTTTTTATGATACTGCATCATATTTTAATTCAACAGTCGCTAAAGTAGATTGGGATTTATGCCCCCCTTTTGCTGCAGTTGAAACTTTACAATATTTCCCTTCCTTTTTGCATAGTATGGTTTTAAATTAACAACAAGTGTTTAAAAATGAATTACCTATTTTCAAACCTGAAGTTACGTTTGATTTTTTCGACCTGTGTGTCCATACACCTATGGCATATACACCTAAAAAGACGACCATACATATTGGTTAATAGAGCCTTCGCTACAAAATACCTATGATTTATGACTCCATATTTGGCTTTCATAAATAGTAACATAACTTAGAAAAGAAAGAAAGAAAAAGTGTTTATTCTGCACAAACCAAACGCACATTACAAAAAAAAAAAAAACAATACCACTTTACAGATGAGCCAAAAGCCACGTATCCATTATTGACACAGAATAGTGACTTAGAAGTTACATACAGATATAACATAAGTAAAAGACCCTCTTCAAAAAAAGTTATAAAAAAATACAGTTGCCACATCCAGTCACATCTAACACTCGCAACTATTTATGACTACTGCTTACCACGCTGCATCCGGGGGTCTCATAAAATTCTATCGCCGGGATTGTGCAGCGTTGATCCGTCTGCAGCGGGGGGAGTGGGGGGGAGTGCCGTAGATTATGAAATAACCGGGTCTCCCCTCATTGGACCAATTATATGACCAGTCGAAGGGTTAAAATGGGCAAGTGGATGGTCGTTAAAGGTGATAGCATTATGTCTAAACCTGAGGGCTGGGAGTGATGGATGGAAAGTGAATCAGCTCGTAATCCTATCTAAGGACTAAGGGACACTTAAAAAAAAAAATTAGGTATTTCAATAATTAATCAGAGCTCGACCGCGGAGCAAGAACGGATCGTACTGAATGGTCTTTTCATTTTTTCTATTTTTTTTTAATTTAAATTTCATTGTTTGTGTTTTCATGAAAAACCGTCTGCCAAACTGCTTATACGTTCTCGTAGATTACACAGGAATGGAATATCACTGTTATAAAATGTCGGTTAAAAATGAAGACTCCGTTCTTGAGTGTCCAAGTAGTTATTCCAATTTTCCATATTTTTTATACTTTGTTAGTAACACTTTCCAACGTATAGTATTTCCACCTTCCTCTCTTCTTTCCTTCTGACCATTCCTCTCTTGATAATTTGATTTATAAGAAGTTTTTATGACTAAACTTCTGGCCATTTGAAGTCGACCAAACTATCAACCAATACATTGATTGACTCTCTGCGCCTCTCTGACCTAATACCACCCTCAAAAAAACAAAAAACAACAGCCACATTCTCAACAGCGCACAACCCAATATTTCGAAAATCATATAACTAATAAAAACGCTAAACATACTGTAGGAATGGCTCGCGAACCGAACAATATTGCCCCGTTGCTTGCCAAATCGAAAACTAAGCTCGGTCCGTACTCATAAGTTGCTGTATCTCTGTATTGCACAACTTTCAACTGCGACGCTCATTTGCAAACGTTATATAGGGCGAAGATTGGGAATTGGATCACTTAACTATTCTTTTGAGGCATAAAAGATAGCAACGGACATAGTGTTCTTACTAATACCAAAGAGATTGCTTGCAAACGGTTACGCAATCTTGTATTTAAGTCCAAATAAAAGCTAAAATAAGACGTAAGTAGACCAAATGCTAATCAAAGGACAGGACAGTGAAAAAAAGTAATAAGGCATGCAAAAATTCAATGACTGTAACTTTAAAGTCTGTCGATTAAGTTCGCAAAACAGTGAGATTCGTAGAAAAATCTACTGATATGAGAACATCAGCTAAAATCGGATTGTACTCATCTACTCCAGAAATGTAATTTTCTCTTTTCGTATACTACCGTATCTTAAAATTTTCTCTCAACCATTCTTAAAAACTATTATGTATGATTCAAATTACTAGTGTTATTATTCTCACCTGCATTAGATTTTCTCTTATAATCACCTATTCTCAAAAGAGACACCCAAGATCCCATAACCGCAACCTAGCTTTCTGCTCACCCCTCAAACAAAAGAGCGCTTTAACGAAATAGGCGTAATAATTCCATCTGAACACGTTAACTAAGGACACTATGTACGGTCAGCAGGTAAACAAAGCGACGCATTAGGAGGGTAGATTAACAAAAAAGGCGGGGGTGAAATACGGCGGTGCCTGTAAATTTTCTTACGGCGCCCCCTCTGACGGCCCCGAACATCGACACTGCGCTGACATGAGTACGGTGTGCAGAAATGGGAAATGTGTTACTGTATTTTATGTTTGGGAAATTAAATCTAAATAAGTACCTATTTATTTTGAATAGTGTTGAAATTTAAATGAAAATTATTTTCTTAGATAACCCAAGAGTGGAAAACTGATTTCAAACACGTTACCTATTTATTTTCTGTAAATTTTATCTTTTCAGTCAGTAACATGGAAATAAAATGGAAATATTAAGTTATTTTAAAAACTCTATAATCAAAATTTAATTTGTAAAATACGAGTTGACTTTATTAACAGTTAACACGTTCAGTGCCGGCAACCCTCCTGGAGGGTTCACTGAAGTCGCAATGGGATGACCTGGAGCCCTCGCGGAGACCCTATTTTAAATGTAGGTTTTTCTTTTTTCGGATTGGGCATTATAAACTGTGAAATAAAATCAGTTGTATATTTTAATAAGATTAAACGTAATGCGGGTGACACTCCTCGAGGGCTAACTTTAGCGTAAACGTAATGCCGATGACTCTCCTGGAGTGAAATTGTAATATGTATTGCGGCACGGCGTATCAGCCCTATGAAAAATGGGTGGAGTCGAAAGTGTTAAACAATACAATAGTATTCTTAATCAAAGGTCGAAGAAAAAATTTCAAGCCTTTAAAAAAAATCCAACAATGACGGTTTCCACATTGTTTCTGCTGCCGCTACACTCGTCTCCCGATTCGTCCCACCGAAAATTTTCGTTCGAGCCGTTTCTAAAGCGCCTTTTTTAATCTCTATAAATCAAATTTATGACTTGTGTAAGCTTTCTGTTTTATTTACCCTTTTATAATTTTGTTGTCTGTACATACACGGATGGAGTTGGGGCAGGCACACACACACACACACTTATTATAAACACACACACATGTTAACGTTTGTCACATTCATTTTAACAAGTTCTAGAATTTGTTACGTCATAAAAGTAGTAGTTTATTATGTTTGATGCATCTAGGTTTATTTATGTAAAGAAAAATCGGTGCCCTGAAGGGTTCAGTAAAAAGATGGTGAGTAATTCGTGGTTATATTTTCAAAGACTGTACTGTACTGTACTGACTGTACTATACTGTACGTTGATTCTTCTTAGTGATGGCCTACAGTTGTGTTGTTGTGTAGATCAAGCTGTAATAAATTATAATGTCTTACTAGAGTATCTAAGTCCCCAACAGGCGTCAAAGGACAAATTCTAAGAAATTTCTTATGTTTCAACGATCTTTGTAGTTACGAGGATCATTGAAATTACTATTAAAAACAAAAATATGTATAAATTATATCGTTGCCACTTTAAGGATTATTATGTTAGGCAATTTTGATATCAGTTTCTAGATACCTACTAAAACTATTTGATAAACTATAATCAGGCAATAAATGTTAATGTTTTCGGAAATAGAAAGTAAACAGCTACTTTTAGATTTAGTATTTTAATATTACCTGTTATTTATTGCATTCCTACTTAATAAACTAATATAATAAATATTTACTTTCTACAAATATTACGTGATTAATTAAATATACGCTTAGTAATTAAATGGCTATGATGGTATTAAGTCCGCCTCTATACATTTGTGTGCTTAAAGTATTAAATAAATAAATAATTATTTTAAAAAATCTGGCAAAGGCAAAATTGTTTAGCTCGAAAAGTTAGTAGCTATTGAAAAGTTTAGTTTATAGTACTGCCCAGTTCCTCTTTAAAAAAAAAAAAAAAATATGGCATCCCAGCGTTTAACAAAGCTTGTGATACCTTGTATTAGACGAAAAACTGGACTTTCACATCCTGAAATAATATAGGATAAAAGAAGTTCATCTGCCTAGCCTTTTCCCAACGATGTCGTGGTTGGCTTCCAGTCTAACCGGATGCAGCTGAATACCAGTATTTTACATGGAGCGACTGCCTATCTGCTCTCCACAACGCACTTACTGGATAAGACTGGTTGTCAGACTTTCGGGCTTCTGACAACCCGTAACGACTGTCAAAGATCCATGAATAACAGCCCGGACCAACGGCTTTACGTACTCTCCGAGGCACGGAGGGGTTTTGGTATGTAAAGATGGTCACCCATCCACGGACCAACCGCGGTAACCCTGCTGTTATTACTTAGCCTCAAGCGCCTCTGGTGTTAAAAGTAGTTAGTATAAATAAAATGGCTCTACTTAATATTTTTACCATTGCAGATATTTTTAAGTTAACAAGCTAACCTATCACTCATCGCACAACAATACGAACATCATTTGCCTTCCCAATACACCTGATCAGCCCAACTTCTGCCCATAAACAATGAGTGAAAAACATCTGGGCCCACTGGGCGGATCAGGTAATTAATTCTAGTATTGTTCACCGTGTGCTGGAAGGAGTTATGGTTACGTCTTTGTGTGTGCTGACGGGAGAACGCCTATTGTAAAAATATATGAGGGGATATTGACTGCAATGGTTGGGAGTTGCGATTGCTGATTGTTTTTAAGATTCCGTAATCAACTAGGAACCCTTATAGTTTTGCCATGTCCGTCTTTCTATAAGTCCAAGGCTTACCTCGGAGAATCTTAGTACTAGATAGTTGTAATTTGGCATGTTATACATATTAATCACGCCGACAAAATGGTAAAATAAAAACAATGTGGGATCTCGTTGGAAAAGTCGTTCAAAAGTATTGTGAGTGTATCTAAACTATTTTTGGATTCAGGGATCCGTTTGTGAAATATTAAAGTGCAAATTTTTGTTAGAGTCAAGTGTCTCCCCCGCCCTACAAGCTAAATGGTTGTTTTTGGATATGTGGAAAAATTCACGGAAGAAGTATATAAAAACGAAATTAATAGGAAAGCTTTCACAGCTAAGTAGGGTTTACAAGTTAACGAGTGACAATCGACCAACTTACATTTGCAGTTGGAATATAAGGGATAGGAATATGCTTTTCAACTACAATGTTAAGTTTGTTCTTGGGATAAATTCATCCCAACTACGGAACCCTTCATTGTGCGTGGTCCGACACGCATTTGGTCGGTTTTTAATGATGATGGCAGCGATGAAAAGATGTTTATTTTATTATAATTAGTCCGAAATTAAAGTAAATTTTTACTTAGGAGTGTTTTTTTTGGAATCGGTTTGTTTTTTTGTAAAATGTTTGTATTTTCACTTTTTAGTTGTGGTACCTACCCCTCTCAAATTCGAATATCACTACCTGCTATGTAAATAACAGTGACAGGAACTTATCATCATATCATCCTAAAAATATAAAAATATAAATAATGAACTTAGTGGGAAAAATCCGTATTATTGAAGTTAACTCAAAAACTATCCAAGCAAAGTTAATAAAAAATGTACGGAACCACTTTACATATACCACTACCACCACCACCACCACTAAAACCACTACCACTACTAACCACTTTAAATATTCTTACAAAATATTGGTTACATCATTCATGTTGAAATTATACATGTGAGAACAATGTAGAAAGACGTGCACGTTAAAAGCGTCCACAATGAAAAGATAAAAACAATTAAAAAATTTGAATAAATTAAAATAAGCCATGGCAGCTAACAGATGACCAGTCCCTACTGACGGCGCCCGTTCACGAACATGACGCATGGATCAGCACCATTCAGCTCAATCATTTTGAAGGGAACTTAATGATCCAACACACACGCCACCACAGGTGAGACATTTGAGTGAGCATGACATACTCTCAGCCGCCAGGGCTCATTCAAGTCAATGAAAGACATACCCAGTAAATGGTACTTTGTAGAAGGTAATGGTCACAGTGCTCACACATATGCTATGCAATTAAACAACACTGCACTCATCAATTGGCTTGAAAAGAAATCGATGCAATTTTTAGCTATTTCATCTTTACAAAAAAGTTGTATCATGTTAAAAATAAATTCCGTGAACACTGGAACGTATACTAAGCAGCTTAGCCGGGGTCCGCCAAAGAACACGTCACAACATGCCCTCAACTTTGTTATACATTTCCTTGACTTAGCTTTTTAGGGTTCCGCAATGTGGCCGAAAATGAATCGACAATTTATTTTAATTTTTTTTTTTACTTTAACTTAATTTGACTGCCAGCAGGAATATCAGAGCGTATGCCGTTGTAAACTCGTATTTTTATGCAATAGTTTTAAATGACCAAGAACAGTCTATATCCATTTACCGAATAATTAATTACTAATTCCAAACAGCCGAGATTTTCTAAGTTGAAAACGAATAGTGAGGTCTTCAACTTTATAATCGAATTAAGCTTCGTGCAGACCAGCGCGACGCGACGCCACGGCGCGACTCGAACAATACAATTTCTAAGAAAACTTGGCGGTATAACAATAACCGGTGTCGCGTCGCGCGACAAGTCGCGCTGGTCTGCACAAAGCTTTAAGGACTCCAACTCAGTAGCTTTGTTACTAAATGCTAGACCAAAGGTTTACTAGCAAATTATTTGGTGGTTTTGGCAATGTAAGTTGTGGTCAGCTAAATGACTCGTCAGCCTGTATCGGTTGGCTTGCCAAGCTCGCAACAAAATGAAACGATTACACTGCTTATCATATTTATTTTTGTTCAATCCAGCGATCCATTCTCTCCACAATTCTGTCTAACTGCATTACTGCTGTTTGCCGGGTTTAAAACGCCCTGTGATATAACTTGCACATGAAATTAAAGAAAAAAGGAACCTTCTCGGCTGTTTGCGAACTATTTAGATGCACACAACTAAAACTGAAATCTACAATTTGCACTAACATTGTTTCAGTTTCTTTCCATCTCTGAAAAGAATCACTAAAAACAGGAAGACAAAGAGATTAATATTTATTTTTGTACGGAACCATAAACCTCACAATACATTTAGCCAACATAACGCCATAAAAACTTTCCTTTGACGCGTTGCCCACTACGTCACACACACAAAGCGAGCGATTACATAGAAAAACGTGCGAAACGCTTAAAACGGGGGGGAGACGACCTAGGGTGGGGGGGTGCTACAGAAATGCAAATATGAAATATGAAAATGAAGATGGCATGTAATAAAAGTGATATACTGGGCTCCGTAGAGCCATTTCGTACCGTGGGTAGTCGTCTCGTCAGTTTTATGCTCGGCCGTCCATCATGCCCTGACAGCATTCATGGATGCCTCCTTGAGCCTGAGGGGGGGTAGCAGTGGGGGGAGAGGGGGGAATGGACGCGCAGATTTATTATTTCAATGTTGATGTTTGATGTTTTATTATTTGAGTCGTGTTTTGTTCTGCTTTTTGAGGTCAGTGACGTCATAGTTAAAATGCGACTAGATTTTATTTATGCTTAACTTTAATGAATATCAAAATCACTTTTTTTGTATTCCAGTCACGCAACTTAAATTTTCTTTCAGTCATTCAGTTTCTTTCAACGGCTTATTTTCTAATTTTTTTCATACCCCATTTTCTGCGCACTTCTAACATTAGCCAAAACACTAACGAAAGCAACACATCTCACGACACTAAACCCAAAAAGTACAGTAAGCAAAACAATAAGGATCGTTAACAAAAATTTTAATTACCATAAAACAGCTCAAGTGGTAGTGGTAGGGTCAGCACATTCAGCGGCGATGCAAACAAGGCTGGCTTTAATCGAGTGCCCTAACTCGGCGTAAGCTTTTTGATATCTCCGATACCGGGCGAGGTGCAGATCCTCGTACGGTTAGCAAAAAAGTTTGGAAATAAATGAGTAAATACTTAGTACAAAATGAGTAGGTTTACAATGTGTGTTAAAATAATGTTCGATGGGTGATACAGAAGGATATTATTATAGCTATAAGTACCTTGGCGACCGAACTTTGCTCGGGTGATACTCGTAATAGAGAAAAAGGATTTTTCCAGATATGAGACCTTGGTCCGACCGTAGGAAAGATCGATTTTTCGCCCCCATTAACGCCTATATGCAACTTTCATCGAAATCGTGAGAGTCGTTTTCGAAAACGTGATTATAAATATATATTATATATACAAATATTGCTCATTTAATAATAAAGGATTTATAATTAATTTACAGAAATTTAATAAACGGGGAATAAAAATTAACTGCTTGTAATTTTTTTTCGATCTACTAAAATGTTTAAAGATTTGCTTAGTCATAATAATAATTATTATGTTCAACATAAAACAACATATTTTTATATTCAAGATTACAGCAGATTAAATGTTACAACAAAATACCTTGTGGTATATTAAAAGAACACTTTGTAAACAAGCATATTACAAATTAGAGGATTATATCAAAGATAAGATGCTTGGAAACATGCTGGTCCTGCTCCATAGGATAATCTAGAATCTAGACAAAATCAAACTGGTTGCTAATTTAAGTTGTATAAATTATATTTTTTATTATATGACATTGATTTTACATTCTGTGATTACTTCCTCACACACTGACTTATTAATTGTAAAATTTTAGGAAAATCGTTTACTTTTACAATGTTTATAAATATGTGAGAACCATGTATTTATCACATAAGTAATTAATTTGTCTTTCGTTGCTTCATTTTTAATTCTTTTTACCTATTGTGGTATAATATATTTTTTTTTGATTTATCGTCTTCACATAATAATTACCTATATAACTAATGTTTTATTCAGACCTTCCTACATATAAAAAGTATTGTAAAACATTTTAAAAGAGTAACGGTGGAGTTTCTTGCCCATTCTTCTCCATACGAAAACTACCTTTTGGAAGGAGCGACTAGAGTAATTAATTTTTTTGTAAATTTTGACGTTCAAAAGGCCTATTTGAAATAAATGATTTGACTTTGACTTACATGAACATTACTTTAATGCCTTTTTAATGTGCAACAAAAACTACGAAAGAAAATATCGTTTAAAACTTTGGCAAGAACCGTAGGTAACTGTATGTACCGTGGGTACTGGGGAGTTTGTTGCGCCACTTCTTCTTCTCAGCTAACGCACTACGAAGTGGTGAAGGGTGGGCGTTTTGGGGGACTGTCTTATGTAATTTTGACGTTCGAAAAGTGCTGATTATCAGCCTAGTTTGAATAAATCACTTTTGAATTTTGAATTTTTGAATTTTGTATCTCAAAGTCAAAGTCAAAACGTTTATTGCGAATTAAGTGTACAATGTTGGTGTTATATTATGTTAGTACTTATGACTTAGAAGCCTTTTACAAGCATTACAATTATCATTCGCCTGCCCTTATCATCCTAAATTTCCTGCTTCCCTATTTGCTGTCGCTACACTGACCATGTAGGTAGCGTTAGCAAAGCCAGGTGGAGCATGTTTACGGGGGCTCGGTCGCGTACATCACCGCGACAACGCGCCAGTGTCGCGGGCGTCCTAACGTGCTTCTAATAACATTAGCTTTTAACTGTCCCACTAAGGTTTTTGGGGGTTTTAAGAACTGGTAGTTACAGCATGTTGTTTTTTGGTTATGAATAGGTGGAGATAGAGTTTTGGAGGGTATAAAAGGTGACGGTTTAGTGGCAAGGGGCGTGTCTGTGTTCTGGTTTCAGGGTGTAATTTGAGGCTTGTGAGACATTTCAACTTTTATCTTAAAGGCAAGTCGTTTGGTATTGTTGATAGGCGGCTAAACCCACGAGGTATTATAAAGCCGAAGGTTTGACGGACTGGATATTCCATAGTGAAGAAAGAAAGTAATCGTTTATTTGGACACAATTCGTGAAACATAAAATACAAATAAACTAAAATTGATAGCAATCTTTTGACAATAAGTGTGCCTCACGGCTGCGCCAAAAAGGTTCATTTCAGCATTGATGCCAGACAAATGCTGTCTGACGCTGGTTTTCTAATGAACCCTTTATGGACAAGTGACGGGGAGTACAAACAGTTTCAACATACCTAATACATATTTTTTATATTTCTAAATAAATAAATAAAATAATTACAAAAACAAACAATAAAATACAAAATACAAAAACAACAAGAACTGTCCAAGCAAAACCTGTTTTTAGCGATTAGCTAGATGCGCGACGTTTGTTCTCAAAAAAATGCTGTTATTATTCTGTCATCTTGGTAACGTTAGCAAACACATGCGAAGATGTTTACTAGCAACGGCTCATGTAAGATATAAGTGACTGGTTCAGTGTACCGCGACCTTAACGTATTGCTAATACGATAATCCTATTGTCCATCTAACAGTGTAAACCATACTCTATTAGTTCTAGACTGATGTCTTAAAGGATTTATGTTATCTAACCTACGAAGCCTGAAAGCCTGAAGATGGGCGTCGTCACCGAGGCAGGCCTAAGAAACGCTGGCGCGACGACCTAGACTCTTTCTTGACTGAATACCCGGAAAAGGCAGCAGACAAAGAAGAATGGAGAAGTATGGGGCAGACCTTTGCCCAGTAGTGGGACAGTATAGGTAAAAAAAAACCTAAGATGACTAATAAGACTTAGAAAAAACCGTACATGTTAATTTTATCTTTAACTGTTTTTTCCATATTCACGAATGGTTAGCATCTTTTCAGCTTTTGCTAGCTGCTTCTAATAGAGGACTATAGATGACATGAGTGAGTACCCCATTTCGTGTCCAGGGTCTACCTGCCAAAATAATTTAGAAAACCTCTTAAAAATACAAATCTAACACAAAACAATACTACACCCAAATGCGGGCAAAATCTCCAAGTATAAAGGTAGTTTAATATCTGTTTAGTAGTATACACTAAACCTCTTATAATTCTGCCGGCCACCGCAGCCGTGCGAGCCTCGTAAACAGACACACACTTGCAGTTTTTGTGTATACTTGCCTTCTGCTCACCGCATAGTTAAGGGGCCGTGCTGGTCAAGTGACGGGGAGCTGAAAAGAGGAGATAAAAAAAATACAGTAGATCAGATGATAACTCACTAGAAACACTGTCCTTTGATTTTGTAGTAAGGGACCACTAGGGTAACCGTTCAAAAGACCAGATAAATTTAATAAAATTAGACACAAGTCAGAGATACATGACTAGGTGTCTGATGAAGACAAAGTATGGAAAGAGAAATACACAAGACAGTCTGACCGATCTGCGACAGTTTGATAATTTAGTAATTTTATTGTGCAACAAAAAACCTTATTTTAAATTGCTTTTGCTCTTTTAAGTGACCTTTATTTTATTATGCCCTTTTAATCAGTGTTTTTATGGTTCAAGTATCCAGATATATGAAAATTTTCTGTCCAAAAAAAATATAGTAATTAGCAGCACCTCTCCCTTAAGTTCCAGCAGGTATTTTGTGTCCGTATTTATAGTGCTGTGTTTAAGAGTGAGTTAGGCGCGATCCCACTGCCTGATATTATGCGACGCTCCACGTCTCTTTGTTACCTGGCTTACCAGCTCGCCAGAAGACTTGTATAGAATTGTGGTTATTTTGGTGGTTACCTGAAACTATTTCAATAAATATAAACATCACGCCTGTATTCCCGGATGGGTTAGACAGAGGTGTACCTATAGTACACCCACATTTCGCCAGTTATGTTTAAGTCCCATGTAATAGGGGGCGAACCTATTGCCGTCATCTGATAAGCATTGGATATTGTGTTGTGCTAGGATGTCGCTATTAATACATAAAATAAAATATGTAAGTACTGGCTGCTATAAGATTCTAAATCTGCCTAAAAACACTGAAAAACCTACCACCTAGAAATACTGACACAGAAAGGATTCATCCGATACAAAATTGCTGTTCCGTTTCGTCGAATTGTAGATGAAACAACAAGGACCCGACTCGCTAACATTGGTAAAACATCGTAAATAAACTTCGATTTCAGTAGTCCAGATAAGTTTAATGATAACGCCTTCACATCGGTGGTTCGTCAGTCAACAGGTTTGTCAACTAGAAAATAAATTTCTAACCGAGGAGAACAGAAACATAATTTCGATATCACTGATAAATGATTGACACCGATCTCCCAAACACCTAGAAATATCTAACAAGAAAATCCTACTAAACCCATACAGAATTTCGCCCGGCCCATATACCCTTCATCAGCTCTAACATAACTCATAAAACTTCAACACGGCCATACCATAACTAATTCTGTCCATAGCGAAATAATAAACGCTACACCAATATACACCAACGGGTAGCCGCGCACTATTCTAAATATTTATGTGTTAAAAAGTTATACAGCCAAAATGCTGAGAATCAAGCAGTTTGGTCAAATAAATCCGTCATTGGTTAAGAGTGAAACAGTACATATTTTGTTGCGGGATTTAAATCAAGATTCGTGCGCGGGAGCATTTGGTGAGTATGGGATTGGGAGGTGACGGGACTGTCATGTTTTAAAAGTGTTGGTCTTAACATAAGTGAAGTGAAAATTATGAACATATTCGAATAACTCGACGTTCTATTCGTTTATACGTACACATAGCCTAAAAAAGAATAATAGATAAATTATCTCACTATTTTCAATGTGATACAGTTTTTCTTTAACTAGTACAGGATACAAGTGATCTTTTCCACTAAAGTTAAGTACTGTATTGTATTGCATAGTTTCTGCTTATCAATAACTCGTGGAAAAATAATCTGTAACACTGTTTTTGGAACAATAAAATTATTATTAATTATTATTACTGAGAACTGTATTTTAAACAGCACAAACAGAAAATGTTCATAATTTATTTCATCAAAACGGTAAATATACCTAAATTTCATTAGCTACGAAAAGACTGCCAGAAAACTATTAAGAAAATAAAAACATTACATTTTCTACTAAGATCTTTCGACTAACAAATAAGTAAAAACCAAAAAAAAATGCTATAAAACCACGTTTTTAGTGATCTTATTCTCCAAAACGTTCTATTCTATTCGGTTTAATATTTATCTGTCACCAAATAATATTTATTCCCACAACCAACACACATCTTGGTCACTCTCCCAACACAGTAGTTCCAATGTTTACTCTCGAAGATCTCAGCACAATTCGTCATCGGTAGAATGAATCCCTCAACACTTCAACGTTGAATGGATAGACTTGGCATGGGTGATCATGATCACGCGCACAATAATTTTGTTTGGAAGGTCGACGTAAATTGTTTCATTCACATTGAGCTTACGAAAATGTGTGAATTGAGATTTGTAGAGCGATTAATTTAATTTTTCTAGGTATTTCGACTGTAATCAGTTTGGGTGTAAATAAATAAATTAGGTCGGTAAGGAGAGATTTTACTTATGTTTTAATTCGTTGTTTAGAAGTACCCAACAATACATCACGCACGTATTCCCTTAAGAGATAGGCAGAGTTGTATTAGTACACCCTCTTTTTACAATATTCTTTAGAATAATACAAAAGTTCATCAATGATATCGGACGTTTCTTAAAATCTTACTGATTCTATTGTTATTCTTAGTCATATTTACTTTGCAAGTTATTTTTTTTTTAACCCTCACCCTATCTAGATCTTCCTAACCCACAATAATCTCGGTATAAGTAAGATCCAATGATTCCCGCCGCTCAATCTCGCTGAGTCGTGTCACTCGGCGCCCGCGCACCGCGCACCGCACACAGCTGCACGTACGCACACATGCAAACAATCACAGATTCTACTTGTATCCAGAAATAACAATTACAATGTTGTGATTTGTGGAGCTTTTTACAGACAGAAGCACAAACAAATAGCTAATTCATCTGAGAATGTGAGTGATTGACACTGTCCTCTTTTCCAAGTTAATGGAACGATTTATAAGTCAGTTACGAAGTAATATAGGAAACAACCGATAAAAAAAATTGTAATCCAGTGTACTAAAAATAAACTAACTATTTCATAATCACCAGCATTTCCGGCTCTGTGCTTCCAACCAGCGGATTCCTACGGCCTTCACCAGGTCATCGGTCCACCTTGTGGGACCTTCCAACGCTTCGACTTTCGGTACGCGGTCGCAACTCCAGAACCTTTCGGCCCCCTCAGCCATAAGTTCGTTAGACCAATAAGTATTTAATTCGTTTTAAATAATGAAAATCACAACAAAAATAAACTACGAAAACTATATTTGACACATTATTTAACAATTACGCTCAATTAAACATAAATACAGTTTAAAATTGAATAATAATTAAATTAACGTGAACAATAATAAATTTAAAACAAAATGTGCACTCGCGTGGTATAATTAAAAATCATAATTACTATTGGTACGACGACAAACGTTTACGACCGCAATCAAACACAGTTGCACATTAAATAGGGTGGGAGGAACTGTTGTCGTCTATCTTTATTTTATGTTTTATTTTTTGAATGCTCTAAACTGGTGTTAATAGTTACTTTTAAGGTAACAATACAGTGTTGCTCACTATAAACAGGCCGCTAAGTATCGAACTAAGAGTCCAGATTTCATTAAAATAATAAGTAGCAGTGCGCTGCAGTCTACTATAACGAAAAAACTGACCCTAAAGATTAGACAATGGTTCTGGTTCTGCATTAGCCAATAAATGACAAGATTCATCACATCTTGTGCTATTGAACCAATATCAATGTCAATACTACAATGTAGATTGTAAAACATATTCGCAATTCCTGGGTGGCCACTTAATGAAGATCACATCCACTGTTTATTTTAAAGTTATTCATCATTCTTCAACCTGCAGTCACGCCTCAATACCGGTGCCTTATTACAAACCTTTATCTGGTTATCATTCATCCAAAAACATCCATCCATCCCTCAATTTTAAACAAACAATTATTCCAGCAGGCCGACAACCACGACAACTACCCCACAATTCATTATCAACAAAAATGAGTATATATTTATTTGCACGGCCACACGTCAAAACAATACGATTGTGCCCGCCGCTTGTGCAGGACGCTACCCTGTCATTTACCACAAAAACTAGATGAAACCGATTAAAACCACCCGAAATTGGTTATGGCGGAATTATAAGTGTTTTATGTAATTATTTTTGAATGTTGTTTTCTATTAGACTTTTTATGCTTGTCTAAAAGTTCATTTTGTAACGTTTTTGGTTTAACTTTCTGAAGTTACTTAGAGAAATCTGGAACAGTGGACAAGACATTCATAAAACACAAATAATTACACAAAAAAGGGAGTTTTGAAATACAGATTTCTTCTAAGAAACTACTAACTACATAATCATTGATATAGCTTGCCAAAGTTCATTAAAAGTTATATGCCCAAGACATCGTAAATTTTCTTTTGAATAGTGGTCGATTTGCCGTTATGATTTAAATAACGTCACAATATTATGTATTACATAGAGCAATCAATTACTCTATTATTATTGATGTTATATATATTAATACTATGGGCTGAAGTTGGTATATATGCTAAAAAAGCTTTTAATCAGACCCTGATTCATATATGACATTGCTAATACACACTACATAATGTTAGTAACAAATTTAATACAAAATTCCAATTTATGACGCTACTCACCTGACGCACTGGGTACATGTACCATCGAAGAAGTTCATATCTAACCACCGTAAGGACTATTATTGCTTGCAGCGCTCGGCGGCTATAAAACCGGACCGATAACAGATGTAGTCATCGTGATCACGAGATTTTGTTTTGAAACTGGTTAAATATGAACTTCTTTGATGGTACATGTACCCAATGCGCTGTAATGGCACAGTACTAATAAGAAAAAAAAAACCTTTATTTCGACCATATCTTCGAATTTATCCCATCTCTCAATATAAACATATCATGAATGAAATAGGGTAAAACTCCGCTAGATCAATTTTAATGCCTGAAAACTGAAAATTAGTCTGAAAATTTTCCTAAATCACCAATGATTGTTAACAGGACTGCAGACAAGCGCCCGCACATAGCTCATAACGAACAATGGCGCGATCCTAAATATCCGATATTTATTTATTTATAGCATTTATAATACGGTGAATATATCACTGAACTGTCATACCAACCGCGATAATGCAAAATTTGCGGCTAGGAAAACTGTGGAGTCGTGTGATTAACGAAATTATCAGTTAATTGGTGGATTACCTTAGTTTTTATTTTCGTTATTGCTGTTTGTTAAGAATTTGGTATGGTTTTCAAGAAATACCATGAGAATCTTCCACAACTTAAGACATTAAAATAAAATCAACAGTTATTTTCCAAGGTTGCATTTGTATATTTGATTTTTTTTTTATCGTTTCTAACTCTTTGCAGTTATCAGTTCTTCTTCGCTTTATACGTCCCTGACAATCCCATCTTTATACATACAGGGCAATTTATTAGGTACAAGACTAGGTGGTAGGAGGAAAACGACTGTGCCTTTTCCTAGCCGTACCTACTAAAAGCGTAGCGTACGAGGAACAATGCAGTAGGTACGTTCCAATCGGAGTTAACGGATCCCCTTACTAACTGTGTTGAAGACGATTGCATTTGGTTAAGTTTAGTTTGTAGAAGTTGGCAGAAACAATCAGGGTTCCGGAACGGAAAGTAGCCATGAGGAAAGGAAGGTCATGTCTGTCACAGTAACGATAAAGCGACCAGCAGAAAGAAACCTTCCACAACAGTCCACCAAAAATCTTTAGCCCCATCAGGCTCCACAGCACCCTTAGCCCTGCACCGCCGGCAGCATCGAAGTGCGCCAGTAACGAGAGCTACGTCACAATAATTCTCGCGCACGACAATGCTTTAATGTGCGTTTGATTCATTCGTTACAAAATGAGGTTATCATTGCCAGTTACGCTGTTGTAATGAATTTTGCTATTGTCGGGCGGCCTTTAGCGCCGGAATGGCTTTAACAAATCATTTTGACGTTTTATCTACTGTGCATATGTTTTTGGTAAAAAAAATTGTGGTTGGGATTTGTTAAGTTTTAATTTGTTTAGTAATGTAAAGTTTTCAGCGTTGTATTCCAACCAAGATCAACCTTGTTTTGCTATCCCTGAAAAAATTGATCTTATGTGACATCTAAAGTCACAATTTAACTCACTTTGCTGTTCAGAAGGTGTTCAAGTCAGTTGAATGCCCAATATTTCCATTGAATGGAAATTGATCACTTAGGTACCCTGTAAATCTGAACATAGAAGTGTTACTTACATGCAGAAAAAGGTAATGGCAGTAGTAGTTACAAGTCTTCTCTAATCCTCATACATAGATATTAACGTCAAAATCAAAATCCAAACCACTAAACACTAATCCCCTATAAACAATGATCCCATAAAAACCAAGAAGCCTCTTACAACCCACCATTATCATTACAAATGCAAGACAAACCCCTACATCATGCGACGCAAACGCTGACGTTGCCGAAACTTATCCGCCGGTACTTTTCACCCGGACACCTTAAGGCCATTAAGGCACTAATGACTGCCTGTAAATTGGCCATAACTCAGGCTAGGCCGTAAATAACGGCTCGCCTCTTGATAAGGGCCGCTGAGTTGTCGCAAACGTCCGACATGTCTGTCTTAGTTTAACATGTGCGATTTATAGTTACGACAGTCGACAAGTTTGTCTTGTCTCCGTACTTTATGTATATTAAGTAGTTTTGGGTCTGTTAACGGTTACTGATATTGATAGGAGCGCCATCTGTTGTGCGGAGACGTAATTAAGATGCGAGTTGCAGCTAGTACACGATAGATGGCTTTAATTTCGTCGATAATGAATGGGTGGTGGAGTGATGGATGTTTACATCCCGTCACATACATCTTACGTACAAGATAGATTACTCGGCTACTAAAAAGAAGGAGAACTAGACTTCAAAGAACCTTCATAAACCTTTAGCTTTTTATTCGTTATCCTCCTGTAGGTACTATAGTTTGACCGAGACGTTGTACCACGCCTTAGGAATGCGCGGTGAGGCGGGGGGCAGCGTTGACGAATGAGCGCCCTGCACTGCCTCTCCCTCTCGCCGCGCACATACTTAGGCGCGGTACAGCGGAATTGATCAAACTATACCTAAGCATATCATTAAGTCACATCAACTTATAATTTCTTTTTTAAGCCATACCACTGGTATCAATACTAACTGTTTTGGTAATATAGCTACTTACATAGGTATCCTAAATGGCATCATCCTTAGATCCTTTTTATGTAAAACTATGAGTATCGCTGATTCTGTAGCAAATATTTGCAGCTGTCCTTTTAAATGCCATTACGTAACAGCAGATGTTCGCAGTTTGGAGCTGTTCCCTGAGATGTTCCATTGAATCTGGTTACTCTTTAGACACAAAGGATATTCCTTAAACTTCTCAACATATTGATACACCAGATGATAAACAAGGTAGGCTTAAACAAAGAAACAAACAAACAATTATCGCGCACGCCGCGTCGACCGAAATTAGCAATTACTTTGAGGGAATCTCCGGAGCCACCATTATCTTAGCAGCCGTAACTCCGCTGCTAACTGTTATTGCCATCATTCCCCGCTTGATTTAAACAAGACGTTACGCCACAGTCCCTCGTCAAACGTGAATATAGGCTGAGTCGGATATGGTATTGTGATTCAATGGGATGGTTTTTGTTATAGGAGCTTTATAGATATCATAACCGAATATAGGCTAATAATAGATCCATTCCAAGAATGCTTGAGTTGTTATATGAAATAAATGAAGCCTGATGTGAACCTGATTCCAAATTACAGGCCAATGTCAGAACCCTACTAAAATGGCTGAACACTGTTTGACATCATCTTAGTCTAAATACTTGTAGTTACTTAGGTATAATATTGCATGCAATGACGTCAGGTCCCTATTGGCAAATGCCCAACATGGTTATAGGTTAGATTGAATTAATAGGGTCTACATTCAGACTAGATCAACGACAACATCTCAAAATGCTTAATCTTTTATGGTTGGTATATCAACATTGTAAAAATCTTGTTCCTTATTGCTGTAAAATTGTGATTTGACAGTAGATTAAGGCTTACAGAAACAGAAGAAGGCAGTCCTAATTGGCCTGTTTTACCACCTCCAAATAAGTATCGGTTAATTTATCTGGCAATTAATAAAATTCGAGACCACACATGAACTTATCTGGAAAAATAGTGATTATGTTACAGACCCAAAACAATTTATATCTCCATCCAGAACATACATGACATACCTAAGTACAAAGTATATTTTATACTCAGTTATGTGATTCGTAGCTCCGTTGCCCCCGCCTGAGCGACACCATGATATACGGAGATAAAGAAGTCCATTACACTACAATGACCATAGCAACACCTTTGTTGTAGGCGATAACATTACACTTACTGACCTGGACGGCGAAATTAAATTGTCAATCTTTGAGGAAGATTGCTGGGAATGGGAGGAGAATGATAGAGATTTTGAAGAATTTTGTGTATGGACAATGTTAGAATGAAGAAGGCCAATATATGTTCAAGTATTCCAGATTCAGATATTATTTCTGAAAAATCTGCCATCTAAAGCACTTCATTAGGAGGACTGAGTACGGAAATAAGTTTAAATCCTTTGATTTGTAGCTAAGGTTACATTATGTAACAGAATCATAAAATACATCTTCTCAAATATTAAAACTTAATGTAACGTAACATATGTATGTGTGTCCGCCATTTTCAAATCCTTATCCAAAAATTATGATGTATCCGTCTATGCCTGCTCTAAAATATCAAACTGAAAAGTTTAGTTATTCTATAATTGTAGGGACCAAAAGGCCTTCACCCAAAACCGACATTTGCAACAGCTAAAAACAAAAATAACATTTTATCATTTAATTCTGTTTCTCTTCATTTCAAAACATTATAACGCTTATCGTGCCATAAGCTTTCTCATCCCCTCTTTTTATGAGAGACATAAAACGAGACAGAAGCTGTGACAACATGATGTAGGTATCTATAGAATCAGTCTTTGGTATCATGAACATAAAACGTCTAGTGTATACCTGAAGAAAACTGCTTGCTTACTATCTTACCCCCATTTTCTGAAAACGGATTGTTTTTTTTTTTTTTTTTTCTTTATTGAATTACGCATTGTTCTTGAGGTTGCCAGCGCTACTGCTGAGCATGAGGTCTTGGGTTCGATTCCCGGGTCGTGCAAAGTGTTATTGGGTTTTTTATCTGGAATTTCTCAGTTCGGCGGCCGGAGTCTGGAGTCTGGCTCACCCCCTATTACATGGGTGGAACTTAAACATAACTACAGGTACGCCTCTGCCTAACTCTGTGGGGGATACAGGCGTGATATTATGTTATGTTGTTTTTTAATCCTACTTTGAAATCTCATGTCAAGTGATTTTACTGACTGTTGTTTTTAGGGTTCCGTAGTAAACATGGAACCCTAAAACGCTAGAACCTTAGTTTCGCCATGTCCATTGGTCTGTCTGTCTGTCCATTTGTCTGTTCGGGGCTTGGCTCAGAGACGGTTAGTACTAGAAAGCTGTAATTTGGCATATGTATACATATTAATCATATTCGACAAAGATTGCCGTAAAATAAAATCAAGATTTCTTTTTTTTTATGGTACCTCCCCTACACGTAAAGTGGGGATGTATTTTTTTTTCACATCTACCCCGTGTTGTGGGGTATCGTTAGAAACTTCGTTCAAAAATATTAAGAGTCTGTGGAAACCATTTTTTAATTCAGGGATCCGTTTGCGAAATATTAAGCTATTAACAGATTTTTTTTATTAGAATCAAGCGTCCCCCCCCCCTGCCAGCTAAATGGTTGTACTTGGATTTGTTTAAAAATTCACAGCAGGAAAACTATCAGAGCTAAGTAGGCCGTACAGGTTAACGAGTAATAATCAACCAACTTAAATTTGCACTTTGAAAAACATGGCCTCCCATACATTCCGTATGGGAGAACATGTGTTTCAACTACAATGTTAAGTTTGTTCTTGGGATAAATTCATCCCAACTACGGAACCCTTCATTGTGCGTGGTCCGACACGTACTTGGCCGGTTATTTACATGAGTTATTTGTAGTTTATGTTTGTGCCGATATTGAAAACTATAAGAAACCAGTTGTTACAGCCATTAAAATAAGATTCAGACTATTAATATGAAACCCTGAATAATGGGCAGTTATGACAGTCATCATCAAGAAGATCTTGAAGGTGTCAACGTCAAGAAATTGGGTACACTTTAAAACTATTACTGGAACATTTCGGCGGATCGAACGCATTTGTCTAGAGGCCGGGCCGGCTGGTATCACCAAATCTCTCGACTAGGGAGGACGGTCCTGTAAAACGATAAAAAATGATGTGGATATATTTTGTAATTGTTCCTAAATTACATAGCATCACGCCGGTAACACCCGATGGGTGAGACAGGGGTGTACTTCGGTTTGTGTTGTAATATTATTTGATTTTTTAACCTCGCTGGCAAAACACTGAAGTAGTAAACACAATTTGCGTGTATTTTATCAGCAATAAACTCTAATCATTTAAGTAATTTATTACTCATGGTGATTATTTTGTCATTTCCAGCTACAGTAATTTAATTTTAATTAAGACGTTCAAACACGCTACGTGGGTTTTCGGATAATATTCTGTCTTTTACTATCGACATGTTATTTTCCTTGTTTCTGTTCAGTGACAACTCACCAAAAATGACAGGGCTTAACAGATTATAAAACAAACAAACCTAAATAAGAAAGAAAGAAAGAAAGAAAAATAAATTTATTTGTCACAGAAACACGTGCATAAAAAAAAAAAAGATGAAAAACTCGAGTAAAAATAAACAAAAGAAAAATACAATAACGAGCACAAAACAGAAATAGTCGGCAGCTGCTGGCACGTCATGACTGTGACAAGAAGGCTTCCACTCAGCTTGATGCTGTGCTATGGAGACCCACAGCACAGCGCTGATTTTCAGTGGTCACCCGAAAGAGACGTACGGAGACCAAGTCAGTAATGAATTTTCAATAAATATACAATAAAACAAATAGAACATATAAATAATTATCCGAAGGCAACACTGTGCGTGCATAATACATAAAACATAATACACCTAAAACACCATTATAACAATACCTACAAAAATATTAAATGTTTTGTCTCGCCCCCACCATCACTTTCACGTCGCCTGCGCACGCGCTCACAATAAAAAAGTACTAACTGTATAAAGTACAGTTTAAATAGGTAGTAGGTACACCGCTGTGAGCCGTCGCCGCAATTTGTCGTTTTTTTCTTATTAATATTCTGCCTAATTTAAATCAGGAAAGCGCAGCCAAAAATATGTTATCTTTTTTAAACCTGCAGTATGCAAATCAGTAAATCTCAAGAAACTCATTTCATTTAGCTTCCCTTTTTTAAATCCTACTTTCTGCCTGACAACTGGCAACACTAGCCCCCATCGCCCCTCGGATTACCCGACAGAGGGGAGACATTTACTAGTGACATTCGGAGTATTTATTCGCATAATAATAATTCCTCAACACGGCGACGGGGACGTTCCTCCGTGAAGAGTTATGGCTGGGGAGACACCTCCGAGGTGACAGTGTTGCTGTTGGGAGAGGGAGGATGTGCCGGGAATTTTAAGGTGTGGATGTAGAAAATGAAGTATAATAATTGGGTAAATCTAATGTGTGTTAAGTTGATAACAGTCTAATTGCAAAAAAATATAATATGGAAACTTTTCAACACTTTCTATTTAACTTTTAGAACTTCTCAAAATTAATAACGAAAATCACAGAATACAGCGTAATACAAGAAATACATATAGAGGTGAAATAGCACAGCACATCAGCTTTAAAGCTAAAACAATATTGTTGCAATATTTGGGACGCTATGGAAATAGACCACATGGCAGACTAATTCAAAAAAAGAATTTCTTTGAGATTCTAAATAACTGCCAAAAACTTTTGCATTCAAATATTATTAACATACGCTTTAAAAAAACGCGATTTTTTTTCAACCGTCACATTATGATACTCTGTTCTTTTGTTACACAAGGCCTCTAAAACCTCCTCAAATACCAAATCCCTTTCCAAAACCGAAACTATTCTAAAGTAAACAAGGGTACGTCCACACTGCTCTCACGGTCGTCGTCCACCTTAAGATTAAGGCATTAACTGGTACACGCGGCGACGGCCTACAGACGGCCGATGTTATACATAATGATAACATGGATGTAACAGATGCTGGATTTGGTGATGGCAATGATCAAGCGCAGATAGAAAGTGGTGATGTTGATGGTAGAGTGTGAAAAGGTACATAACTGAAAAAGAATCAAAGAGGATGGAAATAAAAGAAAAGAGAATGAACTAAACAATTTGCAATAGAAGTAAAAGTTTCACAATATACAAAATTCTCAGAAATAATGTTGACAAAAGCAATGAAAAATGGAATAGATAGATACCTTGCCCAGAAGCATTAAAAGTAGACAATTTATAGTAAGGAACCACAAATATAGTGATCAATTAGAAACCAAATTCTCAATATAGGCGTAGGGCTTTTTCTTAGTAGAGAAATTCTCATTTTCCAGACTTAAGCTCATATAACTTCAACCACTTTAACTCATCCAGTCCTCCTAACTCACAATCATGTAACCGTTTGCGGTGTCCTAGCATTACAGCAATACCCATGATTACCTCATCAGCAAATATCTTAGATTAAGCTTGAAGAATTAACTTGTTACTGTCGACTTGTACCCTTCAGCCTACCGATGCTTCTGAGGGTTAAGATCCGAGGAAGGGACAACTATTTTCAAGTTGGAATAATAATGTTGGTTTCACTAAGAAATATTGGGACCATTTCATTAAAGGTAATTTAAATATTGAATACATCGATTGGATGGGCTGATCCATCGATCTAATATACTAATATCTTTATATTATTACGATATACCTACTTTCTGGTTAATAGGAAATCAGTAAATCACGAAATTCTGAAAGGTATACACAGGAAACGCTCCCGTTAATCTTTCCATTTCTTAGAAAGCAGCATTAAAGCCTTTTTTTCTCTTCACTGTGATTTTAATAACAATTTGATGTAATTTCGATATGAAGATCAGGCATATGACGTTATCTCAAAAGGTGGGCAAAGGTGTCCAGATTACGACTGCAGGAGATTATACTATTAACTCGCTTCTTTTCTTAAATATTATTTTCTTATCAATATACTTGACTTCAAGTTCCCATTAATTTTTAATGCCATAATAATAGACAGTCGCATGAGTGAAGCCTTGGACACAGCTAATGGGAACTATTTACCAAGCCTCTCCATTAGTACCTACTACGCTTTGGAATGAACAACTAGCTTCATATTTCAGACTAACCGACCCCGTGACAATTCAAAAGTGCCTGTAAATGGTTTAATTGAAATATGTAAATGCTTTGAGTTTGAGTTTGAGCATTCACTACACACGCTCGATCAAAACCAAAAACATCAAACAACATTAAAAAATTCCCTACAGGGAAAACTACGGGTGGAAATCTTCAAGCTCTCTCACAATGGTTCACATAATAGAGCTAGAAGCCAAGTGGATATATTGCTCGCGATAAAAACGTATCCATCCCGATATGCCCTCACTAAATCACCACTTAATAGTCGAGGAGCTCGTAAATATGTCAACAGGCTCCAATATCTAAAGATGTATATGTGAGGAGATCTTTTTTTGTGCGAAGTTGCAGTGCGTCAGGATTTGTCGATCTTACTTCGTGTGTGGTGGGAGATGGATGGGACGTAAGTGGGAGGTGCGTTATCGGCTGTAATTGTTCGGTTGCTTTATGTGCCTTTTTGGAGCTGGGGTTGTTGTAATTTCGTAATGAAAAAGTTTATCTTGTATGGATAAAACATTCCAAAGTAATATTACATATAGCTAGTTTGATAAAACTGAATATTTTTGAGAGTTTCGGTTGGTTATATTAAAAGTCAGTTTTTAACTGCCATGGTTATCAGAGAACATAAATAGCAACTGATAACGCGTTTAACTTATTGCTCTTAAAAGTTATATCGATTGAAAATCATCCCGATGTGATAAACTTATTTGACTTATGCCTTCGGCTCAAAGTAAAACGGTAGTGGATTCGTGGGAATGCCGACATCCGTCACTATGTACATAGTGACGGATTTCGGCATTTCCGTACTGTCACGAGAAAAAATACCTTACAATTACGCAAAAGTGATTTTCTTATTAAATAACGATTGCGAATTTGAGAAAAGACCTATTTCAGAATAGTATGGTTTCGGAAAGACTATGTTCTTAACATCATAAGATTCTTATCCAAATTAATTTCAGGAGTAAATTGCTTTTGAAACTTGCGTAATTGTAAGATACTCATTGCTCCTGACCGTACATTTTGACAGATTTCGGCTTTTCCACGAATCAACTACAGTATAACTTTGAATAGAGTTCTTTAGTCAAATAATTTTATCACTAATTACTTCATACAAAAACCATTTACAAAATAAAATAAATATATACACAACTATAACGCAGCCATAAACGCTGACTCACAACCGCTATAACTCGACAACAATGCTCAGAACTAATTAAATTCAAATTAATCGTTAAAAAAAGGAATCACGTCAAATTGACCGTAAAATTTCAAGAAAGAAAAACAATGGGGTACCGACGATAACGGCGCTGGACTTAAATTAAATCGGAGTCGTTTCGACGAACCCTTCACTTTTATAAACATAAGGGCTCATAATACGAAACCAACTGCTGCGAGTATAAAAATATTGGTTGTTTGTAAACTGCGCTGGAATCTTCAACATCTCGGTTACTTATTTAGCCGGCAAGGTCAGAGACAGATAGAGTACCATGTTTTAACTTGAAATAATCATTTTATCAATTGACTTTGAAGTAATGATTACCTGGTCAAACAAATACTTATGCCACATTCTATCAATAAGGAGAGGATCAAACAATCAACTCATCCTAACGCAGTCCACTGCTGGACATAGACCTGTCCCAGCCTGTGCTACAACACTCTGTCCTCCGCCTTCCCGATCCCGCCTGTCCCACCAACCTTTTTAAGGTCGTCGGTCCATCTAGCGTCCAAGTAATGGATGTTGGTATGGAATTTTAAACAATTTTTAAACTAAGTACACAATTTACAGTGTAAATGAAAGATTATGATTTCCATGCAACACAACTTTAACTGTCCTATCATTCATACCTACGTATCCAAATTTTCAACAATAATTATTTACTTTAAAAAAAACAGGTAAGCGTTGCCGCTCAAAACCCTTCTCCAGTACATTTCCAACATGGAGGGTTAACTCTAAACTCCGTCCAAGGTATGAATATTTACGAAAGCATTAATTATTTTTTAACTTTCTTCCTGCTTTAAGAGGCTTTTCTTAGCGTAAGGTGGAAATACCCAATGACTGTTGTTTTTAGTTGGTGAAGTAAAGTATACCCTATTAACGTCCAATTCCGAGGTCCTTGCTTATTAAATCAGGGAAACTAAGAGAAATATTAGTTGAGGAATTTTTAAGCTGGATTTAAGAATGGTTTAGTGGGTAAGAGAAGTTTGTAGTTTTCTAGAGGTATAAGCGGCTAGAGTGGAAGAGCCGACATTCATGCTCGTCGTCATTTCTTCGACTCAAACTATCGATATCTACAGATAAAACAAATTAGAGGTTTTGACTAAAATGTAATTTAAAAAAAAAGATTATCAGTTGAATAAATTATAAAATACCCTTGACGCAAATCAATTAAATCATCAATTACCCAGCCTACTGCAAACTTTAACAAGAATTACTTATGTTGCACATAATTAATTTATTAGTTTCCTTAAAATTTATCAAGTTACAATTTATTTACAATATTACATAATTATGACTGTTGTAAAATGTATAAAAACTAAGAGGTGTCTTAACAAGCCACCTCTTAGTTACAACGGTCACCCATCCTAATCCAAACCTCAGCAACACTCTTTCAACTTAGCTCATTTTCCATACTCCGCTTAGTTTCATGCTCGCTTCCGTCTCCCACCACAGAATCCCCACTATCTCAGTTTAAACTTTGATATTCCATAAGGCGCCACAAATATAAGTTTATTTTTCTTATTACGCAGTTAACAAGGGGTGTGTTATCGGTCGGCAGGCCTGCTAGCAGTTAAAGCGAATTTATACTTTCGATTACACTGGGCTGTGGATGAATAAAAAACAAATGAGCCAAGAATTTGTTGGTACGCTGTGCTGCTGCGAGCAGTGTTGGATTAGTGTGGATGTGGGTGGATTTTAAAATTAAATTTTAAATTTTCTAAAAGGAGTTTATACAGGGTGTCAGGGACATCGACGCGAAGCCGGTTACCATGGATTCAGCACATGATTCTGAAGCCCCTGCGTTGAAATATTTCATATGTTATTAAAAAAAAAATAGCTGTATCATAGAAAAGTGCAATACCTACGCGGTCAAAATGTATGGAACAGCTGTTTTTTTTTAACCGGCTTCGCGTCGATGTCCCTTACACCTTGTATAGTGGTTCCTTGAATTTGAGATATTTTAGAAAATTCTTTGCCTGCATCTCCTTATAGCTAGTCCTATTAAGAGATATCTTAAGAGAAACAGCTGCTCATTAATATTCGACTGAGTCAACTGAAGACAGGTTTATAAGTGAGATTGTTTTGTGTGATTACTTATCTTCAAATGGATCGGTGACTACTATGCCTTTCCTCAATTACTCACACATCAGTCACACTACCTAGAATAAATGAAGACTTTCAAATTCGACAGTTACTCCACTATCAACGAGTTCAAAACTCTACGTATATTTAAATAAGTCAATCGAGTTTAGATAAAGTAACCGTTTTGTGAAGCTGTAATAAGAGGCCTACAGGACTACCAGCGCAGTCTATACAATCGCAAAAACGTAATATAAAAAGTTAAAATATTTCCAGTTTAAAATCCCCCATTTTAAATTCCGCCCAAACAAAGTTGTATCGTATTATCCACATTATAACATCGTCGTCATCCGAAGGCGCAGACCTAAGCTATTATATTTAATGTGTATGCTTGCTTGATTTGAACGTAGTATCAAACTCCAGCATTCTTTGTCTCTTAGTAATGTTAATTTGTCGTGTTTTCTTGTTATTATCAAGTGAGCAAATTAAACTTTACGATTTTGCATACTTATTGTAATGAGCTACGCTACGCCTACGCTGCTACGCGCCTACGCGGCTACGAATTTGGAGCTACGGGCGCTACGGATTGACCGAGACAAGGGATTTAAGAAAATTATGTGTTTTCAGTTTTTTCAGATAAATTTGTCTTATTATAAAGAAAATGGTAAGTAGGTAATAATATTATTAGGGTTCTTCAGAACAAGTGCAGTTATTCATTTTCTCTTCATCATCAAGGCACTTTTATGTATGAACGAACGAAGTTAGTTTGCTCGTTTTCAAACTAGCTCAAAACGACTATCGATCAACTAAAACATTTAAATGTTTTCTACATACATGTTTCAAATAAAGTAATAACGAGTCCACGTCCAGTAAAAAAAACACGTTATTTAATATTTAGGAAAGTAACAAGTACCAATTTCTCCAAAGTTTTTATTTGCCCGCAAGAGCAGCGACAAAAGTTTGACCCCTTCTTCGATAGATGGCGTTGTACCGTCCCGCTGAATTACGCTATGGTTTCATTCCACGCGTTTGGTTAGGCGACCCACACATCGTAAGTACATCCGCAACATATGGTATATCCACATTGTATTGTAGAAACTTAACTTTATAGAGCAGTATTGAGCATTAATAAAATGCGACGAAGGTCAACAAAACGAACAGCGTAAACGCCAACACCGCAAAACAGCGCGAACAGTTCAGAACTATGACGATTGAATTTTTGAAAAAAAATCTGTGGATGTAACTCTGTTAGGATTTTATTTAATACTTGCTTTCGCCCGCGACTTCGTCCACGAGCCTATAACCTGCCTCAAGAATTGAACCAACCCAAAAATAGTTTTTCAAAACTGACTGGCAGTTCCGGAGATAACCCCCTACATACCCCTTACACCCTACAGTTAGTTACAAACGAACAAAAAAATATCTTTTGTATAATATTATTATTGTAAGTATAGACGAATACGAATATAACATACCATCACGCCTTGTTTCCTCGAAGGGTTAGACAGAGGTGTACCTATAGTACCCCCACATTTCGCCAGTTATGTATAAGTCCCATGTAATAGGGGGCAAACCTATTGCCATCAACCGGGCACAAAACCAGACTCCGAGTTGCTATTGAGAAATTGCAGATGGAAAAACCCAATTATACTTTGCCCGACCCGGGATCGACGCCAGGATCTCATGCTCAACAGTGGAACTTGCGACCACTACACCAACGGGACAGTCGACGAATATCCTGGTTTAGGTCCTGTAGTACCCTTTATTTGAATTCAATGATTTGTTATAATAATTTAAAAGTGAATAACATACACACAAAATATCATAATATCACGACTGTATCTATTCCCTAAATGGGTAGACACAGTTAAGGACTATATCTGTGCCTACGCATTTAGGCAATAGTTTCATTACATATTGCTGAGGTACTTTCAAATTGTGTAATGAAAAAGAAGTTATAGTGCAATAACTAAAGTTTTTCAATGAAAAAGTTAAACTTTTGTAATTTAAAATTGTTAGCTGTACATGATATTTATTTAATACATATAATAATAGTAAATATAAATAAAACAAAATATTTACAAAACTTACCGTTTTAACAAAATGTTAACTATTATTTGTAGATAATTAAGGGACATCTAATAAGTACATAATATTGCTTTCGAGAGATTGCCTTTTTTAATGCACACATACATAAACTCTGGCCTTCTTCCCATGGGGGGTAGGCAGAAACTATAATAATAATTTTATTTTCCAAAATTATTAATTTTATTGTCCAAAGTAATTATGCGCAGCATTGACAGCGTAGGACTTACAAGTGCATAGAAATTTGATCAATGACCCCCATGCTAGGTGGAACCTGTGTTACAGGGGTCATAACTACAGAACGCCACCTCATACGATAATTACATACTCCTTGTGTATCGATAAAATAAAAAATATCAACCCTCAAACGCCAACGCGATACAAGAGATCGAGTTATAAATCCTAATCCAATATCATGCCATATCAATACACAAATATATGGATCCTGATGGGGACAAATCCGCAGACTTAACCCTAGTTTACGAGTGGCGACTGATGGACATTGACCGGTATCACAGCGACCCAGCCAGAGGCAGTGTTGCTAGTTACACGTTCATATTTTCCTTATTTCGGGAGTAAGATATTTTTTTTTGTTTTAGTTACCTATTTTAGGTTGAATTGTTTTTTGTTGTTCTAATGCGCCTGTGAGAAATTAGATACGCAATATTTTGTTTAACAAACAATTGCTATTAATTATTCAGATCAAAATACCTATAATGTTTTGTAGATCGTTGCAATTTAGAGGTATAATAAAAAAAAAAACAATTTTAATTCAGATACAGTGTAATAAATAATGCAACGGGAAAACCAATAATTTCAAACTTTAAAAATATATTTTCTCCTTATCAAAATACAAAATCCATTGGCATCGTGAGTTTTTTAATTGTTGCTTTTTTAACTAGCTCTCAAAACCCTACCTTTGTACTCGTCAGTCCTACTTTTGTACTTCTCAGTCATTAAATAAATAAATTATAGAAAAATATGACCAAGCTGGCAACACCAAAGCATCCCCGTTTGAATTACTATAGTTATTTCTTGTTTATTGTCCCAGTATTGGACGGCAGTAGGGTTGGTCATTTTATTGCGTACGCGTCATTCTAGGGTTATACGATGTAGGATTTAGTGCGTGTTGGGATGTGTTGTTTTGCATCGTGACGCATCATATATTAAATATTTATGTTTGTTTTGTTCTTGTGTCAGCAGTTTGGTATTGATTTTCTTTATGATTGATTGCTTAAGCGTATATATATCGAAAGATTTAGAGCCTTACAGTAGTCGCATATGACGTGTACTCGTAACATCTGACATCTTGGCTGACAGTATTAACCTCTCAGAGAATGGGTTGGTACCATCTGAGAGCCATCTCTAGTACCGCGCGCGCTCATTGGCCAAATCAAATAGCGCGCGCTTCCCCGGCTTCCTGTTACACACTTCCGTCCCTTTTCACGATTGCAGGAAAACGAGAGAAAAGATGTTACACCCCAAAAATGTCGTAGCAGTAAGGATTTTCGAAGTCCAACTGTTACTACTGATGTGCAGTTGATTGTATGTCCGGTGCGCTTTAGGTAGCCAGGACTGGCTACCTGGCTATCGTGATGACTGGACAGTCATCACGATAGCTGCAGAACGGAATCAATAAAGTACACACTTCTGATTTTATTACCGACGTGTTTTAAGTAACAACTTTATTTTTATTTAAACTCTGTCTCGGAAGGTCACTCACTTTTTAACAAGCAGTCATTGCTATAGTCTCTGAGACACATACTAGGTACTCAGGATGCCAGTAACTTTTAAAAGATTGAACTGTAACTTTAAAACCTTTGATCATTGTCTGTTGTTTTCTGTAAAGTTTTCCATGATGAAATCTTATCTCATTTATTTATTTATTTTATTTTTTGCCTGTGTTGTCCCACTCTAGGGTAACGGCCTCTCTTTCTCCTTTCCACTCCTCCCTATCTTGAGCTGCTGTGGATCAATCCTGTCTGTAAGCATCAAGCTTTTCTGGAACCTAGATGGTGTTAGATTTGGCCCATATCTATTTTTTTTTAAATAACATTTATGTATTTTAACCCACACACTAGCACAAAAGAATTCCTGCCACAACCAAAACGAGTATATCTACCCAATGCAACTTAATTCGGCAAAATTACAATCGTTCAACAAACAGTAGCCGTACCGATTAAAACAATTGAACGTATTTATTTCCACCATTATAACCCTACCAATGCATAGTGCACCGTAATTATCGTAAAATGCGAACATGTTTATGTATTTTTAATTCCGTCGTATATCGCGTTTGGTCGCGATGTAAAATGGCGAGGCCGGCTGTACGGAAATCACTACAATAAACTTGTGTTAATGTTTGAATTGTTATGTATCACTATTGTGTTAATATTGTCATGCTGAAGTGATATTTTGTTGGTTAAATTTATTCAAAAATGTTGATGATTTTGTCTGATGCAGAAATTGAATGATGAATTTTAAATTGCATGACATGAAATTGTTGGTATATTTTATTTTTTTGCCAATTTATTTAAAAATCTAGGTCGTAATCATGGTGCTTAGACCCACATATTCGGAGATCGTTTTGCTCTTAATAAACTCTGACTTCTTTCCAAAGTTTTTCTAACTGCCCAGAAGCGGATCTATTAGTGCAATGGTAATTAACAATGTAACCTAGCACATCCACTTCTTTCCACCCATCCCTCGGCCCGGGAGGATCGTGACCATTACCCAAGCCACTTAGCTGACCCACCCTGATGCAAGGTAGATCGTTGAAAATAGCACTAAATATAAACCAATAGCGGCCACTAACCGCGCGGGGTCTAATTACCAATAATTATCGTTTCGTGCCGTTTGGCCGGGATGCAGTTTTAAATACACCATTTTGTTCCGCTACTCGGCTACTAATGAGAGTAACAGATCGCTTTTTGATAATGTTATTGATATGGCTTGGGGAGTACGATCCGTTGAGATTTTCTGAATTAAATTAGTGCGGATAAGTGAAGTGTGAATTGGAATTGGTCATCGTAATGCAGAATTACTGCCGCGGGCGCAGGGTTGAATTGTCAAATTGACAGCTCATTTATTAATTTTTCATGGTGCATTTTAAAGTTTAAATTAATAATTATTTATCTTTTTATTAATTTATTTAACTTTCAATGCAGTTTGATGCTCTCGACTTTTGTCATAGCTTGACATCCGCCTCACAGAATACTTAACTAGCTAAGAGAAAATTAGTGATCGCAATAAAATTCTGACGTCACGACCACGAGCACTGTCCTATGACAGTGCTCGTGGTCGTGACGTGCCGGTTGGTAAATGTCACATGTTTTCGAATTTTTGGTTCTAGGACATGCCGGTTTTCTGACGATGTTTTCCTTCACCGTATTGAGAGCAGTGGTGACGAAATAATATAGACAAAGGAAAGCGCCTGTCTGGGTTCGAACCTATGACCTACAACTCGTAAGTCACGACCGTTACCTCTGGGACACCACTGCTCTACAACATAACATTACGCCTGATTATCCGAAGGAATAGGCAGAGTAAAGCTGGATACCAATCTATCTTACAATTACACTTTGAATAACCAACTTACTCTTACCACACACGTTCTCCACACATAGAACGTCAGAAAATGACGCAACAAACACAAAATCCGCTATACAGGTTGTTCCAAAAACAAATCCGGATAGTGGCACGGCGTACGTTGTCTACACGGTTGTCAAAATGTATCGGAGTGCAATAAAGTGCGTCGCAATACGAACCACGCCGTGTCCGCACGCCGCGGCGCGCCGTAACTCCGCACGTGCGGTTTGCTGCCGGACCGGACTGGATTTTATGAAGAGGATGATACCGGTTAAGGTTTTTATGAGAGACTAATTCCTGACTGTTATATGGTTTAAACATGCTGTCATTCATAGATCTTTGACAGTCGTTACGGGTCGTCATAAGCCCGAAAGTCAGACAACCAGTCTTACCAAGGGGTATCGTATTATCCAGTTACTGGGTTGTGGAGGTCAGATAGGCAGTCGATCCATGTAAAATACTGGTATTCAGCTGAATCCGGTTAGACCAATAGAGTTGGGAAAAGGCTAGGCAGACATATGGTTTAAATAGCCAAACAAGCTGAAATAGTAATAGGCCGGCCATTATTATTTGATAAAACCGATGACCGTTGGGGTAGACTTAGGATGTAAGATACAATAGACGACGTATATTTAATAACCTAATCCGCTTAACTGTTCTTAAAGAGTCTTAAGAGCGTTAATTCTGAAAAGTGGCAACGTCGCAAATAGATGTCAAAAACTTCGCTATTTTGATTAATTTGGCAATATTACTGTATAGAAATAAGAAATGTGGCTAACTAATGAACTAGAATAAGATATTAATAATGAATTGCAGTTATAACATTGAATTTGATGTTGTAACCGTTTTAGGTGTATAAAAGGCATTTGGAAAGTTTCCAAATACTTTTTTTACATCTGAAACTAAAAATTCGGTGTTACGATATTAATTATTGCATTTCAAAATAAATATTTTAGTTCGGTAGTTAGCCACATTTCATATTTCCATACAGTAATATTGCCAAATTAATCAAAATAGGTCATATTTGACAGCTATTTGTGACGTTGCCAACTTTATATAAACGCTCTTAAAGAACCCTGTGAGAAATCTCTGCGTTTGGCGCTTGATGTCCGGGTTCGCAATAAGTCAAGCGTCATCCTGAGGATGTCTCCTTGAGAGGTGAAACGCGTGTCGATTTTTTACAGAGTTCTTTATGACTCTTTAAGAACAGTTAAGCGGATTAGGTTACTAAATATACGTCGTCTATTGTATTGTATTATAATGGATTTCCGCAAAGTCACACCTGAGTCAATTATCTATCTTAGGACGTAAGTCGCTATCAGGCTTGGTCCAGCTGGAAAGTATCCGAAGATCGATTTAAATGGCGTGCGATAGGAGAGACCATATCGTGCTATAACGCGATGATGACGTGGATATGTTTTGGTCAAAGAACGATAATCTGATATCAGATGGTCAAGCAATCAGTTGACATTAATAGGCTTATTTGAGTTTATAGTCAGAAAGCTAAAGATTAAAATCTGCATTTAAAACAGAACACAGTGACAAGTGTGTTGAAATTGGTACAATATTCAGTAAGTTTCCATAAACATATATGTATGTTACCGACAGCACAATAATCCAAGTGTTTCCTAGAACTAGTCTTATCTTGAAAAAGTTCTTGAACCCACATTTCGCCAGGTATGTTTAAGTCTCATGTAACACATAGGCATGTTGCTTCAAATAGTCGTAAAATGGAGACATTATATTCAAAAAATATTTTTTAACAGTCTCATCATCATTTCAGCCCTGAATTGAGCAGTGATTGCCTAGTAGTGTGACCGTCGGACTGCCAAGTCATAGGTCTCGAGTTCGAACCCAAGGCATGCACCTCTGACTTTTCAGATTCATGTGCGTATTATATAATTATCACTTGCTTCAAAAACTGTGACGGAAAATATCGTGAGGAAACCGGCATGCCTGAGAAATATTTCTCGACGGCATGTAAAGTCAAGTCAGAGGCCCATGGGCGGCTTTAAAACTCTGACACCAGGTTATTCACTAACCACACAAAAAGAAGAAAAAGCCCTGAATCACCCACTGTTTGATAAAGGCTATATTTTTGTACAGACGTATCAACAGCTCTAGTCATTCCAAAACAAACTGACCAATTAAAACAAGGCAAGTCGACGTCGGCCATCTTAAATCTGCGCGGCCGTGCATTGGCAATATCTGAGCGGCACCTATTACTTCGGTGCCGGCTGTATGCGTACAACCCGCACTCGATTTACTGTTATTTCCTTGAATACGATGCTGGTTTGGATTTTGTGTGAGTATTGGATGCAGTTTTGAAGAAATTGTGACAGAGATGAGGCTATCGTTAGTTCTTAAAAGGTTGAAAATCTTAACCCTACTTTAATTGCACATATTTGAAGCGGCCATGACGATAAAACGCGATATGGATAAGTATGAAACGTTGAGAAGTGCGACATACAAAATTGAAGTTAAAGGCATTCAATGTAGAACAGTAAAATTTAAATCGAGTTTATTTGGTATTGGAGTTAAAATCTATAACAAAGTCCCGAACTGTATTAAGAATATCTCATCGTCAAATACTTTTAAATTAAAGCTAAAATAATTTCTCGTATGTAAAACGTATTATTCAATTAACGAATTTTTTTATGACCGAATTATTGACTAAAATTGATTTTGACTTATTTAATGTAAATTAAATGACCGTAATAATTATATCATATGAATGTAAAATGAAAAATGCAATGGATAATAACCGCCAACAATTAAGAGTGTTTCATTATTCTTTAACATAGCCAATCACATTGACATACGTTTAAATATTGCACACCCCATGATTCATATTCATTATTCATTTTAAGAACTCTTTTTACCTGTGACAAACAATAAATAAATGAATGTGAATATGAATCTTTTAAGTGTAGTGTTGTCTGTGCTGTGTCCTGAGAGCCTAGACAAGTGTAGTGTTGTCTGTGCTGTGCCATTTTATCGGATTAACTACTATTTTTTTGTAAAATTTGTCGACTGTGAAAAAAAACGTAAACGAAGACATTAAAAAAAAAAAAAGTATTTTAAAAAAAAAACACAAATATAGGTCCATAAAATCATAGCGGGATATTGAAAAAAAAACGAGAAAATAAAAAATAAAGTTAGACCTTTTTAAGTTTATTTTCGATAATTTGTCATGATAATCAGAAAAATACGGGCGGGCACATGGCCATGGGCGACATTGTATACATCACTACTTTTTCCAACAAAATATTGTTTGAATAACATTATTAAATTGTAAAAAAATCATCGATAAAAATTGAGGTTATAAAATTAACCTCAAATTGTCAAATAAACATATCTTTAAGGTGATTTATAATTAGAATGTCGGGTGTAAGTATTCAAATAATCAAATCAAAGCACTCAGTTTGTAAGTAGAATTGTAAATTGTCATTCTTAGTTACGTTTTTGATCAATTTGTTTACATTTTCATCAAATACTTTTGGAACAGATTCACGGTCGTCTCAAGGACACGTTAGCTTCAATGGCCATCAGTTGTAGAACCAGCCACTAAGCCGTTAGGGCTAAGCTTGCTTATCTTATAAGTACCTACTTACCTACAATAATCATTAGGTACTACGCCTTGAAACACAAATCGTTATCATCAATAACAATAACAACAGTCTTGATTAGTGCTGATTATATTCAGCATAATGTAATAATAGTTCCATTGAACTTGATTAAAATCTTTATTGGTTCAGACGGATTATGATAACGCAATGGGTCACCTACAAACTTCGAGGTCTATTAGGACTAACAACGTACCTTTTAGGGCCATCGTCCACAAAGCTACTCAAAAGTCAAGTTCCATTTCCGCGATGCAAGTTTCTTGCCTTTGTTATACAATAAAATTGAAGCAACAAATGACTTGCTTGTTTACTTGCTTGCAACTTGTGTATCAGGCTTTACCTGTTCCAAACTCAAATTACAGAATGTCACAGCACTATACTCAAGTCAAAATCAAAATATTTAATTTCACATAAACCTATATGGGCACTTATGAAACGTCAGAAGCTAGGTGCACTTTTCCAATTGGTCGTTTCCTGTGGAGAAGAGCCGGTAAGAAACTCCACGGTTACTCTTTTAAAAATAATTGGCTTTTACAATGTTTTGAAATAACTGTGTTAATAGTATGAGAGGACAGTGTAGGCGTGTCAACAAGTACCAGCAGTGCTATTCTGTAACCATCTCACCGTGAACTCTTAGGTGAAGTGAGCGTGGAGTGAGCTGTCATTCCACAGGGATTGACACTATTGACAGCTCACTTCACCCAAGTTTTCACGGTGAGATGTTTACAGAATAGCACTGCAGGTACTTAACAAAGTCACTCTACTCATTAGTGATTTGAGTTTGTAACTGGTTACTTTTGGGAAGTGTTGTGGACGACAAGCCTTTTAGTTGTATTGGTCAAGTAATTATAGCCTAAAGGTAAAGTTGCTTTCTGCCTGCTATGCACTAGTGGCTAGTTTTGGCTCGCTTTTGTTTCGCTTTCGCTGCACTGGAGTGTGTTCGAGGCCTAAGTTATATGAGTTTAAAAGTTCGTTTATCCCTACTTGAAAGAAAATACGTTTATTTGCGGTCAATATGACGCAAAGAAAGAACACAAACACAAAAACACTTTTTACAAAATAAAACAAAAGACTTCCAAAAAAAATTACTTAATTTCTTAAGTTTACTTAAGTCGGTGTCTTTGGTTTTGAATTTTCGCTTTTTGTCTTCGACTTCCGAAATTAAAGTTATTTTCCACGTTGTAGTGTTTTTTTTTGTAAACTAAAAAAATATATTTTCACATTTTAGCTCTGGTACCGACCCCACACAAATTCAAATACCACTATCTGCTATGTCAATAACAGTGATAGGAAGTTAGTAGAACATCATCCAAATCAGAGAAAAATACGTATTATTGAAACTTACTAAAAAAATACCCAAGCCAAGTTAATAAAATTTATGTGACCACCGCGCAAGTTTCCTCTACCACATGTAAAAATCATTTTCAAAATCGGTCCTCAAATATTGACGAAAACAGCGGTGGACATACATAAAATAAAACCACATAGAACCTCCTCCTTTTTGGAAGTCGGTTAAAAAGAACAAGTTGGGGGAAAATATGCATTACATCCTCGCAAAACGGTCATCGCTCAGCATAATGCTACGACTCTAAGCGAGAGAGCCCCTGTGCTGGTTATCAGAGACGCCGGCGTTGACGTGATGACGTCGACCGGTGCAGATGGTAGTCTTTGTCACGCATGCAGTGTGACAGTTTCTGTCAAAAACTCCATTGGGCATGCCTCACGTCAGTGGTAACAGAACCAGTATAAGCTGGCCTCTTATTCTTTTGAAAGTTCGTTCTACTACGCTAGGCCAGGTCAAAGCCAAAATTGTATGGCCTACTTTTATTTGTCGAATGGGCAAATTCTAACTTGGCAATAGCTTATTAATTGAGAAGGTCTATGGCCAGTGAATGATTAGCTATCTAATTCGAACAGTCCTGTTCCTCCTCAGGTTGTCTAGCAGACAACCTGAGATCAGACTTTGTGAGATATGACTGCCCAGCGCCCATTGTACTACCTTGTTATTTGTTCGTATAGAAAACTGTGTACTTACAATAATAAAGGATTATCTACTTACTTATCTACCTATTCCAGGTAGACATAATGAGAGTCACGTTTCTACAATAGTCAATACTGGATTATAATTTTACCCGACTGCCCCAGTTTTTTTTAGTTCTGGCGTTTTTTTTTCTAATAACATAACAAGCTACCCAACAACACATCCGACTAATTACAGTGCGCGTATTAATCACGGCATTATTCGGCACGCGAGCGCATCCTTTCGATGATTATTATCACTAAATCATATTTAGTGCAGTCATTATCGCCTCTGCGCACGATATTATTGAGTGCGCTCATAATAAATAACAGCTATTGGGTGAGATTCTAATTTTACCCTCGTATTTTACAGTGGTTGCGCTGTGGCCTTCCGATTAGCTGCTATACAGATTAGATGATAAATTGGTCAAAATAATGGTGGAATCAAATGTAGGTAGGTATTGTTTATTAAAAATTGTAATTACGAAAATGAAGCATTTAAAAAAACAGCGTGGATTTTATAAAATAAGTGACCCATTCTTTAATTTTTTCTACACTTAATAAAATCCTAATGCTACAACTAGGATTATTGTAAATGATGACAGATTCTAACATTAACTTGTTCTACTTGTGAAAGCCTCCCATAGCCACCTTAGTCTGAGCAAGGTAACTTGTTCAAATGTATCCTCATGACATTATAAACAAATAATTCCAATAATTTTCAAAACCAAATTACAGCGCCATTTCATACTCAACCAGCATGACGAATAAGCATGGAAACAGCAACACCTAATGAACTAATAACCAAAAATTATTGCCACACTAAAACCTTATCATTACCAACATTATAACATAAAACATGGCAACATTGTTCCAAACGCGACGCGAATCACACAGCCTATAGCCACGCTGACGGCTTTACGATCGTATTAATGCTAATTTCGCCAAAATTCGGGAATGCTCGGAAATGTTCGGCTCCCGAGTGCTGATGACGTTATGTCATTTTAATGCGAGCACCTTGTTTTGGTGATTGGGTTGTAATGACGTTATTTAGATATATGGTGTTGAGTGTATATTCGTAATTAAGTTAGTGATAGTTTTGAAGGTAATTTCGTAATGCGCTTGTATTATTTTCTAAGGATAAAAGAGCTACCACTTCAAGAATCGCATTGCTGCTCTGCGTGGTAGTTGCGTAACGTCAGTAATCAACGTCAAAGATATAGGTAGGTAAAGATTGGCCATCGATGTTATTGGGTGCAACGCTTTTTGGTGACTAGGAATTTTATACTTGTACACTTTTCCTTAAAAGCGTTGGTCCGGCCAATGAATGGAGAAGGTACCTATTATCTTAAATGATTAGAGATTACTTTAAGATCCTTTTAAAACTCAAATTACTAGAAGCCGTCATTTCAAGATCCTATGTTCAGCAAAGAAATGGGCGGAAAATGATGATTCCTACTTTTTACTTAAGCACACTATCAAGCCTCGACGAAAACCTCTTCATACATACATAAACTCACGCCTTCCCTCCATGAGGGTAAACAGAACCCATAGAACGCCACCTGCTACGATCCTTACTTCTTCATATACTTCCAAAAAAGAGTCAAAATCCTTTATTTAACCCAGAAAACATGCCTCACAGCCAAAACTGACAGTATTTCCCTCAAAACGACAGCACATAAAAAGTTATCAACTAAAATAATTATCGAAATAAATTGCCGCTAAAATGGCGCACTAACCCATAAAACTAAACGCAATCAGTTCAAAAACTACCGCAGAGAGTGGCATAAATCAAAATTTAACAACGGCTAGTCGGCCTGGATGATTAAATTCATAGCTAACTGTGGGATTATTGTGTAAATAGCAACCGGTTGCTGGGTTGTAGGGAGCGATAATAATTATTGTGTTTTCACAAATAAACTTTGAAGGTAATCTAAGTTATGAATAGCTAGCGACGTTATGTTAACTTTATACTTGCTGCTTATCTTCAGAAAAAGCTTTAATGCCAAATGTTAATTTATTTAGCAAAGTGTAGCAGTTTGACAAACAATATCTTAGCGAACAAAGTAAAAATAAACTGCAGGTCTATCATATAGAAATTTTTTTAACAACTACATTCTATGTTCTATGTTCTATGTTGTGGGGTTTGGTTTCCGCACTTAGTCCTACAGTGGACCATTGTGCGTGGGCCATAGCGGCCGATTGGTGGTTACTCCAACCAGCCCACCTCCCTCCAGAAGTTTATCAAGTCTCCTGGCCTGTTCAGAACATCTGTGAACGATCTGGGTGTCCCGAGGGTCTGTGCTCTAATCTGGGTGACGCCTGTGCATTCAAAAAGCACGTGCGTGACGGTCTCCTCAGCCTCCATGCACGCCCTGCACAGAGGACTGTCCGTTATGCCTATTGTGTGAAAGTGTTTGTTCAGCGAGCAGTGGCCCGTGATGGTACCCGTCACCAGGCGCAGGCCGTTCCTATCCAGGCGTAGTAAACGCCGGGTTAGCCTGGTATCCAAGGATGGCATGGCTTCCTTGGACTGCCTGCAGCCCGGTGTCGAGGTCCACCAGTGCTCGGCTTGAGTGTGGGTGAACTCCTGTAGCCACCTGCGTATCTGGTTGAAGGGAATGGGTACGATGGGCTCGGGTCCACAGACTGCCGTGCTGGATCCTCGTCTGGCAAGCTCGTCAGCTGCATCGTTACCCAGCGAACCGCTGTGTCCTTTTATCCATTGCAGTGTCACCGTGTTGCGGCTAGATACCGTTATTTGTTCTAGTGCATTGTGACATTCTAGTGTTAGCTTTGAGGTAATATGTTTTTTCCGTAAGGATTGAAGAACTGAGGCGCTGTCGGAGAGTATGCGTATGTGTGTGTCCGTAACTCTCCTAGCTTTTAGGGCGTGGACCGCTTGTATGATGCCCACACACTCCGCCTGATAGACGGTGTTGAACATTCCCAGCGGGCTGGATATCTTTATGTTAAAGTCGTGTGAGAAGACTCCAACCCCAGTTCCGGAGTCGGTCTTCGATCCGTCTGTGTATATTCTCATCTCTTTCGAGCCTGAGTAGTCACACTGTTCTTCTGTAAGTATTATGTTGTAGTGCCTATGAAAGTGGTGTGTTTTCGGGGCTTTATCACAGGGTGATGCCATCATTGGTTGTCGTTTGATCGCATCTTCCTTTATACGTGTGTGCTTAACTCTAGAGTCTTTGTTTAGGGTTCCTGATACATGGAGCCTAAAGGCGGCTAGAGTCGCCTCCTCCCGCACGATGAGGTGCAGAGGAGGCAGTCCAAGCATTGCCTGTAGGGCGGCAGTGGGTGTGGTTCTCATACTGCCAGTGATTGCAACACATGCAAACCGCTGCAGTTTTTCTAGGTTCCTTTGGGCTGTGCTCAGGTCTGTCCTGGGCCACCAGACCAGTGAGCCGTATGTGATGATTGGTCGGATGATTGTCGTATATAGCCAGTAGGTGACCCTGGGGCTAATTCCCCAGTTCCTGCCAAGCAGCCGCTTGCACTGCCACAGGGATATGCTGGCTTTTGTAATAATATGGTTGGTGTGTTTTGCCCAGTTCAGCTGTTTGTCTAAAAAGATGCCCAGGTATTTAGTTTCAGTTGATAGGCTTAGGGTTGTCCCGAAGAATCGTGGTAGCTGTAGTGTTGTCAGTTTCCTCTTCTTTGTGAAGAGAATCATTTCGGTTTTTGTAGGGTTCACTGAGAGTTGGTGCCTGTTGCACCATTCCTCTACTGTTTTTAGGGCTTGACGCATGAGATTGCATAGGGTGTTTTCGTGGGTGCCGTTTATTATGATGGTTATGTCATCGGCGTAGCCTACAGTGAAGTAACCTTTGTCGTTGAGTGTTTTAATGAGGCTGTCTACTACAAGGTTCCACAGGAGCGGCGAGAGGACGCCCCCTTGCGGGCAGCCCTTCGCAACGATGGCCCTCGTAGTATCATTTACTGTGACTTGTACGGCTCTCAGTTTGAGCATGTTGGTGATCCAGCCACTCAGGGTCGGGTCTATGTTGTGACTGTTGAGTGCCATGTTAATGCTGTTGAACATGGTTTTGTCAAAGGCGCCCTCGATGTCAATGAAGGCGGCCAGTGCTGAGCATTTGTGGTCCACTGCGCATTCGATTTTGGAAACCACGCTATGTAGCGCGGATTCTGTTGATTTGCCCGTGGAGTACGCATGCTGGTGTTTGTGGAGTGGTTTCATCCGAAGAGGTCCATCTCGGATGTGCCTATCACAGAGTCTCTCGAGGGTTTTCAGTAGAAAGGATGTGAGGCTTATAGGTCTATAAGCCTTGGGTTGCGTGTAATCGGTTTTTCCTGGTTTGGGTATGAAAATGACTTTTACCTCACGCCATGCGAGAGGTATCTGTCTAAGTGCTATGCAGGCTCGATAGATCTCCACCAGCCACGGTGTCAGATAATCTACCCCCCACTGCAGCAGGGCTGGGAAGATGCCATCCAGCCCTGCCGACTTGTATGGCTGAAAGGTGTTGATAGCCCACTTTGTTCGGTCTTCTGTTACTATGTTGCGGGCTCTTGACCAGTCTTGATCCGTTGGGGTCCATTCTGGTTCAGCCTCCCATGTCCTGTCCTCCAGGATTTTACAGTCTGGGAAGTGAGTCTCGAGAAGGACCTTACTGGTTTCAAAGTCAGTTAGTGTGTATGAGTTATCGGGTTTTTTCAGCGCGCCAAGAGTTCGGTCCTGATCCGCTGATAGGATCTTCCTTACCCTTGCGGCTTCATTATTAGTCTCGATGGATTCACAGAATTTACGCCAGGCGGTTCTCCTAGCGGTTCTGATCTGCTTTTTGTATGTATATTGTGTTTCTTTGTATATCTCCCAGTCGTCTGGGAGTCTCGTGTTTTTTGCTCTGTTAAATTGCTTACGTAGCGCATCTCTGAGTTTACCAAGTTCAGCGTTCCACCAGGGGCTTCTCTCGTTCCTGCTTTGTGGCGCTCTTAGTTTACAGCATGCGTGGTATGCTTCAGTTAGGTATTCGGATAGTTTTGTCACGGTGTATTCTAATTGTGCATGGTCCCTTATAGTTACTTGTGCCAGATGTCTAGCTAGAAGTGAAGCCAGAAGGCTTTTGTACTCCGGAACATTGGTGCGCCTCGGGTTTCGCCTCGGCGCGGGTTTTTTAGTGTTTGTGGTTAGTGAAAAGCGGATCCTTCTGTGGTCTGAGCAAGAAGGCTCGTCCGATACGTGCCAGTTTGTGATAAGGTTTGTCGCGTTTTCTGTAGCAAGTGTCAAATCTATGATCGTTTGTCCGCGGGCTGTGACCCAAGTGGGTTCTGAGCCGCGGTTAACAATGTTAAGGTTAGTAGAAAATAAATAGGTGGATAGTACCTCTCCTCTGGAGTTCGCCGCAGCGCTGCCCCAGAGCGGGTGGTGGGCGTTCGAGTCGGTGCAGATAATCAGGTCCAAACTGGCGCGCTCGCAGTGCTGTACCAGGTCGGCCATCTCTTTTGGCGGGCAGTCTGTGGCCTCGCCTGGCATGTATGCCGAGGCCAGTACAACATCTGGAACGCTACCTTCAGTTTGGAGCCTGACAGCTGTCAGGTCTCTGGAACAGAATTGAGTGAGTGGCGTAAAGGGAATTTCTTTGGGTATGTAGACGCAGGTTCTTGGTTTGTCTGAGCTGTGTGTGTCGAGGATTAGCTTACCTCCGGTGTTACCGAGGCCGCATATTCTGTTGTTTCTGATCCACGGCTCTTGGATCAGTGCGATGGTTCGGGGCTTTACCTCCAGCGCCCTGCGTAAGCTAGCCGTAGCAGTCTGGCTATGCTGGAGGTTGGTCTGAATGACGTTGAGGGTCGATGACGGCGGTGGAGAGGGGCTAGTCGGAGATGGATCCATCGGATAGCCTCTCCCCTGCCTCCTCTCTGTATCGTACTCTGTCGTCGTGGTGTTGTTCGCCCGGCGATGAAGCGAGTAATCGCTCGCTCCAGCCAGGCGATTCGGGTGGTATGGTCGCGACGTCGTCGGCCATTGCCGCTCGGGCCATGACCTCCTCAAGTCGGTCGATGTCTGCGTCGTCCGTCTGTGTCTCTGTCTGAGTCGGTTGTGTCGTCTCCGTGCAGTCGGTCTGGACGTCAGAGGGTTGGGTCGCGGGCCAGAAGCGTACGTATATCGACCCGAGTAGGTACGATATACGTCGCTCCCGAGCCCGGACTTTTACGGCTTCCTCCGGTGGCACTCCCAGGGTCAAATAAGTCCCGAAGTTGTCGCCACCGACGGTAGTCGCCCTGTACAGAGTCCACCTGGCGATGTCATACCAGGTATTCTGACGGATCAGAATACCGTGGAGTTTGGCTATGTCACCTCTGTAATGAGGGACAAATAGCGAAACTCGGACACGGGTGGGCACGTCAGATTGTCGCAGTACCGTGAGTGTTTGGTCGGTCGTCGGAAGTTTGATGTGTGGTACATTCTGGGTCAGCCAGGTCAGGGCGTAGTCGTCTTCGCACCACATCTGCACGGTACCTTCCGCTACCCGAGGGTATCCGCGGAAGGCAGGGAGTGGTGCTGTCGAGTCAGTGCCCATGACCAGGTTTTCGAGGTCCGTCTTTATGTGCTCGGCCTCTTCCTTTGTCAGGTCTCTGGAGGGGGGGGGGAGGCAGATTGCTACGGCCAGCCGCGCCGGAATATCCTTTGTGGCTCGCGCGTAGGTCCTCTGCTCCCCTTGAGCGGAGTGGATCCTCACCCGCTTGGCGTCACCCTGGATCGTGCTCGGTGAAGCCGTGTCATCAGGGCGTCCCCTCTTCGCCGGCCCTGTACCGCTCGGTCCAGGCTGCGGCTTGGAGGTGCCTGGCTGGGTGTTGTTTGCCGGCAACGCCGGGTGTAGGGTACCACCTCGCCTGCCCCTGGTGTGCTTGGGTCGAGGCCGGTCGTGGGGTCCGTCAGTGTTTCGGGGTTGGGTGTCGGTCCTCGCAGGCTCTGTCGCGTGCAGAGGCTTTCCGCGCTGGGTTGCCCCTTCGCAGGCTTGCCCCCGCACGCGTGGTTCCGCGTCCAGCCGCTTTGCGCGCTGAGTTTCCCCTTCGCGCTCTTGCGGCCGGTCGCGTGCGTCCGGCCCCTTTTCGCGCTGGGTTACCCCTTCGCGGTCTTGGGGCCGGTCGCGCACCTCCCCTTCGGCGTCCGATCGCGCTTCGCGCTGGCTAGTGCCTTCGCGGATTTTGCGCTTTCGGTCGCTTACTTTCTTCCTCCGGGCCAGGATTTTTTCGCGCTTTGTCAGCGGGCGTACTTCATCGCCGGCAGCCGGAGGAGTGTTGGGGCTGCTAGGTCCGTCATCCTTCCCCGTCTCTGTCTGTCTGTGCTGGTCTTGGTCTACGTCTGGGTTGGTCTTGCTGTTCCGCACGGTACTCTGTTGCCAGATGCTCGTGGGAGGCATAACTGTTGTAGTGGGAGCTGGCGCGTTGGCCGCAGCCGACGTGGGGTTTATGGGCGCGTTAATCGCAGCCGGTGTTGTGGGCGCTAAATCAGCAGCCGGCCGCGCTATAAAGCGCGGCATCAATGTTTCCATTAATGTGCAGTTTGATGCCCCCCCCATATTACGTTGGGGGCTAACCGCCGGAGCGGTGTGGGATTCCCCGGCTTGGCCGGGACCCACCTGGGTAGAATCTTTGTCTCTCTGCATGTTCATGGTGTTGGGGGGTGGGCTTTTTTGGAAGCGAGGTTACCCTTCCTCTGGGACCGACGGGATACGGGGATGGGAGGGAAGGCATTTGGTGAATGGAGGGTTTCTTTGGGGTCACCCTAGGCCTGGGAGTTGGCTTAGGGGTTTGGGATCGACGGGATATTTATGGATTGGGAGGGATGGGTTGCTCTGGTGATGGGCACATAGGAAGGGGTATGTGGGTTACCCTAAGTCTGGGATTTGGCTTTCGGGAACTTCTCTTGTCCGGGACCTTTAGAAAGATGCTCCGAGTGCGGGATCGCCCACTAACGGTCAATGTAACCGTTAGTGGTCGGTCCCGGAGCCGGAGTTGGGCTATCCGCAACCTGCCCACCCGCTCGGTTGCAGGAGAAGAAGTGCCTGGCAGTCTGGGTCGCTCCACCACGGATGTACGTATACATACGCGTTGGAGCGGTCCAGCCTCCCCCGAGCAACTAACAACTACATTTGTACACTACATACATTATAAATAATTCTTACTACATATGTGAAAGTGAGTTTCTTTGTTTGATTGTTACGCTTTCACGCTAAAACCGGTGAACGGATTTAGATGAAATTTCGCACATGGGTTAGAACATAGAATATTTCATTTCAAATTTCATTTTTATCTTGGATTGCAGATGAAGTCGCGGGCAACAGCAATTCCAAATAATTCTAACTACCTTCTACTCCTCTGACTCTCTTTATTATTACGTAATTTCTTGCATCAAAACACCAGCCGGTCTATTCTGTAAAGAAACACTGAGAAAACTAAGATGCTGTGAGCTTGAAGTGAGATGTCATTCCTCCTGATGCTAGGGAATAGGGACACTATTGACAGCTAACTTCAAGCTTACTTCACCTAAAGTAGCTTAATCTTTACAGAATAGATCGACTGTACATAAACACAAAAATAAGTAGGTATACAAAGAAATTACAAGCTGACACTCGGTCTTCAAAATGTCTACTCTGCAAAGGGCAAAGGTCGTAGCGGTTGCAACCGATTGCTCCCACCAGTTACACAATACGGTCCCGCGGGTGTATCCCCGTTGGAAAATGGCGTGGCCCCGCCATAATGAGCGCGCGATTGTCGTTGCTTTGATTTAATGACTCGAAATAATAGCAATCAATGCGATCGCTGAACGACTGCCGATATTTTTGCGATACAAGCATAGGGTGTTAGGAAATTGGTAGGGTCAATTTTAGTGGTCCGCGAGTTAACGTCACAAAATAGTTTAAATTTACAAAAACTGTAGAAAACTTCAAAAAGTCTTATTGTAAAAGTTATTATTATTAAACTTTTTACTAAATTATTAGACAAAGTAAATTTAACAATAGTATACAAAGTTTAGGCATTAAAACTTTAATATTGTTATTTTAAAGTAACTTTACTTAAACTTAGAGCAATTTCCTTAAATTATTACAACAATTTGAAAAAGTAAGAATCTATTGCGTTCACATGAAACCAAAAACATTTGTTTTTATAGGAAAACCTCATCATTTTTACTCTTTTTGATCTTGAGTTTATGTTATTCTCAAAATATAGTAAGTACTTTCCGTTATTGCAAAATAATTTTAAAAAAATTACTCGTTTTCAAACACCCTGTACAGTTCGCCGCGTTGACATCAGCCCGTGTAATGGAAGCGCATTATTTTGCGTCTAATTAATTTACGATAATGTACTGATACACCATTAAATAATATATCATCAATCGTAATTTTACATTAATTTCATTATATTGCCATCAGTTTCGACTTTTCAGGATATTTACATATTACCCATTACCGCTTTTCTGTGATATTATGACTGAACTCTTAAACCATAATGTTTGTTATCACAATATTATGTGGTCATATACGACCATATCACAATGTGGTCATCAAAGAAAAATCATAAGAAAAAATCTACATAATTATAATAAAATAAGTGATAGACATAATTTTATTATTAGAAATAAAGATAAAATAGATCAACCATTTTTCAGATTATCTAAAGTCTACATACATCTTATATGGGGTACTGTGTTAATTAAATGAAAGAAAATTGTAATCTCATATTAAAAGTACACTTTGTAAACAAGCATATTACAAATTAGAGGATTATATCCAAGATAAGAATGCTTGGAAACATGACAGTCCTGCTCCATAGGATAATCTAGACAAAATCAAACTGGTTGCTAATTTAATTGTATAAATTTTATTATTCTTATGTGTGACATTGATTCTGTGATTGATTTTGATATTTTTTCATAGTAAAATTTTAAGAAAATCGTTTACTTTTACAATGTTTGTAAATATATGAGCACCATGTATCTATCACATAATTAATTTATCTGTCGTTGCTTAATTTTTAATTATTTTTCCCTATTGTGGTATAGTAATACAATGCTTCCCACACCGTTCCTTGGCTTAAAATGGGAAAAAAACTGGCATATCGCATGCGGCTCACTGCTATTTGCACCGCATCTAACATGCGCTCCCTGACGCGCCTTCCAGGGTTCTTCGTACAGGCTGAGGGCAGGTGCCTGCTACTATATATACTGCTGATGGTAGCTGTGTTGCACACTGCTTGCGCACGCTGCCAAGGTCTCGAAGGCCTGACAACCTGCGGCCTACCGCCGCGAGCCTGTGCTGACTGGCCAAGTGCTACCGACGTTTGATACCTGGTCTTGCGAGGGCCGTCCGACCTGTTTCCGGGCCTGCACTGACGAAGTCCCCAACGTCTGCCAGGTGTTGCCAAGGACGGTACCCTACATATATATATTTAATAGTGATAGTGCTCTAGTGGAACAGAACAGTGACTCAGTGACTTACCCGCGACCTAGCCGTGTTACTACCTACATACTATAATTATAATTATGTATCAACTTATCCTAGTGTTTCAATTATCATCAACTTAACTACCTACCTATAACTTAGCGGCGTGCGCAGCCCGCCTGCAAAGCCCTAGCCGTTACAAGACCTATTGATCATAATAACAACAAACCACCAGTTAACTTCATCATCATTTCAGCCGAAAGACGTCCACTGCTGGACACAGGCCTTCCCCAAGCATCGCCACTTCAACCGGTTCTGTGCTTCCGGCATCCAACGGATTCCTGCTGCCTTCGCAGGCCAATTGACAACAGATCCATTTTAAAAGGCTTTAAAAACTATGGAGTAAGTGAAGGCTTGTTGTTGTTTAGCGCTAACCTAAATAAATATGACTAATATATTTGTTTGTATTTATTACAGTTATCATTTACTGCTTGGAGTTCTGCCCACTTCGTAAGCTAAGAAGACCGTGACGATAACTTAGAAAATAGTCGACCACGATAAATTCAACAATAAAACATTGACAAAGAAATATTATTTCCGAACTTCTGCGCTCAGAACATAAACGAAAACGAATTATTGTTTCAACAAATTATTATCTGGACATAAAAATCCCAATTGGCAAAGATACAGTAATAAGCATAGAAGATATCTACTTATCGAAGATACGGAACCAACAAGCCGTGGCGCAATAAACCAATAAAATAAGAATATAAATAAAAATAACTGCTGTGTTATAAATAATGTTAGAGTAGTACTTGTATAGGGCTGTATATCACGGGGCTCAGGGTGGTGTGTCACCCGTCTGAGTTATAGCGTCACAGGACATAAAATATACAACAAAAACTGTTGTTCTTCCAACAGTTTTGCCCCATATTAAGAATGAGCACAAACAGAATGTGGATTTGGAACAGGGTCTGGCAATATTGTGGAGACGACAAGGGACTAAAATTGTTGGGAGAAAGTGCATGGTGGTTCCCGCTACATGGGACGGTTATAAGCATGTTCTTTCATCAGATTATTAATCATATTTGATTATTCATATTATTATAAATACATATTTGATGCTAAATAATAATGGCCAAAACCGTTTGTCTAATTAATACTCACAACATAAGGTAATGGACTGTGGACAAGATTCGATCTTTCAGTTTCATATATGAATATATGTCTCGAACGGTTCGACCATTATCGTCCCCTGTCTCGCCCTTTCAAATGCTTCCCTCGCCAACAGCGACTCCACGTCATCCCGCTCGCCGCATCCTCGGGGCCGATTCAAGCCCAGTTCACGGGGTAATTCGTTATTTTTATTGTTTTTTGTTATTATGATTCTGTCCCCTGGATTACTGTCCGTGATACATGGCCAAGCACTGGATGCGTTTAATTGCCCCGGACGCTTTCCCGGAACGCGATAAATAATAAGATTAAGGTGGGAAATAGTGGATTTGGCTGTTTATAATATGGGCGTTACTTACCCTTTATGTTTTTGTGAGCGGTTGTGCGGAGGTAAATGTTTTTTGAAAGGATTTTTTTTATTTTTCCATTATTTTTGTCAAAATCGTTTCTGTTTAAGGCAGTGTTCTTTGAACGAATTATAGTTAAAATTATTTGTGAACAACGTAAGTACCTACATTAAGTAGGTACCAACCTAATATTTATTTATTTTTTTACCCTTATGTAGGCGACGCCGCTGAAAAATATGTTACGCGTGATCTAATTCGACGCCATCTCCAACTATCGAGTCAGAGGGTAATTTAAAGAAGAAGAATATTATTTTAGTAGGTTTACTTTATTACCAAATAACAAAGAAAGAAAAAAATGTCACAAAAATACGTGCATATAAAAAGGCTAACACAAATGGTCAGAAATCAAATGAAAAGACAATAAGAATGACTTAACTCCAATTTAAAAATAGCCCCAAGCTAAATATTTCCATAATAATTAGTAAAATTAAGAAGATAAAACGCAAAAATCTGACGATTCGCCTAAAAAAGTTAAAAATAATAACAGCTCGGGTCACAAGTTGAAACAAAACAGCGTTACGATGTATTTGTAGGTAATATCAGGCCTTCTCATTAGGGCGCTGGGATACGCGTATTTGTATGAACAGTTGGCCACAAAAGTGTTGGTGTAACGGAAATAATATAATAATAATAATACTACCCGCCAATTGTTGTCCCACTACACTGCCGTCCTTTAACTAAAAGAACCGTTAAGCCCAAACAGTTGTTTTCGAGAAAATGGCAAAGGCCTCTCATACAGAGAAGGTACCAGCTTTGATCACCACGCTTGCTCAAGACGGGTTGGTGATTTCAGACTTATATTAACTAGAATTCCAGGTTTCCATACGATGTTTTCCTTTGCCGATGTCAGTAATGTCCAAGGTAAACTCAGAAAGTACATTTGAATTCAAATAAAAAAAACTAATTAAAATTATTATAATTTGCAGACTGCTGCTAAAAAGCGGATAGATGAATTGTGGATATGGCTAGAAAGGGGATAAATACTGCAATGAGGGTTGAAAGAGTAAGAAGAAGATGATTGCTGGGCGATCAGCAATCATCGGGGTAGGGTTTTTTTTTGTGATTCTTTTGTTTACCTACCCTCTTTGCCTATTGGTTATTCAAAGACAATCGTATTAAGGAGTAAACTCCAGTCGTGCATCGGAGTTGACTGTGTGAGTGTTGACACACAGTTTTGTTTTTATGTGTTATTTTCTGTCACCTGTCACCTGGTTTTATTATATAGGCCCCAAATTGTCATCATACGATGCTATCAAGTTACCATCCCAGACACAACGCTGATAATATGGCTCATTTTATTTTTATTGATTTCATTGTATTTTGTTTAAATCTTCCGTATGTAACAAAATTGTTTTATTTAATAAAAACCCAATCCAAAACAAACACCATTGCGCTCAAGCGTACCCAGTATTATAAATCCGGTGTAACGCTCATTCCAAAACGATAATTAAGCGACAGCGGCTCGTTGTGCACAAAAGGTGCCTAGTTTATTGCAACGTATGTGTACGCGAGCGTCCTTTTTGCATATCCCCTCTGTATATGAGGAAAGATGTATCTGATGGTAGGAATGGCTGTGTACGCATCTGTACGTAAATCAGAGCTAATTATAAAATGTCCTTTTATTTTATTCAATTCGTAAGTACCCTCAGGAGCTCGAGTCTAAGTAATAACAACCGCATGGGTCGATTCAACAGGTTAAGCTACACTTGCCAGGGTTGGTCGGTGGATGGGTTACCATCTATTCATACCGAGACTCCTCCGCGCCTCGGAATGCACGTTAAGCCATGGTCCCGGCTATCATTCGTGGATCTTTGAGAGTCGTAACGGGTCGTCAGAAGCCCGAAAGTCTGACAACCAGTCTTACCAAGGGGTATCGTAGCACCCAGTTACTGGGTTGTGGAGATCATATAGGCAATCGCTCCATGTTAAATACTGGTATTCAGCTGCATCCGGTTAGACTGGAAGCCGACCCCAACATAGTTGTGAAAAGGCTAGGCAGATTGATTGAATTCATAACCTACTAAAGCCCAAAAAAAATGTATCCGAAGTATATGTGGGCATAAACAGACCGATTCATGCAGAGCAGAATTCAGAAGACTAAAAATCTTAACCCTAGCGTCAATGTATATATTGGAAGCAGCCTCAATGACAAAGCGAGATATCAGTAATTATGAGACAATGAGAAGTACAAGATATAAAAATGACCTTAAGGCAGCTAAGAGTAGAACAGTTAAGTTTAAATCAAGCATATTTGGTATGGGTGTGAAAATTTATAATAAATTGCCAGACTTTATTAAAACCACTGAGACATTAGCTACTTTTAAATACAAACTTAAAAAACTACTGATACAGAAAGTTTATTATACAATTAATGAACTCTTTAATGACAAATGTCTAGACTGAAATTTATTTAATGGTATTATGATAATGCATAATTATGAAAAGTGTTAGTTATTGTTTAATTTATTTATCTGTAATGTAGTGGTAATGAATATTATATTGCCTTGACTATTTTGTATACTTGTTATGACGTTTTATATTATTATTATTTTTTTCTTTCTTTGGACATCAATTAATTCAGTGACAAATGTTTTTACTAAAATTTATTTAATATGACGTTAATGATGCAATAATTATGACAAATACCAATTGATATTTATACTTAATTTATTTTCTCTAATGGTTATTATGTTACTTGAATGATTTTATTTTGTTTTTCTTTTGACATGTAATTGTAAATTTTAAAGATTGTACACCCCATGGGTATGTTACAGTGATACTTTGTTATAATACTAATTTTAAGAGCTGAATTTCCACCTGTGACAAACAATAAATAAATCTTGAATCTTGAATCTACTTTCTAAGTTTATTTTGGACATGACTGACATCGGTGAAGGAAAAACATCGTGAGGAAACCTGGAATTATAGTTGATATAAGTCTGAACTCACCAACCCGTCTTGAGCAAGCGTGTAGGTCAATGCTCGTGCCTTCTCTGTATGAGAAGAGGCCTTTGCTCTGCAGTGGAACAATAATAGGCTGCTATTATAATATTATTTCTCCCATTTTCAAAATATTTTTAAATATTTTTCATTTGGTTTAGTCAAAGTAAACCACCTGCGGTCTATTCAAATCCTTATTTTCAATTGATGTTATTTCCACTTAATCAAACATCAACTTTATGCAATTGTAAATAAAGTTGATTTTAGACACTAGTACTATTGAAAAAGTCAAACAAAAAATATGAAGTTGTAACGCAAACTGAACCTTATGTGTAGTCATTACAGTTGTTTTTCCTTAAACTCGTGTTTGTTTACATGTTTGGCAAATAAATTTGCGAACGCAGAATAAGTACTTTATTCATTACAGGTTTATTTTCAATCCTTAATTAAAGAGTTTTTTTTTAATAGACTTTGTGAACTTTACTTGTTGGCTTTGTTGATATTTAGGAAAATTTAAATGCAATACCTATTTCATGGGACTTAAATATAACTGGCGAAATGTGGGTAACCCTTTGCCTATTACAGGCGTGATGTAATGTTATGTGTGCCAAGCCAATTCAGAGGCCCATGAGGCTTTAAAACTCTGATGCCAGGTAAGTCACTAACCACACGAAAAGAAGAAGTGGCAACGTCGCAAATAGCTGCCAAATATTTACCTGTTTTGATTGTTTGGCAATATTAACTAAAATATTGATTATGAAATGCAATAATTAATATCGTAACACCGAATACTTAGATTTAGATGTAAAAAAAGTATTTGGCAACTTTCCAAATGCCTCTTTTACACCTAAAACGGTTACAACATCAAATTCAGTGTTATAATTGCAATTCATTATTAATATTCTAGTTAGCTAATTTTCTTATTTCCATACAGTAATATTGCCAAATTAATCAAAGCAACGAAAAATTTGACATCTATTTGCGACGTTGCCAACTTTCAGAACAAACGCTTTTAAACGAATCAACAATACGACGAGACGATATTCCAAAAGTTTTCAATGATGACTTTACGTATGTAACCGTACCCTTATTGCGTAATACATGATCAATCAGAATCTGTATCGTTTTGAAACAGATTGCTAATCGATTGCTAATAAAGTAAATAACGCAATGAATTTTGTTGAACTGTCAAAATGAAACAGATTAGTCGTAATCGTTTACGAAAATGTGTTACGTAATTAGATAGCAAATTATGATACTAAATATCCAAATCTTGTGGTGTTCCTACCTTATACTTTCGAGAAATTCGAAAAAAACATGAGAATTTTCGAAAACGTTGATATGTTACTAATAATGGTATTCAAAACTTATTTGATCTCAAAACAACTGATAACTTACTTAACAACAGCCATTTAATTTTATCTATTAGTTAAACTACATAGAAGTGTATTTAATCTCTTGTTAACAGATAATTACTACGTGATGATCGACTAATCCTTCTTAACAAACTAAACTATTCCGGAAACCCAACAAAATACCTTAATGAGTTTATCAACAACTGGTAACAATTATCTAATGAGACAAAACAATGCGCGAGCGCACCTTATAACCACAACAAATGTATCGACGCCTCAGTTCGCACCGATTATTCGTAGCGTAAACACGTCTCCAAAATGTGCAGTAGATTTCTTGACCCCGATGCGATATTATCAGGCAACGAGGAATGGATACAGCTTGAAGAAAAGTGGGGAGAACCAGTTGATCTAGAAACTGAGGAAGACTATCCTCCAGGGAAGCTGCAGCCTGTCTTCAGCACTTTGGACTTGATGAAGACTACCTTCGATTCTTCTTTCCTGTTCAAGAAAGTCCGCAGGAAAGTTGGCAGAAGACTGTCGAAAGCAGGAGTCTTAGACTATAAAGACTTCTTGCAAGACCTTGAAGAAAAGAACCAGCCAAAGCAGTTCTACTTCATCAATGGACAGATTCTCTCAGCAGCTTCCGTAGAAGAAATATGTGACAAGATTGATGACATCTTCAAGTCCGTGGAGAAGCTATCTTCTGCTACCAGCACAGTCCGGAAAAAGAATGCTATTCCTGAGAAAGTTAGTTGCAGCATATCTACCGCCGACCTGTCTTTTGATGATACTCCAACAGAAAAAGAAAAAAGTGACGGCGATGACGTAGAAAGGTACATAGATGAAGCCTTTGAGAAATTGAGCTATTACTCGAACATGACAATAGATGACGTGGATGACGTCACGAGGGAATCCGTGACGACCCTTGTGAGGAAGTTCAGCTCGATTCTTTGCAGCCCAGCAGTGAACTGTAACCCTCGGAGGAAGCGGCAGTGTTGTAATAAGTTTAAGGAGTTAGCAGAGTTCTGGAAAAGCCATGCGTTTAACGAAAGTGAGGTTGGACATTGAAATTCTGTGATTAAGTGATGATATTTCCATTGGAGGGTACTTTTTGTACATCGGTGATTTTAGTTGCTTATTATGATGACTGGAGACCTAGACATTCTATGGGCAAAGTGTAGGTGATACCGTGAGAATGAAGATTATGATACTGTGAGCTATAAACGTTGCTTAAATTATGTATGGTTAATAGCAACAAACAACGTTTATAAATAAAGGGGTTATAGTTAAAGTTAGTTTTAAGATAATTTATGTTATACAGTAGGTATTAATAAATAATGCATGGACACAAAAAACAATAACTTGCGTACTGTTTAGTTTACAGTTGTTTCGCTGTGAAATAGAATATAGATAGTTGCCAAAGTTAACATTGTGATGTGTTTAAAAAATAAAGTTTTTATGAACGTGTTAGTAGTACGTATGATGTCGTTAATATTTTAATAATTATATTATAATAATGATTTAATGATGAGGGTAGACTAGTATGTAAATCAAAGATTACATAGTTAAAGAAATAAAATAATTTTATTGAAGCATAGTGTTGTTGATTTTATTATTTTTAATGAAGGCTCTAATAACTTGACTACTATTATCAAAGATTAATAATATATTTGTTGGAGAATGTAATTTCATAATAACAAACTATATGTCAATGTCATTGTTTAATATTTCAGACATTTTTTAATATAAAAGGTCAAAGCAAATATTATTATGAATTTTAAATAGTTTGCAAAACAACTTAACATTTTTTATTAAAATGAAATAAACATTTCGAAATTATTGTATGGTTTAATTTACACATAGCTTTATCAGCCTATAATGTTCCCACTGCTGGGACACAGGCCTCCTCTCTGTGAGACGGAGTCGGCCATAATCCAACACGCGGGCCCAGTGAGGGGTTGGTAGATGTCACTAGTCTTAGAATTTTTGGTTCCAGGACATGCCGGTTTCCTCACGATGTTTTCTTTAACCGTTTTGAGAGCAGTGGTGATGAAATTAAATACACAAAGTAAAGTGCCTGTCTGGGTTCGAACTCACGACCCAACTCGTAAGTCGGGGTCGATACCAATCAATCAGCCTTTTCCCAACTAGGTTTGGGTCAGCTTCCAGTCTAACCGGATGCAGCTGAATACCAGTATTTTACATGGAGCGACTCCCTATCTGTCCTCCACAACCCAGTAGCTGGGTAATATAATACACCTTGACTAGACTGGTTTTCAGACTTTCAGGCTTCTGACGACCCGTAACGACTGTCAAATATCCACGAATGACAGCCGGGACCAACCAACGGCTTAACGTGCTTACCGAGGCACAGAGGAGTCTCGGTACGTAAAGATCTTCACCCATCCACGTACCAACCCCAGCTACCATAGCTTAACTTGATGGATCGACCCGTGCAGCTGTTATTACTTAGCCACGAGCTCCTCGTTGAGGTCGATACCACTGGGCCGTATTTATAATTCACAGAATTGTCTACCGAAAGAGATATGGAAATAATAAACGTTAGTTTAATAAATCAAGGTAAAAGTTACAATCATGATGATGGGTGCATAACATTATTTATGGGTCCCCGAAACGATCAATTGCAAATTGTAGTAATATTATCGATCGCTTCAATTGCATTTGGTACACGATCATTTTGCGCATCAATGTGTATCAATGTGTTTCAATCAAGTAAAAATTGACAATTGCAATTGATCGTTTCGGGGACCCTTAAATATTGATTACGTACGAATAGAAATAGGTATCTAGGTCAAAGTAGTAAATAAACTATGAGATAATCTTTATTTCTAGTCCTGTAGGTATACTGATAACATCATTTAAATATAAAAATGCTGATAACCTAACGTTTTAGCGACCGCCTGGTTTATTTCATGATAATATTTATGTGTCACGAGGGCAACGCTTACTACGCCACAATAATTATTATCCTGATATAAGTTCATACATTTCAAGATATAACTGAGTCAATGCGTTAGTCTAGTCGTTGCAAGGGCTATTATTCTTGTAGGTATTGATAATGGTGTTTTAGGTGGGTACATGTTTTATGTTTTATGCACGCACGGTGATGCCTGCGGATAATTATTTATATGTTTATTAATCATTTTATTCATACTATTGGTTGTTTAATAGCAGTATATTTTATGTACTATTTATTTTATTTTATATTTATGTAAAATTCATTAAACCTGACTTGGTCTTCGTACGTCTTTTTCGGGTGACCACTGAAAATCAGCGCTGTGCTGTGGGTCTCCATAGCACAGCATAATGCTGAGTGGAAGCCTTCTTGTCACAGTCATGACGTGCCAGCAGCTGCCGACTATTTCTGTTTTGTGCTCGTTATTGTATTTAAATCTATTGTGTTTTATTTTCTTATTTTCTACTCGAGTTTTTTTTATTTTTATGCACGTGTTTCTGTGACAAATAAACTTATTTTTCTTTCTTTCTTATTACTGAACGTGGGTTCTGTGTTCGATCTCCAAGTCGGGCTAAGTGTTATTGGGTTTTTAACTTTTATCTTCAGGAATTTCTCAGCCCTGAGTTTCGATTTTTTGCTCGGTTAGGGGCAATAGGCTCGACGTCTAAAATTACATGAGACTTTTCAAATTAAGTGACTAAATGCGGGTTACTTTAATATTGTAGCTACACGCATGTGCCTACCCCTTCATGGATTGCAGGCGTGATATTGTGTTGTTAGTTATTTGTCAAGATGCTTTTTACTTCCAATTAGCCCACATGGCGCTGATGTGAATTGTTTTCATAAGTATGGTCATCATAATATTTTGCTCGATGGTCATGCTGGGAAATACCGTTGCCAAGACCCTGCTTAGGGTCCAGACTTATCAGTTAGCAAAATAAACAATAGACAAACAGACAAATACTCGTACTCATGACGTAAACAGAGTCGTTACCGAGCTATTACTTAATTACCTGAATGGACAACAAATAGAAATTCATGGTTCATTAAGCAAACAACCGTGGCTTGGTTCCGTAGGTCCTCGCAGGACACGGGCCAAGTTAGTCGCTAAATCACGAGCGGTGCCTGTGGACCCCTGGATGGGGACACACGGGGGTCTAAATGGGAAAGTTGCCGCGGTGGCGATGATGATGATGGTAGGTCATGGATCGCAAACTCTTTAAGTCTAACTTTAAGTTAGCCTTTGTGGTCTAGTGCTATAACCACCTGTCTCAGACCTAGAAGGTTCGATTCCCAACGGGAGCAAAATTTTTTGCTCGCATCAATTGGTGGTAGGGCTTGTTCTTAGTCCTCCTAGCCAATTACCACCATCTTATCTAATTATCTACATTGCATGTTCTACAATATAGGCGCAGTCTCAAAACCGTTTCATAATTATTTAGCTATTTAGGACAGACCTGCATTCATATTTGCCATGATGCGACGGGGTTTACCTTTTTAAGCATTAGTAACGTTAAGAGTTACCTTGTTAATATTTCAATATCTACAAAACGATATGCCGCCGGCTCAAGTAGTAAACCGACAACATAAAAAAAAACTTTATTTAACACACTTCTCATTAAAAATCTACTGGCCCACTCATAAGCAACCGAATCAATAGTCTTATTCATTAGGAAACCACCGTAATACTACATAATTGTGGATGAAAAATGTACCGACACATTTTATCTTCTTCTTTTCGTGTTATTAGTGACTAACCCGGTGTCAGAATTTTTAAAGCCGTCCACGGGCCTCTAACTTGGCTTCACATGCCGTAGAGAAATATCTCTCAGGCATGTCGGTTTCCTCACGGTGTACGTGGACACGTGGATTCTATAGTACCGAATCTAATCATCCACCTTAAAACCAGCAGCTCCTTCCCAACTTCCTCCCCGTATGTCCGCCATGTTTCGCGCACTGACCGGAAGCAGAAACTTATTCCGGCTTGTTCATGAGAGTTGGACAGTTTGTCAATTTATGAGCGCTGAGCACAATAACGCGAGCGCAGCGGATCGGTCTGAAGGCAGATGCTGTTAATTGAGTTAGCGTGATTAGCTATCTGTTTGTGCCGTGTTTGTGTCAAAGGGAAATTGACGGGTCTTCCTGCCCTCGTTATTGACCAATGTACAGGTCTTGGAAGAATCTGTCGAGAAACTGAAAAAAAAGCGTCTTAAAAAATGGTGCACACAATTGAAAGGCACATGAAATTCCTGATCCAATTTGGGACGCTAAAGCCTAAGAAAGTTTACTCCAGATGATCATTCATCTGGCACTAACAACTAAATTATCAAAACTTACTTGGACTTTGCCACTTAGCCTTGTTAAGCAAAGAGGTAGGTTCTACTCCCCATTCTGTTTAGCGCTGAAGGCAATATCGTGATCTCTTTTTTGAAGTTGACCACTCCTTCTTCGATAGTTTTAAGGCTTATATAAACTTTAAAGAACAACCTCATAGCTAGTTAGTAACTGATTGCAATCTACGATTCTAGGAAAAAAATGCAAATTCAGTTCAATACTTATCGTTTACCCTCAAGACTTCGACTAATGTATCCTTCAAGTTACACAAGCCACGTCTAAACACTGCAACTTGTGTTAATCCACATTCAAAGTGTAAATTAATTAAGAGTCCACCTTCATTCAGTGCGGTTATCAACAACTTGCTACACTTTAATTAGGTGTTACGCAATGTTGCGGCTGCGCCGGACTCCTAAACCCGCCATGTTATACGACAAGAATGGCGCTTGCATGTTGCAGAGTGGCCTGAAAAGCTATTGGTTCGTGGAGATTTTGAAATCAGTTTAGTTCAATGTTAAGATAAGATCAAACTAGAATCTGGATAATGAAGGTTGAAGGTTACAAATAATATATCTATGGTATTAAGTCTGCTACTGTAAATAAGTGAGCATGGAGTTTTAATTTATTATTAATTAATGTTCTTTTCGACTTCTTGTGGTGAAGATAGAAACCAAGTTGGCAAAAATAATTATGCACTTTGCGGTTTATTCCATCTTGATGTATTACGAGTATACTTTGGAAACAGTCTAAGTAATCGTTGTGTTACATTAGAAATAGCTAAAAATTAATATTTTCAAACGTTTTTCAATTATTTTTTTATTAGACATAAATGAAGAATGACGCCCCCAAATTTCTGTTGTCACCTCATTACGCACTAAGAACTTAATGTCTTTGATGACATAAAGATGGGTGTCCACTAACGCGGTTATAAAAACGGCAACAGTGCTCCATTAGTGACGTCACGGGCTCGGCCGCTCTCGATCAATTTGTGCGAAATCGCCGGCGCGAAGTGTTTTTTAATTAATTTTATGAGTGAATTTTGTTGCAGGACACGGATGTGCGGAGCGGCTTCTACAGTTTTTTTAACGTTAAACAGCTATTGCCGTTTAGCGTTTAATTGCTTAAAAAATACTCGAAGCTTTTACCTACATGACTCCTATCTAGGTTTTGATGGCATTGCGTTTATAATAAATAAATAATAAAAATAGTGACTAGATCTTAAAGGAAACAGTTTCCTTCGTCTATCCAGAACACGTCTGCAATTATAAATTGATCTTAAATATTTTAGCCATTTTTAGTGCCTATAGTTTAGTTAATTGAGATTGAGATTGAGATTTGATTTAGATATTTTGTTTCGATGTCCTTACCTCATTAAAACACATTACTTCCCAAACAGTGTTTCCCTACATATTAAATAGACACCCCGCTCCTTCATTGTTTGCACCCTACAAACAAAACTTCCACCCAAATAAAAACAACAGGTCGTCAGCTCCATTCAGTCACTGTCCGCGCGACATTGTCGTCGTCGACGCACTAATTCAATACGGCCGACGTAAGCCATTTGCGTTCGCGCTTGACGCATCGCCCGTGAAAAAATCAATTACGATTTTTTGATAGCCACGCTGACCGGCGGTGTGGTGTGGAGGAGGCTTTATTTTAGGGGATTATTTTGTATGGGCTGTTTTGTTATTGTACTGACTGTATGCCTAGTACTTACTTTCTTCAAGTCGTAATATTTTACAACCAAACAGATTGCTTAAAGCCGCTTAATGCAGCCTTTGGACTGAGTAACTTAGCTGACTTCGCATGCGGCTGGCGTCTTCAATTACCTACCTTACTGTCTCATCTCGATATGACCATAGCTATATAATTGTAGTGTGCAAGATTCATCGTTTTGTATGTATATATGTAGATACTTACAACTCTGTAAAAATTACGAATTTCAACATAGGTGAAGTGAGCTGTCATTCCACCAGATGCTAGAATTGACTCCATTGACAGTTCTCTTCAAGCTCACTTCACCTAAATTTTCACAGTGACAATTTACAGAATAGATCGGCAGGTATGTTTCATGAGGAGTTCGTCGCGCTTACCTAGTTTTTTTATCAAGGATATCAATTATATTGTCTTATATGAAACAAGATGACGTAATATAATTGATGTGAATTGACAATTGAATTAACCAAATTATTCTGGTTGGGTTTATTTTCCAGCGATATTTTATGAAAATACCGCATGCCTCTCCACTGTCGCCAACCTTCTGACTGGCCAGTATATTTTCAATAACACTACTCTGTCACACGACAGTTGACACTTCAATTCACTTCAATCTAAAATGTTGCCGTCACGGCGTAAAGCCGTGTGGTAGGCAGGCAATGAAGTGGAGGTGAAATTTTATTTTTGCAGTAAGTTCTGAAATGTTCAAAATATGTGGAGGGTTTTTTTTGCAAGACTTGTAATATTTAATAGGTGTTTTATATATGACAGTTTAACTGGTCATTAATATTGCTATTAAGAGGCTTACAACAGCTAAAGCGCGGTCACTGTCGGACTGCATAGAAATGAAAGAGAAGCGCGATGACACGACGCAGGTAATTTATTGCAAAATATGAAGCAGTTAGCGATTTACAAAAAATCTATTGATTGGACTGGAAAATTAAAACACTATTATGCTAATATGTAGCTTGTAGAATAATCTGACAAAAAATCAGAATGATTGCATGTAAATTAATATGATTTTTAATCGTTAAAAGAAATTTTTAGGGGTATCTTCATGATTTTTTTCTATCGTATCAAATTAGTTGTATTATGTTTTCAACACACTATCATACTAGCATATATCCTGAAGAATATCATATATTTTTCTGATTTTGTTTACTGCAGTGGATCATATTCTTTTAGGCATTATAAAACTTGCGTTTAGGCACGTTTAGGTCCTGTAGTCCCCTTAAACAAGAAGTGTGTAGTATGTATATGATTAAAAGATATATAACAACAGCGTGTTTGTACTGTTATTAAAGTACTCATCGAATTTTATAAAAAGTTAGGCACTATGAAGAAAATCTCGCACATTGTTACACGAAGTTCCATAACTCCCCAATAGCTTTAGGCAACCTGATTTTCACGTAGAAAGGCAGATTTGTTGCCCCCCCTCAAAATATCTGACTCAAAAGCCTTCCAATTTCACATACCCCATCATCACACAATTACAAAAACGATATTCATAAATCAAAATCTGCAATAGCACCGTCAATTACTACGTAAGCGACTATATATCGTGCGCCAGCGCATTAGAAGCACCTGCGCTGGCCCAAGCTGCCTGATTTATGTCGAGTGCGGCGCTGCTAATAAGTCTATCGGGCTAGACGAAGATTACGAGAATAGGGGCACGGATACGTTGATCGGGTTGATGGTTTATAATATCGTTTTGTTCGGAATTTGAAAACTGTTCATTATAAGCAAAGGGCTAAATTAATTTTAATTTAATGCTACCGCAACTCCGGCCCCCATACTCGGGGCCGCGCGCGTAATTTGGGGACCCTTGTTTATCTAATTATGTTAAAAATACGACTTGTTACCGATATCCATTAATGTTAAGTATGGTTAAAAAAAATGACTGTAACAATGGTTTAATAAATTTATTATTTTTTAATGATTTCGATATGTAGATACTATTTGCAGGGAAGTAGATAAAGATAAAATGGGAAATATTGTTAAATAACACAAGTGTTAGAATAATTACAACAAGTTTGGAGTTTTGATGGATTATTATTAAAAAAATATCCGTTATTATTTTCTTTTCACTTAATATTTTACCTTTTTAAGTGCAACTCGTTTGCAATATTTAAGTTGTAGATAACGTGGTTAGTTGGTTTTTTAATAAATAAATAAATGAATAAATATTGACCACATAAAATAATTGTATTCTCTTTTTTCTCAGTACCTGTTTATTATGATACTTGTGTAACTGTTTGTTTTCCCGAATAAAATAAATAAGTTTGGTCCTCAATTTGAGTAATAACTAGAAAATCTATCATACGTCAATGGATATTAAGTATTGCTGTAAATTGTAAATCAAAGTAGTTATGAGTGAGTACCTATTACATTGCAAGAGCAGTGGTAGCCCAGATGTAACGGCCGCGACTTACGAGTTGTAGGTCGTAGGTTCGAACCCAGATAAGCGCTTTACTTTGTCTAGATTATTTCATCACCGCTGCTCTCAAAACGGTCGTGAGGAAACCAGCATATCCTAGAACCAAAAATTAGACGACATGTGACATCTACCAACCCGCACTGGGCCCGCGTAGTGGATCGTAATCCATACCCCCCACTCCCTCTTACATAGAAGAGGCCTATGTCCCTTGGGCCCTTGTAGGCTGATATTCTGCTTCGACCATACATCTGAGTAACTTTCCATGAACGGAAAAGTATTTACTTTGCACTGAGCCACTGACATAATGAGCATTATTTTAGTTAGGTGTCTACATCCACTACCCGTTATGTTCGAAAGTCATAGATTGCTATCAATGTTGATACCAAAAATTTGCTAGATGACAGTCATCATCATCATCAAACTCAAACTTCAAAACCATTTACAGACACTTTTGAATTGGCAAGGATTTGGTCATTCAGAAAGATGAAGCTAGTTACCCATTCCAGAGCGTAGTAGATTCGTATGGAGAAGAAATTTCATGGACACTCTTTTAAATTATATTGTTACAAAATATTAGTTACATCATTAATATTGCATTAAGTTCTTACGTACATTAAATAAATTCTCTTTATCAAACTTAATACAATTTCCGCGAAGATGTTGAACCGAGCACCCATTTATGAATAGAGTAGCCAATAACAAACGGTTCGTGTCGTCATCGAGCCGGCCGTGTCCCCGCCGCCCACAAATTAATTCTGTTACACTTGGCTAACGGCCGCATCACCTGGACCTCTGAGCGTCCGCCCTACATTTCTCACGACCTTCGTATAGACAGGCTAGATATGACCTGGCTTTTTAAGAGAGAGTAATTTTTTCCAAATATTTTAGCTTTTCCTATACTTATACATCATCAGATTTTACCGGTTACCAACTTGAGGTGAAAATAATACTCGGTTTCCCACGTGTTTTATTTCACCGGTGCGGCAGCCCCTTGAACCGTAACACAACAATTCCGCCATACCATAAAAAGGCGTGTACGCAAGAAAGAACAAGAACATGGTGAACACGAACATCGAACACTTTGTTCGTATGTACCATCAAAGAAGTTCATATCTAACCAGTTTCAAAACAAATTCCCGTGAACACGATGACCACATCTGTTACCGGCCCGGCTCTATAGCTGCCGAGCGCTGCAAGCAAGAATAGTCCTTACGGTGGTTAGATATGAACTTCTTCGATGGTACATACCGCTACCGAACTTCAAAACGATCGTGGCGATCCTATTTTGTTGTTCTGCGTGGACGTTTGATGCAACATTACGAACATTGGCGAATCCATGGCTACTAAAAAGAGAGGGACGGTTGAGCGTGAACACAAGTCGAACTGTTTCTTATGGCGTTCCATGCGTCGATGCATAACGTTTAGCTAATTTACGTCCACACGTACGAACCAAATATTCCGTGTACACCATGTTTTGCTTGTTCGTGCGTACACGCCTGAACCATTTTAAAACCAGTCTCTCTTATGATTGACGGTTAACAGTATTATACATTTGTTTTAGTCTTATGCTAGACTACTTATATCAGAAGTTTCAGATGATGCCACCAGACATGCGGCACAGCAGTCGTCTCAGACATTGGCATCAAGCCGAAAAACTACTTAGCAACATGTGAGCAACCAAATAAAAATATTCGTCCGAATCCTTTAAAGTTGGTCCAGACTGGACTATTTGTCAGGTCAACATTTTTTGAGGAATTGATTACATATTAGGTAAGTTTAAATATCAAATTCTTCAATTGCTTAAAAAGATAATTGTAAACATTATTTTGGTATGCTTATATTCATTAGCTTTGCTCCCTACTTATAAGCTCATAATAAAAATAATTAAAAAAAAGATATGGTTAGCAGAGCAATAGAAATGAATCTTATTTGAGGTCACTTCCAGTTAATTCTACGTTAAGTCTATCTCATCAATAAATGCTGACACTGGCAGCATGTGAACACAGTGGCTTACTAAGACGACACTGAGCAACTTACCGCCTTGATCTGAAGAACGTATGAGTTCAGACTTTTAATTAATTGTCTACGATTTGTATACAAGGTGCACGGGAATCAACGGAGTCGGGAATCGTGGAAGGTGATTGTTTTCATCTATATCTAAAAATATATAGGTACAAACATACAAATAAATAAAATTAAACTGTCTGATTGTAATGTCAAAATAACAGCTTTAATAAGTGCTTATGAAAGTATATATCGTCGCTGCGCTTTCCAGAATCGCTATGTGTTTTTTACACACTTTACAGGAGACGCAAAAAAAAGCTGATTTTCACAAAAAATACCCAGACTATACAAATAATTTAATTTTACTTTAATACATATTTAGCGTGTTTATAATGGAACTCTCGATGTATAGCTACATTCCGTAACTCTTCAAATATTGCATTTATCACATAGCTGTTTTTACAGTATGTGTGTATTGAAATAACGATTCAAACTGCATAAAAAACCGAAAATCACGAAATAGCACATAGCGACTTTTGCACGCGCAACGACGTACGGTAGGTACTTATAACACAAAAACATTTTTTTTAACCTTGTCTGTCTGTTCCGGCTAATCTCCGAAACGGCTGGACCGGTTTTGACGGGACTTTCACTGGCAGATAGCTGATGTTATAAGGAGTAGGCTTACTTTTATTTTAGAAAAAGAATTAGGATCAACGCGGATGAAGTCGCGGGTAGCAACTAGTAGCAAATAATAGTAAAACCGCTAATTATTCTTTATGTATTGAGGCCACAGTTAATTATTAAAATCCGAAAATACTGAAATATCCATTACCATATAAAATTGTTTCCTATACTCTATAACAAAATAGTCTTTAAATAATGTAGTAGGTAACCTTATTCAATTAAATAATGACACGATATTGTCGAACTGTTGCGATCCATTTACATACAAGCTGAATGTATTGCAGATAGTGATGTGCCTATTGTGGACCTTGTTGAACGCGAAGCTAGGGAGAATATTTGCAGCCATGATCCACTACTACACGGAGCTTGCTTCGAATATTTTACCCCCTGTTATTTGAAGTTTTTAAGAAGAGAACGAAAACGAAGGGATAAGGGTGGTAGCAGATGACGTTCTGTTCTTCTGTACTTACTTTCTGCTTACTCCCATGAAAGGCGTGAGTTTATGTATCTATGTGTGTTTTTAAGAATCTTTTAAATTATGTTAGTCTTTTTATACAATAATTATGTAAAATTATCAAAATAAACCAGTTTTAAATACACATTGACATTGTTGAAAATTATATACAAAATGACATGATTACTTTGTAAAGTGTTATATTATTTTAATTATTGTGAATGTGAGGACTATGTGGATATTTTGTTTTTTCTCTTTCATTTATATTTTCTTTCTCAGTCAGTTTTAATGATGGTCTGGCAGTTTGAGTAGTTGATGCGGCCTACCCAAATGTCCTTTCTTTGGTATTGTTCGTCGAGTTGAGCTCCTTAAGTTCTGAGTTGTGCTCCACTATTACTGACAAATGCTTGCACTGACTGGACAGGACCACTCAAATCTGTGTGGTCTTCTGAGTTTGTTTCGGCCTTTCTTCTCAGAGTGGTCAGACAGGAAACGCCGACCCTTTTTTTTTAGGGTGGGGACTTATCAAATAACTTTTCCCGCTCTGGGCGGAGCGGGAGGGCGTGTCAGACTCATACTGACTAAAACCCACCCGTGTTCCTTCAGTTGCCTGTACGTTGCCAGGGGCCACGGTATCCCTTTCGGACTTTCCCGCGACCTCGGCAGGCATCGGTCCTAGCAGACCCCTTCTATTGTGCTGATATTGTGGCAGCATCTACACCGCCACATGCGAAATACGAATCAAAGACTTGACGTCACACAACATCCTGACGTCACTCAAATCCTGCATCGCGCAATTAGAGTTTACCGCGCGGTGGACATATATACAAGCTCACGACTTCAAACTCTGGGCAATTGCCCGCCAGACATGACACCCGTCTGGTCGGAGGATCCTCCCTTTTCTACGGTGGATGAGTGAACTTTACACCCTGTTCCTCATACCCCTAAAATATCTCTTTGAGGCGCGCGTGGAACACAACGCGCTGTCGACCCAGGTCTGGACCTTATCGAATGGCGAGCTACCCATTGCTCACCGTCCGCAAGCCCGAGCCTACTGTGGCCGGCAAAATTTCGCTTATAGTTGTGGTGTTACCCATCCATAATTTTAACTGTAAAAAAGAGCAAGGCTTACCATCGGTCAAGACTGGTATCAAGCATTTGCATCCCTTAAATACAATTATAAAACAAACCCCGTATTCTAACGCGCTCTGTACCACATCCCCCATCACTAAAACTCCGACGCAACACTAAATATCTAGCGGTTTTAATTTATTATCAAACTTGAGCAGTTTGTCGCTTGCACATGCAAGGGGCCAAGTTTCGATACACTGGGACCATAAATTGATAAGATTATGTGCATTCGGACTTTGATTTACGTCCCCACGATAGATAATTGGGACGAGTTTTGAATTTACTGCATAATGGGGTTAGGTTCAGAAGTTTTGGGTGCAATCCTTCGTAGATACATACATCATGGTAATACAGAAACCAGACTAAAGAATTTGTGAAGGGGATGCATCAGTATGAGAGCAGTGGTGGCCCAGTGGTCACGGCCGCGACTACGAGTTGTAGGTTCGAACCCTGACAGGCGCTTTACTTTGTGTAAATTATTTCATCACCACTGCTCTCAAACCTGTGAAGTAAAACATCGTGAAGAGACCTAGAACCAAAAATTCGAAGACATGTGACATCTACCGCACTGGGCCGTAGTGGCGTGGTGGATTTCGGCTCACTCGCTTTTACAGAGAGGAGGCCTGTGTTCCAGCAGTGGGAACATTATAGGCTGATTATACTAAGCATCAGAAAGTCTTCTGGTCCATTTCTAAATCCTGCTTACACAGTTGGTAAAGTAGTTACTTTGACTCATGCTAGACAGGGCCTGATCGGTCCTGCAAAAAAATCCGGGTTATTACTATTCTTTTTGGCATAGAATAGCGAAACGGGGCACTTGAGGAAAGAGACCGATACTCAGCAGTCAGGAGAAGGTTATCAATGATAACGCCAGAATCTGACAAGCTCTAAAATAAACTAATAATATAACCAGTCAGTTACTGAAAGGAAAATAAATACAGAGAACAAACGAGCATTGATCAGAACGGTTTATCTCTGCGTGTTTGACCACCATTATAAATTTATGAAAATAATTTTGTATTTTAAAATAAATGCTTTCCATAATATTATGATGTTTTGAGAGCGACTGTGCAGGGCTTTGGCGGTACCAACTTAACCTTTCAACAGCTACTAGCTTCATAACCATAAAAAGTACCACATAACCCTCTACACTATGTAACATTTCAGCACCTCCCCGTATATTACCGTCATATTATCGCGCTTATTACCGCGCGGGTATCGCCGTGCAGCCACGTGGGACAGAGTTAGCGTGGCATGTTTATGGTGGGACGTAATTATACCTCAACTGTATGCAGTGCTCGAGTTCTTTGATTTATGTGGGCTGTTCGATTATGTGGGAGGGGAGATCATCGTCAGGGTGGCCTTTGTTTAAGTATGTTTTGACCGTCAGTAGCGGTCACCGAACTAAAACTGTTTATATTATTTTTTCAAATTTCAATTTATGCCGAAAGTGGGTAACGTCGCTAATAGCTGTCAAATATTTCGCTGTTTTGATTAATTTAGCAATATTACTGTATGGAAATAAGAAATTTGGCTAACAAGTAAACTAGAATATTAATAAATAATGAATTGCTATATTATAACACTGACTTTGCTGTTGTAACCGTTTTAAGTGTAATAAAGGCATTGGAAAGTTACCAAATATTTCTTTTACATCTAAAACTAAATATTCGTTGTTACGATATTAATTATTGCATTTCATAATCAAAATTTTAGTTCACTAGTTGGCCAAATTTCTTATTTTCATACAGTAATATTGCCAAATTAATCAAAACAGCGAAATATTTGACAGCTATTTGCGACGTTGCTCAATTTAAATTTATACGCTCTTAATAATTACAAGAATATCCATACGTTAGGAGCTGGCAGTGAATGATGTAGACCATCAGGGAATCCGAAGTTTGGAAAGTTAAGGATCTTAGCGATCTAAAATGACTACTATTTCACCAGTACTATTAATAATTTTTATTGTGGGTGGATGTGTGAAATCTTCCAATGAATCCTATAGTGACCGAGGTACTAGGATAATGACGTCATAACCTATCTAACCAACCTAAATCCAGTAAGAAATGCAACGTCGAGCTCATACACAACATCCTACTTCCCAAGTTCCTATTGTCACTTTAAAACACAAACCGGCTTATCAAATACTATTTACAATTACTTGCATCAATCAAGAAAGGGTGACCATACTTGCAAGTGGACATACATGTTTAAACCTAAGCACTAACCGTGTCCACTTCACTGTTTTTAAGCCCACCCCTAGTGCGTGAGTGATAGTGTCCTAAGTATTAATGTGTCTGTAATTACGAGTGTCGTGGGTCAGTCGGCACTATTAGTCAAAGTGACACACCCTAGTGTCAATCTGTCACTTTGAGTGGGTTTTTGTTTCTTTAGCTTGGTAGCCTTTGAAGTGGTTTAGTGGCTTAGTGTTTTCTTTGAAATCAATTAGGTTTGTTGACGAGGTTGTGGTAATACGGAAGTACAGTAAGACACTTATTTTGATAGAGTCTAAATTGCTGTTTACTTTAATCGTATGGTTTTATATTGATTAGATACTTGTATTTTATATAATAATCCTTATACCAAAAAGTATGTACCTTACGAATGCATTATGATTTAAAAAAATAATAAGTTACAAGTTTCATGTACATTTAAGTATATATTCTTCAGCGGCAGCCCGGAGTCTGGATCTGTGCCCAGTTGATGGCAATAGGCTCGCCCCCTATTACATGGAACTTAAACATCACCGGCGTAATGTGGGTGTACTATTATATAGGTACACCTCTGCCTCACCCCTCGGGGATTACAAGCGTGATGTTATGTTATATTCTTCAATATGACCCATAGTCCTTAGTCACTTAACTAAAAGCTATTATTATGTCAACGTTGACACTTAAAAATAACTGAACATTTATTTTTCTACAATAAAAACGTATTATTTTTGATCACACAAACAAAAATCGCACGCATTACAACACACACATCCATACAAAAAATTCTAAAGTAACTCTGTCTGTGTGTCTGTATGTCTGTCTATCTGTTTGTTACCCTTTTACGCCTAAACCGCTGAACGGATTTCGATAAAATTTGGCAAGGAGATAGATGGTATCCTTGGGAAGGCCATAAGTTTTTGTCTCAAAAATAATCCTAAAGGGGTGGGTCTTATAGGGGATGAAAGTTTGTATGGGGAACCCAACATTTAATTGAATGTTTTGCATGTTTGTATTGTTATTGAAATTGTGTGCCTAAAAATTTATATGAGTCTATTGTTACTTGATTATGAAAAAATTATAATAATTGTCTTGTTCTTTGACCTTTTTATGCTGTAACGGCTGAACAGATTTAGATGAAAGGCATACGGATAGGCCATGACCTGGGTTAGGATAAAAGATACTTCCGTATCCCTGTAGTATAATAGGATAATTTCCGACGTTGACGCGGGTGAAATCGCGTGCAAAAGCTAGTACACTATAAATAGACACGCTTTTAGTGAGAGATAAGGGTGTCCATCTGGCTTGTCAGTCCGGGACAGGGGCCGGCCGCGACGTCACTAGTAATCCTGACGTGACTTTTGACGTCGTAAAACGTCGCTGATATGTCCTGACGGGATAAGTCCCTGTGACTTTTGGAAATCACGCAAAGAAAATGTTTTGGTCTGTTTTCGTTGTAATTTTAGAAAAAGTAACCTTATATCGGTTGGTGTTCTGTTGATATGTTACAATCTTTGGTATAGAAGATTTTTTATTTTTTTTATTCAAGCATTGCATTCATTTAGAATGTGCAATCTTTTAAAATTCAATCAAAAATATGTAAAGGCGAATTTCTTTAATGGAATCGTGTAGTTTAACTTTTCCAGGTAAGTGCATTGATTTCGAAGGAAAACTGTAACTGTAAAATCTTTAATAACATGTATTTTGTAACTTATGTAAAGTAAAACATTGTCATAATGCACACATGATGATTAACATAGACATAATTTGCTTGCCTAAGTAATTGTTTTGTTCTGGATTCAAAATAAATCAACCTTCTCTATAATGTCTATATTATTTAATCTATGTCATGATTAATAATCTAAATTCTGCCAATAAATAGAAAATATAATTATTAATTCTTACCACAAAAATTCTCAGCACCTCAATCCCGAAACAATTAGCCCAGCGATTTATCACTAAACGTTAATTTTTGTTACATGCAATGAGCACTAGCCACGATATTAATCTAACGCCTAACACACTAACACGACACGGGGTAAGGGTGACCATTCTTCATTAGCACAAAGGAGTCGGCCTTTTGTCTCCACTCCATTCATTCGCGATTGTTCACTACTGTGAGTGAGGACCTTAGAGTCTTATTCTGAAAGGCGGCTATTGGCTATCAATTTGATTTTATTCAAATTCAAATTCATTTATTTGCCAGAATGTTGGTTTACATATTTACATTTATTATTTATAAATACTGTTTTTTTTTTGTAACTCTAATCATTCATAAAAAGATGATTAGGTATTATTGTAGTTAAATTTGAATGACTGACTGATTAATAAATTACTTTTTTATTTATTTTTAAAAACATATTAAATTTGGAGTGCGTCGTTACTTGAACATAGTTAGACTGAAACTTTTCTAGTAAAAATAAAGGAATATATAACGCAATTTTTTCAACTGTAAATTCCTACAAAAAAATATGCAAATTCAGTAGGAATTTCGTTATAAGTCTAGTATCGTTCACAAAAATCAACTATTCTCACAAAACACTACTCCACATAACACAAAATCAGCCCACCACCGCACACAACATTCGAAAGAAACACGAACCCACATCAAACGGCCAGAATACGGCCGCTGACGTCCAGACGTGATCCCTGTCAACAAATCCACAATACAAGCTGACTCGTTGTCACCCCAGTTCAACAATGCAGTGATTAATGACCACTTCTTGTATTTCACTATTGGATGGCGCTTCGATTCAAATCCAGTTCACTTGTGGATTTTTGGATGAAGACAGATGTTTGTGTGGGATAGGAAGAAATGGAGTAATCATGGACTAACAAGTCGTACTGTGTTCACTCCCGTCAACAACTTCTTTTTATTCGTAGAATATTTCGTAGTTTGCCTTTCTATTTTATTTTACCTATGTGGTGACTTTCACGGCGGTTTTATGTTTCCTGGTATACGGAAATTGTTAACGTTGGTGATCTTATGAATAAAAAATAATCAAGTTCCTACAAGTGGGGTTATAATTTAATAATATCTATGTTTATTTCAAAAAAGTTTATGTATAAAAGCAATAATCCCTTTAATTTGAAGATTAAATTTTAAAAATAAAAACTTTTCAAAAGTGTTGGGAACATTGAAGGAATCCCCCGTATATTTTACAGGTATTCCCACTCAAATCCAGACAATCAATTCAATTAGACTGTGTACTTTGAGTGTGAGCCCAACTTGCTATTAAACGGAGCAAGTGACAAAACAAACTTAGCGCCGTGAGTTGGCTCAGACTGCCTTAAACTGGTTTACGTCGGTTTGAACCGGTTTATACTGGTTAGGCTCGATTTAAACTTGGTGCAAAGTTATTTGATGTGAAGATTGTTGTGAGAAAAACGTTTGAAATTAAACACAATTAGATTAAGTAATATAAGAAAATAAGAAAAAATAGGAAATAAGAAAATACAATTTAAATTGAAAGATAATCTACTATTAGATTATCTTTCAATTTAAATTGTATTTTCTTATAAATGAGAAGGTATTTTGTGTAACTTTACTTATAGAAATATTTTGCAGGCAAACAAAGCAGTCAACACAAGCCCAATGTAGTCCAGTTCATAGAAAAAGAAACAGTTCGAAGGATCTTTAACAAACTGCAACAAGCCCAGTTCTACCCGCAGCTGCGCAGTTCCTAAGGCCACTTTATGCCTTCCAATGTCTGTCTATCTCCTCCAACATCGGCTACATCCAACTTTGCAAACCAACAAAGATATCGGCGATGCAATGGGCCGCGGCCAGCACGGAGCATTAAGCCCGCGGCAACAGTCTTTACGGGACATTCGGGTACATTTGGTGACATTCTCTGACATTTCGGAGTATTCAGGGACGTTCGGGACATTTGGTGAGGACTGGCATTTAGCTAAAAGGGTGTTATGGTCATGTTTTGTTTGATGGGTCTTAGAAGGACGACTAAGACAGGTAAGGTCTCTATCATTATTAATTTCTAGTTGAAGGCAGAGACTGGTTTACAGGAGGACCGTAAGCAATGTGTGACTGCAAAAAAAATGCAATATTCTTTTTAGGAGCTTTCAACAAGTATTTAGCAAAGAGCTATTAATTCGCTTCATTGATGCAAAAACTGAATCCAGTTACACGAATCCTGAGAAAAAAATTCGCATTTCCGAAACCGCGAATACACTCATCACTCCAGACAATTACCCACAAAAGGGCAACACAATAACCGGAATCCATTAACAAATCGTTTACAGACAACACGACAAGTGGCACGGCGCGTGTACCGCAAAGCAAGCATGACAGAACAAAGTTTGTGAACCGGATTGCGCCGGTTCCGGGCGGATTAAACCGGTCCGTGCCGGCGCGCGGCGGTTAGAGGTGGTTAGAGGCAGTTAGTCAGGTGAGATCTGAGGCGCGGCGCGGGCTTACTATCGAATTATTGTCTTTGTGCAACTAGGCGTTTTGTATGCCAAGGGATTTTGTTTTTAGAGATGAGTTTTGGTTTCTGTTCTGTAGTTGGTTTGGGAGCTTCGTTGCTCAGATTGCATGTTACTAAGATAGCTTTAAAGTTTATCTAGAGTTTGGATCTTGAAATAAGAGAACGACGTTTGTAGTTTTGAGAAAATTACAAAACAAGGATTCGTTATAATTATTCCGATGCAAAACAGGACTGGTAAAGTACCAACAGGAACAGCAAAAGTTTTAACGAGCCATGTGATTTGAATATCTCTTGCTCCAATCTAAATCTTGTCTGTCCCTTGCCGCCTAAATTCTCAGCATTCAAGACACCAGCCCAATTGTCACTGGTCAATGGTCCACCATCCATGAGAGATTAGACCATTCGGACGCTCTGCCCTAAGACGCACAGATCTCCCGATGACATCAATCTATGTAAACAGCCTCTACACAGCTCTTAAATCAATAGGTCTTTGTCCAGGTACTTGGTAGACCATCGAGAGCTGTTTGATTTAATATAATGGCTATGTGGGAACATTAGACGATCAATTGGCCATCAATTGTGCGGTTAATTTGCAGTAAATACGCAGTAATCCGCCGCCTGTCCGGGGCTGGATTTGACAATGTTATTGCATGATTAGTACTGTGTTTTGGATTATACAGTTTGTTTGGTGCTTGTGTTTTTTTTGTGTTTTGCTGTGAATGGAATGCATGCTTATTTGACAACTGATTCAAATGAAAGCGTTTACTTACAAAAAATCGTTTCGCCGATATAATAATAAATGTTCTATTATTTTGGCTCAAAACATGGTCACCCTGTTATCGTAACTATTACAATGAAATGTTTATAATTTTATTATGGTAGGACTGTCTACCGGCTTCAACTAAATTGAATTTAAGGTTTTGATGTAAGTTTCTCGTTTAAAATTAATATTTAAGTTTAGTAGTATTTTATCTATGTGTAAAAATGATTTTGTATTTTATGCAAAAATAAGGAGTGGGCTATTTATCCCCTTCCTACCTATATTCTTTGATGACGCCTTTTAAATTTTATTCGATAACCCTTTAAACTTTATAGGCCATGCTCTAAACGGTCTAGACTTTCAAGGATACTGCTTTATTTTAAATAAGTAATTGACTAACCCAGTTTTATGTTAGAGGGTGACTGATAACCTGATATAGCGGTAATTAGATACACCAAAAATAATGCCCCCACAGTGTGACTATGTACTATCATACTGACCCAGTTAAATTAGCGATCAATATATGCAGAAAAGAAAGAATCATCGCCAGTTTTACTTTCTTCCCTATGTTAACAACTATACACAGTACACAGAACCAAGTGAATTAGAATAACTTGATTAAAAACCACTTCAAAACGCGATTTCAACTTAAAAACCTTACAAAACCAATTAAACCAACGGATTTATCAACGAATTTTTCCCATAAAACCGTTCAATTAATTGATTACCGCTAATTCTGTACCCTGCAAGCGTCTACAAATTGCCGTGCAATATCTCAAGGCGACAACGGCCTATCAATAAAGGCCTCCACTGGCCTCGCCAGGCCTCCGTCTTGCCAATACGCAGGCCGGTAAATTGAGACGGCCGATTTACGAGGCCTGGCTTGTGCGACGTATTAATTTACAATAGTCAGTGAGATGTGTGAGAATGGGGGTGTAGCAATTGCAGTTGTTTCTTCGATTTTGAAATTGGATGATGTTGTCAATAATGATATTGTTTGATTGTAGAAAGATGAGGACTTACAAAAGTAAACTTTTCCTAAAGTAAAGTAGTAAGTAGTAAGTACTTACTTCATGGATTATTTATACAAATAAAACTATAAAATATAAAATAAACGAAGATAAATTGGTACTCAACATGATTAATATTATTTCATGTAGGTATTTACTCATGTAGACAAGTCGTGCGCCCGATGGGTTCCCACCGGCGAAAATTACGAACTTCCATAGAAACTTTCATCCCCTATTTAACCCATTCACGGGTTTAATTTAAAAATATAGCTTTAAAGATATTTTATTCTAAAAAAAGACACAAAGTTACTTACATGAGAACACTGGTTAAAAAAAGACACAAAGTTACTTACATGAGAACACTGCTTAAAATAAATTATAAATATAAAGTTCGTCGCAGACGTTACCGTAGCAATAATTATTATTATACTTAAAAAATCCTTCCTTAGTTCTCATCGTTACATAATGAACTCTTGTGCAAAATTGCATGCTTTTAGACCCAGCCGTTTATAGGGCTGTGCGTTGTCTGTCAGTAAATTGATGAATTAATACAAGATATAAAATAATAAAATGTATTCAAATAGAAATGTATTTTATTTTATTTTACAAATAAAAAAATATAATAAAATATAATTATAAGCAAGTAGATTCCGCTAGTGTCTTCGTCCGCGTGATATCTATATAAATTATAGCCTATGTTACTCAGTGATAATATATCATTTATATATTTTGGCACCCTAAACACAAGTTAAATCTTACTTTGGGTGCCAGAGTTCATCGAAAACACTCTTTCCCTTAGTTGTAACGCTGCATAGTGTTTTAGTTAAGTGTTTTTTTGTACAATTGAAGGTAATAAAAAATCTTTTTTTTTTTTTTTTATCATTCTACTGGTGAAAGAATTTTTAAAATCAGTCCAAGATAGTTAATTGATTCAGGCGTGACTTTGCGGAAATCCATTATAAAATACAATAGACGACGTAACGTAGTATATTTAGTAACTTAATCCGCGTAACTGTTCTTAATGAGTCATAAAGAACCCTGTAAGAAATCGAGACGTGTTTCACCTCTCAGCGAGGCATCCTCAGGAAGGCGATTGACTTGTTGCGAACTCGGACCCGACGTGTGGACACGTCAAGCGTCGAGCGCGGTGGCTAAATGGAGTTTTTGAGTTTATTCATTACAAACAACAATACAAGTCTTTTCTCTATCGTATAATATGAGTGTAGATGAGTAGGTGAAACCTAAACGGTTTGATAGAATCGATCATGAGCTCCAACTTGTAATCAACAAGACAAACCGCTGACTCTTTTACTCCCACGCATAAAAAAACATAATTATGAAAAACAAATCCTCAACAAAGCCCAAGTTATACTCAGATCCAGATATAAATAGTTCGCCAAAAGTGTAACTAATTGAGGCGATGGCGTCGATCTGATTACCTTCACGCCATCGCACTGGAGTCAATACTCATAAATATTCACGACGCTTCAGTTATGACGAGCTGCTATTTTTAGAACGGGAACACTATTGAAGGTTGATATCTGAATGCGTCACATGATATTTTTGAGGTGGGAATAGTCTAACGATTAACAATTCAGAGATAATCATTTCAAAACGAACCCAAAGCGCTATTACGTACATAAATCAATTCAAAAAAACTCAAAACTCAGAGGATTTGGCTTCTGAAATACAGATACTCTAACCTAGCTCTGGAGCCAGGGTCTCAAATTTTTCTGTAACCTGTTTATGGCAATAAAGGATTTATTTATATATTTACAAACAACCACTTTTGAACTATTAATCTATTCTCGAACTATTAATCTATTCTCTCTGCTCTGAACTATTAATCTATATATATATATTTTTTTTGTATATGGATATTTTGCCTGAAATAAAACACTATTTATTTATTTTATTTTATTATTTATTAAGGAGTCGGTCAGGCAGAAAGATGAACCTAGTTGCCCATTCCAAAAGAGTTCATAGGGAGAAGAAGGGGCAAGTAACTCCACGGACACTCTTTTAAATAACATCTCATCTCTCTCTATTACAAAATATTTGTTACATCATTCAAAACTGGTCCAATCCGCTATTGACATAAACATACATAATTCTATTCCTAGGTTTACTGGTTTTAATTCTGTTGGGTAAGCGGGGTATATTGTAGATAAAGTGCTAGTAAAAGATGTATGTTATCGTAACAGATGGCGTTCTGTTGTCTCTACGTCCCCCCATGGGAAAAAGCTATGAGTTTATAAATGTATGTAACGTGCAAGTACACTGTACAAATGTACCTAAATATAACGATATTTGTTTTATGATTTTAATGAATATAAATATTTTTTATGAATTTCTTGTTTTTAAAATATTATTGATGATTTTAAACATTTTAGTAATTTAGAGATGATTTCTTGTGACTTTGTTTATATGAATAATGTAGTCTGATATTTTATTTTAGTAATAATAGTATGAATGTGGGGTGTATTTGAATATTTGGTTACTAACATAATTCTTAAGTATACTAACAAAAATATGGATCACTGTGTCTGAACTAAATAAATAAATAAAAATAATGTAAATGTATGTAATAAGGTCATATAAAGCAAACATATGTTTTACAAACAATATTTCTCACAGATCACATACAACTTTTACTGGAGGATTATAGTGATACCAAGCAAAACCTGACAGCTCATAAATCCGAGATCGAAGTTATGACCGAGCTGGTATGAGGGCATTAGATAAATAAAATTAATTCACATTCTGATAAGCACTAGTAGGAATGGCGAGCACCTCATGTCTTTTCTAAAATTCATGAACAACAATAGACAGTATACCCCACGAAATACTGTACCTACACCCATAATTACCAACCCCCTAACCCCCTTCAATCAGCACCCTCAAATAAAAACAAAAACAAATGACGTTCCAGTAAACAAACTAGAGCCTTCCACCTGACCAGCCACATAAACAGTGGAGAAGAAAAGCAAAATGTATGTGCCGTATCGGCGGCAAAGCCCCGTACAAATCTGGCCAGTGGATAGCCGGCCTGATCGACAAATCCGGCAGATTACGCGCTGATACAGGGGGCATGTTTATGAGACAGCCGCCGGACTGCCGGACTGTGGCCGGCCGGGTAGGGCTGCCGGGAATATCGGGAAAAGGAATTTGGTGAAAGAAGCTACAGCTGGAGGTGGGTAAACTTAGTTTGCATTTTTAAACAGGATTGCACCACTTTCAAACATTGTAGTATTATGTATACTAAAAAGAAACAGACATAGTAAAGACAGGAAAGGTTCTAATGTCAAGTAAATGCGACAAGAGGTAAAAGGCGCAAGAGAAACAAAAATATTTATCTACATCATGAATATAATATTATATTATATTATAAACCTGTGTTGTCTCACTGCAGGACAAAAGCCTCCCTTCCCTCTTTCCACTCTTCCCGGTCTACTGCGATTGCGGGATTACATCATGAATACTTTACTAAAAATTTAAACAATAATATTCGTGAGTGCTGCAATGGATGACCTTCAAAAATACCAAAAACCTCGAGGAATATGCAAAATGCAACATAAACTGCAGCCCGATGGTCAAACAGAGATGGACTTTGGCCAAATACATAGTTACATTCGCTACAAAAGCAGAAAATGTTAATACGTTTAATTCTGTGAAGACATAAATAATTATGCGCTTAAAGCGTCTCCCACAAAGTTATTTTAAAGGGTTCTTTTCATACAGATACGGAACGAGCACTTAACGTCTAATTTATGTATTAATATTATTTTATTTTATTTAAACTTCTCGCACACAAATAAGTCACAAAGGCGGATTTAATGCCTAATGCATTCTCTACAAGTCAACCAACGGTGGTGAAGAGGTATTTAAGGTACTTTAAGGTTCTCTCGATGTATCAGACCATGCAATTCAAGCTTCCTCGTCTTGTCATAAATCAGTTGAAATAACTGCAAAACAAATCCTCGCGATTAACCTCAAAACTAAAACAAACACAATCCAGACAATTGTACTCCATTTTCCAATCCAAACCTGAGCACAATAGCCATAAACTGACAAGAAACTATCTTGTTCTGAACCAGATAACATTCTACAAACATATCTCCTGTACGTTGAAATAAAAATGTAAATGCCCTGGCAGCCCTAACGCATCGAGATAGAAGGAAGGTACTCCGTATAATATTTTGGCTTACAAAACGAGTCCAAGTTTTAATAGTGTACCCCATGTTTATGTTATAGCCTTTGGTATCGGAAGTATGAACCTGTCCTTAGGGACCAGGCCTGATGTACAGCGTATGGGTTTTTGGATGGATTTGATTTGATTCTTTTTGGCGATATTTTGTATTATTTTATTGAAATGGGTTATTTTAACAACTGCATGCGTGTGTGTATGTAAACATTCAAGAAAACAAATCTTATGAAAATCTTAAGTATTCATGAAAGTGTTTGGTTCACATAAAATATATCGGAAATGATTAGGAAAGTATTTTTATTCCAACGAAAATAATAAAAACACACATGCCTATTCTTACACATGTACTTTTTTTTATTTCAAATAAATACTAGTTTTGTACACAAAACAACTAAGTAAGTACAAAGAAAATATAGGTCGAACATTGATAGCATAGAAATACCATTTACAAAGTTACCTAGTTAATAAAATGGGAATAATAATGCGATCCCGATCGTAGCACCTGTCTGCTACGGCTACGAATGTGCTACGGCGTAGTAGATGGCGTAGACACAACATTGTTACATTCTACTTCTCCCCATTAGTCTTTTTTATTAATCACAATATTATTTTTGAACATATAATTTACTAAATGATTTTTTTCATGATAAAAAATTAAGATATTTTATTTGAAACTTGGAGCAATTAATTCCAATGTTATGAAAAGAGGTTATTACAACAAATAAGCTTTATTTTCTCGTTTCACTCGTAGGCAAAACGATTTCATCATCAGTAAAAAACTCGGCTACTATTACTTTTGACAAATCACTGATTTATTTATTTATTTAGAGCTCATATTTTAATGTCCTTTCATCTTTAAAACTTACTTACATTTACATTTCATTTTACCCCTCGTAACACGAAAAACAAACCAACCCAATTACCCCACCTTCATTATTTAAATGAACTAAACAAACATTACATACAAAACCGATTACAATTTACAAAACAAAATACATAGCACAAAACAAAACTCAACAACGTAAATAAAAGCCGGTAACTATCTCAAAACGTAACCAGACCCGGTCATTACGCATAATCGCTGGGCAAAAACTACAAAAGCCCATAATTATTTACAACTACCGGTGTTTGCGCACGTTTTAAAACTACCCGCCGACCGTCCCATCAAAGTCCGATAACGCGGGCAACTATGAGAAGCCTTGTTTATTGAGAGGATGTCACGGGGGTCCCGATGTTCACATTGGGATGCTAGGGGAATTGTATTTATTTTTGACTGGTGTTTTATTTTTATATTTTATGCTGAGTAATTCATATGTGGTGTCCAGTGGCCATGTTGTTATTATTATAAAACTGAATTGTAATACAAATTCTTTCAATATAATTGAATAACGTCCTACTGAAATATCGACAGACCTACACACACGCTACCGTAGATACCCTTAAAAATAACTATTTTGTAAACGAGCTGTGTTACAATTTTTGGTGCTTAATCTATCCTAGTAAATATTTTTATGTGACTATATGACGTTAATTATAATTAATTACTTACAATTAGTTCATAAAAATTGTCACGAAAGGGTTTTCACTACTTATTTAAAATTGCAGTGCTATTAAAATAGACATAAAAAAAAAAAAATATCTTTGAATATGTTTAATAACCCAATTCCGACTTCAAATTATCTCCACAATTACTGCCTGCAGCCACTATCTTCTCAAAAACTACCTTTTTTATGTAAATATTGCAAACAAATATTTTATATAATTTCCCACATAATTATCAATAATAAAGTAGCCGAGTCCGAACACGCTGTTAAGCTATATATCCGCCGATAAGGCCTTTTGTATCTCAAAATAAATAAAATAGCTTAAATATGTCCGGTCGGGGACTCAAACATGGCGCTCGTGCCCATACGAGTCCAACAGTGAGGCGTACAACACATATATGGAAATTAATACACGTTTTGTGAGTAATACAGTGTTAGAGAATACGTTTTGTATGTTTGAAGTGAGTTATTTAACTTAGTAGAGGCAGAATTATTTTATAAACAGGCTGGAAGTCTGCAGGTTTTAACCATAGACTATTTGTTTACGAATTTGATTGATTTTAGTCTTTGCTAAAAATTTGATACTTATCACAATCATAACATCAATAAATGTTCACAAAAAATTGTAGGACTACATTATGAATCCTATCCTTATGGTGACGTATCCTGATTGTTACAACACCTGCAAGTTATAATTAGTTAAGTTAAAATAATTAGGATGCCTGGTACAGTTGCACGCATAAGTTGCTACAATTTAGATTCCTCAAAATGTTTTGTATAATTTTTACCCGTCAAGTATTATTCTGGGTTAAAAGGTTGCCAGCTGCTTTAAGTTTCTTCATGTTAACGCTTTCTTGGTTTTTTTCTTCGAAAATACCACGCCAGAGGGAAAGCATTATGAGTGACAGTAACTGCCCCAAAAACAGAATAATATGAAAACAATCACTGGCTGGTAAAGGTGCTAAGTGTGTAAGATAGTAAGATCCAGGCTAATATTAACAGAATTAATTAATTAATCGTAACATGCAGTAAGCAGCTGCCATCCTACATCCAAAACTTTGAAAACACCATCAAGCTGATACCAATTAAAGGCACCAGCACCAGCAATAACAATAAAAATAAAAAACTTTAATAAACAATGAAACACGACGCTCTGCGAATTCGCCAAAAACACGGCCCCGGCGCGATTACTGCCCCTTAACTCGGTATAATTACGGTCATTTGGTGTCATCTTACCCTTAACGAGATCATCAACACAGCACCAATGTTGAGCTACGAAGATTTGTGAGCACAACGATGGAGAAAAGATTTGGAGAAACTTGAGTTTTTTTTGTGTTTGCCTAAAGAATTTTTTACGGTAAAAGAATTTCTGGAAAAAAATCCCCATACTTATTTCTAGTGCCAAACAGTACTTGCTATCTATATTCTTCTTCATTACGTATCGATAGCAAATTGTTAAAAAAGGAGTTAAGGAGTTTTCGCCAGTGAAATTGACTTGACAAATTTTTACCTTCTGGTCTTTTTACTAGCGACATGATCCAAAGGTTTTCGTGGCGAATAATGATTGACAGATTATTTTACAAACCTTTCTTTCCTATGTACCTACTATCCGTATAATAATGATCAGCTCCCACTGCTGGGACACAAGCCTCCTCTAAATGAGAGAGAGTGGGCCGTAATCCAACCCGCGGGCCCAGTGCGGGTTGGTAAATGTCACATGTCTTCGAATTTTTTGTTCTAGGACATGCCGGTTTACTCACGATGTATTTCTTCACCGTTTTGAGAGCAGTGGTCATGAAATTATTTACTCAAAGTAGAACCTACGTCCTACGCACCATAATGATTGCTTGACCTGAAATAAAGTACGTCGTGCTTTCTTCTTCTTCTCAAGAAGAAGAAAATTGGTAGATTATGTAATTAGAAATGTAGAAAGATAATTGGTCTTTGCGTTTTTAATTTTAATTCAATCTTACACAGATTGGATTAAAATTACAGACAAAAGACATTTAAATGTCTACCTACTTATTTCTACTTTATTCTTTTGAATGACGAGTTTTTTTTTTTAATGTAGGCTTTAGGAAAAAAATCCTCTTGTCACCTCCATCGCTTCGGCCATCCCCCCATCAGTATAAAGCTTCAAACTATAAATAATATTTTAAATTAATGCTAATGCCGTTGGTTCGCCTAAATGTCGGGTAGACGTTATAACTCAGGGCAAGCGACGCGAGCTGGTTAATGTACGAATTTGCCGAGTATTTGCCGTTATTTATTATGATTACCCGGGTAAAGCTGTGATCGATAAGTAGTCAAGGTGCGTGAAGTTATTGTGCGGTTATTGTACTGAATATGGTAGTTCTGGTGCAGGTTATGCGTCATAGTTTAACGGGGCCACGGGTTACCGTTAGGGGTAAAGCAGAACCCTAAACGGTGTACAGAAAATACTTAATTACATATGGGTTAACAAATTAATATTAGTAGACTATACCTGCTGCTGGGGAGTTTGTTGCGCCACTTCTTCTTCCCAGCTAACGCACTAGGAAGTGGTGAAGGGTGGGCGTTTTGGGGGACTGTCTTATGTAATTTTGTCGTTCGAAAAGTGCTGATTCTCAGCCTAGTTTGAATAAATGACTTTTTAACATACCACAAACCTAAATCAATGGGATCCAAAGCTATGTCTTTTCCCACAGTTTAGTCATGCAGTTTCAAATATTTGGTAACTTTGGTCATAAAAGGAGATTTCTCATGATTAAAGCGTTTTCACTTACTATTGAATTATAAACATGTAATACTCGTAGTAAGTTTCTCTGTTTGGCGTATTTGGAGTCTAGCTAATAGATTTTGATTATTGGCAGAGAGTAATCTTTGAGAAGGCCATGGAACTTTTTGTATAAACAAAATTTTTGATTTGTGTATTTCCTCTCGCTTCCCTGCAATCAAAAACAAAATCTAAATGTAAAAAAATCAAAATATCAAAAAATCTAAATACTTATAAAAAAATCGAAATATAAAAAAATCTAAATCAAATCTGTGGGAGTGATTTCGTGAAAAGGGACGGAAGTGAGTCACAGGAAGCTGGGAAACCACGCGCTATTTTATTTGACCAATGAGCGCGCGCGGTGCTATGTTGGCCATCAAAAACGATCTAGAGGAGGCCCCAACCAAAGTGAGATGTCAAATGTTACACATCATAATAATATGCCACTACTGTAGTAACACTCACTCGTTTTTACACATGTAACAGGCACAGCTCCAAATAAATACCATTCATTTTAGTTCTCACTTAATTATATAATTTGAATATAAACAAAATGGCTGCATTTACTATAACCATTCTACGGGAATATTATAATAACTATCCCAGTATAACATAACGTATGAGAAGTAACAATAAAAATAACGAATGTGCGCACAGCACGGATAAGATTAATAACACAGGAATTTATGTGAAAATAAATTTATTTGACGGAGTTAAGTGGCTATACTTTACCGATGTGCCATCTTAGATGGGTATGAAGTGCCATACCGTCACTGGTGTTATTGTTTTGGTAAGAGTTTTGTAATAAAACTAAGGGTCCTGGATATAAACTCTGAATTGTACCCAAAAAAACATGATCATTATGACGATGTCCATCTAGATTAGTGATCGCAGTTTGATGTTAATCAACAGATAGGAGAACGCTGTGAGCTGATAGGTCTAAACATAAAAAAACAACGAACTTTACGCCTCTTTCAACATCAACAGTATAAATTACAAGGATTGTTTAGATCAAAACTATTTCGTACTTTTTTTTTTCAAGAATACTTATTTGTGATACTCGTGTCTGCACGAGAGCAGACGAAGAATTGACTATTTAAATAACCTACCTATCTAAACACCAAAAATCATTACCTCACCACTAGAAATCAAACAAACGAAACTCAACCCTCAAAATCTAATAGCAAATCAAACAGTGAACACCGCGGGTACTTTCGACCCATCCACCCTAACTTGAGTTATTTGCCCAAGTTATCGGCCCACCGTTTATCACTAAAATGTCACATTTAATAATAATTAATGATAATTGCCTTCTAGCTTACGACAAAGGCGATCGGCCGATTCTCATAAGTTATTTCAGTTTAAGTTAGAGAACACTTGGAATTTGAGTAGAGAACTGTATCTTGTGTAGTTCGGTGTAAGTGGGGATAGGGGGAGGGGTGGAGTCGCTGTTGAAACAAAAGTGAGGTTTGCCATCTAGTTTGTGTTCTTAGGAGGTTTATTCGCAGACGCATTTTTTACACACTATTTTCACTGTCTCCAATGCCATTTCAGTATGTGAGTGTCATCGTGACAAAAAATTAGGTTTGCATTGAGTTTTTTGTATAGTTATAAATATTCGATTTAAAGAAAATTGAAGGCAATAATTTTTAAATACTGTTGAGTATGTTGTACATTAATGTTTTTGTGATGGTGATCTGACGACGGAAGAATGACATTGTGTAAATTGGTTTTAACTTCTCAACTATGAATCTGCTTTACGGTAATTAACTCTGCTATAAACTATTCCAACTGATTAATCTTTTTAACAAATTATGAGCTATGCATGAGCCCATGCTAAAAAGTTAGGACAAGAAAATCAGATACTATCAGTCAAAATATTTAATTGGCTGTTACACAGCACAGCAGCAATATAGAAAAGAGCCGAGAAAGCAGCGTAACCCCGTCAAAAGAAGAAGAACCGTACCGTCCGGTCCGTTGAAGATGGACCTGAACCAACATAGCGACAACGTCGAAAAAAGACGCCCATCCATAGATAAATAACACCCGTCCCTCCACTATTCCATTGCATATCCGATACGGCTCGCAAATCCTTCCTTAGCCTAACGGGCACGTCTTCCTTACCATTACCGCGCCCCTCGGTCTACTGTCTACTCCTTGATATGCAATGGCCTCTGTAGTACCATGAAGCATGAGGCTTCAGGGGCTAGGGCAAATCTTACGAATTCATTCGATTTATCGAATCTGGTTAAAACCACGCTGGGATCGGTGCATTTCATTCATTCATTCATTCATTCTTACCCAGTACTGCACTGACTTCTTACTAAATAGTGCAAGAAAAACAACACCGACTCCACCGCATTTCTATCCTCAACGAGTATTCTTAATCACTTAGCATTGGTAAACGTTCGCACGACAAGGTAAACAATATGAAGGCTACAAGTTGAACTATAACTCTTGTGTTACGTATAAAGTTGTGCTCCTACGCAAACGGCTGCATTGTTTCATGTTTGACTAGCAGACCGAGTTCCGCTGTGACACTGGTGTTGGGATGTCATTGTAAGCGGATTGGGATGGCCTATATGTGTAATGTTACAAGTTTATGCTATCGGTGGTTCTGAAAACCAAGGAAAAGTCCAGAAATTGTATTTTCAATAACTTATTAATTCGACTATGTAATTCACGAAATGAAATTTAAGATGGCGCAGACATGCAGAAGGTTACAAGTTAAAACTCTTATAAGTAAAATAAATGAAAATTTAATATTTTGTTTTCTAATGGGCTTGAAAAATAAGCAAGTTCTACACAAGATAAAACTTATAGCCAAATAAAAAAAAAAACTTTATAAAAAGACTATTTAGTTTACCTTACCATCTCGGTATCAAAGACACATTTCCGCCTAAGACGAAAACAAACCCACCGTTTTTAATTCCCTACGAGAGCAACTAAAGGGTTAATCGATCGAACTCGATCAAGGGGCTACGGGGGGATAGTCCCCTCTTGGATATTAGCAAGGTGTTTCTCATTGTCCCGACAAGTTTCTACTTGAATGGAATTTGTTTCAAAACTCGATGTTAACGGCTCTGAATGATAAAGATCTTCGATTGACAGAGCTGGTCTAGAGCAGGCAGGGTTAGATTTGGATTATTTCGGAAAAAGGTTAAAATATCTACTAAAAAAGTATGCAGCTTAGATGGTTTGGTCTTATTGAGAGAATGAATGAAAGGCTACTAACTAAAGGTATTTATAAGGCACCCTAGCGCCTAATATAGTGACCTTATCGGTGATGTTCTTCAGAAAGGACAGATGCGTAGTACTCACAACCGGCGTGCCTGTATGACCAGATGTATGAACGTAAACGAAACAAAAGGAGTATAGGAGGTTCGTAGCAGGTGGCTTTCTGTAGTTTCTGTCTACGGGAAGAAGGCTTGAGCTTACTACGTATGTATGTATCTACAAAAAAAATTAAGATATTCATATCTTTATTTTGCATTCCAAAATGTTTAAAGATCTTACAATGACTTAAAGCTAAGGTACAATTACGGACTTTGTAGGGCACGGCTAAAAGTTTTTTTTTTTTTTATAAAAATAAAATTTGGAAAGATGATGAAAATACCTAAAGATTTGTCAGTACTATCTACCTTTTAATAAAGGCCCTGACAATGTCACGCCATAATTTAGTTTTCTTTGGGATTATCCAGGCTTGATACCTGAACTAAAGCTCAATATAATAAATTTATTGAACTGTTATTATTGTTTAATGTATAAGTGTAATAAAAATTATTAATCAATTCAGTAGTAACCATTTGTACTGAATATTTGCACGCTATGAAAAATGGCAGACATGTCGTGAGCCACTCTTATTTTAAGATCTTGCATGTATGTATTGTTTTGTATCTGTATGTATACACATGTCCGAGCAAATAAAATTTCTTTCTTTCTTTCTTTCTTTCTTTCATGATAGCAAAAACTGCATCGAATGACGTACGCTTACGTTACCTAAGTGGAACAAAATATTACGGGTCATACAAAAAAGCATCAGATTGACGGCTAAAACCTCTTAAAAGTAGGTAAATCTGTAAACTGAAGACCTAAACTTATATTTAAAACAACCTAGGTTTCTACCTTCACAGAGTAAGTCTACTTCATCTCTAAACATTCCCAGGTCTACTCTTGTCATTCGCGGACTATATCGGCGATCTCTTTGTTGGTCGCTCATATCGCCCTGGATTAACTGGGACTATTGGATACCTGCTAAAATAAGGACCTTGAAGATGTTGAGAAAACTGGAAGAGGCAGAAATGTATCACGAATGATAGAAACTTTCTGGAACATAAAGTAGATAAATAAGCCTGAAGTTAAAAGGTTGACTATATCGTAAGTTTATTTTTTCGCAATGCTTACACAGCTACAGGTTATGTCTAGGCTAAAGTTAAGAGTATATATGCTGTTAGGGCGCAGCAAGGAGTAACATTTAACTCATAGCTGGGTTATCCTTTAATCATTTGACAATCGGCGTTAATTTCTAATATACTGTACCCTAAATGCGTAACACACGATTAATCATAATCTGAATCATTTACAAGGATATTGCTAGTCCATTGCTTCATATGTTCGAAAAATTTGTCTGCTCAACAACGTAAATAATGCAATGAATGTTGTTGAACTGTCAAAATGAAACAGATTGTGATTGATCGTGTGTTACGCAATTAGGGAGTTGTTCACTACATAAAATATCATTTCAGACCTGATTTCAATTATCTTCTTACACACAATTTACTTGCCAGTATTTCCTTCGTAGTTTCATGTCAAACGATGTTAATTTTTCTGGAAATCATAATCTCAACAGAATTTTTGTAAGAAGATCCATTCAGGCTTCACCACGAGCCCTTTCCAAATTCTCTAGCTCCTTCGCTTATCGACATTTTGGGCCTTTTAATATGAGATCATCGAAGTTATTTAGATTTTATCAGGAACACGTTGTATTGAGGTGGATAAATGAGTTCTGTTGCTTTAACGAAGTTGTATCACTATCGGATCGAGCTTTGTGTTGCTAAAATTTGTTCAGATTTAGATAACACTGATGTTGACTCTCGTTTTGATTAAGTTTGAGAATTCGGGAGTGTTTTGGATTTTGTTTGGGTTGTATCAAGTATTCTGTGTTACCATGGGATGCAGTTAGATTGCTATTGATAATGTCAATTTTGGAGACTTCGATTTTTAATTTTTTCTACTCGTACCTTTGTAGACACATTTTTTTAAATAAAATCTGTATTTTTGTTAACAGAATCCTACATAGAATAAGTCTCAATTCTTTATTGCATTCCATAATGTTGGTAAAACAGTTGGTAGGATTCAAATTAATGAAACTAGTTGGACCCTGTCGGGCACAGCGTAGTAGAAGAGAGGAGGAAGAACGCTTATTTGCGTTTATATTATTTATGTATTCTGGTATTTTTATTTTATTACTGTTTGTATTTTAATTATAATTATTTTGAGTAAATATTTTGTTTTATTTCTTTTAGTAATAAATAATAAGCGACCCACCGCTGCTTCGCACGGTTTTACGGCTTCACAAAATATCTAGATTTCTTATGTAAACGTAACCTAAATAGCAACGTATTATACACATAAATATTTCGGAATAATTTCTCTAGGCGATGGTGAAAACCTCATCAAAATCTGTTGCGTGGTTTAGAAGAACAACGCAGACATAAATACAAACACGAAAAGCGACTTTGTTTTATAATATGTATAGATACCTGCTTGGGTTTACATACACTCGAGAGCAATGAATCCGGGTCACTTAAAGAATGTTAAAAATATCGGAAACTAAAAATGATAGGTTAATGCAATAAATTGTATTTAATAGACAATGTAATACTCCTTAAATGAAAGTAAAAAAAATATGAGTCACCATACATTTTATTAACACAAAATTACATAAAGAAAAAAACTGCTGATCTCTCCTTAAAACAAAAATAGGAAACATGAAATTTTTGAACTTTATTACGATTTTCTTGAATTTTAATACTTCGTATTGCCTCCTCGTGCTTCCATTACTGCGTTTACGCGGTTTGGCATGCTGTACACCAAGTTCCTTATACGATTTTGGGGAATATTCTCCCATTCCTCTGTGAGAGCAATTTTGAGCTCACGAAGCGTGATTGGGGGAGGGTTTCGTTGTTTTACGCATCTGCCTAGCTCGTCCCAAGCATGCTCGATCGGGTTGATATCCGGGCTGCGCGCTGGCCACTCCATACGAGTAATGTTCATCTCTTGAAGATAGTCATTCACAATCCTACCTGTATGAGGTCGGGCATTGTCATGCATAAATATAGCATCCTCACCTAAATTGACCATAAATGGACCAACGTGATCATTGAGGATTTCTTCCACATATCTTACGCTAGTTAAAGAGCCGTTTTCTATGATCACCAGCTCTGTGCGACTTTCAGAAGAAATTCCGGCCCACACAAGTACAGACCCACCACCGTAGGCTACATTTTCTTCGATGCATGCTTGCTTGAATCTTTCCCCTGGTCTTCGATACACTCTGTGTCTTCCATCGTGCTTGTAGAGCATAAATTTTGATTCGTCGGAGAACATAACTTTTGACCAATCTTCAATACTCCAATTTACGTGGCTCTGGGCATATCTTAGTCTTGAAATACGATGCCCACGCTCCAGTTTAGGGCCGTTTGCAGGTCTAAGGGGTTTTAAGTTAGATTCAGCAAGCCGACGTCTTACTGTCCATGCACTTGGGTTACTTCCTCCGAGGCGTCGAAACTGATTTGTGAGTTCAGTTCCTGTGAGAAAGCGATTTCGAAGCATGGTGTTCACCAAGTATCGGTCTTCTCGTGCTGTGGTACACCTGGTTCTGCCCGTTCCTGGTCTGCGTAGGTTAGAACCAGTTTCTTCGTAACGTCGGAGAACTCTTTGTACTGTTGACAGCGACACACCGACAGTCCTGGCTGTATCGCGCTGACTCCGGCCGGTTTCCAGCATTGTAAGTATTCTGGTGCATTCTTCAGGCGTAAGCGACATAATTTCAGCTTGAATAATGAATATAGAGCACTATCAACATGGTTTATGTACCCACATAAATGACAGATTACAAACAAAAGCAAAACCAAATGCTGTAATTTCGTAGTTCCATCTTCGAAAGTGGCCCTTTTTCAAATTTGATTTTTTTATGATATAACTTTACAATAACTAAGAAGTTTTAATACCTTCATTTAAGGAGTATTACATTGTCTATTAAATACAATTTATTGCATTAACCTAGCATTTTTAGTTTCCGAGATTTTTAGGATTCTTTAAGTGACCCGGATTCATTGCTCTCGAGTGTAGTTTAGTTATTCCTGATGTTTAGTATTTGTTTAAACTATGATATTCATCACGAGGTTGTGGGTTCAAATCCGGGCAAGAACCAATGTGACTTTTTCAATTCATATGTAGTTTCTGAGTTTATCTTGAACATTACTAACATCGGTGATGGAAAACACCGTGAGGAAACCTGGAGTTATAGTTAATATAAGTCTGAAATCGATAACCCGTCTTGAGGAAGCGTGGTGATCAATGCTCGTGCCTTTTCTGTATGAGAAGAGGCCTTTGCCCTGCAGTGGGACAGTAACAGGCTGGTATTTTTTATTTTTTTATTTTTTATGATATTCATACGGTCAATGATCAATCTAAGGAAAAATTAATTGCTATGACAACGTAGCTCAATCAACACACACTATCCTTGATCTTTTAATTAATGAAGATAGAGGATATGCAACAAGAAAAGCACATTTATTTCTTTTGTCAACAATTACGTTTTCCAGTACCATCAAGAAAAGCTAAATATTCGTTCTAAAATTCCGTTCGCTAATAATCTACCGATCTATAAAGTTCACAGTACGCTCGTGTTAAAACGAGGGTAGTCTTACAAACGGACTGCGTTAACGTTTGCTTCTTTAATTAAACAGTAATTAGTTACCGATTAACAAGTGTTCGTGTACCAAATAATGCTGGGTTGTAAGCCTTGGGAGAGACCTTTGTTTTCAGGTTTTTTTGTTTGTTCTGGCTAGTTTGGGTCGTTGATTGTGTAGCTACTTTTTAACGGTATTCTTCCATCTTCTTTTCGTTGGTTAGTGACTAACATGGTGTCAGACTTTTAAAGCCGCCCATGGGCCCCTGACATGGCTTCACATGCCGTCGAGAAATATCTCTCAGGCATGCCGGTTTCCTCACGATGTTTTCCTACACCATTTTTGAAGCAAGTGATAATTATACAATACGCACATGAATCCGAAAAATTAGAGGTGCGTGCCTTGAATTCGAACTCGAGACCTATGACTTAGCAGTCTGATGGTCACACTACTAGGCTATCTTTTATTTCTTGAATACTTATACTTAATTACGGGAATCTAATGGATCGAAAAAAAGACAAATTAAATTGGTGTTAAGTGAACCAATGGAATTGAACATGAAACCGCTTCAATGTCTGCTGGAGGACTGCAAAAGCATAGCTAACAAAAAAACATTCTGAAACTTCTAATATGTATTGACTTATTAAAGCCATACTCTGATAACAGGTTCACAACAATATTGTTCTGAGGCAAAACATTTTAGTAGTAACACATTTCCCAATGAATTCTTCCACAAAAAATAAACTTGATTATGAAAAAATTAATGAAAATGATTTTAAGACAGTTTCACAAACAAAATTACAAGTTTTCTTGGGACGCGATCGTCTTAGACCTGGCAACACAGTGAAGCTACTTGTTTTGCGTAGCCCGCCGCTCCCGACAAATGAGGTGATCGCGCCCTCCTACAAATTGGCCACATTAATATAGAGAGGGTTACAGACTGTTCGCGGAAAAAGAGTACGGTGTTTGAAAAGTAAACTTTGTACAGACTCTAGGAATTATTTTTGTAACATAATAAATTACCTACTCCAATAGTATTTGTTTCCACTGTTTATGTATTTTTTGTGTGCAAAATAACTGAAATTATTTTTATCTAGATTATCATTAAAGTCCTCTGAAATAATGTTTATTTGCATAAAACATGGTATATAAAGATGTTTATAAAAATACATTATAGAGCATACATGTTTTGCTTGTATCCTAGCTTGTTACATTACAAATGTTTCCCGTCAATAAATTCTTTGAGGCTGTAAAAATAATTAGAGTTTAACCATGTATGAAGTATTTTTTTAAACAATACAAGATATTTTTAAGTCATTTGGAATATGATTATATTTACGAAGGCCACATATCTTTTATTATATTTAGTCTGTCACTTATTAAACTGAATATTATAATATTATGTCATAGTAAACACACACAAAACAGAATCACTAACATCGATGTGACTCAAATAAAGATAAGTTTTTGAAAGTATCGTCGATTCTTAGGTTATTAAGGGTTCAGCCCTAATAACCTAAGAATCGACGAAATCTTTCAAGATTTCAAATCGATTGAAACGTAATCTTTAATACCTCTGTTTTTCAAACAGTGAAGCGTTCTAGTATTTTCCCAACTTGAGTATTTAAATTGATTTCTTTGATTTTACTTTTATTTTTAAAAGCTCTCTCATTGTACAGTCGCATACAGTGTAATGTGTAGGATGCCTGTGTCGATTCGGTAACGGAGCCTGTCGAACGCTCGTCTCGCGAACGCGCCGAGCATAGCCTCGCAGTGCAGTGCTGGAGCAGATGCGAAAATTGTATTAACTACTACGTTAAAAGGAGAATTTGTTATATAAATATTATTTTGAGAAGTGCTACTTACTTCTTCATTACTAAAAGTTATATTTTTTTGGAATTTCATCGTCTGCATTGTTCGTCGTTGGAATACTTTTAGGCGCTCATGTTTTTACTACGGGGCGCATTAAGTGTCACAGCTCTATTTGACCTTTTATAGAAATATGAAATAGTACTTGTATGCAACCAGCGTGCTACAAATCTTATTTTTTACCATTATTTGTAGCATGACTTATGCTACACTTTTATAAACTTAAAACTCAATGTTGCATAGTGCACCTAATAGAAGCAGAAAAACTGCAGGCCGTCACGAAAATAACATATTATTTAAATAAATCATTTTTAATTTTAAGGTTCATTATTCTGAAAACCAGCGCGGGGCTCTGTCTTGCTAAGGGTCGCAGCATTCTGTTGAGCGATGGCAGTTTTGCGTGGACGTGAAGTATATTTTCCCCCAAATTATTTTGTTCGTGCTCTTGTTATTTCTTTGCGTCATGTTTACTGAAAATAAACGTATTTTCTTTCTTTCTTCTTTTGTTCCGAATACCAAAGCAAGAAAAATCTAAATAACTTAAAAACGTCTCAAACCGATAAAATAACCCACCGACTCCACTATTCCACCGCGAGCCCCCCGTCAATAAGTGGCGAAGTGATATCGGTTTAATTCGCGCGTCTTGACGCCAAGCCGAGGTCGAGGTGAGCCGGAATGTTAATTACACAGACTGATCGTCTCTCCTACTGTATACCCCATTTCTCTGCGGAAAGATGGCGGGTGAAAGAATGATTGGCGAGGGAATTCGGCTGTCTTAGAGCCATTTGACTTGCTACTTGCTGATGTGTTGTGTTTTTCTTACACGGGCAATTAATAGCACAATTCTTGGCAATTTGTGACGTCTTGGTAACACTGAGCAATTTGCGTAAATCGCCAAGAGTGTATAGAAATTGCCAAGCATTGAGCTGTTTTAGTTGCCCACGTAAATGCACCAGTAGATTTACTGTGCGTATTGCTAAGGATTGAAACTTCTTACTTCAGTCTGTGTTTTCCGAAAAGAATAGGTTACTTCACTAATTACACAGGCGGATTGCCTCTTCTGCTGTATATGGCGGGCTCAAAGAATGATTGGCGAGGGAATTCGGCTGTCGTGTATAGTCATTTGACTTGGGAACTGCTGATCTGCCTTTTTCTAAGAGGTCGTTGTGTTGAACTGCTCGCTACTTATAACCTGGGACTCTTCAATTCTCTAGTGAATGCGTTTGCTACTTTCAAAAAAGCGTGCATCATTGTGGTCAGTGTCATCGCTTACCATAAGGTAGGATAGTGGGCAAACGTAACCCAATCCTAACTTGTCCTAACTAATATTATAAATGCGAAAGTGAGTTTGTTTGTTTGTTACGCTTTCACGCTAAAACGGCTGAACGGATTTGGATGGCACATGGGTAGAAAAAGACCTGGGTTAGGACATCTAGGGTAATTTTTATCCCGATATTCCCACGGGATCGAGACTTCTGCAAGTGAAACCGCGGGGCGCAGCGAGTTGGTTATGAAAATAATATGTTGCCTTGCTTCGCTTTTTAGTTCTTGTTCCTTCCGCCGCAACCGCATCAACTTCAAAAGATGTATTATTTTATGTAGGATATACACAGATATTAGGTATTTAGTTTAGTTTCTCATTAATTACATCACAACACACACATGTATGTCACAAAATTTTGTTTGACCTTATTTTATTTTTATACTATTTTAAAATATTTATTATAACGGACAGACATTTCCCTATCTTTATTATTCTAGCGTATGTCACTCGTGGATTGCAGCTGAAAATCAGCGTCAGGTGGTTCACTTTGTGTTGTCATCTGACATTATGCTGAGCTGAGGCCCTTTTGGCATTATAATAATTTGTTTTCTGTTTTTATAGTTTTAAGATGTATTTTTTTTTAGCCAATAAACGCATTTTTCTTTCTTTTTCTTTCTTTCCTAGTAAAAACAACACATTCTGACTTACACCGGTTTTCTGAAAGTCAACACCAAAATTATCTATAAAAATTTAAACTCATGCTAGCTGCTGAGGCTGGCTCACTGAAATAACAACAGCTCATCAAACCATTTGATTTGACTTGTCAAATTGACAGTTTGTTGGGTGTTGATAACATAACATTACGTCTGTATTCTCCTAGGGTTAGACCGAGGTGCACCTATAGTACACCCTGACAGTTATGTTTAATCCTATGTAAAAGGGTGCCTATTGCAATCAACCGGGCATAAATCCCGGGGACTGAAAACCCAATAACACTTTTCCCGACCCGTGAATCGAACCCAGCCGGTCGATTCTATAAAAATGTCACCGTGAAACTTAGGCGAAGTGAGCGTGAAGTGAGTTGTCAATAGAGCTAATCCCTAGCATCCTGCCGGTCGATTTGTGACAGTGACAGCTCACTACACGCTCACTTCACCTAAGTTTCACGTTGATATTTTTACAGAATCGATCGACAGGTCCTCATACTCAGCACTAGCACTTGTGACCACTAGGCCACAGTATAAATATGGTATAATCCATATTTATATTGTGACTAGACTAACGAGGTAGTGGTGTTGATAACTCCTTCAAAAACCGAGTGTTAGTAGTGCCGTTGATTGCATTCTTTAAATCACTCCCATAACAGCATCCTCTTCGAAAAACACACCATCACAAAAAGTCAATTATACTCAGTCCCAATTACGTACGGCAATAGTAAAAGGAAACACAGAACAAAGCAATGGCAATGGCGATACACAACAGTCTCTATCGGGGACGAGACAATGCAAAAAGGCGCTAATTTCCCGAAACGAAAAAGTGGTAACGATTATGCGTTGCGGAGCCAGCACGTTTGTCTCGCGATAACGCGCGCTTACAATTAGCATGGATGGTGTTATGTTAGAGTGCGCTGTTTTTTATGCAGGGTAGGAAAATAGATGCAGTTTTTGAATGAAATGTATGTCAGTGACTTATGGCCAAAGTAGGGTAATTTGTGTTCATTTTATGAAGGATTTAAATGATGACAAATATTTGAAAATCTTCTTTTGAAGGCCTTTTTTTTAATACCCTTATAACAAGTGGATTACAATAAAACAAATCTTTATCAAAACTACAAGAACGTGAAAAAATTGGCAGTAATGGTATTAGCGCCATCTAGCTTCTATAGTACAGCACTACAGCGCGAGCATGTCAGTGACGCGAAACCAAAAATTGCTCAACGCGCCTAAAGAAGTTTTCACTTCAAAAACAGCAGTGCTATTCTGTAACCATCTCACCGTGAAAACTAAGGTGGTAAGGAGGTGAGCGTGGAGTGAGCTGTCATTCCACAGGGATTGACACTATTGACAGCTCACTTCACGCAAGTTTTCACGGTGAGATGTTTACAGAATAGCATGGCTGAACTGTCACTGTAAGCTTAAAAATCCAGAATAGTCTAGACTAGGTATTACATCACTCCTGTATAATCCCATCCTCTTTCGCAATTAGACGTGACTTGGCGACTATAATCGTTAATGTTTAGCACCGGTCACATATTTCTGTACCTTTGTGCAAATGCACCCTCCGTCTACCACCTCGCCGACCAATCAGAGCGCGCCTTTATTGCTAACCATTTCTAGCTTTGATAGAACGTTCCTTTTTTAAAGATTTCAAGTTTCGAATACGATTCTCGGTAGGTTTTTCTGTAAGTACTTAATAGTAAGTTAGCGTTTCATGAAGTTTCTTTGTTGCCAGGTGCAAAATATAACGCACTGGCTGCATTTTCGTTGCCGACGGAATATCTTGGCGAGATAAAAGATCAAAATGCTTGATCAAACGTCGAACCGGTACCTAAATCTACTGTCCACCAGTAAAATGTCACATTATCCATTGAGATTGGTTAACCAAAATAAAAACTAGAAATCGTATTAAAATTACGCGTGCCATATTAACTGGTTGGTCTAATCAAACCACAATTTAATCGAAATCAAAACACGAGGAAGCAGGCAAGACGTTTTTCCTCAATATTTTAATTATTCGCGGCGATATAAGCAATATTTACGTAGCCTGCCTAATTAACAGCGGCACATATGGACTCCGCTGATTTCTCTGGGGCTCGCCTACCGTTTGATGGAGACTCCCAAGCCCTTTTATTTGTGAGGCCACTAAGAAAGAGATTGTATAACTTGGAACAGGACAGGACGTGTTTTCAGTAAACGTACGTAACCGCTGATGAATAAAATTCGTTTTTTAAATAAAATAAGGTAATGACGAAAATACAAGAATTATTTTCTAAATTTAAGATAAGTAAAATAAACGGAAGAATAGGCCATTTTTATATAAAATTATAAAGCTAATTATATTATATTGTCCATTTAAGTGTAACGTCATATGTTCGGACTTCTTCATCAATGTCAGTACTTTATAATTTTTTAATATCATCATTATTTCCTGCCGATTATATTATTACCAAAAGCTAAAAATCGTTGACTTCATGGCCCAACAGCCTCGTGAACTTACTTTTCTCAATCAACTAAAATATACAAAACTTAGTATTTTGCGGGTAGAATAAACAAAATATTCAACTAATTTCCGTATTCGCTAAGAAATGAAACAAAAAATAATTAAAGAGCTCACCTTTTTTCTACTCAGAGACCTTAAGCCCACTTCGAGAGATTTTGTTTATTGAAATTAGACCTTAAGAACTGAAACCAAAGCTCATGCTGTCTTTGAAAATCGTTATTTCTTGATTGGTGTATTGGGACTACTGATGATCATAAGTTTCACTGAATCTACTATCTCACTACGTTCAAACTAAATTCAATCTTCTACCTCCAAAAACCGCAAAATAAAGAGCCCACTCTCTAACCCTTAAAAGCACAATTTTAAACCTCATCGTGGTTCAATTAATCCAGCGTCTTCAGATATGTTCAATTAGGCTCTCATATCGTTGCGCCGTGATTTCTCCGAGGGGCAACATGGCGTCAAACTTATGTGAGTGTATGAGAAAAATTACGAGAGTCGTGTAATTTTTGCTGTTTCTTTGCAAAGAAGATATTGTTGCCATGTCAAGTAAAAAGCGGGTAGTATTTACTTCAGCTACTAATTATTGAATGAATGTTCGTTCTTGCATACCGTCAACAACAAAAATCTAAGATCAATAACGGTTTCTATTTATAAAAATGGGTTATGGTTTCCTTGCAATAGAATAGGAATAGCTATTAGTAGATATTTAAAATCTATATCATAACCTTTTACTTTATCTTTAATCTCTTTAAATCTTTTATATTACCACTATAAGGCAGCAAATTGTACTGGTTCATAACATTCGGAATAATAAACAAAATTCAAAAAAATATCTGTCGGCATTAATGAAATAAATAATAAGCCAGTCCCGCGGTGGGCGCCAAAAAGGGAAGCCCTTAAAATTCATGCTCCGTGAAAAGTTGCGAAAAGATCCGCGAGACCTCATCAAATTATAAGTTGTGCGAGTCATCGCCTCGATGCTGGAGTGAGATAGCAATAAAAACTGAGGCTTTAGCCGGAGCGTGAGATTCTGTATTACAAATATTACAATGGGTCATCATAAACAGTAATTGAAATAGTCATTGATATGATTTTATTCATATTTTATGCTCTTAATTAATTTCATGACAGATTCTATAATATTTATAAGTAAGAAGAACACTATTTTGTGGGCATGCTTTTAACTTGATTGACAAGTCAATTAATAAAATGTGGGATACTATTGCAAAGAATACGTCAAACTATTGCAAAGAATTCGTCAAACTATTGCAAAGAACTTTAGACAGAAATACTAAATATAAATAAACATAGCTGTATATAAAAGCCATCTAGATTCCCTGACATTCTAGTAATCAAACTATTGGCAGAACGACCGGCGCCGTCGACCGCTCGAGGCCAACTGACAAACTTTTAATTTCTTCACCGCAGACATTGACGTTCGATTGCGATTGGCGGGAAAGTTACATTGCACAGATAACGCCAACTTTTGAATATAGAAGGTAGAAATGTAAAATGGATGCGTTCGTATTGAAGTTTTGAAGTGTATTAAATAAATCGATTCGGTTTTTACGAGGTCAAAGTTTTCCGATTTGAACAGTAAAATGGATTGAGATTAGTTTTCGTTATAAAAAAAATGTACTTATTGTCATTCAGACATCAGCTATCCAATTACGCAACACATTTTAGTAAACGATTCCGACTAATCTGTTTCATTTTGACAGTTCAACAACATTCATTGCGTTATTTACGTTGTTGAGCAGATTTTTTTTTCGAACATACGAATCTATGGATTAGCAATCTGTTTCAAAACGATTCAAATTCTGATTGATCGCGTATTACGTAATTAGGGTACAGGTACAAATCGTAGTTTGTGACTGTCTGTTTATATCTCTCAGCACGCTAAATAATTCCATCACTGTACCATGCCCTACTTCAGTTCAAGCCTTAACATTTTATCACTTCTTCTGTATTCCATTTATTATAGTATTAGAAAAAAACGTCAGTTATTGTGTAATATTGTTCAAATTACTGCACTTTAGAGTTATTTTTATAAGCAGTGATAGCCTAGTGGTGTGGCCGTCGGACTACCAAGTCATAGGTCTCGAGTTCGAACCCAAGGCCTCTAACTTTTCGGATTCATGTGCATATTGTATATTTATCACTTGCGTAAAAAACGGTGAAGGAAAACATCGCGAGGAAACCGGCCATGCCTGAAATATTTCTCAACGGCATGTCAGGCCAAGTCAAAGGCCCATGGGCGGCTTTAAGATTCTGACACCAGGTTAGTCACTAACCACACGAAAAAGAAGAAAAAAAAGAGTATTTTTTTATGTAAATGGTAAATTGATTAACTCCGGTATTTTACGATAAATACAAAGCAATGGCTTTGTATTTATCGCGAAATAACGGAGTTTATTATACGTTTACCTATATCCGAATAACGAAAGCGTGATAACAGATAAATTTCTAATGTACGAGTAAATGTGGAGTATAATCGTTACGGGTCGTCAGAAGCCCGAAAGTATGAAAACCAGTGTTACCAAGGGGTACCATATTACCCAGTCACTGGGTTGCGGAGGTCAGATAGGTAGTCACTCCATGGAAAATAGTGGTATTCAGCTGCATCCGGTTAGACTGGACACCGACCCCTATATAGTTGGGAAAAAGCTAGGCAGATCGAATGTGGAGTATATATCAGCTCAACAATCTTCATCAGAAGCCCATAGGTATACAAATTCAATTATTGTGTAGATGCAGATTACCTGGATGTACCTACCCCACATTTCATCATGAGCATGATAAGTTATCTTCAATACCATAGCCATTCTCTGCTGCATAGCCATTGCTATCGGAAACAGCTGAAATATGTAGTTAAGGCGTGAATTCCAAGCGTCATTCCATTTGACATTCACAGAATTTTGGTGACGTAATCAAGTAAAAAAACACAGTGTCAGTTATTAGCTGGGTCAGCGGATCGCACTAATGACGCATGTCGGATTGCTAAACAATGTTTTAATGTGAAACACCCTTACGCAGATGGCACGGGTTATTTGCTTAGGACAACCAAACTGCCGACCGTTTAGCGACCGACCCGTCAGCGGGATCCGGCGCAAGGGGTGGGTTGCAGCGGGTGATGGGATTTGTGACACTGGTTAACAAATCTTGGGTATTTTTTATAGTAAGTAGTAACAAAAATATGTGATAGCCATAGAAACTTATTTTATTCCGAGTCTGTAGAAGAGGGAGAGAAGACTAAAACTTATTTCTAGAGAATTCATTAATTTGTGTGGAACCAGAGTGTAATCTTGTAATGTTTTGCATTATTTAGGTTTTTCCTTTCCTTCAGACCATATACCAAAATATGTTTATCAAAATCTTATCTTAGCAAAATCTTAGGTGAGCTCGAACTGATATTTTAACGAATAGGACAAAGTTAGAACTTAGATCTCCTATTTCTTGGTCCTTTCTCTTGGTCTCACCCTTTTGCATATCCTTAGACTGCTTATTCAGTAACAAGGTCAAAAGTGAAAATCTCAAACTGTTATTAACGCCATCTGTATTCTATAGCCCAGCATTAAGCGAATCCATAAGTTAACCCCGTACCAAAAATCGCTCAACGCACCTAAAGAACTTTCCACTTCAAAAACTTAGCCAATCGCTGATCAACTATAACTCACACCACCAGTATACAGGCTGATACAGGTGCGAGATTAAATGGCCGCCGTGTATACAGGGTGTTCATTACGATATTGCTGTGAGTACAACGAATATTGCGAGCGGTTTTTATTAGGATTGTCATAACGCTTTACTTTTTTGATGAGAATTGAAAATGTGTTTGATCTGCTGCTGTAAAGGGACATCGTGTCATTGTTTATTGCCTGAATATTCGCTTTTCAATGCGCGATGATTTTAAAGGATCCGTTAATCTGTTTCGATTTGCTTTTTTTGATGGAAGGGTTTAATTTTGATTGTGATTGTCGTGATTAGGGATTATTGCTACCTGATTTTTAATAAATTTGATCTACTCTCATATCGTAATATTCGAATTATAAACTTCAAAACGAGTTTATATGGACATACTTTATAAACACAATACCGAAATTTAAAAATAAAATCATATTAAAACACTTTTTCTCTAACAAAATAATGCTATAAACCATTTTTTTTCTATTACGATACAGGGCAAATCCAAGAAGTTAATAACACCAATGAGTTTACATCAATTTTTGTAATGGAATGTTAGCGGGGGACGGCAGCACCGATTGAAATTATACTGAATTTTGTATTCTTGATCTTTAACTTTGATCTTTTATTTAGTAGGTTCAATCTCAATGTATGAGAGTAGATAAAGTAGTGTATGAAACTGCACATAACTAGGCATTAAAACACTCGTGTGATACTATTAAATACCCCTCATTATGCAACAGTTCCATAAACTACTATTTCGTATAATTTTTATTTGAGTTGTTCATCATGTATAGCAGATGCACAAAAAGTTAGTAGGTAATGAAATTATTTTCTACAGAGATCCAAAACTTGCATTCTTCACAAAATCAATAGTTAATTTGTAAGATCCTTATGTGCAATACCCGTATGATTATCACTAAGTAAAGAACGAAATAAAAATAATACTATTCCAACCGATTCCCACACACAAAATACTATTAACCCAAAACGAATACCTACTCAGTATGTAATCACATAGGTAGTATTAATTTAGTAAACTAGGGTAGCACAATATCTGCTGTAACGACACGTCGTCCGCCGGACAGTCGGTAAACAACCGGATGGGAACCGTTACCGGCTAGTATTGTACTCACTATTTGAGTAAGTAAGGTTTTTCTTATGTAGGCAGTAGGCACCTGAATTCTGAAGGTCAATTACCGAAAAAATCTGTGGCTTTTTCTATCCTGTATTTGGTCCTTTTCTGGCAATTTAATAGTGAGCATGAGTCTGGATTTAGGGTTTAATTTGAAGGCTTGGCACTTCATAAGTTAAATTAGATTCGATTAACAATTCAACATTTAATTGGAAAAATATGTAGTAATTTTCAAAATGTCCGATGACTCTGCTTACTACAGTAAGCTAACAGGCTACACGTCAGACATGAGACTGATAAATCATTCTGTGATTGTGATGTTTAAGTTTTTGTAATGTTTTTATTACTGTGCGTGTGTGCCTAATTTTCATAATAACATAGATTTAAGTACCTAAATTGTAATATTTTCTATAAAATATATTTTTATCTACGTAAATTAAATATATTTTTTATTTTTATTACCTGGATAATAAACAATTTCTATTTCTTAAATCCACACCCAAAACTGATTTTATTAAGTACCTCATGCAGTTTTAAAACTTACTTCGAAAAAGACGCTGAACTTAGCAGCAGCCAATGAAGCAATGACCTCCACAATAATTAATTCTATCTTCCTACACATTCAAATAACCCATAAAGTCCATTGAAACTGTTGTGCCCATGATGACCGTTCGTTGCACATCTATTAACTGTAACAGGTGGAGCGAACGGCCACGATGAGTTACTGTTATATTTATGTTCGTGTGTACGTCCCGCAGTAACTCAAGAACCTAGTGCATCGATTTTACGATGGCCGCTTGTTTCGGGAGCATCGGTGCAATTTATTGGCAATACGTGGCCTATTATTGATAGGGAAGACATGTTTTGAATTTTCGTTTGTGAATATTATTTAGGTGGTGAAATTGGGAGGGTTAAGAAAAGGATAATTTTCAAAAATTAAGATGAATGGTAAAACAATGCACACTACTAGGCTAAGAATAACGTCGCACTTTTTAATTCTATTTATTTCGGAGTTCATCGTAACCGCTTTTAATTTTCCACAGTAAATGCAGTTTATTAACCGTATCATCATCTGCCTAGCCTTTTCCCAACTATGTTGAGGTCGGCTTCCAGTCTAACCGGATGCAGCTGAATACCAGTATTTTACATGGAGCGACAACCTATCTGACCTCCACAACCCAGTTACTGGGTAATACGATACCCCTTGGTAAGACTGGTTGTCAGACATTCGGGCAGGAATGAAAGCCGGCTTAACGTGCTTTCCGAAGCACGGAGAGGTCTTGGTATGTAAAGATGGTCACCCATCCACAGAACAACCGCGACAAGCGTACCTTAATCTGAACGATCGACCCGTCCAGCTGTTATTACTTAGCCACAAGCCCAAGCAATTTATTTACCTCATAACCAAAATAAAAAAAAAATGCACAAAAACATCACGATCAAAATATAAAATCGTCATTGAAACATAATAAAAACCACACCTAATTTCAATCCAAACAAAATCTTCAATAATCCGAAAACAAAGCGCCTTTAACAGAAAATGACAATAAAAACGACCCTAACGCCAATTCAAAAACGTATTTAAACAATAACATTAACAAAAATGACAAAGAAACAGTCATTTCAAATGGCTGCCACTAAAATTTTAATTAAATATATCGAAACAAAATCATAAATATGGCGGGGCGTAAATTCGTACCTTTATTAAAGCCATTAGGAGGGTAGAAGAGTATTTCCACATCAGGATGTTGTACAGAACAATAAGGTCGTAAGTCAAATACGGAAAACTAAGGAACGGTTGATTTAAAAAAAGAACATTAATTATGGGGAATATGTTTCCTGCATCGTCGAATGTCGCTCAACGCGCCTAAAGAAGTTTTCAATTCAAAAACCGATTTCTGTTATAAATTATCTCGTTCAAAGTCACTCTCATAAAATCATTGATTTTCATTCTTAGCTTTAAGTTTTTGTAATTAGATTTTACTTATTTTTTATTTATAGTACCAAATAAGACAAAAAAACATACTTAAAACAAAATTAACTATAGAAATGTTTATTATTTTATTACTTCACCTAATAAGAACATGTTTGCTTTACTTGCGAAGAGACTACTCCATGACACTGGGTATTCTAGTGTGAGGTCCAGAGAATTTATAAAAATCTAGCGCCTAGGGCTCCTGTCTTACTACAAGTTTTTTTTAAATATTGTCTCGTGTTTTCTGAACCGAATAAAGTTTATATTAATTATTTGTATACGTACCTATACATGTACCCACATGGTGTTTTTAACATACGCCATTATTGTTCCACGATCGTCATATTATTGTTTCCTCACACGGACGGAGTGGACTACCCTTTCTGCCCTCAGTAATTCGTGAGAGGGACTTTTGGTCAATACAATTAAGGGCGGGCAAGATTTCACACGTACAATTTGAATTTTAAACAATAGTTTGTCATATAAATTTAATTTTATGCCCCTCATGTTTATGTATACAGGGTGATAGAGGAGATAGCGCTTTGTTTCAATTTCGGGGACTGAGGTGTGATTGATAAAAGTGCAATTTTTTGTGTAACACTGTACAAATAAATTAAAAATAAATATTAGATCAGGTTAATAGTTAGGTACCTACTTTATGTGTTAACTTGGTAAAATTCCGGAGAAAAGATAACGCTGCCATTTCCACTTGTAATTGGGTTCCGCCTAACAGAGGTGAAATACCTAATATTACTCGGTTGAAATTTATTTTAAATTACTGAAAAATACTTAGATTGGATGGCTAGCCTACTTGCTATTGAAAAAACTCTCAGCCGCTGACCGCTTTTAATATGGAAGAAAACCAACGCACTTTTTTTAAATTAAGAACATTTTTCATGGAAACATCAGCGCATTTTCCAAGGCACGAAAATCAAGATAATACCCACATCCACGTGTACCAACCCCATCATAACCAACATCCTGTACAATAACCTCGGCGATAACCAAAATAAATTGTCGTTTAAAACTAGGGATGGACGAGGGTTTAAGCAATTAACTCGTGTAGCCGTTAAGAATAAAACATTCGGATTTGGTCCGACACCGTCACTAGCGTTGCTTTTCAAACTATGAACTTTTCACTGTTTAAGCTTTGAGGGAGAGTTTCACTGGTTTTGGTTAACGTTCGTTTGTAGGTAGGTGTACATATTAAAATAAAAGTGTCTTTGATAGGTGAATACTGTTTCCGAATCGTGATTGATTAGTTAAATTATTGTCCTTAGCTTGCAATGGCTTGGCGAGATTTTGTTTGGACCGTTAAGATACGATTTCTTATGAAGACGCAGCCGTGGATTTCGTTACAGCTAAAATATTAAGGAAGGTTAGGTAACTGAGCTGGCTGCTACTGTACTAGTTCTTATAGGTCCAGTCAATGTTTTTTGAACTTCCAGGTAGGTTTCAATAACTTAATTTGCGTTTGTGTATTAATGATCGATTCGACCTTTGTCGATGAATGATCTCCAGAAATGCAATTAGGTTATTTGGGTAACTCTCTAAGATTAATAATTTATTTTGCCATTGAAACCTGGACTGAAAGTAACGTAGAAATATAGGAACAGCATCCTGTAATACAGAGGCTTACTATTAATCCCCAACAGCCGGGAGACATAGCGTGTCACTTTTTAATATTCCGTAACTAAAAGTTAACATCACGGTGAAACCCACTTCGAAGCGGTTGTTACTCCCAGTTAACGGCTTTTATAGCCTTTACAAAACGAGTAAAGCCACAAAATACTAATTCTCCTTTCTCAAAATGTATCAAACTTTTCTAATTACTGTAAATGTGATGTCCCCGCGAGTTTTTGCGATTGCAATATCGTTAAAGTATGGCGTCTGGTTAGTTCGTAACGGGTACGCGGTAAATCTGCGGTCTTTATTTTCTAATAAAAGACATGAAATTAAGGTATTTTGTTTCAGGTTCCTACAAGAAACAAGGCTGAAATTTTTTCAAGATCCAGCTTGATGAAAATTTAAAACAGAGTCTTTAATTTGTACCTAGCTTTACCACTAACCACACGAAAAAGAAAGAAAACTATCATACCATTCTTTATATACTATATCTATCGATTCTTGGATTTGCTAATCGTAAATATTTTCATTTCGCGACAACGTACGTTATTAAAATTATACTGTTGGAAAGGTTTATTATATTTTGTATAAGTTATCACTTTCGCTCATTTCTACAAGAAATAATACTATCAAGGTTTAATAACTGCGAAAACCTACAAACTTCCTCCTAAAATCACAAAAATTAACAACCAAGATGACAATACTTCGCAAATTAAGACAAAACAAAATCGCATCTCCGACACAGGAAATTCGTTCCGAGAATCAGAATGACCAAAATTAATTCAATAAACAACATCACATATGCAACGTTGGACAATAATTCGCACGCGTGTATCCGAACGGACCACGTGACCCGCAAGATGGCGGCCGGCGACCTTTTGGCGCGAATCTGTGCTGCCATGTCAATGATTTTCCCGGGTTTTCGGTGTTACTTTTTTGGGATTTTTTGGCGAAAGGGTTGACTGTTGTTACATTTATAAATTGTTCGAAAATGTAACTAAAAAAATCTTATTAATTTATAGCAAGTATTAAGGGTGACACCAATGTTTACTTTATTTATTTATTATATACTCGTAAGTAACCAAAGAATTAATTTAGCATTTCTTTTATGCAGAAAAAAACACAATTAAAATAACTACAAAGCAATAGATGTAGCTTGTATTTATTAAATTCATTGAATTCGCTTTCCCAAATGCATTCATCCGATATCTCTCTCCCAAAAGCTAGCAACCCCAACAGAAAATCGGGAAGCTTCTACTAATGGCGTCTTTTTACGCTACCTGCTTGCTAATTGGAAATTAGGGGCCTAATGTGTAGGAGTTTAGTTACAGCAGCTATTGTTATTGCCGATTCCTATTCGCCATTGTTTTTGTCTTTTTCTATTTACTTGATTATTTTGGTGACTAACGTTAATGGTCTGTTGGGGTAATTTTTCGTTAGACGATTAAGGGGCACATAAAGTTGAATTAAGATTTGGCAGAGGTTCAGTTGATTGGATTCACTTACCTATTTATCTTATTGTTTTTGGTAAGTTTGTGTTAATTTTAGTCATAAAAAGTATAGGTACTTTAAAACAGGCTAAAGTAATTTTGTTGCTTTTTCTATCATTGATTTATGGAATGACAGTTAACTGCAACTGGATATAACATTATTAATTCAATTAATTTTCATTTCATTATTCATGTCGAAGTTGTTTAGACTTCTGCCTACCCTTAAACAGCCCCATAACTAAGCACTTAACTACCCACATTTATAAGGATAACAACCCTTTAAACACAACACTGCTAACTGTTAATATCAAACAAAAATAAACAATACAAAACAGTGGCCTAATTAGATCACCTATGAATATCGCACAAGATGGCGTACACGTTAGCGCCATCTGTCGGTTGTTAAACGAATTTATTTATACATCTAATTGCTCCGTACTGCGAATATGCTACGCGTATGCACTTAATACCTTTAATATTACGTTTAAAGCGCTATTCTGCTTAAAACAAGGGTTATTGTGAATGCTGTCATCAAGTTTTAGTGGCGGGCGGTGATTGCAGCGGTGTTTGTCTTTTTGGGTGGTACTGAGATGTATTTCGTTATGTGCTGCTCTTGAGGCAGTTATTATTACGCATAATATACGCCCGTTGCATAAATTGTGGGTAGGTAATATTCCTATGATATTTTGTATCATTTTGGTAACCTTAGAAGTTAGTTGGGTTAGTTGAAACTTTATCTTTAGACATACACATATACCAAAACGATACACTGCACGATTATCCCCCTGATAGGTGCCCAATTATTGAATTGCATAACTTGCTTTATACTACGTCGTTAGTATTTAAAACCTAAGTTTGAAAAAAGTGAAGTAGAGACAAAATAAAAATACCTCTGCAAAATGACGCAAGATCTTCACAATAAAGTTTAGCTTAGCTACCTCATCTGCCATCACTAAGTCGTGTAATGTCTTCGTAATCTATCCTGCCATACCTCCCACAACTGGGGTGTGGGACTGTGGGCTGTGGGCATAACAACCCGACGCTAATTATGTTCCACGCGGCAACCCTCGGATTTACATGCCACTAAATCTGGGTTCCTGAGATTTAGTCGAGGACAAACGGACATATTTCTTTGAAAAGAATTGCGATTTAAAGCAGGACGCTTTTGGGTGATGAGAGGTGAGCTTTTGAGAAATGAGAGTTTAGTTTGATCAGATAAATTAAGAACAACAGTTAGTTATTGGATTTAGTTCCTAATGTAAATAGTTATTTGTGTTAAATACTGTAAAACATTAGATTACAGTTTGAATAAATACAAATGTTCTCACAGAAAAACCTAGTTTTCCGGGAAAACGTGTATTTTCGTGGTTTAAAATTTTTAAATATTCGCGAATGAACTAATAATTCTACTAAATTGAGTACGATTTTTCGTTTGGCGCCCCAAACCTGAGAACCTTGAAATAGTAGACGTAAATAATATTACACCGTTCCACTGTGGTAATTTCCTACACAAAATATTAACAAACCATACCATCACATTTTTACAGGAAAATCTGGATCAAAATTAGTTAGTTAACCAAGTTATTCACGAGAATTTTCTTAAAAATATGACACGAACACCAACAAAACGCGAGTTTCGATCGTCAAGATGAGACGTTGGCAAACCAAAGGGGGAAGCAGGGGTAACTCGCGCAAAACTATAAATTCCAGTTTAATTACCCCCGGGCAGCGTCACATCATGGATTCAGACAGTTTTATGACGATTTACGGCACATTTCGACGCCGGGACTGGCCCGCTTAGGGATTTCCACCGACCGATCAAGCAAGAGCTACCCAACCCCTTTCTCGCCGTAGAAATAGTTGAGGACCCGGGGGGAAGTTGGGAAAAACGAGGGATCTTGCTGAGTTGGTCGGTATTCGTCACCTTTTACACAGCCGGGGGGTTTTAAGGCTTCCAGTTCTTTATGGTAATGAAATCTGAGCAGGGTGACGTGGCGAGGTGATGGCTGCGAGAGTTTTTGTTGTGCCTCCCCCCCTCTTTATTTATTGTGCGTTTGGGGTGCGGAAGTTTTGGTCGAAGTTTGTCGAATAGAATGTGTTCCGTGCGGTGTTGATGATATCGGGAGTACGAATTGTTTTTGTTCATTTCTATTTGCGAAAAAGGTACAATAGCTTGGGTATCAGCGCCAATAAACAGATGGGTCGGTTCGGTGATTTGTGAAATCGAGTTAGACTTTCGCTTGACGTGTTTTTGTTGAAGACTGTGACGTAATGAAGATGATTCTTCAATAATAGTTTGAGTACTCACTTTCATTCCTTACAGGTATCAGTAAAATCGTTTGTCACGTTGCTAGTTTATTTGCAAACATTGTTTTCAGTTATTTTATTAGTCTGTTTAGTTGATTAACTTCTTTCAGTCATATTTGCTGTAATGTGCTCTGATCAATTTGAGCTGCTGGCCCTGTTTGTCGTAAATAATAATGGTATAAAAGCATTTTATTTTTTCAATTTAACTCAGCAAAATGTTTACCAAAAAAATAACAAACAGAAGCTTTATAAAATTTCAGCCAAACACAATCACTCCACACGAAGACAGTACAGAAAAACCAATACAAAAGAGATCCACTTAAAAAAGAAAAAAAATAATTGTCATTCCCAACACAATCCAGTCGGGATCATAACAGTTTAACACGCAATTTTATTTGTCGATACACAACGTAAGCTAACGAGACTTTATAAGCAATAAACGTACAGACAGACGTTTTGGTGTGACATAAAATCAAATCAACAGTTATCCTGCGAGCCTACATCACAATCGGGCTTAATCGCGTATGTGACAAGTTAGCTTGTACGAGCAAGCGACCAGCTTACAACGAACTCCGATAACTCGGCAGTTATATCCCCCGAGTTCTGTTTCACTGAATAAATCGGGGAGAGCGGGGGTTGGAAGTAAATTTGTCGGTTCGTAACACGCTCAGCGCTCGCTCCGGCCCGATATCGCCTTGAGTGACGGACAAGTATGCATTCAAATGGGTTACTTTAGCCCCCTTCTCCCCTTTATAAACATCGTGGCTAGATCCTCCACCAATTTGGTACAGAATTTGTTGTGGAATGTCGAATGCTTTTTGAGGGTTAAATTGCATTTAATTTGCAATAAACAACGGGACTGTTTTGATGTACATTTAAATGTTTGTTAAACGATTTTTGGTGTGTTTAAGGTTTTATTTAAATTGCTGAATATTTTTTTTATTATATTTGGTGCTGATTTTCTGGTGGTGGAAAAGTGAACGGTATGATCCACTGATTGCATTGACACAAACTTTTTCAGTGACATTGGAGAATCGGGGACAGTATCAGAGCTTCAGATGGATTCGAGAGGCATTCATTTCAGGTAAATTACCTACATCTGTCTTCTTTACGCTAGTACTACACCAGTATTTTCATTCATTTCCATCAAAATTACCTCCATTATCATCCAAAACAATATCCATCTCCCTTCAATCCATAAAATGATATTACGAGATAAATCACTAGCGAATGCATCTCACGCCCCAGTATAATGCACAGACGCACTAACAGACAATATATGACGCGTACCCTCACGCTAACCCCCGTCGTGGGTAGGCAGGGCAATAAAAACTGAAACTCGTCAGCTACGGAGATGGTTGAACGATTTATGTGTTGCTGTGGAGGTAGACGTGGTAGGGAGTTAACCGACTGTGAATAAGAGAGGTGTCGTGTTGAAATGTTAGGTTTGTACGTTTTCTATTTCGAAAAACTTTCAAGATAGTTCGTCCTATCGTAAGAACCTGACTGCCCAACGTGATTAAGGTGCGCTGGACGTCCTATGAAAGTATCGTATCCAGGTACCTGGGTATGGTACACCCACAACTTGTTCAGAAATAACGGTCGGATATAAATTGTTCATCGCTTTACATGTTTTGTCAATTCCATAACCGTTATTCAACAATTTTCAAAGATCCGCTTCATTTCCAGCATCATAACTTTCACAAGCTTTTCTCCAAAAACTTTATCCTCCTTCTGGGGCAGTTGGGTTTTTACCCAACTACACATTCCTAAAATCTCCAACTACCAATTCCAAAAACCGGACGCCTATCATACGCTACCTACCCTACCCAGTTGCCCCGTTGTCCGGCACATCACCGGGTCAAATCATCGTATCATTCGTGACGGACGTGATGGACGTGACCGGGAACCGAACCCGGACCGGCGATAAAACGCTGGGCTCGCTGACCACTGCGCTAGTGTAAGTTGAGCTGTGGTGGGGAAGAAGATCGTGTTGAGTAATACCGTCAGTTTTGTAGTCTAGTAACAAGAAATTATTAATACGTACTTATATGAGTCAAAAAATGATAACGTAATTATAATTAATGAAGAGTTAACATACACTCGAAAAACATTACCTCCTTCGTGGGTAGTCGGGTAAAGAAAGGAAGGATAAGTTAATTTGCAGGATTGTTTATCATAGTTAACTATGAATTTGTTCTTAATAAATGTAAGTATTATTTATTTAAGTATTGTTATTACAAAAATATCGGTAAATACTTCCAAGATGTCACATTACATTATATTTTATAAATCCTGTTTCACATAACGATGTTTTGTGTTGAAAACATCGTGAGGAAACCGGCATGCCTGATAGATATCTCGACGACATGTGAAGCCAAGTCAAAGGCCCATGGGCAACATAAAAACTCCGACACCAGGTTAGTGACAAACCAAAGAAAAAAAAAAAGAGAAAGTCCTGTTGCAATCTATAACTTTCCCAATTTATTTTATTATTAGGTAATGTGAAAATTATATTTTGACGGCTCACCTACACTACTGATACTCGTAATAATACATTTAAGACTCGAAACTTTAATTCTATTCTTTATTATTTTCTTTAGTGAAAACATCGTACTCTCTCTACTGAACATCTCTTTCACACCAGCCACGCAGAGATCTGGCAACACTGGCTAGGACTCGACTCAGTCATTATTGAACATGTTATTGCTATTATAAATAAGGATCTCATGATATTGTGCTCATATTAAAATGCTTTGCTTTCCTTTTTCTTCGGAGGGTGGTAAATCGATAGGCTGTGTACCTACACAGTGGCCAGCTTTCAACATGATTTAGGGCGTTTAGGAAATCTGCCGTCACCACCTGTCATCGGCAAAAAGCCGCTCGACAGTTATAGCCCTTATTCCTATCGACAGAAAGAATATAATATAAAACTATATTTAAAAAAAATCCGTTTTGAAATATTTAGAGCCTATAACTAAAAGCTATTTTTAAGAAACCTGTCGTGAGCTCTAAATATTTTTTCTTTGTCACATTTCTAATGGAAAAACGTCACATCTTCAAATCATAGAAATCGAACCAAAGACCTCATACTGTCTCTTAAAAAAAGAGTCTTTGGTTTTGTGACCAACAAACCAAAGACTCTTTTTTTTACAGATCTACCTTACTCCCTTACACCCTTGAGAGAAAAAGAATAAAACCATTAATTCCCCATGGGCTTATAAAAGAGCTGCCATATTCCCCTTTAGAGAAACACCATGATATCCGCCGAAGTAGTATTCTAATGTTTTTAATGCGTATTTATGGGTTTTATCGGTGTTTATGGGACATTTGATAGGTAATGGTTTCTCGACGTAATGCTAAGACTGTGGGGGGTGGGGTAATTTTGCTATGGGCTATACCTATGTGGTTTTGTAATATTGTATTTGATTAAATATATTATTCAGAAAAAAATATTTTTGTTTTTTTTTTTCACTTACGATTAGGAATATAAAAAAAAATATTGTCTATTCATACTAGGTACCTAAAATGACGTAGAATAAAACTTAGTAAGTGAACCTGTGCGGTTTGAAAACTAATTTGTGACTGTTGTTTGAATTAAAGAAAAAAAAAAAATACTTTATTTTTTTAAGCCGTTTGTACCTTTACAACAATACTATACTTAATTATTTAAATTACAATTTTTATTCAAAAATAAAATTCAACGTTTAGAGCCAACCATGATTAAAATGCATTAAGGTACACCACGAAATATGCCATGACAATATGGTAAACATGTTAGCACAACTCCATGTACTTATATAACACCTTGCATGCACTGTATTGTATGTACACACATGTTTGAGTAAATAAAGTTATCTGAATCTGAAATAGCACAGACGTTTTGGCTACGGCGTAGAGCCTACGTCGCGTCGTAGAGCTTCCTGCTACGAGCTACGGCTGCACTTTGAGTGTCGGAGATAGTTTAAAGTTAAAATGGGCGGTTACTTTACGATTATTCATTGTAAAAAAAGAGGATCCTAAAATTAGAGTGACTAAGTACGTGGTTTTGAAATGCCATTCAAAGTTATTTCATTGCCACGCAACCGTAGCATAATCCTTATAATTGAATAATATTATAATGCGAAAGTGAGTTTGTTAGTTTGTTTTTATGCTTTCACGCTTAAACCGCTGAACGGATTTGGAGAAATTTGGTACATGGATAGACCATACCTAGGTTAGGACTGTGTAACCCAATATTCCCGCAGGACCGAGACTTATGCGGGTGAAACCGCGAGGCGCAGCTAGTATAAACTAATATTATAAAGAGAAAAGTTTAGATTTTTGTGTTTGTATGTTTGTTTGTAATGAATAACCTCAAAAACTACTGAACCGATTAAAAAAAATATTTCGCCATTAGAATGCTATACTGAGTAACATAGACTACAAGTTATAAAGATACAACTCGAGCGAAGCCCCTGTCGGAAGCTATTATTTATATTTTATAAACTTTTCCTGAAAATCGTTAATCTTTCCCGAAATAATTTTGGAAAGCAGCATCGGCCATGGCATGTGTACTAAGATTCCAGCATTACTGGAAATGCCGATTCTAAGACAAGATTGTAAAACATAAAGTGATTGTTTAATATCCCACTATTAAATAATAAATAATTTCGTCTTTCACCCTACCTCGACTACTTATTTCCACTTACCCACTCAATAAACCAACACAAAAATACACCAAGAACATTAAAAACAAACCTTCAAACTTACTCCCAAAGACAATAAACTCTCCTTCATTACATTAATAACACAATTATATCAGTAAGTAACAAAAACTTGAGCCATTAGCCACACTCCGCTGCATACGCCATGAGCCCCGTAACGCCTCATATCGCGGGCCGACCAACCTTCACGGCATTACTCATCGGGGGATAAGTTCAACGGTTTAATTTTTGACAGTTGGTATTAAAGGGTTACGGGTTGGTGGGGCGAAGAGTTTTAAGAGATCATCTTGAGAAACTTTCTTAAAGGGTAAATTGGTTAAAACACTTGATATTGGTAATAATCTAGTCCTAAGACAGCTAGCTGCCAGCTGCTGGTCTTACTAAGGGCTATCGTATTACCCAATAAATGGGTTGTGGGGGACAGATAGGCCCGGTTAGACTGGAAGCCGACCCCAACAAAGTCGGGAAAAGGCTGATAGCGTATGCGAGGCCAGAGGGCCAAGACAAGTTGTTTACAAAGTGATTTGTATTTCTACAACGAATTTCAACGGGATTGTCATAAGCTTTTCGGTACCTTATGTCAGTCCCATACATTTTTGACATTTGCATCATCGTTATCGCTGGTAGAAAGACACTTTCTCTAGCCCCTCATCTGTTCCATTACCATTTCGTATTACGCGTATTAAATATTTTAGCATCAGTAGCATACTAATATAGTAGTAAGTAGACTACATAGTAAAGCGACTCCTATGTTAACTTTTTTTTAAATATTTATTTAATCCATAATATTAGACTTTTATTTTTACCTATCACCAAACTGCAAAGCAATTTATCGGCCGTAGGTTCTCGCACGAATCTTTAATTGATTAAACATAAAAACTAAATTTAAATTAAAACTAAGACTTATTCCACGGCTTTGTAGGGAAACACTCGGTATGTAAATACAGAGTAGTTACCCACACAACCATAGATCCTACAACCACAGCTACTACACTCAGCGGCATCAGTCAACGAACGTCATGGGACCATCCCAAAATACCTACATAGTATTAGGTAAGCAAACTTAGCACATATTTATATATTAAACTCTATATTTTTTTATTAAATTTGATTTGTTACAGCTGTAGTGGCAACCATTGTCATTTGGTTTAAATAGGTTTTTATTTCATTTATCTTTTATATAGATTATTTTCTTTTAAATTTTGTGAATGAGAGAACGTTGTAGACATATCATACTGTAGATCTGTGGACCATTTTATATTTTGCTAAGTACCTGGTACTTGTTGATGGGCACGATAAACTGTCCTCTCATACCTTTTAACACTGTTATTTGGAAACATTGTAAAAACCATTTACTTTTAAAAGAGTACCTAACCGTGGAGTTTCTTGCCGGCTCTTCTCCATAGGAAACGACCAATAATTGGAACCGTGCACCTAGCTTCTGACGTTTCATAAGTGCCCTTAGGTTTATGTGAACTAAAATATTTTGAATTTTTTGAAAAGTACATTAGCCGACCGAGGAGGAACTATGGGCACATTGACATGTAATGTTGTTTCCTTAGGACACTTTTTAGGTAGTTTTTACTTTTGACACGATCAGTTCTCAAGAGGTGACATACGTTCTCTCTCTCATAAAAATGTCTGTTCAATCAGCATGTTTGCTTTATCCGACAACCAGTCTTACCAAGGGGTATCGTATTAAACAGTTACTGTGTTATGGAGGTCAGATAGGCAGTCGCTCCATGTAAAATACTGGGATTCAGCTGCATCCGGTTAGACTGGAAGCCGGCCCCACCATAGTTGGGAAAGGCTAGGCAGATTCATTGAATCAGCATGTTTACTCAACTTCCATCTTATTATAAAAAGGCTTACTGTTTCACCAATCATAGATGACCGGCTTCTTTTTCAAAAAAGGTGCATCTGCAAGTCGGTTTGATACTCCAAACAGGACACTTTTTAAGAAAAGGAATTAATCATCCAAATCGGCTTTTCCATAACGTTATTCTGATGTTAGTTTTAAGTTGTGACTTATTATCTTTTCGCTAATTGCCCCTCTGGCTTAATGCTGGGCGATTTCGGCGCAGCCTGATAACTTCGGTCCGGTTACATCTTCTGGAGATGAGGTGCTAAACGTTGGGCAGGATTTAGTTTGAGAAATTTTAAATATGAATCTAATATAATTTTATATTTAAATCATTATCGTCGTGGAGAATAGTCTTGATTACAAGACTATTCTCCCGTCAACCACTTTTCCGTGTGCTGTGCATCTGTGATCTCCTTTCCTAATTCAGTAATAGGTAGTACCTACAAGTTTTATCACCCTGAAAATTTGTCGCAAATTAACTTACATCGCGAAGGGAAATTTACGCAAGACCCTAGGGATATTTTTTGGTGTCTATGACTTAGGTATAAGTATATAAAAGAGTATAAACTTTTTTCTTGATGGTCAATCAACGCGCGTATCGACTCTTATCACAAAAGATAAGTTTTCCCAAGGAAAATGCAACGCGACTTCCAATATGGTCTTCCGAATTTCTCTTGATTGCACCCAAAGCTTGCCTATAGACCACACAAAAAGCCCTCACATTTATTAAATGCAATCTCAACTGCACTAAAACTAAAATGAAACAAAATCCTCACAGTTGCAAAGCGATGCAGGGGCCGTAAACATTTTTATTAAAAACAAAAACATAGAAATTCGCTGCGAAAACTTTTGCCGCCGCAAGAATGAGATAAGTGAACTAAGTTGTTCTCAACTGGCAGAGGCTAAGTGTAATTATAATAATTCACTTAATAACTGACTGTGAAACTGTGGTGTTATGTAACTTGTAAGTATAAGTTATCTTTAAGTGGTTAATGAGGCGCTGGGAAAGGTGGGACTTTTTTGGGGAAAAAGCAGTTTAATTTTGTGTGATTTTCTGTTTCTATGAATGCAATAACTAGTTATATTATATATTAATCAGATATTCAATAACAGAAATGACATGTGTAACTTACTATTATTATTTATCTAGGACTTTTATATATTTATTCACTTTTTCTATGACATTTATTTAATTATTGACTACTAGATATTGAAAAATTAAATGGTTAAAATGATTTTCCAATTTAATAATTTTGTAATATTTATTGTTATTCAGCACGGTATTTTGATAGTTAATTTGTAATTTATGTGTAAAATTTTGCATGCCTAAGTGACGGCAGAGCATGGAGAACATTATCATTACATGATTGTATAACATCTATACCTACCTACCATGCTGGCAAAAAATAAATGATTTGATGTGATTGGGTTACTTAGTTATTTTTGGTTGTAGTAGTAGTTAGGTGCGTTGTATACATAGGTATATGTCAACTCCTGACATGTTTATTTTACACGTGAAATAAGTTCATAAAACACTGCGCCCCGCTTACCTGAAAATTTACAATTATTATGTAACAAAGTTGAACCAATCAAGTGTCGCTGAAAATTACTTTATGATTATTTTGCAAATTAATAATGATGATGATTAATAATGATGAAATGGTGGTGATAGAATCCCTAAGAAGGCTAATGAAGTTATTAATGAATGAAAAGGAATTTAAGTACCCAGATAGGAGTACCTACAATAAAATAAAATGCAAAATGGTGGAAACTAGTAGGAGCTAGAAAAAGGAATGTCTAATTATATGCAGCATCAGAGTCCATCCAAAGTTCATTAGGTCCTTAGTCAGCACTAAGGACCTTTAAAACGGAGAGAATTCTCAAAATACCATTCAATGCCATTCTGTTCGCAATGACTGTTCCTAGTCTTCGTATAGAATTTCCTGAAATACTAAACAATTTATTTAAAAATAGGTACGAGTTGATAAAAGTCAAACAAAATATTTCAAAGTAACTTCTAAAACACATTCACTAACTTGAGTGACATGCAACGCCATCTATGTTGGAGAGCACGTGACTAGCTTACTGATCGGCGCCGCTAGATGGCAGTACATCGCAAGGTGTCACTCGCGACATATTTATGGCCAAAAAAACAGCGCCTCGCTTCGCTTGAAACAGAATCGCTTTTAAATGACTGGGCGAATTTGCGCGCGATCTCACGAATTTGTATGCAGATTTAAGAAGAAAGATGTCTGAGTGTGTTTTCCATTCGTGCAGACGGATTTCGTTATTTATTTTGCTTGGAAAAGCTGTTTTTCCAGATCTGTATGTCGAAGTTTATGTTTTGTGAAGATTAACTTGCTTTATTCTGTTTTTGTTACGCGAAAATTAAGTAAATCGTAGAAATAATCCTTCATTCGAATTTATAGACGACAAACCGCTTGCAAAACTACACCTAACATTTAATTTAGTGGTGAAAAAAATTGCAGAAAGCAACTTTCGGTTCTGACATTGATAAAAGGATTTCCATTAGACTTAAAATCTACGAAACCATCTTAGAAAATATTACTTAGAAAGAAAGAAAAAAAAATGCGTTTATTGGCGTTACAAAAAATACACCATAAAACTATAAAAACATAAAACAAATTATCTTAATGCCAAAAGGGCCTCGGCTCAGCATAATGTCAGATGACAACACAAAGTGAGCTGACGCTGATTTTCAGCTGCAACCCGCTAGTGCCATGCTAATTTAATAAAAAATATAGGGAAGTGTCTGTCCGTAAATAATTTAAAGATAGTATAAAAAATAAAATAAAATAAAACTCATACATACATATTATACGATCAAATTAATTAATGAGAAACTATCTGTGTATATCCTACATAAAATAATAAATCTATATAAATAGAATGTACTATACTCCATAGGTTTAGGTAGTTAAATAAAGGTAAACAAATCATAAAAAGGGTTTTTATAGTCGACACTTTCCAGATTCAAATACGATAAACCAAACTAAATTTATTTTAGAATTTTACAATAGTTTCCTCTTTTATTTATCTATTGTTAAACTTTATCATTTATTCTTAAACTACTCTTCGCAGATGTTACTGCTTTAGCACAATTTTTTTGTAAGATTTATAATAATAATATAATATTTTGCAATCTGTCTATTGTAAAGAGCCCAAACTCTAAACGTCAACGAATTATAACGTTGCTAAATTGAAGAGTACAACTGTGACGTAGCACGACAACTGAAGTGACAGGTATTACGTTTAGTTGGTTACCGGACAGCTGTCTCGTCACGTGGTTTTTTGTGTTTACCTTTATTTAATTACCTAAACCTATGGAGTATAAGTAGTACTTATTTAGTATTTGTACAAAGATATACATACGTGTTGGAAGGTAAATAAAAGAATAGGATTTAAAAAACCCTATGTAAAATTTCTACATTTATATTTGTAATTTTTATGGTGTAGGTACTAAAGAGTAAGTGAACTATTCTATATTTTGATCTACCATAGGTAAAAGTACCTACGTCTTATATAATGGTTAGAATACAATCAGAAGTGTATCTGTATATACATGAAAGTATATTAACACATACCTTGCATCTTAGTTCCAAGCATGTTCCAAGTCTAGAAAATCAGCGACTGATGCATTATTCATTCGTTTCTTTCTCTGAAACGAAGTTTAAATGTAAATATCGTCTCATGGTGATAGGAGTGGGTACTTGAGAGGTCATGAATGCACTGTGGTCTTGTATCGTTTATAATACATTATTCAAGATCAACTAAACTGTTATTGTGGTGTTGTGTGTCAGTCAATGAGAAATAAAATTGATAAACTATCTATCTTTTTATGATTTTTTCTATTGAACCATGATGTAAATAACAGTTTGCCAGTATCCTACTATCCTACTATAATATTATAAATATGAAAGTTTGTTTGTTTGTGTGTTTGGATGTTTGTGGCAAAAGCTAGTCTACTATAAATCATACGATTCTGATGTAAGAAGGTCCGATGAAATCGTATTCGCAGGTCTAATCATACTACCTATCCAGTTCTTTGACATCAGACAGAGTAGTTTCTTTCGATTTTCCAGGATCTTGAATGTCTTTGAACTTACGTGGTATTGCTGGTTCTAAATTAGTCACAATATTGGGTAGATATTAAATCACTAAAGCAGGTAACCTTGTACCTACGAAGTACCTACTAATTTGTATTAGTGAGTGATACGAATGGTCACACGATTCTAACATAACAATTAGTTATCATTTTTATTATGAAAAACCTCAATAAATTGTAGAAACAGAACTTTACACCCCACATTTTGGAGTAGCGTGGACACAGTTCCCATAAATCGCCTTCATTAACACGCATCGCATAGTTCAAATTACAAAACTCGAATATTTTATTTTGAAATAAGACCGTCAATTCTTCCGAAGTCACATAAAACGTTAGTCTATGACAGACATGGGGTGGCAAAAGTCCGGACCCCGCCAACGAGGCCTCCCATAAATATCAACCGTCTGAGACATTGTCAACCGGCCACCCTAATTTACGGCTAGTAATTAGGAGTTTGCACTTTGCCAAAACGATTTGCATCGATCGCTATGCTATTAATTTATTGTTTTACTAGAATGTTTGAGCATTAGCCGGATCTGAGCTAATTTATAATAATGCTCGGATGATAGTAATTTTGTTGAGAGTTTTGAATTCAATTTCGGTGTTTTCCAAAATAGTACTATCTTGTTACGCTACGTGTAACGACATCTATCAATGACTATAGTAAACTATTCTCTTTGTAGGCACTGTATTAGCTGGCGAGTTGGTTGGGTAGATGTCGCTACGACGTAACTCATGAAATAAATCGTTTTTGTCATTGACTTTTAATCTATTGGTTTTTTACAATTATTTAACATCAAAATAATACTATGTAGGTACGTAACTTGGTGAATAGACAGGTTTTCGTAATGTTGCAGAGTTGATGTAGGACCATATGGTAGGGTACGCGACACGAAAGAAGGCCGGCGGAAAATTGTGGAACTACAGTTTTTTATTGTGATGCAATGACATAGACACTAGCGCCTCGTCAAAAGGACTTCAGTGGTGTCGCGCACTCTATTTATATTTATTAAACAAATAAAATAATAGGTACCTATTCTTTTCTTACATTCTATTTCTATTTTTTTTACCAATTTTTGTTTTAGTGCGGATTTCACAAATGAAATTAAACGCGTTCAAGATCTGTCAGAGTACAATATTCCTTAGCAAGTCTTGTTAGACACTGACAGCTCTTGAAATCACCCCCTATTGCTCTATTAGAAAGAACTGTTATTTTATCGATCGTTAACAGTCGATCGGTAGTATTGATGCATTCTACATAATACTGTGCGTTTGCAATGTTGAAATCTCTAGTTCCTGTCAAACGTTGTATGGAAAATTGACAGAAATTAGAGATTCAAACGTTTTGTTGTGAATGTTTCGCCAGTGTAAACGCACAGTAATACCACAGTATAAAAAGATACAGTCGGACGACGCCTTTGATCTCGTGGTAAATGCCGACAACTTGTTTTTCTGCCAATTGCTATTTGTCACGGGCTCACGACAGTTAAGTTTGTCCCAATTAAACAATATTTATTAATTTCATGAATATAATATTTCATCAATTCATAGTTTCCAAGCCTTGTTGAAAGACAAATTGCTTGCATGGAACATTGATCCGCAACTACATAAATATAAATAAGGAGCACAATCGCGTCGAGCGTCGATGGAGTGAGTAAAATAGTTAAACACTTTGGGTCGGCACTTATCGGGTAAATACGCACCTTTCCTAATAAACAATATTGATTTATTTACCTTTCATCCGTGCGCGGAAATTGATGAAATCGCATATCAATTTATGATCTGTCTCCCAAAAATATGCTGTCTGTGTGGATGTGGATTACATGTGTTTTAATCTGTAATTTTATCTTTTTTGTTTGTTTCAGTCCAGTACTAACCCCATTAGTTCTACAAGTGCAACTGTATCATCGAAGATTTTTACTATGATTTTTTTTTGTTTTTAGCAACGCACACTTGCTTTCAATATTCACTTTAGACATTGGCAGAATGGTCGACATCGGCTTTGCTTGCCATCACAAAAAATTGAAAAAAATACAGATGTTCCCGCACTTTTATACGTCAAAACTTCAAAACAAAAGTTGCTGCCAAAAACTTGTTGTTTATTGTTTTGTGTAAAAAAATGTGTTAGTTTCTTTCAATTACAAACAGTGATTGCTTGCTAAAATGGACCCATACGAAGTAGAATTTATAGGTGAGAACAGAATCATAAGCGTAATACCAAATTTCTCCTACGACAAAATCTATCTGATTTGCGGTGAATTTGGTCCATTCCGTGCCGGTTTGCCACTAAATGTGCCACTATGGCTCGCTATGATGTTAAAACAGAAGCAAAAGTGCCGTATAGTGCCTCCAGACTGGATGGATTTAGATACTTTGGAAAATATCAAGGAAGAGGAGAAAAGATCTAGGTTAGTTTTAATTTGAAGTTTGTTTTAGTCCTATTTTGTGTTATTTGTTCGTACTGTATGCACACAATAATTAAACTGGCGAACTCGAGTCTTATTGCCATGGACGTAGGCAGAAACTACAGAACGCCACCTGCTATGATCCTTACATACTCCTATTGCCTCGTTTACGTTCATACATCTGGTCATACACGCACGCCGGTGGCGAGTACTACTGATGTTTAAAAATACAATGTTGTTGATATTGAGGCTATACTCCAAATTGTCAATTCAATTTTTTTTGTTCCAAATTTCTGGTCTATTCTTATGAAGAATTTATGCAGTTACTGTATTATCAATACCAGGCAATATTGCCCTATTTTAAATTTATATCCCTCTATCAGTATACTTGTTGTAATTAAACTTTAAATTACTGCATTATTTCAGGTTCTTCACAAAAATGCCAAATGAACACTACATGGTAGAAGCAAAACTTATCCTCGGTGCGGCTTCAGAAGATGTCCCTAACGCTTCAGAAATAAAAACCATAATTAAAGACATCTGGGACATCCGCATGTCCAAGTTACGAACTTCCATGGATGCGTTGATGAAGTCTGGAGGTGGTTACGGTAGGCTGGACCACTTAACTATGATGGAGATTAACTCCGCAAAGCCATTGCTGCCGTCGGCTATGGATTATTTGCTGCGGATACAAATGGTAAATTTCTTCATCATGATGTAGGCCTTATATTCTCACCATATTTTCTCTCTCACTTTATTTAACTCTTTATTGTCCCAGCTCTTGCAAATTGTCTTACTCATTTATTGCATTGAAGATTTACCGACAAATAAAATGTTTTACTTAAAATATAAATAGCCAATTAGAAATCGTCACAAATAAATTATAGATGTAGATTAACAAAGAGGAGATAAGCAATATAGGATCATAACATAAGATATCAGAGAGACATGAGAGTAACTATCTAAATGCCTGGTTGAAAATGTGGTTAAACATGTTATTATTAAGTCCGGGAGACTCCATGGCAAAAGAAAATGTCTTCTGCTTGAAGGTAAATGGTCTAATTCTGTAATGTATCTTATGCCATTGTACTGTTTATGGAGCTCAAAAAGTGCCCATGCAACCAAAAACAAAAAACCAATTTTTATTCTGAAAAATTATTCTATTACAGAAAGCTCAAAAGAAGATACAACAGCAGTCTGCCCTCAACACTTCAACATTCAGCCAATCAGGAAGCTCTCAAAATACCTAGCTCTATGCATTAACTACTTATTAAGATAGCATGTAAGTCAGTTCATTAAGTTTCAATTAGTTAGCTATTTATGTAAGCATTTTGTACTGTTACTATTATGTTCAATAAAACACTAATTAGGTAATTCACTGTTTTATTTCGTGGATAACATAAGCACTAAGTAGCCTTACACTAATGTGATATTATTCCACATATGGGGTACTTGTACAAATCTTATTAGTCAAGAAGATTTCCAAGTAACTACATTAAAGATACCTTTCATGAACATTGTTAAAACATAATTTAAATATAAACAATACATAAACATAAAGTATCATAATCTTCTCAATTCAACAAATATAACAATTAATTAAACAGGGACAAAAGCAATCTTAAACACATAAATATATAATTACACCAAATAGTTGCTGTGGCTAAGCCTGGTATATGCTTGGTATACTTTGCATAAGAAGAAACTTTGTTCTTCAGTTTGCCACCTGGATAAGTGGTGTCTGCCCCACTAGGTATCCCAAGCATCTCGGCCCATTCCTCCGAGCTAGGAATTTGAATTATTTGTTCATTTTCTTGACTTGACTACCCCTTCCGGTTCCTTATCCTTCTCCTCCTTTTCTGTTGTTGAGCTTAATGGCTTCTTCTGAATCGGTTGATCAATATGTCTGCCTACAACATTTCCATTGTCTGATGGTACCTGATAGCTAGACGGGCCATCCTTACTTGTTACTGTGCCTGTTAACCAACGTAGCCCTCTTCCATAATTTCTGTACATCACGCATTGATCGATGTCCGTTTCTCTGTGTTTTGTGCTTTCTTGGTACTTAATTTGTTTCTCGACTCTCATGTGCTGTTTATTAACTGGATGAATACTGTCGAATAAAGTTCTTAACCATCTGTTCATTAACATTTCTGAAGGACTTTTTCCCGTTCCTGAACATGGCGTTTCACGCAGTCCCAGTAACATGTTAGGGACCTTTAACTTTACTAGGGCTTGCAGGTTTTGTTAATGCGTTCCTCATAATGTCTGATGTCTGTGAATACAATGATGCTTTGTGTTCCTCTAAACAATATAAAACTAGCCACACCAAATAAAGTTTCATGAGACATCAACATTCCGCCTGATGACACCTCCGAGCAGTTATGTATATTTAGTATGCAAATAAAATATCCCCAGTCTCGTGGCAGCCACTCGTCACAATCCACCACAGCGTTGTCATCTTCTTTATGTTCAATAACGACTAACTGATATAGATTGTGAACGGAGCAAAATTTAAAATTGCTCCTCATCTTATGGAATGGTTTCGCGAGCCTTGTAAAAAATACACCATCATAATCGATTTCAGAGTCTGTGCCATCAGGATATCGTCCCATGTGGTGGTCTGCCAGTTTCATGGTAGTTTCTTGTAAAGACCCAAGTATTCTGAACACTAATAGATCGTGTAAAGGACAGTGTCTGTTGCCCATCCCGTGCCACAAATCACCCCTAGTAATTTCATCATCAGGTAAATCTTGAATTTGACGGCCGCAGGCGAGATGTAATTTATTTGTTTTATATGTCCATGTTCCGATTTTCGTTCTAATGCGTCCAGTTAAAACAACTGCATATAATTCCCTCTTAAAAGTTTGGTTTCTTATAACACTTCTAAAGGGATTGAACGACGTAAGTATTCGATCACGAGATATCAGTACTCCTATACCGTAGAGCAGGCCGTTATTTCTTTTTGGGATGTTATAAACCAGTGGAACGATTCTGTCGAAGTAGAAGTCTTGGTATTTCATGCTATAATCGAAATAACGCAATGTTACCGATGTCCAATTCGGTGCAGTGTGGGCAAGTTGAGAGAATAATATGATTTGAAGGGCAGTTGTTAGCCTGAAACAGTTGCTTTCTTATTAAGTTATTAATCAAATGGTGATACAGACATGATAAAACAGTTTATTCCTATCATCTATTGGTAGGTACATACTTACAATTTTCACATTGTTAACTCAATATTTAAGATTTTAAATTTCTTAGTTGTATCTACTTTAATCGTATTGAGATTCAATCAGAGTTAACAAAAACGCTATGGTTTGCCCGCGAAATTCTTTTCTTACTTTTTTGCCACAGCAATAGTTTTTTTTTTAAATATAATTAAAACAAGACATACCACATCATTACAATGTTCGCTGTAACCTTTGTTCGTGTTTTCACGTTACTTTACAATCCCGAATTCCTGTAAACGCGTTTTAATACACACACTGCAATTTCTTTCTATTAAGTAGTTCGATGATGACGACAACTACTGACTGACGTGTCAAGCACAGTATCAAGCTGTGACAGTCCTGCAGGGGCGAGTAACGACTGCCTTTTATACTACGACTGATTTAAACTATGTGTAAACACAAATACTAAGTGGATGTTGTACATTAGTAACTATTTGGAAATACATCTTGAAACAAATTTCAGTTTTAGGTGATACAATACAGGGATGTATGAATACGGCGATGTTTACAATGTCATGTTTGTCAACGCAGAGAGCGGTGCAGTGCGGTGTTTCATCGATTACATTTCGGAGAGTGTACGTTGGAATTGCACAATTTTAATTCCATTCAGCCTTTCCATTATCGAACAACCACGCGTAAGGCGATGTGCTACCTACATCTTACAATTTATTTGCGGTGTAACATGTATTTTTGTCCATATTATTTATTTCTATTACAGAAAGCTCAAAAGAAGATACAACAGCCATCTGCCCTCAACACTTCAGCCAATCACAAAATATATCTGCAGCTCTATATGCAATATCTCCTACATATAAAGATAGCATGTAAGTCACTTCATTAAGTTTTTAATTAGTTAGCTATTTAGGTAAGCGTTTTGTACTGAATATGTAAACAAATTCCTTAGCTATTAATTTTGAATTTAAAAAATGTCTGCAGCCTAATTGCGCAATACATTTTATTTCTGATTGCAATTCTGATACGAAAGTAAGTCCAATTTTAATCGCATGTCATAATTCTAATAACTATAAACATTTTTTACCAATCGACGGAAATTGGATAGGGTTGTTCAAACTAATTGGCTATAATTAATTTCCAAATTATTGTGATATAATTTAATGCACATTATTAAAGTCGTTTTTTCAGAATCGATTCCTGAATCATCACCATTTATGACCACAGTTTTCTCCCACAGTCGTAACATCAAGCTTGTAATCCCCGAAGGCGAAGGGTTTTAAGCAGAAGTGTACCTCGCATTTCGCCAGTTGTGTTTAGGTGGCTAGCCTATTGCCACCAACCGGGCACAAATGCAGAATCCGGGCTGCTACTGAGAAATTCCTAATGAAAAGACCCAATAACACTTCACCCGACCTGGGAATCGAACCCAGTGCCTCATGCTCAGCAGTAGCGCTTGCACCATAATCAGTGCAACTACATAATATATATATATAAATAAATAATGTTTTGTACGTAATAGTCAAAATTCAGTGTATGTATAACGCTTATTTATAACATTATATTCTAATTGGGTGTTTGACATGTTGTTTACGAGTATTTGTCCCTTTGCGGAAGTTAAAACTTACAATGTTACGAACTTACAATGTATAGTTTAGAAATATTTGTCCATGTGTGTATGCTTTTGTTATGATGCTGTGCTGTCCGTGCAAGACTCAGATGCAGGGTGTTCTCAAAATGTATAAAGGGGAATAAATCTATGTCAATAAAAATCATATTTATATCGGAAAAATTGTATATTTCCTCTTAACATATAAGTTGGGCCTTTCTCTTAAAAATCTAATGTGGCCATTTTTTCAAATTATTTTCATTTTCTTACATTCTACTGTGTCCGTTTTTTCCAAATGCTTATAAGTACCTACTTATCTTAGAACCTATGCTTAATACAATCTGCTCTTATGCTTTAATTTTAATTAGTCTTATATTAGGCACTAAGGTTATAATAGCAAATAGCCTAGCCGTAAACTACGGATTACAAAAGAAGGTACAAAGAGCTAGGGTTAACTGGGAGAAAAAATATTTTTAACTATTTATGTTGTATTCAAATTGTATTCCTGATGGCTTTAAAAGGAATACATACTTCTTTATTTTGAATATACAACTAGACATTAAAGACGAAGAATACAAACCAAAGTAGGTACCATCGAAGAAGTTCATATCTAACCACCGTAAGGGCTATTCTTGCTTGCGCTCGGCGGCTATAGCACCGGGCCGGTAACAGATGTGGTCATCGTGTTCACGGTATTTTGTTTTGAAACTGGTTAGATATGAACTTCTTTGATGGTACATAAAGTAAAGTCGGTAAATTGAAGTCTTTTTTGCATCATTCTCTCAATTAAACCCATAGTCTAATTGTAATTAAATAAATAATTACAGAATGGCTTCCAGACTTATAATAATGTTTTTTTACTGGAATGTTATATTACAGTTGAGATTAAATTATTCAATAAAAAAGCGTTTTAGAAGAGATCCAAATTAACCAAGAAAACTTTGGAAAAGTAGGCTGTTTAGTCAAATATTTAAAACTTTTAGAGATATTTAAAACAATGTTTTACTAAATTTAACTACTGATAAAAGGACAACTGTATTAGTTCACCTATCTCGGAAATTGATAGACCGTCCATTATTAAATATAGGTTGAGAAATCTTTTAGATAAAACTAAAATTATTTAGCGTTAAATTGACAACATTTACAGCCCACTCCCTCTCACAGAGAGGAGGCCTGTGTCCTAGCAGTGGGAACATTACAGGCTGGTAATGATTTATGATGAAACTGTCAACTAATACAAGAAGCACACGAAAGTCCAAAAACGTAAACTTAAATGTTTATCTATAGAGATAAATATATATTACTTACATACAGCTTTAGCCGTGTTTTAAATTGATTCACTTTGCAAAATGGAAATGTACAATACACCATATTTTTTAAACGCAAAGCAATCACAACACTTTGGTTTAACTCCAGCTTAACGAATACATAAGAATTTTAGGTTAAATATCAATCATTTTAATAAAACATTGATTTGTATGTACAAAGTTAGGCAGTATGTACAAAAAATCATAAATTATTTTTCTCGTAATACAGAAAATATATACAAAGATCTGCCGAAATAACGAAGCTAGGCATGTCTCAAAGGTTTCTGACGGTCCCTTAGGGATACAGATTGAAGATGCAAGTCCAAAGCATTTTTCAAAGAGCCTTCGATAAAATTCGCTCAAGGCAAACAAAAATGCGTTCTGAACATTTGTAGAGAGTTACACACAATTTTTGCAGGTTACTATAAAAATGTGTATATTTATACTGGTTTGATTTTATTAGGATGGCCTGAAAACTATTGCACTGCCTAGATGAGCCGAAAAGGTGGTTTAGTAATGATTTATTCATTGTAAGGAAATGGCGGGAAGGGTTGGGGGAACAAAGGGTTGTTCGGCGAAAAATATTATATTAACGCATCGGTTAGTATAAACTGAAAATTCAAACAATTTGTCGTATTAGTAAGACATTTGAACAACCCTTTTTTTTTTTTTTTTTTTTTTTAAAAAAAAAAAAAAAAGCAAGAAAATGCTAAAAGCAAGAAAATGGCATAATTGTTTTTGCATCTCATACTGATAAAATATATATCCAAGTTAAAGTTACAGGCAATCTTAATTTTTAAGGCCAAACTAAATTTAGTAGGGCATCCTACGAAAAACATCTGCAAATGGTGCTAATAGGTAAACAATCCTACTAAATATGGCACAGAAAAGCAAGTCTCGTTAAAGTAAAGGAAATATGTACACTATTACTAAAGAAATAACGTATAAAATACTTTGAAACCATGCTGAGCTTGTTACGTTCTTCTGCCGGCAATGAAACTCAAGAGATCTTTAGTGAAAGGATAACAATTGCGTATGCGCATACTAAAACTAATATTTACAAATATGTACAAAATACTAAGCTAAGTATAAAAATAATATTTACAGTTAAATCTATGACTTCAAGTTACTTAATAGTAAATAATGACTATAGAATACACTTAATGTGTTATTAACTTAAATTTAACTTGGATTCAGCCTGAAGTTAGAACTAAGTTAAATCTAAGCCTAACATTCACCTAACCCCAACTTAATTCTTTAGTAATCTTAACCACTTCACTGTAAATCTACTCAAAATTTGAACATTAGAAAATTGGTTTAAGGCTTCTAAAACTAGATAAAACCTTACATGAAAAATATTTACCCGACCACAGTTCTTGAACCCAATAATATTTTATCCCAGCCTTTCGACATACCCTCAATTAGATTCTATACTGGCCAAATTTTGGAAAAAGTTTTGTTCTGCTGATGATTAAATTGTTTAGCACAATCGGGCTTATTACCGTACAAATATACTATCTCGTAACCACTGCTACCTATACTAAACAGCGACAATCTTGCTAGGATCTACCTTAACCCTTAAGAACATGACGTCATCCTTGATAAAGTTCCTCTTCTTCAGCATTTCATGGGAGACAAACCTTGGGAACCCAAAGCCTAACGCATCAGGTTCCTTCGATGGTCTTTGGAAGTTCTTCCATGTGGGGTCTGGCACGAAGCTCTCGACGATGTTGCAGGCTCTGTCTGGGCTGGAGCTCTGGTCGAAGAGTGTGAAAGAGACCGTGTGGGCGAAAGGCCAGCGGAGAAGGGCGTCGTACTCTCCGGGTAAGATCTTGATGTAGACTGACATGTGGGTTGCTTCGCCAGCTCCGTTGCCGTTGAGGAATAGTGACGCCTGGAAAGAAAGGAGATGGGAATTTAGTTTATTGTACAAGCCACTAAAATATCATAGGTTTTTAATTTAAAAATCAGGAGGAAAGCAAAATTGAAAACAAAGTACAGTCAAAATAAGGATCCTGCCATGACCAAAATAACTTCCAACTAGTCATTCTAAAGTTTAAAACGCAAAAAAAAGAAAAGAAATTAAATTAATTAACAAATGTCACAATCTACCAAAACGAACAACTATGATTTATTACACTCAAAATAATATTACATTACACACGTTGTGAGCAAGTATCTAATTTAGTCTCTGGTCGCGAGTTTAGTCATCATACTCGGGTTGACTCACACTAATATAGCGGCGTGGCTTTGTTTACCAACAAATGTGATACATGCGGCGTTACGACGAGAGTTTTGGATGGCAACACGATTTCTATGTTAAGAGGTCATCATCCAACAATTGAAAATAAACCTGCACGGCCAAGTTGGCTTCTACACTATATGTGCAGTATATATCACCGAATTCGAAGCAATAAATGCGATTTTATTATTGACCAAGGAGCTTTTACAAACCAGGAATTTGGCACGCAAGCCAAAGAGGGGGGTTAGACATTAGTGAAGTGTGAAACTGGAACAAACGTATTTTTTTCGGAGTCAGCTCTGCAATTAGCAATTTTTGGAAAACATGACTAATACTCCTCCGAAGGCAGAATGGGTTCACCACGGTAGTTTATGAGGGCTCTGAAAGACTTCTGCGGCGAAAGGATGATAGAACATTTAAATGAAAAAGACTTGGTTTCAAAGCTCACCTGCAACTTATATCCATACTGGCTGGTATAAAACGCGGGAGACACAAGCTCGACGCCATCTTTGCACTTGGCCTCAGCCATTTTAGCAGCCCAGTCGCTGATGCGCCACACTAGTGCGCCGGAACAGTTGACCGACAGTCGCGCCACTGCAGAGCGCAACGAGTCTAGTTGTCGCGCTTGGCGGCTGGCGAGGGCTGACACGAGGGCTAAGTGTTGCTGGCAACTTTCTTCTGTGTGTTTTTCTAGAGCTTGTCTTGTTCCCTGTAAATGAGAAAGAAGACATTTAGTACAGAATACAATCATAATTTCAGTTGCAATCTTTCGATCTTACAAGTCTATTCAAACTTATCTTTACAAAAGTAAGTATGTATCTAATGCTATTTTTTTATATTTAATCTTTAGTTTTACTATGCCCGTAATTTCATTTTGTATCACATTATCTGTAGGTTTGCAAGCTTTTTCAAAGTTGCTATACTAATTAAATAACCATTGAAACATACCTTAAACCTACAACCAGCATCTCTAAAGGAGCAGGGCAGCGCTTGCGCGGCGGCGGCGGCGGCGTGGTCGCGCAGGTGCGCCGCCAGCTCGGCGCGCGGCACGCCGGCCGCGCCGCAGCGCTGCGGGCACGCCACCGGCGCGCGCGCGCACGACGCGCCGTGCGCAGACACTGTGTCCTGCGGAAGGGCGGAGGGCAAGTTTTTGAAAAGCGATCAATACAAACATACAGGGACGGAGACGAGCTTTAAGTTGTTAAGCATATCAAATTCATTTTCACTATAGTTAGGACACCCATAGGAAGGTTACAAATTAATATATTTTTTGTATATTGGAGGGTAGATTGTTTACTTTCTCCTAGATTGTTTTTCGAAGTACCCATAATTTCAACAAAAAAAAATCTTCACCAAGAAGTCCCCAATTTATGGTCTCGTGTCTGATGAAGCAGTTATGTATTGTTCGTTCATTAGCCATATAAAAGAATACTTTAAAGTTAATTTTTTTTAGATGCATACTTGGGTATAACTCTGTCCACAGTGTTTGCAAGGTACTAGTCGTTTACTGCAATGCTGTTGAATGTGCTGCTGCGTATGTCTGCGCTGCACTTTAGCTCCACACTTGTTCTCGCAGTAAACAGGCTCGTGACCGCAATTGCCTTGATGTTCCTGAAAATTAAGATTGAAGTGTTAAATAACATTTAAAGCTTCAGATATAATGTTTCATTCTTCAGAGCCGGGTTTGCCCCGAAAGTCTCGGAAAAATGAACCAGGAGCAGTGAGCAGCAAGATTCTTCGGGTTTGAAAAGTCTCTAGATTGTGGTCTTAAGTCACATTGAGATCTCAATGTGGTTAACATATTTAGCAAGCTAAGAATAAAACTTGTCACATTCCAAGGTTTCCGGTTAACAAATTAGCATGAATTTGGAGTCAGATTTAAAGTGTTAACCCTCGTTCTCACATGGTAAATATAATACTCGTTTCGTTCTTCTTCCATCAAAATAAACAGCGGAATAATATCAAAAGGATTTCAATGCTTACCTCTAAGGCGCTTCCCGAGAACTCCTTATGACAATGCTCACAGTTGGCGCGGCGGCGAGGGCAGGTGTAGCGCAAGTGATCTTGCATCAACACGCGCGGGATCATCGCACCGCACTGCGCGGCGCAAAGCACCGCATCGTGCTTGCACGTGTTCAGATGCGCCTGCACATAAGAAAGTGATCTTAGGATGTTGAATCGGGTGTAAAGATTAAATAGGTCGGTTTGGGTCGTAAAATTTTTACTGGAGATTCGTGCGAGATCTAAGCTTTCGAAAAGTGTGCAATAATTATGTTCTTGAATGGTTTTATTTGTAATGCAGAGGAAACAGAAATAATAATTAATGCATCTGGATAAATTATTTAATGAATGTACGACTTGTTAATTAGTCTTGTAGTGCTAACTAGTTGTTAAATCTGTAGTCTACGCACTTTAAACAACGCTGTAATCTAAATTCATCAGAAACTTGAAATTTATTTTGAATTCAAGCGAACATTAGACAAATTAGCGTGTTCGCGCTAAATAAACTTAAGAGCAATTAATTTTGAAAGCCGACTCGCACTTGCCCTGTCATAAATTAAATACTATTGTCGTCCCGATAAATAAATGTGTCATGAAATGACAGGCGCACACAAAATGATAGATCGATCGATCTATTTACCTACTTAACTTTATCTTAGCAAATATTTGGCTTTCCCACTCACCTTTAACTTGCGTAGCTCGTCCGACCATTGGCATCCTTCTTTGTGGTGGATACAGTACACCACCGATCCCATAATAGCCTTCTCCGACTCGGGATCCGGATAAATCTGAAACAAAGAGAACATGATTTAAAATCATATCCCAACAAGCCAAGTAAATGCTCCTAAAAATATATCGACCTTTTTTATCTTTGAAATTATGTATTTAAGCATTTTGCTGAATTATTTTCAGTTTTAACAGAAAACACGACGTCAAAAGCAACGGCTACCGTTGAGACTGATTGAGGCGCTTGCCACACTCGCATAACGGATTAAATAGGACAACGCGATTAAAAATAAACCACATTTCAAAGAGAATATCAAACGGGCGCTGTATACACACCGTACTCTCGAATATGGAACACATCGTACGGAAATATGCAAAATGGCCGACTGTTTTTCGCGCGTAATTTATTCAAAGTAAAGGCGCGGGTGCGTTCACCGCAAACGACTGATACGTAGTGAATGCGTTCCCGTTTGTACATTTTCGTTATCTTTATGGGTGCAACGAACAGATGGCTCGAGCCACGGACCACCGTTCCCTATGTTTGTGCCGCGATAAGCGTGATTTTTCACTTCCCAAACCAGCTGGGTAATGGAATGAGCAAATACACGCGTTAGATGCCTTTGAACAGGTTATTTTCACATGTTGAAGCTAATTTTTCCATGAAACCAACTCAGCGAGGACTGAAAAACTTGTTTGTTGACCCACCCTGTTGTAAACATAGGGAATGCGCTTCGAATGCTAAAAGTTGTTAGTAAACAAAACCAAGTTGGAATATATGCTCAGGAGATGTCACTAGTAGCCGCACAAATCTTTAAATACGCCACCAGAACCGAGAATACGGGTTTCTGCCAAGCTTCAAAATACATTGAGAGTTCTCCATTCATTCCAATTTTCTTCTGAAGAAAACAGTCGATGGACTGTTCTCATTTCTAAACTGAAAGATCAAAGCTGTTCCATAGTACGCTGTGTTTCTATTTACAAACATTGATGCATGTGGTCATCGGCATGGCTGCTGCGTAACCGTACCACCTTAGCATATTCTATGCAAGTAAAGCGAAGTACCTTATCCTATCTATTACCGCCACTTAACTGTGAGTTTTATCACCAACGAATAAGGGTGAGATTCCGGTTTCGTTTCGCGAAGTCCTAGGTGCTCTCAAAGCTGGTGGTGTATAAATTTACAAATATAGAATGTTATTTGTGTCGTATTCTAAAAAGATGGACCGCGATGTGTTGAGCTCTCCCGCATCGCTCAATTATAGAACTCGTTGTATCGTAAATATAGTAGGAACGAAACGTAACAGGTTGCTGAAGTGACGCGGTGGTTATGACGTTTTGGCGCGCAACTCCCGCGCAGCAAAAGGATAGATAGAAAGTGAGGATGTTACGCTACCATTTGTAAAATATCACAGGCAGAGGTGACATTAGACAGCTAGATAATAATATATGTAACATAAATTGTATAGCACTACTTTAAAATATATTTTTAATTTGACTGATATTTATGTTGCCACTTTAAATCTAACTGTCAAACAGCGTTTTGTTTTTGTTAGGCTATCAAATGCCACACTTTTATTTCCTTATTTAGGCTATTTTAACGAAGTTTCCATATTATTTACATTGGAAATCATTAAGAATGTGATTAATCAGTTATTTGACATAACACATGCAAATGATTGCCGACAAAAAGGTTACGAAATAAGCAAAGATAACAAGAACCATATTAGGCGACAAGACCTTATCCTCCTACGTGCAAAGTTTGAATTAAAAAAAAAAAAAGTTTAATAATTCATTAAATTTACACTGACAGGCAAGGGCATCATCATAAAATAAAATAATAATAAGTAGGTAAGGTTAAAAACAATCAAAATTAAGCCTCAGACTTTAGATATTTAAAAAAGAACTCACTATCTTGAATCGACTTATTTCCTTTTCATCCACCAAGCTTTCTTTCCATATTTATTAGATTAACTTTAAGCATAACAACTTCAGTGGGAATCATCTTGTATCTCAGAACTAGTCAGGACAAACATTAAGTCGCAAATGTTATGCAAAGCATCATGCTCCCAGCCATTCTATTTCAAGAAAAACTAAACAAGTCGCTCTTACAAAATTACTTAACAAAATTGTCACGTCCCACAATTCTCACGAAGACACTCACTCAACTTTAAGGAAGGTAAAAAAACAAGGTTTCAAATCTTATATGGCATAAAAACGTTATCTAATTACAAGGTAAAGCGTCATACGCCCACCATACAGGGTTGCATCACATCTCCCACGCAGGTAGCACTTGCCTTCTATCGATATGGAAGACCTTGGGGAAATATACTAAGTAATGGACAAGGTATTAGATTGCTATCGGTTTGGAATTGATTTCAGTTTCGTCTGATTTGCAAATATTTAGATAAATTTATTTTTGGACCCTGAGATGCGTCACTTATTTGAATTGCTTCTGATCAAAAGTGCTCACAATCATCTGAAACCTGGCAAAAGGCTGTCTTTTCAGAAAGAAAGAAAGAAATATAAGTTTATTTGTCACAGAAATACATGCATAAAAAAAGGTAATAAACTCGAGTAGAAAATGAAAAATCACCACCACCACATTAAATCACCATTTTGATCTTTTACGTTCGTAAAATTCTGAATTCTCACTCTATTTTGACACTTTCTTAGCGAAACGAATAATACTCGTATAAAACTACAAAAGCAGTTAAAAAATGTCGCCAAAAAAGCTCCCATTAACGCAAAAGTTATTTTAGTCAAAACAATTGTGTGTACGCCACAATCCACTTGACGAGCGTGTCCGGCCGCGGGCGACGAGTTGACGTCTCTAATTTGTTACGAGCTCCATTCGGGGTGATTGTTAACACAGTTCCCCTGTGTTTTATTTCATTTTCCAAGGTTTATAAATGTGCTAAAGAAGGGATCGAAATAAACGAACAACAGCAGTGCTATTCTGTAACCATCTCACCGTGAAAACTTAGGTGAAGTGAGCGTGGAGTGAGCTGTCATTCCACAGGGATTGACACTATCGACAGCTCACTTCACCCAAGTTTTCACGGTGAGATGTTTACAGAATAGCATGACAGGACTTGTTTTTTGCGACTTTTTGTCAGTAAAGCAAAAAAAGTGTTAATAGAGTCAACAGACTCTTCAGTATCAAGGGCAAAAAAACTTGATGAATGTGTTGTCTATGTGCTTACGGTAAAATTTGTGTTATTCAAAATAGAACCAAGCTTGAATTAGACGCTATTGACAATGATAAATTATACCTCAATTTCTAAAATGTAAACTCTTCTGCATAAAATATGTCTTTCCCAAAATATATTTTGAATCTTTAAACAGAAAAAGTTCCAACCAAACGCACCCATCATCGTTTAAAACGGAACGCACCTTATAAATTATGGCGCGAACTTAGCTGTCAGTTTGTGTTCTAATTTAGAAAATGGCGGTTGGAGTGGTTCGGAAACCGTTATTTTTTTCCTATTTCAATGGTATTCTGGGTACACTTCTTTGTACAGCTTCTTTGACGTTTCTACACTTCTGTTTTCATCGAGTCACACCGCCAGTTGATTGACATCTGACAGTGATGTGCGTACAAACTTAGCCGCACCTTCCAGAATCTTCTCCCTTCCTATATCACCATCGAAATAAAGTTGAATTTTGTTTGTATTTCTTTATCTATCTTGTTGATACAATTTTGTATTCGTTAAGCAATCGACACGCGCTGACGTGGGAATGTAAACATTACACCAAAAAAATATCCAAGGATTATTTTCAAGTGTTTCCATAGTGAACTGATCTTGTTGTAAGGTTGAAGGGCCTTTTTATCAGCCTTGCTTAAAATGAAACGATAAATTTGCTCATACATAACATTAACATGGCCTACTTTAATCTCTTCATACTCTGATAATCAGATTTTCGCTGTAAGGCTATAGTCGTTATGTAGACAAAAATGTTCTTTTCCCAGATATAATAGCTTCTCCTTTCATCACCTTAGAATAGAGATAATAGAAACTCCTACTCAAGGCCAAAAGCACTTAATCTGAAAAATGCCTCTAATAACTTATGCTTGTAAAGTAAACGCAATATTTTCCCAGCCTTGCGTGTCTAGCAATAGTTATTAACTTTTCAGCAATCTAAGTTAAATTACTTAGTTTATTTAATTTATTTGCTTGGTTGGATGTGGTAATTATTTCTGCAGTATTTTGACCTACGTGCCTGTTCACTTTTGTACCAGATTATTTGCTACTAGCGGTGCCCGCGGGTTCGCTCTTATCGCTGTATATTTATTGGTATTAGAAGTTAATAGGAACGTGAAGTTATAGTATATTCGTAATATCCTCGACAACATCGTTTGATTTTGTTAAAGTAAATTGAAACTTGTTAGTAAATTTTTGGTTTAAGTAAAAGTTAATATGAGTGAAAGAAAATAATTGTGATTAATGATTTCTGCTGGGTCTCGACAGTTAAAATCGTTATTTGCATTGTTTTTTTTTTTTTGAATTGCTGTATTGAGGCTTATTATTCCGGATCATCATATCATTTCTCGTGTCATACATGTTACAGAACAGGATATTATTAAGGTTTGTGATATGTTTTTTTAAATGATTAAGTCTATTATTATTGTTACGCATGAATTACTTAGGTACCAAAAAATATTGAATAACTTTAATTGTTAATATCCTTTTTGACTATGTAATATTATTTAAAACCATAAATGGTGCATGTTGCGTTAGCCTGTAAGTAATTGTTGCACTTATAAACGTACTATTAAGGAAATTATTTTTAATATATTGTGTAAACAATTGTTGGCTAACCTAAATAAACAAATACGTAATAAAAAAAAACAAACAAAAAATACCATCTTACCAAACAAACTACCTATCTACTAGAATCACGTGTAAATGAGACCGGAACCAGTTAAAATTGCCGCAATTTCTTCTACAAAACAAGCACCGCATAACAACAACTCAATATTCATAAGAGCATGGTATTACAAAATTTAAATAATAAGTCTCGATGGTTATCACCGGTGCGCGCGCGCAACGGAAGCGGGTTCGACGCCCGGCAGCGGGACGGTACCGTGGAATATGTAATGATGTCTAATTAAACGTTATGTAATGGACAATGTGTGATTCTGCCATTGTTTGGGTAGAAGAGCCTTTTATGTCAAGGTTCAAGGAAGACGTTGGTTGGAATTTCGTTTCTTAATTGTCTCCTTTATCTGAAAAATTACGCTGCATTTTTTAACAGAGCTAACGTCAAAATGTTGGGGAATATAACTAAAACAAAAACAAAATATTGCTAGGTAAATGCGGTCAACTGATTCAACAATAGCTTTTTTAAAGAATATATAAATTATAAACATTGACATTTCACACATTTGTAGAAAAATAATTAACAAGAATAATTACCATTCTTATCTACAAACAAATCTATGCGTGTCTTTACGTAGCGTCGGAAGAAGACTGAGGAACTAACGGACATTTCTATTAAAAACAATGCAATATAATTGTATTGTTACTAGATACCTACTACTTTCCTACTCATAAGATTATTATCTGAAAAATGCGTGCGTTCACATGATCATGAATAACTTGGTTACGTGCCGCTATGATTTGCGCATGTTTAATGCAAACACGAGTGTAATATTTAAATTATAGTACCAACCATTTTATACCTCGTAAGTCCCATAATAAATCTTCGAATAATCACCAGTATCATCCTATTTTATTCTCATCTTTCTGCTAAGTTGCTGGCGGGTTCTTTATCAACGCCGTCTTAAACTTTCCTGATGAGTTAAGTGGTTTCATTTTTATTTGCTTCCATAAAAACGAAAGAAAATTGCATGGCGTGTCCAGTTTCACTAGACTTTGACAGCACAAGCTATCCTCCTAGCCATTTAGAAAGCCAAGTCCAAGTTATTTCAGATATCATAGCAATGATGAACTCTCTTTTGCATCATTTTTCAACTACCCACATTAAGCCTACGGACTTTTACCCCGACTTTGGCCATTCTTCTCTACTATCTCATTCGTAGATCAGCGTCTGTACTGTGTGGGAGTAATATTAAACTTCATTGATAAACAAACGGATTTCTTCAATGGACTGCCATCACATCGATCCATCATACAACGCTAATGCATTGATTGTTATTGTTTACGCAACGTCACAGCTTCGGGTGTTAGTATATGTAGACGCATTGATTAAAAAATGTTTGATATCAATCGCGAGATTGATATCAAACATTTCGAACATAGAAATGCTCCGAGATTTTTCAATTTTTGAAAGCAAATGATTGACACCTTTTGACATTCATAATTATTTATTTTATATTATCGACTAGACCGAAACTAACCACTAGGCGGTTAGTGGCGAACAAGTTCAAAAACGTACAAGTTCAAGTTTTCACTCGACGAAGCCGTATAAAATCTCATTAAGCCGATTAACCTCTGTAGCAACGAACAGCGTATTACAATCTTATTCTAAGTAGTTGTTGTGTTTTTCAAAATAGACCACTTCGTTAGAAGCAACGCGATATCAATTAGGTTGTCTGTCATCACCCGAACGTGTCGGGTTGCCGACGAATTCAACTCTAAAACGTACCCCGCCATTTGGGATACATTAATTCATAGTTTGTTTTGTTTAGATGTTAAAATTAATTTGAAATAGGAGTTCTGGGGAACACGGAATTAGAATGTAAAAATGTATCGCTGAGTTTTCTTTTAACTGAAGGAAAGAAAAATATACAGAAGGTATTAGTTTCTTGTCATCCCGACTTATATAGGAAGTTGAAGGGCTGTGTTGTGTGATCTTGTTCAAAATACATCGAATACAAACACCAATACTGAAATCCTACTATATCAACGTCAACTAACAAGACATACCAATAAAATACTCCAAAACCGTGTCCAAAAATGTAAACTAAAGATAAATTCTAGGTAATTTAGACAAATCGCATTTCCCGAATGCCTACGGTCACCACTGTCGTTCTGTCACGCCACAAATCCCAGAAGAAACCGCAGGTATGCGCACACGCTTCCAAACCGTCATTTTGACACGTACGTCCTCGTGAGAGATCACCGTTAGAAATATAAATATTGAGGGAAACGGAGAAAAGACACATCTGACTAACGGACTATGTATGATAAAAGATTAAGACCTAAGTAGATAAATCGTCGGTTTTATCTATGGTTGGACCAAGATTTTTTTATTCACTCTCAACAACTTATTTGTTACATCAATTGATCCGAAATACCAGAAAATAAAATTAAAGTCAAAATCACGTCAATCAGTCGTTATCAGTAACAGTACCATTCCACTAATAAATGCCAATAAATCACTGAAGCAGACGCACCGGAAGCGGCAGAGGTCGCTGGTGTCAGCCATCAGCGCGCGCATCAAACGATAGCTTTCGTAACAAATATCAGTCGTTAACTGAACTCAATTGTTGTTGTGTAATTATCAACTTTGTGATTGGTAGACAATGTGGTTCCTTAGTTAAGTTTTATATCTGGGTGTTACCTAGATTTTTTTACTAAGAGCACTTCCAAATGCACCATTGCTCGTGAACCTATGAATTTTAAGGGCAGAAATTGCAATTGTGTTCGATTTTTTTTAATGACTAAGAAAATCATACATAAGTTTACAACAGTCGAAACCTCGACCCCCTTCTACCTTGGATTGTTTTAGGGCTTATTGCCAGCTGGAAGTTCTCAAGACCGTATTGCTCTATCCATTTTATTGACCCATTCGCTCCATGTATTGTTGTGGCGAAACAGATCCCAATCTACTGCAATCTGTGTTACACCCGACCTAGCTGTGAAAACAATCACTCCTCACATACCTCTGCCCTAACAAGTGCAACTCCAATTGAAGTCACTAACCGCTTAACTCAATTGGATAATGCTCCGAGTAAAAGGGTAATGCGTTCGCAAGCGCAGATTGATCGATTACCGGAAACAGCCATTTTGGATCGGCCACGACATTGCGATTTCAATCCTTTTATTGGCTGCTAGCTGCTACAGGCCGTTGATCTTACGAATGTGTATGTAGGCCGCGATAAAAATGTCTGTAGATTTGGCCATCATGTGAATGACGAGAATTTGCCTTGACCTAATTGGGGCCGCGGTAGGATTAGTTAGGACTAGATAAACGTTGGTGATAAAGATGATAAAAATGGAGCTGTTCAATAAAGAAAGGTTAATATTTCCGAATGTTAGGTTGATCCAATTGTGGAATCATGGATAGAGGTAAACTTTAAAGAGTTACAAAAACGCTACCAGTATCATATCATCCATTTATGATGAGTACTAAGTAGCGACACAATCACAAGACTTACAACCACACAGACTACAGGCATTGTACCTAGTCTGTGTGGTTGAAAGTCTCGTGATTGTCCAAATACTATTTTGAAGTTTAAGTGCCTGGTCATATTGGGAATCATTTATATTTTATTAAGCGTAATTACTTTATGTCCTGTCTCTTATACCCTTTACCAACCTACAGTTGATTTTATCATCATATCTGTTTCAACGATCGTCTCCATTTAAAGAGATTTAACATGAAATCACGACAAAATTGTACATGATAGCAACTGGAAAAGGCTTTTATAGCAAAATGCAATTAAGTCTGCCCTTTTCAAGCGATCTCTTCGTAACTTCGAGATTTCAGGAAACCTTAATAGAAATGTTATATACCTTAAAACAAGCTTTAATTACCAAACTATAAGTAGGCACACGTAAATAGACATAAAACTCATTCTTACACTTTCCACACTCCTCTCTTTCTAAGTTCATATGCTAGAGAGTGAGCTGAATACAAAGATGGCGGCGATGACGCATTGCGGTATAACAATCTAGTAATAGAACGCGTTAAAAGACTTAATGCTTCAGTTACGGTACGGATAACTCATTTGAAATAGTTAACGGGTTCTTTTATGTTAACAAATAAATAAGAGGCGAAGCATCAGGTGTGAATGATCCTTGTTTTTAATTCATTAAGGCTAAAGAGTTTTTGGCCATAAAAAATGACAAATGGCGAGTCTTGTTATGGAACTAATTCGTGCCACTAATGAAGAGTCGGCTTTATGTAAAGAATTTTATGCATGGACTGTGGCAAATATTTGTTGAGCACTGATTGATTTGTCTATGGTTCGAGGATTTCAAGAACCTAATGATGCCCATAATTGATTAACCACCGCTCCATGAGCAAAAGCTTCGGTAATCTAGAAGTTAAAGTATGAAAATTCCATTAAATTACCAGTTTATAGCTTAAGAATGTCCTATGTTCCAGTTTGCAATTCTACGTTTACTTTAACTAAAAATCTCTTGGAAAAACACTGGTCCAATTTTCAATGCTCACATTTTTTTATTTTACGACTTGCGCCAACGCATAACTCCTGCACCTTCGACTTATCAATGAACCATTTAGTAGTAAAGTGAATAATGGCGTGACTCAGACAGAATGGCAGATATTTACCATTCTGTTGCCATGATGCAGGTTATTAGGTCTTGCAATTTTATGGGCATTTTGCTCATTGGTGGGCATGCGTGGCATGGGAAAAATTGTTTATAGCATGTGTAAGTAACTGCGTGCGAGCTTAGGTCATTTAAACTTAGTTTATTGCAAATTAATCCTTATCTAATGCATTCAATTTCCCTACCACACAAAGTTCAGTAATTAGAAATTACTGATCTACTTTGCCTTTTCACAACTTTATTGGAGTCGTCTTCCAGTCTAGCCGGATGCAGCTGAATACTAGTATTGACTGAACTTCACAACCCAGTTACTGACTGAAATTACTAACTTTTTTTAAATACTTGTTCAACATTCTTGTCCGGCTTTGTTATTAATGAGCTGGAAGTTGAAATTGGTACCTACATATCTATGTGCCTTGTATTGTTGTTGTTGTTTGGTACTATTTCTTAATGATTCATATTTTTTTCTGACTTCATTGATAAATACTCATTGTTGAGTCACTATTTGCAAACAGACATGACGCAGGGGCGAGCACAAGATAGACATGTCTGTACGACTAATATGTGACACTATGAATAATTGAAATAAGCTCGTACAAATAAAACTAATGCATGGAGTAAAGATATCAACGGCATATTTTAATCAAAATTACGAGTTTATTGACCGGATATCGCAGCCTCCAACAAGCGGAAGTGACGTAGCGTTATCGTGGGATGCGCGCGCGCAAGTTACCTACCGCAAAAGATTATCATGTCGGCGCCTTCGCTTTATTGATTTATGGTGAATTTATCGGTTTCATTAACTGTTTACTTGAGCAATAAATATGTTGTACATCTTTATTACTTTGTTATTGGTGAATGCACTTCTCTCTTGGATTGCAGAGACTTACCGACTGATTGCAGCCGCTCTAACAAAATGCCTTTAACTGAAATTCGACCCTTCACGAAGCCGTCATCTACCCATATTGTACATACATTAAACTATGTAACTTTTTGCAAAAAATATTGGCTTGTTGGGAAACACCCGTTATAGAAGAACGGAAGATTTTATGCATAGAATTTTTGGGGATCGAAATAGGTAAGTACGGTGAGTTAGTGAAATACTTCAAATATTGTAAGTAGTGGTTGTAAACAAATACATTACCTAGTCCTTTTCTCACCTAAATAGAGACATGTAAGGTGTGTAAAACGTTGATAGTTTAATAGGTCGATAGATCGGAATTCTTCCTTGTAATCTAAGCATAAATCCCACGTGTAAGCATCTTGTAAACAGTTTACAAGTATGTGAGGCATGTTGACATACAGACACCTAATGGGCTTATTATATTGAGTTGAGTGTTTGTGTGGTGCAACTTATTAATAAACGAACATCTTTGTTTGTATTTGAATTATTGTGCAAAAGTTGAGTAGGTACCAGAGATATTGGCTATTTCGTTTCATGTGTCATTAGTTTAGTAGGTGTGATTTGTAATGCACATAAGTATGACGGCGCCACCGTCATTATTTTGTAAACTACGAGTGCAACGGGCAAGCGGTGAACGAACAACTGAACGACGTCACGTCAACTCCGAACGTTATATAAGGCAGCGCACTCTGCGACTCGGCTCAGTCGTTCGTCGGCCGCTGCCCAGTGCACACGTTACGTAATCACTTAGTAATCATTTGTCGGGTAGTTTTTATATTCAGTATAGATTAATTTAGTGATTTTAAATTAAATTAATGTGAAATTAAATAAGGTTTATTTAATTAAAAAGAATAAGTGATTGAGCGAAGACTTTTGTGTTTTTTTTAAATAATGTCGGACCCTGACGCTACATCAGAAGTGGGATCGGGATCTAACTCCCACTGGCGCGCATTGTTTGAGTTGCAGCAACGAAATAGGATGCAATTGGTCGAGGCCATTCGCACACCAGTTTCATCGTCTGCAATCACTTTGCCTGACATCGACCCAGACAAAACAGATTCTGATACACGCGCTTGGTGTGCTACAGTGGATATTTGTACTGCTGAACCAGTGAAAGAGCGACGCATAGATGCTTGCGAAAGAGCTGGTGTTTGCGGACAGTTACAACAATCTGGTGATCTGTATTGTTTTGTTTACGATTCTGGTGCTGAATGCTCGTTAGTTAAGGACATTTGTGCAGCCAAATTAAGTGGCAAACGAGTTAATAACATTGTTACGTTGACGGGTATTGGTCAAACACGTGTATTCAGCACAGGACAATTAATCTTATGTAACGTAACGATTAGCGAACACCAACTAGATCGGTTTTGTGTTTTCTTTGTTTTAATTTTGTGATGTGCTTCCCGACACTTATTTGCAAAGTAATATTTGATAGGACAAAGGCAGTTATAAAAAAATAAAATAAAAATAATCGGTTGCCTATTTCGTGTAATTAGAAAACAAAAAGCGAATTCGGATTTAGTTAGATCGGAAGTTCAGAGGTCTGTTTAATGTAGCTGAAGTTTTAAATGATGATCGCAATACGTTAAAGTTAAAAGCTGTTAATTCTAACCGTACTTACAAATACACTCACGGTAAGTTAAAAAAAAAGATGCCAGTAGGTCATGTACCAGTCGAAGTAGATGGTGATCAAGTGGTGATGAGCAAGCCTAATTATGGGAACCACGCGAGTAGGGTTCTCTATCGGCCGTATTGTGTGTGACCATACCAGTAGAGACTGGCGGAGGTCGGGGTCTAGAGAGACCATAGTTTGATCCATGTACTGGATGTGTGAGAGCAATGCGATAGCTGGTTGGCTGGAGAGCCGTGGCGTTAGAGTGGTTTACTCGTGTGTGGGTTTCCAAGTGTATAAAGATCTTAGTGAAAAAGATGATTGTGTCTGGAAAACGATGGTACATGGCTCTGGTTGATGATTTTTGCTATGATTAATCAAAGTTTGCAGTTCATTGAGAAGTAGAAGTAATCTTTTGTTAAAAGAATAAAGTGTTGAGGATTAGTTTCCTAATCTCAAAATTTAGAACCCGTAAATGGTCAGAATTGGCCGAGTCGAACAGGCACTGTTGTTGAGTTTTGGTTAAAGGTTAACACATGAGTTTAGGGATTTTTGTGAGAGTTAAAACATTAAGCTTCATTTAATAGCTACGGGATCATCGTGAGCTAACGGTCAAGTTGAGCACGTTAATCAGTTTTTTTTGCACAATGAGCATGTTAAAATCTATGCTTACCGCGGTTGAAGTGAACGAAGATAGGTCGTGGCAGGATGCCTTAGGAGATTTGCAGCTGGCACTAAACTGTACAGTCAATAGGGTAACAAAAGCAAGTCCACTCGAATTACTAGTCGGTAAAGTAGCGTGCCCCCTTAGTCTTAGTCTCTTTGCTTACGACGATGATACTGACGCAGATATCGAACAAGTTAGGGAAACCTCAGCCCGGTTAATCGAAAAGTCGGCTCTATGACAAAAAACGGTTCGATAGCACTAAAGCGCGACTGGACAGGTTTTCGGTGGGTGATTGTGTTGCTTCAAAACGAAGAACACAACCAGACTAAATTAGACCCCAAAGTATAAAGGCCCCTATAAAATCACTTCTGTCTTAGAAAACGATAGGTACGAATTGAAACTTGTTAACGGGTCTAATCGAACGTACAAGGTCGCCCATGAGAATTTACGCGAAGTACCCCGCGGCCCATTAGGTTTTATAGAAGTAGCCGAAAGTTATAATGATGATGACGTGACGGCGGATGTTAGCCAGAGTAATGTTGTCCATGAAACTGATCGTGATAATGATAACATAGCTGTGATTGGTGACGTTGAGGATGAACTTTCCGATAGCGACACTATATCTGCTAATAGTAGCACTATATCGGCTAGTTCACGTACCTTGAGCATTACTAGTGATAATATAGAAAGTCCATCATCAGATTTACCAGAGTCAATAGGTGTTGTAACTGATGCCATTGTACACCATGATGAAAGTAAATAATAATTAAAAAAAAAAAAAAAAATGTAGGACAAAAAAAATGTAGGACAAAAAAATGTAGGACAAAAAAAATGTAGGACAAAAAAATACAGGAAAAAAAAAAAAAAAAAATGTAGGAAAGAGTCATTGAAGGGACAATCCGGTCCAATGACTCAGCTAAAGGGGTTGCGATCCGGCCTAGCCCTCCGGCTATAAGGATTGCAATCCGGTCTAGCATGTTTGGCTATAGGGACTGATATCCGGCCTAGCATTCGCTAAAGGGATATCTATCCGGTCTAGCATGTTTGGCTATAGGGACTGATATCCGGCCTAGCATTCGCTAAAGGGATATCTATCCGGTCTAGCACAATCGTCTCCAGTTTTAATACTGATGAGATAGCATAGTAGTTGTGGAAAGCTGAAGGGTTAATCGGACCAGCACATTATTGAAACCTTTTGTTAAAGATAGATAGAGATTAGCGATAAAAAAAAAAATGTCAGGATGAACGAACAGGTTGTTGTCTTGTTCCCAGATGCTCGGAAGACGCTCGAGGACGAGCGTACGTCAGTATGGCCGTGACGGCGCCACCGTCATTATTTTGTAAACTACGAGTGCAACGGGCAAGCGGTGAACGAACAACTGAACGACGTCACGTCAACTCCGAACGTTATATAAGGCAGCGCACTCTGCGACTCGGCTCAGTCGTTCGTCGGCCGCTGCCCAGTGCACACGTTACGTAATCACTTAGTAATCATTTGTCGGGTAGTTTTTATATTCAGTATAGATTAATTTAGTGATTTTAAATTAAATTAATGTGAAATTAAATAAGGTTTATTTAATTAAAAAGAATAAGTGATTGAGCGAAGACTTTTGTGTTTTTTTTAAATAATGTCGGACCCTGACGCTACAAGTACTTACTGTTTTGCTACACATTAATGTTTCCTGTAGGGTTACTAAGAAATTTTCTGACGTAGGTAGGCTACACAGTTCGCCTATGACATTATTAGGTTCCTATTATATACCTACTAGCTTCTGCCCGGAATTTCATCCGCGTGAATTTTCGACCGTGACCAAAAAGCCAAAAGAAAGATCGCGATGCGATGAGACGGAGTGCCGTCTCATCGCATCGCGTTCTTTCTTTTTGCTCGGTTCCTAAGGGTCGTAGAGTGATGTTAAATAACCTACAACCTTCCTCAAGAATTGGGCCATATTATTTAATATTATTCTATATTATTTTTTACTCTTCAGCTTTATTTTACAAATAAACGTCAAACTTACAAAGTTGTTAGTCATTTGAGAAAGATACATAATGTTCTCACAGTGCTATCTGTCATCATCGGAATGCTACATTATGTAATGTTATTGTTAACTGAGTAGTTATGACCGACGATTAGATAAAGAATTCTTTACGGGCTGGTTTATACTGGTCTGGTAACGTAGCTCTTTGTAGGACAAAAAGTACAGTAGGACGCACGTCTGTGGTAACGACACCTGTTGACCAATATAAGCTGGACTCAGGGTCAAAGTGTTGACTCTTGCGATCGACTACCTATTCTATTTAGAAGTAATCTAAAACGTGCATTATTATTTTTGGATGATAAAAATTATGAATATTCGACACCTTATTTTACGTAATTCCTGTAGAAACAAGATACGACAGTATTAGCTCATTTCTTGTGTACATATAATTGCCAAATAATTATTTAATCACCAAATTACGCGGTAGAATTAGCAGTGCAACTTCATTTAACTTAAAGCGACGATAACTGACTTTTAATGATTTTATACTGAAGATCACGTCTAAACGATTACTGTTAATGATTTGGAAAAAATATATGTTAAATTAGAGGATTTTCTTAATAACTTCATATAGGAATATTTTAAATTTTGTTTAATTGCATACTGAAATTAATTTGTAAAGTTATGTCTACAACGGATAAAAAGCTTAGAATCATGCAAAATCTATCAATTATCTTTGTTCTCCGTCTCACTTACGGACATACCGCAAGTGAAAAAGAGAGCGAAATGCCTTATAAAAATCACTAGCATAGGTATATCTGCGTCTTAAGATTTCGATCTTTATGAACTACCTAATGCTAGAAAGAGCAAAACAATAACATTACATAAAACCGAAGAATTACTTAGATGCCGTGAGAAAAGAATTTTATTGTATCTTATTATAAAGATGAATATGCAAATGCTGGAAGCAAAGCTAGACAAGGAATTAATTATAGTGACAACTTAATAATAGTATCATAAGTGACAATCCAAAGCGCAAAGAAGTGATGTCAATCTTATTTAATTACACACGAAAAATACAAAGAATTGACAACAAAAGATGGTTGAAACTATGAAACGTGAGAAAGTTTTCAATGTATGTAACTAGATGGCGGTAAAGGCCAATTAACATCACGCTACTTTCCTAGTGAAAAAATTACTGATAAATCCTATGTCCGAAACCGAGTAAAATTCCCAGCTTTCAGCAGCAACCGGAGGAACACATACTATTTCTCATCATCAAAATAAATTCAAATTACGCAAACACCAGTCGTAGACTCGTAGTCGACCCCATACCCTAACAACATTCCTAAACTGATTTCTAGATTACCTAGAAGGCAAGTATTTCTATTTAATTCGGTTGCGCAAGCGCGTTTCATTTCATCTCGCAAGGAACGTCTAACTTATCTGAGCATCTATGGTAATGTGTAAAAAGTTGTAACTGTTCGAAGGCATATGCTTTTTTTTACTGGCAATACTGCGGAATGAGGCAGTAGACATTAGTGCCTAAACAAAGTAGTAGTACAGAAACTTAGAGTGTAGGGTGCGGATTTTGCACTGCAGAATTTATGAGCTAGAGTTATAAACATTTTATATTCGTCGTAATGTAGTAAATCGATTGTTGTAAACCTTCCAGCAAACAATCTCATTGGATTGTTTGCTGGAAGGTTCGTCGCGAGACAGCGCTGTTTGTCGCCTGTCATTGTCAAAGTGATCTTGAATGAAACGCGACCAATCGCCGACAAGACAAAACTTATCGCCATCTCGCAACAGAGAAAGCGCCGAACATTCTGTAGATATATTCCTAATTAGTAAAATATGATTAAAAACCCCAGGCACAATTATTCAAATTTTTCATGGCTGAACTAGGGGATCCCGTTAATTACCACCATAAAGGACCATGCCTAAAACCCGTATCACCATAACAAAGTGTTGCCAATTGAGAAACCATAAAATATTAAATACCAAAACCTAACTTTATCACCAAGAAGCAAAGTTGAATTAAATTAAAGTCTTCTTTAGGTAGTATCAAGCCATTAACCATTCTGGTCTCGCAACCCGTTATGAACATGTCTCGACAAGTCCGAGGACTGCTGAGAAACGAGGGCAAGCAAGGACTAGGAATCCATGACCTTAAATAGTTATTTAATGACTTGTCTACACAATGGGCCACGATGGCAGTCATAAAGATCATTGATAGTTTTCTAATTAGCTAATGAATGATCCATTTCATGTCTGAAGATGAAAGACAATTTATTGGACCTTGTATATTGAAGGCATTAGTTAATGAGCAGGAATTCAATTAAATATAGATGAATATAATAAGTACAACTGCAAACGATCCCATTTTTAACCGACTTCCAAAAAAGAGGAGGTTATTATGTTCGTAGCGTATGTGTTGATTATGGATGATATGATGGTAACTTCCTGTCACTGTTATTTACATAGCAGGTAGTGGTATTTGAATTTGTGTGGGTACCACAACTGAAAAGTGAAAAATAAAATCTTTTTACAAAAACAAAACAATTGACTTCCAAAAAAAAGAAAAATAATTCCAGAGAAAAATAACTTTAATTTCCACTTCGGAAGTCGGTGTCTTTGGTTTTAAATTTTCGTGTTTTGCTACCGGCTTCCGAATTTTTTTGTTTTTTTTTTTTAATCATCTGAACGACAAGGCATATCAATCACACCTTTTTTTTCAGTGTTCACAAAACACACCAATTTTCTTTCATTAACCACGCTCTCCGCTGCGATATATTAATCCTATATGATGTCTATACAAGCGCATTTCACTTGGAACACAAGTAGTTACGACAGCGAACGTAATGTTTTCTCAGAAGAGCACATCTTGAACAGAAGATGTAATTGGACGTCCAATGGACACCTGTTTAGTTCTTGTGATGTGCAATGAGGATATTTATGGACTAACGTTGGTCCTAAAACGTTCAACATTGGCTCTATGATGTTGGGATGTGTTAGATCAATATTGGTAGAGGATAATTTTAAATGTCATTCGTTTTGCATCCGTAATAAAAAGATTATGATTGTGTTAATTTGGATAAATTGGTTATGGTTAAGTATAGGATTATAAAAGCTTCTGGAGGACTTGGACTCTGTCACACAACAAAATTAAACATAATTTGTTAAAAAAAAGTATCATACCCACTTATTCTAATAATTTCTTTGGTACTGTTAACACCATCAATAGTAGTTTACTTAGGTAAACTTACAAATGTACAAAAGCTAACGTTAGAGACTTGAAAAAACTTACCTCTAGCAAATCATAGAGGAATTCCACGTAACTCATTATTGTAGTGACAAATTAAATAAATAAAAAACTTCACTAAATAGACCTCACTGCACAAAGTCTGTTGTCGGAGTGGCAACTGCAAAAGATAATTTGTTTATGGTAGGTTACCACACCTATGCGCCTACGCCGTTTTTTTTATACACCTGCCTATCTATATATGGACACTAATCAACAGATTTAATATTAACATTGCCGTTTTTTTATTCTTTTTTCCCCGTCAGCCATCTGTGTCACTGACACGGTGGAAAAAATGCAGATTATTTTCGAATGTCTTTGATCTTCTTTGAATTTGAAAGTCCGTAAATGGAAGTCGGTTAAAAGTCGGTGGATAACATTCAAATTGTTATTCTAGTGTTTGTTAAATATTGAAGGAAAATAACTTATAAATCGGCACCAGCAAGTCGCGAATCATCGTCAAAACCAGTTTGAAAAGTAGGCTTGCAAAATACAGCTACGGTGTTAGTAATCATGCAGTACTGTGATGTCTCGGCGACAAAAAACTAAGTTGACTGTCGATTATAACGTACAGATGCAATAAAAAACTGACGACGTCACGACAGCTTTAAAACGAAAAAGTAAGGCGGGAAAAGTTCCAAATTGATCATACCAATTTCAAGATGGACACAAAAGTTGGTTACATAATAATAAATCACGCTACTTACACACGTCAAAATGCGCTTACGCACCAAAACCACAGTTAATATACACTAATGATAGTGTACTGCTGCCTCAGCAACCGACAATCAAACGAGATTCAAATGAAAGCAGTTTGGCTCCTTCAGAATGAAGCCCGAGGCACGGATGCGTTCAAAAAAATAAAAAACTATGGTCGCGTTCGCGTGCATCGTCCGTGGGAACGATGGAACAATAAAAAGTATTTAATCGACACGATTATCCGGGGTTGCAATTTGCGAAAAATTCGGAGGATCCTAAATATGTACGGTATAATTTAATTTTAATATTACGCTGTCGTATTCAACTTCAACACAATGGTGTTGCGATGCGAATGCGACAGCTTTTTGTTGCGAAAAAAATATGGCGGATGTAATTACAGCAGTAGACGCAAAATAGGATTGTTATTTTTTAGAACCAGTCAGTCTTTTCGATACGGTTCTATTATCGAGAGGAGGTAGCGATTTGCACGGATAATATTTGTGCTGAATCTAAACATAGATGTTTCGAAATTGTGTACCAAATATTTATTTCTATGAAGGTCGGTAAGTTACTTCAAACTTTCAAGAATAATGTTTGACAAGTGAATTAAGGTGTATTATTAAAATGTCGCAGCACAATCCTTTCGAGGTCAGACTCAGCATAATATGCAATCGTTCGCCTCAAACAAATGAATAAGTCTTAAAATGTGAACGAGTCGAGAGATAGACAGTCAATCCCAAATATTCTTCCACAAAGTTCAATAACACAGCTGATTTGCATTCGCCAAGACATTGAAACCGCTTCTCGTCCTGAGAATCGATAAAGACGATCGGATTCGCTTCGAGAATTTTGGATTCAAGTCCGAACAACCATATAGATCTAATAAATTAAGAGTCGCGGTGCGTGTGCGCATTACAAAACGATGACTAAACATCGCATCGGCCGGCGGCCGTGCAATCTCGTACAACCTGATTTTTGTCGTGACTAATGCGAAATTTTCAGATTTTTACTAAATAACCGTGTTCTTTTATAATTTTTGGTTACTTTTTGAGGATTTATTGGACTTATAAATTGTTCGGATATCGAAAATAAATAAGCTTAATCTTTTTGTTGAACTTTGGTCTAGACAGAGTCTTGTCATAATATTTTTATTTGTTTTTAAAATATATAAGATTTATTAAAACTATGGTGGTAAAGTCAATGACACTCTACCGTCAATGTAAAAATAAGTCCAGATTGAAAGGACTCTCCAAAACCAACAACTATTTGCCCAAAGCTCCCAAAAAAGACAGTTCAAGTTCAAAGTATCATTGTGTCGTTAATAACACATTCTTGCTCACTTAACCGTGAAATCACGTAAGAAAATTTCCCCTAACAGTCCAATTACCATAACATTAACAAACTAAATTAGGACATGCACTCTTTAAAGATTCCATTGAATTTGTCAAGTATTCAATTCAGTCTGACTTGTTAAAAACGTTCCGTAAAAGTTACGGTTCAAAAATTCTCCCACGAATAAATACATACTTATTTGGTCTGTCAACTTCTTCAAAAAGTACATTCAAATTTAAACTCTATAAATAGGAAGTAACGTCTTAAAGTAAATTGCGCAAAAACTTGAAGGCCACCGGAAATCAAGTGCGGTTGGATTATTGGGATCGCGATCAGAGTTTAAATATGGCCGCGCATCCGGTCAATTGAGTGTCGATTTTACTAATTAAGAGGGCTCGATTCTTTTACCGATAGGCGCAAATGTCAGTGTAACTGTTAAGAAGGACTAAAAGAAATAAAGCACATTAAATAAAACAATATGACAATAGTAACTACCCTTTGAGAACCACCATTTTCAAAGAACATTATTCCATTCACATTAAGCTAATAAACTGTAACTCCTTAAAAGGACACAACTACCATAAAAACTAATCAAAATTTACTGCGCTCATCAAATATAAAATTTTTAAAAGCTCACTGGTCACTCCCATTTAGTTAAAACACGGCGATAAGTATTCTCAACATGCAACCGTAATAGGATTGTCCATCAGATAATGGTGAGAATGAAAGCTTCCGTGATGTCAAAATAATTAAGATTGTAGATAACCTTTGATAGGCTAATTTGTTTTAATTAGTTAAAGGGATCGGTTCAGTTAGGTATGGAGGGTAAGAGTACAAGTATGAGTAATACAAGCCCGGAAGAACATATGGTGTCGAGTCAGGGTGATTTACTAGGACGATCGACATTAAAGGATTGAAAAGCAAGCTAAACATGGCTGTAACATGTTCAATCATATTCATAAAGGTGGTGGTGTAGCTTCCCAAGAAACATAATTTATATTCCAAAATTCCCACTAATTTTTAGGACTGCAATAGCATCGAATATTTTAAGAGTTTAAGCAACCATTAACATTGTTTAACTGCCCAAAAAAACTGAAATTACTATAAGATTCTACAAAGACCAATTTCAACTAAAACCCCTTTATCAAAAAAGGTTCTTTTCAAATCCATCCATCAGATCTGTATAATTATTACAATCGTATAATATGGCAACTCTGACAGCCAGTAATTGATGCGTTCAGTTTTGAAAAACGTTCCAGAATCGATGGTAATCATATATTTTTGATTTAATTGTCATAAGGTTGGTAATGTTCGATTCTAAATTCGAATGATTGGCCGTTAAATCTTGAATAATTGAATGATTGGCACTTTCAAGCGTAAGCTTATTAATGTTAAGTGATGGTTTTAATGAGGGTTTTAATCGTTAGTTTATTCTAATAAGACTACAATAGCCAGCTTGTTTGAATAGGAGATTCAAAGCAGCTTCGGTATCTTACAATTCATTATCTAATCTTTCTTCACATGCATGTGTATTGAAAATGATTAATCTTACAGTGCCATTCTCAATTGAAAAGATATTAGAATTATATCCAATTATTTATCATTATGCTCAATTACGTCTGTTACCAGTTAAGCAACAAGACAGTTCTAATTCTAGCCATATAATTATTTCCCAGTGGTATATTTATCTAAAAACGAAAAACACGAAACTGTCATGTACAATCACTATAATTTGTCGAACAACATTGAGCCTTATTTCTTCAACATTCAAACTAATCGACTTAGAAAAGTGAGGGGACTTAACTAAATAAAACAGTCGATCCCTACACTATCAAAGGCTGGTGGCTCAAAGACTGTGTGGGGAAGCAAAACTACTCCCAATGGACATGTAGCAATAAACAGTAGGGCTCTAGACAGAAAACAGACGTCCTCCCACGAAGGGCCCTTTGTTTAGAACATTTTATAAATAAACCTTTAAGTAGTGACCTCCTTTATGTTAATATTGAAATGTTTATAAAAAAAAAAGTATATTCAAAGAATAGTGAAAAAAATTGTTTAAATTAGGAACGTTTTTGTGATGGGCCTACTGGAATCGAAAGGAATAAATAGAAAAACAAAAGCGATTAAGTTTAAAATTAACGATTGTCGTGTGTCAGCTATAAATAACTTGACTGTCCATAAATAATTCTAATATTCAAAAAAAATACTGCCATATGTCGGTATCAGCTGATCGGCCTCCATTATACTCAGTAATTCCTCTTAGCACAGGTAGAAGTTTTTTTTGGTGGCAACTTTCAACAGCTGTTCGAGTGCGTGCACGCATTCGAAATCCCGAAATTTTCATACAACTTGAAGTTTCGTTAATGTATTCGAACATCTGCGCCAGCAGGTGCTGCCCCTGGAATTTTTGAATTTCGAACACTCCTTGTGTATCGAATTATTACTTTTTGCCTGATTATTGAAGGAGGCGGACGCGTTTTATGATTGTAAACGTAATGATTTTATTGCTATTTATTTTGATCGTTGAGCTTTAATGTCAATTGGTATGACATTTAATTATGGAAATTGATATTTTGTTGTTTCATGAGGATGTATTTTTTTTACTTTGATACATAATAAGAAATTAACATAACATCTTACGTCACAAAAGATTTAAATAATAAAGAAGACTCGTGTTTAGTAAGCTACGTCAATCCTTAGACCAATTTTACAATCAATATCCGCAAAAAAAAATATCCTTTCCCCTCACATCCTTTCAATCAATTTGCTTTCCATAACCGGAAATGTCATTTTATCAGTCCCCTTTTTTTTTCATCCGCATCCCGTACCAACTCGATTCATATCGATGTGTTTGCGTACCGATACCGATTACTGGCGATATCTCAGATATCGGATGTCATATCCGTTTAGTTGATATCGGATACTGGCTGGTGAAGATTCTGCTGGCTTTCTGATTATCTTTATTAAGATAAGGACGGTCTTGTGTATCAATTACTGTGAATGAAATTGAGATTGAATGGCGAGCATCAAGGTTTTTGCGAATAAGACAGTTTCTAAGAATTTGTATTGCAATTTTTACACGTACAACTTGCTACCTATTGTTGCATATTATTAGTTCAGAAGAAATGGTAGTGTTTTCCATTTTTTTTTTAATAATTTCGACAGTAAATAATTTAGATTAGGTACTACGCAAATTAGAATAATTATGCAAATTGCAAATGCATACTTAAGCCAAATGGCAGCAACAAAAAGTTATGATACTATCCTTAAAATAATTGCAAAGTCCCCCTTTTAACCACAAGACACAATTATCCACAACATTGAGTGAACAAAAAAACCTATAGGTATATAATACAACATAGGTTAAAATCAAATTGATGGAAAAAAATAGAGATCCGTTGAAATCTCTATTATTTGCTTCCTTTGTGCGGAACACCCCGGGTATCGGGTTCAGAAACAGCTGACGCTACAAAAACTACCCTCTTCCTTTATCTATGGTTACTATTCAATGTTGAGCACACTTTTTTGCGGCCTTTATTGGAAATAGTATTATTAGTCCGACGGTGATGTTTTGGAATTCAAAGAGAGAAGTGTCTTGAAAATTGCCGTTTTACATCAAATCAAGTAACAACAAGTGGTAACAATGATTTAGTTCTAACCTAACCCTTTTGCTAATATGGGTTAACAGACACGTGTGCACTGTTTTACACCCACCCCCAAAGTTTCCCTAAAATAAGTCTAAGATCCCAACTTAAATTGATCTTGTCTCATCTATATTGGTGACCTGTAACACAGGTTTTTTCCAAAAACCTATATCAGGCACCAGTCTCTCACAAAGGTGGAATACAGCTGAGACTTTTCTTGTACCATTAATTTTAAGTCAACTTTGTGAAGAGAGAATAAATGATAATATAATAATATTTTTAATGCAGGCTACTTTTTAAAATACTTTTGATTTTACGAAAGCAAACCAAAAAACTAGAATAAAAACCGAATTTATATTTTTCAGGCAAAACAACGGTAGTTTATGCTTCTTAATACGCTACCTCTCACTAGCGCTTTATTGATAGTTCTTCGATTCAAATTCAATTCCTAATAACCGAAGTTTCTAACCAGCCAGGAACATTGGATAAGCAACAACGTTTTTTTCCCGCCTCATGTGCACGGTTCGTTTCCCAAGCCTGCACAGTGCACATGGCACACAGGAATTTGACACGCAGATGTTCGTTCCGCCATCGCCACCGACACAATAAAATACCTAATAAAAATGGCCGACTTACACTTTAGAAAATTATTTCAGTTTTATCACACAATTATTTTGACGGTGTTGTTGTGCTAACTACTAATTATTTGGAAGAAAGTTACAAAATTAATGATTTATTGTTATGATGAAATAATATCGCGTTTGCCTATATAGGTACTTTTATTGTAAAAACAATAAAAATAATTCACCGATTGCATGCTTATTTTCTTTTTTATAATTATAGGTAATCACTAATCACAAAACAGTGCATTATGTTTTCCAATAATACTTCAACATACTAATCTCAAAAATAAAAACAAAACATGAGGAAGCTGTGACAACCATTAGCACATGCGCGTGTGAATTACTATGCGCTTGGAAAGATCATCATTCCATTACGAAATGTCAAGCCCCTTAAGAAATGTTTTATACCTACTAAGTATTGGTTAGCTTAGACTACAATATAAATGCTGGATTAAATAAATAAGCAAACTTCAATGACAAATTTAAGTACTTACTAAAGTAAGAATAAAGCTACTAGTTTTCTGTTAAAAATACTATCGCACTAAAGTCAAACTATTGATGGAACCGCTTTTAAACTTAGCCTTAATGTTAATATGGAACTAGTTATTTTGCTGGAGTATTAGAGAGTAAAAGATTACTTTTCTATACTTCTATAGTTATGTAGGTAGAGATATACCTAGTGTATGTTTTCGGGCACTTATAAATAAAATAAAAATTTAGAATGTCTCGAAGAAACTTGATAATAATGCAATATCGTGCTCAACCTATACAACTAAGGAAAATAACGAAATAGTCTTCGGCTTCACCACAAATGTTCAATAGGGTCGATTTAACCTGCGACCTATTGATCTAAAGTCAACAAGCTTTTAGTCTTTGGGTTACATTACAAGAAATACTAATTTAGGTGGCTTTATTTGATTACCTCTTTATAGAAGAAAGTGGTAATAAAAATGACAGTGATAATGTTAACCAATCATATCTCCACAACACGTAGAAACATTTGACAAGTAATTGAGCAAACTAGAGAAAGGTAGTTTATGTTAGCGTATGAGTAAAGTAGGTCCAATCATGACAATTGACAGCAAGTTAAACGTGGAACCACATAAGACAAGAGCGAGACAAAAACAGTTGCAAATTATTATGATAAAAATATGCCTACATACCACAATTTTTTATGACCGAACTTAATCGTTTTATAACACTTTAAAAGTGTTAAAAACATAACAACCGAGCAAGGAATGTGCAAAATCCTGCCTCGCCAAACGAGGACCGACATTGTACGTAATCATACGCAATCCACACTTCGAAATTGCACTAAATGAATTCTTACGTTATTTACTGGTAATAAAATAAGTAGGTATCTTCACGCATTTTGAAATCAAATTACTTTGGCGCCACATACTTGTTGAATTGGAAAAGTTGTTGCTAGCTCCGCGCCTACGATGGCCTCTTTTGTCAGAAATAACATCAACAAAATAATTTCGTCGTTTTTTTTTAAGTTTATAACTTTAACTGTCAGAATGACTTTTTAATTTTGGAACATGTCAAAAAGCGCGCAATAAATCGAAAATGGCGGCAAAAGAAAGCCATCAATTTATTTTACGATGATTTTTTATTGCGAGTATTTTTTAAGACGTGGGTCATAGCTGTTTGACATTTTGTAACTGGAAACACTAAGCATGGACGAAAAGATTTTTATTGCGAATTGTAGTCCGTCGATCATCGTTAATGACACAGTAATTCGTTTATGCCCCTCGGTAAAAAGTAATGGAGATAATACCATGAATTTTTAAGATGTGGCACAGGCCAATTGTGACTAAGAAGAAAAAGACTTTATTACTTACGCTGAAAAACAGTGCTAAAGCTCAAAAAACTAAACCAGGCTAACTTTAAAATTATTTCTCTACCTTTCATGAATTGCCACGTAGGAAGGTGACACTACAAAAACATGGTCAACTACAATTTTTTATTATAACATTAAATTCACGTTTTCCAAAAGTCAGTTAAAACTAGTGATGTTGCTTCAATAAAATACAAAAAAATCACTAAAAACGTTAACATTTTACGTTGGCCCAACATGGTAAGATTTACAACAAGTATTACGTTTCGCAATGAATTGTAAATCAGTTTTATTGTCTCTGATTAATGAAGATAGTGCCTATTTAGAATTTTTATTGGGCTCGAGCAGAACTACTTTAGTTAATGTAGGCAATTTCATACGTCCATCTCGGTTTTGCTTGATAATCCTGCTCCTTGCAGATTGTTCCTTGTTGAGTTTTTTGAAAAACAAAAGACTAACTATTGAGTAATGTTTTATTTGTTTTTAGTCCCTTGCATATATTTACCTGGTTATTGGCCCCTGTTTGAAGTTGTGAAGGCTTCATTATAGAGTATTTATATAAACGGCTGGGTTTTATGAATGGCAAAGCTACTAACTATATCTTTAAAATCCGATTATTATTATGAAATGCATTCCTAAGTTCACTGCTTTACACATTGACCCTCAAATGGAATTCTTAACCCGACTCGACAGTAAATATTGCAACAACTGCAAAGCAAATTAAGTAAAATGAACGCTCTTTGCATACCGTTAAAATACGTGTATTTCTGCATATATTTGCCGCTGGTTTTTGCATAATATTTGATAAAGTCATGATAACTTATCTTTGATGAGTAGGTTACAAATTTGTTCACCGAAAAATTGGATAATGAACTTTGTGTCAAACTTTCATAATTATGATATAGGCATCATGAATTCTATTAATAGTGACATGCGGAAGAAATACGATTCTTAATGAATGCAAATGAATTTACTTAAGGATTCTAGAACGGCATTTAGTATTTTCTAGGTTATCTCAGTACATAGGTACACTTGATAAGTGCTGTAATCTGCCTTGCCATCTCATTTTGAACTAGTAACCTACATAAATAGGAAATTATCGGTATCACGGTTTTAGACAAAACTGATAGTAGTGACTGACATGCAACATTGCACGTAGATCATTACAAAAAAAAGTATTGGAAATATTTCGGCCACGATAACTTAGTGTATGTTTGACGGAGTTTGACCGGTAAAATACTATGTATATTTATTTCTTCAGGTCAACAGACTACTGAACGGTACCAGCGATACTTCAAAGAAGCGGTCTCATTCAAAGTTGCTCATTCTAGGTGTACGCTACACTATCCAAACATAACACTAACTAACAAGTACTTACAACCTAAGACCTGAATCAAAAACAGACTTCAGCATTTAGAAAGGCGTCTTAAAAGGTGAAAGTCATGCTTTCATGCTTCGCAAAAAACTCGCATCTCGTCGCGGCCTTGCCAAGGTGAGTGCAAGGGGGACATAACGGTGCGCCGGCGCACCGGCCCCCGCGCACCAACAAACATTAATTTTCATACACCATCGCCGACTTTGGCATCCAACGAACGTTCCCACACTATCCTTCGTACGTGCCGCACAATATAAACAGCAATGTACACGATCAAACCACGTGCCTCGTCGGAAATGAATATGGTTTTTGATACACTTCCTTTCAATACTGTTGTACTTAATGACCGTCTAATAAGGTGTTCTGTCCCATAAAGTATGGTTCAAATTTCATACACGTCTACCATCGGTTATGGGAAAGCTAGGTAACGGTTGCTGCCCTTATTGAGGTAATGAACTGTTAGGCATTCGCTCTGCTATTTGTAAACAAAGGTGTGAGCCTGTAAGACTAATTTTCCCCAAGTAATGTGGTATTTCATAAGTATTGTTCAAACTCAAACTCAAACTCAAACTCAAAGCATTTATTTCAATTAAACCATTTACAGGCACTTTTGAATTGTCAAATAGTCGTTACATGTTGTTGTTACATCGTTACATGTTGCTGTTACATCGTTGTGTCACATCAGCATTAACCATATTGTCATCACGTAATAAAATCTGGGTTGTAATCTTATTGTTTTAAAGTAAGGTAACTACGTTGGCGGTTTTTTCAAGGACATTCTCTCGTTATGACAGCCCAATTAAACAACTGAAGCGTGTATGATGGCCAAATTCACAGAGCTTACAAGGACGTTGCTATTATGTGTTGCAAATTTATACAACATGAATAAAGATGTTTTGTAATTTTTGACATAAAATTCTACATACCATCTCTTATTAAATTATGTATTCGTAGAGTAGAGAGAGCCACTTTTCTGCGAAATAGCTAACCGTAAGTTTTCGTATATAAAGAACTACTTGGCATTCAAAACGCATACTTGAGTTGCAGCTGCAACTACACAAATGTCCCTTCTCACAGATATTATGCAGCTGAGGGACCTGTCCTAATCAAAAAGGGAGACTTACGATTTGACTGATCTCCGTGATAGGAATTGGTGTGATAGTTTTATCCGAGCTGTGGGGGAGCGACGAGGCGCTGGGAGTTGGCGACACTCCTGGGGAGGAAGGGCCATTCCCGACGCTCTCCTTAGAAGTGCGGTTGGGAGACAGCCTCGCTGGAAAGCTGAGGGTCTTCGTCCACTGCGATAAGCTACGCACCATCTTGACTGTTCATAAGCACAACACTCGTTCACTGAACTCTTTGTGACGAGCGACACGCACGCTCGCTAACACGGTCCGCGGACGAATGAGGAATCGAAGAGGGCAACAAAACGTACAGCCTGTGCAAGTTGCGACTTGACCGACTGGAGGGGAGCGCGTGTAGGGTGGCGATGTGTGCGTCGATGCAGTTCGGAGTCCGGCCACCTATGGATTTTGGGTCGGATTTTCTTTTGTTTATCGCTTCGGCTACCTCGTGGACCAAAAAAGTTTCGAACGGTCATCTTCGAGTTGTAATGAATTGGCAGTTAATTTACAGTTTGTTGTGTTGATTTAGTTCGTTATAAATCTGATTAGTCACCAACTAGTTTTATAGGAGAGGCACAAAATAGGTTTTTTGCTGAATGGAATAGCTACTTTTATTACCCTTTCACTTTTATAACTGACTTTTTTTTAATTTTACTGTCCTTGTGTATAAAGGAATACAAATTTAAAAAAATGCTTTGGTGTCAGTATAAAAAATATAACTTCACAAAAAGCCCATTCGTTCTCCCACTCAAAAGCGCATTTTAACGCAGACTTCAAGCCCATATACCTACCTCACACATTCATTTGAATTAGCAACGCCCTATAAACGCAGAAAATAACTGCACGTAACGACGGTGGCACCCTCCTCTCTTTCGAAAAACCCCAAGATATGTGCGAGCGCAAATATAGACTGGTTTTAAATGCAACTTAAGCGTATTGTTCGGAGTATGCAATCAATTTTTCATGTTACCAAGAATGGAAAGAAAGAAATAAAGTTTTAAATAAAGCTACAAAGAGCAGACTAGCCCTTTACTTGGCAAAAACTTGAGCAAAAACTGTTTCCATTAACTTCGTATTCAGATAATCAAAGCCCTGTTTCTTAATCTATTTAATTAGTTACTCCACAAACCATAACTCTACTAAGTTTTTATAAACTACGTCTCGGATGGCTGATTAAAAAGTTCCATTAAAAAAACTTGGAGCTTATGGTTCGTGATAAACAGGAGGGTGCATAAGACGCGAATCGATACAATGGGTGCGCAGGATTGCGTGTCGCAACTTCCTGAAGCCACGTGCGCGCGCAGCTGACACCCGCAGCGCATGCGCGCTGAGTGCATAAAATTTGAGGGGTTCGGAGGAAACTGTGAGTGGAATTGTAAGGAACCTTTTGTTTTTACATCCTTTGGAACCGACACTTGGAAGAAAGATGTCTTCGAAAGTTTTTTATATTCCATTGCGCTTGCGTGCACTGCAAAGTAATTGAATTATGTCAAACACAGACACGGAAAATACGAGTTGTGTACTCGTTAGGAAGTTTCATAATGATTAACTTCTTCTTAAATCACTTACTCTTGTTTTGTATTGATTCATCATTAAGTACATCAGTGATGACATTATTGAGCTATAAATAAATGAATACCATATCTGTTTACATCACTAACAAGCAAAGCTCCCTGTTTATTTCACAACGCTCAGCACTAAAGACTGCCTTGAGCAAAAAAGGGGTCATTACTGCCCCTCGTTATAAGTACGGGGGATCAATCGGCCCCTGGACCACCCCAACCCTACTATCGTATTGTTCTCAGATAGGGTTGCTAGTTCTTACTTGGAGAGTGCTTAGATACTTGAAGTTGGCACGGTTCGATCTATGCAGTTAGAGTTCTTTGTTGATTGTAGTTTGGCCCTGTTTTGTTTGAGATTAAAATGTAACATCATTACTGTAACCCATGAATGTGTATTGTTCGATAAGGGTTTCTAAGTAGAACACAGTACAAACATTGATAAATAGTTGGGTTATGTTTATGTAACCTGAAAATGATTTCAGACAAGATTGCCAAAAATGAACTAGTGATCTTCTTGAAAAGCCCTACTTATAAATTAACTGTTACTATTGAAGGATGGGCCCAGATCCCGAAAATTTTTGTAATTTTCTGAACTTAGAAATTATTTGAAGCATTTCGGATGACGATTGCGAAGACCTGGATGAGTCTCGCACAGACCAGGAAAGCATCGTACAAAAAGGGAGGAGGCCAAGCCTAACTCAGCAGTGGGTGGAACAAGGCTGCCAATAATTCCAGATGATGAGTGCGGATGAGTCAATAGTTCACTTAAAGTTGATACAGATAAAAAAGACATGAATGACGACATTATTCATACCCTTACACGTCTCTGTTCAAATATCATGTCCACAATTGAAACCCAAGGTGACAACTACAAATGCTTTAGAATTTAAAAAGCATACCATACAATTGTGTCCAAAGTGAGTCATAGAATGTACGTATAATAGGCATTGACAGTAGGTAATTGCCAATAGGCAAAAGAGTTTGCGATAAAGACAATAGTTCTGACTACCGGATATGGCGGTACGTGTCATGAAATACAACTAATGAATTGCGCAAATCAAAACAAAATCAAATGACATTTATTTCCTTTTTACCATTTTATAGGCGTCTGTAGGCTTTTATAACGTTTATTTATTGCTCTTCCTTATTCTGGCTTGGGAACCCGAGAAAGCATGGAAGACTGCAGTATGGGAGTACTTAAAAATGCTAATTAAGCTTAAAAATGAACTGTGGTTTTTGTAAAGTTTAGAAAATTGACAACCAGATTAACTATTCGATTATATCTCTTCGAGCAGACGAGTCAAAAAAAGTAATTCAAGTCAAAGCTGCATGTTACCCATAATTTTAGTAGAGTATTAAAAATAAACTTAACGCTAAGCGTTGTTTAAATAACAACTACAGGACGTATTTCTAAATACGGCTTCAATTGTTTTGATACTTGAACGGTCCTTAAAAAAACAAGCGAAATCGTCAAAATAATTTATAAATAAGTAGAAGCAATGAACACTGCAATTCTTCAAGTCAACATATGGCTTGAAAAAACATTTTCTACAGCTTTCTTACCTCGCAAGGGATTAAAGTTAACAGTCAATAATTAATATGCACACATGTTTTGTACTACAGACGTTTATTGACGATTTAAGTCAATTTGCCCAGTAAAAAAGTTACTATAAATAAAAACTTAATCTGAAGTTAAAACAAAGACGTGTAAAATGTCAAAGTGATTTATCCGCGCTTTCGTGAATAGTATGGTGACTATACCTTTTGAATTTTTATCTTAAGCAGTTTCTTCATTCAAAAGTAAAAGTAAACAGTACAATAAATGGATTTGTAAACTAAATACAATTGTGGTTTATTTTTACTTAATATTTTTTTTTTTAGTCTTTGTTATTACTTGGCTTTAAATATATTCTTGTTTTTGTCTTTTATCGAAACATTTATAAGGGCAATAATATTGTAATTATAGGTTTAATATGGGAAAACCAATTGTTTCTGCAACAACTTATGAAACGTCTGCTTATCCGCAATGACGTTTTTGTTTATTAAAAATTTTCACGGCGTTTCTCAAAGCTTCCAACGTACTTACTAGTCTACTGATAAAAATCTAAGATAAATAAAAAAAATTGACTAGTTAAACATTTAACTTTGTACAAATGACAATACACTACAACACAAAAAACCATTTTCACAAATTCCAATACATATTTTTTTAAGTTTTATATTATAATAATGGTTTTTAATAGTAACAACGCAACACCAATCAGGAAATATCCCACTTCCCTCAAAACCCACACCCACCCTATGCATTGTTAGACGAGGGTTCCTTTATTATTAAAAACTAGTAAACGCTTGTTCAAAATTAGTTCTCTGTCAATCTGCCTAGCTATTCCCGTACCTCGTAAATTACGTTCTAACACCGTAAAATACTTTAGCAAAAGCGTGTCAAGTTAATTAGTTTGCTCTAAACTCTGTTTAAAGTTTATTTAGAATATTTGGAAGTGATTTAGCCAATAGATGAATGATTGATTGGGTATCCCATTGTGGACAAACTGAAAATTAAACTAACGGTTGGTTAAAATAATCTTCGGATAGTAATGAAAATATTGGTTAAGGATACTGACAAAATTTAACTACATGTAAAGATAAGTGCTTTTGTGGATTGATAAATGAGCCACGAAATACGTCCTGGGCAGTCAGCGCCAGGATCAAAAGACTTTTAGCTAACCTGTTGATCACAACATGAGCTATGAGCAGGTATACCTCAACTTGCCCACACGAAAGTTTGTGTGAAAGCAGTTATAACGGCTGTCATGGCTGAAATTAAGGTATATACGGACATCAGTAAAGCTGCGTGTCCACTGGAGCGGAGAAGAGAGCAGAGGAGCAGATCTGTGCCAATGTTAACCAATAGAATCTAAACTCCGCTTCAGATTGTTTTGTCTCAATGTGCCTTAATGTGTGATCGTTCACCGCTTTCTTAGAAATCAAACCTTTATCGATTAGTGTTGTGTATGATTTGCTTGTCACACTCTGCATATTCCGTATTGCTGACCACATGAAGTAGGGAATTAACTTTAAACGCTCTACTTGTTTGCAAGAGTTCAGTCAAAGTAGTGATTAGTGTTAAATCAGCTGATAAATAAAGCTAAAGCACATTTACAAAGGGGCTAGTTTTGTTTTTTCGTTTAACTCCTCACCAGTCATCTACATATTATTTTTGCTAATCGTCATCACCTACTCAGCACAAACACAGCAAACCATTTTTTTTCCTGAAATCATTTGGTTTCAACCCCATGAAAAAACTCGCTTTCTACGCATGTGCAAATGCCTAATTATAAAGGAATACTCTTATGCTTACGTTTGATATTAACGTCTTTAAAATATTGAAACCGAATGATCACATGCGTGACTGAAAACATCATAATATCATAACAATACCCAAATAAAAACAATTATGACCATAATACCCTTATCTCTACTAACCTCATTCCGTAAAATAAGGGTGAGGACTCATTTCCGGCTAGAACGGCCAGTTTTCAATTAAGGACAATAGACAGTAATCGATTTGGCCCGCAGAATAATTACTCATTAAGGAAGCTACAAAAAATATCAATTAGGGTGATAGTTTGGTAATACCACGAGGGTTTGTGGTAAGGGTGTGAATCCGTGGGAATGTTATCCCAGGAAAGTATAGGACCTCCTATTTTTGGGAGGTGGGTAACGGCAAGGGCTTCGTAGCTAAATAATAACAGCCGCAAGAGTCGAGCGAAGGTTAAGCTACGCTTGACGCGGTCGGTTCGTGGGTGGGTGGACCATCTATTAGATATCGAGACCCCTTTGTGCAAAGCACGATAATAAAATAAAAAATAAAGATTTTTTATTACCTTCAATTGTAGAAAAAACACTTATCTAAAACACTATGCAACTAAGGGAAAGACTGTTTTCGATGAACTCTGGCACCCAAAGTAAGATTTAACTTGTGTTTAGGGTAAAATAAACTGTTGGTCCCGGCTGTCATTCAGAAGTCCGACATAAGCCCAGAAGTCTGACAACCAGTCTTACCAGGGGGTATCTATCGTGTTACCCAGTAACTTGGTTGTGGAGGTCCGATAGGCAGTCGCTCCATATAAAAAACTGGTATTCAGCTGCATCCGGTTAGACAGGAATCCGATCCCAACATAGTTGGACAAAGACTAGGCAGATTGATTGGTAACGGCAAGCAAAAGGATTTAAAATGGCGATGTAAAGTGTTATCAGCATCCTAACCCTAAAAATAATACCCTCCATGTCTTACTACTTGTATTTATCCTATTCCCAACCTTTGTGTCGGCTTTCAGTCTATCTAGTTCCTGGCTTCCATTCTTACCACAAATTTTTAATATTTTACAAGATAACGATAAAGTGACGCTGTCACCCACGACGATGTGAAAGTAGCGAAATGTTGGCCTAACAAGTTCTGAAATACTGTCGTGCCAGCGACTTCGAGAAGAAGATAACTACTATCAACATAACAGGTGATTCGGTGGTCGTTTCTTGAAAACTTCCTCAACTCGAGAAAGTGCTCAATCAAGTATTGAGGTATTTATAATTGGTTGTAATACTGAGAACTAAAACTTGGCGCTTTACAAATAATGCTATATTTAAACCATCGGATTGCAAGTTTAACTCAGATGATTAACTAATTACCAATTTACAAGAAATCTCTTAGAAAATGCACTAATTACGGTATTCCACGAGAGAGAGTAGTTTATTGTTTTAACACCACTCTCCTTTAACTATCAACTATAAGTTCCTTAACTTTCTCTCAAACTTATAATATTGAAGAAATTGTATGTAGAGTTAAAATTAAAACCAACTGAAAAACCTTTATAGATTTTGGTACCTACATATTATTATAACCTTTTGTTAGCCAACGTAAGTAAAATCCTCCTCTCACGCAACGAAGGAACACTAAATAGTTTGGATCACATATGCACTTACATATTGACGATTTAAGACAATAAATAGTCCTTGGATTCTATGATCCTATTATATATATTCCTAAAATAGCATTTGCCAGTAATTAATAACTACGCTCACCTACAAGCCATCATAACCGTGACAACAAGCATGTATGAAAGGAATTTCAATTAATTCCATGTATTTGTATGGTCTTTGTTTTCTATGCCCCACGTGCATCGGCACCCCTCGTAGGCGATGATGGTGTTATTCTATGGGGAATGTTTTATGCGACAGGCAATAAAATTTTGGAAACGCCTAATAAAATAATATTTCGATGGGAAAAGCAAATAGGGAAGAATATACACGATAATTTTAATTAGGAAGTTTACGTGGGATTCCTGCTTTATGTAATACGGTACAAAGCCATTTTGAGATAAGCTCGAGCTGCATAGGTGATTCATATTCAAAATCTGATCATCAGGGAACGACAAAATTTGAAGACCCAAAACAAAGGTCAATCTCACTAACAACGCAAGCTAAGTGTCTATCAATAAAATGAATACTATAACTATAGACAAAGTGACAGACCAACTGCCAACTGGAATCACATTGTTAAAATCAATTAGAAGCACACAAAAACCCACCACACGACCCGACAAGCGGTCCCTTTAAACTTTAAACCCATTGTAACATCTAACTGCCCTTCAGTCAAAGCCCATATGTGGCACGAACCGAGGCACTAATAAAAACAGTTCAGCAAAATGACCGATCCCATATGGCGTTGAAGAAATCCGGGACATCTTAGGCACATATGGACAAATAGATGTTTTTTGGCCCATTGTGTTCCAGATTTCTTTGGTGATGGCACACGTGGCGGTGTTAAATTTTTGTGACCCAAATTGTGTAGCCTTTTAAGAAGTGTGTTTTAATTTGTTAGTTCATATGGGTCGAAGAGGAAATATTAGGTAATACGAAGATAAAGTTAAAAACACATTTAGTGCTGAATTTCCATGTAAATGTGGAAGGTATTTATGGAAACTAGAACTTTGGGAATTAGTTTGACGCCTTTCTACAAAATCTGATTGTCTGTCTGTCCTGTTATGTTGTGATAATGCTAGGCTAGCCTTTCCAAACCTGGATTATTCAGGCTATCGACGATTATCCATTCATCAATCGGCCGGAGTTCCCTTTGAGCATATGAATGTAGCGTAAAGTCATGAATGCTAAACTCAAGGGCTTCAATCAACCTGTGTGTCCCTTCATATCGCGCATCCGTTCATAACACCTGAACATATCAATAAAATATGACATAATAGGAAAAGTCGTGTGCCCGCCACACGAGCGTACCGAGAACTGATTATTAACAATCACAATATGACCTCATTGGCGCCATTTTATTTTTGATTGTCTCGTCAAACTATCGGACGTGCTCACGCGGCTAGCGCTGATACGTGACTGATTTGATTAAGAACTTTTTACTTTGAATTTGTTTGATTCGATAATTTATAACGTAATTGCTGGCACATTTCATAAAATTACAATGTATTTATCTTCATGCATAATGAGCTACTGCTCAGTCAGAGTACCTCTGAGTCTAGAGTACCTCTAAGGGCGCTGGCTTACATAGCAAAAGGTCAGTCATTATATCGTATGTTTGATTGTTCATCATTATTTTACAAGATAAACCTAGTAACCCTTACCCTTAGATGACCAGAGTTGAATAACTCCTATCAATTGACATCATAACAGCACATCCTAACCATTTCAAAATCTTTTAATTAATTACAACATCCTCTTAACTCATCGATACGACCACTTTGCAACATTAAACATATTGTGCAATTCCAATACATTTTACATCTTCCGATCATCCTGTCGAACTATACACTGACCTGAAAAGTTACCTACCTACCCCAGAATATCAACCAACAGCCTCATTCACACAGAGACTCTTAAATTAACTACACTTCAAAACAAGCTAGCCACTAGCCAGTTAGCCACCGTTTTCGTCACCTGACAGAGCCTAGTCCTTTTAAGTACAATTCTAGAACAGGTTTGCATCCGGCATGGCTGTAGTCTTGTGCAAGACGCTGACAATATTAAATTGATATTTGACTGTCACTCCCACGTCGCTGATAGACAAGACTTTACGGGACAATAAAGTGATGCTGAAGAAATGATTTGGGTCGATACGTGCATAAAATTAAACGTTGGAAAAGATCCGGGACGAGCGGGGTGATCAAAATTAAAGAGCACTTGGTACTGAACTTGGGAATAATGACAAATTTTATGGAATAGATAGTTAATTAACTTGAATGAAGACATTATTTGAAAGCAGAATACGATCACAGATTTGTTTTGAAAATGATCCAGAGTCCGGAGTGAACATGATAGGTGACAGTAAAATGCAGTTAAAACTGGGCTTGCAACAAAAGCAACTTGATGTTGATGAAATCGACAAGAAAGTGACAATAGGTATAATGGAAGATTACATGTATTTTATCGACAAGGGCAATGTATAATTAAGCCACACTTTCTCCTAGCTGACGAAGCAGGTTAAGCTGCTGATAAATGTTCGCTATAGATAAGTATTGCTTGAAAGAATTAAACTTTTGATGTCAAAAGAAGCCCATGAAAGAAGTATGTGTGAACCGTAGAACAACCGTGCAAAGGAGTTAGAATGTTTTTATTCACTTCCTAACCCATTCCCTGAATGCCATAAATAAACAATAATAATGAAATATCTCGTCTTACATCGCTTCATCAATCATTACAACTAAAATTACTAACGGCTTAACCGCTTCATCCCATTACGCACTAATTCGAAATTCAAACAAAGAAAGGGCATGGAACTTTTAAATCATGGCATAGTGAGGCGACATTGACGTAAGAAAAAAAATAAAGGCCGTGACACATTTATTAGACCTGTCATTCGATGGTACTTACCACTGACAGCTCATAAGTTTTGAGCCTTAATTTGTGATAAGCTAAATGCGTGTATGTACAGATGGATGCGCTACCGGATTTTAACTTTCACATTTCTAAAAGTATTGTTGGGTTATCGGTTATTTAAATTGGGTCTTTTAGCGTCTTTGTGTCGATGGTTTTATGGTTACAACACCGTCATGATCCGATATGTTATTTCATCATCATAACGATAAGTCCTTGTCTGACTTAAGGCAAGAAGCTTAATAGAGACTTAAGTTTAAAGTTTTTTGTTGTAAAGCAATAAAACTGGACTAAAACTAAATTATCTGATAAGAACGATTGAGTCACAAACACAAATGTCAGTAAAATTTACGATTGGCATAAAATCTAATAGTGCACTGTGTAGCTTAAGAATCTAGTTCCAATACAACGTAACTAGGCGATATTAGCTCATTCGTAGCAGGTGTTCTTACTATTTAGGTACGTTGAGAACTTGTATATAAACTACCTTTGTGTACTAACGAAGCAATAAATTCAAAACTCAACAACTCGGCTTCACCAACAAAGAAAACAACACATCCCCTTTTATATTTAGTCACATTTATTGGCTTAACTGAACTAATTACATGCGGTGACAGTGTATTTCGGAACATAAGTCGACTAATTCGTTGGACAGGCGAGACAATCATAATCGAGGTAATGCGCCTCACTATGCCATCGACAAGTTATGGCGCCAACATTTACTTCTTTTATTTTATTTTTAAACACTTGACACTGGCTGAGTCTATAACGCATTATTTTTTTTATTTTTTTTATGGAAAATCCAATTTTATTATCTTCGTGGTACAAAGATTATGAAAAACTTAGAGTTATTCTACATGATAGGTATTCGATAGTCAAATAAAATGTTCTTGATAAAGATGCAATAATATTCCTACATTGCGTTGATGAGGGTAACACTACCAATCCCTGAGACGTAATATTCACCTATTCTTTCAGATTGTATAAACATAACATCACGACTGTAAGCCCCGGGGGTTTACCATAGGTGTACTCTATATTACACCCTCATTCATCATCACCCTCGACAGTTATGTCAAAGTCCTTGCCATAAACCGAGCACAAATCCAGACACCGGGCTGCTACTGAAAAATTCCTGACAGGAAAACCCAATAACATTTTACCCGACCTGGAATCGAACCCGGGACCTTATGCCCAGCAGTAGCTTGCCTTGCAACCACTGGACCAACGAGGCAGTCAGTTAGTTTCAATACTTTACTAAAACTCATTTGAAGTTTTGTTGCTAAGCTAAATGAAAATGAAGGTCAATGTGATCGAGTCATACGAGGTACATAGCCTGGGGCTACCTGATGAGCTGCCTATATACAATAACAGGAAATACCTTAAATTGCAAGACCGCAGACTGAGCTAATTTAAGAATTTATGTGGAAATAATATCGTACAGTCTGTACCGACATTTTTCATACAAATTAATGATATAATAAGAATGTTGGTAGGTACGCCAAATGTTACTGAGATAGGAACATTTTTGCGTTTAAACTCTAGGGATCCATCAATAAATGGATTAACAGAATTAGCTCCAAATTGCTCTGCAGATCGGGACAAATCTTTTGCCAATTAACACGCAGTTTCCGTCGGTCCAGTTACATATTTCTTTGGGAGCTTTCAGAAAATGTATAATCAGATGGTGCCTCAATCTTCCCCCAAGATGGGCCCCAAAGTTATTTTTGTTCTAAAAATTGCTTCGACAAAGTTTTTACATTTAATGCGTCCAAAGCTCAAAGCGGAAATAAATACATAATCAGTCGTCCACCTGATTTGTCATCAACTTTCTCTACCCACGATTCATAATAGTAATTAAATTAATCTTTATTGTTACAATTACAACCGGCTACCGGCTAATTAAATTACAGTTAAAGTAGCCGGAAAAAGCGGTTAGACCAAGAGCCAATATCCGGTAAATATATGAATGAACGGCTGTTAATAACACCAGTTTATGTGGAAGTGGCATAAGAGTATTATGTAGTTCAATAAACTGTGGGTCGGTAAATGAATTATCTTCATCAACTGCGGTCCTTGGGTAATTAATTTTACGCCTCTCAATCATCCTCTGAACGCAGAAGGGGGTGATAAAAGCTTACAAGATCTATATAATATGCAATCGTTTCTAATACTAGACTTTGTGGATGCGAAGGAAAACCTATATACAATATTTTCATTTTCAAGTATTACATGACAAGATATGAGAATATTTTAATAATTTGTTAGTTATTTTAGTATAAGAAGTTTTTTCCAGTGTATATACATATTTTTATCCTCTGTAACAAATTGAGAATGGAGATTGAATATAAGACGCAGCAAAAAGCAAAAGAGCAGTAATGAACTTGGAACGAAAATAACCCAAGACAAAAATTCTGTAGAAAAATGCATGCTACGAGGAAGACAAACAAACCAGAATCTTAGGCAATCAACATCTAACTAAACGAAGGAAATTTATGTATAAACTGTTGACAATTTTGAAGGGTGTGCGTCGTCATACTGTCTGAAGGGAGTTAAGTAGTAAAACTTGGACCAATCTCGAACGCCAAGCGTGGAAGACTAATAAAATGTATATTTTTAGCGCAACCATTTTGGATTGTTTCGTTAACCACGTCAACTTTTATGAGAACTTTTGGGTTAGGTACTGCTGTAAACTCGTTGATGTAAAAGACGTTGATTGTTCGATATTTTTGAAACGTATGTAAAGCATTAGGTAATGGGTTCTCCAAGTGTATTATTATTATAGCATAAACTTACGTCTTATAGGTCGTATGGATATATCAAGAGTATCATCAAAAGGTATATATCTGTCACACAGAAATACCACAAAAACTTCGAAGATGCGTCACAATTTCAATTCAATACGTAATCCTGCTAACAATTCGTTCGAAGCTGGAAATATCACCAGGACTTCAACAAAGGGACTCCCGCACAGGCTGCAACAATGGCGACGACAGATGCGCGCGCAGTACAATGCGAACTGTCAACTATCAGCTGTGCACCGCCATCTTTGATTTGCTGGTTATTAAATTGAAAGTGGACACCTATGGTGGTTTTGAATTTTGTTGTCAACTGAAAGCAGGAATAATGGATTAAAAGGGTATCACAATAATCGAGCCAGAATAAAAGAGCCTTCAACGTTCATTTTCCGAGTCGGTTAAAGAAAACAATGAAATTTTCTGAAGAGAAAAAACTCATTCAGCTCAGAATTAGAAATGTGTTACTACAAAATGTAGACCTCGTTGCGATCTTTGGATTAGGGGAAGAATGGAGGAATATGTCCCCTAAGTTAGAAAACACATCAAACTTTTCAACTAAATAACCAAAACTTCATCTATTGTCAACAACTAAAAATACATATTAAATACGGCATTTTATCTCAGACTAATCTCTGGCCCAATTAAGTTCTATTTGTGTAACTCGGGGTGGTCTAAAAAGGGAATATTTTGTTGTTCCGTGGCACCGTACGACCTCCGTCAATTAGAATATGTCAGTTACTGTATTATGTCACGGAGGATGGCCTTCCCGAAACTGTTACTTAGTTGGACCCTTTTAAAATGATTTAATAAGTAAAATTAAATTCAGGAATAGCTTTATGAAACATAGCAAAAAAACTGTGACGAACCTCGTACACATTTTAGATCAAGCATTGGCTTGTCACCAATACCTAATGCTCATTTGTTCATATCCAATCCAATACCTCAACCGATATTGGTATGTTTAATGCTGGATTATGTATTATCTACTGCAGATAATTTGTGATTTCCGTCAAAGGACGAAGAAGTAATTTGTTTATGAAAGGCCTCATCATTTCTGCGAAGCCACATCAGTAACACACACAAACGATCAATATTTTATCTCCCTCAACATACTTGATTTTGCAGTACAAAACGATTAATACAAAAATCGGTCAAATCTCAAGTCTTTACCGTGAACTTGCGCATCCGCCTATGTCAGGCTGTGTCATATGACGTACGGCACTGCGCGGGCGCATTCCTCACATAAAACAGCCTCGCGCCTCGATGCCTCTATTGTCGAATATACACTCGTCTTTTTACTAATAGCTACACATCGGAACGGTCACAGTATTGTGGTCAAAGTTAAAATTGATGTCATGGCATACCTTAAAGATTTTAATGTCTCATCACGAAATAAATAAGGAACTATTGAACCGATCTTTGATCGAGAGTGATAATAATTTCGATGTGTTCCAATTTCACACAATGATAATCTGATGAATTGAAACTTCTAGATTAGGACATCCATTTTGTCTTTTACTGCAAAACCTTTAAGTGTTTTTACTTGCCAACGGGAAAACCAAAAGAAGGTTATGAATTTAACAGGCAGTGTGTTTTAGTCTTCATATCGCCCCAGTCCGCATAAAAAATCTTCATTCACATTTCCGACCTTTTACCCACAAGAAGATCACAATCAAATACCGGATCAGAATATCGTTATATTTTTTTCCGCGGCACGCCACAGACCTTGTTTACGTTAGAAATATTTGTATCGTCTGTCTCTACACCCAAACTTATTGAAATTAATGGAATCTGTCGGCTCTTTTTAGATACGAATCTACGGATAAAAGGTAATAAGCCGAAAAGAAGTTATTTTCGAAGGTCGTTGAAACGAATTCGAGGATAATGTTATGAGTGATGTTGTACAATGAATGACTAATATTGATTTTAGGAGACTAGAAGCCGATGAAAGTAAATTAAGAAAATAAGCAAGGATCTTGATTCTGATAGAAACTGATATTTTCTAAAAGGATTGCTTCCATATTCTGAGAGGTTTTAGCCAAAACTTGTTTGTATTAAAGGAGAAGTTTAAAGCTTAACATTTTTGTAAAGACGGTTTGTGCAAGTTGGATACAGAGATTTCACAGATGAACCTAAAGAACTGAACTGTACTTTAGGACTTATAGTATTCAGCAGTCTAGAGTCTACTGTTTAGTCCTCAGATTACCTCTGACTATGATGTTGTCAACTTGTATTTCAACCATTGCAAATGAAAATCAATAGGTATACATTTTTTTCCGTGGTACCTAAGTTTGTTTTTTGTCCAGATAAGCGGTTATGTAAACGAAAAGTAAACATTGTATATTTACATTTACACAAACGATAACAAATCGTATGATCATTATAGTGTCAGACTCTAATCACAACATTTTATCAGAAGTTAACCGACAATAATTTTTTTGTTTACTTACTGATATTTTTACCTATTCGACGATGAGTCATTTAACGGTCAGTTATAAATAAATATTGTCTAATGTTTAGACTTCAGTCATTAGTGCAAATGCTGATAGTGATGTTTTGAAAATAAACTATTCAGTGATTGCAAGAATTTGTATTTTATCCGACATTAACAAGATACTTTGGTAAAGATAATGAGCATCTCAAGTGAGTTTTTTTTTGTATAGCCACTTTTGTCAAGGCGAAGCTAAAACTGGAAAGCTATCGACACTGATGATATACTTCTATATCCGTAATCTTCATATTAAAAAGAAAAAGTCATCGGTTGCAAAAATGATAATCACGATGATGAATTCCATATTAAAAGTTATGATGAGTTAATGGCACTTGTATTGACTTCAGGAAAAAGAGAGTGAAATAATATCAAAATTGAATTTATACCATGCCTCTTTGCCATAGAGTTGCTCCAATGCGTACGAACTACATTCCTTCGTCCATGGTAATGCATGTGTGGGCCCAGACTAGACATATTCGCGGAGCCCTAGGGCTTTGCAAAGCTCCGCGAAAATGACCTCATTATGACCCCATTAATTTGGGGTATTTCAGCTGCTTCAGAATCATTCTAATCTCGTACTAATAGTTATTATTCCAAATGGTTTTATTTTTGCCATAATAAATTACATCCAACAGTGCCAGCACTGCCAGCCCTTGTGGGAAAAATGAACTCCGAGTTTATGCTAGTATTATTTGCCCAACCAAATTCAGTTAGAGGGACACAGTGGACGACAAAACTGTGAACAATCCACTTCGTCCCACTGGTGAGACAGATCGGTGGGGCAAAGTAGAATAATCTATAAATCGCAGTTTTTTATTGTTTTGGGGCTCCGTCAAATATTTCGTTTTCGAAAAGAGTTCCGTGTTCCATCGCCAAAAAAGTTTGTGAACCGTTGTGGCCTAAGTGGCAATCGCTTTCAAAGCGTTTCGTATTTCTTCAACGACTTTCAACAGGATTGACTTTTCAGTAGCAATTTCATTCATTGACTTTTCCATCATCGATATCGCTAGATAGAATGTCGCTTTGTCTCGCCTCAGATCATGCATTCGTGCAGTCAAGAGTTCAACACACTTCAGTGTTTTAGATGTAGATATTGATCAATAAGATCAGTCTGTATCATGTCAATATTAGACCAATCAATCGTGTTACTCTTTGTTTTAAAGACCTCAAAACCGTTTCCTCCATCACCATAACGTATTCGAAAGGTCATTGAATACCGGTTCAATAACAAAATGATTCCGTCTATCCGTTAAAGCGAACTGGTCTCAAAATCAGCTGTTCCACTGTTCGCCGCTCCCATACACCAGTTCCACCGGTTCTGCTAATATTGTTGAACTAGCAACATTTTGAACTTGAAGTAGATCGTAACGTATTTTCAAGAATGAGTGCAGTTCATTAAGAACACTGTTGGCTGGAACCAAAGAAATCCGATTGATTGGATTGGATTTGAAGAATTCTGAGGGATTTTAGGTACTCGACTGTTACCAAAAATCATTCGTTTGAACTTTATATGCGAACTCTTGTTTTCCTAAAATATTGTTTCCCATTGACCATTCGTCAGTTACTCTGCTAAGAAAAGTGACACGACTCTCTCCAAAATTAAGCCAATTTTTGATCAGCAACTGTTTAGAGATGTTCTCTTTAAATTTCACAGGTAGTCTGTTTGTCTTTTTGTAGGAATAGCCTGCATGATATATTTATTCTTCTTTTTTTCTAGTGTTCAGAAACTGTATATCTATCTATCATAGCTATTATTAACTAAGATTTCTGCAATAGTTTCCTGCAGCTGTTTCAGTTTGTATATTTCTTCTCTTCTACAACGGAATTTCTTTAATTTTTAAATCAAACCGACTAATACTGCCTATTTAATAATTTAGCCGTTAATCACGAGTTCACGACACTCCTACGCACTTTCAAATATCAATGTAGACCTCACCGACACCGGCCCCTTTGTAGGGTAAAAGCGACAATAACCGGCACTATATTTTAAGCGGCATCTTTATGACTCATTACGGGAACATCCAAATGTATGTGCAAACATCGACGTTAACATCGTAAATACTATGTTTTATTGGTGCCTATAAAAATGTTGATGGATGAACAAATGGGTCGGTTTTATTTCATACATATGTATGTATGTATGTACTTGTTGCATGTTACGTTGGAATGTGCTGATGTTTTGTTAGTCGCTGGTAAAAGATAACGGATAGATTGAAAACTTTAGCAGCTATATACAATGTAGGTATATTATACGTTGTTAGGAAAATAAATACAGGTTTTCGGTATCGATTTGGATTTTTAATGTTGGTGACAAGTTACCTAAGTATTTATATCTATACCACGTACAAGTTTCAATAAATTAATTTCATAAATTAAACATTCATTAGAATCTAAAAAAACTATAACTGCTACATTAAGTATTAGTTTAATTTAAATACGGAAAAAATATACTTAAATATTAATAAAACAAAAAAATTTGAACTATCATCATTGCAATAAGTACAATCGTAATGTTCACACTCTGTGTCACAAATTTCTCAGTAATCCCGAATGCATGTGTGGCCAAATCGTTTTAAAAGCAAAAATATTGTCACTAAAATCAAAATTACCGACAAACACCATAATTTACGTGTTGTCAACATTCGATTGATTCTTTACTCGCATTACCGATGCCGACTGACTGATAACTGGTGCAGCCACCTTCATATTTTTCACCCTTATGTCTCAAGACATAAAGTCCAAATTAAATGTATTATTAAATTTGTAATCATCAACTATGGTGTTCTACCATTAACCTGTAAATCGTTGCTTGACACCTTATTACCACACCTCATTTCAACCCAATTGAAACTCAGCCTTGTTCCAGAAACCACAACGTCCAAATTCCCTAAACTTGACACAGTAAATCAGCCAACCAATTTTAGACTCTCAATTTATATTTCGAAAGTTCAAAATTATTTATCAAATATTCCCCATCCAAATCAAGGGTGGCATTTAAGTCGTGTCTTTAAGACCGCCGTAACAGCAGGGAGGCTGGCGGCTCGATTGAGATATTTCCACTAAATCCAATAGATAGTATGTTTGTTTGTTTGCGCCGATATAATGGGAGGTCCTCAGGTTCTTGGTAATGAAAACTGTTAGCAGAAAGGTGTTCTGATAATAAAAGGATGCGCATGCGACAGGTTTTTGTTTCTGATGGTGACTAATTTTGATAAAACATGTAGCCCCATGTGATCGTTCGGTTTTTTATACTCTTTACTGTATAAAATTTGATACTACAAAAACCATTGAATTAATTAAATGAGTCTTAAAAAGTTTACAATACAACACAATACGTTTGAATCGTGAACTCTTAACAGTTAGTCTTTGGTAGAGTCATCTCACCATACAAAGTCGGTTGATGTGATTAAACTATAAAAACTATCCTTCTATACCTATTAACACTGTAATTTAATAACATTGTAAAAGCCAAAATAATAATATATTTTTAAAAGAGTAACCGTGAAGTTTCTTGCCGGCTCTTCTCCATAGGAAACGACCAATTGGAACCGTGCACCTAGCTTTCGACGTTTCATAAGTGCCCACGTAGGTTTATGTAAAATAAAATATTATGAATTTGAATTTATGCGGTATGAACGTAAAAATTACAAACTGCTTCAGTGAGCATTGTCAAAAGCAAAGTCAAAAAAAGAATCATGAACGAAATTTAATTTTGCATGCACAAACCTACCTGTAAACAATTCTCCACTTAATTAACTATTTTACCTCAAACAATGCCACATCACGGCCATCAACTACAAATTACAACCATTTATCAGCTCCTATCTCCAAAACTGCGGAACTAAAGGCATTCGAACATAATCCTTCGAGTTCGTCACACCTTTCTTATATTGTGAAGACAAAGCTATTATTTTAGTAGTTCCATTGTGTTTGATACGCAATTTTTGGGTAACCGTTGAGGTAGGGTAAGCATGAGAAAGATTTGCAGAAGTAATAGTTTGTGGTGTTCTTGAGATTCTGTTTAAAACTTTCCTGTAACATCTCAATGTGTTTTATAATATGCGCATACGTTGTAGCTAGTCTAACATAGGTAAAACAGACACTATTTCCCCATCCTAAGTAGAGGACCTCAAGTGAATGAACAACAACGTCCTCCTACCTACTAATTACCTGCAAAATACAATTACACATAGATTCAGTACCAACCCTTGTGTGTAGCGAGCGAGGTAATGCTAATTTCCTATGGACCATTCAGTAAAAAAAATTGTTCGGCAATCTGCAATGGACATTTACGAGCTGGCAGAGCAAATCAGACCTTAATAAAAAGAAAATCCAGGATTGGAAGAGTCTTAATTACCTACTATTCACAGCCAGGGCTAACAAAAGTGAGACCACTTATTCCTCAGTCGTAGTACTGTTTCTTACATACCCTACATTATTCAACTTGCACACTTTCGACTCCCGTTTGTTTTTACTAAGTTCTTTATTGCTATCAACAGTTTCTGCCCACCCTCCATTCTTCAAGGAGTTCTGAACAAACAAAACGGTATCCCAATAACAACTTTACGGCTTAACTGCCTACCTGCAAATGTCATTATGTTAAATAAAGAAATATATCGGTTTACATTGAAGGGTACTCCTGGTAAAAAGGCAGCTAATTTTGAAGAAGAGAACAGGATAATGGAAGCTGTGACTAGTAGTGACGTAACTAATTATGAGTTATTTGCTGTAACTGTGGTCCATTGTATTGACGATGTCGGCAATATTTATGGAATAGTGGTTTTAAAGCAGGAACTTATTTCATTGTTTTTTTTTAGCTTAGCACCTGACTGATATAGTCAACATTGGATTGCTAAATCTCCTGCCTAAGGTGTTTAATTGCAGATCATTATATTCTCATATTGTAGAACTATGCTCTAAAACAAATTAATTTCATACTATTCGTTAATCCACCCAAATCTAGATTTTATTCTTGAATATACTTTAAGAAAACAGTTACATTAGATTATACGCAACTTTTGATCTATTTCAGAACCTCAACTCAACTCTCTGTTATTTTAAGACGATCCACACATTATCTAACTCCTCATGGAACCGAAAGATGACACGATAGATAAAGTCAGTGTTACTCTTGTCTTTTGCTGCTTCAGTGAGCAACGAATGGGAACAGGTAACAACAGGTACAGTGCTGGTCAAACAAGGGTTGTAACATGTCAATACTTGTGTGCTATTCACCTCATCGGAAGCTGATTAGAAAAACAGGTAAGTTTTCATTTACAATACGGGGTCGTTATCATTAAAGAAGGCAAAAAACTCGGCCTCACCAAGGGACAAGTCGTTAGATACGATGTGCTCCAATCGCAGTTGATAACGTTCACCTAAGGTATTCTTTCCCAAAAAGTAAAATTCTGGATCGCCAAAAACTGGTTGCAATAATGTAACCAATCACTGAACTGGTCTGATTTTTCGTTTTGTTGTTGATTGCTTATGATCTTCTGCATTTGGTTCTGAAACCTCTGAATCTAACTGACTAGGTACCATTTAAACTACTATTCTCTCTACCATATATCCTAAACACAAGATAATATCATGTATTACCAACAAACTATCGTTATTTAAATTTTTCTCTCCATAAAAGAAGCCTACTTACACCTAAAAGGCCAACATTACATTCATTTTATCTCATCAGTAGAGATGCCAATTTTGTGCTCGACCAGATCACTATAAGCATACTAGTTATTATAGTCACACGATCCTTTATTCGAGTCAGTTTTTGCGCAAACTACGAACCACTGCATACAGCCTCTTTATAACTTCGCTGACCAGGCAAAGATGGTCTTCCCTGCCTCTAGTAGGCCCAACTTGTAGTATGAAAGATACGAAGCTTTATCATTTGTCAGGGGTCTAGGTGACTGGTCGTCAAAGGCGAATGTACGGCCTTGCTGATTGTATGTGGAACTTGGGTCTGAATCGGTTACAATTTGATGATGAATGATTTTTTGCATTGATGTAATCTTGGGTTAAAGTGTTGAATGAACGACGGGTGACGATTAGATTCTGAGATGATAGTAACTTGGTCTCTAGATAGATGAATTACAAGGTTTTTGTAAATGTTGTTTGCACTTTCTCTTTTTAAGAGTAGACATGTTTCATTTACCTATGATCTAGAAATAAATGCTAAGTTGTTTTTACCAATGAGATATTTTATAGAGCTTAAAATATGGTGTATGGTGCTTATCCCGGATCTTCTTGTTCTATAAGCGCTTATCTTTTAAAAAGGATAATCCCTAATCGACTAGCAATGCTAGAAATAGAGACGAAGTACCCACATAATTCTATAAAAAGAATCGAACAAAGCTTAAAGAATCACAAATTGTTATTAATGGTGCATTGGGAAGAGGAACGATTATCTCTTCATGAATATAAAATACGCTTTGTACTATTTACGACGTAATATAATATTGCCGATACCGGGTCGCCGGCGCCGAGGCCATCGGATGGCTCCAAATATACTTTGAACATGTCCTGACATGTCGGGATTCGGATTAAAAGGCTTAACGGTCTTATTGATACAATAAGATTAACATAAGGTTTATTTAAAACAGGAATAAGACAATCCTGCCCCAGGAGTAACACCAAGTTGTTAAAAACAAAGACTTGATTTGATAAACTTTTTTTGTTTAAAAAGAGTAACTTTAGCTTTTTGCCTGTTTTTTTCTTGCTACAGCACTTATTTTAAACCTCGCTTGTTATTTCCTAGTGTGTATTTACCATTGGTTGGTCTACGTTGATATTTGGTGCAAGAATAAACAATATTTATGTCTTCTTGCTATCCATATTTCAGTACTTGAGAAGTCCATAATCATAATTATTTATTTGTCAGAATATGATACATCATATGGTCTTAAGATTGGTCAATGGACATTCTGCCAAGTGTGGCGTGCAAATATTAGGTATATACATTTGTTACAGGATAGAGATTTTTAGGTTAGGATTGTATTAACATTATTGATTGCATAATTATTAGATTACTAGATTACATGTTTAACTTACTGTAATGTAGTATTATGAGACCCTCTCAGCTAAATGCTCTTTCGATATCCTCAAATTAACATATCCGCTCCACTTCCAAATCAAATTAGGATGAACCGATAAACACACCCAGTCCCCAACAACGGTCCTTGGACAGGTAGTGACGTGTCTACTGTCCAATACCTGTTAGGCACGACCTTGCCTCGACCTAGACTGAACAGGATTGAACGGGTCAACGCACCGCATCTGTCTGGGAAAAGATTAGTGTCGTTTCGAGCTAGATTTTATGGACCGCTCACTTTTATAGATATTGGGTTTTTGTTCGAAGGATTATGTTGGGTCTTGAGTGTTTGCAAACTGTTGGAAAGGATATGACCAGTTTTAAAGTAAGAATCTAAGTAAGTATGTATTGTTCATGCTCAAGATACTTACGCTTAAAGACTCTTGTTGCAGATATAATGGTAATAAGTTGTTAAGTGTTTCGTTAAGTTAGATTTAGTTAGCAGGTGTAGTCAATAATTGCGTAGTTTAACATGGACATAAAGAAAGTGCCTGGAATGGCTAAGGTTCAATTTTCTCATCATTTGTCATTCCTTACATAAAAATGTAAGTATGTATTGTATTAGATGGTTCTTTATTAGAAATTCCAAGCCTTTTGGAAAGGTGTTAAGCAAAAAGACAATAACGATTGTGACTCCACAATAACTTATTGTTAGTTATTTATTACTTACTAGACTTTACAAAGACTAATAATTGCATACCTACGTGGGTATCCGACCGATTATATGACCTTATCATGTTCTACGGGTTGAACCTGGTAAGGAAGGTTGCCTGGAAGAGATCGCAGTAAGCGATAAGGCCGCCCATTGTATATTTTATAGTGTAAAACCTGTTCTCAATTTCGAATTCTGTTACCTATCCCGGTGTTTTGGATTTTTAGCTACGAAAATAATTATCATAAATAGCAATACTTTCTGGGTCTGACTACACTGTCCACTGAGTTTTACCCAAGAAACCAGTCATCTCTGAAAACAGACTTGTTGTAGTTTTGTGTGGTACCTACATTTTAAGGTATCGCCGCAATTGTCAAACAAACTTTTTTGGATCGTTTTGATTATGTTTAATGATGAATTACACTATTTGAATAAAGATTGATTTTATAATTTTGATTATAAAAATCAACTGTCCATCAGGATTCCTACAAAAGTGTGTAATAGCGTTTTTTTTATATAAAATCATTACAATTTCTGCAACGGAACTGAAAAAAATTGCATCGTTATGGAGCGACGATATCATTTGACACGAGAAGAGAGATGAGAGCCGTCGGAATGTTGGGAGCTGGTTCCAGGCAACGTACTGTGGCTGTCGGTCTTGGCACTACACAGAGCGTCATAAGCAGCACCTCTGGACACGCTATCGTATCACGGGCAGCGTGGCCGAGCGACATGGAGGACGATCTCGCATCACCACTCCCTGACAGGACCGGTACATCCAAAATACTGTTCGACGGAATCGTACCATGACCGCCATGATGTTGGCTACGAGGCTCCACAGCTCTTCAAGCTTGCTGTTAAGCGACCAAACCATCCGAAATCGTTTACGTGTGAAGTGGGTCTGCGTTCCCGAAGGCCGCTGAGAGTTCCACCTATAGCACACAGCAATCGTAGGGCCCGCTTACAATGGGCTCGCGAACACAGAAATTGGAAGGAAGAAGACAGGCGTTGTGATTGCTTTTCCGATGAATCTCTTTTCAGTATGAGACCGGATACAAGACGTACTCGAGTTTGGAGGACCTCTGGACGTCAACAACGTTTGAAATTTTGTCAGGAAGTTCATTCATATGGAGGGGGAACAATAATGGTTTGGGTCGGTATTTGGAGCGGAGGAAGAACCAATCTTATTTGGATCAGGGGCAACCTCAATGCTCAGATTTATGCGGAGCGGATTGTTTCAGACGTGCTTATCCCTTTGCGAAGCCGGTTGGGTGATGCGTTTCGACTAATGCACGACAATGCACGTCCACACACGGCTAAAGTCGTAACGTTGATGCTCGCATCAACTTTCTGCCGTGGCCTGCTCAATCGCCAGACCTCAAACCAATTGAGCACGCATGGGATATGCTCCAAAGAAGAGCTCTGCCGAGTATGGATGCTGTGCATAGCCCCACAACCTTTCGACTTGTTAGACAGAACGTGGGCGGCCATTCCTCAAAGTGATTATGATGAACTGATTTTAAGCATGCCAAATCGCTCTGATTGTGTGATTCGTGTCAATGTGTGGAAACACAGAATATTAAAAATTCTCATTTTTGCCTTTTTATGCCATTTAATTGACGACATTAACTTACGTTAATCTCCCAAAATTTGCAAAAATTGCAATTTTTATTAATTTTGACAAAATATAGGGTTAACTTGTACTTTGTTTATGTTATTAACTTAAACAAAGTAAGAAGCCAGTCGGGAAGACTAGATTTGGTAAATATTAATATTTTTTTATAGTTAAAAATGTACTTTTCATCCCTAGACACTTTTGATGTGTGTGAACTGTGTGAAGGTAAGTCTTTTTAAGGACAAACTAATACCAAACGTGACTTCACGGCACACCTTAACAATTTCACACACCATCCCTTCAAAATAACACCAGTAATCCTATCCTATAAAATCATGGAAGCACCAATCTTGGGACAAGCTCTGAGGGCAAAAATAAAACAAAGTGTCAGCTCGATCCACACGTGCGGCCACATCTGCGCAAGGTGCGCCTGCGCAGCTGTCCCCGCCAACCAGCACGCTTGCGCACAACGACCATAAACATTTGAACATTTAAAAATCTCGCCACAACGCTCTGCACCTTTGCTTTTAACCAAATCTTTTTTCTCCCATTAGGTGTGCTTAAATGATAGTTTTTGTTCATAACCCGATAATTGGCGTATTAAACTGAAATGATGAGGAGAAAATTGTGCTGTTACAGTTTTTAAAAAACTCGATTTTATCAGGATGCTCAGGTAATGAGATATAGTTTGCAATGTTGCACTGCATCAATTTATTTCAATAAGCCATTTTGGCTCAGCTTTCGACTTTATAATAAAGTTCTTAAAAGGGCGTAGTAACCGTGTTGGCTGTCATCTGCAGAAGCTCGGAAATAAGAATCAGCTAAAATAATGTTTGAAAGTGATTGAGCCTCACAAAAACAATAATGATTTGTGAACGAATACTGTTGCTAACTCGAGAGTCTACACTTCTTCATCTATGTCTGACCCGCTTATTATTGGGCCACCCTTGAGCTGCCTTATGTGGTAACAAGAGAACTCTACCGATGGTACCAGCATAGTTTAATTTATTAATTTTACTAATTCAACGATATTTAATTTAATTTAATTTTTAATTTGTAAATCAAATATTTAATTTTAATTTGATTTGGTTTATTATTAATTAATTAGCTACTCTATTACCAATTTATGTGATATTTTTTATTTTATTTTAAGCACTTTTTTTTTCTGTTGTTTCTTTTTACATTAATTTAATTAGAATTTTGATTGGTGTTATATTGCTAGACTAGATTAGCTTAGCTTAATAAAAAAAAAAATGTAAATTAAATATAGTGCATGTGGTGTTAGCCTGTAAATAATTGTTGCACTAGTGTATATCGTGTACTTTTAAATGAAATGTTATGTGTAAACAGTTGTAGGCCAACCTATAAATAAATAAATAGCTACTTCACTACGTTCTGTATGCCTACATTTTATGCAAATAAACATTTTCTTTTATATTCTATTCGCATCTTCGAACATCATCCCCTCTACCGCCCTTGCTAACTTATATCTTTACCTACCACGGGTAGAACCCACGGAAGATCTACATAATTTTGTAAAGAATCTGAATCACTAACTGAAGAAAACAAGGGAGTCATTTATATATATTTGTGTTTGATCCTTGTGATCCATTTAGCCGTCATGAGCTGAGGTCACTCTCGCTCATTGCATCACAAATTACATTGATTTACCTTCCTGATTTCCATTACACGTCTTATATCAACATTACAATCCTCAATCTAGGTCCATAGATATGAGTGACCCTCGTTGACCTCTAACGTTTTTCATTGGTTACTTAGCTGACGTCAGCTACATTCTGTACGGCAGCCCATAATGAATAATTCAGTTGAATTTAGAGTGCGTCTCATTTGTTAGGTAATGTTTTTGTGTTTGTAATGGACTATGGACTGTTTATAGGGTGCGTAGATATCCAGGTGTTGTCTTTGGAGATGAAGAAGATTATTTATGATGTCGTTTGCGATTGGTACGATAGAACATTGAAAGACAATGCCTCAAACTCTCTGACGACGTTCACTGACTCATATTTATTTTCTTGCTGCAAAAATGTTGATCTATAACCACAGATGAATCTATAACTTTGCCCAGTACCTATCCCGCTACCCTAATTAGGGAACATTAATAGTCGGTAGGTCTATGTACCTATAGGTATCCAGTTCCAGTTGCTATGCCATGAAAATAAAAGGCTTATAAGTAGAACCAATCTCCAGGTGTTCAAAAATTTCGACAATATCCGTGGCTCGTCCGTCAACTTCTTGATTTTATTGGAACCATCTGGTTGATCCTGTTGATACGAAAAAAAAGGACATGCGAATACACCACCTGCCCGATATCTCATGCAAGCTGGGAGATTCTACTGAGATACCTACATACGAATGAAGTATGTACTGGGCTGATGAGCTTGCAATATGTTTTTATTAACGATAGGTCGATACTTCATAAAAAAATTTAATTTTGAGAAAAGGATGTGGCCACAGCCGGAAATCTTAATTATCCTTCTGCATTCTGCAAGCATAGGTTCTCTATTTGATCATTACAATGATACCTAATTTTATATCAAACTATTTAATTTCAACATTGAAAGGTCCAAGCAGAGTCTTTTGATGTATCTTGACTTATATTCAATTCATTCGCTGACAGACAACGCACAGTTTAAACGGCTGGATCTAGAAGCATCAAATCGCACACCCAGATAAAGAGTAGCACAACTCAAAATACCTCTTTTTTGCTGCTCCTGAAAAAAGAGGTATTTTGAGTTGTGCTACTCTTTATCTAGGTGTGCGAAATGTTGCAAAAGAGTTCCTACATATAAATAAAATAAACAATAACGGAGAACTTTTAAAATTCACCCATATAAGGGTTAAATAGAGGATGGAAGTTAGTAATTTTTGACGAAAGGAAATCCCATCGGATACAGGTTGTAAGACTAGAAAATTGCTATTACCTGAAGCTATCTAAGCAAGATGTCTTTAGAACTATTATTGACACTTCTTTATGCCTAGACAACGAACCTCTATCCATTGGTTATTAAACAAGCCCATCTCCAAAACGATACAATATCAATCAAAATAAAGAACAGAGCTATAAAATATTTAAAGGGATATATCACATTGTCAAGTGTGAAGGTGACCGGTACCTACGTTTATCGTCCGTAATCATAATCCATCATGTGTTATAGACTTGGGGCCGTTAAAAATGAGTGCAGTGTCAAATGTAAAGAGATTAGGGCTATTCTTAAAAGAGTGTACAGACAGATATGTTTAATGTTTGCATGAAGTTTTTTAGTTAAGTGTTATGTTATTGCGCTACGATGTTTCCAGTACTTAAGCAGCAAGCAATTGTTGTACCTATAAATAAATAAGCACAATCACTTATTCAGCCGATTATAGATTATGCCGACGCCTGCTACCTGGATGCTACTGAGAAGCTATTAAATAAGCTTGAGCGCTTGCAAAACTTGTGCATTCGCTTCGCTTTTTGTTCGGTCTTCGAAAATATGACCATGTTTCTCACCTTCGCAAGGAACTCAAGTGGCTCCCAATCCGCTTTCGCAGGAATATTCGGATTTTATGTCTCCTCTTGAACATCTTACACAACCCGTCTTATCCTTCCTACCTGCGTGAGCCTTTTTCTTACGCTCGCCCTAGCGACACGCCGCCGCGCCCGTGTAGATCACACCTTAGATCCCTCCTTAAATCTCATCCTCATAAAACTAGCTACTATTCTTATTCCTTCTCTGTTCATGCTGTAAGATTATGGAACTCACTTCCGCCAAGCATTCGTGATTTCTGTATTCAATTATCGAGTAAAAGTTCATTTCTCGTTTCGCAGGTCTGCTGGAAGAAATTTCTTAAGAAATAAGCAGTACCTACCTTTGTACACAAAATTATAATTATGTTGTATCTATATGTATTTTACTGTGTGTACGTAAATAAAAATAAAATAAAACATTAGTTATAGTAAGTGATCATTTAGGTTGAGAATTCGGAATAACGTTTATTTTTCTCTTTTTATTTGTTTGCCAAATCTGAAAACTGTGTTTAAATTATATTAATTCTCTTTCTATTTGTCTGTGTCGCTAAAAGCTTTGGCAGTTAAATGCCTACTACTAGCTAATCTATCCTAAGTTTGTCTCTCCTTCCAATCTTTAAAAAATTAAGTGAGGATCAATATTGTTTAATTTAGAAAAGCTACTTTCCTTTATAAATCGTGTGTGTACCTTCACCAACAATCAATCTGCCTATCTGACCTCCACAACCCAGTAACTGGGTAATACTATACCCCTTGGTAAGACTGGTTGTCAGGCTTTCGGGCTGTTATTACTTAGCCACAAGCTCCTCTACCTCTACCTTCACTAAGAAAATAATATTCATATTAATATCTTAATAAAGAAAATATCTATCCACATTGCTATCACACTATAACAGAATAACCCATCAAATATTCTGTATCCCAAAGACACGAGACGTTCATAGATGTGTGACCTATGACTGCCATGATTTACAGCCAATACGTCGCTCTGTGAGTCTATGGTGTATGCTGTCTATGGAATGCGCTGTTCATACACTGTTGGTACATTGTGGATAGATTGTTTAAAATAAACAGAGAGCATTCTTTTATAAGTCCATAAAAAATAGAAACCTTGAAAAATAAAGTTATTACTCGTACATAATCTACTGAAGGAAATCATCAATAATTTAATCTGAATTAATCAAGGAAATCTAATAATTGAAACTATTGCTACTCAATATATTTAGCGATTTTGATGCGATATCTTTCCTAAAACTTTTAATTGGAAACGTGAAAATTGATCTTCAAGCATGCTCAGTTAAAACCCTATTACTTCCAAATATTTCAAAACAGTAATTTTATTAAAATCATAAATTAAAATAATAAGCACCAGCTTCACAATTCAAAATCAGAGCACATCTCATAAGCTCCTAAACATATCTAATCTACGCGTCGGTCAGTACAATGCCTTTCACCCCATGCGTACGCGCATGACAAATAAAATTCCTAACGTGAGAAAGTCGAGATAACGTCAAATGACCGTTAATGCTGTATTTAGATAAACTTTATTGTTAACTTCTGTGAACTGAGTTCAAAGTGAGGTTACTGTTGCATCACAGTGATACCGACATTTAACTGGTGTTGGTTAACTGTGTTGGTTCTGAGTATCATTATTTGTTCCTACTTTCTAATTTTGTCAATGAGAATATCTTGGATCTTTCCTACATGGTATAGGACCTGGTCGAAATGATCTACTTGAAAAAGGAAATTGAATTTAAGCCAATAAGTAAAACTGATTGGCCCTGTCGCCGAAACATTGTTTAATCGCAGATCTAAACAAAAGGACAATCTAATCAACATATCAACACCTGTTACCCTAGTTATATATAATCCTTACCTATGTAGTCTGGTATAGTAATTTTATTCTAGATACATCGTCTTCTACAAAAAATTGTAAAACATTTTAAAAGAATAACTGTGGACTTTCATGCCCATTCTTCACCATACGAGACTTTTGGAAGGGGCGACTAGAATCTATTCTATTTTCTTGTAAAGTTTGACGTCCAAAACTGCCTTCTACGAGTATGTGCCTATTTGAAATAAATGATTTGACTTTCCTTAGATTGGAGAAACCCAGAGCATCGAATATCGCTACCAAAGTTGCTAGTTAGCTAATTATTTTACTACCCCGCATGAGCTTTTCCTGTGCGGCTTTACTCAAGTTCTATTAATAATGTATATATTTTAGTATGTCGTCTAATATGAGTATGACTCATTGCTACTAGAGAGAAACAATCCTCCTAACTCCCCTCCGTCGCAGTCGGGTGACCACACGTTCCCTCACGTACAAGACATCTTATCTTCATTGTTAGCACCTACTTTACATCATAATGTCCTCGGACCCGTTTTATATCGTTTAACGTCTTCTATATGAAAAGGAAGCTAAAGGCTCTGTTACATTGGGGTGTAACGTATGAAATTTCGGTAAAAAAACTGTTTGATGAATGGGTAATTGGATCTATGATAGAAGAACCATTGAATAAAATGTAATGGGTACCCATTTGAATAATTTATTCAAAGCTATTTTTAAGCTGTCATCAAATTTTAGACAACAAAAAAACAGACATAATTATGTTAAAAGATAGGTATTACGTCATTGATCCAATCGCTCGGCTGCAAGCACGGTCGCCTTCCGTTAGATCCTAGGTTTTATTTTGCGTCGGGTAAAGTTTAATTGATGTTTTTGGTTCAGAACATCGCACTAAGAGACGTATATTTTATAAGTAGAATATAAATAAAAGTAAATATTACAAGATTGGCGCAATTCGCTGACGACAATCGAGATAATTCGTACATATTTCATTGACATTCGATCTTAGGTCATTGACAAGGAGCAAATCTTAAGTATATTGCGAAATACTTTGCAATAACATCACAAATCCTTAACAGGATGTATAAATATTAACTAATTTAAAGCCTCGATTACAAAAATGACGCAACCAGAAGTGACGCGCCCTAATGTTACCTTACCCTTATTCATTTTGAATATGTCCAAATTGGGTCTTTTGAAAACGAGGTCAGTGATCCTGCGAGCTTTATTTTCTTACACAGATTAATCTTTAATTTAAATACTGCTATACAAAACGCCATAGAACGCATATTATAATATGTGATCGCTTGAGAATGCATGTCTCTATGACTTATGAGATATGCATCGTATGCATTTGAGGATTGATCTTATGTTGAATACAAAGAATAGATAATATATATGTTTTAATAGAGACCAATAATAATAATAATACTACTGGCTTGTATGTTGTATGATAGAAAACTATTATGAGATGTTCTGGACTTGTAACTGTCTGAAATTGCCATCAAGGAATAAGCAAGTTTGATGATCATAATCAGCCTATAATGTTAGCACTGCTGGGATACAGGCCTCCTCTCTGTGAGAAGGTAGGGGCCGTAATCCACCACTCGAAACCAGTTCGGGTTGGTGAATGTCACATGTCTTCGAATTTTTCGTTCTAGGACATGCTGGTTTCCTCACGATGTTTTCTTTCATAATTTTGAAAGAAGTGGTGATGGAATAATTCGCACAAAATAAATTGCCTGCTTGGGTCCGAAACTCCGAACCCACGATCTACTACTCGTAGGGTTTTCACTGGGCTACTACTGCTAGCTTGCTGATCAATGCTCTTTATCTTTGTCAGCAAAAGCCCTCTTGGCTTTTGCTTGCATTCAAACCCACCCCATTACAGCCACTAAACAATGTTTGAAGTATCGTTTACCCCATCTACATAAGGGAAGGAGATAACAAAACAAAACACAACTCTATTTCACGCATCGCTGATAGATTAAAAATCAAGTTTATACTGAACTACATCATTACGCCTCTTCAAACTCAAAAAGGGGTGAATAGAGAACTATTTGGTCCTATTGTACGCAATGGCTATCCCTTTGTGGGTCAAATTTCCTTTGTGAAGTTTATCTATTATTTTGATTTTAATTTTAATAACCGTGTGATCTGATCTGATAGGGTTTTTTCTGATGTCCATGGGAATTAGAATATTCGGTTTCGTTGTGTGACGAAGGAAACGTCATTTGGGGTCTATTCAATATATTTTTTCTTTTTTTTAAACAGGCTAGGGATGCAAGCATTTATTTTGAATAAACGTCGTATCTAAACGGATGAAATAGAATGGTTTTTGATGTGTTACATCTTTCCTCTCTGGAATTTGTGAAAGTGATTTAGTCAAAAGCGACGGAAGTGTGTTACAGGAAGCCGGGGAAGCGCGCGCTATTTAATTTGACCAATGAGCGCGCGGGGTGCTAGCGTTTGCCGTCAGAAAAGATCTTGACGAGGCCCCACCCCTTTAATTTGATTTTTAATAATTTATTACCTTAATTTTGCTTGTTACCAAGGTGAAATGTCAGATGTTACTACTACTGTAAGTGCCTTTTCACACGTCCCGGTTGCCGGCTACCCGGTGCCGAGTAGCCGGCGGCTAATTGTATGGGCATTGAAAGATAACGAACATGCCCATATACTTAGCCGCCGGCTAACCGGCCACCGAGACGTATGAGAGGACACTTACTCGCTCGTGTTTATTAACCGGTAACGTCTCCGGTTAATAAACACGAGCGAGTAAGTGTCCTCTATCTCAATCCCATAAACTTAGGTAATCTGAACCCTATTAATAAATAACGCGTAAAGCCTATTTATAAACAGAAAAAAGTATTTATATAAAACTGCATATCTACCTATCCGTCGTATCATGTTTAAGTTTGTCGATCGGCAGAACAAGTCGATAGGCATATAATAACAAAAGAATACTCCTATCTGTTTATATTGACACCTGATACCGTCTACTGGGCTCATTAATATTATTCCGTGGGTAAATAGTATTTGAGACTTCATGTTTGAAGAAATTACGTGATGTTTAGTATTTTGGGAGTTTATAATTGCCCATGAGTAGGGAGGAGGAGCTCGTGGCTAAGTAATGACAGCCGCACGGGTCGATCCATCAGGTTAAGCTATGCTTGCTGGGGTTGGTCCGTGGATGGGTGACCATCTTTACATACCGAGACTCCTCTGTGCCTCGGAAAGCACGTTAAGCCGTTGGTCCCCGCTGCCATTCGTGGATCTTTGACAGTCGTTAAGAGTCGTCAGAAGCCCGAAAGTCTGACACCAGTCTTACCAAGGGCTATCCAGACTAGAAGCCGACCCCAACATAGTTGGGAAAAGGCTAGGCAGATTGATATTCGCCCATGAGTATGACTACCGACCGAGTCATTGTGCTATGTGTGTGTATGTGTATGTCAAAATGTGCAACTCTGGCCCTCAAGATCAAAGCGGAAGCAAGCAAAGCGTCTACTCTGCTATTTTATCTATGTGGTCAATCAATCTGCCTAGCCTTTTCCCAAGTATGTTGGGGTCGGCTTCCAGTCTAGCCGGATGCAGCTGAATACCAGTATTTTACATGAATCGACTGCATATCAGATATTGTATCTATATGGTACTTATTTGATTATTAATGAGTAATTTGAAATTTTGAAACTGATCATCATTTTTGGCAAGCCCTTCATTTTATTTCGATTCTGCTGCAAAACGCCCCTAACCTCAGGTTGTATCGACTTATAAGTTTATTGCCCTGGTACGGAGCCTTAATTTATTAAGGCACCAGAGGCATGTCCGGTTAACCAGCCGACAACCTCCTAGGTTGACGACTGCGTGAACCCATTTCAAAAAGGAAAATAATAAATTAGCCAAGCCAACACGAAGGGTTCCCCGGTTCCGTATCACCGTACAATATTTTAACACTCTTTTTTTTATACTTGGAAAAGAAAACTACAGAACGCCGAAAAAACACGTTTCTAGTATGGAGACACGTTGAATTTTTAACTTTATTTTATTTTATTACGGCCATAGTACACACACTCTGTGACTATTACAGTTCAAAAGATACAGCTTTGTGACAGATGGTCGCACGGCTTTGGGTTCGGAACCCTAAAAACTGCCGAAGTATCAAAGGATTCAATTTGACCTCTACAATGAAGTCATAAAGTATGTTGACATTGATAGTAAGGACCTCGAGGGTGATTCACGAATTCTTGTTAGATCGCGCTAATCGTACGATTAATGAAGTTCAGTCTGTAGACTGCGTTACCTACGATATTCTTTACACTCAAGACCCTTGGACGATCGCCGCATTTAAAAACAAGTGTTCCCTGAATTTTCTTTAGGGTCCATCCATAATTTACGCCCCCCCCCGTCCTTGTCACAGATGGTCATAAACTAAAACTACAAGCATTTACATAATTTGCACAGTCAGGCGCTTTTGAATAGCAATTTTAAATTAAACTTTAAAATAATATTGATACAGTTGGTAATATTTGATTTTTTTTCGTTAGAGTTGAAGAGTAGAGTTTTAATACCTTAGATTTATACATGTGGCCTCAAGAAGCTTACTCGTGGGCCCTTGTTGACACCCCACTCCCTCCCCCTTAACGTGTGACGTAATTTACAGATGGCCCCTTACTCTCTAGTCTCAGCTTTATATCTTCTTAAATCATGAATCAATAGATACAGCATGTTCTCAAACGTTCCGTTACAAATTCCTTAGTTAGTACCACTCCCAGCATGACATATCTCGTGTCTGAGAGTCTGTGACTGTGACATTTATTGGTCTTTGTTACCTATGTCATAAAACAATAATTACCACTGCGTTTGACAATGACAACCTCAAAGCAATGCTACGGGTTATTGACGAGCATATTGGTCACATATGTTAAAACTTTTAAGCATTGTTTTATTAGAAGAATTTGTCCAACATCTTGGATTGCATAAAATTGGTAGGTTTATATATAGATTTAAATGTATCAGTAGTTTCTAGCTCTATGAAGCGGAGGAGCGGTGCGGATTTTTTATTGAAAAAAATAATATTTAGACTAAACTACCTACTTGTAATCCTATGAAACATACTATAGAAAAGCCGAAAAAACCCCGGTTTTCAAAATTTTGAGGACGTCACAGTAAAATATGTAGAATGGCCTTGTATTTAAACTAAAATAAATCCTTAAAAAAATAACTAAATCTATTAAATCTTTGAATCATCATAATATTATACATAATCAAAGTACCGAATACCGTCGGCAATAATAATGCAATAACAATCTACATCTGCAGGACGATAATCCACTATAAAAAGTAAGATACTCCATCTCCCAGCAATTTCAGCAGCAAGTCAGCAATGTTATTATCCAATGGATCATAGATCGCGGCATTGTTCCGCACTCACTCGCGCCGGTTCTCACGCCCTGCGCCCGCGCACCCGTAAGATTGCCCGGTCCGACACACGGAGGCAAGACGGACATTACTATGTTGACGTATAATGGAGCTTTATCGGGTAGATAGTACTTAGTCTATCCTGCACGCGTAGCATGATCGCCATAAAACGAACGAGAAACGGGTTTTGTCGACGGAAGAATAGACAAAATGACAGATAAACAATCCCATTGACAGACAAAACCCGTTTCTACGGTGGTCATGCTACGCGTGCTGTTAGTGTGATATTTTCATGTGTTTTGGTGACTAGATATTATGCACATTCGACTCTAACGCTTAAGTTTAATAAATTATAGCTTTTTGTGCTTCGTTTTCCATATCATTTTTTTTTTTTATTTATTTTATTATTTATGTACACACAGTAAAATACATAGAGTTACGACATAATTATAATTTGAGTACAAAGGTACTGCTTATTTCTTAAGAAATTTCTTCCAGCAGACCTGCGAAAGGAGAAATGAGAAAGAAATGTAGACAATAGTGTGTGAGAACAAAAAGAGAAAAATATAAATTTGCAAAGTCTTATACTAAAAATATCAAAATATACCTACACGTATAAAGCAATAAATTAACATATACTTAAATAAATACATAAAACTTAAATATATAAACATACATATTACAGGTATATAAATACTCACAGTAGAGAGGAAAGGTAATGCTCTTTTACTCGATATTTGAATTGTGAAATGGTTTTTAAATCACGAATGCTAGGCGGAAGTGAGTTCCATAATCTTACTGCATGAACAGAGAAGGAATAAGAATAGTAGCTTGTTTTATGAGGATGAGATTTAAGAAGGGATCTAAGGTGTGATCTACACGGAGCTTCGCTAGGGCGAGCGTAAGAAAAACGCTCACGCAGGTAGAAGGGATAGGACGGGTTGTGTAAAATGTTGAAAACGAGACATAAAATCCGAGTGTTCCTGCGAAGGCGGATTGGGAGCCACTTGAGTTCCTTGCGAAGGTGAGAAACATGGTCATACTTTCGAAGACCGAAAACAAAGCGAATGCACAAGTTTTGTAAGCGCTCAAGCTTATTTAATAGCTCCTCAGTAGCATCCAGGTAGCAGGCGTCGGCATAATCTATAATCGGCTGAATAAGTGATTGTGCCAAAGAAATTTTAGTCTTCAAGGGCAGGAGACTTTGAAGGCTTTTCAACGAATGAAAGGAGAAATGTACCTTTCGACTGACCTCATTGACCTGAGCACGCCACGAAAGATTGGAGTCAATAATTACACCCAGATCTTTGGCGGTTTCGGTAAAGTCAATGCGAACACCATCGAGATACAAAGGCATTAGAGATGTAACATCAGCCGCACTGCGAACGAATCTGCTGCCTATGATCATGGCCTGGGATTTGGTTGGATTGATTTGCAAACCAAATGACTTCGCCCAAACGCTGATGCAAGCCAGGTCACGATTCATAGCAGCAATTGCAGAACCCGCGTCAGCTACAGTAAAATGTCTGTAGAGCTGCAAGTCATCTGCGTAGAGATGAAAACTAGAGGAGATTACTCTGGTAACAAAGTTAATAAATATTGAAAAAAGAAGAGGAGAGAGAACGCTACCCTGAGGAACACCCTCAGTGAGGCTACACCAATCAGAGAAGGACTCCTCCAGGCGAACACACTGAGAGCGTCCCCGAAGATAAGAACTGAACCAAGCTAAAGCGGAAGAAGAAAAATTTATAGCTTTGAGGATACCTAATAAAATGTCGAAATCCACTGAGTTGAAGGCGCTACTAAAGTCAAGCAATACGAGAACAGTAAGGGACTTATTCTCCATTGCCCAGCGGATGTCGTCAGTTACTTTCAAAAGCGCGGTTACAGTACTGTGGCCTGAGCGAAAACCGGATTGAAATGGGGAAATTAACGAGTTTGACGCCAAGAAAAATGATAATTGTCTATGAACTATGTGCTCAAAAACTTTGGAGAGAAATGGGAGAATAGAAATAGGTCTAAAGTGGGTCAATAAAGTAGGATTGTTAGTTTTAGGTAAAGGTATTATGTGAGCCTCTTTCCAAACTGCCGGAAATGAGCAAGACGAAAATGAGTGGTTGAAGATGTGAGTGAGAATAGGAAGTAAGGAGGGTAGGATAAGAGTTATCATTCTTGAACACAACTTATCATTACCGACTGCTGAAGAAGTAATCGCAGATATAGATTTCTTAACGTCATCCTCAGTAACAACGCTAAGCTTAAAGTGAGAACATTGTGGTAACGGCAAACCAGCAAGACTCTCTAGTGTCGCAGCTTTGACAGACGGATCAAGAGAAAAGGGAAGGAGAGAGAAATGCTTATTGAGATCATTGAGGTTCACGTCCTTACACTGGTTGGTAGGTGACTTGCCTATGCCAACAGATTTGAGAAATTTCCATACATCGGAGGAACTGCGGTTATTGAGTTGATCGTGGAAATAGCGTCTCTTGGCATCTTGACACAGATGACTGCAGCGATTACGCAAGGATTTGTAATAAGAGAGATTCAGCTCTGAAGGTCTGCGCTTATATCTGCTCTTAGCTTTATCCCTGCGAGCCATAAGCTCTTTAATTTGTAGTGTTATCCATGGTGCAGGGTTATGTCGAACTTTGACACGTCGGATAGGGGCATGGTGATCATATAAGTCGAGAACGGTTGCGTTAAAACAATTCACCTTATCACCGATGTCATCTTTCTCAACCAGAGGGGTCCAGTCGAGATCACCGGCATCACGCTGCAAGGCCTCCAGGTCTATACCCTTGTAGTTACGGAGATATAAAAGCTCGGACTTACGCTTGGGAACACGAATACGATAGGAAAGGTAAATGAGATCGTGGTAAGAAAAAGTAGCCGTAAGTTGACCATGGCAAGAAACATTGTTAGGAGAGGAAACAATCATAAGATCAAGAAAAGAGGGTGTACAATTTGGAAAATAGTGAGTTGCAGAGAGAGGCAAAACTTGAAGATTGAAAGAAGATAAGAGTGAAAGCAGTTTAAGGGAGCGAGAGTCATTTTTAATCAAGCACGTATTAAAATCACCCATTAAAATAACGTGCTCATACATGGGGCAAAGATCACTGAGAGTTGAGTCGAGAGAATTAAAATAGTCAATGTGAAGATTAGGACTGTAGAGCACTGCAAGCAAAACTTTTGTATGATGCACAGTGATTTCAAGAAACAAATATTCAGCCGACTCAGAATACCGAGAAGGAGATGAACTGACCACCCTGTAGGGTAAATCAGCACGGAGGTACATAGCAACACCTCCTCCACCTTTGCCGGTCCGATCGTTGCGGATCAAGACGAAGCCAGGGAGTGAGTATTGAGTAGAGAGGAGAGATGGCTTCAGAAAGGATTCCGATATCAAGAGAGCATCCAGGTGAGCACTGTTAAAGGATGCTAGAAGGTCAGAAAAATGGCCAGGAACACTCTGAGCATTTATGTGAGCTATATGCAGATTCTTAGGGTCATTGGAGAAAAGAGAAGAGATTTTATCATGTAATGTAAGTGGTATGGAAGAGTCACTATCCGCACTAACAAAACTAGTAGAAGAAGAGCACGAGAAAAAGCTGTCGTTAAGATCAGTTACATCATCCATGAATAATATACCTAAATTATAATATAAATATAAAAATACTATAAATACCTAAAATACTAAAGTAAAATAATTTTAAAATATAAAAGCACTAATAATTACAGATTTTTCCTTGAATAGAAAAACCTCCCCCACTCGCTAGTATATTAGCAGAATTTTGAAAGATACACATTTAAACAATTGAAAGATACCTAATTTAAGAAAAATAGAAACAGAATAAAAATAGAACAAAACGAGAACAACCGATTCACACATCAAATTGTACGTAAAATGGAACGCGGCGCAATGACGGATGACGAGCAGTGACACTGACATCTACGTCTTAATGTCAAAACATCAAAACTAAAGAAAACTTTAGATACGTACCGGCAGTAATAAAAATAAAAAGTAAAATGATTAGCGGTGAGACAAATGAAAATTAGTTATTTAACTACCGGCCCAAGATGATTATGAACATGCAAAGCGGCTAAGTTGAGAAGTGGTGAAGTAAATGGACAGACAAAAACAACGAATGTGTTACTTGCGCAGCTTCTTCCTCGTTCTCTTAGCGGGAGTAGCCAAGATTGCGGCTTTAGGAGATCCAGGTTCTTCAGATTGCGCAGAATCCTCGGTGTCGACTGAGCAAGACGGGAATTTGGCTATTAGATCATGAAGTTCGCCTGCCGTTTCGATCTTCCGGCGGGATTTGTCTGGGCAAATAACGACAATCTTGCCTTCCATGGACCAGCAATTTGGCATACCGAAATGCTTACGAGCAGCTGCAAACACACGATGCCGGACTTGTGTCAAAAACTCGGAGATGGTGATCCCGGTACCCTTGAGAGCTTTCTTGCTATCCCATACAAGTTGCCGGTGCTCCATTTTGAAGAATCGTACCAGTATGGGTCGGGCCTTCTGCTGTGAGAATCCAAGTCTATGACAAACATGGATAATATTCTTGTCCTTGCATACCTCTGTCAATTTAATTTGATCGGATATGATATTGTGAACCACATCAATTAACTTTCCGTTATCCTTCTCTGGAACACCATGGAAAAGCAGGACCTTTCTTCGCATGATGGTTTCATGCCTATCAAATCCAGCAGCAAGCAGCTCAATTTGAGTTTTTAACTTAGAGAGCGCCTGACAGACAAACAGCTTAAACTCGGAGAACTCACGTGCGATGGATGCAATGTCTGGTGAAGCTGATGTGGTACCAGTGGTAGCATGCTGCAATTTAGCTTCATAGTCCTGCATGCGGGAGCCAAACAACCGCTCGAGGTCCTCCAAACTGGCAGCAAGTTTAGTGTCCATGTTCAGTGAGTGTGCAGTGAAAGAATGTGAACCAGGTACAGACTTGATAACAATAGATAGCGGGCGTGGGGGGGTCAAATATAAAATAAGCTGATTTATTTCATTAATAAATGTAAATAACTATTTTTTAAATTTATTTTATCAAGAGCACACAAAAGTATATGTTAGTGCTATGCCTACCCACAAAGGAAAAAAAGTTCATCATATTATATGTTCATTGATAAAACCCGGTCTGTTATGAACACAACACGGGAAATTTTATGACTGAGAATAAAGCGCTCGAATAAAACGATGGGAATAGATAGCAGAAATTAGTTAAGCTTAATAGAAACAATATACGTACATATTTCAATATCTTTTTGTATATTTATATCAAATATTGTTATTAATTACTGTTATTGAGTATTGTAAAGAAGAAATAAATCACTCAAGACAATGCCTAGATTTCTTCAATTTGCCAGTTTCTCATTCATATCTATGCAGCGCCATCTACTTTCAAAAGCTTTAACTGATCAAAACACGTCCGCAACGCTCCTTAGCTCAAAACGCATAGTGAAACAACAGTACAGCTTTGCACTGTTAGAAGGAGATAGCAACACCACTTTACGACCGGATATAATCCGAGAGAGAGAGACAAAAACATTGTCGCGTGACTGGTTAGCATTGCAAGGTCGTCGCGAGAGGTGAGTGACACCAATACGTGAAGACCGTCTTTATGTTAATATAGAATTTATGTCGAAGAAGTATGGTTGAAATTCGTTTGGAAAGTGGGGATAGATAGTGCGTCCGCGCATTTTGCGTGCAAAATCATCTTGTTTTTATTTTGTAGGCACAATTGGTGTTTAATCGATGATTAAACGATCGATTACGGTTGATTCGCCGTGATATCGCACACCTAGATAAAGAGTAGCACAACTCAAAATACCTCTTTTTTTCAGGAACAGCAAAAAACGGATTATTGCTGTTAATTAATCCGTTTTTTGCTGTTCCTGAAAAAAAGAGGTATTTTGAGTTGTGCTACTCTTTATCTAGGTGTGCGATATGTGCGGTGCTTGTTATTTTGGATGCTGTGCCGAATTTGATAATTCCTTGGCTATAAGATATTGTTTTGCATTGTGTAATTTTTTTACCGCGTTTTTTGTCTGCGTGTGTAAATCTATCTAACCGATGATTGTCACGTACGTATTGTTGTTAAAATATAGTAAGTATGTATTTTACATAATTTAAAGAAAAAGTTTACGTAATTAAGGAAATATTAAGGTGAATTTCTAAAAAAAATATTGTCGATTCTATCATTACAGGAATGCATTGTAGAAAATATTAAAATCTGTGATTGTAGATATAACTTTGTTCTGTTATTTTTTATGTTGTGCCAAATGTAATATACAGGGTGATTGGAAGATGGGTGCAAAGCTTTAAGGTGAAGATAGTATAGACATTTTAGAACCATTTAAGCCATGGTTGTCTTAGACGAAGTCTTACCAAATTTTTTTTTTTTTAATAAGGTTTAAAAGACGTATTGTACAATTTTTTTTTTTTTTCGGAGCTTTAAATGTCTGTAAAAAAATTGTCTAATGACACAGAAGCCTAAAACATGTTTTGCTTGATTGCTTACACATTACTTTAATTAAATAAATAAAAAATGAATTCATTTATCATTCAATTTGGCCATAATTATGCAGTTTACATTAAATTTTGAGAATTTTCGAAAAAAAACTCAAAAATTTGGTTAAAAATATTTGGTAAGACTTCGTCTAAGACAACCATGGCTTAAATGGTTCTAAATTGTCTGTACTATCTTCGCCTTAAAGCTTTGCACCCATCTTCCAATCACCCTGTATATATTTATTCGTTGTGTTGTGTAAATTGAAGATTGATTTACTTACTTTAAACAATTTCATGTTTAGTAAGTATTTTCAACTTTAGTTATAGGTAATTACTTATTTAAATAAGCCTTACTATTAATATTTGGATGCCAAAATATCGGGTGTAAAAAGACACTTTCCGAAGCCGAAAGCCACATATTCTACCCATTATTTGCATCATTTTTTTCCACTAGACCATACCTGGGAATCCACTGGTTCTGGAGATATTGAAGGTCAAAGTCGCATTTTTTTTTTTTACTTTTTCACGAAAATGAATTCTATGCGATAATACAAAACTTTTTTCCAAACAAACATTACCTGAATTTTAGATTTATCTTAACAGATTACGCATTTGAAGTTACAAAAACGCAATGAACAACAAGTACCTACCTACGTAGCGTAGGGGCGGAGCTTAACTAACACTGAATCCGTTCATTCAAGCGTGGGTTCGCGTTACATTGCGCGCAATAAAAACTTGTTTTTTTTTATTAAAAAAAAAAAAATTACGGTTCCCAGCAATAATTTTTGCGCAAAGCTACTTAGCTATACGTACAGTATGCGTAGTTTACGGCTTTGTGATGTGTCTTTTTACACCCTGTATAGCGAAATGTGTCATCACACAAGAATACTTATTAAGTATAACACTTTTGTAACCGCATTTAGAGCAATTAAATGACTTTGACTTTGAATGGGTTTCATTTTGACAGTTCACCCATGTTCATTGCGTTATTTACGTTGTTGATTTTTTCAATCATATGAAGCGATGGATTATATCCTTGAAAACTCTCGCATTGTGATTGAAAGTTTGTTACGCATTACGGACGCCGGTCTCTCTAATCTAAAATTGCTAGAACTTTATCTTCATCGAATGGTGCTTCATACATAGATAACATAGTGGCGTATTGACTGACTCAAGACAATCCACTCAACATCCTCTAGAAGTTTAAATGGTATACAATACATTTTATTTCTATTCATTTTGTTATTATTATTCCTAAATTTTCAGGGCCAACAATCTACGATGAAACCCTGACTTTATTTTGTTCTTGGGAATGGCATCTCGCAGGTCAACCTAGGAGTTGTCGGCTGCTCAACTGTGACTTTTCTGTTGGCCTTAGACTGGAGACCTTAATTTATTAAGGCACCCCTTAGTAAATTAAGGTCTCCAGTCAGAGCTTAAAACTTATAAACTAAGTGACTTCACGCTAAGGGCACTCCATGTGGGGTACGGACCTCGGCTTAGGTCGCCGCTAGGGGGGGGACAGTTCGGGACAGGCTGGATCGGATTAAGTCCCGGACTCTTTTAAAACCCTGTGTCTACCTGTGTTACCCTGTTTCATAGGTTTATCGGCATTATCGCAAGTACCCCCGCAGGATCGTTTGTTATGGCGGTCTGTGGGAGAGACACGTGTTCAATATTTACAAGAATCTATTTTTGTTCCTGAAGAAAATTGTTATTCATTGAACTTTGTAGAAAAATATTTCGACCAAACTATTTTTATCTTCTACCTACACTGCACGCGTTAATTGACTTACATGCTTGCTCCTAGCATCAAATTCTTTGTTATTGTCGACAGTTTTAACGAAAACATTGTTATAAATAATAATAGCGTGGAGTTTCTTGCCGGCTCTTCTCCATAGGAAACGACCATTTGGAACCGTGCAACTAGCTTCTGACGTTTTATAAGGGCCATTGAAGGTTTATGTGAAATAAAAAATAATTACGGCACAGGGCATTTTCCAGAAGTGATCATCGTATTAGGGGTTCAGCAACGTGGCACGACAGCGTCTCCCGTATTTATAGTGTATTATCTATGATCATCACATCATCTGTCATCAGAAGATAACCGCCACGCAACCATCGATGCGACAAAATCAAAGTCAAATCTCTAATTACTTATGTGAACTCTGCTAGAATGACTTACACTTACATGCCATTGTAGCTCTTACCCGAACTTTTCGGTAGTTCCTAGTAACTTCGTAACAAAACTAGATGGCACTACTTGCTGCGCCATCTTTATTTGCCATGCATAAATTAACATAAATCGGAAAAAAGTCAAAAAGCAAAAGTCGTTATTGTTGGGTCGTTTTTAATTCAAGAATTTTTTTATTCATTTTTATCATCAACTACTTCCTCTTCATGAAACACAACATTCATATCATTTTCTAAAGTAATTCAAGTAATGGAAATTGAAATTGACCGCGTGTGAGCTGCGCGCATCTCCGATCTACTTGAGATAACTGCAATTTTATTGCTCATTTTCTTTCTTGTGAACATTGAATATCCTCACGGCGGTAATACATTATGGGGTTGATGAGGAATTTCAAGTACATCATAAATTCTTTCAAATCGACGCAGTGAAAAGTTTTCACATGTATTTATATTAACGGTTGTAAATTTAACCTTTTATTTCCAATTACTGAAAGATCGTTGTTTTGTTAGTGTACAAGAGTTAACAGATCCTAAGATTTTTTCCCACAAAGTCGAGTTTAGACAAACCAAAGCTTGTACAAGCTACATAATCACTTTATGTAACAATTAAAATTGTTTATAAAGCGGATTCTAAGAACGCTCGTAGTTTTACGAGTCCATAAAATGAGTTTTAAAGTTTCGTTTGTTACTAGCGATGTTTGACCGCAAGTTGTAAACAGCGCCATCTATCCACAGCTGGACGAACCGTGTAGTGAGTGCGACCACCCGCGTGCTGAGTCGGCGCTTGCGCATCCGATTAAAAGCGATTGATGGAGGCACAGCGCTTATTGGACAGTGAATAGTGTTTTAATATGTGTCAATTTGAATACCCAGGAGTATTTGATTGTTTAAATCAAATGAATCGTCTTATTGTATATAAAATTAATTGACCTTTTGAAACCAGAAAAAATGCAGTAGGATTGAAATCGCCGTACGTTCTAAGATATTTCAATGCAAAACCAAACTCACACTACCCATGACAAACGCCAGTAACTGCAGAAATATTTTTAGAAAATATTAGTGTGTTGGAAACATACCTTCGCGTAATCAACGGGAGACGCGTTGACCGGACAAGTAAACAGTCCCTCGCTGAAACAAAGAAAAGAACATCAGGCTTAATTACATAACAAACTTACAAATAATAACGACACCTCATATGTTAAAATCCATCAAGCCGTTTAGGTTATAGAGCGTGCCAAAGAAATAGACATACATACATACTCTCGAAAAACATTACCCTCCTTCTGGGGCAGTCGGGTAAAAATATATTAAACAGTTAAACACATAACATGTATGCGCTTCTTGTATAAAGGCTCGCGTACACTAGGATCTTGTTCGGATGATAGGAATTTCGTCACAAAAGGCACAAAAAAAGTGTATTAGATCAATATGTGGGTTACACCAAACAGATTCATGTTGTGTTTCCTCAATTCATAAACCTCAAGATATTAACCCTCCCTTCTCTATATATCTACGCGGCCTCAATTTTAGTTAAATCAAACCTCAGTAGCTATGAAACATTAACAAGCAGTAGACTTAAAAATACGCTTAATTACGCAATAAACCCTCCCACACTGCAGTATATAGCAATAGTATTTTTTGTATGGGCATAAAAATATATAATAAGTTACCCATAGACATTAAGAACATCCATCCAATTGGTATTTTTAAAAGGAAGCTAAAATACTTACTGATTAAAAAGGCATATTACTCTGTAAGAGAATTTTTTGAAGAAAAATAATTATCTAATATTAAAATGATTGTGATACTTAATTATAATGTGATATAAATTATAAGAATAGTATGATATAATATAAAATGTATGAGTAATGATAATTAATATAATGTAAACTGTGTAACTGTAATATTGAGTATATATAGGTATTGTGTTTTTTTTTTTAGTTATAACCAATTAAATTGCAATGCCTTAAAGGGTAACTAAGTTCTAAAAACCTACCTATTGTTAACATCTTCAAAATTCTGTACATTTAGTTCGCAATAAAGATTTTGAATTCGTTTTCCAAACTTTGTCACCAGAGCTATCTTCTACCGCTTAGCTATTCAAGTATTTCAAATAATATTTATAACGTTGTTATTGTTTTCAAAAACTGAAACACTAGTTAGCTTCCATCACCCTCACCTAACACTACTTGAACATTTACTTGTTTTTTTTTTTGTTGACTTCCATTGTCTCTATTTATAATTCTTCTCACTGATCACATAATATAACTTCTAAGTGGTAAATGCTCTAAAAAAAACACAGAAAACTTGACTTAATATAGCCAAAAACAGGTCTACGCAATGGCCCATAGCCTTGTTAAATTTCGCAGCAAACACATTAAGAAACCTCTTATACGTCTCATAGAGTAATATTTGTCATTAACTGCAGCAGTTAGCGTTAACACGTAATAAAATATGTAGTTAAAGGAACAATTAAGTATTAAAAATATAGTGTAATAAACAATTATTATGTCACGCTATCGTATGAGATTGCAGTCGGCATAGCAATTATTAACTGACAAGTACAATTGACATCGAAAGTGTTTTGAATTTGAGAGCACCATCTGTCAAAATTGGTTTACAGAAAACAATTGAAATTGACAAAAGAACACAACAGACAACTTCAGACCTACACGACATTATTTTTTCTTGCTGCAAAGCTAGAATACTCTTTATTGTTCAAAATTTAAATTACAAAAGAAGCTAAGCTAAACAGGTACGTCTGTTTATCATACTAATTTGAAACAGAGAAGTAAACAATTTTAAGCCAAAAACATTATAAAAATTCCAAAAGACCAATTAATTGCAATACAACTGATAGTGTCAAATCTTATGCTAAATCCATTTCCAATTTCGAACATGCTTAACACCAAACTGGTAATTAAACATAAACATAAACATAAACATTTATTCAAAAATAAAAATTGGTAAAATACAGTATAAATCTTAGAAATAATGTAGGTATGGTGGTAATGTAGGTTTTTTTAATTCTGACCTTATTAAAGCTAGAAATCGAACTTTACATACCAGAAAGAAATTCAATTCAACACTTGTGTCCACGACCATACTACTTGCTAATAGTGCTGGTCACAGAGAATAATCACCGGAACAGCAGACGGATACTGTCTGGCGATAAAATACGTGGCATAGTGATTCCATAATGGATTGCATAGTATTTTGTTACAATAATAGTGTCGTGTTCTGATAGCTATTGTTTCATTTATCTGGATGCAGGCGGACTTCGGAACGGTGCCGATAAGAGATTTAGTGACGAATTTTGTTTCCCGTGAATGCAAATTGCAAACAATTTAAACAACAACAGACAGACGAAATCAAGCTAATCTTAAAATGTAGTGTAGTATTTACTGGAGATTTTATCATCCAGATGTTCTTCTATGTGAAGAGCAAACCCCCATTATGGAATCAGGCACATCTCTTTTGAGAAATGACTATTCCTGTAGGTAATTGTTTAAGATTCTATACGTACTTACTTCGAAATATCTCTCTATGTTAATACATGATTATATAGAACATTCACAGTAAGCTAAGCGGAGCCTGGCGATAAGCCAGAGAAACGTGAGAATGAAGAAGATTCCTACGCAAGAATGGAGGATACAAGAAAACTTTTAACGACTAAAATTTCAATTTAACTTAGGTACTTCGAGTTTGTGTTTCCTACTTCTAAGGTAGCATGCACCAAAGTAATTGACATCATCGCTTAACATCAAGTGAGATTGCGGTACCTATATATATACAATAGGAAAAGTGTTTTCCACCAGAAACATTACTGCTTTTCTACCATTGCAAAATCCTGGCCATTCCACAGGGTTTTACTTTGAATCTTCATCTCCTACATTCCGTTAGAGTATGAATCTTCAGTGGAACTGCACTTTTGGTTTCCAAGGTCGGTTGTAGCAGATAAATATCCTAAACATTCAACAGTATTTGTATCGCTTTGCTTGCGTTTGCACTAACTCTCATCTGACGTGAGAAGATGTCGTGAATCATTCATGTTGAAGGTTTTATGATTCCTATCGTGATCTTCCTTAATTCCTAAACAAACAACTTGTTATAGAAAGCCATAAATCATCTCATTATTAAATTGCCTACCATAGTGTTATCACCAGATCGTGTCTAATTAGCTTAACGCCTAGGATGCTTGATCTGGCAACACTTATTTGAAAAACAACTTTATCAAGTATTGCTAAAGTTGGTTCTGCTTTGTTTGTTAATCCAAACGCGATGTACAGTAGTTCTTCACGATAAAAACGTTTATTTTTTCATTTGACGTTTGTAATTAGTCGGTAATGCGAAGAAAATTATGTAGCGCGTCTCTTTATATGCGCACGCGCATGAGATATGGCAGTTTTTGTCGGGTGATGATCTCGATGTTTCCGTCCGAGTGTTTTGCTTAATAATCGGTATAATCGAAGCAATGGCTCGTGTAGTTGCGTCGATTTATTGGTGGCGTGGTCGTTCAGAGAAGATATTTGTTAGAGTATCAGAGGCGGAAATTGGAGTATGTGATTATCGTGCAGTGGATTATCTTGTGTTATTAAAGTAAGAGCGCGTCAGCGTGTGTTTGGCACGAGTTTTAATAGATTAGTATGCCGCCACACTGCCGCTTTCGTGACTTTTCATCAATCGTTATTTCCACCCCTCCAGATTCGGCCAGTGCCGATTATGTTAATCTGAACAGAGGGTCTAGTGTGAGTTTCGTTTAACCATCTCGATTTTACGCATCGACCGCGTTCGGCGCTCCGATTGGCCCATCACCAGTGAAGGTCAGTGAAGGGCCAATCAGAGCGCCGAACGCGGTCGATGCGTAAAATCGAGATGGTTAAACAAAACTCACACTAGACCCTCTGGCTAAAGCGACAAACACAGTGAAACAGTTTGCGGAGATTAGTCACAAATCTTAGTATTACTTATAGTAGGTTGATTATGGTGTAAATTGTGATACGGCCTCCGCTTTTATATTTAAGCTTTTTATTGTGCGAGATAACTACTTGATCTACTCGGTACAATGTCATGGAGGACATATCAAACTTATAAAAAAACCGGCCAAGTGCGTGTCGGACCACGCACAATGAAGGGTTCCGTAGTTGGGATGAATTTATTCCAAGAACAACTTAATGCCATACGGAATGTATGGGAGAACATGTTTTTGCAACTGCAAATGTAAGTTGGTCGATTATTACTCGTTGACTTTTAGAGCCTACTTAGCTGTGCTAGTTTTCCTTTTAATCTCGTTTTATATAGGTACTACTGCCGTGATTTTTTTAATTTGTCCAAAACCAACCATTTAGCTGGCAGGCGACACTTGAGTCAAACAAAAATGTGCACTTTAAAGTTTAATATTTCGCAAACGGATCCCTGAATTCAAAAACGGTTCACGCTCACAATTTTTAACGACCTTTCCAACGACACCCCCACAACATGGGACAGACAAGAAAAGAAAATCGTCCCCACTGCCCGGAATTACCCAAAGAAAACAATTTTTTTTCATGATTTTCTTTTACCACTTTGTGTGTTTAATATGCACCCATGCCAAATAACAGCTTTCTAGTACTAAGAGTCACTGAGGTAAGACTCGGATAGACAGACAGAAAGACGGATATGGCGAAACTATAAGGGTTCCTTGTTGACTATGGAACCCTAAAAAGGCAGAGAGCGAAGCAACTCCATAGAAGAACTACTGAAGGTAATTTTATCGCTGAAAACTTATAACTTTACCCACACTGAGCCTCGGGGCACAACTAGTTTATAATTGATAATTTTCTTCTCACAAGCAAATCACTATCGAAGTTAGAAAGAGAAATCGATATAAATCAACAACTTTGCACAAGGAAAAACATGTAAATAGCGTGCGTTTAGTTCGATGCACTATCACGCCTCTTAATATAACGTCACGGGCAGCGACAGAGGCGATCATTGTGCCACGTAATGTTATTTACATAATTAAACCATTTAACAGGCGTTTGAGTGAAATATTCGCCTTATTTAGATTGTGAGCACACAAAGTTGTTTGTTAATTAATTTGACATTTGCGTATGAACCGCCATGTTAGTTTTTCAGCGTGTTCGGGAATCATTGTTCGTTTTAAATCTATTCCCTTCTACGATATGATGCCCACCGGAGCGACCCATTGGGTCGGTCTGGTGGGCATCATAAATTGGTACCTGGTGTGTGAACAACTTAAATTCACGGAAAGCATTCTTACCATTGCCCACCATTTTTCCGAATCTAAAGTAACAGGCTCCGATACTAAAATTGCAGCCACTGAGTGAACTTTGTAACGAACTTTTTGAAAAGGCTATTTCAATTTACGTCAAGCCGCATTTGACAAAGTAGGTACCTTACTACTTCAAAGCAGCCGTAACATAGTAATAAGTGATACTAACGGCTCTCTATTCCCCATTCCTAAACAATATGTAAACACTATGTGGTAGTGTGGTACGGTTACTAGGCGTTATGTACGCCTTCACTGTACGTACAACATAGTTACCGACCGTTATTGGTAGTTCCGACTAGCTGTAATATGCGTAATTATTGCGTCGCTGTAGCATTATCTAATCTAATGTTGTTTTAGACAGCCATAACACTGTTTCTGGTTACATGCAATATGGTCTCACCACACATTCGTAATCTTTAAAGCAAGACGTGCCACTTTGCATTGCAGGGCTCCTGATATAATGGTAATATGATAATGGTGATGGTGGTGGTGTGGTGATGATAATGGTGGTATGGTGGCTGTAGTGCCCAAGGGCTATAAAACATGATGAACTGCCACCATCACATTTTCGATTCAAGGAGGCTAGTTGTCGCCTGCATGGCCAGGATCATACATACCGCCTAGGAGTGCCGGGTTTTCGAGAAAATACTCAGAATAGGTTACCTACTTTCTAGAGTATCCTGTACATTTACTTACTTTACGCCACCGTTCACTCCCTTTTCATTAATATCAACCCACATACAATCCCTTCATCTTTACTTTGATCTCCCTCCCTCTACTTCATCAACATGTATACTCATTGCTCTAGATTATTCACATGCCTTTAATCCCTCCTCATCATACAAGATGGTAAAACGGTTACTTCCTAGAGTCTATCTATCAATACAAAATAAAGAAGACGAGCACGAAGTTCCATACAAATTGACAGTCCTGTATTCCAAATCAATTTCCTTCAAAACAGTAGTCAATTTAAATCCGTTACCACCAAATCGATTTTCTCAATTCAAATACAAGTAAACTATATATTGAAACATTATTTAAGTATGTTTATGTTGCAACTGCGGTAGTCAAATACATAATTCAGACGCATACATTTGACATACTTACATCTTGAGACGACGCGTGTGGGATTCAGATAGTGATGTACCACTGCACAAGGTTAGTCGATTGTTTATCGATTCTCACTTACTGTACTAAGATTTGCTTTGTGATACGCGTGGGATCATGCATTGTCATGCGCCAACAAATACAAACAAATCAATGCGCTAACAAATCGAAACTCATTGTTCTAATTAAAAAAAAAAATATTTTGTTATGGAACGGATACAGTTTGCTGACAGATTCTTTCAAACTCGTATGAACTGATGTAATTTGGTAGTAGTAACAAATCTGTAACCTTTTTCAACTTCACAGACAACTTCTCAAGAACCTAAAGAGCGTTTATTCTGAAAGTGGGCAACGTCGCAAATAGATGTCAAATATTTCGCTGTTTTAATTAATTTGGCAATATTACTGTATGGAAATAAGAAATGTGACTAACTAGCGAACTATAATATTTATTACGAAATGCAATCATTAATATAGTAACAAAAATTTATATTTATTTTCAATGTAAAAAAAGTATTTGGAAACTTTCCAAATGCCTTTTTAGGGTTCCGTAGTAAACAAGGAACCCTTATAGTTTCGCCATGTCCGTCTGTCTGTCCGCGGCTTAGCTCAGAGACGGTTAGTACTAGAAAGCTGTAATTTGGCATGAGTATACATATTAATCATGCCGACAAAGTGGTAAAATAAAATCAGGGTTCCTCCTAAATTTGCAGTTTGAAAAACAGATCACCGTTACATTCCTTATGTATCGGTGATCTGTTTATACGAACATGTTTTTCAACTACAATGTTAAGTTTGTTATGGGGATAAATTCATCCCAACTACGGAACCCTTCATTGTGCGTGGTCCGACACGCACTTGGCCGGTTTTTTACACCTAAAACGGGTACAACATTAAATTCAATGTTATAATTGCAATTCATTATTAATATTCTAGTTCGCTAGTTAGCCACATTTCTTATTTCCATACAGTATAATATTGCCAAATTAATCAAAACAGGTAAATTTTTGACAACTATTTGCGACGTTGCCAATTTTTTGGATAAATGGTCATACTTAATAGATATGACTTTCCAAAAAACGTTGATATAACTACGGAACCCTAAAAATGATACATTGTCCGTCAGTATTTACAGATTGTTTTTAAATTCAGTTTTATTAAGTAGAAACCTAGGTAAGTAACCTAGCAATAGTACTAGTAATCTTCTAATGGTAATAAAACAGTGCAAACTACTCATAAGTTCATATGAAGTAATCTTATTGTTCTCAAAACACCGTTAAGTTCTCTCAGGCAACTTTATGCAATTAACGCGTTGAAATAAATAGCGGATACATTAAAGGTTGAGCTTTAACTTCCAGATTTAACGATCGTTTAATTAGACACGCTTAGTAGCTGTTAAATAAATAATAATACCGCCCTGTAATTATTTCACTGCAGAGGGAAAATGTATCTTTAGTATTAAGAAGGGCACTGATCAACGCTTCCTTATTGCGTTTCGCGATTCCAGATAAATGTATATCAAATCCGATGCTTACGATGTTTCCGTCACGAAAAGTCAAAAAGTGGTGTAATAATTAACATTGGAAATTCCTTATTATTTACTAGTTGCTAGTTATCCGAGAGTATTGAATAAAATCATGATAGAATCCGCGTTTTTTAATTATTTACTTTATTGTACACCAGATTATACATTACAAGGACACGGCTGTGCTCCGCCCAAGCCTGGCAGACCTCCACCGTATGCTCCACCGTGTCCTCCGGGTGATACACACAGTGGTGACAACCGGGCGTTTCCTCGCACCTTATCCGGAACTACATCGATTGCCTTACTCGATTAACCTCGACTATAAAATACAATTTAGCAACAATATTGACTGCTATATTAGAATATAAACTACGTCTAGACAATTTTGCATATTCTCAAACAAAATCTGATATGAGCAGTTACAAAATCTAAGCTGTTTATTATTCAAAGGCGATTCCAACGGAGAATTCAGTCGATAGATATTTTGAATCGATAGTTAGTTTTGATAAAATCGAGTATAAATAGGGATTTTAATTCCCATATTGAAACCGATTGCAAGGGTAAGTCAACTGGCATCCTTAAAGTAATATCTTTAGGAGATATATTTTTGCTAGTGATGCTCAAAGTAGGCTGTTTTGCACCATCAGATTATATTGGTAGTTGCAGCAGTATTTATAAAGCGAAATGATAGCCTACGAATAAATTGGCATGATTTGCAATTCAGGATTTGAAATGATTTCTATAAATACATCTAAAACAAAGCTGTAATAAACATATGAAAAAAGTTGCAGGCAAACTCTATTGAGATATTTTCCTAGGGGGCGCAAAAAACAACTTTCTATGATTTTTGCAATAATGGATGTTAAGTATTGTTATTTATATGGTGCTGCCTTGTATAGATTAGAATGTTGGGCTACAAAAGGGATGAATAAAAGTCAATTAATTGCATGAAGAATGCTAAGAGATGTGTTACGCAATTTTATTTTATTTAAAAGAGTGTCCGTGGAGTTTCTTGCCCGTTCTTCTCCATAGGTACCTACTACGCTTTGGAATGGGCAACTAGCTTCATATTTTCGAATGACCGATTCCTTGACAATTCAAAAGTGCCTGTAATGGTTTAATTGAAATAAATGCTTTGAGTTTGAGTTTGATTTTGAATGGATAGACTAACAAATGAGTTTATAAGAGGAAGTCTGAAAGCGGCACTGGTGATTGAAAAGTTGTGTGGAAATCGGTTGTCATGGTATGGGCATATAAGAGTGGAGGAAGACCAAAGAAACGATGGATGGACTGTGTGAAAGATGATATGGCTAGAAAGGGGCTGACTACCGAGATGACGACTGATAGAGAAGTATGGAGGAAAGGGACATGTTGCACCGACCACGAATAAATTGGGCTGAAGGCAGGAGAACGATGATGATGCCTAATAAAGAGTGGGTAGGTACCTACTTTTTCTATAATGTTAATATTAAGTGACATTGATACTGGAATCTAACCAAGATCATTTTGAATTTACTACATATTCTTATACAGCTTACACAGGACTGTTTTCATGACTATACAGGCTGGCACGGACATCGACGAGAAAACTGTTACCATGAATTCAGTGCATGATTCTGAACCCCCTGCGTTGAAAATTTTCGTCAGTTATTTAAAAAAATATCTGCTGCTCCATACATTTTGACCGCGTAGGTATTGCACTTTTCTAAGAAAAAACAGTTTCAATGCAGGGGTGTTCAGAACCATGTACTGAATCCATGGTAAGAGTTTTCGCGTCGGTATCCCTGCCACCCTGTATAGTCATGAAAAAAGACCTTTCTTTACCATTATTCGCAAAATCGATAAATTCTTAGTCAATAAACCCACTGCATTTTACCAGCAGAGTAACAAAACAAGGCTGTAAACACACAGGTCTGTTGGCATGGGAGCTGTAACTGATACAGATGGGAAACTGCGGTGCGGCTGTCCATCGAGCAGGGTCGGGCTATCGCGTTACCGACTGTGTGTCACGGCTTTAGAGTTAAGCGGGTAGGCAGAAAGAGTAGGTCGAGTTGTATAAGTCTGAGTAAAATTACCTAAACACTTGCAGTATAGGTTGTAAGCAAAAACGCTTATGTTAACGATGCTCATAGTTTAAGGCCCGCTTGCACCACAAATCTCTAAAACTGTTTAGCGCTAAATAAATTTAAAACATCGTTCTGTTCCTGTCAAATGACAGTGACAGGATGATGGTTTAAACATGTTTAAAGAAAAATTCATTTAGTGATTTGTGAATCACTAAAATCGCTAAATGTTGGCCACTATACAGGCTGGCAGGGACATCGACGCGAAGCCGGTTAACCATGGAGTCAGTACATGATTCTGAACCCCTCTGCGTTGAAATTTTTCGTCGGTAATTAAAAAACAAAATCGGCTGTTTCATAGAAAAGTGCAATACCTACGCGGTCAAAATGTAGGGAAGAGTTGCTTTTTTTTAAATAACCGACGATACATTTCAAAGCAGGGGGCTCAGAATCATGTACTGAATCCATGGTAACCGGCTTCGCGTCGATGTCCCTGACACCCTGTAGGTTAGCTATCGAACTCACAACCTCTCTCTCACGTAAAAATGGGTTTAGAAAGAAAGATTAACTAATTAATTTTATGGAAGTCACTTTTCGTATCTGTCTGTGTGACCGCGTTGTTGTTCTCTAAAGCACGCAACGGTTTTCGTTGCGTCCTTTAGAAGAACAACGCGGTCACACAGATGCGGGTTTTAGATAATTTATTCTGGAAGGTTTTAATTTATAATAAAAAAAATGTCGATGTTTTGTCAAATCTTTTCTAACTATTATAACTATTCAGAATAACAAAATAAAATAAAACGTTGTGCTTGTCAATCACATAACCTCAACATATCATCAACATAATCAATAAATCATAAAACAATGTTCACAGCCTATTAACTTAGTTAATGAGCGAATGTGTGAATATGTATTAGTGTTAAATAACTATGCGAAGGTATGCGGTTACGTACAAAGTTAGTTTAACGAATGTACTAAGTTATGATAAAATCGACTCACGCGCATGTAAACTTTTCATTCATAAATTTTGTTGTAGTGTGAAAAAGTAGCATTTGGTTAACAATTTATGACCAGGTTTTTCATGTTTTTGTGAATTAATCTGAGCGTCGAATAATAATGGATTGTCGGCAGCTTAGTCTTGGTAATTTGATAAAATGCTACTAAAAAAACAAGAATTAACACAGTATTTTGACTAAATATATTGGTATGAGTCTATGCAATGGTTAAGTTAATTTATCATTCCATTACAATACATCGAATCAAAGATTTCATCAACTCCTATGCAGGAAAATGAAATATTCTCTTAATGAAATATCTTCTTTATGTCTTTAAGATTAGGTACTCTAACTTTGAGATATAACAGTTGAATGGCAAGCATTTCAGCTTAATATCTGCTATATATATGATAGTTTGATAGCTGGGCCCTGTTTAATAACAAGTTTCTGTTTAATAAAAATTACAAGCTACAAATTTGTCATGGTGGAAATTTTACAAAATTGTTAAATTGTACCTTCAATTTATTATAAGATCTTTAATGCAATAAAATAAAAATCGCAAAAATGTAGATCCGACAATGTTAATTGCTACGGTCGATGTCATGCTCGTGCGATCTATTAAGTCGCGTATGTACCTACGTCATTATGCAGGTAAACGATCGCGTATTCGCGCGACGGTCGCTTTCGGTTAGGACGCAGGGCAAGTCATGACACCAGTCGGAACTATTCAGAATGCTGTATGAAGTGGTATAAATATGGTAATGTTTTGCAGTCAGCAAGATGGGATAGACTGCCGTGGTATAGTCACTCGTGGAGATTATTGCACGTTAAGGTCGTGCGGTGTTCAACAGAAGTTATGTTCAGCACAATTATGATGGAGTATTTTTTTTTTTTTTCTTTTGAAGTATTATCAAATAATTTCTCCCGCTCTGGGTGGAGCGGGAGGGCGTGTCAGACTTTTAATGACTAAAACCCACCCGTATTCCTTCAGTTGCCTGTACGTTGCCAGGGACCACAGTATCCCTTTCAGACTTTCCCGCTAACCATGATGGTGTACCATTCAAAACTGTAGAATCTTCAACCTTTTCTTTCTCAAAGTGAAAAATTGCTCCAATCTTCATACATTCGGGAATATGAACTTTGTCATATTTATTTTCCCCAGAGCTGAGCTATTCAAAACTATTCTTCCTTGAGATTGAATTATTAAATTATTAATTGCCAACTTTTTCAGAAAATGGTAAGAACGTTTTAAAAAGCCATGTTCGCCTTGTAATAAAACAGCGTGTGTAATTTATACCTACACTTACATCCAACTATATATTCAACGCATGACTTGCGCTTTGGTCACGGTGTATCATCAGAGGCCTAGGTGTGTTTAGAAAAAAATACATCGTGATTGTACCTAGAACTACATAATACTAAAATTTAATCACTTGGAGCTGTTCAAATACACTCACAAAGGCGCTTATAAAGAGATAGCGCATATTTTGACTGCAATACGTGGCTGTAAAAGATTGCCAACAAAATTCCCAGAATGGCCCTCACTCCGGCTAAGTAATGATGCAATACGTTTGATGTATTGCAGGAACCGGCTGCCTGGAATGCTGGAATGGCCCATACTATTGCTGTCTGACTTTGTGGCATATGAATGTAAAGGCAGGCTTTGCATGTTCTTCGTGTCAATGGCAATCTAAATGGGCTCAGCCCAAAATTCGGCCACGTGTTGGGCGCCATCACTAGCGTCCATCAGTTCCTGTAACGTTCAGCTGACAGGACACACAGGACATGATATTAACTGTCCCATCGTTTGTGGAACAGCACCACATTTACACTCCAAGGCGGAGTCGTCTATGAAGCCCACCTGAACAGATTTTACTTGCTTCGACCAACCTGGATCCGGATCTGCTTAAAGACTTCTAGGTTACCCAAGGCAACTCATGTCGAGGCGGGAGTTCTCCAGCGAGTGGAACGAATGGTTTGGATAACGAAGCACTGCCTACCACAGCTTCAGTCTCTCTTTTGGTCGTTCGCCAGTGAGTGCGACGACACACTTTAAAAAACAGTTTCAGCTTTTTAGCCTTTGTGGCACAAGGGTGTTGTCGTGTGGCGGAGAGCATTTTGGCTCTTTCGCTGGAGCTTGCCACCGCTCTACAATTCATTATATTACCACACTACTCCAAAGTTTTACTGCCTCAGTTTAACTCTATGAGCGACGGTCTACAGTCCCAGGAAATGAGGTCAAAAACTTCATTATAACACCGTTAAACGGATGCATGGCTTCATCGATCAATACAGGTATATTTTTTGCAAAAATAACAGTTTTACATCCGGTATTCCGACTTCCTAATAGGTAAATATTAGGCACAGATATTTGGCTTCTTTAAGAAATGGCATCTGCTAAGCCATGTCAGCCATCCACTGGGGAGAGACGTTAAGTGGGCCCCGCTAGGCATAGCGGGCTGATACCCTCTTCCTCTCTCCGACTTTGCTGTTTCCGACAGTGAACATGTCTTTTCTAAAACTTAACATCTAAGTTCAAATTGTGGAATGCAATAAATATATTGAGTATACCAGTCGGGGATGCACGTGAATGTAGGCAAGGGTATCACAGTTCAAAGTTCAAAACATTTAATTTCACATAAACCTACATGGGCACTTATGAATCGTCAGAAGCTAGGTGCATTTAGATGCTAGGTGCGTATCTCCCGGTCCCCCGACTCATGGTAGAGGAAGGAACCGTGAGGTTTCAGTCTGTAGGAGTCCAACATAACCCTCCGTTCTCCCCATACGAAAGCCCATTCATGAAGAATTCCCCTAAGCAAAGAAAAGGGGGACGAAATGTCCCGCGACACGTGTCTTCAGAGACAAAAATGGATTTAAAAATGGACATGTTCTCGAACTCTAACAATGAATTAAGTCGGCACAAAGTCACAAATTGTCAATACTTCGTCAACATGGCGCCTCAGACTTGCAAGATATCAAGTTAAGTAACATCGAATAACCGTTAGTTGACAAGTAATTAGATCTTCCTCTGTAGACCTTTGAAGGCATAAATATGTAGTCTAGCCTTACTTTTGATAGGGTTGCCATCCCTACAAATATTTTAAAATTTAATGTATAAGTTTAACCTGAACGGATTTAGAAAAAAGGTATTACTTGGACCCTAGTCCAAGTAATACCTTTTTTCTAAATCCAAGTCATAGTCCTAACTATGACTTGGATTAACATACCTAAATATACCTACTTTTTGGATTACATTATTTATTTATTTTCAAGAACTAAGTTAAAAATATCTAACCAAAGCCTGATTTACACGGTGCTATATACTTGCCTGTGACTTACCATAACTTGAAGCAACAGTAACAGTTGCACCGTCTAAACAGTATTTAAACGACGCAAGTCATTTATTGCTTCAATTTTATTATATACTACAGGCAAGAAACTTTCATCGTGTTAATGGCGCTTTATTTAAATCTTATGCCTACTTTCTGTCCGGGTACATAAAGTACCGGTGAGTAACTATGCAGTTTAGAGACATAGATTTATGTATAAAAGAAAAAGACATACTGTGTCGACCCCAAATAAATAATTGAGCTAAACGCAGATGATGATGATGATGAAACCGGTGAAGCTCGTGGCTAAGTAATAACAGCCGCGCGGGTTGATCCGTCAGGTTAAGCTACGCTTGCCGGGGTTGGTCCGTGGATGGGTGACCATCTTTACATACCGAGACTCCTCCGTGCCTCGGAAAGCACGTTAAGCCGTTTTGGTCCCGGCTATCATTCGTGGATCTTTGGCAGTCGTTACGGGTCGTCAGAAGCCCGAAAGTCTGACAGTCTTACCAAGGGGTATTGTGTTACCCAGTAACTGGGTTGTGGAGGTCAGATAGGCAGTCGCTCCATGGAAAATACTGGTACTCAGCTGCATCCAGTTAGACTGGAAGCCGACCCCAACAAAGTTGGGAAAATGCTAGGCAGATGGATGGATGATGATCAAACAGCAAAAAAGAAACTTAAGCAATATCACACTCTTCTTGAACTGTCACACTTTTAAAAGTGACTTTTCGAACCAATCTAAAAAATATTACAAAGCCAGCAGCTTCGACAGCCCTAATTAATCTTCCCTCCAATCAAGTATACAAATACATGGAAATTGTAAAGAAGTCAGTTTAAAATAACTTCGCGCTCATACATGAAGAAGCAAAAAGCATAAAACTCAGTTCTATGCGTATTCATGTGGTTGCGTTCTTTTTTGTGGGGTGAGAAGTATTCCAGGTATAGCGGTACAGCACCCCGTGAGGCCGTGACTCGAATGAGTAAGACAGACGATCTACATCAACGACAACGTAATTGTGTAGGACCAAAAATTATAAACAATACTTTTTGGTCCCACACAATTCTGTTCTGTTACTTTCTATTTTCGCTTGAGTGTAGATTTCGATGTTTTTTGGTTGGTATATTGGCGTATGCTAGCTGATATACTTATAGCAAATAATTTAATTTAATGTTTTGTGTTGCGTTATGTAAATTATTTTGTTTAAGTACTATTGTATAGAATCAAGTTTTTCTAACTGAGCAGACAGCTGTGCTGCTGGGGAGTTTGTTGCGCCACTTCTTCCCAGCTAAAGCACTAGGAAGTGGTGAAGGGTGGGCGTTTTTGGGGGACTGTCTTATGTTATTTTGACGGGCTTCTAGACTCTAGGATCAGCGGTTTAGGGTATGCGTTATCTGTCAATTTATGTTTTTTTATTATTTTACTTTTCAGCACCTCCAGATAATTTCCTTTCCTTACCTGACAGATTAACTTATCTTGTAGATAATTTCATACTAATTATCTAGGTAGATTAGATACCATGTTTTATTATTCATTCAGTAGATGCAATTCTGGTCACTTCGATACCGGTCCTAAAGCCAATTTAAAAGCTTTTAATCGCACTGAGAAATTACGAATTTACGAGTAATTCTAGTAAACCTCAAAGACTAACTTTACGGCCAGCATTCATGTGCAAAAAAGTCTAACACAAAAAAAAAAAACAAAACATCTAGTTGGATAACAATTAAAGTCGGTGTTGCACGCACGAACGTGATCATCATGACGAATTGCTCACATCCATCATTGCTATTAACTATAAATGATTGAACAGGCTATAACGCGTGGGAATACTAGATCTTCAATTGTTTAGATCTGAATTTCAACTTTTCAACCCCTCAATTGACCAGACGGTGGTGAAAACTCCCCGTTTTAGCTTAAAGAAACTAAATACACTCTCGAAAAACATAACCCTCCTTTTGGGCCAGTCGGGTAAAAAAGTGGTCGCAAGCGCAACTGCTGAGCACGAGGTCTTGGGTTCAATTCCCAGGTCGGGCAGTGACTTTTGGTTGTTCCATCAGGTTAATGGTAATAGGCTCGCCCCATATTACATGGGACTAAACATAACTAGTGAAATGTGGGTGTGAGTGTTGATATCATTACGGGACATAAGTTTGGATGATTAATGATTGTTTTAAGATCTAAACGCACACAGAGAAACTAACAAACTGCAATGTAACTGTGGCGGCATCTTCTTCGCCACGTGCGAACTACGCATTAAGATCTGACGTCACACAAAAGTCCTGACGTCACACAAATCCTGCATCGCGCGATTAGAGTTTATCGCGCGAACGACATATATGCGACCTCAATCGTTGGGCGTGACACACCCATCTAGTCGGAGGATCCTCCCTTTTCTATAGAGGATGAGTGAACTTTACACCCTGTTCCTCATGCCCCTAAATAACTTTTTTTTAATGCAGAAATACCTGCCCACTTTTGGAACTTCCAATCCAGGTGTCATAAAAGAACAGCTCGGTATTCTGATCGCTCTCCTTCTATCTCCTATCCGTTAAAACCTCTTATTCTCCACTGAACCAGTCTTTTGGCATAAATAACTGAACATATACAGATAAAATTAATTAGAAACCTATGTATCTCGACTAGCGCGTTGGTTTAGCGGTGGCAATTGCGACTGATGAGTATGGCGTCCTGGGATTGATTATCAAGTCACTGTCGGGCAAAGTGTAATAGTTTTTTTCATCAGGAATTACTTGGTAGCTGGCCGGAATTACCCGGTTAGTAAGTTCATCCCCTATTACTTCTTGCAGCACGGGGGCTCCCCCATGCTGCAGAGATGGGTGCGGCTTCATGTCGCAGTTTAATTGTTTGTTGTGTATGAGTACTAACATTCGTTTTTTTAAGTATATTGTTACTAACAAGAATATGGACCAGCAGTGCTATTCTGTAACCATCTCACCGTGAAAACTTGGGTGAAGTGAACGTGGAGTGAGCTGTCATTCCACAGGGATTGACACTATTGACAGCTCACTTCACCCAAGTTTTCACGGTGAGATGTTTACAGAATAGCATGGCTGGTCTGAAATAAATGTTTATTATTATTAAAATAACTGGTTAATTAATATAACTGGTGATAATTGGGTGTACTCTACAGCTATACAGATACACCTCTTACTATGAATAACTCTAACGAATTTATCCTCCGAATGGTGAGACTCTTCGGAGGATAAATTCGTGCTCTTATGTTAAGATTTGTTAAGGTTTTAAACACCCATTAACAATGCAATAGTTTAGGTACCGACCAGTACCCTAATTACGTAATACACGATCAATCAGAATCTGAATCGTTTTGAAACAGATTGCTAATCCATTGCTTCGCACGTTCGAAAAAAAAACTGCTCAACAACGTAAATAACACAATGAATGTTGTTGACCTGTCAAATTGAAACAGATTAGTCGGAATTGTCAACGAAAATGTGTTGCGTAATTAGATAGCTGTTGTTGGTACAAGAACAAAGTCAAGTTAAAATCGACTCATATATATCAGTACTGATGCCAGAAGAACCAAAGTAATTAATAATGTAATTAGTAAGTAATGATGATGTTCTCAAAGTAAATATTCATGTTATTAATATTAATTAACCTGATGCTCTATCTGTAGATAATTGCAACTATGTGGTGAGATGTTATATTATCTTATCTTTCCCTTTGCATGGTGTTAATGGTAAGTAATAACCGAGTATTTTCTTTACAATTGGAAAATATTCCTTATTTTTGTCATAAAGTAGGTACTTAGATATTATGCATGCAGGTACAGTGCGACACAACTTAGATGTAGCATCGGCGAAATCCGTAAAACCGATCACCATCTGAACTGAGTGCGTCTTCAAATCACCAATATGTATTACTGCTTTAGGTCAAAATGATCTTTACGCAAACGCAATAACTTGTGAAGTCATATAAATATAACCAAATACATTCGTAACATTGAAATGAATGGATGCAAATTTTCAAATGTATCGTCTAAGTTGTGTCGTACTGTGAACCCAAACCAAATAACAATCAATGGCATTGTACTTAATGGCAATCAATGTTGCGTACCTACATATCTAAGTTTTTATATTGTTTCAAAAATATTAAGCAACAAAGTTTAATGACACTTCTTAGAATAAATCAAGAAACATAAATGTTAATTGGAGTTTTATCCAATACGCCATAAAACAAAATAAATAGTTAACATTATGGATACAACACTTTAAAAGAAAAATATTATGCATTCACCAAGTGAACTGATCAACAATATAATCTTAAACCAAAGATTCCAAGTCTCAAGTCTCGCTCGAAAGCATTACAATAGAAACATCAGTGGAATAACAATGTTAAAGATATAACCACCACGACACACATTAACACATCCCATGTTCAATATTTAACACTCTCCAACATGAAAGATGTAAACGAGACGTACCTGTTTACTTTGAACAGAAGCCCGACAGGGGTCATTGCGTAAAAGGCACTTCACTTTAAAATTTTCCAAATTCGTCACAAAGAACAATAAAAAACCCGAATTTGGAAATTAAATTACAACAATTTCCAATTCCGAATGCACTAGATTTTTTTAAAGTTCAAAATTCGCGTTCTAAAATTCAAAATTAGAGTTCACTTTTTGATTTTTTCCGTTTTTGTGTTAAAAGTTTTTCTAATTCCGTTCTATTTCGCGTTTAGATCGATTCATTGATTGTACTCTGAGTGTCAGAGCGGTTGATCGGTACGCGTGTTGGCCCGTCGACGTTCGCGTCAGTTCTGGCCGAGTGACAAACAATGGATCGGTTTGAAGACTAATTATACAGGTTCTCTTTATTAGTAGAGACAACAGGTGGGAACCCTCGTTACAGTGTTGTTGGGACGTTTAGTTGTACTTTACTTGAGCATAGTTTTCCATATAACTTGAGGGGAGCGTAAAAGGACGCCATTGTTAACTAAAAACATCCGTTCCAATCCGTCGGAGATATCAAAATGATGGACATCGGTGCTGCAACTATAGAATAGTTTCCAAGTCAGTGTAAATAAATGATGACTTTATCTGACAAGTACTTACCAAATTTTACATAATTTATATAAAGAATGAATTTTAAGCATATCTTGATAAAGTTTCAAAGAACTTCCAAGGCTCGGTAGAATAAATGTAATCAAGCACTAAATCTGAGATAAATATGCTTGTGTAACTTGTAAAAGCACTAGGTTCACGTGGCTCGGGTTGGTATCGAGCCCGCTACCTCTTACTTACCAGTCTGACTCCTTAGCCGTGGAGTCATCCCCTCTTATACAGGGTGGATTTTTGAGACGGGGCAGTAACAGGTAGGTACCTTAGCGGTAGACTGCTTTATGTGATACGCGTGAATAGTGCAGACACCTTTACCAATTGGGTACCCCTCATGCATACAAAAATACATACCATGTCCAAAGGGGGGCACAAATAAAGGCGCATGCAACAACAACAACGGTAAAAGAATTAACCAAAAATAATACAAACACCTTTCCTGCAAATTACATAAGCACAATAACTTACTGTAACTTGCATTCACATACCCACGTAATGTATTTTGAGGCTATCGACTCCTATGTATAGTATGGCTTTATTACCGCCTGCCTACACCGCATCCGCGCACGCGCAAGCCACAGGATGTTCAACTTTACCACCTTTTGACACAGCCACTATAACCTTTATGTCTTTAACTGTAAGGTCGATGTTGTATGCGATGGGTAACAAAGTTAAGTTTGCTAAGAACCCTTCATGATGTCACGGTCAGATGTTTCCTTGATATTATTATAAATATTTTTTTATTGTATACTTTTGAGTTCAAGGCTATAAAGGTATTGCATAAGGAAGGAACTGCTCCTGATGCTGTCCCGCAACACAAAGCTAAATGAAAAAAAAAACATTTATTTTGAAGTCTTACTTTTTAAAATCGCAAAGAGATTTCTAATTCAAAATCAAAAGTTAATTATTCAAACTAGGCTGAGAATCAGCACTTTTCGAACGTCAAAATTACATAAGATAGTCCCCCAAAATGCCCACCCTTCACCACTTCCTAGTGCTTTAGCTGGGAAGAAGCAGTGGCGCAACAAATTCCCCATTTAATAATGTAGTATCCTATGAAGAAGAATAGGTACGAAAATCCACGGTTCCTTTTAAACAAAACGAATAACAATATTCTGCGGGCTGCTGGCCTGGTGGTAACGGGTGTGGGCAGATCGTTCATAAGAGATTTACAGTCAGCCTCAAAAAGAAGCTACAATTAAATACCCAAAGTGTGATAATACTTATTACACATTGGATATTATGTTCTGTGGCTACAAATTGATACAATATTATGGAACAACATGTTTTTTTTTTTTAAGCCTGTGGAAAAAGATCATGTAGAACGTGTAGATAATAATGATAACGTTTGGAAAATACTACCACCAGCACGCTTAGCATGACCACAATAGAAACAGGTTTTGTCGACGGAAAAATAGACAAAATGACAGATAAACAAACACAATCTGTCATTTTGTCTATTCTTTCGTCGACAAAACCCGTAGAAAACCCGTTTCTATGGTTGGTCATGCTGCGCGTGCTGGCTCTCCTTAAATAACCAGTAGTTACGACAGATTGAACCCAATGTCCAGGAACCAGGAAGCTTGTTTGTTATCGTTTAGCCACCAGCTCTGTTCCTGTTAGCATTCCACGCGACGCTCGTAAAACAACAACAATGGGTTGTTTCATTCCAAACTTATTAACGGATCGCGTTTACTGCTCATTTGCATTCTTTCTGTTTTGCAGCTCTTGATTGAGAATATTCTTATGTTTTATTTGCCGATGTGTCGAACCTAGCACCTGTTTTCTAAATAATTCTGTTTTTTTGTGATGATCAGTGAAATCATTGCCCGTAGCGATGATGATTTAAGTAGTGATATCAGTGCTTTTAGGGTTCCATAACCAAAGAGTGTTGTCCATCCGTCCGTCTGTCACAGGGCTGTGTCTTTTGAACAATAATACACTTGAAATTTTCACACAGTGTGTACTACTATGGGCGCTATAACAACTAATAATAAAAACAAAATAAAGTTAAAAATTAAAGGGTAAATTTCCATTTTCCATTCATTTCATCCATTCCATTTTTCATTTCCATTTTCCATCTTCATTTTTTTTTTGTTATATTTTGTACAGCGGCAGTACGAAACCCTTCATGTGCCAGTCCGACTCGCACTTCACCCTTTTTATAGAACGACGCAGTTGGGCTGTTGCCTGTTGCTTCTGCGGTGCTATTGCCAAAAATTACTAGAACAACTGCTCAATCAAGTCGCACGCTATGTCGAACTCTCTTTGTAGCTACAGAAATACTTTTAAGAACATCTTAAAGCTAAGTATCGTTTGAGTATTCCGGAGTGAAACAAACTACTTACTACAAAGAACTTTAACCGCAGCTTATGTAAGCAATGCAACATCACCCATTCAATTGGCGAAGTATTCACAAACAATTCCTTGCTTCTAAATTACCATGAAAATGACTATGACTAAGTATTCAATGTTCAACTAGCATGGTAACCCGCATTCCTGAGAGCTGACAGGTCACTTGCATGACAATTGTGTTGCAAATCTTCAAGGTCATACGTCAGCTGGAGCAATAACCTCTTCAAGTTTTCACAGTAAGATTTGAATTGAACTTAGTTCGAGTTTTACGAAAAACATTACCCTCCTTCTGGGGCAGTCGTTTATAAAGCCTGTTTAAGTATACTTCAAGTGTCTGTGGGACCAAGGGCGGATCCAGGATTTATTTCTGGGAGGGGAACATGGGCCAGACAGATAAGAAGTGTCTCCCATATTCTGTATTGCACTATACTTTATTTGGGATTTTTATTTTTCAATGAAGATATAACATAAGTAATTTCTTGATGTAAATGCATTCAGGCAAGTTCGTTCAGACGATTCGATTTTATTTTACTTAAAACGTTTCGGGGGGCACGTGCCCCTGTGCAATGGATCCCTTGTATTGGACAGTCAGCTCTGCTGAGAACTGTTCTGACTTTTGGCTTGTGTTTTGCGGACCCTTTTCTTACCTCACTCTAAATATAATTTGAAAAAGAATGTAACGTTGCAAACTTCTAAGCATCCTCATTATATCAGCCCGCAATCATTCACAGCAGTCTTTATTTCTGCCTTCATTTGTTTCTACCAGGGCGAAGGCTTTGTATGTCCATCATCCTGGGTTTTCTGCTACTTTTATGGTGTCTATTCTATTCTATTTCTTATTTAACTAGCTTAGACGGATCGGGTTTCTTTGACTGGATCTTGGCCACCACTCGGTCATAAACCATGCTCCATCGACCACCTTGTTTCTCGTATATAGTCAAAATATCTTTACTTGACTTAAAATCTATGACGTAGAAGAAAGTTACATTGATAAAACATAAAGTTCATTAACTTTTGAACCCGCAAAGATCTTCGAGGGAGCTGAATGAACGAATGAATGAACCAGAAAACAATGCTCACGTTTTTATACCACTAAGTGGTTCATTGATTGTAATGCTAACTATAGCTGGCAATAGGAAAGTCACTTTTTCTCCAAGAGAAGGTAACTGCTGCGCCAATCGTCCAAATTATCATGGTTCACGTCAAGAACGCTGATAAATTGGAACTTGGAACCTACGACCCTCAGACTAAATAAAAAACCAAGATATAGTGCTGCGAACACTTCAGTGAAGCATGCCAGTACTACACCTCCGCTCTGTGCATACACGCTCACACGCACACATTTACAATTAAACTACACCTCACTAACTGCACACATGTTTACGAAACCGGCATCAATGTTGACAGCACTATGTCTTGGTTTTTTATTTGGTCTGAGCTACGACCACTTACTCTAGTCTTGCGCTTTAATCGTTGGGTTCATGCAAACTAAGCTCCAACTTCTATCCTACCCTCTGTGCTCCAAAAAATGCAGCCAAAGTGACCTCTGTGCTGCCTCCGTCGACGCCGTGGAAGTGGTGTAGTTTTGGGCCAACAACTGACGTGCCATAATATAGAGCACAAAGAAGAAGCATCGTTGGCTAGCGCGCTTCATCGTTGCCCTCCTGCCAGTATCCCAATTTAATTGAAAACAACGTAACATGACCTTCTTTTTCGTCAGGTTAGTGACTAACCTGGTGTCAGAGTTTTTATGCCGCCCATGGGCCTCTGAATTGGCTTCACATACCGACGAGAAATATAAAATATTTCTCGTCGGTCTGTAAAGCTTCCTCCTCCTCTTCCTCTTCTTTATCTTCTTTCCTCGTCTTCTATATAATAACTGTCAGCCATCTGGATTTGCATTCCTTCTCTTGATCTTATAATCATCAACATTAATACGTGGTTATTATAACCGTTTCAATTATCCCTTAATCAAACCGCGCACATCTAAAGAATACCGCTACTCAGCTACGTATCAAATTAAACAATGACTAGTCTTGGGTTCCCATGCTATGTATTGTTAATTCAACCTGTGCCTGCTCTTACAGTAATGTGATAACAATTGTAACGGAGCCTTTTGGCTTATGAAGAATAAAGACACCGTAAATAGTGAAGATTTCAGGTTGAATCGCTGAAGAATAATAAAATATAGAAAGCCTAAAAAAATTGAAGCAAAAATCCTTCCACTTTGAAGTTTGTATGTACGAACAAAAGGCTAACAAGAGGTACCAAAATAATTATAAACAACGCCGACATTTTTTTTTTTTTAAACTCATCTATGAAGCTTATAACCAGATGAGCACCTGTGGACGACCGCCATTTATAGACAGTTGTTTAACTCCTAGGTATTCCTGCGACCTTGCTAGGAGATGCTGTTCAATGTCGTTTAATATCTTTGCTTTTTTGTACTCTGACGATCAATCAGAATGTACCAGCTGTCGTTCTCGGGAATGATGCGGTAAATTGCTTTGTTGTGGTCCTGTTGAACGATATGAAGGGTAGTTTTTGAAATGGAACTCGAATCAAAACTATGAGGAGTAAAATACAGTCGCTAGAAGAGGGAAGAGGATATTTTTTAAGCTCTTGTTTGTATTAGGTTTTGCAATATTATTACATCGAACTATAATCTCTTATACCAGCCAAAATTTATCAGGGACTCCCGGGTAATGTCAGTGTTCATAGGCAGCGCTGTTACTATTAAAGTACTATAAAAAACAAACTTTCTTACACGTCGATGTAGGTACATAGATTCTCAACATAATTGCAAACAAATGAATTGCCGATAGCAATCCCATGGATGGCTATAAACAATACAACATACAGCACCATTGTTAACGGGGAAATTCGCCACATCAACCCGTCACTATGACAAGTGACGTGAGTAGAGAAACCCGTGGGAATTGGAGAAGATCGGTGCTAGAAACTACATGTCTACTTATAAACTTGTATTCCCCGAAGTTGTAGGCAAAGGGTATGTTCACCCAGATTTGGTCAGTTTTGGGGGGTCGGGTTTTTTTTCTCTTCTGCGGTCGAGATTGTCAGTGACAGAAATAAATCCACTCTCCTGGCAGCTTTTAAAAAGTTTCTTGTTAGCAATATTTTGTATATTATCTATATTTTCTTTTGTTTCGACTTTCAATTCAATTCAATTATACATATAATAAATATATTTATTATACAGGGGGTACGTAATAATAAATAGAAACAATTATGAACCCTGTCGTATATTATTACTGCTAATTATTCGCTTAAATATTTTGTATTGCAATTAGTGTATTTAATATAGTTATATATATTTAAACTACTTAATATGTTCATATGTTTTTACCTATTGATTTTTATTGTTTTACTTATCTGGTAAACAGTTACATCTACTTTATGTTGTTGAAACCACAACAAGCTCATTGAAAAGTAGAGATAAATGTTTTTGCAATTCTTTACTAAAAAATAAAACTACGTTTTAAGTGTATAAGCGCTTGGACAATGGGCGTGTGAAACAAATTACCATACAAATGCACGCTAAAAGAAGTAAAGAAGTATAAATATTCAGTAGAGAAATATTCAGAAATATCATTTCGTGGCTAACATATCATGAAATGCTTAATATGTGATAAATGTCGTAGAATAGGGGCAAGCTTATAAGAGGGTGCATTCAGAAAGTTGATAACGTCGCAAATAGTTGTCAAATATTTCGCTGTTTTGATTATTACTAAATTAAATTATGAAATATCGCTCTGTAGTGAACTAACATATTATTATCAATTATAACAATCAATTAGGTGTTCTAACAGTTTTAACCGCGAAATATTTGACAGGATATGCGAAATTGCCAACTTTCAGTTAAGCCATCGGTCCCGGCTGTCATTCGTGGATCTTTGACAGTCGTGAAGAGTCGTCAGAAGCCCGAAAGTCTAACACTAGTCTTACCAAGGGGTATCGTATTATCCAGTTACTGGTTTCTGGAGGTCAGATAGGCAGTCGCTCCAAGTAAAATACTGGTAGTCAGCTGCATCCGGTTAGACTGGAAGCCGACCCCAACCTGATTGAGAAAAGGCTAGGCAGATTTTGAATACAATACAACAGTCAACTTACTGTGGGTCATGTGGGTGTAACATGGTTACCTACACCGCTGCCTAACCCTTAACAGGCGTGATTTGTTACGTTACAACAGTGGACTACTATTGAGCTTTGATTTCCTTGTAAGGTTTCTGCAACTTTTCTGTTTTATGTAAATATAAATACTTATTTTCTCTAAACAAACATTGCAGATAGATTTTTATGCTAATTGGGAATTCAACTGTGTGATGTTCATCAGGTTGTTGTGAATTCGCACGACTTTAAATATATTTGTACAGGCGCGGCGTTTTGTTTCGAGAATCTCTGGTCGTGTTTATTGTTTAAATAAAGGTGTAGTAATAGTTATTATTCTCTTGTGTACTTAGGCTGTGACTTTAGGTGTCTTTGATATTCTCAATCGCCAGCCTTTTCTCAACTATGTCGTCGGGGGGTCGGCTTCCAGTCTAATTGGAATTAGATGCAGCTGTATACCAGCAGTGCTATTCTGTAACCCTCACCGTGAAAACTAAGGTGAAGTGAGCGTGGAGTGAGCTGTCATTCCACCTAATGCTAGAGATTGACACTATTGACAGCTCACTCCACGCTCACTTCACCTAAGTTTTCACGGTGAGATGGTTACAGAATAGCACTGCAGTATTTTACATGAAGCGACTGCCTATCTGACCTCCACAACCCAGTTACTGGGTAACACGATACTCTACTCTTGATATAGATCTAAAAATGACAGCCGGGACCAACGGCTTAACGTGCTTTCCGAGGCACGGAGAGGTCTCTATTATGATAAGGATGGTCACCCATCCACGAACCGACCGCGGCAAGCGTAGCACAGCCTTCGATCGACCCATGCGGCTGTTATCAGTTGGTAATTTAATGGAGCATTAAGGTTAGGTATAGCTATCTCATTGATGCTACAAGAAAGTTTTCGTCAAAAAGTGAAAGGTAGGTGTGCTTGGCAAGAAAAGTGTCTATTTAGTATCCAGTATTTAAGTTCGATTTACAGTTACGTAAGCCACTTTTTATTATAGAGGTTCTTACAGCAGCAGATTTCCTATAATTTTCTCAGTGATCGTTTCAGCTGAGCGGACGTTCCGAGCCCATTACATCCCTGGGTACTGCCCGTAGGTTCCTAGGGAACTATGTAGTAATACCTAGGTTGACGTCACGGTCAACCGCGCTAAACATTGTCGTTGGAGTGCATTCAACAAGTATGAGTGTATGGGAATGACTGGCCAGCACTATAGTCGCCACGTACAATGATAATAACGATACATTAAAGCCAATCGCACGTCGGGGATGATAACACTTTGACCTTCAGCTGGCCTAACGCAGAACGAAATTCCAATGGGCAATGTTACCACTGACGAGCGGTCTTCTGTACGTCGTAAACTGCTCTGCAAGTGATTATCGTAGCTTTCTGTTATAAGTCCGAAATCCGGTCCAAGTACTTAGCTGGAAAAAGTGCTGTTCCAGCCACCACCTATACTTTAGTGGGCCAAACCTTGTCTAGGTGCGATACTATTCGTGACTTAGGCCGTAGCCGTCCACCAAGATAGTAAGTTAGTTTTTGACACACATTGACGCCATTGTAGAAAAGCCTCTAAATTGCTTGGGTGTATAATGCGTCTTTCTAAGTGCTTTACAGATGCTAAAATGTTGTATTGCACTTTTGTTAGAAGCCAGCTAGAGTATGCATCTCAGATATGGAACCCACGTTATCACAAGTACATTGGCCGTTTCATAAAATATCTTTGTTTCCCTCAAAATATTCCATACCATTCAAACGATTATCTCCGACATTTATTATCACTCAAAGATCGACGTGAGACTGCTGACTATTTATTCCTATTAAAAATCTTTAACAATAATATTGACCCTTGAGTTATTGTCAAAATTTTATTTCATTGTACCAAACAAAACATTTCGATTTATGCAACCCTTATGTGTACCTCATAGTTCTACCAATTATAGGCAGAACATTAATATTGTGCGTGCAAGCAAAAATTTTAATAAAATATGTAAACAACACGATCGCAATCTCTTTACAACCAGTGTGGCCGCAGCCTCAATTTTTTTAAATAACTGCACTGTTTTTTTTTTTTGTTTTTTTTTTCTCTCACTTTTCAATTGCACAGGCAAGTCGTTATTTTAATAGTTTTAACTATTAAATATAGTATATATGTAGTAATATGTTCACAACACAAATTCTATTATAAGTCTAAATACGAAAACTTGTAATTGGCTTTCTGTCGACTATTGTTTCCTTTTTTGTTGTTCTTTTTAGCTATAAGTCTTCCATGATGTAATAAATAAATAAAAGATAAAAAGATAACAAGATAACACAGACTATTAATCGAAATGCAAGCATCCGTAAGATTGGCATATTAAATATCATCACTTCATCACTCAATGTTTTAATATTTTCAGAACATCCCACACCATTATTTTTATTACAGGCGCATTCCTAAAAATTGGTAGACCATGAAATTATATTGTGAAGAAGATGGCCGCCATGTTAGACATGTCCAGTATAACTTGAGAGGTTTTGGCGACATGCACGGGGCGAGGAGCTCGTGGCTAAATAATAACAGCCGCACAGGTCGATTGAAGGTAATGCTAAGCATGCCGCGGTCGGCGGAGTGTGACAGACCGTGGTAGACATAGATTATTTATTAAAAAAATATTTGCTCTAGTGACATTAACTCGTTACCCAAGTAGAAAACAAAGGAGTTCATGTATAGAGACTGAACGCCAATGACCACGTGTCCACATTCCTCTCGATACGCCATACATTATAACAACGTACGCGAATCTATGGAGAGTACCTAAGTAATTATATTAATTTGTATCATGCTCCATAAGTCAACTTTAGAGACAAAGGATTTAGGTTCCTGTAAAACGTAAAAGTTATAGCAATAAACGATTAATGAATGCAGTAATCCAGCACGCCGTATAAGGGCAGATCCTAATGCGTTTCGAATAATCGCGGAGGCGTCACTTTTGGACGGTGGGAAGGATTTTGTTTCATTGAATTACGAAAATATTAATTTGTTATCGGATGTGGTTTTATGCCAACCATTTTTAAGTCACCATACGGAAAAGTGCGGTAAAACAATGATGTTCGTCTGTCTGACAAAAAACGAATACCTACCTAAGACTATATCAGGAAATTTGAGAGATAATTTGATGTTATGATGTCGTGTGTCGCCTTGGAGTTATGCGTAGCAAACAATAAAATCATGCATAGAACCCTATTCCCGAGTTTGACTCCCTCGAAAGGTGTTCCCTCAACGCGAACATTCGCTTGTAATGTTACAGTTCAGATTCGAGCATTACATCAGTGAGGAAGGAGAACAGAGCATTACAGTTCGCAACCTGTTGATACAATTCGAGCATTACATCAGTGAGGGAGGCGAAACGAGCATTACAGTGCGCAATGCCTGTAATATTTAATCTGAAATGTTACATTACAGGCGAATTCTCGGCAGTCAGGGAGGCAGTATTGTAACGTAATATTCAAAATCTAATCTGTAACGTTACTGACACACGAATGTTCTCGGTGACGGAACATTTTTAGAAAAAAATTGTTCCTTTCATTCTTTACTTATCTACTTATTTTGGGTTCTAAAAATCCCTGTGCCTAGAAAATCCATAAAAAGTATCAGAATTAATCAATGAAGAACTTTCTATTTACTAAATAATTTTCAATAGACGCGTTAGTTACTCTGTATCCGCATTTAATGCCAAAGAAACAATACCGCTGTAATTTGTAATTAACGCTAGATATACGTCAATTATTGGACGTTGGCGGAATGCTGATTGTAACCTAGATGCTACATCTGAGTATTTTTAACACAGCACGCTATTTGCGACACGACATCTTGGCGAAAATGTGCTTCTTCTTCTATTCGTAGTGACAGCAGGTACTTTCTTATATTGCTTGGGCCCAGTACGAGTATAGTCTGTTCAAAAAATATATAACAAACTACCTGAAAATCTAAAAACGCTAAACCTGGACCATTTCAAAACAGAACTATTAAAAATATTGATAAATAAATGCTATTATTCACTACAGGAATATTTGGACGATAATTCTATGATCACTGCTTCAGAAAATTGTACATAACCTCACCTATTTTGACGATTTGAAATTTTATTTGACATTAGGATTATTGTGGCATGAACTTTTAACTATTTGACATTTATTTAAGTTGATTTTATTTTTTTAAATGTTTTATTGATATGCATGTACCTTCTTATATTGACTTTATATAAATTCGACAATGTTAATTAAATATTATTTGTACGCCTCTGGGCAAAACATAGAGGATCTACCTATCTGTAACTTTTATTTTCTTAATTTTTTATTGATATGCATGTACCTACCTATATTGATTTTATATAAATTCGACAATTTTAATTAAATATATTTGTACGCCTCTGGGCAAAACATAGAGGATCTACCTATCTGTAACATCGCAAACTATTGTATTATGACCTATGTTTACAAATAAAGCATTCTGATTCTGATTCTGATTCTGATTCAAAAATTATCTGATAAAAGTGTATACAACCCCTGTTCAGGTTAATTTCTCACGGAATCACTTACTAAAGGAAATTAGTAATATTGTATTTAGAAGGATTTTAGAGAGAGCAGTGGTGGTCCAGTGGTACCGGCCCCGACTTAGTTGTTATGTAGGCCGTGGGTTCGAACCCAGCCAGGCGCTTTATTTTGTGTAAAATTATTTCATCACCACTACTCTCAAAACTTATATTGAGCACGCTACCATATCCAATATTCTGCAGATGACTATTATATTAAAGGCATAATTCGCCGAAATTACGGAAGGTTTAGCTTTCATTAATATTTAAAACATGTTATAAACTCGTGGGCCGACACAGCATCAAGTGCATTGACTTTAGTTGTAATAATAACTTTGTTAATTCTGTACAACAATTTGTATAATGCATTAAGTATAAGTAATTTATTGATCTCGTAACTTTCTCGGTCATAGGGTCGCAAGCGCACCTGCCTAATGTAGTCCTGCAGCCTAAAGCTTTGCTTTAGCGACAACGGTTATTGTTATACCGTGAAGTTTTCTTAGAAACTGTATTGTTCGAGTCGCGTCGCGCCGTCGCGTCGCGCTGGTCTGAATGAGCCTTAATTGCTTAACACGCTTTCAATTGGAATCCCTTTAATTTTGACAATTCTACAATATTCATTGCGTTATTTTTGTTGTCAGCAGACGAATACCTCAAACATATGGAGCAATGGATTAGGAATATCCTTCAAAATATTTCGGATTATTATTGAAAGTGTGTTACGAAATTTCAATCAAATCTATGAAAAATCAAAATCAAAAGTCCGTTATTCAAACTAGGTTGAGAATCAGCAATTTTTGAACGTCATAATTACATAAGACAGGCCCCCAAAACGCCCACCCTTCACCACTTCCTAGTGCTATAACTGAGTTAAGCATGTACATAAGTACCTTCTCTCCTCGGAGATTTGCCAGCTTAAGGACTTCGGAGACTTAACTGTATCATTCACGGGGCTACCAAACCAGTTGCAGCCGGAACTTGATAATGACAGCCCTAACCGGATGTGCGCCAGCGCAACTCCTGCTGTCTTATGTTAACATTTACCGTTCTGGATCATGGTTAATTAGTGTAGGTGCGTTTGACCGCCTTGACATTGAGAAACACGATCTATGCTATTTCTGTATCCAAACTATAACAACGTGTTCGTTTTGATGTTCCGTAACTGTAAGGTTATATGCTATAAGTCTTTGAGGTGGTCTCAATAATCCCCTAGAGTTAACATAACATAAACATTATCAGCCTATAATGTTCCCACTGCTGGGACATAGGCCTCCCCTCCGTGAGAGGGACTGGGCCCTAACCCACCACGCGGGCCCAGTGAGGATTGGTAGATGTCACAATGTCTTCGAATTTGTGGTTCTAGGACATGCCGGTTTCCTCACGATGAAGGAAAACATCGTGAGGAAACCGGCATGTCCAAGTACAGCGCCTGCCTGGGTTCGAACTTACGACCTACAACACCGGAAGTCGGGGCTGTTACCGATGGGCCGCTAACCCTACAGTTATGGGATATGAAAAGGAACACGTTCTATAACTCGGTTTGTCTGTTACCTGTTCACGCCTTAACGGCTAAACAGATTTCAATGCAATTTAGCACTCAGACTATGATCTGGGTAAGGACATAGTCAATTTTTTTATCCCAGTTGTACGTTCCCGTGGAATAATTTCCTACCTCCATGAGGGCGCAGTTGCGGGCAAAAGCAGGTTTATACTTCTACTAGTTACGCCCGCGGTTTCATCCGCATAAGTCTCGATCCCTTGGAAATATCGGGATAAAAAGTATCCGATAAGGTAATAGCCGATTAGTAGTACAAAATGAACAACCCAGACCAGCCGTAGGTATTTTACAAATAGCTGATCCTATAATATTAAACGAGCAATATTTGTCTAAATATATATATTATCTATACTTATAATAAATCTGTAGAGAGGTCAATTCTGTACATGATATATATTTTCAAAATAACTATCAGGGGGTAATTAGTGATCGATACTGATGCCAAAAATGCAATCAGTAAAATTTTTGTCTGTCTGTCTGTCTGTCTGTCTGTCTGTATGTTCCTTATAGAAACAAAAACTACTCGACGGATTTTAACGAAACTTGGTACAATTATTCTTCATACTCCTGGGGAGGTTATAGTATACTTTTCATCACGCTACAATCAATAGGAGCAGAGCAGTGAAGGGAAATGTTGGGAAAACGGGAGAAGTTGCTCCATTTTTAAGCTTCCGTCGCGTGTGAAGCCTTAATGGTTAAAGCTACATAGCTATCATTTATGACGGAAATGTTCTACATAAAATTATCTAAAAAATATCCCACAACAGCATATGTCTATCTTTTATGGTTGACTCACAATAACACGTGTAACTCCCGATAGCTTAGCAGTTCGGAGCTTTCTGATTATATTTGTTTACTCTTACGTTTATAATACTCTCACTCATCCCTAATTAAAAGTAGTTAATATTATTACCTATTCAATAAAAAAAGAATCATAGTAATCGGTATAGAAACACCAAACTTATACATGAAATACGCTAATAAGCCATCGCGCCGTCGCGCGTGAATACTGAATCATGCCATAAGGATTATTTTTGTGTAACGGTTGCCGCGCTCGACGCGGGTCGTGGCGGCAGGGTATAAAAAGGCGCCCGGTCCGAGCGCGAGCTTCATCATTCAATATTTGGCTGTTGATGCGTTCAGAGCGTTCGACCTTATTGACAGACAATAATTGATATTAACAAACCGTGCTTATCAGCGCGACTTTTAGTCTTTAAATAGTTTATTTGAATTTCTTTTGTTGTTATTTTATAAAATAGGTATTAGTTGTTTTGGTAGTGTTTAAATATTCGTTCAAATTACAAATGATTAATAGTTTGCATTTTATTTCTTTTTAGGTGAAGTAGTAGTAGAAGTAAAAGTAGTACGCATAGATTTTTTGATAACGTAAGGTAAGTTTTGGCTAATTTATGTTCAATTTAATTTTTGTATTAAGTAGGTAAAAGCGTGGATACTTTTATTAATTATAGTAGTTATAGGTATTTATTTTAAGTGAAGTAGGTATAGGTAGGGAACTCGGCTAAAAGTAACCCAGTTGCAACAAAATGTAATCGAGACTCAAATTTTAACAGGCTGCGGTGCAGGAGAGACCGTCTTTATTCCCAGAAGTCCCATAATACCATATAATTTGCCATTCCAATTTAAAAGAACGCAATTCCCAGTATCGGTGTGTTATTCAATGACAATTAATAAGGCTCAAGGGCAGACTTTTCGTGTTGCTGGAGTAGATCTCGGTGTCAGTTGTTTCTCGCATGGTCAGTTATATGTCGCTCTTTCCCGGGTTAGCAGTTCTAGAAATCTTTATGTTCACGTGCCGGACGGGTCAACTTTCAACATAGTTTACCCGGAAGCTTTGCGCTGAAGTATTTTCGTTCTATAGGTACTTAAGCCTCATGTAAAAGTGATCTAAACAATATTACCAATACATTAACTTAATAACATACAAGGAGTTACACGCTGACGGAGTCGCGGGCACAGCTATTAATAATAATATTCTGCGGTTCCTTATTGCGATATTTTTCAACAGTATTGTGGATTGACATATTATATTTCCCTACTAAAATACGAAAGTTAATCCGTCTGTTACATCAAAACCACTGAGCCCTGAGGAAGGACATATGGTACCTACTTTTTTACGAAAAACGACGGAAACGCGGACGAAGTCGCGGGCAAAAGCTAGTAATACATATTTTTAAATATTTGTACTCGTTTTCGAAAATGGCTCTAACGATTACGATGAAAGTTGCAATATAGGGGTTGGGGGGGCAAATAATTATAAAATGCGTTTTCTCCGTATTTTCACCCGAGCAGAGCTCGGTCGCCCAAAGTTCCTGGCAGCATGGAATTAGTAAGTACTTAACTATGATTGCAGCATGGGATTAGTATGTAGGTATCTACTATCATGGCAGCATGGAATTAGTATGAACTATCCTATACTATAAAATTAGCATTCTCTGTTTTCACCCGAGCAGAGCTCGGTCGACCAGGTACTATAATGAATACATGTACTTACTTCATAATCATCTCTTCCTTATAAAAATATTTTGTGATAGCCAAATTAAGTTCAAACGCGGAAGAAACGGCTTTCACGTGTGACCACGTTATCAGTATCATCGTGTAATAGGTATGAAGGGAATAGGCAATGTACCTATAAGGATAGTCTGATCACTATTAGTCACTTGAAAGCCATGTGCATGCATGTGAGGCTACTGTCACGCACGATCCGCTTTGACAGTGGCAGACGGCAAGGTGCGCAAGCGAACGTATAGAAGTTCACGCGCAAGGAACTTAAATCTATCTACATAATAATCTATCTCTATGCATTTATTATTAATTACAGACACTTTTCGTGTCTGCCTGTGTGAACGCGTTGTTCTTCTAAACTAGGCGACGTATTTTGATGCGATTATCACCCATATTCAGAAGTAGCTTTTGCCCTCGGCTTTGCCCGCGTGCATGTCGGAAAACATCCCACGGCAACCTACTACCGGGTCTACTGGGATTTTTACCGGGGTTTTCATATTACTTTGTTATTAACTTTACTAGCATGCACCGCATGCTAGTAAAGTTCCCAAGTCAACATGATTTTTTCCGACATCTTCAACAACCATTGTCATATTTCAGCCAATTTACAGAAACCCGTAATGAATTATACACTTAAACCTTCCTCATGAATCACTCGGTCGATTGGCGAAATCCGTATGAAAATCCGTTCGGCAGTTTTTGAGTGTAACGCGTTCAAACAGACATACAGACGCGGCGGGGAGACTTTGTTTTATATTATGTAGTGAATTATTCCGAAAGGTTTATGTTTAAACCATTAATATTAAACTAACATTTATAATAAAGTCATCTCAATATTTTGTCCGTACAAATCAGGGGCAGGTCGGTACTAATTCCAAGTCAACGCTAATAAAATGGCCGCATATTATTGTTTGTGTTTAGCGTTGCATCTACATAATATCACATCATTATTCCGTCGCCTGTTTACTTGAAACAAACTTAAAAACTCTGTTTGCCTGGTTATGACTAGAGTTTATGTTTATCAACATCATAAGACATACGTGTAGTCTAAACACGTAAACAAATGTTTAATGACCGTTCCAAAAGTGTGTGATGATAATGTAAACAAACCCTGTTCAGGTTAAATTGTTCAAGGAAATAAGTAACACAATTTTAGAAGGTTACAACTCATTATCCACTTTTTCAAACATTTATTGTTTGCATTATTAAAAATTCAGTCATTAGCTTTTGAAATTAAAAATACACGCAGATACAGTCGCCAGCAAGACCTAGTGAGCCCTCAAGAGCAAAAATATATTACTATGGACAGCTCGGCAATAATAGCTGAATTCATGATTCATCCATTATTAATATCTGTCATCAAGATGACATTATACTATCTGAAGGGACAAGCGACGCCAAAATATAGGCATCGGCGCATCGGCTTCAAAAAGCTGTGACACCTCTCAGAATGCATGAATATCGGACATATTTTGTGTTATAAAAACTAGTAGGTACCTATACTATATCTATCTACTCGATACAATAAAAAAATCAATCAATGTCTAAAAATCTTTATAATGAAACACGGAATTCAAAGATGTGAGGAGTGAGGTACTTCCACGCAAGGAAGACTACGACACGTATCAAATCATGTACCTACCTATGTAGATTATGCAATTTGAATGTGAGAAATGATATCCAGTACGAAACAATAATGGTAATAAGGCCGCTGTACTGTTTTGAATTAATGTCAATTGGAATAGGGCCGGCAAACACTTTAGGCAACAAAAGGGCTCAGAAAAAAAGGAAAAATATTTGTCGGAACCCGCACAGGAGAACACACAGTAAATATTAAAAAACAAACATAGACAAATTTCAAGCGGACGGTGAGCAATGGGTAGCTCGCCGTCCGATAGGGACCAGGCCCGGGTCGACGGCGCGTTGTGTTCCACGCGCGCCTCAAAGAGATGTCAGCACCAACTGATGGGGTCCGGAAGGGCCAATGCCTGCCGGGGTCGCGGGTTTGTCTGAAAGGGATATCGCGACCTCGGCACACAGGCAACGGAAGGAACACGGGTGGGTTTTAGTCAGTAAAAGTCTGACACGCCCTCCCGCTCCACCCAGAGCGGGAGAAGTTATTTGATAATTTCCCAACCTCAAAAAAAAAAAAAAGACAAATTTCAAGAAATGAAAATATCATGGGTGTAGTGGTCGCAAGCGCTACTGCTGAACATGAACTCTTAGGTGTCATTCCAGGGTCGGGCAAAGTGTTATTAAGTTTTTCTATCAGAAATTTCTCAGTAGCAGCCCGGAGTCTGGATTTGTGCCCGGCTGATGCTTGATGGCAATAGGCTCGCCTCCTATTAAATGGGACTTAAATGTAACTAGTGGAATGTGGGTGTATTGTATATGGTACACACATTTCGCGGTACCCCTTTGCCTAACCCTTCGGGAAAACAAAGCATGAAACAATGTTTTATGTTAAAAAAGATATAATAAAAAACATCAAAGTCCGACCGGCTTGTTGTCGACTTGTACGACTTGAGCTGACTTAAGTTCATCGCCCATTATAACAGCACCGGTCCAGCGCAGTAGCGCCCCGGCATCGGCACCGCCTCAAAAAATCTAGTCGCTAACGCGCCGTAAGCAAGGCGCCCTTCAGTCGCCAACGCGCCGTAAGCAAGGCGCCCTTTAGTCGCCAACGCGCCGTAAGCAAGGCGCCCTTTAGTCGCCAACGCGCCGTAAGCAAGGCGCCCTTTAGTCGCCAACGCGCCGTAAGCAAGGCGCCCTTTAGTCGCCAACGCGCCGTAAGCAAGGCGCCCTTTAGTCGCCAACGCGCCGTAAGCAAGGCGCCCTTTAGTCGCCAACGCGCCGTAAGCAAGGCGCCCTTTAGTCGCCAACGCGCCGTAAGCAAGGCGCCCTTTAGTCGCCAACGCGCCGTAAGCAAGGCGCCCTTTAGTCGCCAACGCGCCGTAAGCAAGGCGCCCTTTAGTCGCCAACGCGCCGTAAGCAAGGCGCCCTTTAGTCGCCAACGCGCCGTAAGCAAGGCGCCCTTTAGTCGCCAACGCGCCGTAAGCAAGGCGCCCTTTAGTCGCCAACGCGCCGTAAGCAAGGCGCCCTTTAGTCGCCAACGCGCCGTAAGCAAGGCGCCCTTTAGTCGCCAACGCGCCGTAAGCAAGGCGCCCTTTAGTCGCCAACGCGCCGTAAGCAAGGCGCCCTTTAGTCGCCAACGCGCCGTAAGCAAGGCGCCCTTTAGTCGCCAACGCGCCGTAAGCAAGGCGCCCTTTAGTCGCCAACGCGCCGTAAGCAAGGCGCCCTTTAGTCGCCAACGCGCCGTAAGCAAGGCGCCCTTTAGTCGCCAACGCGCCGTAAGCAAGGCGCCCTTTAGTCGGAAACGCGCCGTAAGCAAGGCGCCCTTTAGTCGCCAACGCGCCGTAAGTAAAGCGCCCTTTAGTCGCCAACGCGCCCTTTAGTCGCCAACACGCCGTAAGCAAGGCGACCGCTAGCCGCAAACGCCGTGGGACCAGTAGTGACGCGGCAGCAATGCCGCTTGCAACAGGGCTCGACATCATACCTTAAGAGGCCAGCTTATACTGGTTGTGTTACCACTGACGTACGACCTGCTACTACTAGCTTTTACCCGCGGCTTCGCCTGCGTGGAGGTTGGTAATTATCTCACGGGAACGTACACACGGCTACACATCACGCTATACATTTCCAGTTTATGCTGATCTCGCATTGTATAAGATTTCCGTACAATGCGAGGTCAACTTATACTGGAAATGTATAGCTTGATGTGTAGCCGTGTGTACCTACTACCGGAATGAAAAGCAGCCTATGGCCTAACCCAAGACGTCTATCTATGTGCCAATTTTATCGAAATCCGTTCAGCCGTTAAGGCGTGAAGAGGTAACAGAATATTAGTACTTACTTAAAGACTTTTTTGTGTCAGAGCATTCTATTTCATTCTTAATACCTTCTTGGTAGCCCTAGGTGTGAGCACGTCTTGGTATTTACTTCCTAATACGGACACCGGAAGCACGCTTTGGCAGCCGGATGCCACGGCCGGCAGCCGAAACTTTACGCACACAGCAGACATTGTTAAGTACATTACGAGACACAAGTTCCATCGGCAAAATTCGTCAAACACAAACATTTTGTGATTTTACTACTGATGCGCTTTTATAATTTCTGCCGATAATTATCGTGGACGTCTATGAAATGTATGGAAATAACGTGACTTAGCATCACATCTGTAATTAAATGTAATCCGCGAAAGATCAGGCAGAAGTTTATGGAAATACTTACGTGCACCTTATAATGTTATCATGGACGGAAATTTAAAAGAGTCTTCTTATAGGACAATGACAAGAATAGGCTCGAATCATGTAGCGTCCGACAGACTTTCTGTAATAATGATAATTCATAACAGAAAATAGTAACAATTATACAATTTATATAAAATCTGTAGAAGCACACCGCTGAAAACTCATTTTAAAAAGTTATTCAACTAATTGTCAATTTAACAACACATTTCATAGCTACAATTTCAAGAAGAAATGTTGCCAATACCAAAATAAAATAATATCGATACGAAATTGCATATGCAAATCGATTACAATAATATAAATATGAATAAAGATAAAGTCCTGCCCCTTTTGTGACGTTTTAACTGTCAAGTTAGCGTTAGCGTCAACGTACAGGTAAGTGAAGGAACACGGGTGGGATTTAGTCAGTAAGAGTCTGACACGCCCTTCCGCTCCGCCTAGAGCGGGAGAAGTCATTTGATGAAAAAAAAGTCATTTTTCATTGAATGTCGCATGATACCCCATAGGTGCATAAGAAAAAACGCACATAAGGTGGATAAGTATGAGATCTAACCCGCGTGACTCACCGTCGTCGATTCGGTGGGGTTTGACGGTTTTGGCAAACTATCTCCGGTTCGGAGACAAAGAGCCTGTGTGTTCTTTTAATAATAAATATCGTTTAGTTATGTATATTTATGAATAATATTATAAAGTGATGTAATAATTTTATTAAAAATAATCCGATGATCGATATTGTTTAGAATAGTTTATTCCTAATACCTTATAATGTTATTATAGTAGTGGCAACACTTGATGTAAAACAACTTTACGTTTTGTCTGTGGTCCTTGTCATTGTCAAAAAGTTTGACTTCACTTCATCGGCGTGTTATCACGAGCGACGTTTTTTGTGTCTTTTTTTATATATTTTTAATATAAAAACATTTATATACGACGCTAATCTGCTAAAAGTCATTCATTTAATTAATCACTTAATAGTTTATTTCATGTTATCGTTAAAATCAGAAGTATTACGTGGTCAACTTTAAAGCACTATAACTTTTTTTGGTGTACTTCCAATATAAATCTAATTATATTATCAAATTCTATAATTATTTTCCCTTTTTATGAAATATAGTTCATCTCTGTCGGTTCTGGCCGAGTCTTGTAGGAAACTTTGGCATTCTCCTTTCTATGCATTTTACTTCCCTGTGTTATCGTGATGCCGTGAGGTGACGTGGACGTCTACGATAATATCGTGACGTTAAAAATGATAAAACCGCATATTAGGTATTTGTTTAATCTCATGTTCTTGTGGCAGCATCTACATCGCCACATGCGAACTACGCATCAAAGACCTGACGTGACACAAAAATCCTGACGTCACACAAATCCTGCATCGCGCAGTTAGAGTTTACCAAGCGATTGACTTATAGGTATACAAGATCCCGACATCAATCGTTGGGCAGTTGCCCGCATACAGGAGGACTGAACTTTACACCCAGTTCCTCATACCTCTAAATTCTAATAGAAAATATAGATAATACAAGAAGTTGCTGTTCAAGATATAAGGCGCTACCAAATACGACGTAATGCATATGTAGCGCGCGAAATTCAAATTTTCTTACGTTATTTTGCAATTTGCGGGTAACCCGACGGTTATATTTTGCTCAGAATATGATTCGCGACCAAAAAAAATATGTACTTACAGAATTATAATCATCAGAATCAATAATACATCTCTCTAAGTTAGATTTGTTCTCAAATGTCATGATTTTATGAAAAAGTCATTCAATGGAATACCTCCACATTAATAACGACAAGCTTGAGAGTTATTTCTTTACAAAGTACCGTCATCTGTTGGTATTTATAATTCACTTCCTTGCCCTCAGGGGGCATTGTTCAATAAAGGGTGCCATAGATTCTGATATAGCCGTTAAAAACTCATAAAAAGTTAGTCTATGTAACTGTCCCAAACATTGTTTATCATAATATTTGACTATAACGAGAACGTATATTAACAGCACTGGTGGCCCAGTGGTGACGGCCCCGACTTACGTGTCGTAGGTCGTGGGTTCGAACCCTGGCAGGCACATTACTTTGTATAATTTATTTCATCACCACTGCTCTCAAAACGCTGAAGGAAAACATCGTGAGGAAACCGGCATGCCCTAGACTAGAACCAAAAATTCGAAAATATGTGACATCCCCAAACCGCACTGGGCCCGCGTAGTGGACTATGGCCCACTCCCTCTCAAGACAGGAGGCCTGTGTCCCAGCAGTGGGCACATTATAGGCTGATAATTTAAAAAACGTACCTACGTCCTTAATTGAAAGGGAAGGAGGGATGACTATGATCATATCTGATTGCAAAATCGAAATAAGTATAAAATAAAAAATACCTAGAATTTTAACATAATTTACCTGCTAAGAGATACGAAAATCGGTAGCGTCGCCATTTTGTGAAATTACCTGAAATTAAATAATTAGATAATTATTATGGTAAAAGGTATTAAAATATAAGACGTTGTGATCGTTATAGTCACATTTTAGTATTCCGCAACAAACCACAAAACCCATACCCCGCATCCTAACCAAAACCTATCGTCGCCGCGCGAACACGCGATCGACGCGATCGTTTGTTTGTATGAAGTTTGACGTACAAACGAGACTTAATTGTTCGCGCGACAATGTCATACTTATTCATATAAAGGCTCCCGTAAACAGGCGCGACGCGACGCCACGACACCGTTAGGACATTTTCTGAGAAGTTTTCATAGAAATTGTTCCACCAGAGTCGCGACACGCTGTCGCGTCGCGCCTGTCCGAGCTTAAAAGAGCCCGGTACGCGATCGCGTATGATCGCTTTTGGTTAGGATGCGGCCTTACTGTTTCGCCATTACTGTCCGTATGGGGCACAAAACCAGACTCCGGGCTAATAACAGAGTAAAATCTATTTGAAAAACCCAATAATGTTTTGCCCGACCTAGGGACAGACCCAAGAGTACATCTACACAGACCACGCGCAGTGAAGGGTTCCGTAAGCATGGACAGTGTTGATTTTACCGGCCGCAAAAATAAGTTTGTACTTATTTCATAGCAGTGATAGCCTAGTGGTGTGACCACAGAACAGATAAATTTATCTGTTCTGTGGGTGTGACCGTCGGACTGCCAAGTCATAGGACTCGAGGTCGAACCCAAGGCACACACCTCTGACTTTTCGGATTCATGTGCGTATTGTATAATTTACACTTGCTTCAAAAACATCAAAACAAAACCCAACCGGCCCGTTTTTTTTTTTGATCCAGAAATTATCAAATAACTTCTCCCGCTCTGGGCGGAGCGGGAGGGCGTTTCATTCTTACTGACTAAAACCCACCCGTGTTCCTTCAGTTGCCTGTATGTTGCCAGGGGCCACGGTATCCCTTTCGGACTTTCCTGCGAAAACTGGCCTGCCTGAGAGATATTTCTAGATGGCATGTGAAGCCAAGTCAGAGGCCCATGGGCGGCTTTAAAAGTCTGACACCAGGGTAGTCACTAACCACACGAAAAGTAGAAGACTTACGAAAATATCCCAAATCTCACGAACTATTATTGACTTAAATAGCAAAGTCACTTAAGAACATCATATTTTTTTAAATTATGGGATCCAACAATACCCCACACGTTTATGTGCATCGAATATATTTTCCTCGGTTACAATATGGGGAGTGCTCCCCCGCCCCCCCTAAGCATTTTTTTCGTAGTTACCTACACTATACCATTGTTTAACCTTGCTGTACATCGCACGCGCCTCCACAGAGTAGGCAACTCGTTCATGGGTCAATGTATACGCTTTTACAACAAACTTCCCATTGTCATTTGAAACTTACCCATTAAACGATTTAAAAGCTGTATTAAAATAAACTTTGTAAAAAAGGGTACTATAAAATTAAAATTTCAGATTATTTAGAAGATAAAAAAGCTTGGGATTGAGCTGCTCGCTCTGCTAAGCCTTGTGAAACCCATAAAACTTGACATTTTAATTATGTATTCATCACAATTAAGCTACGTGCAGACCAGCGCGACGCGACAGCGCGACGCGACACTGGCTATTGTTATACCGTCAAGTTTTCTTAGAAATTGTATTGTTCGAGTCGCGTCGCGGCGTCGCGTCGCGCTGGTCTGCACGAAGCTTAAACCAGTTTTATATACACATTGACATTGTTGAAAATTATATTCAAAATGACACGATTACATACTTTGTAAAGTATTATATTAATTTAATTATTGTGAATGTGAGGATATTTATTTTATTTTTTATTTTTTCGCATTTATTTATTTTTTCTTTCTCAGTTAGTTTTAATGATGGTCTGGCAGTTTGAGTAGTTGATGCGGCCTACCCAAATATCCTTTCTTTGGTATTGTTCGTCGAGTTGAGCTCCTTCAGTTCTGAGTTGAGCTCCACTCAAATCTGTGTGGTTCTTTCCTCAAAAGACCATTTCAGACACTGATCTACATGGTCCTCATATGACTTGGCCAAGATTAAGTCTGGACTTTAAAAGAGACTGTGGCCTCTGAGTTTGTTTCGGCCTTTCTTCTCAGAGTAGTCAGATAGGAAACACCGACCTCATCTAGCTTATTTTTAATATGTTTTGTATATGACGTGTAAAGTTGATTCCGATATCCTATTTACAGAATAAACAATTTCATTTCATTTCAGCAGTGCATAAAATATACCGTTCCAATCAATACAACGTGTTCCTTTTGCTAAACGATAACTCTAGTATATTAATGAGACCATGACAAAGAATCAACTAGCATATTATGAATTAATTTTTTAGTTTTTCATGCAAAAATAATTTGACAAATCTCTCTCGATTATTTATGTAAAACATGCTTAAGTACGTGAATATAAAAATAAAACATTTAAACGAGACTATTTTGTCTATAAAAAAAAAATTACAAATTTTTTATTTATGCACCAAAACGAATGTATGTCTTTATGTACCTACCACCTAAGTTCACATTGTGGAATGCAATAAACGTATTGAGTATTGAGTATTGAGTACAATGTCGCATGTTTTCTTAGCTTCAAAATATGAGTGATTGGTTTGAATGAAATTGATTTACTCGTACATATCAATGAAACTTAGATACCTACACACATTGTTATGTTATCTTCGAAACTATGTCGAGACTGTCACTTATGCAAAAATGCAATTTTTCAGGAGAAGCATTTAAAACGTTGACATAAAAAAAATAAAAAAAATCAAGATTTAGACAAGATGCTTTTACTACAACGTCAACTTTTAACTTACTTTTGAATTAATAATGACCACTCAATATTGTATTGCTTTAGGACAGTTATTACATATTTAACTCATTATTGCAATTTTTGCATAAGTGACAGTCTCGCACCGGGGGTTCGATGTATTTTTGGAACACTTGTTATAGAGGGCTTTTTGTATTATGTTTACTTATAGCTTAAACCTAACCTAAGACTTATGGGACATCAAAAGCTGTATAGTGCTGATGGTCTCCGAGTACAGTGGTTGTGTTACATCCGGACAGACGGACAAACAGACATGTTGAAATAATATAAGGTCGCGTTTTTGCCATGTCATGTGGCTACGGAACCCTAAAAACCTTTGGAACATAAGGTTTTCGTTTTTTGTCCTCCCATTTACAATTTGGACTACCGGATGCGGTATCTATGGCAAGCATAGACAATAGAGCAATTCGATGAGCGTCTTAACTATGTTCCGTTTCAGATAACACAATAGCTTGCTTTTGATGTCTTTGTCTCTCGTTCGGTGCACACCGAATTTTTTGATTTTTTAATTTTAAGCGTGATGTTTATAAATAATATCAGATTGTTAATTTCAAAAGGTTCACGGCTAATTGGCACCGTATACGTGTTCCTTAAATTGAAAAATTAATAACAAAATAAACGTACCTAAAACGTAACAAAACTTACTTTTTAACGTTCCTAAAAATCATAAGTACCTACACTGAAACACAGTTACACTTCACAAAAATAAAGAAAACATATTTTTAAGATTGTTCTCGTATGAAACTTGAACACTTTTAAAAGCTCATTTTGAACTTTAAGATAATGTCCTTTGCTAAAAGCTGAATAAATTAAAAAAAGTAAACGTCACACGGGCGCGCGTCATAGAGGTCTCGCTCGTCACTACTCTATGCTCAAAAAGCGCGGCAGTTTATTTTTATTGAAGTTCTTTGCATGGGGTTGCGGTCGCTATAATTTAGGGCAACAAGTGGATAGAATTATCGGATCCGCGCATGCGTGGTGGTCTCGGCGCATAAGTACGCAAATAAGCGGGTGTATTGTGAACTAGAAATAGCGATATCGCGTGGGGTATATAAATTGTGCGGCAATGCCACCGCATAATTGCACGGTTTCCTATATGAATGCCGATGGTTAACTACGCTGTTTATGTCAAATTGTTTTTTTTTTTTTTAAAGGTATTTTTAAATTTTGCATTTTAGTTTTTTAGTTTTCAACATACATACATACATACCTACATTGCCTACTTACCTAAATATTTCGTTTTCCTGACGCAACTAATTAGGGACGAGTCTTATATTTAACAATTAGTAAATACATTGTTAATGCATGTAGCTGAGGTTGCTGTTATTCTTGTTGCTAATATACATATACGTTTTAAATTGAAAGATTTAAACAATAAGATAAGCTTACGTTTTTCCTGTGAATTTACTAATAAATCAATATTTAGGTCACCACAAACAAAAACTATTATAATAACTCAACAAAAGTTAAGTTAGTATTTCTTCCATTAAGATTAAAAATTATGACAAGTTTGAGGTTGGTGGTCTATAAACTCATAAAAAATTATGGCCCTCTGCACATGCTACCTCGCATAAGCGATCAACAGAGCAAGCAGTGATATCCTTCCTTTCCTTGTATCTGAAACACAGAACAGATAAAAGAGGAGGACCTCTTTTATCTGTTCTGTGATCTGAAACAACTAAGTATTATCTAAATCAAGTTACCACCCCCTAATGAAGACCTGTTGTACGCACTGGCAACTGAAAATTTATTTACATTAAACAACAACCTATCTGATTTTAACCAGGTTTCACAAAAAAATAAGATATCTTTATGGTATTTCATTTCCACGTCTAGGATTTTGCCGGAGAACCGATTTATATTTTGGTGATATAGTAAAATATTCTTCTTATGCTTGTCTTTTGTCAATTCTAATAGTAGTTTATGAAACTGTTGCATAATGAGGGGTATTAAAATACGAGAGTGTGTTTAGTATCACACGAGTGTTTTAATACCTAGTTATGTGCAGTTTCATAGACTATCTACTCTCATACATTGGGATTGGACCTACTAAATAAAAGATCAAGAATACAAAATTCCTACTAAATTCAGTAGGTACAATAAAACGTATCAATGGCGCCTGCACCCAGCACATCACCGCGCATGCGCTAGAGCGGTGCGGCTGTCCCCCGCTAACGTTCCATTACAAAAGTTGATGGAAACTCCTTGGAGATATTAACTTCTTGGTGATATTAACTTCTTGGATCTGCCATGTATCGTAATAGAAAAAAAAATGTTTTATAGCATTATTTTGTTAGAAAAAAAGTGTTATAATGTGATTCTATTTTTAAATTTCGGTATTGATTGTGTTTATAAAGTATGTCCATATAAACTCGTTTTGAAGTTTATAATTCGAATATTACGATATGAGAGTAGATAAAAGTTTAAATAATCTATTACAGTATTATTAGAAACACTAGATAATACTGGTTCGTCACTTAAGCTAATCTCTGTTAAAACATTAAGAACTGCGTGTATATTGTAGGCTAATAAAGTAGTTAATACATGTTGGCTTTCCTTGCGTAAAAACTACGAATAATAAAAGGGTAAAAACGACTTTGAGATTTTGTGTTGATTCAGGAGCATGTTCCTGAGTCAACACAAAATCTCAAACTCTCTAAAATTGTTAAGTAGTATGAAAATACAATAAACGGTCACTATGACGACATGCCAAAATATGCATAAAGTTATTTAAGCTGAAATTGTAGTTTTTATCTTGCTCATTTAACTTATCAGAATATCGTCGTCTTAAAGTGAAAACCTCTTATATGCGAAAAACTGGTGGGCAACTGGGAAATTTTATTATGTGCTGATCGCGCGGTAAAATCTGCTTACGCGATGCAGGATTTTGCGTGACATTAGTATGATGCGTAGGTTGCATGTGGCGATATAGAAGCCGCTACAAAACTGCGTGTGTTGCGAGGATTTTTTTCCAAAAATTGAATAAAATAAAATGTTAAAGTTTCATTCCCGAGCTTTTCACTCTAAGGCGGCGATAAAGAAATGCACATAATATTGTTTACCTAATTTTAATTTAAGTAGGGTGTCAATAATGTCAATAGCATTAACATGTCCCTTTTAGTGATGCTCAGACTGTTTTCAATTAAAAGAACTACAGTAGTCTGCTCATTCATTGTTGTATGTTTTATTTTTTGAACAAGCTCTTTAAAGTGCAGGTTATGGTAACAACAGTTAATTATAGTATGTTTAGAGCGATTATTTAACAATCAATCTGCCTAGCCTTTTCCCAACTATATTGGGGTCGGCTTCCAGTCCAACCGGATGCAGCTGAAAACCAACATTCTACATGGAGCGACTGGCTATCTGACCTCCACAACCCAGTAACTGGGTAATACGATAACCATTGGTAAGACAGGTTGTCAAACTTTCGGGCTTCTGACGACCCGTAACGACTGTCAAAAATCCACAAATGACAGCCGGGACCAACGGCTTAACGTGCTTTCTGAAGCACAGAGAAGTCTCGGTATGTAAAGATAGTCACCCATCCACAGACCAAACCCGGCAAGCGTAGCTTAACCTGATGGATTCACCCGTGCGGCAGTTATTACTTAGCCACGACCTCACCTTAGAGCGATTATTTAATAATGATCCAAAACCTGCTCCTAATCTATCTGAATAGACCAAAACATTACTTTCAGTGGGGTTGAAAATTTATAAAGTATGAGTTAAAATGGGTAAAGCTGTCTGAACAACATGCTGTATATTTGAAAGGTGGCACAGTGGGAGCATAACTACAGGTGAGATTGTTTGTCAATGACTCTGCGTTGCACTTCACCAAGTCCACCAACTCACAGGCCCCTTGCAAGCACTCACATTTGTTGGCTATAGGTACTCATACTTACAAAATATTTCCTTTAGTGAATTTTATTTTCCTTGCTCAATAATTCCTTCTGAAGGTTATGTATGTCAACATCATACATTTGTCGGCTAGTTTCCAACTTATCATTACATACATTTAATTGGGTTTGTAAGCGCTTTCCTAAGATGAATGTTACACTTATAAACATCATGTGTTTTCAAGAGTTTCTTGTATTTTTTAATATTTCTAGTGATTTTAATATATTTCTTAATTTTATTATGATATGGGAGATTCAGTTAATGTATCTTCCCCAGTCAGGTCTATGGTTAATGGTGGGCTTTTCACACTCCTGTCCGGATACACTACCAACCAGCTCGTTGAATAGATGATTGGTGTTGGCAATAAACTTATGATAAATACAATTTATGACATACACTTGTGATTTCAAAGTAGATATTTAAAAACCGTTGTAAAAATGGCTCAAAATAACTTTTTTCTTTTTAGTGTAAACATGCTCGTTTTATTGTAAACCAAATTCTTATGTCTTTTATGAACCAATAGGAAATATTAAGCAGATTACGAAACACATTTATCAGTTTTCTAGGGTTCAGAGTAAAATAGCGTGTAACCGGCTTAAACGCAAGTGGTCCGAAAAGGGGAGGGGCTTCGTCAAGGTCGTTTCTGATGGCCAACTCTAGCACCGCGCGCGCTCATTGGTCAAATCAAATAGCGCGCGTTTCTTTGCCTTCCTGTAATTCACTTCCGTCTCTTTTCACGAAATCACTCCCACAAATTTCCCACTCCACAGATTACAGAAAAGCGAGAGAAGTTATTACACATCATAAAATTAAAAAATAAGCCGTGGTAGTCCCAACTGACTGCGCCGATCATGAACATGGCGCATGGATCAGATGCAGCACCATTCAGCTCAACCAATTTGAGGGGAACCGACTGAATGATCTAACACACGCACCACCATCTGCGAGACAGTTGAGTGACTACCAACTGCAAGTCATTGAAAGACATACCCCGTAGGTAAATGGTAAGTTTTATAGTAGGTACATACCTACTACTACGTTACCTAAGTACTTGTTTCTTTTCTTGGTTTGTAAGTTCGGTTCGGCAGGAAGTGTGCTTGGCCAAGCATGGTGCTAGGTTTATAATCACCGTTGACGTAAGTACTTATGGCATTTTATAAATATATTTTATCTACTCTCATATCGTAAACTTCAAAACGAGTTTACTTATGACATACTTTATAAACACAATACTTACCGAAATTTAAAAATAGAATCATATTATAACACTTTTTCTCTAACAAAATAATGCTATAAAACAATTGTTTTTTTTCTATTACGATACAGGGCAAATCCAAGAAGTTAATTATCACCAAGAAGTTTCCATCGAATTTTGTAATAGAACGTTAGCGGGGGACAGCAGCACCGCTCTAGCGCATGCGCGGTGATGTGCTGGGTGCAGGCGCCATTCATTCATATGTTTTGTAGTATGTACTGAATTTCGTGGGATTTTTTTATCCTTGATCTTTAACTTTGATCTTTTATTTAGTAGGTTCAATCCCAATGTATGAGAGTAGAAAAAGTAGTGTATGAAACTGCACATATAACTAGGTACAAACACTCGTGTGATACTAAACACACTCTCGTATTTTAATACCCCTCATTATGCAACAGTTTCATAAACTACTATTCTCTAAGTAGGTACTCTCATATCGTAAAGTTCGAATTATGAAATCAAAAGGAATCCCTTTAGACAGACTCTAGTATATACTTAATAATAGTTCTGAATTTTTGATGACTGTCAAACATAATAATTATACTAGTAAGTAACTAGTAGTTCTGTGAACAGTAGACCTAGCGCACAAACTTTTTAGCCTTTAGCTAATCGCGACAAAAATGTATTTTGTATCTAATCGCGACAAAATAATCACACTGTTAGTGTGCGGTGTAAGTGTACAAATAAACTCTGGGGTCTGTGCGGACCCCAGAGTTTATTTGTGAAAAAGAAACACATAAAATAAGTGCAAATATTTATTTTATATAGGAACTTTAAGTACAACTCCTTAACATAACAAAAATATAAGGCTTCTAGAAAACAACATAATATAAACTTGTAAAACAGTATTTAAATCCATACTAATATTATAAATGCGAAAGTAATTATGTCTGTCTCTATGTTACCTTTCCGGATTCCGATCAAATCTGGCAAGGAGATAGATGGCATCCTGGAGAAGGACATAGGGTACTTTTTGTCTCGAAAATAAACTAGAATTGTAGGTAGGTACATGATGTTATTGATGAATGATAAATAATTAATATTTCTTGGCTTTTAAAAATATCTTTTCTGGTAAATGCAAAAATAATTTACCAGAAGATAACTTTAAAAGGTTTAGAGTACAATCTATTGTCTGTTATTGAATTCGTGCCATCTGCGACTCCCGAAGGTGTAGGACATTACAAATCGCTTTGCCGACGAGATTCGAAATGGCAATGTTACGACGATATGTCTAGTAGAGTTACCATAAGTTGTAAGAACATGACTGCTCATTGTTTAATATACGCCAAGAAATATTAATTATTTATCCTTCATCAATAACATCATGCTACAATTCTAGTTATTTAAATTATTTTCTATATTAGAGTGTATGATTTCTAATCCACAATGCAATTAAATATCCTAAAAATATATTCTATATGTGGCAAATTAACCATTATCAAAAAAAACTTTTCACGCATAACATTTTTCTGGTATGACAACAAAAGCTAGAAAAAAATATATGTTGAGGTACTAAAAAGGTAGTAAATATTTACAAAAAGATAAATTAGTAGTGTTGTCCCGTGTGACCTATGAAAAAAAAAATGGTACATCCTGATGTCAGAATGTCTGAGGGTCTAGTGTGAGTTTTGTTTAACCATCTCGATTTTACGCATCGACTGCGTTCGGCGCTCCGATTGGCCCTTCACTGACCTTCACTGGTGATGGGCCAATCGGAGCGCCGAACGCGGTCGATGCGTAAAATCGAGATGGTTAAACGAAACTCACACTAGACCCTCTGACCACTTTCTTTACCCGTTTTTTCGCTGTCAGTCAAGGTACTAAATATTTGAAGTTAGGTATCAAATAGTAGCAAAAGGGTAGTGCATTTTGGTATTTTCTAAACATCAAATATCTCTATTGGTCCAGGGCGTCTGACGCTTACTGCTTCTCGCTAAACTTCATGCTGCTAGGCCAACGGGAAGTACCAAATAGACTGATTTATCTGCTGATTGACTGATGAACTGACTGATTTATATGCGACTTATATGGCCGTATTTTTTTATTGGGTTGACTTGGAAGTTTGGTTTTGTTACAACTCCAAGACACTGCTGTATACCGGGTTTTTTATATCTATTTCAATTCTTGATGCCTCCACGCGTTCCTGAGAAACAGGGTCTTAAAAGACAACGAAGTCATCGTATTAGGGTTTAAATTTTTATATTAACAAACAAATATGACTTTTGACATTGACCCGGAACGTTCCAGTTCAAAAGATATGAATTAATGAAAAATGCGTAAGTATTAAGGCTTTGGGGTTGTGGTTGTGGTTGTCAACACTACACTGGGCGGAAACACCCCCAAGTTTTGTATTGTTTAGAGGAGCACAAAGCATAATTGTTTCCACAGACATCAGACCTTATTACGAACTCATTTACAGAACAGTGCAGGTTCTGTACCTAAATGATTTCGTAATGAGGTCTGATATCTGTGAATACAATTATGCTTTGTGCTCCTCTAAACAATATAAAACGAGCCACACCGAATAACGTTTCACTGGACACCAACATTGCGCCTGATGACACCTCCGACACCTCATTTTTAATTAGTATGCAAAAAAATTGTCCCCAATTTCGTGGCAGACACTCGTCACAATCCACCACTGCATTGTCATCTTCTTCATAATTAGTAAATTGTAATAATCGTCGGTGGACAACAGCGCTAAATTTTTATTCGCCACCTATATCATGGTACCTATGGTTTCGCGAGCCTTGTAAAAAATACACCATTATAATCGTTGTCAGTGTTTTGGCCATCAAGATATCGTCCCATGTGGTGGTCTGCCGGTCTCATTGTGGTTTCTTGTATAGAGCCATCTATTCTGAACACTAATAAATCGTGTAAAGTCAATCGTGTTAAATCACTCCTACTAATTTCATCATCAGGTAAATATTGAATTTGATGGCCGCAGGCGAGATGGGTTACATAGAATTTATATGTCAGTTTATATGTAGCAGGACAATCTGCTTCGTTTCTTACGCGACCAGTAATAACTGTTGAATATAAATCGTTCAACAAAGTTTTGTTCCTAATCCTTCCTCCTTCTAAAAAGATTGAACGACGTTACTATTCGATCAGCAGTGCTATTCTGTAACCATCTCACCGGGAAAACTTAGGTGAAGTGAGCTGTCATTTCAAAGGGATTGACACTATTCACAGCTCACTTCACCCAAGTTTTCACGGTGAGATGTTTACAGAATAGCATGGCAGGAGTCATCAGTACTCCTATAACGTAGTTCCGGTATTATAGGGACCAATTAGTTCAACCGGGTTTCAGGCTGGCTAAAGTGGACTCATCTTTCATGGGGTACTGTTTAAAGTGTTACAATAAAATACCTTCCCACATACTTCAACTGAATGAAACTAAATTTAAATCTTATATTAAACGCACACTATGCAGCCAAGCATATTATAAATTGGCAGATTATATTGCTGATAAAAATGCTTGGCCCAACGCTGGTCCTGCTCCACAAGGGCGCATAAACTAATTGATTAGCATTTGAAAATACAATTGGAGCTGCTGAAGATTTAATAAACTATCTTTGCATTGTATAAATTCAATCTGTTAGCATTGTATAATTGCATAGAACATGTGTGAGTGCTATGTACCGACTATAAAGCTACCATTTAGGTGCAGGGTATGTCTTTCATTGACTTGAATGTGTCATGGCGGCTGAGAGTATGTCATGCTCACTCTAATGTCTCGCTGACGGTGGCGCGTGTGTTGGATCATTTAGCTCCCTTCAAAATGGTTGAGCTGAATGGTGCTAATCCATGCGTCATGTTCGTGAACGGGCGCCGTCAGTAGGGACTGGTCATCTCTTAGCTGCCACGGCTTATTTTAATTTAATTTAATTTTTTGGATTGTTTATTTTTTTTTTTTTCTGTTACGGACGCTTTTCATGTTTTGCATCGTTCTCACATGTATAACTTCAACATGAATGATGTAACCAATATTTTGTAACCATATCATGTTTTAAAAGAGTGTCCGTGGAGTTTCTTGCCCGTTCTTCTCCATAGGTACCTACTACGCTTTGTAATGGGCATCTAGCTTCATCTTTCTGACTGACCGAGCCCCCTTGACAATTCAAAAGTGCCTGTAATTGGTTTATTTGAAATAAATGCTTTGAGTTTGAGTTTGAGTTATTATCTACCGTCTCCATTGACGTCTTAAGTCAGTGGAATGATTCTGTCGAAGTAGAAGTCTCGGTTTGTCATGGTTTAATCGACACAACAGATTGGATGGCTTTCCCAAGACTGTGCGCAAGTTGAGAGAATGAAGGGCAGTTGTTAGCCTGAAACAGTTGCTTTCTTATTAAGTTATAATCAAATGGAGAGAGATGATAAAATACGATAAAACAGTTTATTCCTTAAATCATCTATTAGTACATAAAATCTACTTAATTAACTGTATTGAGATTCAATCAGAGTTAACAAAAGGGCCAGGTTTACCCGCGAAACCTTTTCTTACTTTTTTGCCACAGCAACAGTTTGTTTTGGAAATATGATTAAAACAAGACATACCACATCATTACAATGTTCGGTGTGACCTTTTCGTGTTTTCACGTTACTTTAAAATCCCGAATTCCTGTAAACGCGTTTAATACACACTCTGCAATTACTTTCTATTAAGTAGTTCGATGATGACGACAACTACTGACTGACGTGTCAAGCACAGTATCAAGCTGTGACAGTCCTGCAGTGGCGACTAACGACTGCCTTTGACTACGACTGATTGAAACTATGTGTAAACACAAATACTAAGTGGATGTTGTACGTTAGTAACTATTTGGAAATACATCTTCGAAACAAATTCCAGTTTTAGGTGATAGAATACAGGGATGTATGAATACGGCGATGTTTACAATGTCATGTTTGTCAACGCAGAGACCGGTGCAGTGTGGTGTTTCATCGATTACATTTCGGAGAGTGTACGTTGGAATTGCACAATTTTAATTCCATTCAGCCTTTCCATTATCGAACAACCACGCGTACGGGCCGTACGCGTGGTCGTTTTAGCCTCTCCCCCACAGCGATATTCTATTGGGGCTAGCCGCAAGTTTAGTTTAGGGGGAGAGGAATTATGATGTGATGTACATCATACAACTTATTTGGGTTCGGTGCAACATGTATTTTTTCCATATTTCTCTATTTGTCTTCATCTCAGTAGTTTCTCACCATCCATCGTTTCTTTTGGTCATGTCCTAGACTAATAACCATTTCACGTTCAAAACTTTCCTCACGATATTTTCCTCTTACCCCGCATCACCTGCGCACGACCATGGCAACCGATTGACACACAATTTTTTTGTCACCCCGGTGCCGCTTTCAGACTTAGGTACTCTTATACATATAGGGTAAGGATGCTTGACAATAGACGTACCAGCGCCATCTGCTCTCCTGTTTATAAAAACTGACATCTAATGATGTAAAAATGTATGGGCTATTTAGTCCCGGAGTTAATTAAAACAAGTGGGTAATTCGCTGGATTTCGGAGAAGAAAAATAGTGAAAAAGTAAGATTTTACTACCTGTCATCAATAAATTTCATGCACGTCTGTAGGTATGCTATTTGTAAAAAGACTATGATGAGAAAGATATTACTTTTGTTCATGACAATTTTCGTGGTATTCCGAAACTCAAACTCAAAGCATTTATTTCAATTAAACCATTTTCAGGCACTTTTGAATTGTCAAGGAATCGGTCAGTCAAAAATATGAAGCTAGTTGCCCATTCCAAAGCGTAGTAGGTACCTATGGAGAAGAACGGGCAAGAAACTCCACACACTCTTCTAAACAAAAATAAAGAATTGTTACAATAAATAAATATTCTATTCTATTCTATTACAAAATATTGGGTACATCATTCATGTTGAAATTAAACATGTGAGAACAATGTAGAAAGACGTGCACGTTAGAAGCGTCCGTAATAAAAAGATAAAACAAAGAACAATTCAAAAATTTAAATCAGCCATCGCAGCTAAGAATTGGCCAGTTCCAACTAACGGCGCCCGTTCACGAACATGACGCATGGATCAGCACCATTCAGGCCAACCATTTTGAAGGGAGCTAAATGATCCAACACACGCACCACCATCAGTGAGACATCTGAGTGAGCATAACATACTCACAGCCGCCAGGGCACCTTCAAGTCAATAAAAGACGTATTAGGTACCCGGTAAATGGTAAAATTGCAGGAAATAAGAAAGAAATTATCACATTTGATGGCAAGAAAATGGACTTTAAGTCTTATGTCTCGACCTGGGTCCTTAGTAAATGTGTCAACTGAAAACAGTTGGGAACAAAAAAAACTGCAGTTTTTCGAAATCTGCACTTAAAACATCTGGTTTCTAGACTATCGATATATGAACCCGCTTTTTCCCAAAATCAAAAAGGTTCAAAATCAATGTAAACAAAACTCAACAAACAATACGACATTAAAAGTCTTTGTTAACGAAAAAAAAAATGACATGTAGAAATCAATATTGTCCATCCATTTGTTAACAAAATAGGTACTTGACCATATATTTTGATAAAAATATAGACCCATGACATATACGAAACAGCAATGGTACACCCCAGCAGAGGTGGCTATTCACAATCGTTCTTCAGACTGCTGGGTGTCGGTCAACGGGCTGGTCTACGACCTGACGAGCTGGCTTCACGATGAGTTCCGAAACTGTAGGTGCGTCAAGACCTGTTCATGTGCCAACAAAAACTGGTTCTGTAACAACTGCGTGGATTATTGCCATTGTTTTAAACAAGGCTATTTCTATTGCGACAGCAAAAGAGTTAGTGATATTAATGTGGTTTTTAAGCTATTGCATAGCTTTTATCGGAGACTCTGAGCGCGGCGACCGAATGTAGAAATTCCGTAACGAAAAAAAAACCTGACGCGAAAGTTTGTGAGGATGGATGGATGGATGTTTGTTACTCTTTCACGCAAAAACTACCGAACGGATTTTAATGAAACTTTACAGTAATGTGGCTTATATATCAGAATAACACATAGGCTACAATTTATAAAGATTTTATGTGATTTAGCCATAATATAACGATAAGTATCCAGTAAGTCGGAAAAAATCCTGCCCTCTGAGATCTATCTTTGCGTGCGCTGCCTAAACCGCTGGAGTTACATGAAAAGAATGTATTGTGGGGTTATTTGTCTTAAAGAGTTCTAAATAAAAGTCCGCGACAGCATATATCTACCTTTTATGTGGAAGCCATTATAGCCAAAATAGTGAGCTATAAATACATTTAAATTGAATACTTTTTTTAAGTTGCATATTTTAGAGTATTTAGTTAATTCGTATCAAAATAAATACCTTCATCGCTTTCGGTATTTAATGTAGATAAAATTTGTCTTTTACACTAAGTAATTTGGACTAATATTTTAAAAGTTAGAACGATAAGAATGACCTGCGATGAGTCGACGGCGGGCGCGCAGAACGAGGGTGGAAGGGCGGGATAGGCAATGACGCGCGATCGCCGAGTGCGCGACCCGAACGCGGGCAGACGCGTGAGGGCAGACGTCATTGACGGTTGTGTAAATTCTGCGATTTAGGGGGGGGGTATAGGGGTATTTTAAAAAAAAAATATTTTAGATCAACAATATTTATTATCTTCTTATTTTTGAATATATGCTATGCAATAGCTTTACCGCGGCAGTCCTCGAGTGCCACACGTATTTTTTAATATAGAACAGCTGATCGATCGAAGGGTCATTCAGCTTGTTCAGTTTTTTTTTGTTCCAAAACTTGATTGTTACCTATCAAAAGTTCTGAATTGAAGTAAGTTTGTATAAAAATATTCTTCCAGTTAGCCATGACTGTGGTGGCGAACGCCGGGAAAGATTTGAGCTATTGGTTTAAAGGTGGGGAATGGGTGCAGTACACCCACTCTGTGACCGGTACGCAGGTCACTTACCGCACCCATGGCCATGCCTTCCGGCAGCCCGTGGTCCCTTCCCCTAGGTGGCGCAAACTAGATGAGCCGTGGTGGAGTGGCGACAAATATGTGGTGGGCAAGGCTTCAGCTAAAACTAGGCCTATCAGGATCACTAATACTTTGACAGGCAAGTAAAGATAGTTTAAGTAAAGCGGTTATTACACTATACATCAAAGCTGGGGATTCTAAATGCCATGCTGCAAGGCAAGAAGACGCATTTTTCGGCGACATAGGTACCTAACGCCGCCGGCTCGGCAAGCGTGGATCCACCGTTGTGGGCATGATGGGCCTATATGTAGCTGTCTGTACATTGACATAGCTTGCATCCGAAACCTATGAATATGGATGGACCAGGATCTTTTGGTGGTCGAATAACGTTTTCTTAGGGAGGTAGGTATACATTTGTGATATTGTTTAGAGAAATGTATTACAAGTAATGTATGTAAATGTATAACAAGATGATGAATTTAGTTCCGATATAAGTCACGCATCAAAAGTTCCTGTACCTGCAAACACTATGTACTAACACCATGTAGTATTTGCTTTGAGTCAAAAACGAAGTGATGGTGTAAATGAATTTCCTTCACGCAGGTATTGTTGAGTGTGTTACAACAGGGCGATACTTAAATAATGACGCCATATTATTAATCTAGAACAATGTAGAAGACTACAATTTAGCATAAAGTCTCCGTCGGTTTTACAGTAGGACGCTACACTAGTTTATTTGATTTATCTCTGAACCTGTTTGTCTGTTTGATTATTATCAACTTATACTAGTCTTCTTCTTCGATCTAATACATGAACTTGACCCTATTAGGCTCCACGGTGACTTTAGAAGTATGTTCTGAAGAAATCATTTACGAGATTATGATGAGATATCTGCCGCACAACAGTCATCTAATGTCCTACACGTGGCGTTACATGGGCAAAGGCCTTTGCCTCGACAAGACTCTGGAAGAAAACGGTATACCCGACGAACGGGAAAGATTTAGCGACGTAGCCCTGCCTGAAAACATGCACATACCCGCCATTTTGATTTACTACAACGATGACTTGACTGAAGGTAACTTTGTTTTTAAGAGGGCGCCTAAAGGTCCACTAGCGCCACTCTTTAAAAAGAATATTATCTCGTGACTGAGAAGGAATTATGAATAACGGCTAATAAGGTCACGAAGCAACAAAATACGATCTAAAGAAAAGCGGCCACATTCCTCTAGATCGTATTTTGTTGCTCCGTGTCTCAATATGAAACTTTATAAAAGGTATTAGAAAATTCTAGACACACTTACCGAGGGTCCTTACTAGCCGTTATTCATAATTCCTTCTCAGTCACGAGATAATATTTTTTTTAAAGAGTGGCGCTAGTGGACCTTTAGGCGCCCTCTTAACACGCTTTTATTCGCTTCACTTGTAAACTAACAACGTAATCAAATCTTAGAACTCATTTTTTTTTACCGATGATGATGGAGCCTGGAGGTGGATAGTGGAACTCTTCAGTGTCTACTAGTAAACCCCTCGAGTTTGGACTCATATGATTCGTTTTGTCGAGGTCAATAGATTGGGCTTTGGTAACGAGGGTCTGATGATGGAGCCAGGAGGTGGATAGTGGAAATCTTCAGTCTACTAGTAAACCCTTCGAGTTTGGGCTCATATGATTCGTTTTGATTAAATGCAGAACTTGGTTGTTTTTAGGGTTCAGTACCCGAAGGGTGCCAAACGAAACCCTATTACTAAGACTCCGCTGTCCGTCCGCCTGTCTGTCAGCGGGCCGTAGTTCATGAACAACAGTATAAAAGCTGTATTTTATATTTATTACTTGGGCAAGCATCAAAAGATGTTTCCTCAGTAGTCGGACAGTCATATGGTTTTTTTTTTCGTTTTATATTTCATAAAAAATAATTCGACAAACTCACGATTATTTATGTAAAACACCCTTAAATGAAATACGACAACGAACAACATCGCATTGTCTTAGCTTTAAATATGAATTCATGTCCGACTACTGCGGAAACATCTTTTGATGCTTGCCCAAGTAATAAATATAAAATACAGCTTTTATACTATAACGTAACGTAGGTGCAATTTTATACACCTTTGTCACTTGTTCACCTGCCAGTGCCACCATGATCCAAACTTCATCTTCATGTTCTTACCTGTATTGGGGACATATACAGACAAACTTTCAGCTTTTATAAAATAACGAAGGGCTGATCGTCGCATATGGTTTTTTTGCGTTTTATATTTCTTAAAAAATAATTCGACAAACTCACGATTATTTATGTGAAACACCATGAAATACGACAACGAACAACGTCGCATTTTCTTAGCTTTAAATATGAAATCATATCCTACTTACTTATATAAAATTCAGCTTTTATACTATAACGTAAGTATAATAACAATTTATTATAGATTTAAGGTGTCTGACAGGGTGTTGCAACCGTACTTAGTGTCTGACAATGGACGACGTGATTTCTAATATTATTCCAAATAAACTAAATAAAAACTGAGCTTTATACTTTTGCGAATTTGATCAATTTTATAAACCTAAAGCCGCTTGTTACCTGCCAAAGCCACCATGATCCAAACTTCGTTCTTACCTGTATTGGGGACATAGGTATACAGACAAACTTTCAGCTTTTCTAAAATAACGAAGGGCTGATCGTCGCGGGCTCTTGGCTACTCAACTCAGTTTTGAGTAAATAGACAATTACTTCATATACCTATTGCAATATATTACAAGCGTTGTGTCATAGCGCTTCTCTTCTTCTCGTCTTAACCGTTCATTTCATTTACAGATCCGCCGAGGCACGACTGTTTCTGCCAAGATGCTGTTTGTGTAATGAAAAGACCAGTGGGATGCTTCAAGTGACTTACGGACTAAGGAGGGAGGGGGAGGGGGGCGGCAGGTGCGGTCCGACCCGATAATAAAATCGGAAAGATTTTTTTATCAATGTACGAAAACTTAAAAGATAACCTTACCTACCTATCCGGGGTGGAGTGCTAAAATTTCCGAGTTCGCTCTTGTATTTAGACACACACACATTTTACTGTATAGGTTGACAAAGTAGTAATTCCTATTTCTATATAAATGTTCAAAAGAAAATTTAAATTATACGGGGTGCAAAAAATTCCCCACTTCGCTCGTTCTACCATCCTCTATTCATCTGATGCTTTTACGTTGCCGACCAAGTATCTCCTATTTCTGTATAGTCAAAACAAAACGTATTTCTTTTCGAGACAGCGTGCTATAAATATTTCGACATATTCCTGAGCCCCAATTTTGCCGCCCCGGACCCCCGACAGGCTTAGTCTGCCATTGGTTTTCCTGGTCTTTAACATGATCCTTTTCGACGAAGTTGTAATAAATTGAAAGTTGTTTTTAAACTTATGAAATTATTAAGATTTCGCAATTATATTTTCAATTAAATTATCCTTCGCATGTTTTATTTTGATTATTCATTACATTAAAAAATATTCAATATTTATTGTTTTAAATGAGCAATATTTGCTCGCGTAGTAAATGAGAACAGCCCCCTATAAATACTACTCACTGTCAGATCATAGAGATAGATTTTTTCTACTAAATAATAAAACATTTCAATTTAAAGACATTATATTTGTATAATCATGTAAATATATTACAATTTATAAGAAATAATAATAACCACACACTCTTCGAGTTTAGTTAAGAGGTGTGCTTGCATTCGTATTCGAACAAGTTTTCAACAAAATAAATGTATAACAGGGATTACTATGGCGGCTATGCTAACCGTTGAAGATAGAAATACTAAAAAAGACTGTCACAAATTCCTCTAATAGGGATGTTAACGAAAATATTTTTTTATCCTGCTATTAAAAAATATTGGAAACGTTTCTTTTCTTACGTAATCAAAAGATTACGGCAATACATTGAGTAGGCAATACGTTAAAATGTGGCATACGTCACTCCCCGGTAGATTTTATACTGACCTGTGACGTAGCGAACCCCCACTCCCCAACTTTAATGCGTTTTATCTAAACCATTTTTTATTAATACACCATTAAAGATAAACACACAACAAATAAACACACAGATAAACCAAAAAATACGTGTCTAATTTTTTTTTTATCTGTGTGGCGGACTAAATAGTTGTTTTCCAGTCAACATCCCTATTATTTAATCACATCAAAAGAGCATTAAAATATTGGCAGTGTATAGAGTGCCGCTAACGGCATTCTATCTCGGCAGTGTATTAAGTGCCGTCAGTTTGCGACATACTAGTACCTACATTATTATTAAAAGACGCAAGGGGTAACATAGAACATTACGACAGGGAACTTAAGTGTCGTAACCCCTTAGCTACAAATGCAGTAGCAAATGAAAATGGCTGAAAGGTAGGTTAGGTTAAGTTAGAACTGTGACCACACAACGCATTAGGGTCCGTTTAGGCACAAGCGAATGTAAAACACCACATGCCCAAAACATTACATTCTCTTGTGCCTAAACGGACCCTGCCACTCGCCGGCCGCTGCCGCGGCACCGCTCGCTTAGCTCGCTCGGCTCGTGCGTTGTGTGGTCACAGTTCTAACCAAACCTAACCTACCTTTCAGCCATTTTCATTGTCTATTAATGTTATATTTTCACCAACTGTCTCTTTATCTATATCCACTATGATATACTATCTATTATGTGGAGATACTTTTTTCATTGATTCTATGTTTCGAGTATCACGCTTCCACAGCTGTATGAAATGTTGATTTTCATACTCTATGTGACACTAAATCCTGTCATTGTAGTGACTTTTGTTATATATTTTATCAAAAACAAATACGATCAATCAACAACAGGCAGCGAACTAACCTCAACAATCAAACAAAATAACAAGTGACAGTGACAATGACATTGACAATGCAATGCTTACGGCACTTTAGCCGTGCCGAGGCAGCGCTACTAGTATGCCGCATTAGCGGCACTTTATACATTTTCTAAAATATTTTGGCTAACTCGATAAAAATGCAACAAAAAAACTTCATAGTGAAACTCGCTGTTTCTAACTAACAGTTTAAGTATAGTTCCATTTTCCCAAAATACATCATAATAAATCCATTTTGGAAAATGTAAGTTTAGTATGAGTTAGAACACCTTATTATGGTCTATCCACACTTACAGGCCCGTGCCCGGGACGTGCCGGGGCCGTGGCATACACAGAGCAGGCACTGAAGCTCCGTCGCCGGGTCGCACACGGTAATGTGTGAACGAGTTCGTATAAAATGTACACACTGTTTTTTTTTTACCCCCCCCCCCAGAACTAGCATGTTCCGTCCACGTCCCTGATAAGTGAGGATAGAACTTTAATCATATCGAGCCCCGTTCAAAGACAAATACCACGGGGAAAGGCTGTGAACAATGAATGCATCCAACTGGGCCGCTACAGACCTGGCGAAGCGCGGGTTTCACTGCCAAATAAATATCAACCTTGCACTTGTTGAGATAAAGTTAAAAATAAATAAACTTCCATTAGTCAGAGACACGCACCTCAAACGCTTTGAGCGTTTGAAGTGCGTGTGTCAGGTTATTTATTTTCGACTTTAAGAGACGCACAACATTGATATTTGTTTGGCTGCGACAAGTTTGGTCGCGCTGCTCTGCGCCTCGCCAGATGTGTAACATCCTGGACCGTCAATAAATACCGCGATACCAATCGATATTTATCAATCAAGCCAAATATCGATCTACACTATCAATAAAAATCGCATTTAAACATCAATAATTTTATTCAGTGTTGGACCGATGACCTTGTGAAGGCCGTAGGAAACCGCTGGATGCGGGAAGCACAGAACCGGTCGAAGTGGCGATGCTTGGAGAGGCCTATGTCCAGCAGTGGACGTCTTTCGGTTGAAATTATGATGATGATGATCACAAAATATCGTTATAGTTATTTCATACACGAGCAACTATTCCAGTAATGATTTCCGGCAACAGTTGCCGAGGTAGTGGAACAAAGTGAAGCGATATGGAGCAGCGTAATAAACTAGTTGCTCGATATAAGTGTGTGACTGTGTTTGTGTTGATATGTTAGCTGTAAGTTCCCCGAACAGAATAAAATAAAATATCGCTCTATACATATGGTGTGGAGGTCTCTAGCAACCTTTTGCATGGTAGCTCGATGTTGCCGTGACGTCATAATTCACCACAATAGCCAAGAATTGTGCAACAGTTGACCGTGTAAGCGCACTTTCATGAATACCTATACAAGATGTAATTGAAATAACTCTATTGATTTATTTATATTGGAACTACCGATTTTTTGACGATTTCATGGTTATTTAAATTACACCTTGTAGAGGTCGATATCGCGATATTCATTGACCGTCTAAATGACGCCGTCGCGGCAGATCTATATATATTAGTTCTATGAGGGTCATGAGGCGGGCTGATGATGCGGTGCTTGCGATAAGTGTTTGACGATGTCCACCCAGTCAAACCCGCGCGGCTTCTCGCCCGCCCGGCCGATCTCCGCCTTGTCCCACGCTCTTCTCTTCTGCGCTTTCGTTAACTGCTCCTTTTTTTCAAGAGGTTTCTTCGCTTCAGTCTGGAATTTGTTAAATAATGTATCACTTATTTGTTTATTCATATAAAAAGGCTTGCCAACTAAACACATAAACAGTATTAACCCACAATCTTTGTCATAATACAGATGAATACAGACTAGAATTAGGCACTCGGCGGGCTAGACTTGTCGAATTCAGTGGGTGTAACGTAGTCAGAATATATAAGAATTACGGGATAGAAAGAGAGGCAACTTCTAGGTCAGTGGTCGGCTAACCGCGGCTTGCGAGCCGCATGCGTCTCTTTGGTCTACAGAGTGTGGCTTTGTATCAATATCGATGAGTGCCAGCCATAGAGTAAAGTAATACATCGGTGCGAGCGTAGATACGCGCGGCGGTCGTGGTTTCGGTCATAAAACAAGATTTCAAGTTTTATTGAAAATTCATATGACATATTTTCACCAAAAATTAACAGCACGCTTAGCATAACCACAACAGAAACGGGTTTTGTCGACGGAAGAATATACAAAATGACAGATAAACGATCACAATCTGTCATTTTGTATATTCTTCCGTCGACAAAGCCCGTAGAAAACCAGTTTCTATGGATGTCATGCTACGCGTGCAGGACCCTGAAAATTAATCATTTGCTGTACCTTTCAAAGCTTCCCAAGGTTTACTTGTTAATAAGTAAGATGCCTTCATCATACTATTATCAGCCGAAATGATGATGATGAAGGCATCCTACTTCTTACCAGGTTAATTTTAGGATGCGTTGTGGAGTGAAAAAGGATGGGAGGTTTAAAGATTAAGAAAAGTGTATTGACACAGTTTCGACCAGGGATGTTGCGGATGCACATTTTTTTACATTCGCCGAAGCAGATCTCAAGTTTTTTTATGGGATCCATCAAGGTGGCTAAGCGAAATTCAAAATTTCCTAAATTTTTTGCAAATAGCAGCGCTGTTGCGTTGTATGTTGATCATAATTCAATTCTTGGCAATTATAATAAAATAATCATTTAAAAATCTTAATAAAGCTCTCGATATGTGTTTGATGGATATATGGACTATTTCGTGAAAATGTGACTATATTACACGATTTAGAGCTATATTGATGATATAATTATAATTTCCATTTTATTGATTGATGATGATTTTACTTATACCCTTTTCCACCCACATCTGCATCCGCATGAGCTCCGCATTGATAATTCCGGATGCGAATATCCACAACATCCAGGGGGTATGGACATAGAAAGGATTGGCTCTCATAACAAATCTTGGTCGTTATAGTATTGATATTTGGCTCTATTAGCTAATGAGTTTGCAGACCACTGTACTAGGTGAACATAACTGTAGGTAATTAGCACTGTGCGCCCTGAATTGCACTTTATTGTGTAGTAGAAAGAGTCGCTTTTTATTTAAATGATTTTGCGGAGTGAACTAACTGTACTAATCTGTGGTCATACATAATTATAGATCTCGCATGGATCTAAATTACAGGAAACGACAGCACAATTAATTAGCATACATTATACAAAAAAAATGTAAATAATTTTAAAATGGCTGCAAAATATTGTTTATAAATCTCTAATCCAATAATAATAACAAACATAATCCAAATATTAAACAATAATATTTTCTTGAATACATGTTAAAGCTTATGGTGATTGTTTTATGATAATGATAACATGTTACTTTACATTTATTAAAGATAGTTTTTTTTTAAACACAGGTGATTTCATGTTGAAATCACGCGACAGGAAAATGAGGTGTGGTTTCTATGTGAGATTCGTAGGAGCGAATCACTAAGCGATTTATCGCACTATTCTTTTAAAAATGGTTGACGTGGTGAATGCCAACGATTCTCGCATAGACATTCTCGCGTCTTCACAGCCGACAAACTCTCCTGTAAAAGAGGCTTCAGGCCTGTCCACCGTGAAGAAGCTAAGCGGTAAAACTAAGCTAGCTTGGAGTATATTTCCACCAGAGGTAAGTGATGTAGCAGAGTGGAAGATGTGCTATGAAAATCTGCTTCGCGAATATATGTATAAAAAACTAAGCTCTATTGAACCCTTTTAAACCAGAGCTAACTTAATCTAAGCTATGAAAATCAAATTTTCCTATTATTTTATATCATACATATCCATTGGTATGCAGCTTAGCACATCTCTGGTGGAAAGGCAACCTAACACAGTAGTTCTACACTCTTATAAGCTCACCTGATCATCTATAACTATCTTCTCCACTCTTGTCACCACTGCCTCTTCAATCTGTGTGGCCAGTAGTTCTGTTACTTTCTCCTTCAAACACTCAAACAGAGTGTATGTCATTGCACACCCAACCCATTGCTCCGCTTCAGCATCCAGTATACTCAATATTTTTTCTTTTATGGGAAGTAATCTGTAAACAAGTTGCGTGTTCATCAACATCATTTTAGCCGAATAGAATAGAATATTTATTTATTTGCTCAGAATGTAGGTTAATTTATTAATATTAAAGAATTTTTGTACATTCTACCATTTTGGCATACAAACATCATCAAACATACATTGATACGGAGTAGTAACATTGATTTAATAGATAAGTACAGTTAGTTTCTCTTTGAAAGTTGTTGCTGGTTCCTCTTTTATGGAATTAAAAAAGTGGTTAAAAATAGCCAGTGCCATACCAAAAACACTTTTCCTCTACAAAGCTGTCCTATATCCACCTGTGCGTAGCAGGTTTTGGAATTGAGATCACAAAATTACATACATTCCCCGAAAGAGGGAAACTCCAAGCATAGCCCTCTCCATTGCCCTTTGGATGCCTTCTAATTAGACCCATTGTGAGCCACCATGTTTCAGTGCCAGTGTCAGTATGACATAGGTCATCACGGCAACACCAAAGGTTACTTAAAAAAAATATTTCTTCACTTTTCAACCCAGAAGAACCAAACATTTTTTGGGATAAAGTAGCTATTTCATTCACCAGCTTAACTAAACTATCACAATACAAAAATCGTGCAAGGGGCCGACTATATTTTTGTATTGTGTTAAAAAACGACAGACCGACATTATACACTTACACATTTAAGTATAATATCTTATTGCTTTAGTACTTACAGAGACTGATTGTAAAATATATCCAAATTAAAGCTTGGCTTCTCTGTCGGATATGTTGGGCCCCATATTATCTCCAGAATAAATGACTTATCTCCTTCGATGTACTGAAAAGTAAAATAAAAAAAATTCAACTGCCAACTAGTATATTTATTACATTGACCTGCAAATTATAACTTCAAACCAAGTGCTGTATTTGCTTGTGGACAGTTGATATAAAGAAGATATTTTCCTAATAGTTTGTATGCATATAGCCTGTGTTGCATTCCTGATAAATTCGGGTATATATTTTTTATATGTGCCATCCGTCCATTCTGAACGGATCTGGTTGCGTGGATACATGTTTTGGTGGATGGCTAGACAATCAGCATAACGCTTTTTATGTTTATTAATTTCCTCAATATAATGAGTAAGAGTGTCTGGCAAATTTATCTGGCAGATAATTTCACACAGAACGTTAAGTCCAAACTTTCACGCAAAATCTTATATCATAAGTTTCAAGTTTAGGTATCATGTCATTCATGGAACTTTATGGTCACTCAAAAATCAATTTCTCTACATAATGTTTAAGTATATAGTTGAGTAAGGGGCAGTGGAATGTAAGCAATATAAGAATTAGAAAGAATATTCAGATAATGTAACAAAACTTACCTTGTATTGATAAGTTTTAGCATCTACTTGTTTGAAATTATCATCTCCTTCATAAATTGATTTCAGGACCTCCGTCTCCTCAGTCTGCAGCTCAGCATCATCAGACATTGTCTGTAAAAAAGTGTTTTATTGTATCTATGGGTATCCTACACACCACTTGATTGATTTGTTTAGGAATGTCTACTTAAAAACAGTTGGTGGTACCTATTCTATACTAATAAGGGGTTGAGAGGTCACACGAAAGCAGTTTCTAAAACTCAACCACAAAACAGTTTTCAAGTAAGTAAATGAGTTACTTTAACGAGAAAGTCAAAAATTACATAAGTTGCAAAATACCTAATCAGAATGACCAGTAGCTTACAATTATTAGTATAAACACAATTTCACACACGTTAATAAGCGAGCCTATAAAATGTTCAGTGGAAATATTTAGTGCAAGTATTAATTCTCTAAAACTAAACATAACCTATAAAACAATATTGGTTGAACTATCGGGCTTACACGTTCGCATAGATTACCTGGATCTATGCACTCTGCTAATTAATAAAGAAATTCACATTTATATTTAACAAATAATTCGAGTATGTAGTGCACACACTTGCTTTTTGCAGCTGTTGACCTCGACTCAAAAAAAACTAACGAAAACTAGATTGAAATGAATCAATTAAATTACTTACTGTGACAAAAAATTAAACTATCAAACGGATTTTTTAGTATGCGTGATTTTCTCCTTGCAGCATTTTGCAGTTTTTCTCGGCGACAAAAATTAAAACGACAGCAGCGCTGATGCTGACGATGACGACACTTGCTGGTGGACTGACAGACAGAGTGACACTGACTGCTGACATGACATTGACATTTGTCTAGGCCAGTCTGAGCCATGTACAGCATGACCAACTTAAGTGTGCAGTTCACGGTGGCGCTACTTGTCAAGGAGAAATGGAACAGCATGACAAATTCCGTACAATAATTTTTAGTTCTGTCTTTTACCGCCTGCACAGATAAGTTGGACGCGCTGTAGCTAGAAAAACGGATTTTATCGACGGAAGAATAGACAAAATGAGAGTTTGATTGTGATTGTTTATATCTGTCATTCATCATTTTTTTCTGTTTTATTTCAAACTGTATCAATCTAAGAAGTGTTCAAACTGTATCAATCTAAGAAGTTGTTCGTGTCTTCAGTTATTTATTTTATCATGCACACTTGTTTTTCAACTCACTTTAGTTATTTGCAGAATGGTCGACATCGATACTACTAGCCATTTATAATAAAGAAATAGGAAGTACTATGAATCAAGCAAGGGGTATGGTGAACAGGGTGTAAAGTTCACTCATCCCCCATAGAAAAGGGGGGATCCTCCGACCAGACGGGTGTCATGTCTGGTGGGCAATTGCCCAGAGGTTGAAGTTGGGAGCTTGTATAGTATTATTATGTCCACCACGCGGTAAACTCTAATTTTGCGCGATGCAGGATTTGAGTGACGTCAGGTCTTTGATGCGTAGTTCGCATGTGGCGATGTAGATGCCGCCACAAAGCCAATGTCCTCTGATTTCCTCGTGCCCCCCATCTAGCGTTGCAATAAAAGTGATAGCATAGCTTGCACCATTTTTTTGAGCAAAGTTATTCCTATTACCACCTCACCTATTTTTCTTGCTTTCTTTTTGAGATTTAGTAGTCTAAGTCCTTTTGACTAAAAAGCTTAGTATCTAAAGCCTAAAAATTAAATAAATACAGGCTGTTGGCTGTGTGCAGTGTGTTCTATATTTATTGACAGTTGGTTGATGACTGAAAAATACGTTATTCAAAAACTTTGAATTGAATTCATTGAAAAGTTGGAAGTCTATCGAAGGAAACAAAGATTTGTGAAGATGAACATTAATAAGTGTTGTTGTAAAGAAAACCGTCCGCCAACTGCTGGTCGGTCCGGTTGCGGTTGTAACAACGGTCAAAAAATGCCAATGGACAGTTTCAAAGTGCCAGCTGCTCCTGTCAGCCGACCGCTTTGCGGTAAAGTTAACGAAACTAAAGAACATTCTGCGAGCCAAAATATAGGACCAGCAAAAAGCGAAGAGAAAAAAAAGTCATGGTCGCTATCAGATTTTGACTTAGGGCGTCCTCTGGGAAAAGGTAAATTTGGTAATGTGTACTTAGCTCGTGAAAAAGAGTCGCACTACGTCGTCGCGTTAAAAGTCCTTTTTAAAAGCCAAATTTTAGATTCTGAAATTGAACATCAGGTTCGACGTGAGGTCGAAATCCAATGCAGACTCCGTCACCCGAATATATTACGTATGTACGGATACTTTCACGACGAGAAACGAATTTATTTAATTTTGGAATATGCAAAGCAAGGTTCTTTGTATAAATCATTGAAAGAACGTGAACGTTTTGATGAGAAAACTGTAGCGATATATATCCGAGACTTGACTAAAGCCTTAGTATATTGTCACACAAAGAAGGTCATTCACCGTGACATTAAACCCGAAAACTTGCTCATTGGCCACAACTGGGAGCTGAAGATAGCAGATTTTGGTTGGTCTGTTCACTCACCATCATCAAGGCGAATGACATTATGTGGTACACTTGATTATTTGTCTCCTGAAATGATTGAAGGGAAGCCGCACAGCTATGCTGTTGATATATGGAGCCTCGGAGTGCTGTGCTATGAGTTACTTGTGGGCTTACCACCTTTTGATGCTAAAGACTCCCACCAAACATACCGGAAGATAAGATATGTGATAATTAAGTATCCCGATTTTATATCAGATAAAGCAAAGGATTTGATGGGCAAATTGCTTGTCATCAACCCAGAACAAAGACTGCCGTTGACAAATGTATTGCAACATCCTTGGATCACAGAGAATGCCCCTGAAGGCGCACAACCGCCTGCCTTTAGTTCTGAACAAAAATAACTGTAATTTTTCTTTTCGTAGAATATAAATATTTTAATAGGATTATGTATGAAATTCATTCTTTATTAAATATAGCTTATTCTTGTGTTAGTTAAGCAGTTTATGATATTTTTTCTGATTTTACTTAAATTCTAGCTCAATAATCATGGTTGATATGTTATTTTTAAGATACAAATAAATGTAAAAGACTAAACATGACTGAACAAATATTTATTCCACTAAGTGTGACAATCATGTTGTTGAATGTAAATAATATTAAATACATAGATGCAAATATTTTTATGTTTTTTTATTTAATGGGTGTCTCCCCCATAGCTTTCCAGTCTTCCCTGTGTGTTGGTTGCCTTCTCCAACCAATCTCTCATAATCGACTCTTTAAGGCTTCGCTCGGTGACGACACCCGCAAAAAATTAATGTTTTTTATTTTTATTTTTGTAATACAAATCAAGAGCATATTTGTCAAAGTTGGGGTCCCTTTTAACAATGAAGTGCCAGTGAATTAATTCTCCTATCAGGAAAATGGCACTAACTGAGTAACCTATGGCTAATGCAATAAAAGCACCATAGAGTTTTTTCAGATTCATAAGTGCTTTGACTTCATCCTCATTTGTTTCTAATTTCCGTATAGAAGACATTGCATCATTGAGCCATTTTTCAACAAGTCCAACTTCTACCACCCTCCACATATAAATATCAGCTAATGGCTTCAGAGGCGAGTTCTTATGAAATCCAATTGATATTGGTATGTTTACCACACAATCTGTCATGATGTGCAAATTCCTTTGTGTATCTTTTCTAGCAGTCACTTGCACTTGCACGGCGTTAGTTTTGTTACTCTGCTGTGAATCTCTGAAATTATTCTTCCTAGTTACACTGATATACTTTAAGAAATCAGAGTTGTCATAGTATGCATATACGCCTTGTGCTACTTTATCAGCAGCCTGCTCAGGATCGTCGATGGTTTCGAATTTGTCGCCTATTCTCTGGCTGTACTCGTCTAGAGACTCTTCGAAAAATCTTTTGGCTTGAGTTCCCCATCCGCCGCAAGTTACTTTGCTGTCGACAAGCTCTCGGAGCGTGTCGATGGTTACCCTTGGTGCTGGGTTCGCGAGTATCGCGGTCATGCTGGCTCTGTACGAGACTACGAGGAGGATGCAGTAAAGCCAATACCAGCCCGTCAAGAGTCGAATCGACCAACCCACGGGCAACCTGGGTAAAGACACGACAAGCAGCATTCCGTAAGTATACAGAATGCTATTCACTATTTCTCCAAACAGGTACAGGCCGGGCTTCTCATCTGCAAGCAAATTACGAGTTTTGTATTTACAGATGCAATATAAGTACAGTATGTTTATTAACGAAGGGCCTTCCCGTTAACCAGAAATAGTATGCCGTCCACAATGTGCTAAAAAAATATTACTTACCATAAAAAAAGTTTTTTAATTTATTTCATAATAAAATAAAAGCATCACTCTGTATAGCTTATCCACTCTGAAATGACGTCGACACTATCGCATTACACATAGAAATCCGCACTACAGTGTGCGTAAATGCGATATTGGGCCGTTTCAGAGTGGACAAGATATACACGCGCACTTGTCGCACTTGTCTTTCCACGTTGAAAGAGTACAGAGTGTACAGTGTGCGTGTACAGTGTTTCTTTTACCTATCAATTTAATATTTTTTAAAGAATATTTTAGAACTTACAATTTATTTATATTTTTTTTATATTAATATTTTTTTTAACATGTAACGACACTACTATTGCGGGTTAACGAGAATGCCCTTCGTTAGTTAATATACCTACTGTATAAATATTACCCTACGTAACTCCCACAGACGAATCTAAGGACACCCCTTTTGTTAAAATCCATCGAGCCGTTTAGGCTACTGAGCGTGCCAAAGAAATAGACATACATACTCTCGCAAAACATTACCCTCCTTCTGGGGCAGTCGGGTAAATACTAACCACTATCGTCATTGTTTAATTTGCTAGAACTTTGAATTTTCTTGTATTCCTGAAGGTTCATGTGATTTTTCGCCAGTCCATAGAAAATGGTTCCAGTTATCAGTAACACTAGGAGCACAGCTATCCACATGTACAATCTAGAAATAATAGAATATTTTAATGTTTTAGGTACCTATTCATTTTGTAACATACAACTTGACTAATTTAGATATTTGATTGTCTCTTGTGTCGAAAGACATGTTTGTCTCTAAAGCAAAGTTGTAATACACGACCCGATAGTGCATTCTGTACGGACTGTCTGTGTGCAGATTTGTTTGTGAATGTCACAAGCCTTCGATTTTTTGGTAGGTAGGAGAACATGCCGTGAACACGTTCTCACATTGTTTCATCGATTTGAGAGAAGTGAAGATGTCAAACCTGCGATCTCAGACCAAATAAAAAACCAAGACAGTGCGCTGTCAACAGTGAAGTGAAGCTGGTTTCGTAAACAAAACACGTGTGCACTTTGTGTGGTGTAGTGTCATTGTAAAAGGTTGTAATTATGTGCGTGTGATCGTGTATGCTCAGAGCGGCGGTGTAGTTTTGGCATGCTTCACTGTATTGTTCGCAGCGCTTTCTGTTGGTTTTTTATTTAGTCTGAGCCTGCGACTACAACTTCAACTCGGTAAGTCGGGACCGCTACCAATGAGCCACCGCGTGGCAGGGGTAAAACTTAATAGCAGCCTATAAGAAAGTTCACGGTACCTACATATTGCTTGCTTTCGGGTTCGTGTTTAGATTAAGATACTCTCTTACTTGAACGGTAAAATTAAAGTCTTCCAAGAATTATCAGTAAGAGCTTCAGGAGTCAGGAAGGTCCAACATTGAGATGTGTAAGGTATACTCAAGTCCGTCAGTTCGAGGTGGTACGGCGTATACTGCAGGTTGCCTAAAGCAACATCAGCCCTTCCATTCACCATCTCGCCTAATAGTCCGGAAAACGAGCCATTTGACTGTTTCTGGCCCCATTTTTGCGTATCGGCGTTAGCAGCTTGATAAGGTCTCGGTTTGAAGTTCATTTTCTCGGCTAGTGTTTGCAAGATCTGAAATATAATACCTATAGGTAATTAAATTGTATGGTTTTTGGAAACAAGGACAGACAGGACAGCCTAAATACAAAATTACAAATCATGTTCATAAGGTACGTTATACCTAGATCCATGTTACACAACTACCGGTAAGAAACTAGGAAGGTACTCACTTCCACTTCAACGCCGCCTATTTTATTACTAGCATTGTTCTTCTCTACCACCACTGACGGAACGTGGTCCAAATACACGACGTTCAGTACTTCTCCGTTCAAGTTACTTGTTTTGTCCGCAAACAGAGGCCTTTTGTAGTGAAAGTTTTCGTTTTTCCAAATATCCACTCTTCTTGGTACGAAAATGCCTTTGATAGGGTTGGGGAACGGCACGGTAGATAGTTCGAACCAAGCCTTGCCTTTGGCGACCCCTCTCACTTTTTTGTGATATTTTATGAAGATAATGTTGACTATTCTTCGCCAAATGTAGTGCAATTCACTATGAAACAGACGAAAGTCGTGCAACATTATGTATTTGGCTCTTGTGTCAAGAGTGCGATGTCTGCAAGATGGAAGAAATGTATTAGTATTTATATTTTATAACTGGACATTAGCAATAAAATAGGTTTTTGTGAAATGAACATATCCTGAGGAGTAGGTCAGCAGCCAAAGTCGGTTAAAAGTCAATAGGTACCTATAGCTCACCTGTCCCCAAACCTCAACAGTCGTGCAGCTTGCAAGCCGTTAGCAAGTAGTATGACGTAGACGTTGCATCCTTCTTTCCGCGCCGCTTTTAATGATTCCAGTGTGACGAAATTTGGAGACAACAGGTCGTCGTAATCCTCAACTACGGTCTAAAAACAAAGAAGAACTAGTCTCAAAGTTTGTGCGCTAACTCTGCAGCGGGACTTTCTCTTTCGTCCAATCACTCGTATACAGGATATTGGTTATATGTCGGAAATCCTTGGTTATATTACTCGAAAATGGTCGCCATTGGCATAGGGGTCATCATGGGTCATTTAGTTGCAAATGACCACTCCCACATCCCCTTAAAGGAATGCCGACAAATAACCCTGTATATAATCCAACAACGGCAATCGATCGGCTGAGTGGACGCCTTCATGTCACAGTCACGACGTGCAGCTGCCGACTACGTACCTATCTACTACTCTTTTTCATTACATATTTATTTATTTTTTTACTACGTAGGTATTCTGGCTTACTTGTCTTTTTTGTATACAGGGTGTAAAAAGACACATCACAAAGCCGTAAACTACGCATACTGTACGTATAGCTAAGTAGCTTTGCGCAAAAATTATTGCTGGGAACCGTAATTTTTTTTTTTTTAATAAAAAAAAACAAGTTTTTATTGCGCGCAATGTAACGCGAACCCACGCTTGAATGAACGGATTCAGTGTTAGTTAAGCTCCGCCCTTACGCTACGTAGGTAGGTACTTGTTGTTCATTGCGTTTTTGTAACTTCAAATGCGTAATCTGTTAAGATAAATCTAAAATTCAGGTAATGTTTGTTTGGAAAAAAGTTTCGTATTATCGCATAGAATTCATTTTCGTGAAAAAGTAAAAAAAAAAAAATGCGTCTTTGACCTTCAATATCTCCAGAACCAGTGGATTCCCAGGTATGGTCTAGTGGAAAAAAATGATGCAAATAATGGGTAGAATATGTGGCTTTCGGCTTCGGAAAGTGTCTTTTTACACCCGATATGTAGGTACGTGTTTCTGTGACAATTAAATCATAGAATTTTTTCATAATGTAGGACCGGGAGCTTTACGTGCTTTGCGAGGAATTGGGGTGTCAGTCATCACTGCATTTTTAACTGCTGTCTAGTGTTGAGAAATTCTCTTCTCATATACCCACCATGACGTAGGGCACGGAGGCGGTTCTTTTAAACAAGGGCCCAGCAAACACGTTCAAGTAAACTTCATCGCAAATGATCGCCATGCAGGTGACCTCGTAATCTTTTGTCAGGACATTTAGAAGGTCGATCAGGAGATAATCCAGGTCATTGCGATCGTAGAGTTCTTTTAGGATGGGAAACGACTCGATTTTCACTCTGAAATCAAAGCCGTCAGTTGGTGGTGGTACGGCCAGCAACATAAGTCATTAATAATAATGATTAGGTACTTATGAGACTGCCTCGTTGGACTTGCTTGAGGTCCTGGGTGCGATTCCCGGGTTGGGCAAAATCTGGAATTTCTCAGTAGCAGCCCGGAGTCTGGATTTGTGCCCGGTTGATGGCAATAGGCTCGCCTTTTATTACATGGGACTTAGACATAACTGGCGAAATGTGGGCGTACCTGCTACAGGTAGGTACCACTGCCTAACCGTTCGGGGAGATAAGGCGTGATGTTATGTATGTTATTACTTATTTATTTTAGAGAAACTCCATGTATCTAGGTTACATAATCAAAATATCACAAAATCATAAAATGTTACTTTGTTAGTAACGAATTTAACCAAAGTTATATTAGTAGGTACCTATACCTAACCGATGTCCATGGCTGACATTATCCACTGATTTTGGAAAGGATAGTCAAAACGGGCAGCAATAGCATTTAGGATGCTGTTGCTGCTGCTTTATAAACGGTGCAGCAAGGAGTTTGCTTTATTGCGCAAAGCTTGAAAGCCATCCGTACGCACTTCAGCAAACGTACAAGACGGGCTGCAGCGCCACGGCATGGCATCCTCAACAGCGTAACACTTCAGTTTTTTATATCATATCCGAACGGTACAAAACACAAATTCTTGATCGAACATTTTAGTGCTAATTATTAATTATAAAAGTAAGCTAAGTGAATTTCGCTTGTGGTCGTACAGCTCCTTTCTGTTAGCTACCGACCTACACGTAATTAAAAAAAATAAACAGTCTGACACTTCGCTAAATTACTTTTAAATTAATATTACATCCATCACAAAAAAAAAAAAATACTTACGCGCCAATTAGAGTCGCTATTAGTAGTATTTTTAACATTTTTAAATGGAATGTACTTAAATGAATGAAACAACTTATGCATGTGGCCTATTGTCTATCTGCCGACAAAATAATGAAACGGCTACTTGTATCTAAAGTCTAAAACCTAATTGGTTTCACAGTCACTTCGTGCAGTCTGATTGACATGCTCATTATGTATGTAAAACCCAATCACAGAACCCTATTTTGTTTCCCCATAACAAATTCAATTTATTTAACTGTTCTCGGACGTTGGGTACCTATATTGTGTAGTCTGCCGCATGTCTATGGTAACATTTAGACATTGAAAGCGCCTTTATTTTATTGCGGTAAAGGCGGTTTTCGTTCGTAGCACAAGTGTACTGACATGCGGTTGAGCATACTTACTTTGACTTTGACAAAGGACCTTGTGAAGATCAAATTACCGGGCAGGGTACAGTCAGCAGCGAAAACTGATTATGAGCTCAACTTTTTCGACCAATTTCCTGTACCTAAATATGTTTTTCTTGCCATGCAGTCTGGTTGATTTTCATAAGACAGTCCTCAGAAATCAAGTAAAGCTGTTGGTCCCGGCTGTCATTCGTAGATCTTTGCCAGTCGTTACGGGTAGTCAAACACCCAAGTCTGACAACCAGTCTTACCAAGGGGTATCGTGTTACTAAGTAACTGGTTTGTGGAGGTTCATGTAAAATACTGGTATTCAGATGCATCCGATTGGACTGGAAGCCGACCCCAATATAGTTGGGAAAAGGCTAGGCAGATTGAGTCCAGTACTACCTGTTTCAATTTGGTGTGGGTTCATTATTTTACATCTAAATCTGTTCACTCGTTGTTGAGCTATGCTCCCATATACGAACAGACGTCCAAATGCTCCATGTTCATGAAAAAAAACTAACCAACATTTGTGTATAAAATTTTTATTTTACAAAAGCCCTGTATAAAATATCACCACCATTATCAAAACGTTTTAAACGTTTTATATAATTATTTTATTACTAAAGTATAAAAATTTAATATACATATTGTGCGTACTTACTCACTAATATATTAATTATTATGAATTTATTAGAATAATGGCCTTGCATTTATTCGGAATTTCAGCCACGGAAATGTGAAAACGCTCATCAGAGGGCCATCAAGCTTTTAAGCGCCATATATGCCAAACGAAAATGGCTCAAAGACGTAAAAAAACGTTTTACGAAAATATGTAAATAAAAATATTCTTCTTCTAAATATACTATTCTTCTGTGATAATTTTGTTCTTTGTCATACAGGCCACATGACGTGGCTATAAACCTTTATGATAAATGATATTTATTTCTGTAAATTGGTTCAAAAGAACACTTATACACGTTAAATATGTTGCGTGGCGTTCGAATGGTGAACTATTGACTTGATAGCAAAAATACTGCTGAGAATGCGTTCCTGACACCTGTCAGCTGGACAATTACTAGTAAAGTCCGCGTCACGAGAAACTATAACAAATAATTCCAAATTCAATCAACTCAAATTAACATACTGAACGCGTCTTAGTTCCAGTACCACAAAACATTAGACGTATTAGTTTCGTATTACACGTATGTTGCTCTGAGTTCGATTGAATTTGGGATTATTTGTTTCGCTACGTAAATTAGTAAAAGTTCTTTGTTCACAAAATGTATAGCTCCTCGTGACGGGGACTTTAGTAATGAGGATCAAATTCACAAAACACATAATCGTTAATATGAAAGTGACAGGTGTCAAAAACGCATTCGCTCGACGGACGGACTATAGCTGATAACATTATCAGGTAGCCTATACTCTTGAAAAGTAGTATTTCTTTTAATACCAGTCTTACTAATCAAAAATTGTGACTAACACATTATGCATAGTTGATTCTCGGCCTTATTGCTTGTTCGTTAAGGTAGTTTACAGCTTGGAGGGTGCGTACGATTGCCAGTACACCACATCGCGCCACCATTCGGGTCGGGTCATTGACCCTGGGTACGTCATCATGCTTGATTGGATGTGTTTGTAAGCCTGTAAAAATAATATGCATTAGATACTTGTTTTAAAACAACATAAAACCTGTAATCTTCGAAGGGTTTGAGTTATAGTACCACATTTCGCCAGTTATGTTTAAATCCCATGAATTAGGGGGCGAGCATATTGCCATCAACCGCGCACAAATTCAGAATGCGGGCTGCTACTGAGAAATTTCTGATGGATTTGGATACATTTTTAGTTTATATTACATCGTCTTTGTCACTTATTAATATGGAACAATACGCTTTAATGCCTACACATAAAGTTTAGTTTATGCTGCAAGTACATTATTTATATGACATATCCAATAGCCATTCTGAAATCATCTCTATTTACACTCATGTACAGTCAAACCAGAAAAAGTATCCGCTTCGGTAATCTTCGCTTTCCAAATTAGCACGAACGTTGCGTCACAAATTAACCCCCCGTAGAGGCAAAGCACCTAGTACCTGTAGGGTTACTTCTATGGTCGTAGATAGTCATCTGTCACTCGAAAAGTTTTTGAATTGTGTAGAGTTGTTAATACATAATTTTGTAATCATGGTATAGTTTTACCGGGACCACTATTCCGCGCTTTGGGTACGTGCGCGGCGAGACGGGGTGGGCAGTGCAGGCCACTCATTCGTCAACACTGCCCCCTGCCTCGCCGTGCATACCTGAGGCGCGGAACAGCTGTCACGGTCAAACTATTATAGAAAATAGGAAAGTACTTCCATGATTACTCACACACTGACTTATTAATTGTAAAATTTTAAGAAAATCGTCTACTTTTACAATGTTTGTAAATATGTGAGAACCATGCATCTATCACATAAGTAATTAATTTATCTTTCGTTGCTTCATTTTTATTAATTCTTCTTTTTACCCATTGTGGTAACGTATTTTTTTTTAGGTGCATCGTCTTCACATATAATTATGTAACTAATGTACGTACATATACAAAACATTGTAACACTTTTTAAAAGAGTAACGGTGGAGTTTCTTGCCCATTCTTCTCCATACGAAAACTACCTTTTGGAAGGGGCGACTAGAATCAATTCAATTTTTTGTAAACTTTGACGTTCAAAAGTGCCTTACAAGGGCCTATTTGAAATAAATGATTTGACTTTGACTTTGATTGTAACAGCTCTATATTACATCTTAATCATCGTGCCGTCATATTTCCGAAGATAGACGATGATTTCCGAAGCGTATGCTTTTCTAAGGATATCTGTAATGTTGTTATTTTAATAGACGACTTACTTCACCATCTGCCATGCCGAGTACAGACTTGAGACAGAAGTCAGGCGGCGCGAGCGAGTCCACCAGCGCCACGGCGTCGGGCGCCGCGCGCGCGCACTGCTGCAGCACGGCCGCGCGCACGCACGCGCCCTGCGCGCCCGACAGGTAGCCGGCCTGGGGGTGTCGTAGGGTATGAGCAAGAGCGTATTTGATGCATGGAAGACACAAATTATTACAAGTAATCATGAAAATATCACAAAAAAAAACAATCTAAGAAAGAAAGAAAGAAAGAAAGAAAATACGTTTATTTGCGGTACACATGACGCAAAGAAAGAACAAAACACAAAAGTAAACAATTTGGGGGAAAATATGCGTCACATCCACGCAAAACGGCCATCGCTCAGCATAATGCTGCGACCCTATGCGAGACAGAGCCCCAACGCTGGTTTTCAGCGACAGCCGGCGTTGACGTGATGACGTCAACCGGTGCAGCATATAGTGAAATAACAAAATGAGACAAAAATAAAATGAAAATACAATACTTAGTCCTAAATGTTTATAAAAAATATAATATTTAAAATGGTAACATCTGCCTCGCCTTCTATGTCGGGGTCGGCTTCCAGTCTAACCGGAGCTGAATATCGGTATTTTACATGGAGCGACTGACTATCTGACATGCACGACCCAGTAACTGAGTAATAATACGATATCCCTTGGTGAATGACAGCCGGGCAGAACGGCTTAACGTGCTTTCCGAGGCACGGAGGAGTCTCGGTATGTAAAGACGATCATCCATCCACGAAAAAACCCAGGCAAGCGTAGCTTAACGTGATGGATCTACCCGTGCGGCTGTTATTACGTAGTCACGAGAAGCTCAAGAAAAAAAAAACACAAATTACGACTATATAGATTGTCGCGCCCTCTCAGTAGAAGGGCGTTTGTACAACATAGTATGTACGTGTACGTATGCATTCATTTGTGCATACATAATGTTGTAAACGTTTTTCTCTATTTTTTTTTGTATATGATTGTGGTATAGGAGGACCTTTTTTTAATGTATTGCTATTATATGCAATTTTTTGCCAATTTATAAATCATCAAGTCAGTAAAGATTTATTTGTCTGTATTTTCTGTAAATCTCCACAGTTTCGCCAATCAATAAATTAATCATTTAAAAAGAGCCTTGAATACGAAATATGTTCGAATTCATCAAAGTCATGGGTTAATTAGTCACAGTCAGCGACTGAGATTGTCAGTTCTTCAGTTCAAAGCTGCTATTACAATTTTGCACCATATAACGTAGAAAATAAAGTCCATTATTCAATGTCATCAGTAAAACCTCTGCTTATCTTTTTACTTACAATATAAAGTGTGCCCATATGTTTCTCCAACAGGAAAGCGCCGTACAGCGACACGAGGTTCAGCAGCACGACTCGACACGACACGTCTTCGCACTCCAACGCTGACTTGTAGAAGTGATTTAGTACGTAGTTCTGTAACAGTTTCAACAAAGTGTAAAAGATAGTTCTAAGATCACATCTATATATATAAAAGAAAGTTGTGTTTGTTACAACACTTATAACTCGAGATCGGCTGTACCAATTTTCATGGTTTTTGATTTGTTGGATTTGTCTCCGCCCCGAATAGCAGAATACATCTTAAAAACAATGAAAAGGTAGAGTAGGTAGGGTAGGCAGGTAGGTGCGCCGTATATAAGTACTTAGTGCTACTCGAGCGAAGCCGGGGCGGGCAGCTAGTTCATTTATATAATGGATCTCCAACAGAGGCTACACGATTACATGTGTTGTTGATAGGGCGGGATTTCAACACAAAACGAACACAAAGTTACCGGTAATAGTACATATATTACTTTTCCCACCGTTTTACATAAACTCGCACATAGAACAGTACACAGTAACTATAAACAACTAGCGTAACTAAAGGACTTTAAAATTACTAAACCGATTTTGGCGGGAACGCCCGAGCGATTAGGCAGACGTCCGCGCACGTTTATGTTCGAGCGCTCGCCGGCCGACGGGTGCCGTCGGCCGGCGAGCGCTCGAACATAAAGCCGGCACCGCGCATGCGCACAAGGCAAGCATGATCTACGATGCTTCTGTGGCGCGGGGATGGCATTTATCTTCGCGCGTAATTCGAAACTTAAAACTAACATTTGCATTTACATGAGGCGAGTGAGTTGCCTACAACATGCAAGTATACAAGAATCTGAACAAATATTAATTTGCGCTTCCAATTATGGAGACCACTAGTTTGACAAGGACGAAAACATGAAAATAATTTAGAAGTTTTCGTTTTAGCCAGAACTTTTTTTTATGCTTTTAATATTAATAGTCGTTCTGAAAGAGACTGAACTAACTTCTTATTTCCTTTGCTGTCATGTTGGCGCACCGTACATACATATACAATGTAACTTACCTCTCCATAGACAATGGACAGTGTGACCGCGTTGAAGGACTGCGAGTCGTTCTTCGCCGAGAAGTTGTCTTTGCCCTCGCTCTTTAGTTTGGCCACCTTTTCAGCTGTCATCTTCAGCATGAATGCTGTCAGCCATTTGTATGTGAGGATGAGATCTGGAAGACAAGATAAGTATTAATATTAGCTGTGACCATGAAAACTCTTGAAGTATGCAATTAAAAGTGGTAAGATATTACAGTTGGCATTTCCTCTTAAGCCCCATTCACACGATGCTAGTGTCCTGCATGGGGCATACAATAAAATTGAAGCAACAAATGACTTGCAACGTTTAAATACTGTTTAAACAGTGCAACTGTTATTGCTACTTCAATCTTCATCAGGCTTTAACATATCGATGGTAAAAAGTTCAAATATGTTCGGCCCAAAATTCAGTTGACATTTAACATTACTTGCTTTTTGTGGCAATTTATTGTCACCTTCCGGAATAAATTATCTAAATGATGATGAAAACTGCATCAAAATCCGTTGCGTAATTTAGAAGAACACCGCGATCACACGGACAGACACGAAAAGCTATTTTAATTTGTAATATTTATAATAACTTACTGGTAGGCTCCACAAACTCAGCCACAGTGTTCCACGGGCACTTCTGCTTCAGCAACTGGTCCACATTGTCCAGGAACTGCAATGATCCCAGGGGGGAGTCGTTGGGAGTGATGGTAGACCTCCTCGCCCATACGTTGAGGAGCCAGTTACTGGTCTGCTGCAGCAAGAGACTGTTCTCGCCTTCATAAGTACAGTTCGCGTCGTTGTCGTTGCGAAGGTCGCCGATTGCCGCCGCTGTAAATAATGTATGATAATCAGGTCGTGGAAATTGGGTTTGTCGTTTTTTATAGGTTACTCATAAATACTCAAATTCGAAATCCAAGATGGCGGCCAACAAAAATTTAGACCTTGCAAGGTTTTTGGAAGTGCTCATTCACCGAAAGTGTAGTCCATTTCTAAGTTCAAGATGGCGGCGATAAAAATAAAATGTGAATCTGTGGTAGGAGTAATTTTCATGGTTTTTGGAGATGAAAATGAAGACAATTTTAATCTTAACCGTATTTGTTCCTATATAGTGATCGTTAACGTTCAGATCAAATTAATAGCGTACAAAAGGATTTTTTTTGTGCCATATGGGCGTTCTCTTGACCACGATTAGGAAAGATCGATTGAAAAAAATAGTGAATAAGATTACCCTTAAGATAGCCGTGTCCCCCGCAGGATTCCCTGCAGTTCTGTATCCCATCCCGCGCGGTCCAGCCAAACAATGGCTTTACAGCTGAAGACAGCGCATGCAGCTCTATGCCTCGGGCAGCCGCGTTATTGTCTTCTCCTGATACAGAAATAAATAAAATAAATATATTTGATACAGGTAAAAAAAAAAAAAATTAAACACCGTGAATTTTAGTCGTCTTACAAAAGCAGCCCATTTCATGTATCAAATGACTACTAAACATTAATAAAAAAATATATATATTCCCTGTGACATTTTAGTCGTCTTATAAAGGGCAACATCATTGTAAATAATAAAATAATAATGCCAGCCTATTACTGTCCCACTGCAGGGCAAAGGCCTCTTCTCATACAGAGAAGGCACGAGCATTGATCACCACGCTTGCTCAAGACGGGTTGGCGATTTCAGACTTATATTAATTATAAGTCCAGGTTTCCTCACGATGTTTTCCTTCAGACATAACCCCCCCCCCAGACCCCCCCGACCTCGGGTGTTGTACCCGACATAAAATACCTGTAATAGCAATGAAAATATTGTTACAATATACAGGGTGTTTGGTAGATGGGTGCAAAGCCTGAAGGGGGTGATATCTTAGACCATATAGAACTTATTAAGCTAAACTTGTCTTAGACGAAGTCTGTTCCTTGCATTTTTTTTTGAAACTCTAAGGTTTTTAACAATAATACGCATTTTTTTTCAATTAATTGTTAATAGCGTCCAGTAAAAGCTGTTATGTTATTATTTTTTATTTATTTTTTATTTATGTAATGTGTGATTACTCAAACAAAATAATTCCCAAGCATCTGTGTCATCAGAGAAACATTCTGCGCAATATTCAAATTTAAGAAACTTTTAAAAATCAAGAAAATGTTTTGTTTACGGCATAATAAAAAAATTTAAAAAATTGCCTCAGTTGTTCAAACCTTTTTAAAAACATGCTTGGTTATTGCCCTTCCTTTTGATGTACTATTTACGCAGATGTCTCATCAACTCTTGGAATTAAGATGTAAAAAGCAAATTGAGGTCGAATATTTAATTTTTAAACAGACCAAAATAATGCAACATTTTTGCTAATACACTACCTATTGTTTTTTGTTAGAACTGATAACTGATTCATTCTTAGAATTATGGTGCACGCACATCAATCAAATTCTGGGAACTCGCATAACAAAAGCCGCCGCGCGACGATAACAAACTTGCCCTTTTTTCGACTTTCGGGTAGCGTCTAATGAATTGTTATTATTCAATAGAAAAATCAGCTTAGTTACTGAGGATATAAAGTTGTTATTTATTTACACTAAAAACTAGTACCCGAGTAGTCGGGTGGACTCGTCACATCTTCGGACCCTCAGTTAGTCAATTAACGACTGCCCTTGTGACAAGACGTTTTAATTGCAAATTCGTGTTTACACAATTCACCGCATGAGGTTGTGCGCTCCTTCACGTGTTGATTTTGGAGGTGTTTAAGGTGTTGAGCCTTAGCTGTGAGCTCCTTCACTGATTTCGGACTTTTATTTGTGTGATCAATCGACTATGGCTACTTTTTCGAATGAAGAATATGCGGATATCGTCTTCATGTATGGCAGAGCTGACGGTAATGGTTCTTTGGCGCGACGGATGTACCAAGAGAGATATCCGAATCGCAGATTACCTAATGTCAGAGTGTTTTACAACACATTTCGTCGGCTTTCTGAAGTTGGAATCCATCACGCGGATTCTGGACTCAACCCGGGAAGACATCACCCAAATATCGAGGAAGACATTATTGCAGCTTTTGATGCAGATCCTACTACGAGCGTCAGAGTAGTAGCTCGAAACCTCAACATTTCGGTATGGAAGGTGTGGAATACGATGCACCAAGAAAACAAATATCCTTTCCACGGCACGGGTGTACAAGGTTTGGAAAATGAAGATCCCCCACGAAGGATTCAGTTCTGTCGCTTTTTGTTGAATAGTGACATTGAAGATGCATGGTTTTTAAAATCCATCTTGTGGACCGATGAGTCAAAATTTTCGAAAGAAGGAATTACCAATTTCCATAATCTTCATCGATGGGCCGACAAAGAGAACAATCCACACTGGAAGAAGCAAGTGTCGTTCCAAAGGAAATTTTCCGTTAACGTGTGGGCAGGAGTAATCGGCCGAACGTTGATTGGTCCCCACTTCCTGCCAGATAATTTAAATGGAGAAAATTACCTGGAATTCCTCCAAAACTATCTCCCAGAGCTTCTAGATGAGACCGAAATACCAATATTGGCAATGAGAAGACCAATGATCTTTCAACAAGATGGTTGTCCAGCACACTGGACCCTAAACGTGAGAGAACATTTAAATAATTGTTTCCCAGAGAGCTGGATTGGCAGAGACGGGCCCATCCCTTGGCCACCTCGATCACCCGATTTAACTCCTGTGGATTTTTTCATTTGGGGACGGGCCAAGGAGCTCGTCTACACGCACGTTGAAATTTCAACTAGAGAAGAATTAATAGAAAGAATCCAAACGGCTTTTCAAGTCATGAAGCAGGAGATGAAATTAAAAATCACGACTACAGAAGTGAGAAGACGGGCACGCGCTTGTATAAGAAACCGCGGTCAACATTTTGAACATGAACAATAAATTATTTTAACAAAAATGTTGTTTTATTGATCTGTTCGAAAATAATAATTTTCATACTTAATTTGCTTTGTACATCCTAATTCCAAGAGTTGATGAGACATCTGCGTAAATAGTACATCAAAAGAAAAGGCAATAACCAAGCATGTTTTTAAAAAGGTTTGAACAACTGAGGCAATTTTTTAAATTTTTTTATTATGCCGTAAACAAAACATTTTCTTGATTTTTAAAAGTTTCTTAAACTTGAATATTGCGCAGAATGTTTCTCTGATGACACAGATGCTTGGGAATTATTTTGTTTGAGTAATCACACATTACATAAATAAAAAATAAATAAAAAATAATAACATAACAGCTTTTACTGGACACTATTAACAATTAATTGAAAAAAAATGCGTATTATTGTTAAAAACCTTAGAGTTTCAAAAAAAAATGCAAGGAACAGACTTCGTCTAAGACAAGTTTAGCTTAATAAGTTCTATATGGTCTAAGATATCACCCCCTTCAGGCTTTGCACCCATCTACCAAACACCCTGTATAATTATTTTTTTTATGAATGATTAGTTGTCGGTGTATGTTGCAGTTTATCAGCGGATTGTCATCTACCGAGCCTTTTCTAAGTTGGGTTCGGCTTCCAGTCTAACCGGACGCAGCTGAATATCAGTATTTTACATAGAGCGTCTGCCTATCTGACCTCCACAACCCAGTTACTGTACCCCTTGGTGAGAGCGGTCAGACTTTCGGGCATTTATCATAAAATAATTAGATGTCAGTTATGAACTTATGAGTATGACGTAAAACTGACGATAAATTGATGTTGAATCAAGATTTTGATAAATTTATCTATTTAAATGTGCTCCTTCACCGGGAGCATTCGCCTGTAATGTAACGATACAGATTCAATTACGAGCATTTCGTTACAATACTGTCTCGGGATGACTGACGAGCATTCGCTTGTAATGTAACATTGATGTTACAAGTTGTATCAAAATATTACAGACATTGTGCACTGTAATACTCAGTTCTCCTTCCTCCCTGATGTAATGCTCGAATTGTATCATTCAGGTTGCGCGCTATAATGCTCGGTTCTCCTGCCTTCCTGGTGTAATGTTCGACTCTGTAACGTTACATTACAGGCGAAAGCTCCCGGTCAGAGAGCGCTATAAGATCCATGTTTATTTTATCAGCTAAAAAAATATGAGGGGTATTATAAACATAGAAGGGAAAATGACGAGACACAAAACAAGAAAAAATGGATTTATAAATCAAAAATTGGTATTAAATTTAGGCGAGTTCGTGGTAGTACATGTTCGTCTAGTAGTACAGTAATTAAATAAAGTCACCCATAAAGCTGTTGATAGCCATGTTGATATGTGTGAAGCTGAGCCAGACGGAGAATATCTTCATGGCATACGTGGCTGCCAAGTAGGGAAGCAGGCGGATTTGCTGCGAAATATATAAATAGTTAATATTTGCCATAGTAATAGGTCAGTTGCAAAAACGAACTTTAACTTTTAAAGCTGTCATTAAATACTAATCTTCCATTAACTTGTTACAGAAATCAAAATTAGACTCGGTTTTAATGGTTCTTTGATAAAATTAATGAAATCATTGGCATTAATGATCCATTACGTAATGGGGAATTAATGTTTGTCTTTGTGCAACTGGGTGCATATACTGCGTGCATATTTAATTAATGTTAATAAGTGTCAATTAATATGACGATGGTACAGGTGACATAGTATAGGAAGCGAATTGATATTTTGAACTCTATTTCCATTGTGTAACGTACAAATTAGACTGGACACCAAAAACGGTTAGCGCGTCTTCCGAAGATTCTCGAGCATTCTAGCTACGTCAATTGACTAGGTAAAATAAATAAATAAATTGAGGCTTCCCTTCACGACCCCTGCATTTCCGCCACAATATAAATTGAGCCTCATTCTTGTACAAAAATTCAAAAAATTCAAAAGTCATTTATTCAAACTAGGCTGAGAATCAGCACTTTTCGAACGTCAAAATTACATAAGACAGTCCCCCAAAAACGCCCACCCTTCTATAAGCTGAAACACAAAATACACATACAGGTAAATCAAAACAAGAATGCGTTTCGGTAATCTTCGTGTTTCCGAATTAGCACGAACGTCAAGCCGCAGAATAATCCCCCACAGAGACAAAGCTTCTAAGTTATAATAGCTTCTAATCATCATGCATCATCTGTCACTCAAAAGTTTTTCGGAATTGCATAGAGTTATTAATCTCTAATTTTGTAACCATGTTAACATAAAATAAGCAAGTATTTCTATGGTTTTTACAAGCCTATAAAAGATCTCATCACCGTTCGCGCGCTCGTATTTCTGAAGATAAACGATGATTCCCGAAGCGCATATTTTTTTGGGAAATATGTACGTTTTAAATATTGCTACGTAAATTGTCTAACCTGCTGCTGATACTCCAAGACCGGTGTCTCCTCCTCAGCATTCTCTGGCCCGAACTGCTTCCTCACCGCGGAGTACCTGATGGCTATGACGATAGCCTTCTGCAGGTAGTACGTGGAAATAGCCGTAATGTGCACGCGGCCACCTGGATAGGACGTCAATATATATCATCATTAATAGAAAAAAAGATCGCTTTTACCGATGAGACCGCCCATTGTTTCACCCTATGTAAAATTTATATCCGTAATGAATTCTGACTTAACAAAAATATATTTAAGTTGAGGAACAGGGTGTAAAAATCACTCATTCTCTATAGAAAAGGCAGGATCCTCCGACCAGACGGGTGTCGTGTCTGGTGGGCTTCTGCCCGACGATTGATGTCGGGAGGTATACAACCTCCCGACATCAATCATCGGGCATATTATACTATTCGCGCGTTAAACGCTGCTTGCGCGATGCAGGAGTTGTGTGACGTCAGGTCACATAAATTTGATTTTTGCTTGAGTATATATTTGGTTTGTTTTGTTGGTATATTGGAGTGTGCTAGCTGTCATTATGGCAAGTTTTATTTACTGTTTTGTGTTGAGTAATGTAAATAATTTTGCATACTATTGTATAGAATCAAGTATTTTTTTTTTTTTCTAACTGAACAGACAGCTGCCAGTGCTATTGGGGAGTTTGTTGCGCCACTTCTTCTTCCCAGCTAACGCACTAGGAAGTGGTGAAGGGTGGGCGTTTTGGGGGACTGTCTTATGTCATTTTGACGTTCGAAAAGTGCTGATACTCAGCCTAGTTTGAATAAATGACTGATAAATTTGAATTTGAATGTTTTAATAGACATAGATGTTCCGGAATTATCAAATCATCAATAATTTCAGCCGAACGACGTCCACTGCTGCACATAGCCCCCCCCCAAGCACCGCCACTCTGGTTCTGTGCTTCTTGGACCTAACGGATTCCTGCACCCTTCACAAGGTCATCGGTCCACCTAGTTGAGACCTTTCAACGCTACGTCTACCGGTACGTGGTCGCAGCTCCAGAACCTTTCGGCCCCATCGGCCATCTGTTCTGCGAGCAATGTGTCCCGCACACAGCCACTTAAGTTAATAAGTTCCGGAATAAATTCTCTAAATTAATGTGAAAACCGCATGAAAATCCATTGTGTAGTTAAGAAGAACTAACCTGTCACACAGACAGACTCAAAAAACTATTTATTATAGATGGGAGATCATAAACAACCGCATAAATAAAATTATCTGTCAGACAAAAGTAGGTATAAACATTACGACATGCAATGCTGAAGTAGTAATATATACGCCAGACATTCCACAAAAAATGTAGAAAAAAATCGGCTGCTGAATAAAAGTGGTCGTATCTGCGTTCTTGCAAAATCACGATCACTTTTCCTGGCATGTTGATATTTGGTACAAATTCAGACTCCGAACTGCTACTGACAATTTCCCAATAAAGAAAGGCTATAACACTGCCTGACCTGAGGTCGAACCCAGGACTCACTCGTCAGAAGGCGCGCTTACGAAGACTTGATGAATTACGCAAAAATATCTGAATCATCATCTCCCTAACCTTTTCCCAACATGTTGTAGTCTGCTTCCAATCTAACCGGATGCAGCTGAATACCAGAATTTTACATGGAGCGACTGCCTATCTGACCTCCACAACCCAGTTACTGGGAAACACGATACAACTTGGCGTGACCGGTTGTCAGTCTTTCGGGCTTCTGAGTACCCGTAACGACTGTCAAAGATCTACACTAGTGACAGCTGGGACCAACAGCTTAACATGCTTTCCGAGGCACGGCGGGGTACTTAATTGATGGCCACTTGGCTTAAGTGAAGATCCGCCCGTGCGGCTTTTATTATTTCACTACGAGCCTCAATAAAGGAATCTGAATACCACATGTTCATACCTGATAAGATCCCCAGAGCTGCTCCGAACCTCTTGCTGGGATCTTTGAAAGGTGTTTGATAGTCTCCGTTATCATCAACTCCTCCCAATTTATCAAGCGCCGCCTCTTTCGGCAGGTGGTAGTTGTTGAACATTACGAAACTGCAAGATAATTATTATTACTAAAAAAAAAAATGTTAAGATACAAAAAACTAAAATATGTGTATTAAAATTACATAAATTCTGTTTTTCTCATAAAAAAATTAAACCTATTTGTCATTCCTATTGTTAACTACCGCTTCGGTTATAATCTGTATGTGAACATCATGCAGATATCAACATAATTTATTATCTGCCAGATACTTTAGTTGTAGTACAGTTTTATTCTACACTAGCTTATGCCCGCGGCTTCGCCCGCGTGGATGTCGCAAAATATTCCACGGGAACGTACTACCGGGATTACATACCTAAGAGCTGAGGAAAAGGTCATTGACTCCTACCGTTGCGCCCGCGTAGCCGTCAACCATAATTATTTTGTTACGCTTAATTTTGAGTCTGTGATATCTTTTAAACTATTCATTTAAATGATATGATGTCAAAGCATAGTTTAATTTAAATTAAATAATACCCAATTTAAATAACATATTTTATTGGATAAGGATTAATATAATATACCGGTCAAAGTAGCTTCGGAAATAACAATGAAATTTTGTTGACGCGGCGCACGCCACTAAAGCTTCCAGACGGCATGGTTTTTTTCGACATCTTCAACAATAACCGTTATATTTCAGGCAATTTACACAAAACCTTAATTAATTATATACTAAAACCTTCCGCATGAATCACTTCGTCCCATCGATTTACATCAATGCTCCGTCCATTGGTGAAAACCGTTGGATTTCAAACGGTTTTCACCAATGGACGGTTCGGTAATGTTTGAGTTTATCGCGTTCAGACAGACAGACGGCGGGGGGGGACTTTGTTCTATAATAATTATGTAAGGATTGTCTCATAAAACCGTGTTTTGTTTTTATAAAATTACTTATTAGAATATTCATAATGAAAAAAAAAAGTACTAAACAATTAGGTAATATAATTGTTTGGTACTTTTTTAATTATATTTTTGTTTTTTGTATTTAATGTGAAAATACAAAAAACTAAAATATATGTATTCAAATTATATAAATTGTGTTTTTCTCATCCACAAATTTAACCTATCATGCAGATATCAACATAATTTATTATCTACATATACTAAACAACTATATTTGAAGAGAACCCGTGGAACTTTTTTGCCCACTCTTTTGCATAGGAAACCACAAAGTCAAATAATTTATTTCAATAAGGCACATAAAAAGCACTTTTGAACGTCAAAACAGAATTGATTCTAGTCGCCCCTACCAAATGGTAGTTTCCGTATGGAGAAAAATGGGCAAGAAACTCCACCGTTACTCTTTAAAAATATTTTCACAATATTTTGTATACATTGATTATATACATATATGTGAAGACGATGCACCTGGAATAAGATCACTATACCACAATAGGCAAAAATAATGAAAAATGAAGCAATGACAGGTAAATTAATTATGTGATAGATACATGGTGCTCACATATTTACAAACATTGTAATATTATATAATATTCCAAAAAAAATACAAGTAATAAGTACTAATACGTCAGTGTGTGAGTTCAAGTAATCACAGAATGTAAAATCAATGTTATAAATTATACAATTAAATTAGCAACCAGTTAGATTTTGTCTAGACTCTAAATTGTCCTATGGAGCAAGACCAGCATATTTCCAAGCATTCTTGTCTTGGATATAATCCTCTAATTTGAAATAAGCTTAAAAAAAAATTACAATAGTCGACGTATATTTAGTAACCTAATCCGCTTAACTGTTCTTAAAGAGTCATAAAGAACCCTGTAAGAAATCGACACGTGTTTCACCTCTCATCGAGGCATACTCAGGATGACGATTGACTTGTTGCGAACCCGGACACGACGTGTTGCCACGCCAAGCGCAGTGCGACACTGTGTTCGAATTGCGGAAAAGGATTAACTTACTAAATATACGTCGTCTATTCTATTTTATAATGGATTTCCGCAAAGTCACGCCTGAGTCAATTAACTATCTTGTAATATTCTTGTTTACAAAGTGTACTTTTAATATGAGTTTTAAACTCTACTACATTTTGGAAAGGGAAATTGTCTTAACTTGCGGCGGGGATCATTAAAATCAGCAGTTGCAGTTGGCAGTGCGACCTGGCGACGTCGCCATGGCCTCGCGGTGAGGTATGGCTCTTACTAACAGATGGGTCACCTGCTTATTTGCCAACACAAAAAGCCCACATCAGAACTTGGTAACTTACCCGTTATCAACACCATTGAGGCCAATCTTCTCACCAAGATCGCCTACAATGACTCCGGGGTAAGGTTTCAAGGTCTTGGGGTCTCGGATCGGCACCACGAACGTATGGAGGCCATGGTTCTTACCCTTTGATATCAGCATCGCGTAGACTATTGCGTGTGTGGCGCATTTGCCTGAAATTGGACACGAAACAGGTGAAAACATAACAACATTATGGAATAATAAACTGACTGGACAGGTCCACTCAAATCTGAGTGGTTCTGTTCTCAAAAGACCATTTCAGACACTAATCTACATAGTCCTCATATGGCCTGACCAAGATTATGTCTGGACTTTAAAAGAGACTGGGACCTCTGAGTTTATTTCGGCCTTTCTTCTCAGAGTAGTCAGATAGGAAACGCCGAACTCATCTAGCTAATGTAAATATTTTTTAATATGACGTGTAAAAGTGATTCCAATATCCTATTTACAGAATAAACAATTTCATTTAATTTCAATGCATTAAGTAATATTATCTTTAAGAGGCTTACAACAGCTAAAGCGCGGGACTGCGCTTTAGCTGTTGTAAGCCTCTTAAAGACGCATACCGTCGGACTGTTCAGAAAAGAAAGAGAAGCGCGATGACACAACGCAGGTAATTTATTACAAAATTTGAAGCAATTATCTATTTACAAAAAATCTATTGATTGGACTAAAAACCCTAATAAAACACTATTACGCTAATATGTTGCTCGTAGAACGATCTGACAAAAAATCAGAATGATTGCATGTATACTATAATGTACTGAATCCATGGTATAAGTTTTCGCGTCGATGCCACCCTGTTAATCTCGCGACAATCTAAGAAGCCTGATTTGGCACCTATCAAAATAAAAATCGGTTGCTTTAAAAACCGATTCTCGAGACATATCGATTTATCGTACTTAGAGTTTGTAATCGAGAATTTATCTACATTGCTTTAAAGTGATTTTTTAGGAATATCGTTTTGTTACACGTATCATCATCATCAGGTAAATAAATAAATTCACTAAATTTTTAATATTTTTATTTACTTTCGATCCAGAAAAATGATCATTAGTTGAACTGTTTTCGTCGGTTACCCTTATAATAAATTATTTTCAATCATATAGTCAAAATGTACGTCTCTTCTAAAGTCTTCCGTTATAATTTACTTTCGATCGATTTTGTTTTAATGTTTAAATTTTTTTAATAATATAGTAGGTAATTATACGTTTTTCTCTTTTCTAAATGTAATGTTTGTAAAAGTACCTATCGATTTTTTTAAACATCGTTTTTTTTTGGTTAAAATACGACTTAAAACGGTCACAACACTACAGCAACGAACGCAAAGACATGACATTGTAATAACGTCCTGTCGGAATATTATTCAACGATTAATTCCTGTCTTTGAGTGCATTTATCCAATATAAAGTGAAACTTGGTGCTTACGAATGATACTCATGGTTATAGTGTGTGGATAACATAATAATTAATTAGCATTATGAATTTGATATTTCGATTTCTTAAGTAGACGTTCGTACAAAGTTGTCGCTGCATGTATATGTATGTATGTATATGAGATACGTCAAATCGGGCTTCTTAGATTGTCGTCGGTAGGTATATGATTTTTAGAGGTATCTTCGTGATTTTATTCTATCGTATCAAATTAGTTGTATCATGTTTTCAACACACTATCTTACTAGCATATATCCTGAAAAATATCATATTATTTTTCTTATTTCGTTTACTGCAGTGGATCATACACTTCTAGGTATTATAAAACTTGCGTTTGGGCACGTTTAGGTCCTGTAGTACCCATTAATAAAAAAAACCTCCTTCTATTCGATATTTTTTTTTGTATAATTACCTTCCTTTCATTAATTCATGATAGGAAGGTAATTACTTTTATACCATTCCCCCTCTAAAAAGCTTATTTTATTCACTGAAAACAGTGAATAAAAAGCTCTTTTAATCACTGTTTTGGTGTTTGAATTTAGAACACATCTATATATGCGACCTCCATCTCAATGCTATACAACCTCCTTGCGAAAACATACTCTATACACAGGAAATAAATATCGTTTCGCAAGTTGATTGTTATTAGTAATAATAAGAAAATTACTTTTGATTTTAGTAATTGTTCCAATTTTAATGTGCATTTTAATTAAAGCCCCTTGCAGAGTAGCGCGACGCGACAGCGCGACGACACCGGTCATTGTTATACCGTGAAGTTTTCTTTGAAATTGTTTTGTTAGAATCGCGTCGCACCAGTCTGCACGAAGCTTAATTCAACCTTCCTTTTTTTTCAATAAATGTCTATTTTCGCTTAAATCTTTCTTTTTCTCGTAGTCATGGTATAAAGTATAGTATGCAACTCTTGAATAAAACGGATTTATATCGAGGGCCATGAATTACTCGCGTCGCTCAGGATTCTAAAACTTGAATCACTCGCTACGCTCGTGATTCAATCGTCATGAATCACTCCCTACGGTCGTGATTCAGTCGTTAGAATCCTTCACTTGCTCGTGATTCATCTATGGCCCTCGCTTTAAATCCGTCTTTTATTCACTAATTGCATAATATACTATTATACCATTCCCCCTCTAAAAAGCTTATTTTATTCACTGTTTTCAGTGAATAAAAAGCACTTTTAATCACTATTTTGGTGTTTGAATTTAGAACACATCAGTATTTTTGGAGGTTGTATAGCATTGAGATGGGGGTCGCATACCTCCATCTCAATGCTATACAACCTCCTTGCGAAAACATATTCGATACACAGGAAATAAATATCGCTTCACAAGTTGATTATTATTAGTAATAATAAGAAAATTACTCTTAATTTTAGTAAGTGTTCCAATTTTAACGAGCATTTTAATTAATTCAACCTTCCTGTTTTCTTCATTAAATGTCTATTTTCGCTTAAATCTTTCTTTTTCTCGTAGTCATGGTATAAAGTATAGTATGCAACTCTTGAATAAAACGGATTTATATCGAGGGCCATGAATTACTCGCGTCGTTCAGGATTCTAACACTTGAATCACTCGCTACGCTCGTGATTCAATCGTCATGAATCACTCCCTACGGTCGTGATTCAGTCGTTAGAATCCTTCACTTGCTCGTGATTCATCTACGGCCCTCGCTTTAAATCCGTCTTTTATTCACTAATTGCATAATATACTATATGTCTGAAAGAATATTCCATAATGAAACGAAAAAGCCGTGCAAAAATAAAGTATTTTTTTTAAACAAGTTTTTTTTAAACAACAATTTTTTTTCAAGAATCTCGGAACATACATAGGGATATTTATAGGGATATTTTCGGATACCCTTGGGCAAGGAATAAATTTTTTTTGTGACGACACTATTTGGACCACCCGGTATATGTAGTGTAGTAAGTTATGTACAAGCGAACACGCGCCAATGCAGAGAATACAAATTAATTTGTCAGCCATTTAAGTCAAAGTCCTTTTGTTCTGTTAATCAGCAGGACTCCACAAAAGTTACTTAAAATAAAAAAATAAACTGCTTCAAACTTACCCAATGATCCGACCCAACACTTTGCTGCCTCAAAATCAGCACTATGCATAACAAACTGCCTTTTTTCCGGCACAAACGTAGCCGTGGTCCTCATGCCCTTAGCATTGGATCCATGGGACACTTCAGTCAAGGCAAAACACCCCCCGATCTTGGCCTTCTCCACATCTTCAATGAGGTGGTAGTGGTGACCCTTGCCGTTCCCTTGGATTGCGTTGCTGAACATCCGGAAGGTTAGGGATATCTTCACGGCTAATGAGCTATCGAACATAAACATGGCTTCGCTTTCAGCTTGGAATGATTTCGGGTCTTCGGCTATCTGAAAGTTTTGTTTTTTTTTTTGTACTTATTTGCATAAGTATGTACAACTAGGAATCGTGAGAAGATTTCCCTTTACGTATCGAGCCTGATCTTAGGTATTGATAGCAAATTAATTATGAGTATTAAGACGGCATTCCCGGTAGTAAAACACCTATGAGTCGTTAAGAGTCCTATTACACTTTTTAAGCAAATTCATGATTTTTGAGGCTGTAATTTTCAGCAGCAGTAAGACATTTTAATTATTTGATTATGAATAACGACAGTGCCATTCTTTTTCTTGTTAGTTTGAGTTTTTTTTTTATTTCTCTTTTCGTGTTATTTACTATACAGGGTGGGAGGGACATCGACGCGAAAACTGATACCATGGATTCAGTAGGTACATTATTCTGAAATAATTTTTTTTATTCATTTTTCGTCGGTTACTTTTCTATGAAACAGCTAGTTTCATAGAAAAGTGCAATACCTACACGGTCAAAATGTACGGAACAGTAGTTTTTTTTTTTTAATAACCGACGAAAAGTTTCAATGCAGGTTCAGAATCACGTGTGATCACGTGTTATCGTGTGTATGTAATGATTTCGCGTCGATGTCCCCCCTACCACTTTGTATATATTTTACGAACTCAGTGTACAAGAAAAACCGCCGGCGATGGAAATTTGGCCCGCAAATTCACATTGTTTCATTCAATTCTAATAAAAGCTAAAATTACTAAAATATAAGTTGAATATTGAAGTTGAGTTGTTGTTGTTGCTTGTTTATTGAAGTTCTATAATTTCTTTAAAAATTCCTTGAGTTTTCACGAAAAAATCGTAAAGAAATGGGTTGATTCATCGTCATAAAATTGTGTTATTTTGGAATATTAAATTGCAAATAAACTACATAATATGATATAAAACTTCTATGTACAATAAATACGTTTAATTAGTTTTCGTAGTAGTTACAATAAATAAAAATAAAGTACTATACAACCTTAGTTTTTGTTTAGCCTAAACCTCTTAAGGGGTCATTGTACTCATCAAAAAAAATCAGCTGCTCCCTACATTTCGACGAGATATACGAACATAAATGTAGGGAACAGCTGATTTTTTTTTTTCACGATATCAGCGTTGGTCCCATAGTGAAAGTTATTCATAATAATAATAATAATAACCCCACCGCCGTATCTCTACGTTGACGTCGTGGTGGGGCTTGCGCGCTCCAAACTCTGGGTCTGTTCCGGCAGAGTTTACTTTGCCGGAACAGGTCTAGGATGAGGAGCCAGACCAAGAGAGATACAGAAACCCGCAGGGCAGCATGTGGCGAGCTGTTGGGCAGTAGCGACCCCACGGACCCTATCTCCCGGGAGAAATCTTGTTCCTCATCTCTGGCTTGCCTTTATTGGCCAGCTGGAGTGAACACTGACGAGGAACAGAGCTCCCACCTCATTCTTGCCTTAATTGGCCGGCTTGAGTGGAGATTCGCAAGAGCAAACGTGCTCGGAGGAAGGAAGTATTTCAGTAAGTGCTCGTAGGGATCTTGACCATCTTCCGGGCTCTGGGATTGTTCTGAAAGCCGTGGAATACCTCTCCACTCCTCAAGCACCTCAGGACATGTTGCCCCCTTGTCGCTACGTCACTATGTGCTAGCGACAGTTTTCAGGGGCCCATTATTGAGTGTGCAAGTCACCCCCTGCCATTTTATCCGTGTACATATAAAACATTGATCAGGCAGGGGCCATAGTCCTTCCATAGTTCCAGGTCACCAGTCAACTTTAGCCACCCAAACCCATAGTCCAATATCTTTGTTTCCATATCCTGCAATAGTCCTACACCAACCGGGGGTTGTCCTTGGGTGCACTTGCATAGTGCATACAGGGATAACCGTCGGTTGGTGCCTCATTTCATTAAAACGCCTAACGGGCCTCTGCAAGTTGGCTTCGGCCCCTCGTACGCCTTCCAAAGGTCCGGGACCCCAGGGTCCCGAGAAATGTCAAAGACCAATAAATAATAATAATAATAATAACCCCACCGCCGTATCTCTACGTTGACGTCGTGGTGGGGCTTGCGCGCTCCAAACTCCAGGTCTGTGCCGGTAGAGTTTACTTTGCCGGAACAGGTCTAGGATGAGGAGCCAGACCAAGAGAGATACAGAAACCCGCAGGGCAGCATGTGGCGAGCTGTTGGGCAGTAGCGACCCCACGGACCCTATCTCCCGGGAGAAATCTTGTTCCTCATCTCTGGCTTGCCTTTATTGGCCGGCTGGAGTGAACACTGACGAGGAACAGAGCTCCCACCTCATTCTTGCCTTAATTGGCCGGCTTGAGTGGAGATTCGCAAGAGCAAACGTGCTCGGAGGAAGGAAGTATTTCAGTAAGTGCTCGTAGGGATCTTGACCATCTTCCGGGCTCTGGGATTGTTCTGAAAGCCGTGGAATACCTCTCCACTCCTCAAGCACCTCAGGACGTGTTGCCCCCTTGTCGCTACGTCACTATGTGCTAGCGACAGTTTTCAGGGGCCCATTATTGAGTGTGCAAGTCACCCCCTGCCATTTTATCCGTGTACTTATAAAACATTGATCAGGCAGGGGCCATAGTCCTTCCATAGTTCCAGGTCACCAGTCAACTTAAGCCACCCAAACCCATAGTCCAATATCTTTGTTTCCATATCCTGCAATAGTCCTACACCAACCGGGGGTTGTCCTTGGGTGCACTTGCATAGTACATACAGGGATAATCGTCTGTTGGTGCCTCATTTCATTAAAAACGTCTAACGGGCCTCTGCGAGTTGGCTTTGGCCCCTCGTACGCCTTCCAAAGGTCCGGGACCCCAGGGTCCCGAGAAATGTCAAGAGACGTAAAAATAATAATAATAATAATAATGAGTACAATGACCCCCAGGTAAGAGGTTTAGGGCAAACAAAAACTAACGTTGTATATTCCGCGTCATTCAGCAAATTACACGAAAAGAATGTGTACCTCCAACTTGTTTGCAAATTTAAAAAAAAATCTACTGTTCCATACATTTTGACCGCGTAGGTATTGCACTTTTCTATGAAACAGCTAATAACCGACGGAAAATTTCAACGCAGGGGGGTTCAGAATTATGTACTGAATCCATGGTATCAGATTTCGCGCCGATGTCTCTCCCACCCTGTATAGTAAATAACACGAAAAGAGAAATAAAAAAAAATTCAAACTTACAAGAAAGAGAATGGCACTTTCGTTATTATAATCAAATAATTAAAATATCTTACAGCTGCTGAAAATGACAACGTCAAAAATCATGAATTTCCGTAAAATAATGTAATAGGACTCTTAAAGCTGGCTTTTACCAGTGCCGCGCGAGGCTTCGTAGGCTTAGCGGAGTGGAGTCTTTTTACATACAAGACTAATGTATGGGAAATGTGGGAGGAATAGGAGTTAGGTACGAGGAGTTATAGGTATTGTATAGCGCAGTGGTCGGCAAACTGCGGCTCTTTGGCCTCTATACTGCGGCTCTGTACAAATGTCGATGAGTGCGAGCGTAGATACGCGCGGGGGTCGTGGTTTCGGTCATTAAGCAAGATATCAAGCTTAATTCATACTTCAAACTATATTTCAAAGATTTATTTTCGAAGTATTTTCACCAAAAATTAACAGGACATCGAAAAATAATCATTTAAAATGTTTAAAAGTTTTCCATACTTGTTAATAAGTAAGATGCCTATATCATAGGTATTATTATCAGCCGATATGATGATGACGATGAAGGCATCCTACTTCTTAGCAAATTAATTTTAGGAAGGGTTGTGTAGTGAAAGAGGGTGGGAGTTTTAAGGATTAAGGGGGCGCCCTATGGTCCACTAGGGTCCTATAAAAAAGTATTAACTCGTGACTGAGAAGGAATTATGAATAACGGTTAGTAAGGACCCTCGGTAAGTGTGTTTAGAATTTTCTAATACCTTTTATAAACGTTTATATTGAGACACGAAGCAACAAAATACGATCTAAATAAAAGCGGCCACATTCCTCTAGATCGTATTTTGTTGCTTCGGTATTAGAAAACCGAGGGTCTTTACTAGCCGTTATTCATACTTCCTTCTCAGTCACGATATAATACGCGGACCATTGGGCGCCCTTTTAAGAAAAGTTTATCCAGACAGTTTGGACAAACAGAAAGGATTGGCTGTCATAAGAAATCTTAGTCGTTATAGTATTGACATTTGACTTTATTAATACTAATGAGTTCCCCGACTACTGGATAGCGCAATCGCGCCTTTAGTTTAATTGCAAATGGCGCCGGCCGCAATGATATGCCGTTAGAGAGTTGTAAAGTCGATCAAAATACAAATTGAATAAGTATTTGCTTGCCTTATGCATCTGCAGTATTATAGTTAGTCAAATATCTCGATATAGGTATGACACCACATAGGTCTATTAGAGTTCATTAATTGAGTGTATGTTTAATGATAAAGTGAATAGCATTATGTTTTTTGCTTCTCATACTAAATAATGGCTGAGGTCAAGACCAGTATTAATATGTAAATTACACTTATTTACTTCCACTTTTCAATGCATTTTGTTGTGATTGTCAAGTATACCTGCAGTATAAGTAGTATGTAAATTTTAGAAGTGAGCTTCAATCGCAATTTTAATTCATACGGTCATGTGAAATTCTCTATAATTGAAATTCCAAACATTTATAGACTTCATACTAACATTTACTTACTTACTTTTGTGAATTTATTTACTAGAACATAAATGCCCTGAGTTTTACTTTTGGAAGGGTCTGATGATTACCTTATTACATGACATAGGCCATGGCACAAGGGCAATGGTCTTTTATTTAATTAAAAAGTTTTTAACAAAAAAAAATTGTAATGTGCTGTTATTCACAGGAAAGCTACAAGTTTTCCTTTTTGAAATAAATTGATATGGCAGAAAAAGAATTCCTAGAAAGACATTAGGTAGGCTTTTACTGGTAGTGGGACATTATGGGCTAAGGGAGATATAATACTGGCTAGAAAGAGTGTGAATTTTGAGATGATGACCATAAAAATGAATGGAAGAAAAGGATTTTTTTTAAATGGGGGTTATGGAAGGACCATGATGTAGTGCCGCTATTTTACCTTTTCGAAGCGTACAAATTGTTCATTATAGATAGTGTACATCCTCTTTGTGGTGATGTGCCTCTCATCATCCAGCACTCGAGTGGCTTCTGTGTGTTTGAAAAGAGGATGACTCTCCATGAAACTCCATATGTCATACTGAAACAGAGGAAATAATTATTTTAAATTCAACATTTAGAAAAAAAACAATATTTTGCTTGAAGCCAAAGGTGAAAAATTTATTCAGAGAATTGTGTCTTCAATATAATTTATTAATTATTATTTTGAGCCTGTTGAGTCTCAAAGCAGGGCAAAGGTCTCTCTTCTGTCTTTTATTACTGTACCTAATCACCATTATGTGACTAACAGAGTTACTTAATATTATTTAAAACAACTATTTTCTGCTAGACAAATGACAGAGTATAACCATAATTTTTATATTAAATATGCAAACTGCTTTTGTCATAATAAAGGTACTTACTTTCAATTTTATCGTGTTTAATGTATCGTAAACTAGTTTCATTCGACGCCAGTCGAACGATGCCTTCGTCCTGTAATTATCTAATGGACCTTTAGGCAAATCCGGTAAATACTGCTTCAATTGTTCGTCAGTTACTTGTTGCTTCTCCATTTTACTTTTATTGACGTAGATTTTTTTTTTCAAACGTCTTCGAGCACTTCACTTCTTATTACTTATCGCGAACCTTTGAACTGCTTCAATTTAATTTTGGGTAAGTACAAAAGTCCGCAAACCGTGTTCACAAGCTTATCTAAGATTTATGATTATTATTATGTATTTATTATTAGGATTTACATTTATATGAGATATAATAGATATACACATTGGCAGTTTCTAAGATACCCGTTATCCGAATTCACAAATAAAATAATCAGCTGCTAGCTATCACTATTCAATAGCTTCGAAAGTTCAAGACCCCAATAAATAAACAACGGAGGATTAAACTACGAAAATGACGACAAACGTCAACGAACTGATTAGCATGATGTCGGCCGCTTTCCGAATTAGAACGTAATCGCTGACAGCGCTGACAGCAATCATTGACGTTCCGATTTAGATAGCACGCATATGACAGCTGAGGGCTGTCAACAATTCGGAACGCTCGTGAACGCTCTCATGGTGCTCGCTCAACGTCAAAACTTGCGTAGCATATTTCTTAGTAAAAAAAATGTGCTTCTAGCTACCGTGGCCACCTGGCCACGGTAGCTAGAAGCACATTTTCGAAAATGCCACGTTAGTCTAAAGTTATTATGATGCGACTCAAAACAAAACAGCACAACTGTCATTTTTGACAGCGCTCACGGTGATATTAGTAAAAGGCATGGTCAACGTTATCGCAAGATGGCGCATGTCATGACGTCATCTCTGACGATTCACGATACATCGTTAACACGCTCACGCTTTTCGGTACGGGCGTTAGCACGCTCAAATCGATTACAGCGTAACTCGGACTGCAGCCGTCATGACATGAACTCATGATGACATGCGACCGTGACATTGACGTTTCTTTGTTGCGTAGTGTTGCGAAAGGCCAACTGGTAATCAACTATAATTTGAGTCAACTATCTTTCTGAATCGAGTGCAAAGTTAACTGGGAATATAAAAATCACATGTATGTATTGAACTATAAATTATCTTTAATCATTAAAAACTATGTGTAATTAAACAAAAAACCACTCTGCTTTAACTGTTTTATTTGTTTTTAAAGATGCCAAACTGTGGTACTGTGTGTACAATAATGGTAGAAATTCCTAGGAGGTTTCGTTTTTTGTATATCCAAAGGATCTTGTCAAGCGATCTATTCCCTCAAAAATATAAATGTGAAAATGGGAGCTAAGTTCAATAAACGAATAGACGTGGTTGTCAACTTCACCAACAATAGAATTGAAATCTAAATGGGTGCCTAGTTCTGTAGATAATCCTGATATTTATTTAGAAGAACGTACACACGGCTAAATATCATTTACACATTTCCAGTTTATGCTGATCTTGCATTGTCTAAGATTTCCGTACGATGTGAGGTCAGCTTATACTGGAAATCTGTAGCTCGATGTGTAGCCGTGTATATAATATTCAAAAATAAATTTCATTTGATGATTTCAAGATTTGACTTGGCTAGGTTTATCATGAGTTTTAGAAGAATTGTATAAATTCGTAAAAGGTAACCGACAATTAGTCCAGTACGGGCGACTTTTTGTGAATTGACAGTTTCGTAGTTTCGGCGAGTTTTCCCCTAGCGATTATTTTTCGTGCACTGGATTTTCAACGCTCTGCGTAGCACCGAGAGTTGAAAATCCAACAGTGGGTTTTTTCAACGCGCTGGGACGAGAGTGCGTTCCAGCACGTTGGATTCTCAACGGTCGGCACAACACCGAGAGTTGAAAATCCAGTGCGCGTTATAATCCCGCCGCGATATTTTTACTTCCGAACAATAAGCCACATTGGGCTTATTGTCCCAGGTGAAATCATCTGATAAATATAAAAAGAACGATTGTATCTTCAGTAATTAAAAATAAATATTTTTCAAATCGTTTTTTGGTGTCTCGGAAAAATATGGAAATCCTACTATGAAAGTAGGTAAGAATTTTGAACTCTGATAGGTGGCTTTCATTTTGTGCTTTTTTATTCATATGCTTACATGAATAAGAAGAAGTTACATAATAAGTTACCCCACATCAGCTGTGATCGTGAATCTATGCGTTGTCTGTCAGGGAATTTAAGATATTTATTAAGTAGATTGCATATAATTTAACATTATTTTATGTCACTTCAATATAAAATTGAGTCAAAGTTCGAGAAATAACAACACTGTTAACATTTTTACCCAAGGTTTGGGTATTTACCCGGGTTAATACCCAATATTTACCCAAATTGGAATTTACCTGGGTGTTTTCCCTTTCGGTATTTACCTGACGCCCATCTCTAACTTGGACCCTATTCCTGAAGCCGATGGGAAATTATATTGTGTATGTGTATCCTTTGTTGGAGGTCCAAATAAATAAATAAATAAATAAATATAAATACTGATAGACTACATAATTGGCTGAGTCGAAAGTCGATTGGAGATTCTCTATACAACTCACCACTAGTTACATTAATGACAGTACTTTCAAACGTGACACTGACATTATGTACCTGGCTACAAAGTCCCCGTCCCCCGCATCGCTTTCCATTCAAAAAGGTGTCAATGTCTTGCATTTGTATCTGCTATCTCTCTTTAACCCCAGACAAATGGCCTTTTGCTATTTCATCCTGCCTGTCTGGTATTTCGATTTGGAACTGGAACGAAATTAAATTGGAATGCTATTAGGTACCGGAAAGTTGGAACAACAACAATATGTAATAGATTCCAAAACAAAGTGTAGATTTAGTAAAAGGCTAATAAATCTTTGGATCTACCACAATGGACTTGGGTATGTATTCAATACCAGTAAATTAATTAACTTTATCCTTGCATTGGAATGTAGAAATAATAATAAACTTCACAATGTTTTAGCGCTGTTTTAATTACTTATCACTGAAATTAATGTATAATTTTTATGAAATAGTTTTTGACAACTTACTATCGATACTGTGAAAACTCGGGGTGCAAAATTTTTAATTTAAAAGTTATCCTCAACTTTTTATAACCTCAACTTTGGATTTTTCAAGTTCTAAAAAACATTGTAGCATTCTTGTGTGATTCATTATAGGGTCAAACTATCAGTTTTAATTTTTATTGTAGATGGATGCAGAATCTTAATAGGTACATAAACCGTTTTCTTTCTTTATTAATTTTCATTTGGGTGGTACTTATATTAAACCTTCATACTAAATAAATAAAAATTCTATGAAAGCTATTGTTGCATCTATGAAAGCTGAAATACAGGCTCTGCCTAGTTCGGCTACAGATGAGGATGAGCACCCCACTTAAACTAACCTAAATTAGCCTGTTAAGATATTTTGTAATTAATGTTTTCTTTAAATTAAATAAACATAGGCAGGACGCAAAAAAAAAAAATATCCCGTTTGTCCCAGAGCTTAGTACTTACAACTTATGAGTAGGTAGGGATAGAGGCCGACTTTCCATAAGGCCGACCAGGCCCAAGCCTAGGGCGGCAAGATATTAGGGGCTACCAACCTATGCCTGCGACTGGCAATATCTCAGCCCAGTAAATAAGCGGCCTATTAAATAGTAATGCTAACATAAAACCTCAAACCGAAGAAATTAATGTTTTTTGATTGCGTTGGCTTAGAAGTTTGATTTTTTCACAGCTTCAAAGGACAGTAGGCCTGAGTTTTTGATATTGATATTGAGAGAGAATTTCAGCTTGATACCTCCACGCGTTCCTGAGAAAAAGGGTCTTGACAGACAGACAGACGGACAACAAAGTGATCCTATAAGGGTTCGGTTTTTTCCTTTTGAAGTATGGAGCCCTAAAATTGGCAAATGAGCAATTTCAAAATAAAGTGTACCCTGTTTTAAAATTCGATTTTAATTATTAAGTTATTTTTTCTTTTTAATTTTCCATAGTATAATGGGAAATATAGTTTATTATACAGGAAAATAAAAAAGAACGCGGAATACGTGGCATTTTCCCGATAATATCAAAACAAAATGGACTTTTTGACGGAACTAGTTCCGCTTTGTGACTACATTTAAAAGCAAAATTAAACAAAAGTATAAAATTAATAAGCCCTTTCTAAACGTATTTCAATTAATATTACGTGTCATCAATTGATAAGTCAAATATAATAGCCTTAGCTTCTGGTATTAATACAAAAATACTTTTTTTTATTCGGTTTGGTGACTCTATCGCTTTTTACTTGGTTATTTTTAAATTTTACTCAAAGAACATAATATTTTACTTCATATGTGTACCTTTTTAGAAAAGTAATACATTCACTGTAAATATATTTGTGCCTTGCACAGATTTAAAAGGCAAAAATTCATCTGATTTCATGGATTTCACGCCATCAATAAGAAGGGACAGTCACAAAATGGAAGTTTTAATATGATAAGGCTGGGTTCATAATGAATTATAAATTGCCTAAATAATAAGTAAGTACCTACATAGTAGGTCGACCTACCTACTATGTAGGTACTTACTGAAACTGAAACTAAGTCAACATATTATGACATCAATTAATAATTCAAAATTCTTAGCCGTTTCTCAAATTGGAACTAGTTTTATGTTCAAAAAAATTATAATTACGGAAAAATCGAAGAACATAGTAGGTAAGAAATAAAACAATCATTTTAAATATTCTTTTTATTTAAATGAATCTGACATTTATCGACTAAACGGTATATTCGACATTAGACAATAAGACATTCATTTAATGATAATAATTTGAATAGTAAACATTTTATCAAAGTAGTTTCTGACACCAGAGAGCGATGTTTAAATAAACAAAAGCTCATTAAATACAGTATAATAGCAATAGCTTACAACATTTGTTTTTTTAAGTAAAACTCAATTAAAGATGAAATAAGTTCATTTTATGAGCAAGTGTAAATTAAACAGTTGCCTAGTAGGTACCTACTCGTAATAATATCTACCTACTTAGTTCTACGCGGATCTCATGGGTAAGAATTAAAAACACTACCCAGGTAGGTACATGGAAAACAATAGTTATTTTAAATTCACAAAAGCTTACCTAACGTTTGAACGTCGTCAGCAAACTTCAATTTTACAGATTGAAGTTTTTTTGAAATTTGTAATTTGAAACTGAAATTAAATAAGAAAAAAGCTACATAAAATTAACTTTAGTACTTATGTGTTAATTCGGAGAGTAAACATTTGCATTATGAACTAAGCTTTATGCATTCCGACCTATAGTGACTTATCGTTCCGTTAAATGTGACCGTAGAAAAAGTCACATAACGGAGGTCACATAATGCTACCTTCTTGTAGTTTTAAATTGTTTAAAAATTACCCATCTTACTTAGCACTAATAAATTCTTGGTATCAAATACTATACAAAGTTTTCAATGTGTACACAATAACAATAATCAAAGAAAAGTGATTTATAACAGTAAAACTTGGTCACATACCTGAGCAAAGAAATCGACACACCTGCACTACAACAATACGTCCGCACTTATCACAAGTTAGTTTGCTAGTGAAAGCAAAATGGCGTCTGTCGATGAAGGATGATATTTTGTGTTGCCATTTCGTGTCGAATACTTTCCGCTATTAGAAGAATTTTTGCACAAACGAGCGGTCACAAGACGGAATCTTCCGGAAAGCTAAAATTTTCGTTTTAAATTCATATTTATTTTGAAAAGAAAATATGTAAAAAAATATATAATTGATACCTTTAACTGATAAATTCGACTTTTAAGAATTTAAATTATATATAGAAATCACTAAATTAGACTGGATTTTTTTTTAAATCAATCTTATCTTATCTTAGTTGGGAAGGGGACAGGTAAATTTGATGGTCTTCAATATTTTAAAATCTTCGTAAGTTTTATATTTAGTAAAGTAACAACAAAACGACAATTTCTATATGTATTTAAATATATTTTCTTGTCACTTAAATTAATGTATTCTGCTAAAAGTTATTCATCTCAAAAAAATAAATTAACGAAGTCGAGGGACAAGGCAAAATCCGGGGGTACATTTTTTTTTGAAAATGCTCAAATACCTACTTTAGTTGAATATTCATAAACTATAAGGAAACATATTTTGGTTGAATAATTATAAAAAACAAGACTTGTCTACTGCTAAAATTTGCAACCTGTAGTGGATACATTTTAATGTAATAAACATAAAATTATGTTATCATTCTGTTTTTCGAATTATGTTTTGTTCAGAGACCTTTAGGCGCTCGCAAACAGGCGCGACGCGACGCGACACCGATAGACAATTTCCAAGAAGTTTTCATAGAAATTGTTCCACCAGAGTCGCGTCGCGCCTGTCTGTGGGAGCCGTTATACGCTGTAGATATTCCCAATTTATTTATTTATGAAGTAATCTGATGTTATCGGTGTTATTATAAATAAAATAAATATGGACATCATCACTAAATATGCACATCCGCGGTAACAGTTTGACTTTTATAGCGCCATAATTTCGTAGCAATTAAAGCGATTTTCGTAATTCGTAATACTGACGCGACGTGCGCTTGGCGTTTTCCTTGCAACAAGGCTTATTCCTTGGATTCTATTCTCGAATAGCCATTTTTACAACAATAACGTCATTACGTTATGGACCATAAAATTGCCCATTGTCTATTTAATCTTGTAAATGAATGCTTAGGTAGGTACTTCCTGAGATAATGCCATAGCTAATAAATAATGCATTCTTTTTTAAACAATCGCTACGCTTGGTACTACAAGCTCTGTGCAAAATGTAAACCTATCTAATCTAAATACCTCGTTCTTTCGAAGACCTCGTTCCATAAACACGATAGTAAAAAAAAATGTAGGTAGGTACAGTAGAACAAGCAAGTTGGTACCTATATAGGCAGCTAACTTGTGGCTAGGCATGCAATCTCGGGTCGAGATTTGCAACTCGAGATCTCGCGTGCTATGCCTGGGCCGAGGTTGGTAATTCGAGATCTCGCTCGGCAATACGCCGAGAACTCGTTTACGAAATCGAGATGTTGCCTACCTACTTTTTGAAATAATGGGTTCTTTGTAATCAAAATATTTCTTAATTAAAATAATTAAACTTAATTAAAATGAAAACTACACCTACTCATGGTAATCGTGGTAAGTATATTTTCTGAATAAACAAAGATTAATGTCGAATAAAATATCGACGTAAGTAATAATCACCTGCACTTCGCTTATACATTTATAATAACGGAACAAACCAACACAGACACACTATAAATCCATTAATTATTATATTGAAAATGTCATCTCAAGAAACATACTGTGCTAAAACGAGCGTGCTCATTCTCAAAAATCTCGAACGAGATTGTCTTCCCACGAGATTGAATCTCTAAATTTCGCGAGATCGAGACTGCATTTCCTTATTGGCGCTGAGTAGATAGTGGAAATATTTTTTGGCTGTAGGTAAACCAAATACCTTGTTCGACTGTACCTACAGTTCAGAGGACCAACACTTAAAAAGCCAATCACGAAATGGAACCGATGCAATATGCACGTAAGCTATTAACTCGGGCACAGCGATACGAGTCTGCGCGAACCTCCGACCAGTTTGCAATAAATTCCTCTTGTAAACCGTCCCAATAATTATGCAAAAAGTTCTGATTCACAGCCCGGAGTCTGGGTTTGAGCCCGGTTGATGGCCATAGGCTTGCCCCCTGTTCCATAGGACTTAACATAAATTGCAAATTTTGGGGACTTTGCCTACCCGTTCGGGGAAAACAGGCGTGATGTTCTGAATCTGAATATTTTTAAATATTTCGTTCAGAACACACGTAACTTCAATCGCGAGTGTTTCGTGAAAATTATTCATTGCTTCGAATTTATCGAATAGCGCGTCGCTGTGTTGCAATTGGCCAATCACAGTTATGCCAATAATTTAATGACAGGCGGTTTGTGCGGATACAAAAGCGACCAATTATAGCCGGTTTCCAGAATAAAAATAAACATACCTACGCTACCCTCGTAAATGAAAACACAGCAACTTCAGTTACTCGTCCCCTATATATAGATTAAGTGACGTCACATAAAATTGAATATGGCGCCCTCTAGATGACATAAAGTAATGTACTGCAAATAAAAATCTTTGGCACTTGTTTTTCCGAATTTTCAAGGAGGTGTGTTAAAATATACAATTTTCACGTCTGACGTGGACGTGGAACGGAACTTTGGTCCTTCTTGAGATCCGTGCAATCGTGCTGATGGACCCGTCAACGGTTATGTCCCTCGGACGAAGGCCTCCTAGATTATATAAAGACAGGATAGCGTAGAAACTTCCTTCTGTATTAGGTAAAGATTGAGTTTTACGTATTTAGTTATGTTTTTCTTTGATAACTAGAGTGGCTCTAGCATCACTGCATGACCTCAGCTCATTGTTGAGACATGTTATTGTAATTTATAATATCTTTAAAATTAACTATACCTGCGGTCTGTAAAGTAAAATATAGGTACGAAAGACCCACAACTTCTTTCACGGAAAACATCGTGAGGAAATTAGCGTGCCTGATTTTTCTCGACGGCATGATGCGAAAGCCGAGTCAGAGGCCCATGGGCGGGCGGCTTAAAAACTCGGACATCAGGTTAGTCACTAAAATCAATCTGCCTAGCCTTTTCCCAACTATGTTGGGGTCGGGTTCCAGTCTAACCGGATGCAGGTGAATACAAGTATTTTACATGGAGCGACTGCCTTTCTGATATGCACAACCCAGTAACTGGGTAATACGATACCCCTTGGTAAGACTGGTTCTCAGACTTTCGGGCTACTGACGACCCGTAACGACTGTCAAAGATCCACGAATGACGGCCGGGACCAACGGCTTAACGTGCTTTCCGAGACTCGGAGGAGTCTCGGTATGTAACTATGGTCATCCATCCACAGACCAAACCTTGGCAAGCGTAGCTTAACCTGATGGATCGACCCGTGCGGCAGTTATTACTTAGCCACGACCTCATTCAGGGTAGACACTAACCGCACGAAAAAAGAAAGATAACTTCTTTAAAATCAAAAGCTCCTAAAGGGTCAAACAGGGCAATAAAATAAATAATCATTAGTGTCTTATCCAGATTTATAACTTCCAAGAACACGCAAGAGCGGACTCAAAACTTAAAACCTCGGACGTTATGAGCCATCTCATAAAATAAAATATAACGTTTTCTAAACTTACTTTATTTTATTTTACTGTTCAGACGTGTATCTTGAAACGTTTCAACTGAGATTTTCTGCGGTACCGCAAACCATTTTGGTTTGGTTCATATTATTTTATTGTAAAATATTTTCATGCTTGACTATATTTTTTACTGCTCGTCTTTTATTTGCTTCTGTATTTTCTTTTTGATAGCTGTTATGTGTGGTTACCGAAAAAAATAAAATTGTGTATTCTGGACAAATAAAACGCACATTACAAAAAAACACTTGGCCAAAACGTGGTTATCCGGTATTTGGATGAATACTTGGTGTGTAAGTGGTGGAGCGGCCGAATACCGAACAGCTGCCGAATATTCGTACAAATATGCAACTCTACAAAACCCAAGAAATATTCTCATAACGAACTTTATAAGGTCGTCAATCTCTTCAGTACATTCTCTCGAGAATGCTTACTTATTCTGCAAAGATAAAGAAAACTATAAAGATACAAATATACCGCCGCTCACTGCTGTACCAGACGTCATATAATTTTGTTATTTTATTGTAATAAATAATCTTCGCTTTATTCTTAGACCCCTTTAAGAATAGAGCGAAAAAAACAAACTTTTTTTTTACCCTACGCGTAAGGAACCCTAAAAATATTGTGCCAGTGTTGCAACATGTGCATTAGGAATATCTAGGCTACGAATATTGAATCCTAACTAATGTGTGTTTAAATGTTTGTTACGCTTTCACGCTAAAACGGCTGAACAGATTTAGATGAAATTTAGCACATGTGTAGACCATAACCTGGATTAGGATATAGGATACTTTTTATCCCGATATTACCCCGGGATCGAGACTTATGCAGCTGAAACCGCAGGGCGCAGCTAGTATTTCAATAAAAAGAATATATCCACTTGACTACCATCGTACTAATTACTATACAGCCATACAGCAGAGTGGCTACCTCGGCGCACTCTGCAATTGTTTGTGCCTTGTTCAATGGAGGTCGGAATGAAAACCGCAGTTTGAATGGGAACTAGAGGGAAATTGTGAATAGGCCAATCACGGTGATTGATTTTGTACTTCTCGTTGAATAAATTGAAGTGTTTTGCTGCAGACGTACCTATTGTTGTTTTTGCTTTACATGCTGCTGATTTAAATGAATATTCTGTTTTGTTACATAATGGGTCTTCAAACATGCCCAGGCCCATAGCTATCCAACCAAGGTATTCGGGAATTTTTCACACTAATGCTTTATGCACAAAAAGTGATTCTATTCAATTTTTTTACATAACAAAAATGTAGGGTTGCTGGTTGTGAAATTAAATCCCCGTTGAACTTGATGATAATTGATTGGCAACTTAACTTATATTACGTTACACGTCACAATAATATATTTATCATGTGGCAACCCTAAGTGGAAGGATGTAAGGCTGCGTGGCTATCGCCCTTCAGACTTCCCCTAGCTGACTAGTTTCTCGAAGACCGCTAGGCTATTGAAGCAGGAAACTAGGCAGCTATGGGAGGTCTGAAGGGGGTGCCTAGTTTTCCTGAAGGGTTAAGCAGAGGTGTACCTATAGTACACCCAGTTATGATTAAGTCCCATGTAATAGGGGGTGAGCCTATTGCCGTCAACCGGGCACAAATCCAGAGTCCAGGCTGCTACTGACAAATTCCAGATAGCAAAACCCAATAACACTGCGCGATCTGGGGCTCGAAACCAGGACCTTATGCTCAGCAGTAGCGCTTGTGACCACTAGACTATCGGGGCAGTCTATTCCCAATGTCGACCATTCTGCCAATGTCTAAAGTGAATTGGAAAATCAAGTAAAAAAATATTTTTAAACGGACATTAAAGGCGCTGTCAAAATCAAACTGTTACCACCACGGACATGCGATTCCTAGAGGGAAAAACTAAATAGGAATTTCCGGGAAGCAAATTGAATCTAAAACCTCAAGTTTGCATCTAAACCGTGACACAAAAGCAATGAGGTGGTTGAGATTAAATTAAGTCGCAATTGTATTTACTTCTATGTAGATATTATACATAAATCCCTAGAAATAAACCTTATAAGTATGTAATCGATATTGAGATAATTACACAATGTCTAAAAACTCTGATTACATTTTAGGTACGGTCAGCAGTGGAAGTCGATTGACAGCATTACTTTTACATATCAAATCTAAATTGACAAAAATATAATTATTCGAGGAACTGCCTTTTTGCGTTTCATGCATGTAATATTTTTTTATTACATGAGATTAAGTTAGCTGTCATCTAATTCCAGGATGTGAAAATCAGATAAAAAAATATATACTTAATGAGGTTGTTTAATTTAATGTGACAGATTTATCCTGTATCCTACTATCGTATGTTTGATATTATGATTTCAAAAATGTTAATTTACACAAACCTTTTATCATTTTGACAATAATTTATTTTTATTGTTCTACTCACGTTAAAGAGGTTCCTTGTAGGTTTGACGAAGTGTTGACTATGTGACATAATATTATTATCCACCTAAAAAAAGTAAGTTCCCGGCGTTTTGGGCTTTCGGAGTTTCGGTCGTCAGTACCGATTTGACAAGCGGGGGTGGTGCACGCCCTTCGCTCCAAAGTTTCCCGCCAATATGTACGCGAGAGGTACGTCCGCGTTGTTTAGGAAAAATGTTTTATGTTGAGATGTAACAGTTTAACATTAATATAATAAATCAATTATATTCGCGTAAAATAATGGTTTAATGAAGGAGAATGTAGCGGAAATTCGTTTTTTTTTAATGAGTTTAATTAAATTATTGTTTTTTTGTTTCAGTTGTAACTTTGGTGCTAATTCTCACTTACATAGATTGTATTCAAAGTTTTGGTAAGTTTTATTTTTATTATTTTTCGACAACTTTAAGTGTGGAAACAAATACGTTTTTTTTAAATGATAAGGAGAAGCAATAATTACTTTGTGAAATAATAGTTATTAGACATTTTATCGTCCCATTTGTTATCAATTACCATTTATTATATCCGCTAAAAAGTTTCCTGTCATCTAATTCCAGGATGTTACAAACGGATTAAACACTAATATAATGAGGTCGTTTAATGTGACAGATTTATCCTGTATCTTCCTACTGTGCAAAAATATTTCAGTTCAAACAGACACCAATATAAACTGAAATTACTCAGTATGTATTCGGACTCATTTCACACGCAATCGAATATTTTGAAAGTTTTTCTAATAGCCTTCTCTCCATAAAAATGGCACTTAGTCTGCCCATTGAAAGTACATTGTAGGTAATCCCCGTTTGACCCGTTCAGAGGTCGAAAGTTGAAAGTTTGTATGCGTAGTCACGGGTAGCAGCTATACCGACTCATTTCATGGTTTCAGCAATGGCTGAACTGGAATAGATAATTACTTGATTAGGCCGATAAAGAACACTTTCTTTAGAAGAAGACACACGGTTTATTTATTTATTTATTTATTTACTATCTGACCTTACAGAAGTTGTCCTGTCCAAATTACAGTAATTCATACAAAAATCCCATATAAAACACCATTTTCAATTTTCCGGGCAACTTTTCCAATTTTTCTTTCCCTCAAAACCTTATTCGGCCTATAAAGAATATTTAAAAAAGGAAATTACCAAATCGGTCTAGCCGTTCTCAAGTGATGCGCTTACCAACGAACGGCATTTCTTAAGCGAATTTAGGCGGCTTGACGGTTTAGGTGACAGAAAGAAAATATCGCACCTTTGGTAGAACAAGGGCATAATTGTCATAAATTGCCAAACGAATGTCTTTGTCCCTCCAGTTCAAAGGGCCTTTTTAAAGCATTTCTGCATATTTAAGTCATTTTGGCAATTTATGACAATTATGCCCTTGTTCTACCAAAGGTGCGATATGCTCTAAAAATACACCAATATTTTACGTACGTAACCAATATTTTAATTTTAAAAAGTGACCATGGAGTTTCTGGCCCGTTCTTCCCCATAGGAACCCAAGTACAACCGCGGACCGTGGCTGAGTTTGTGTTTTAATGCATTTCTTAATCCACATATGTACCTACCTACATTTTCAAGACGTAAGTTAGGTAAAAAGACATAGCGGGCCGCTTTACATTCGACGGCGAAGCCAACCAACCGTTCTGACTTTATTTCCAAACGATTAATCGCACTCCGATTGATTCTGAAGCAGCACGCGGATAAATCTCACTTTGATATCGAATTTATCACGAGATTCGAGATTTTTACGTTTCATTGAACACTTTCCACCTTTGACGGTCTAAGGTCATGATGTAGGTTCTCATTCAAAGATTATTTATTTATGAACGGTTTTGAATTTAAATGGAAGTAATTGGCGAGAGTTTCAATTTGTAATTGGAATTGAGTATGTTCTTGCTTTTTCTTTGAAATGTCTTGGTCGATTATGAATGTCTGTTTAAAGCAGAGGTTGGGATGGCGAAGAAACTATGTGATGAGAGCAAAAAAATACGGCATTTACGGCACGGCAACCATACATTTTTCGAGTTTTGGCAACAAACTAATATATGATTCAAAACTACCTGTCGAAGCCTTTAGAATTATGAACATGTCAAATTAAAATAATCCAACACTGAATACAAAATGATATGCTTCAATTATTTAATTGGAGTTAGAATCCCTTGTCAGTGGCGACATGTCGATAGACTCGAGTTGAATTTTAACAAGTTTCGGACTGTATGGGACCATGTCATTAGTTTCTAATTGTTTATTAAAGTTGTATGTATGTTTGATAGATTCAAGGCTGTGAACTTAATTGTTGTTTGTTAGTTTCTTCATGGGGTACTTGTTAAATAGGTTCTGTACCTAGGGTTGCCACCTCTTGTTAGTCAAAATCCGGGAGCGAAAAACAGCGATTTTTTTAAACTTTCTTTTTTATTTTGAACTTATATTTGCCATTTGAACGTACAGACTTACGAATTTACAAAACTCTTGGCAGCCCTATATTGAAATTGAAAAATGTGTGGATTTCTTTCTGTTTTGACATGTTCTTCATTTAAGCGGTTTCTTTCTTTTGTCCATATATTAAATACTATATACTAAAACGTTCGCAGGCGGCATTTGATAAAGGTATGGTAAAAACGTAGTTTCGAGTGTCGCGAGTTCGCGACTGCATTGGCCAGTAGCGCGCGTATGATTTTTGCTGATTTTCGCGTGAGACTCCCGGAATTCCGGGAGAGGTTGGGAACCCTATTATACCTATAATCGTCTGTTTAGTTGTAGTTGTCAAATTCTTTGAAGGATTATAAGCAGGATGGGACTCTGTTTCCGCTATATTTTAACTCCATTTGATTTTCCATGTTCTCTGTCTGACTATTAATGTAACAAACCAGAATCTTTCTATAGTTGGTTGGCTGATTTTTATAAACTGCTTTAACTCATCACTCATCGATGGCAATAGGTTCGCCCCCGTTACATGGGACTTAAACATAACTGGCGAAATGTGGGGGTACTATAGGTACACTTCTGCCTAACCCTTCCGGGATTACAGGCGTGATGTCATGTTGTGAGTCATCGATGTTAAGTTAACCCTCCAAAACAATTATCAGTGATCTCACTCAGGATGTCTAATGTGATTGGATCACTAAAATAAAATTTTGTACTCATGTTTTAATGTTTTCGGAACCAGGGCATAGATTTAGGTATCACAAGTAGGTTTGCCAATTTTTTGGAAAAGAAGTAAAGTCAAAGTGGGAAAATAAACAGTATTTCGGAAAATTAAACAGTATTTCGGAAAATAAACAGTATTTCGAAAAAATAAACAGTATTTTTTTATGATTTAAATTGATAGGTAATTCATTAGTGCTGGTCTCGTTCATCAATTTAGCACAAATTTTGAAGGCTTCGTAAGGGTCACCAAATAGACGAGGAGCATTTTTTTTATTGAATGTCTTGAAGCTCTATTTCTGTCGCCCCATCACTTATCATTCGTCATTGAAAAAACTCATTTTGTGAATACTCAGGTTACAGACCTAACTATATATAATACTAGTATTTAAAAGGTGTTCTGATAACAATGATCTATTTACTTTGTCCCGAAAATTCGAGACATTAACAGTTTCATTCTGAAATTAAAGTTTTCTGAACCTTTGTTTTTAATACACCCAGGTGCATGCACGATGTCCTACGTAGTAGATAAAACTTTTTATTTAGGTATAGCTCTGTCAGTGAAAACAGTATAATTATTCATATACTTTATTTTTGTTGAACAGTAAACAGTATTTTACAGTGAAAAAAACTATAATACTGTTTTTAACTATACAGTTAAAAACAGTATTATGTAGGTATCTAATATTTTTAATTTCACATGTATGCATATGGACATACGGTTGGCAACCCTAATCACAAGCTAACTGTGTAATTAATTAAATTTATGTTATTTCAGAACCAGTCCATATGCATACATGTGAAATTAAAAATATTAGATACCTACATTAAGAATTAATTAAAATATTACAATTAGATACAACCGTCATCAATAAAAACATTAGGTATAAATTACAATTTTATGATAACAAAAAGATTAAAATATACTATATGTTCTATCTTAGTCTAAATTTAGGTTTGGATCCGGAATGCTTAAACATGCAGTCTGGTCCAGTACCGTATTATTGGGCAATAGCTATGAATTTTCTAGTACAAATGTAATAAACAAGCCACTCTCCCTCGAAACTTGTTTGCAAGAAAAAGGATCAGGGAAAATCCTCAGCACACTATGTAAACGAGTTCTTTATCATAAATGTTGATGTCCACGACTTACGACTGCTTACAAGTCTCCGTTCCCACGACGCGAGGACAGCGACAAAGTTTTAAGCCGAAGTGAGGGTATCTTGAATAATTTAGCGGCTGTATACTTAGACAAGTAAGTTCTAACTTATGATAACTTATGTTAGTACGAAGGCAGCGGTAACTCTTTGTCGTGGAAGCTTTGGCGTCACAGTGGGGTTACTTTGAAGGATCTTGAGTATCATAACTAAGCAGAAAATAGAAATCGATTTATTTTATTCGCTTTTACGTTCCACTTTACGTGAAAGATTCTGTTTTGAGTACTACTTTCAATATGCCTGATTTGAATATTCTTAAAATGGACTGTTGCGTCATCTCCAGATAAGTTCTGTACCCTAAATTGCGTAATATACGATCAATCAGAATCTGAATTGCTTGGAACAGATTGCTAGAATCCATTGCTTCATAAGTTCGAAAAAAAAAAAAACTGCTCAACAACGTAAATAACGCAATGAATGTTGTTGAACTGTCAAAATGAAACAAATTAGTCGTAATCGTTTAGGAAAATGTGTTTTGTAATTAGATAGCCCGTTAACTAACTATAAGCAGATTGCAAATAAGTCGATTCCGTCCAATCAGAGAGAAAATTTGTTCTATTTTTGATAATGCCTATCAATCCCTGCACTGGAAAAGGTAGTCCCTAATATCGCTTAAAAACTTGCAAGAGCTGAAACTTCATGAATTTTATCTCAACCGACTCCCTTATTTCCCGTGTTTAAAGTAGGACCACTTAAAATACCGGCTTTCCTACCGAGATTGAAGTAAAGTTCTCAAGTAAAGAGCTTATGCAGCCGGTATTGTGACGTCATAGTCCATGTTATTAAATCTGCAAGGAGGTTTTAATCGTTGTTGAGACGCTGTTGTAAGTTGTAGTCTAAGCATTTTAGTGTTATGAAAGATTATGAGATGAACACAGACGGATTTTCCGTCTAACACAATATTGGTGGAGTCATTGTATTAATTAATTACTTAATTATGTTTCACCGAAATAATGGCACGAAATCGGCAAATTTTAGAGCTAATGTCGTAAAGAGGACAATAATAGTCCTTCTTTACTAACTATTTTATTTATAAAACTTTTAATAAATTATTTATTTTTCTATTTTGTATTCAAAAAGTTTAGTAAGTAAAATACTTCATTTGAATCGACTGTCGCGTTGGTTTTTCCATCAGGAATTTCTCAGTAGCAGCCCGGAGTTTGGATTTGTATCCAATTGATGGCAATAGGCTCGCCCCCCCTATTACATGGTACTAAACATAACTGGCGAAATGTGGTTGTCAATTTTGCCTAACCCTTCTATCAAAACAGGTGTAAAGCACGTTAAAACAGAATTTAAACGTTGCTATCAAAAGTTCGACGACTAGAAATTTCTAGTTTGTTTTGTTAACTTATCATAATAGCTAAAGAAAACCTTGGAAGAAAGGGTTGAAAATTACAGGGTGTTTCTCATAACGACCACAAATTGTTCAGTGCTGACTACAAACTAATAATTTGAACCTCTTTAGGTAGTTCGCCATACTATACTTAAGTGTTTTGTGTTTGGTACTTAGTGATAAATATAGTTTTGAATAAAAGTGGTTCCATTTAAATAAACCTGTATTGCTTAACAGAACTTTTTTGATTGATTTTAAAATGGGACATGTCGTAAAGAAACTTTTGAGTATGGTTAGGGATACAGATGGCACAGGGGGTGAATACTAAGATGGCGGATAGAGATCTATAAAAGAAGATGTTGCGCGGGCCCACAACTATGTTATTATTTTTTTTCAAATTTGTTTTGTAACACCCGAATACTGAAACGCCACTCAAAACTTAAGCGTTACTTAAAACTAGTTTCAACCAATCAAAAGGCTTTAAACGAGTCATAAGTAACGCTTAAGTTTTGAGTGGCGTTTCAGTATTCGGGTGTAAGTAAACCAAATGATGTAGGTACTAAAATCATTTCCAATTACACATTGAACAATAGCACGTAAATTAGTGACCACTATGCATTCACATGCAATTTGTCCCCTATGGGGCTTCCGTTGATAATTTCTATACACGATGAATAGACAATCTGGCGTTGCTGACAATTCAATCAGTTATCCACATTTGCCGGACGAGCCGCCATTCAAAAGCATTTGATTTTCCCAATCACATGCGTCCTTAATTGGATAACAACCAATGAGCTGGATATTAATTGTAACCGTAACGTGTTCAATTTGATTACTCTAATGGATTATTGTTGTAATCCTGGTATCAATTTAATTGGTATAGAATTAAGGGGTTTTGTTAATTGTTTTTTCTTTTAATCTGGCACTGATTAAAACTACCGAATCCATGCTTCATAATTTAAATTATAATCGTCTTCTAGATTAACCACTTAAACTCAAAGCATTTATTTTACCAACCCACACTGGGCCCGCGTGGTGGATTAAGGCCCACTCCCTTTCACAACGTGGAGGCCTGTGTCCCGGCAGTGGGAACGTTAAAGTTTAAAAATATAGCATAATCAGTGATTATGCTATGCTATAGTGTATAGTTTACAGGCACTGAATTGTCAGTCTGTCAATAAGTCAGAAAGCTGAAATTTGTTAGTGTTTGAAACTAGTGGTCGATATTCTGACCTCTTGTAGGTCGATGTATCTATCTGGCTGTTTATAAGAAGCCACCACAGATTTAACTTACATTGTCTGTCACAAAGAGCATTGTCCGGCCATATATTCGTTTGCAAATCTTTTAAAGAACATCTGCTTTCTCCGATCGAGTCTCACGCGAACCGAAACGTAAATCTGATAAAAGGTCCTTTTCAACTTTGAGTGAGTTTTCCAAAGATTTCTTATCTAAACTACTTACTTTGTTTATCAAAGGATGTTTTCTTGACGCGATATCTCAGCTTTAGTGATACTGATGGAGCCTGTAGTGCTCCAGTCAATATCGATCCGTAACCCTTTCTCTGAATCTTGAAGAATTCATTCTTCTTTGTCTTTGGTAATTCATTTGGGAAATATTTGACTTATTCTCTAAAAACTTATTGACCTTCTAATAATAATTATTATTATCTATTTGTTCAGTCTGTATTAATGATGGTCGTTTTTAGGGTTCCGTACCTCAAAAGCAAAAAACGGAACCCTTATAGGATTACTCGTGTCTGTCTGTCCATCTGTCACAGCCAATTTGCTCCGAATTTAATAATAATAATAATAATAATAATAAATCATTTATTTTGGACCAAATACTTGCATACATTTTATAAACCTGCCAAACTGCGTGACAGTTTGTCGGCAGGATTAGCGCTCGTCTTAAAACATTTGGTTTATACAATATAATACATCTAAGTAGGTAGACACAAATACGAGTAGTTCAAATGGACGGTAAGAATATTTTGTTGGACAGTTCAGTTCAGTGCTCAATCGATTAATTATTGTCATATGTTGCAACCATTTCATTCAACAGTTCAACCTTTAATTTACTCCCCAGTGTTCGCCTGCTAATTACACCATTATCTTTTCTCAACCAGTCGATACTATTGAACAGTGTAGGGGTCAAATACTTATTGGTTCTTTTGCCGTAGTAATTTTTTACTGGCCCTCGCACGTATTTACGTTCTCTAACACTTCTTGTATTGTAAGTGTTTTGCACATGTACTTTGAATTGGTCGTTATAGAACTGCTCCAGAACCACTAAATACTTGACCTTTTCATGCACAGGAAGCACCTTACATACAACAAAAAGTTTTTCATAATTTTCTTTACACTGGAGTTTTAGTTTTGGGTTAACAAGGTATTTCATAAATCTAGCTTGCAGCGATTTTATACTGTTCAAATAGGTTTTAAATGTACGGCCATAAGTATTTAATCCATAACTTAGCAAAGACTCGGCGAGAGCAAAATAAATCACACGCAGCGTTTTCCTACTCAACGGTGCCTTCAGCATATAGAACTTAGTTAACACTGACCTAAGCTTTGTACACACTGTGTCAACCTGTGTCTTCCAGTTCATGTTACGGTCCACCCACAGACCTAGATCAATGGACCGATTAAGTTGAAATTTGGTACACATAATTATATTTCTGTGAACCAAACACGGAAGTGTAACGTATATAATGAATTTTGAATATGGGGGTCACTTATGGGGGGCAAACAAGAAAACAAAAAAAAAAGTTTTGCAAACTGTACCGTGTGATATATCACTGTTGGGCTTACTGCGGGGATATCAAACATATTTTTTAAATAATTGTAAAATAAATATATTTAAAGATATTTAAGAAAATAGATGAGCCATTTTTTATTAACAAAGATTATATTTATAAAGAAACAACAACACAACATAGATTACAGGAAAACCTATAAGAAGTTTATTTAAAGATATTTAAAATAATTTATGAAAATTTACCATTCCCTCTTATCTCCGAAACTTCTGGGCCCAAAAAATAGAAAAAAATACATAGATTGGTTCTTTACTCATACTCGTAGATTACAAGAAAACCTATAAGAAGTCTATGTTCTTAAAATAACATGGAAAGTCTCTCAATATTGTGCGTACAAACTTACATTTGCAGTTGGAATGTATGGGAGAACATGTTTTTCAACTACAATGTTAAGTTTGTATTTGGGAAAAATTCATCCCAACTACATAACCCTTCATTCTGCGTGGTCCGACACGCACTTGGCCGATTTTTTTAATTAATGATCCTCTAAAAGCTTTTTGCGCTTCTAATGATGCACACTTTTTAAATAATTGAACCTCTTTTTAATTTTCTGGGTTTTCTCACAGTTAAAGCTCGTTCAGACCAGCGCGACGCGACGGCGCGACGCGACTCGAACAATACAATTTCTAAGAAACTTGACGGTATAACAATAATCGCTGTCGCGTTGCGCTGTCGCGTCGCGCCAGTCTGCACAAAGCTTTAGTCGTAGTAACTAAGCGAGGGCACCCCGACCAAATGGGTTAGGTTAAGTTAGAACTGTGTGTGAACCAAAGGACCAAACATCCAAGTTGGTCGCAGTTAGTTGGCTATTTAGTATTTTTAAGACCCCAAAATAGCGTCTCCTGCTTTTGTGAACCTTAGAGGCGCAATCATTATATTAGAGTGTTGAATAATATTTTTAGGAGCTCAGAATGGAAATTATTAGAGGTGCGATAAAATACATGCCATTTTATTTGTGTTTATTTAAAAAAAATAATCCTAAAACTTTAGGGTTTTTCTGTGGCTCACTCGTATTATTTACTGTCATATCATAAAAAACTTGTTTTTATAGAACTGTTTTATGTGACATGTGACATATTTTATGTTACGATAGGATTAAGTTTGTGAACTGAATATAAGTTAATGTATTATAATATAACGAACACATTTAGTGACGTATTTCTCCTCTTATATTTTTTAATAAAATGCCAGGAAAATATTGCTGTACAAACGCAATGCGACACGAGAAGAATCGTAAACCTCTAGCTTCACAAGAAGTCTAGAACATCCTGTATACATAGAACGTTAGCCTATAAAAATAAAATTGTGAACAATTCTTGAGCAACCAATAAAATAGTTTTTGTCTCAAATCTTATTATTAAGGATGCAAAATATTTTTTTTTTTAATAAATAAATTTATAAAGGCACACTGAGAACGAAGCGAAACGGAGCTAAGTTCGTTTAGCTTCGCTCATATAGCTACCGTGTCTTTTCATACTTCAGTTCATAGTTCGCGGTGTGAACAAAAGTGAGCGAAGCTTAAGAGCGTTCATCATAAAAGTTGCTTAAACTTTATACCCACATAAAGGTTAAGCAATTTAAGCATTTCTGATATTGGTTAGTTAGAAATTGAATGGTTCGAAGTAATAATGTAATTTTACAGTCTACGTCTTAAGCGCAAACCACACTGAGAACGGACCGAAACGAAGCTAACTTCGTCAAGAGCGTTTAATCTGAAAGTGGGCAACGTCGCAAATAGACGTCAAATATTTCGCTGTTATGATAATTTGCCAATATTACTGTATGGTAATATGAAATATCGGTAACTAACGAACTAGAATATTAATAACGAATTGCAATTATAACACTAAATTTGATGTTATAACCGTTTTAGGTATAAAAAAGGCATTTGGAAAGTTTCCAAATACTTTTTTTACATCTAAAACTAAATATTCGGTGTTACGATACTAATTATTGCATTTGTGACTGTAAAATTACATTATTACTTCGAACCATTCAATTTCTAACTTATCAATATCAGAAATGCTTAAATTGCTTAACCTTTATGTGGGTATAAAGGTTACGCAATTTAAGCATTTAAACTTTTGTGAAGGATTGTCCTGTAAACACTGAATAAAGAGACATAAACAACAGACAACAGACACTTGCATCAAATAAGAAAGATAAATGACTTCGGCGCCACGCTAGGAGATTAACTTGCCTATACGTAGTCTATAATAAATTGAGCGGTAAAATTGAAACCGGGCCTCGGGCCTGGGGCCTGAGGCCTTAGAAATTCGAATTCGGCCTCAATCCCCTCGATGGTGGAATCCGAGCGATGTGATGCCGAATTATTGATGCGCCTCTCGCCACCATCCTGTATAGTATAGGGCGAGTAATGGAGGGTTTTTGTGTCTGTTTCATATTATCGGTATCTGATTACATAAGGTCGAGGTGATTAAAGGGTTAAGATATCATGGTAGATTAGCGTGAATGCTAGAGATGGAAGATTGAAGGAATATAAAATATATAATGGAAAAAAAAATGGATAAATATGTAATGGTATATATTTAATGGAATATTTGTTAAGTCTGCCTTTGTACTTTTTTGAGTGTGAAAAGTTTAAATAAATAAATATGACTTAGATATACTGGGTATGGATGGTTCGAAAATAATGCTTGAAAGGAAGAAAAATGCGTTTATTGGCATAACAGCAAATTAAGAAACACTTTTACACATATTATAAATTAAATTTGCTTTTCGTGTTTGTCTGTATGCCCGCGTTGTTCTTCTAAACTACGCAACAGATTTTGATGACGTTTTCACCATCGCTTAGAGAATTTATTCCGGAAGGTTTGTCTATAATACGTTAATATTAAAGTTACTAAGAATTTTCGATGTTTTGTCAACTCGTAAAAACCGTGCGAAGCAGCACGCGTAGCATGACCACAATAGAAACTGGTTTTGTCGACGGAAGAATAGACAAATGACAGATAAACAATCACAATCTGTCATTTTGTCTATTCTTCCGTCGACAAAATCCGTAGAAAACCCGTTTTTATGGTTGTCGTGCTACGCGTGCAGGAGCGGGTCGCTAGTAATACTATAAATAACAGAAAACATTGCTTTTAATGGCAAAAGGGTCTCAGCTCAGAGCTCACCATAATGTCAGATGAAAACACAAGGTCACAACCTACCGCTGATTTTCAGCTGTACAATTTATTATTTAAACATTGCCGCACAATCTTTATAAGTTACCAGAATCAGTGGAAAAACTTTAGTTTTCCGTTGATTAAAATGATGAAATGAATGAAAATTAAGAACAAAACAAAAGGATCCTAACTAGGAATAATTTGACAACGAGTAACCGAAGATGAATCGAAAGGTTTCAACGTTGTTCCAATTAACTTCGATTGAAAAAACCTTTCTTTACAAAACAATGATTTTCAATAGTAACGGAAAACAGTTGAATCTACGGAATATATTAACTTCGTGGTTAAATCCTATATTTTCTGCCCATTACTCATTCGAAAAATCTTTTAAGTGAACCGATATTTTTCTTCTAGAATTTCGAGCACTAAAAACAAAATACAAAACCACTCCAAAGGACAAAAACCTTTGGAGTGGTATTGTATTTTGTTTTTATTTTGTAATGTGCGTTTAGTTTGTGCACAATAAATACTTTTTCTTTCTTCTTTGTTTATAGAAATAATAAATATGAAAAATGTCATATATTCTAATTGAGGTTTTTGGGAACTAAATAAACAAATTCATTTATTTGCCTGACATGCTGAGCTGGTGCGTCTGAAGGTTGCACCGAATGGGTTCGGTGCAACCTTCAGACGCACACCGCACTTTGTATAGATGTTCTTTACTTCATTTATAGTGTGTCATAGCCAATAGTGTCTTCAAAATATGTAGTTTTTTAGGGTTCCGTAGTAAACAAGGAACCCTTAGGTATAGTCCGTCTGTCTGTCTGACCACGGCTTAGCTTAGAGACGGTTCGTACTAGAAAGCTGTAATTTGGCATGGGCATGGGAATACATATCAATCACGCCGACAAAGTGGTAAAATAAAATCAAGAAAAAAAAAATTTTTTAGTGTACCGACCCTACACGTAAAGTGGGGATGTTTTTTTTTTCGTCTATCCCATGGTGTGGGGTGTTCTTGGAAAGGTCTTTCAACAATATTGAGGGAGAGTGAAAATCATTTTTCAATTCAGGGATCTGTTTACGAAATATTAAGCTTTAAACTGCTAATTTTTGTTAAAGTTAAGTGTCCCCCCCTCCTGCCAGCTAAATGGTTGTTCTTCGATTTGTGAAAAAATTCACAGCTGTAGTATATACATGTAGTATATACATGTATTATATACATGTATAACGAAGTTAAAAGGAAAACTATCACAGCTAAGTAGGCTTTACAGGTTAACGAGTAATAATCGAACAACTTAAATTTGCAGTTTGAAAAACATGATCTCCCATACATCCCGTATGGGAGAAAATGTTTTTCAACTACAATGTTAAGTTTGATCTTGGGATAAAATTCATCCCAACTACGGAACCCTTCATTGTGCGTGACACGCACTTGGCTGGTTTTTTATATAATATTTTATATTTATAAATATTCATGAAATTTGTTATTATTTAATCTTGCTTTTGTATGTTGTGCTATGTATTTTGGATGCACCAAATAAACGATTTATATACATCCCTCAAGATTTAGTCATAATAGAAAATGTACATTTATATTGGACTGTAGCTACAGAGCTCTCTATAACCAAGAGTCGGTGTCGAAATCCCATTAGGCTTCGATGGAAACCCGTCCATTGCCGTGACGGTTCGCGAATTATTGATAGACCCAGTCTATTTGCACCACCGACGCGAAAAAGTAATGAATAGACCAATAGGGAGGCAAATAGTGCGGCGAAGACTTTTTAAGTGTTTCGTGACTGTGATTAAGGCCGAGATTAATAAAGGCATGTATATCTTCTTCTTCTTCTTGTGGGAAGTCATTTGCAACCAAATGACCCCTGATGACCCCATGCCAATATCAACCATTTTCGAGTAATTCGACATTTTATATTTCCCCAGACAACGTTCCTATTATTTGAGGTTCGACTATAAAGGGTGGCCCTGAAATCGACGCAAAAACTGTTACCATGGATTTAGTACATGAATCTGAACCCCCTGCGTTGAAATTTTACTGGCTCGCTACGTCACAATCTTTATTAATAATATTATAAAGAGGTAAAATTTGTTTCTTTGTGTGTTTGTTTGTAAGTTTGTATGTAGGGGGTAATCTCCGAAACTACCAGTTGGATTAGAAAAATCTTTTTGCATTGGATAGCCCAATTCTTGAGAAAGTCTCGAAGGACGAAACCGCGAGCAGAAGCTAGTTCAGTATAAAATCTACCAGAGAGTGACGTCACACATTTTAACTCAATGTATAAAAAAATACGTGTCCAATATTTTTAATAATCTATGACAAAAATAACATTATTTTGTCAACATCACTATTCCCATTTTGCTTTCCTAACAATATTATTTAACACTCTAATATAATGATTGCGCCTCTTTATGTGAACCTCAAATAAATTCCTATTTTGGTGTCCTAAAAATACTAAATAGCCAAGTAAATTGCGACCAACTTACATGTAGTCGTGGTTGGTCGCAGTTCTAACCAGACCTATCATGTTTGATCGGGGTTACCTAGGTTAGTTACTGCGATCAACTATGAGAAAAGCCCGGAAAGATAAAAAGAGGTTCGATGATTTAGAAAATTGTGCATCATTAGAAGCGCAAAAAGTCTTTACAGGTTCATTAATTTTAAAAGCGTCCATCATTAGATGGTCAATAAGTTTTTAGAGGATATACTTAAATATTTCCTATTAATAAACTATAAATATATATAATAAACGACGATCGCTGCTAGAGGTGATATTGTCGATACTTTTCATACAAACGCTATCATCATCGTGTCATCGCTGTCTCGCTCTACGACACAAATGACGTACTTACCTGTAAAAACTGACGGCTTTGAGGGCGATCCGTGACATAAGTAAGCGCTCAACGTATTTTCAGCGCCACGAATAGGGAATATGCAAATAACTCAAAACATTTTGATTATTTAAATGTACATTGTGTAGGAGTCTGCGGTATGTGTTCTGTGATATGTCCCCTATCTTGGGTGGGTATTACACTATCATATCTATGATCATAGATATATGATTAAAGACATAGTGAAATTATAAAATAAACATAATTATGGGTAATTTGTAGATAGGTATATGATATAATATGATAGTGTAATATCCCCTAAGTCCGATATACCCATAATATGTATATTTTACAATTTCATTATATATTTGATCATAGATCTATGATCATAGATATGATAGTGTAATACCCCCCTTGCACTTGCAGTTTGACAGTTAAGTGACAGTGACAGGAATAATGCTCAGCCAAAGCTCGTGCTAAGTAAAGTTTATTAATCTCGGCTTGAGTGATTATTTTAACGAAGGTGAAGAAGTTTTAAGTCGGTAAAAGCTTTTTAGAATATATAGTCAATCATATAATTTATAAAAATATCCTTAGCTTTAAATTACTAAGTTTAACTAAAAAGAGACAACTTTAGAAGAATGTTAAGGCGACATTAACCGACTTTTAATGATTTTAAACTGAAGATCACGTGTAAACGAGTAGTGTTAATGATTTGGAAAAAATATATGTTAAATTAGAGCATTTCCTTATTTTCATTATCTTAATATCTTTATAATGAATATTTTAGATTATGTTTATATTACATAGTGAAATTAATTTGTAAAGTTATGTCTAACGCGGGTAAACGCGGATAAATAACTGAGAATCACGCAAAATCTATCAAGCGTATTTTGCTGAAACCTTCACCATTTTGAAGATAATTTAATTATTGATTGATTTTAGTATACATTTTTTATTAAAATACCGTTTGTTTTATGTATAATAAATTAATAATTCGTCTAATTTGGGACAGCACTCCTGGATGGCGGAGTCTTATTACTGGCTGGACGTACGACGCGTTGCGTGAGCTCAGTACAGAACACGCAAGCTAGCCACTCAAAGTCCCTGGCATATATCTGTGCCTTAAGACATGTGCTAGATAAATAACTTGGCGACAGCGCATATGATAGCTATTTCTCACAGATTTTTTATAGACTTACTTTTTCTATGACTGATTTTTGTGGGACGTCTGCGAGTTGTCACCACTATAATTTTACGATATGCAATCTCTCAATGTTTCCATGGACTTTATGTGAAATATGAATTATAAAACATTCGTAAACAAATCTACACAGTGTATTAATAGCATCAGTTGAGAGTCCAATTTGGAAACAGACTAATTGAGAATTAGTTATGTACTTTTGTGGCAAATTCGACGGGTGACTGAAGGGATCAGGGGGCTCAAGGGGGCTTGGCGGAAAGCTTTGGAACTGAGCCATTACGAGCCACACCGATTTAGGGGACTTGACATGACCACTGGTTTTCGTGGAATCTAATTAGATCTACCTACTCGTATATTCGTGGCTATGGCTAACTTGAAGGCTCTCGTAAGATTGTAGTTGCAAGTGTTGATTGACGATTATGATAGCGATGTGATGGCGAATTATTGATGCACCTTTCGACACCACCCTGTATAGTATAGGGCGAGTAGTGAAAGACTAATGTGTGTGTTTCATATCGGTATCTGATTACATCCGTCGAGATGATTAGAGGTGCTGTTAGGGTTAATTAAGATATCATGTGTCCATTACCAATGAAACATTCGAGATGAAATTAAGTAATATAATTCTCGTAAGTTCATCGTTGCAAGTGATATAATGAGTGTGTGTACTAAAATCTGAACAACTCTTCCGCCTGGCTAAACACTGAGCTGGTTTCAATGATTTGACCGCCAATCTCCAGTATTTGAGTGGCGTTAAAATAATAAAATTATCATAGACTGAAAATTTACCCCGATTTTGCAATGGCAATGAACATAAATACTAGAGATGTTCCGAATAGTCGGTAAAGCCGTCTATCCCGCCACTTTCGTAGTCGGCGACTATTCGACAAAGAGCGCCGACTATCCGGCTTCTTACTTTGTATGTATTTCTCAATACAATGTATATAGCAGGAATTACATTAAATAAAAAGCTTGATTGTTAATTAATATTTTTATTTTAGAATCAGTTTTACACATTTTGAAATGTAAAGCAACCTTTCCTTTGGTAATCAGTCTCTAAAACTACTTACTTGAACAGATTTTTTTTTAGAGACTCGTCACCGGAGGCCGAATATTCGGCCTCTTTAAAACAGACTGAACGGCCAGTCGGCTCATAGTGGGTACATGTCTAATAAACACGTCTAAACTGCACTACGTGCATCTCTTAAACTTCAACTCTCTCAAGGACAGTTCCTTCCAGACGAAGCCTTGAAAATATTTCAATGTCCATTAATTTGAGTACCAATTAATTTTGTCCATTTCCTCCACCGCTGCAGTTTTAAGTAGTATATAAAAAGGTAGTGCAGCAGGCTTATTTGTCGCCGCTCCACTCCAGATGCACAAATTATTCATACGCCATCAACGCTCGCTATCGCCACGAAATACGGACTGGAGTGGTTTCTTTAAACAAGCAACTGCTGCCTTTAGAGGTCTTAAATATAGTCTCTGGAAAGAATTTGTGGAGGAAAATCTTTTAGATTGCGTTCATATCGTTCAAACTTACATGCAGCTCGGAAGCTCAAGATGATATCATTAGGAAAGAACACTGAGATGATGGCAGACTCCAAACAAATTGGGATAAAATAAAAACAACACGATGACGTAGGTAGATTCCCGAAGCTAGGTTTATTCCCGAAGTAGGATTAGGTAGGTTCCCGAAGCTTACTATAATCCTTCCGGAATTACGTTGAGGTGAGGCAACTTGAAATTACTTTATTTTTTATTAGCTGTCGGCTATGCTTGCAAGAAACCTAGCTGGAGAACATGTTATCTAAGGCTTAAAAATCACGTAAATTGAATAACTTATTATGGAGTTATAAGCACACTTACGGACGGACAGTCTGAGGTGTTCAAAGACGTTATAAATTTATTATGTATAGGATGTTTATTTAATTTGAAACGCATAATAATTTTTACCCAAAGAAAAATATTTAACGATTTACCTTTCCGAATTTACCTGTTCCAAATCGTTAACCCCCACATTTTAAGCGTATTTTTACCTAACCCTTACGTTATCGGTATCAGCGGTAATACGTCTTGCGCTCGCCTGGGGACATCATAAAGCCAGAATGCGATTTTAATGTGTCGCACCTCAGGTGATCGCAGAATTTGCATTATTCATGATGCTTCCATCGAAATTGATCGATTTTGACTCGGATTTGACTAAGAACCCTACTTTCTGTGGGAGTTGATGCGAATTTTAAGACGAAATTAGATATTGAAGATCGTACTTTACTTCTGTGTAATTTGGTCTCGATTTGCGATGGGTTTTAGTGTTAAGGTGGTAATGAGTTAGTATATGAGTGAGGCATACGAAATGTGTCAACGTGGCGGAGAAAAGAAGATACAGAGAAAAAAAGAAGAAAATCATACCAACAACGGCGTCATGAGGAATGAGAACTGGACTCGTATTAAAAAAAAACAAAATTCAAAACTCATTTATTCAAACTAGGCTGAGAATCAGCACTTTTCGAACGTCAAAATTACATAAGACTGTCCCCCAAAAAGGGCCCACCATTCACCACTTCCTAGTGCTTTAGCTGGGATGAACTGGCGCAACAAACTCCCCAGCAGCTCAGCTGTCAGTTCAGTAAAAAAATAAATAAGTACGTATTTTATTTATTCTCTTTTTTAAACGGTCCTTAAATATATCAATTACTTGCCTTGCTAAGGCATTGTTTCACAAGGTTACAAGGCATAATGAAACTCAATTTAATAGCAAGCAACTTCTCGTTTCCATTACCTAGTTTACTAGAAGTTTAGTAAACGATGTAAGAGCCGCTGCAGACGTTAATCTGTGACGCCAGAAGTTTCCAATGGCCGCGACTTACCGGCCTTATCACCGGCTTGAATTATTCATAGCCCAGTTTGAGAAGTGCAGTCTCATTTACTTTGTTACCGGTTTGCGATACTTTAGCCGAGAATTCTTTCAATAGCTAAAAAGTCTGAAACTGAAACTCAAATACAAAAAAGGGAAAGTCAAATAGGGGGGAGTCGAAAAACAGGCTGAATTTGAACAATTAAATAATTAATAATGACAAGAATAGGTACCTACCTACTAGTCATTCTCGGTCTACTGGACATCTGCTGGATCAAAGTGCCTACACGTATTTTCAAGTTTGGGCATTTTTTTAATGAATTCTCTAGAACCGGACACCATGTGGTAGAACATGGTGTCCTTTTCAACTTGCAACATTGTAATTTACATCACATACTTAGTTTTAGGGAAATTCAAAATTTCTTACGTTTTTTCAATTTGTAGGTCAGTGTCAGGTTGTGTGTTGATTAAAATATGGCTTTGAATCATTAAATCATTAGAATCAGCAATACAACTCCTTACGTTAGAATTGGCCTCAAATGTCATGATTTCATGAAATAGTCATTAATATGAACTTACAGAGATGTATTGATGATTTTTATGATTATAATTCTATAAATAAATATTCAATACGGCCGCAAATCATATTTAAATCAACATTCGACCTGATGCTGACTTGCAAATTGCAAAAAACGTAAAATAATTTGAATTTCGCGGGCTATCCTAACGATTTCGCCTTAAGATGGCGCCTAAAGGTCCACTAGCGCCACTCTTTAAAAAAAATATTATCTCGTGACTGAGAAGGAATTATGAATAACGGCTAGTAAGGACCCTCGGTAAGTGTGTCTAGAATTTTCTAATACCTTTTATAAAGTTTCATATTGAGACACGGAGCAACAAAATACGATCTAGAGGAATGTGGCCGCTTTTCTTTAGATCGTATTTTGTTGCTTCTTGTCTCAATATAAAGCTTTATAAAAGGTATTAGAAAATTCTAGACACACTTACCGAGGGTCCTTATTAGCCGTTATTCATAATTCCTTCTCAGTCACGAGATAATATCTTTTTTAAAGAGTGGCGCTAGTGGACCTTTAGGCGCCCTCTTAAGGCTTATCTTTCGGGCGTAAATAGACGTAAGAAGCTTGATCCTAAATACGCCTATAGACGTGTACCTATATCAGCGACACCTTTGTCTAGGTATATCACTTTACACATAATATTAATCATACGCGTACATATATAGTTAACTGATACAGACAAATGCCTTGTGCGTACATATACAAGGCATATATCTCTATCAGTTACCTGTAAATGAAACCTAATACCTTGTCCATGATTGATGAGCGCCGACGGCTTGTTAGTCAATGCTTCGGCGCCATTTGTCATAATTTGACGGCATTGACGCCATTCGACGGTAATGCCGTCAGCCGTGATGCGGTGTTTCAATGCGGGATATACCTAATTTGATGGGGTTAGAAAGGGGAGATGTGTAGGTACATGTCTGTTGTTTTGATGGCAAAATGATTATGATCTATGATATGGTTTATTTATTCGGAAATATTTAACTGATCCTTTAAAAAACTTTTTGTGTGTGCTTCTAATGATGCACACTTTTTTAAAATAATTGAACCTTATTTTACTTTCTAGCCTTTTTTTACGGTTGGTCGTAGTAACCCGGGTACCCCGCCCAACCGAGTTGGGTTAGGTTGGAAGTGTGACCAACCAAGCGCAAGCCGAATTGGTCGCAGTAACTAAGCTCCCCGACCAAATCGGTAAGATTAGTTGGTCGCACTTACTTGGCTATCTAGTATTTTTAGGACCCCATAATTATTTGAGGTTCACAAAAAGAGCCGCAATCAATATATTAGAGTGCGCAAAATGGTATTATTTATTTTTTATTTTATTATTTATGTACACACAGTAAAATACATAGAGTTACGACATAATTATAATTTGAGTACAAAGGTACTGCTTATTTCTTAAGAAATTTCTTCCAGCAGACCTGCGAAAGGAGAAATGAGAAAGAAATGTAGACAATAGTGTGTGAGAACAAAAAGAGAAAAATATAAATTTGCAAAGTCTTATACTAAAAATATCAAAATATACCTACACGTATAAAGCAATAAATTAACATATACTTAAATAAATACATAAAACTTAAATATATAAACATACATATTACAGATATATAAATACTCACAGTAGAGAGGAAAGGTAATGCTCTTTTACTCGATATTTGAATTGTGAAATGGTTTTTAAATCACGAATGCTAGGCGGAAGTGAGTTCCATAATCTTACTGCATGAATAGAGAAGGAATAAGAATAGTAGCTTGTTTTATGAGGATGAGATTTAAGAAGGGATCTAAGGTGTGATCTACACGGAGCTTCGCTAGGGCGAGCGTAAGAAAAACGCTCACGCAGGTAGAAGGGATAGGACGGGTTGTGTAAAATGTTGAAAACGAGACATAAAATCCGAGTGTTCCTGCGAAGGCGGATTGGGAGCCACTTGAGTTCCTTGCGAAGGTGAGAAACATGGTCATACTTTCGAAGACCGAAAACAAAGCGAATGCACAAGTTTTGTAAGCGCTCAAGCTTATTTAATAGCTCCTCAGTAGCATCCAGGTAGCAGGCGTCGGCATAATCTATAATCGGCTGAATAAGTGATTGTGCCAAAGAAATTTTAGTCTTCAAGGGCAGGAGACTTTGAAGGCTTTTCAACGAATGAAAGGAGAAATGTACCTTTCGACTGACCTCATTGACCTGAGCACGCCACGAAAGATTGGAGTCAATAATTACACCCAGATCTTTGGCGGTTTCGGTAAAGTCAATGCGAACACCATCGAGATACAAAGGCATTAGAGATGTAACATCAGCCGCACTGCGAACGAATCTGCTGCCTATGATCATGGCCTGGGATTTGGTTGGATTGATTTGCAAACCAAATGACTTAGCCCAAACGCTGATGCAAGCCAGGTCACGATTCATAGCAGCAATTGCAGAACCCGCGTCAGCTACAGTAAAATGTCTGTAGAGCTGCAAGTCATCTGCGTAGAGATGAAAACTAGAGGAGATTACTCTGGTAACAAAGTTAATAAATATAGAAAAAAGAAGAGGAGAGAGAACGCTACCCTGAGGAACACCCTCAGTGAGGCTACACCAATCAGAGAAGGACTCCTCCAGGCGAACACACTGAGAGCGTCCCCGAAGATAAGAACTGAACCAAGCTAAAGCGGAAGAAGAAAAATTTATAGCTTTGAGGATACCTAATAAAATGTCGAAATCCACTGAGTTGAAGGCGCTACTAAAGTCAAGCAATACGAGAACAGTAAGGGACTTATTCTCCATTGCCCAGCGGATGTCGTCAGTTACTTTCAAAAGCGCGGTTACAGTACTGTGGCCTGAGCGAAAACCGGATTGAAATGGGGAAATTAACGAGTTTGACGCCAAGAAAAATGATAATTGTCTATGAACTATGTGCTCAAAAACTTTGGAGAGAAATGGGAGAATAGAAATAGGTCTAAAGTGGGTCAATAAAGTAGGATTGTTAGTTTTAGGTAAAGGTATTATGTGAGCCTCTTTCCAAACTGCCGGAAATGAGCAAGACGAAAATGAGTGGTTGAAGATGTGAGTGAGAATAGGAAGTAAGGAGGGTAGGATAAGAGTTATCATTCTTGAACACAACTTATCATTACCGACTGCTGAAGAAGTAATCGCAGATATAGATTTCTTAACGTCATCCTCAGTAACAACGCTAAGCTTAAAGTGAGAACATTGTGGTAACGGCAAACCAGCAAGACTCTCTAGTGTCGCAGCTTTGACAGACGGATCAAGAGAAAAGGGAAGGAGAGAGAAATGCTTATTGAGATCATTGAGGTTCACGTCCTTACACTGGTTGGTAGGTGACTTGCCTATGCCAACAGATTTGAGAAATTTCCATACATCGGAGGAACTGCGGTTATTGAGTTGATCGTGGAAATAGCGTCTCTTGGCATCTTGACACAGATGACTGCAGCGATTACGCAAGGATTTGTAATAAGAGAGATTCAGCTCTGAAGGTCTGCGCTTATATCTGCTCTTAGCTTTATCCCTGCGAGCCATAAGCTCTTTAATTTGTAGTGTTATCCATGGTGCAGGGTTATGTCGAACTTTGACACGTCGGATAGGGGCATGGTGATCATATAAGTCGAGAACGGTTGCGTTAAAACAATTCACCTTATCACCGATGTCATCTTTCTCAACCAGAGGGGTCCAGTCGAGATCACCGGCATCACGCTGCAAGGCCTCCAGGTCTATACCCTTGTAGTTACGGAGATATAAAAGCTCGGACTTACGCTTGGGAACACGAATACGATAGGAAAGGTAAATGAGATCGTGGTAAGAAAAAGTAGCCGTAAGTTGACCATGGCAAGAAACATTGTTAGGAGAGGAAACAATCATAAGATCAAGAAAAGAGGGTGTACAATTTGGAAAATAGTGAGTTGCAGAGAGAGGCAAAACTTGAAGATTGAAAGAAGATAAGAGTGAAAGCAGTTTAAGGGAGCGAGAGTCATTTTTAATCAAGCACGTATTAAAATCACCCATTAAAATAACGTGCTCATACATGGGGCAAAGATCACTGAGAGTTGAGTCGAGAGAATTAAAATAGTCAATGTGAAGATTAGGACTGTAGAGCACTGCAAGCAAAACTTTTGTATGATGCACAGTGATTTCAAGAAACAAATATTCAGCCGACTCAGAATACCGAGAAGGAGATGAACTGACCACCCTGTAGGGTAAATCAGCACGGAGGTACTGGTAATTATAATTAACACTTTTTTTTAATGCATTTTGCATGAATGGACGTTATACTATTGTGGGTTAACGGGAACGCCCTCTGTTAGTTAAAATTTAACATACTATAAGTACATGAGTATTTTATTTTATTACAATTGTTATCTGCCTTAACTAATTTGGCACGCCAATTAAATATTTTCTTTGTAGAATTCGAGGTTGGTAACAACAATTATAATTAGCAACGGAAGGCTATTTTCAGATGGATAAAACACGGTCCCTTTGGGTAAATTGCACAGATAGGATATTGAACATTATACTTATGATAAGTCTTGTTTCAGATTCAAGAAATATAGTATTTACAATAGTGAGCCAGCCCGAGCCATATCATGCCAGTGTCGCCAACCGACTCAAACAGGACATCGAAAATCAAGTCCTGCAGCTAGAAAAAGTATGTATAAGTATTTATCTTTTGTAATTTTGCAAATGTCTTCAGTCTAACATGGTTTTCGACAAAACATACAGTAAATTTTGCTAATAATCTCAGTAAATAACACTTTAAAAGCCTCGTGTATGTAAGCCCCTACCTGAAATATTTTTGTTCCATTTCTGACACTTGTGGGCTGAACGAATTTAGAAGGTATATTTAAACATTAAGGTATTTTCTGAGTTTATCTTGGACATTACTGACATCGGTGAAGGAAAACATCGTGAGGAAACCTGGACTTATAATTCATATAAGTCTGAAATCGCCAACCCGTCTTGAGCAAGCGTGGTGATCAATGCTCGTGCCTTCTCTGTATGAGAAGAGGCTTTTGCCCTGCAGTGGGACAGTAACAGGCTGGTATTATAATTAAACATAGTTCCGAGAGGCTTTAATCTTCTTTTTCTTCGCGCACGCACGAACGCACCTCTGACTTTTCGGATTCATGTGCGTATTGTATAATTATCAATAGCTTCAAAAACGGTATAGGAAAACATCGTAAGGAAACCGGCATGCCTGAGAGATATTTCTCGACGGCATGTGAAGGCAAGTCAGAGGCCCATGAGCGGCATAAAAACTCTGACACCATTAACCACGCGAAAGGAAAATAAGGCTTTAAGAGCGTTTATCCTAAAAGTTGGCATCGTCGCAAATAGCTGACAAAAATGTACCTGTTTTGATTAATTTAGCAATATGACTGTATAAAAATAAGAAATGTAGATAACTAGCGAACTAGAATATTAATAATGAATTGCAATTATAACATTGAATTTTATGTTGTACCCGTTTTAGGTGTAAAAAAGGCATTTGGTAAGTTTCCAAATACATTTTTACATCCAGAACTAAATATTCGGTGTTACGATATTAATTATTGCATTTCGTAATCAATATTCTAGTTCGCTAGTTAGCCACATTTCTTATTTCCATACAGTAATATTGCCAAATTAATCAAAACAGCGAAATATTTGACATCTATTTGCGACGTTGCCTACTTTTAGAATAAACGCTCTTAATGATAGTTTATTAACCGTCGTATAGCGTTGGCGTCGATCGTTGATGTCTATTTGCAGCGTTCGCGTAGCGTGCATTATTCTATGTACCGTATGTCCAGCAAGTTATAAATTCATCAACAATTCTGGATGAACGTGCGTGCTTTATTATCCATTTATTTAGAATCTATTTCGTCTGCGTTCTACGAAATCAGTCTTGGTCTATCAACAAACAGCCTAGTTTAAACATCTAACACTAACTTTAACCAACCTTCCATACAGCGCCACCCAAAAACTCATATAACACACGAGGACTTCCCCGTGCCTGGTGCGTGGACGATCCTGCCTCTGTTGTCGCCTCTGACGTCACGATACCGGCGCAGTGACGTCAGATGGGTCCTGTTCGTGGAGACGCACACGGCTGTCAAGTGTGATAAGCTGATCGAAGCGCTTGCGGCTGCTGATAGACAGAAGGTAAGGAAGAGAAAGAGCTCAAAGTCGGAAACAGTTAAAACCCTGCCTTTTAACATGACGTTATTTAGGGGTCAGGCAATTAGGCATTAAAGTACGTTTGTGACTGAACCAACAAGTTTTATGTTGTGAGTAGTTCACAACTACGTTCATTTTTAGTGTGCTTTGATTATGTTTTGGACTTACCCAGTAACTTAAATGTTCGTTATTATGTCGAAAATTGAGTACCATTCTCCAATATTCTTAGCATTTGGCAATAAGAGCTCATGTTGATACTTAGGGATCTCGCGCACAGACGGCCACGACCACGACTAGTGGTCGCAGCGACCAGGTAAACTATTGAAACCGATACGAATCGCGCACTTGGTCGCAACGGCCAACTAGCCGCAGACCATACAATACCTCTAGCCGGCCACGACTGGTCGGAGTTGTGGCCGTCTAGTGCGCGAGATCTCTTTGTCCAATATTTTGTGATATTTTCTAAATAGGTAGGATAAGACACAATAAGATGAATTCCTTTAAAACTTTTCTCATAACAGGACGTAATGTGGATAGGCTACCCTCTCAGCGATGCGGAGCCCACCATCATCCACCACTTCACTTTTTACGAGGACTTGGAGGAGGAAGGTGGCTTCATGTACCCCAACTTTGCGAGTGGGTTCGCTATGAGAATAGAACTGATTGAAATGTAAGTGGAAAAGTCTTGTTAAAACGTTTTATTTAGTTTCACAAGTTATATTTAAAAAAAAAAATAGACATCTTCCCATCCGTTCAATCATCATGACAGACATACTGCGTTTAGCATCGGCAATATGCAATTGAAATGGTTTTCGGAAGCTTGATACGACTGACCTATTAAGGACACTTTTAGCATCGCTAATTAGCGATTTATTTACTTTTCGGAAGCTTTATTCAGCGATTGTCAGAAAAGCGACAGCTAGAAAATACGCAATTTTGAACCGCATTAATATGCGGCGAGCCATCAAAACACGATGAAACATTTACGATGTTGCAAAATCGCCGATCGTCGATGCCAAAATCGGCATGTCTGTTTTGGCCTTAGGCCTTTTTTTGTCGTATTTATAAGTGACATGGATAAGAAATACTCTTCTTGTTTTCTGCATTATTTAACCCCATACCGTTTTAGACTCCTGAGACAAATCGAAAGCGGCCAGCGCCGCCTCGAGGCAGACTTCTCCATAGACCCCGCGTTTGAACTGGCGCAGCTGGTCTACGGTGGAGGCTCTGACCCTGGACCGCTGCTAACACCCGATCTTAGTTTCTGCATAGTGTCCGGCGATAACTGCGCCACTTATCCTCGACAGTTCGATATATGTGTGAGTATAACATCATTAATTAGAGTAGGTATTAAGCATTCGTTGGTTTCCCGTAATTGTTTTTGTATCTTGGTACAACCAATTTTGATTGGGACATCGGACCGATACTTATCGGTTGTCGGATCGGAGTGGTGCTGAAACGCCCTACAGATTTTCTCAAATGCCAAGTTATCGGCAGGGCAGTGCTATAGCTGAGGACTCGATATTCTTCGCCGTGAAGACCTGGAGTGGCTTCCACAGCTCCAGAGCCAGGGTGGTCAAGAAGACGTGGGGAAGACATGTCACGCACCTGCAATTCTTTAGCGATAAAGATGGTAAGCTAATCACGGTCATCACCAAAATAGTTTAAAGTAAAAAAAAAATTGTTGCCTGTAAAGTCGGTTTTACGGGCGAAGATTTTACGTGACAACGTCTTTTTCTCGGCGGTGACTCATCGTAACAGACGTGAGCGGGCGTTACACTTTTTCATGAGTGACTCCGAGCCGCAACCTAATTTAAGACGTTGTCACGTCAATAATCCGTCTTTAGGCAATGCATAAAAAGTGCTATTATCTTAACATTTGACGGTTCTGATTTGACGGTTCTCATTTGACGGTTCTGATTTGACGGTTCTCATTTGACGGTTCTGATTTCTCGGTTCTCATTTGACGGTTCTCTTTACTTTAGACCAAACGAACAAATGCAGATTCTATCCTCATTCCACCAAATTAGTTTGATACAAACAGGGACAGTCTTTCGTTGATCTATTCATTAATGTTTTTTAAGTATACCGAGAAAAATGCTCATGTTCTTGTTCCGGTTCTATGTTCGTTTGCTCTAAACCCACCTCAATACATGAAATGCTGAAAGACAGTGTGTCCTTGTGTTAATAAAAGTTATTATTAAACGATTTTCGTTGCCTACCGTACAAGCTGTGATTAAGTAAACTAATTATAACGCCGGCTCCCTTTAATTGTGAGAAAAAAATCTGTTAAATTAACAACAAGGATTGAAATGGCGCTGTGGGCGTACATTAATGTATGTCTGGTGTACCCTGGGTAATCAACATCTGCCCCTTTTCTCACTATACAGTTACCCTAGCACAGTGCCGGCTTAAGCAAGCGCGGGGCCCGTAGCAAATTTTGATCTGCTATGGGTTCTCATGTATAAAGTGGTAAAAAAAAAACAATACTCAATACGTCTATTTGCAATCAACTTTTAGAAATTGTATTACCCATATTCTGACGTCTTAGTCGGCAAAGGTAGTACGTATCACGTTTTGAGACATCAAGTAAATTCAATATACATCTTAATGAGTTTAACTCAAAAAATTATGCTCAGGCGGAGGTGGGGCCCGGGTTTGAATACGCGGGGCCCCCTTTAGCGCGGGGCCCGTAGCAATTGCTACTCTTGCTACGTGGTTAATCCGGCACTGCCCTAGCATATGATATTCTCATGCAGGTGTTGGAAAACATCTACTTAATAAAATAACGAAGATGAACATTAACACTGTTTGTCCATCACACCTTGAACGGGACGTCAACGAGAAACGAGATTACGCGGCCATGGTAAATGTACTGTGAACAAACGACCTTAGGCCGATTGTCCACCGCACCGGGAACGGGGCGTCAACGAGAACTAGATTACGACGCCGAAGTACTGACAGTAAAGTTCACGGTGCGGACAGTGAAAGGAAGGATTTTTGAAAATTGATCCCCTAAATGGGTTTAATATGGAATGAAAATTTGTAAAAATCCCATTGGGAACACGGCTCGTGAAGTATATGAAAAATATATGTAATGTTGCCAACAACATCTTTCCCTTAACACAAAAACATGCTGCTAAAACAAAGTTGTGCAATTGTTTACCATGAATACGAGTATTTATCGTCATTTAACATTCACCATGATTTTCTTTTAGACCCGACACTCCCAGCTGTGAGCACTGGGATACCAAACAGTAAGACAGGCCACTGCGCCAAAACGATCGCCATATTGAGAATGGTGTTGAAGAGAGTCAACAATATGCCTCATATTAAGTGGATATTTTTGGCTGATGATGATACTATACTAGGGTGAGTTTAAATTTGAAATTCCATCTTCTTGATTTTCTATTGAACATAAGCTTAGAAAAGGGTGTAACATTAAGGTATCTCGCGCACTAGACGGCCACAACCACGACCAGTGGTCGCAGCGACCAGGTAAACTATGGAAACCGATACGAATCGCGCACTTGGTCGCAACGGCCAACTAGCCACAGACCATACAATACCTCTAGACGGCCACGACTGGCCGGCGTCTTGGCCGTCTAGTGCGCGAGATCCCTAAAAGGGCGCGAAGTCGTGATACATGGTTCGTGCTTCTTGAGCAGACTCATCTAAAACAGTCTTGTTTAATGTCTCATAACTGCAATATTTTAAGTGCAGACCACTTCAAATTTGCCGATACAAAGTAGATAGGAAAATGTGTCAAAAATTGTTCCCGAATGCAGGCAAGGCTGAATAAAATTGAGGCTACCTAAGCCAATGGGTGTCAAAATTATATATTTTTTCTAGTTACTACTGAGTTTTCTTCAATGGGTTCGCAAACTGATTGTAGGGTTTTCTGGTAAACGAAACGAACGAAAAAATACGATTTTTGTAAGTACATAATTTTGAGTCTATATCTATAAGTAGGATTATAGCCCACTCCCTCTCATCGAGAGGAGGCCTGTGTCCTAGCAGTAGGAATATTACAGGTAGATCATGTTATTATATGTAAACATCGTTACAGGGTCCAACGGCTATGTGAAGTACTAAGTTGTTACCGCGGTGGTACTGATATCACTGTGCTTGGAGAAAAATACGGCTACGGTTACGGGAAGAGAGAAACTGCAGCTAAAGGTTAGTGTATAATCTTCTTTCGCCTAATTAACGAAGGGAAGTTGTCATTTCGATGTGTTTTTACCATCCGTTTTATGACATCCACGTGACATTCAACTTTACAATGTCACGTGGATGTCATAAAACGTCAAAGTCTATTGAACAAGTTCGAACTCAAGCCACGCACCTCTGACTTTTCGGATTCATGTGCGTATTGTATAATTATCACTAGCTTCAAAAACGATGAAGGAAAACATCGTGAGGAAACCGGCATGCCTGAGCGATATTTCTCGATGGCATGTAAAGTCAAGTCAGAGGCCCATGGGCGGCTTTAAAAGTCTGACACCAGCAGTGCTATTCTGTAAACATACATAACCAACCACCGTGAAAACTTAGGTGAAGTGAGCGTGGAGTGAGCTGTCATTCCACAGGGATTGACACTATTGACAGCTCACTTCACCCAAATTTTCACGTTGAGATATTTACAGAATAGCATGGCTGGTTAGTCACTAACCACACGAAAAGAAGAAGAAGACCTTAGCGAAGTTCCAATTGACTGGAAATTGTTGTTTAGTACCTAAGTACTTAATTCAACACAAATACTCGCAACTCTGATATATGTGTCTTAGGCCGTGAGCGATGCAATTAATTATTATTTTCTAGAGGAATCTTGCGAATGGTCCCATTATTTGCAGAATTGCGGTATAAAATGCTGATTAAAAATAAATTATTAAAGTGAAAACTTCTTTACGCGCGTTGAGCAATTTTTGTTAAATATAAACTTATGGATTCGCGTCACCGACATGCTTCATACTATAGAAGCTAGATGGCGCTAATACCAGTTTTAAGTTTTCACTTCTACGCTAGCAGTGCCCAGGACTGCCAATTTTGTTTTTCTAGATTTATGTAATCTTGATGACGTGTTTATTTTGACGATTCTTTATTTGTGAGCTCTCAAATGAGCATCATTTATGGATGCAGATCTGTGCAGACCTTAGATTTTGAGGCTGATATGATAACATCGCCGACAGGTTATGACTACATAACAGGCGGCGGCGGCACAGTCCTCAGTATAGGAGCCGCGCGCGCGCTGTCGGCGTGCGCGTGCGGCGCGGCCGGCGGCGCGCGCGCCGCGCCCGACGACATGACGCTCGGCGCGTGCGCGCACCATCGGCTAAACGTGTCGCTGACGCACTCGCCGCTGTTCCATCAGGTTAGTACTTTACTTCTTTACTCTACTTAGATTTGAAATGAGCTGCCATAGTAGTTATTGTATTATATTATTATTATATATTAGAATACCTATCTAATGACATACAGGGTGGCAGGGACATCGATGCGAAAACTGTTACCATGGATTCAGTAAATGATTCTGAACCTCCTACGTTGATATTTTTCGTGAGTTATTTTTTTTTAATCTGCTGTTTTATAGAAGAGTGCAATACCTACGCAGTCAAAATGTATGGAACAGCAGATTATTATTTAAATAAACGACGAACATTTTCAGAAGTTCAGAATCATGTACTGAATCCATGATAACAGGACAATGTCCCTGACACCCTGTGTATGTGGTTGTTATTGGTGTGTGGACCTAAATTTTTGCCGAATCTCCTTTAAGGGTATGGTCCAGACCATCAAACTGAACAGCTTTTTCCATGAGAACAACATCTTAATCTCGAAAAAAATATCAACTGTCCCATACAAAACTTCAATACCTACTCAACCCAAATGTATGGAACGGCTGATTATTTATCGCAATTACGAGCATATGCATCACTTATTTTTTAAGTGTCAAAAGAATATTGGCAGGACTCCATGTAATCTGGGTGTCGCTCTTAGACTTGTCAATGTTATCCAGAACGCCCCTCACCATTTCCTAGTGTTTTGATAGGGAAGAAGTGGGGCAACAAACTCCCCAGCAACACGTATGTCTCTTTTGAAAACTTCTGATTCAAATCAATAGTTTATCTAACTTAACCTCTGTCTCTCCCTAGGCTCGACCCCAAGACTATGCCCGCGAAGTACTAGCGCGGGACCGTCCAGTATCCTTCCACCGTCACTCCTCACCGGAACCCCTCAGGGTGTACGCCACCTGGTTCCAACATGATGACCTGGCCATCAAGAAAACTAGGAGAAGAGATGAGCTTTGAATTCATGGTTGAAGGTCATGAGCACTGCCCAAAAAGGAATGAAGACAATTTTTATTTATCTTTCTGGTAGATTATTAAAAATATTAGACAATTTTTTTTTTTTAAGTAATCAAAAGATTACGGCGATAAATTGACTTAAAATGTGGCATGACGTCACTCCTATGTACATTTTATACTTAGTTGTGACGTAGCGGGCTCCCACTTCCCAACTTTAATACGTTTTATCTAAGTAACTTTTTATTAATATGATAAAGCAAAAAACGTGTCTATTATTTTTTTATTATCTGACTGAAGGACTACATAGAATTTGTTTTTTTTACCCAGGCATCATCCCTTAAGGAAATACTTCTTATCGGCCATCAGACATTTTAATTAGAGCTAAGTTTTATGTCTTTCATTATAGTTTTTAAGATCAATTTAGTTTTGTTTTCATGTGAAAAATTAACAGTTTTCGATTTATTGTTACCGGAAAGTCCTATTGTTATTAGAATAATTTATACAAATTATTAAACATTTTTTTTCTTGTTATAAAAATCTAATAATGATTTTAGTGCTATTACAGACTCGAATCTCACATTGATAATAGAAAATATTTGTGAGCCATACAAATATTTGACTGTACGGGTATCGAAGCGTAAGCGTAGTTTTCTGCGCTAACATAAATTCAATTGTTTTTAACAACTAGTCCTACACCAACCGGGGGTTGTCGTTGGGTGCACTGCATAGTGCATACAGGGATAATCTTCGGTTGGTGCCTCATTTCATTAAAACGCCTAACGGCCCCTCGTACGCCTTCCAAAGGTCCGGGACCCCAGGGTGCCGAGAAATATCAAAAACACGTTCACAAAAGTGTTTTTATAAACCGCTGTGAGATTTGTTTTAAACAAATTAATTCTACCGAGTAATGTGCGTAACAGAGTTACTACTACTTAGTAAATTAGATTTTGTTTCTTTGTTGATAAAATATTGTTACTATTTTAACCCGTGTTGTATGTTTGACATTTTCAGCGAATTTTAGATGCTTTTAATTTAGTTCTTCTGATTTCGTCCTCATATATTATTATTTACTTTGTGATGGTAACCTTCTGAATCTATTTCGAATATTTTGTAAAGATTTTTACATTCCATTCTTGTATTTAAAGAATCTCAAAGACAGTACAGACAAATTAAAATTGGACCCGAAATTAAATGTATCGTGAATAATAATAGTATTATAAATCAAGATAAATAATCGGTAGTAAGTAGTTTTATAAAAAAACTATGCATCACAACAAGTCACATAATTAATTATCATATAAACTCCACCAAAATATAAAACGTCACAAATCTATGATTAGTTTATCAATTAATATTAAGTTTTTAATTAATTTTATAACAGTTTTAAACGCTTTTTGACACATACCTCGGATTGTTATCTCGTGGCATTTATTATTATTAATTAAATAGTTGTTTATTATTAAAATATTTTTAATATAAGTATAACTAATTAATTACTGATTATTATTAAAAATATTTTGTTGCTCCCTCGTTATAAGTGTAAGGCTTAATTTACATTGCCGCGGAACGGAGTAGAGGCGAGTTTTTGTAACGAGATTGTATTTAACAATGAATTTTATGTCAATTGTACTAAAAATAGCACAAACAAAGTCAAATAATTTATTTCAATTAGGCACATAAAAGGCACTTTTGAGCGTCAAAATTTACAAAAAAAACAGAATTGATTCTAGTCGCCCCTTCCAAAAGGTAGTTTTCGTGTGGAGAAAAATGGGGAAAAAACTCCACGAATACTGTTTAAAAATGTTTTACGATATTTTGCTATACATTAATTATATGTGACTAGCGACCCGGTCCTGCTGCGTCCGGCAAAACATCGAGATTTCTAGGTAAACGTAACTTTAATATTTAACGTATGATACACATAAACCTTCCGGAATAATTTCTCTAAACGATGGTGAAACCCTCACCAAAATCTGTTGCGTGCTTTAGAAACACGAAAACCGACTTTGTTTTATAATAATGTATAAAGAAGATGACGCACCTAGAATAAAATTACTATACGACATTAGGTAAAAATAATTCAAAATGAAGAAATTACAGATAAACTAATTATGTGATAGATACATGGTGCTCATACGAGCTTGTAACTGCGAGAATGCGCGAGAATTCTCCAGAAGATGCGCGACCATTTGTAAATTACACAATTGACATAAAGTCCATCAAAAAGTACAAAAAAAAAATCGCTTCCATTACGTTCCGCGGCATCGCGCCAATGTAACTGAGCCTTATTTTTAATTGGTTTAATTTTAAGACAATCTCTGACAGATCTGTAGTTTTGCCTCAACTTGGTGTAATTTGGCAAAACTCTTTTTCCCGTTGTGGTTTCTGTGGTCTAAGAGCTAATCCAAAATGTCGTTGGAAATTTGTTGGTTTATGATTCGATTATGCCAGTAGAATAATCTTCCAACGAAATATCAAACCCTAACTCAAATTTTGGTCGAACTTGAACCCATAATGCCACAAATAAACTAGTTGAATTTGAAATTCCACAAACACCATTGGTTTTTTTGCGCATTTTACTGAAGAGCGGTGTCCAAATATTGATTTTGATGCACTTGAATCCACCTAAATGGTGCAATGGATGCGACTCGATGTTTTTCAGTCAAAAATTTAAGCGGAAGGGCCCTAATGAGGTTTGTAAGGAAATTCAAGAATACTATTTTGCTGTCTCTCACTCATCGACCGTTCTGAGCAAGAGCAATTGTATTTTTCTATGCAAATGACTATCATGTAGGAACAGTCATCGCAATGTTGTTTTTCCCCAACCACGCGGGCACAACTACTTTGAAATAAAATGCTGAATATTTGCATTTGTTCTTTGTAGTCTCGTGCGTGATTCCTTATCTCCTCAACATGCCATAGTGTCAATCAGTTTTAATTGGTTTTTCAATACAAAATTACATGTTTTATTTTCCAAAGTTATAGATACTGACTAATATTTTTATTTGATTAATGTAACTAGTTACTAGTGTGTATATTGTATACTTGTTTTCAGTATTGTTATGTACTAAGATATAAAATTAACATATCAGTTGTGTAATTTGAATAAAGTTTAATATTTTTCTAAACATTTGTATTTTATTTATCTTTGAATTCCATATAAAATAATCATCATCGTTATTTCAGCGTCCATTGCTGGACACTTCATTCAGTTCTGTGCTTCCCACATCCAGCGGGTTCCTGTGGCCCTCACAATGTCCTTTCGGCCCCATCAGCTGTCTGTCTGCGAGCAATGTGCCCTGCCCACTGCCACTTAAGTTTAGCTATTCTTCGATATAAAATATTATGAACAAAATTCAATACTTTAACAGCAAATTAACGATGTATCATCACAAGTTGTCACATCCTTCTTGGACAACTTACAAGTCAAATTACTCACGTAACCCTATCAATCAACCTCCCTCCCCACTTTCCCCCTAAGATGTTTTCCCAATAAGATGCGCCGTTAATTAGGGCAGCCCTTGTTCCGGCTAATGGACGCATTGAGCGCCGTGAGTTGCCAAATTACGGCAAGTCACCTTACTTAATAGACAGGGACTTGGTACTTGACGATCGCGCAGTCATCTTAGGGATGCTGAACAGGATTTTTGAAATTATTTACTCGTTACGAAATAAACAGAAAAATAAGTAGGGTCATCTCACGAATTGTAAAGCTTGGAAACTTGGAAGCTTCTATTGGGGTCGGCTTCCAGTCTAACCGGGTGCTGCTGAATACCAGTATTTTACATGGCGTGACTGCCTATCAGACCTCTGCAACCGAGTTACTGGGTAACATGATACCCCTTGGTAAGACTGGTTGTCAGACATTCGAACTACCCGTAACGGATGTAAACATCAGAATATGTAGGGCTATCTCCCGAACGATACAGCTTGCAGACTTAAAAGCTTTCATATTTTTTGGCTTAACTCCCAAATTGTAAAGAAAAGATTTTCATCCGAGCTACCATTTTGGGAATATAGAGCGTTTTAAAAAAAGTTGAATAATTCGGAAACGGTGCGTCGTAAGGCCATGCTTCTCAGAACTTAAAAGGTTTCTATGGTCAAGGTTAAATCAGGAAGATCTCAGAAAAAATATTATTTAATTATTAATATATTAATTTTTTTTCATATTTTTTTTTTGTTGTTTTTGCTGCTCTTAGTGCCCCTAGGCGTATACTCAAACTCCTACAAATCCGTCTCGAAGACGACCCACTGACCCATGTGACACCAACCCGCACTGTGCCCGTGGCAGATTACAACCCACTCTCTTTCGAAGAGAGAAGGCCTGTGTCCTAGCCGTGGTCGTAGCAGTGGGAACATTATAGGCTGATCATGCTTATGCTATCACTAACCAGAGAGAAAACACAGGAATACTTTGGTATGGAATGACCGCCAACGACTACGTGACCGCGATTCCTCTTTTTTTTTAACTCTAACATGTAAAAAAAAATCCGAGGGAGGCTTACAGTAGTGGCATATGATGTGTAATTCTGACATCTCACCTTGGTAATAAGCATTATTAAAGGGGCCTCGTGAAGGTCGTTTCTGACGGCAAACTCTGGCACCGCGTGCGCTCATTGGTCATATCAAATAGCGCGCGCTTCCCCGGCTTCCTGTGACACAAAAAGCACTTCCGTCCCTTTTCACGTAATCACTCCCACAAATTTCATTATTTTGTTTTTTTTTAGATTTTATTTTGAATCAGGAAACCGAGAGGAAAAACATATCGCACCATCGGTGGAACAAGGGCACAACTAACAAAACATCTGAAACTGAGTTAAGTGTGTTACTAGGGTCATAATTACAAAATTATTTACATTTTGGTGCAAAAAGGGCCAAACTGCACATCAAAAATATTATTTCTTTAAATTATAGTACAAATAATAAGTATTTTACTCCCGTAAAGTAAATACGTAAATTCGCAAAAGTGTAAGGCTTATTTCACCCAAAAAAAATATAGTACCTACTTAAAATCGATATAAGCAGAAAAACTCTATTTTATTCTACAAAAATCATAAAAAATGTCTCTAGTGGAAAATAACAAAACGTGCAGTTGTGCCCTTGTTCCACCGATTGTGCGATATTTCAAGCAACTACTTTGCCTGCCGTTTACACCATATTTACTTGTAATACAAAATGAGTTTTTTTTTCTTTTATCGTGTTTAAGTATTTATAGGTCTCTCTTCGAAGTTTAGCTAGCTAATTTGACCTTGTGTAACTGAGTCCCTGATCCTAAAGTGTATGAAACCTTTATTTGTTTGTTTGAACCTTTCTTGTGAATTGGGATAGGTTGGGTGAGCATATGTAAATAAAGTAATTAATCAACAGAGATCCGGCATACTTTACCACGCACCATACGGAACCAAATCCTCCCATAATCCGTGTTCATAACATTAATGATTCATGCCAACCCTAATACAGAGTTGCGTGTAATTACGCGAACAATCTCCAAAAAGATTAACATTCTATGAGAACTTGCCATAATATCCGAAGCACTTATATTTACGAATACCTCAGATTATAACTTGTGAACAAAATAATATTTATTCTTCGCAAAGTTTGCGGGTACTTAGGGAAGTTGGGCAAGGAAGGATCAGAGGGGGTCATAGCGGGCAATTTGTCATTCGACACGCGATACCCACCGTAAGTACCGACTACACTCTAACTTTACCAACTTACATTTTTCATTACCTACAACTTTTGAGAGCGGCCCTGGGAACAAAAAATGTACACACAAAACTCAACCTTATTTTATTGGCGTAGGGTAGTAAGTTCGGTGTTGTTCTGAGGCAGTGTTGAAAGATTTTTCTTGGTTCCAGAATGTGTTGGTCCTTATGCATTAATCAAAAAATATCAAAGCCTTCGTGAGCTGTAAGAAGTTCGAAAGTGTTGCCCCTGAGAGGGTTGTGTTTAAGATTATACTGAAAAGAAATATTTCTTCTTCTTATTTTGTAAATAGGTACCTACTTACGTGTAATTCTAAATCTGGTTTTTTGAATGAAGTACTATTTTTAGTATTTTTTTATACAATTAGAGATTTTTTACACTGTTATAGAGACAGTAAGATCGACACCATCAATGAATACTACACTAACTTGAAAAAGTCGATTTTACAGCAGACGCGTTTCAAAGAAAAAATATGACAACTTTTTTATTAAGTAATAAAGATAATTTATTGAAATTTTCACTGTTGTCAGTTCTCTTGATAATACAAGAAATGTCGTCATTTAATTTCTTTATTAATTGTTAGTTTTGAATTTCACCCGAGTTAGCCGTACATACACTAAAAAACCGATAAATTAATGTGTAATAAATTACGCCAACTCATAGTTAGCGTACTATATTATGGAATTACAAAAGGTGAGAATGTTAAAACATGACATTAAATTCATATTAATTGCCAAACTATAACTAAAATAACGGAAATAAAAAACATAAATTCTTGCCAATAAAGCAATACCTTATACCACCTTGTAATAAATACTCGTAAGAGTGTACTTATTCTCGGCTAAATCGTGCCTTTTTTGTTACGAACGTTCACGAACGGACTACAATAGGCCAGGGATAATATAATATCTAAGTTAACTAGAGATAGCGTAATGTATATCTGTATATATCGCGACTACAAAAATTACATTCACTTAGCGTACTGTAAACTTTGTAAATTCGTTATTTTTTGGAATTTCTATATAATTGTTTTGGTACTAGATAATTGAAAGGCCATACTATAAATCACTACCACTATTACTACTACTATTATTACTGTCTCTTAAGATACAGGTATACCTAGTTTAAGAGGCAGGGCTCACCCAATTCTTGTACAGACCTTGTGCTTACAGCATAATATGTCTTTACTCTTAAGCCAACCAGTAGTAATCCATCTTTTACCTAATTTTATACTAATTTTTACAATTACATATGTATTTTCTTGTCTGTAACATAGTTGAAATAAAAAAATTATCATTATTTATTTATTATAAATAATTTGGCATTAAAAACCCGAAATTGCCCAAAATTCAACTTAGCGTAGTGTAAATTGCTGGTGTCGAGAGATAAAAATAAATTATAAATTTGTTAAAAATTCCCAGCTGAAACCCAGCCAGCTTAGTGTAATAAAAAAAACAATACAAAGCTACATAATTAATGTTAACTAATTATGTAGCTTTGTATTTTTTTATATTGTTACAATTCTATAGTAAATAATACCTATACTTATAAAAAAAAAAGATTATTTCATGATTGCCTACCTTATTTATTCAGTGCATTTCGTTTAAAAAATTAAAATTATCGATGCGGTAAAATTGGTATGCATCTACCTACTCAATAACGTCTTTTTTAATTTATTTAATTATGCATACAGTTATAATACTGGTTCATCTTTATGTAGGTACTAGCTGCCCGCCCCGGCTTCGGCCCTGGTAGGTACGGGTAGCACTAAGTACTTATCTACGACGCACTTACCTATTTACCTACCCTACCGTACCTACCTACCCTACCTACTTACTTACTTACCCTACCTACCTACCTACCTAAGAACCTTGTCTTGAGAAGAAGGTGCAGCCGTTCTCAGGTTATGGCGTGACCGGAAAAATAGGGATTCATTTTTATATACAGGTTGTTAAGCAGTGTGTGTCTGGATTGAGGAGCCAATCTCATATCGGAACGAGGGTACTACCAATATTTAGTAGTAAAGTAGCCGATTTTGTAGGCCGGATCCTGGAATTTGTAGTAAAACCCTTAAAAAGTTATACGACGTTAAAGGTGGCTCCTCAATCCTGACGTCTGGATTGAGGAGCCACCTTAGAACTCGAAAACTAGCCAACGGATATTTTTTGAAAATTTTGTAGGATTTAGTAGTACTTTTGCGTAATCTCTACAAAAAAAATGGGGTTTGTACGGTCGATTTTGAGATAGCTACAACGTTTTGATTTTTCATAAAAAACCATAAATTTCACCGCGCTGTATCTCGGAAAGTTATCAACCAATTACAACAGATTTTTTGTATGATTTAGTAGTAAATGTGCTCGAATTTGTACAATAAAAATAAAATGGAAAAGCTATATAATTTCGGTAACACAACACATTTTATGTGGCTCCTCAATCCTGACGGTCTATAGAAATGATATGTACGTAGCTACTAAAGTAGTTGATCAAATCGGATTACAATAACACCAATATTTAGTAGAAATTTCTACTAAATATTGGCGTAATCCAACATCCTGCGCATTCAGTATTTCAAAAGATATTAATAAAATAAACATTCCTTAACAAATTAGTGAATAGGGTGACCACAAATAATTCAAACTATGATCATAAACAGAGTTTTACTTACACATGAATAATTCTTCACCAATCAGTACTTAAATTATGAACACAATATTAACACCAAGAATAAAAAATAAAAATAAACTAAAAGAGCAATATCCCATAGAATAAACAAACACCAAGAATAACAAAAGAAATCACAAAGAATTTTCAGCATCAGCACTAACTCCGAGCGACGACGCTCTAAAGACATTCCAGCCCAAACTATAACAAATCCACTGCCAACCGGCACTTTTTCCTCAAAACAAGCTGGAATAAAGTCTACCCCTGGCCGTCTGTAGACTCTTCGCCGCCCGTCACTTGCACACAGCATAAATCTGGATTCGTCAGAAAACATTACTCTTGCCCATTCTTCGTCTCCCCATTGTGCGGGTTCGCGGGCGTAACGTAATCTTGCTACCCGATATTCCCTTTAAATTTTGGACCATTTGCGGGTCTATGCCCCCCCCAACTTTAAATTTTGCCATATGTAATATGAAAATATTTTGGTAATTTTGTACTATTGCGAATTTTGGTTTCATAATCGTCATAGCAAAAAAACTGACTATCCATAATGTAGTGACATTTATGCCCATGCCAATTTCACTGAGTGCTGGAATAAGTTCTATAGCTCCAATGAGAGAGTATGTTATACCTTTAACTATAATGTGATGCGGATGATGATGTATATCTTCTAAAATAAATTTGTCACTGCCATTTAAATCAAACGACACAATATTGGATGGCACATAATTGTGAAGAAATTCAAGATGGAATTCCCAATTCAAATTATCTTATGTTTTGTGCAATTATCTGCCCGGTATCCATATATGATCAAAAAGTAAATGAAAAAAAACAACAACCCGACTGCGTAAAAAATGAACTTGAATGAAAGGAGGCAATGGGTTTTTATTAAAAAGATGTTTCCGACTGCATGAGATTGTATATAGTATTAAGTGGGATTGGAGACAGAAATAGGTCATCTTGTTTCCATCTTTTTTTGGTATTTTGTTTAGATTTTTTAAATTTACTTTTTATATTAAATTTTTTAGTTATTTTATCATTTTTAAAATTACTTTTAATCATATAATTTGTTTATATTTTGTAATCAGCTGTTAAAGCCCTTCATTTTGAAACCCCACTCGATAGGCTTTGAGAGTTTTTTTTTACATTGACAAACATTCAGTGTTACTCACGCAATAAAGAAGAATCTAACGACATATCATTCATGTAAATCGGTTCAGCCGTTTAGTAGTTACGAGGGAACATAGGGACGGACATACATAGATAAAAATTCAGCTCAAACACATAACACTCCATTTTTGGCTTCGCCACAGTCGGGTTATACAAAAAATTTAACTCTTTATAATCATTCTTACGACTCAGTTTAAATTGTCCAAATACTGCAACGAAATCATGCCATTTGAGGCCAATTCTAACTTAGTGAGTTGAATTGTTGACTCTGGTGATTATACTTCCTGTAAATACATTATTTGATAAGCCGTCAGTCTCTTTGGTACATTATCAGTCGACAGAGATGCGGAATTTTAAGACACTTTATTTTAGTTTGTTATAATTTTAGTTAGGTTAAGGCTAATATATGTATTGTTATTTTATTTATTAATTAGGTATACAACCTGGTTGTAAAATACTCCACGTCGTTCCATGTAAAATACAGGTATTCAGCTGCATCCGGTTAGACTGGAAGCCAACCCCAACATAGTCGGGAAGAGGCTAGGCAGAATGATTGATTTTGTTTATAACCCGTTTGTATAGTAGGTACTAAAAAAGTTAGAGGCGCCTGTTATGGTTCCTACACACTATGCTGGCGGCATGGCCGCCGGATTTTGTGCCTTCATTTCCTTTGCGATCCTTTGTGCGGCAGGGCAGTGCATTACAATGATCTGTAAATTTTCTATTAAAAAACTGTTAAAATGCTTAAGCGTTACCCTTAAGCATTTTAATGGAGTTTGTATCATTTATGTCTAACCGATTTTTTTTCTAATCTAATGCTTGTCTATTACATTCTTTAAGTTACTATGGCAATAATGTTGTGAAAAATAACAGCGAAACAATAATGAATTTAAAATCATAACGTATGAATAGAAACTTTGACGAAGACAATTTATTTTACTATACACGAAGAGGTCATGTTTCTGCGGAGATTCCTATCACCGCGATTCAGCGGAGAGTGCTAAATGTACAACGCCATCTATCGATACATCAGGAACTAAAATATTGTTTAAATAATCAAACTAAACATAAGTTTGTATAAAATAAGTATCATTAAATTCATCATCGGTTACTGAATTTCATTTCATTAGGTTCATTACATAAATATCCTAACTATAATTATAATATTATAAATGCGAAAGTGAGTTTGTTTGTTTGTTACGCTATATCGGCCGAACGGATTTTAATGAAATTTGGCACATGGGTAGAGCATAACAAGCGAGCATAGGGTAAGGACATAGAATACTTTTCATCCCGGTATTCCCACGGAATCGAGACTTATGAAGGTGGGTCCACGGGGCGCAGCTAGTATTTCAAATAATCTAAAACCACAATTACATAAGTTACACGTAGGTAATCGTACTTGTAGAATGATTCATATGCAAATAAAACTACTTATTTCAAACAATGGTCTTCTTTGAATTATTTATGGTCACCCTATTCACTAATTTGTTAAGGAATGTTTATTTTATTAATATCTTTTGAAATACTGAATGCGCAGGATGTTGGATTACGCCAATATTTAGTAGAAATTTCTACTAAATATTGGTGTTATTGTTATCCGATTTGATCAACTACTTTAGTAGCTACGTACATATCATTTCTATAGACCGTCAGGATTGAGGAGCCACATAAAATGTGTTGTGTTACCGAAATTATATATCTTTTCCATTTTATTTTTATTGTACAAATTCGAGCACATTTACTACTAAATCATACAAAAAATCTGTTGTAATTGATTGATAACTTTCCGAGATACAGCGCGGTGAAATTTATGGTTTTTTATGAAAAATTAAAACGTTGTAGCTATCTCAAAATCGACCGTACAAACCCCATTTTTTTTGTAGAGATTACGCAAAAGTACTACTAAATCCTACAAAATTTTCAAAAATATCCCTTGGCTAGTTTTCGAGTTCTAAGGTGGCTCCTCAATCCAGACATCAGGATTGAGGAGCCACCTTTAACGTCGTATAACTTTTTAAGGGTTTTACTACAAATTCCAGGATCCGGTCTACAAAATCGGCTAATTTACTACTAAATATTGGTAGTACCCTCGTTCCGATATGAGATTGGCTCCTCAATCCAGACACACACGTTAAGCAGTCGGTTAAACATACGAAAATGGCGGATCCGTGAGGCCGTCTGCTACGTGTTTAGGCGTAATAGCAAGACCACACATACGGACACCCGCACATGGGTCTATTTTATGACTTTTTTAAAATTTTATTCAAAATTCTTTCATTTAAAAATAATAAAACTGGCAATTTTTTTACTTTTCAATTAGAATAATTGTTTAAATGGGTTTTTTTTTGCAATTTCTGACATTTTCAGTACCTACTCAAACCTCAGTTGGTCCAACAGTTTTTTGACCCTTATAAGAAACAGGATCGGCATCAAAAAAAGTTTTTGTGAAAACTGCCCGTTTTCTTGATGACTGTAAGTACATATTTTTCAAAATCTGTTAATGCAGATAAAAAAAATCCTCAATAAATTAAGGACAGTCTTTTAAGACCGTTTTCCTGTGGCTGCCCTTACTGCCCCATCTCAAAAATCCATCCTGTACATAATTCTTCTGTGTGTATGTCACAGAACTCCTCCTTAACGGCTGGATCGATTTTGATGTTTTTTTTTTTGTGTGTGTTTGAGTTGGTCCCTGGATGATTTAGAATCACAATTAGACCCGGTAGGTGGCGTTGCGATCGAGTAACAAACCCACTTATAGCAGGCAAATCAACGTAGGTACCTAATATTATTCAAAATCAAACTAGATGCAAATCAAGTCTGCAACAGCCCCGATGTAATCAACCGCTGTTTAATTAAACAACATTCTATAACCGTGTTATATAGTTACTCTGATTTACAGCAGTCCCTAAATTCGGCAGATAGATGACCCAAATTATACTATTTCGAAAGGACAACATTAATTGCTTTGGATTTACTAATTTATTGTCTCTGGGTTAATCAAGAATGGATATCCGTCTTTTGTCAATAAGAAAGTGTCGGAGATGGCAATGAAATAAAACAGACTTAAGTAAATGGGTAACAGGTTTGTAAATTGGACGGCAACGACTTCCGAGTATAGGTCTAGGTATAGGTCGTGAGTTCGAACCCAGGCAGGCGTTTTACTTTGTGTAATAAATTTCATCACCACTGCTCTCAAAACGGTGAAGGAAAACATCGTGAGGAAACCGGCATGTAGGTACTAGAACCAAAAATTCGAAGGTATGTGACATCTACCAACCCGCACTGGTAGATGTCACATGCCTTCGAATTTTTGGCCCGCGTGGTGGTTAGGCTGCTTATGATTTTGAATACGTAACACAACATCACGCCCTGTGTCATCGAAGGGTTGGGCAGAGTTACATCCACATTCCGCCAGTTATGTGAAAGTCCCATGGTGGTGAGCCTATTGCCATCAACCGGGCACAAATCCAGACTTCAGGCTGCTACTAAGAAATTACAGATAGAAAAACCCAATAACCCCTTGCCTGACCCGGGAATCGAACCCAAGACCTCATGCTCAGCAGAAGCGCTTGCGAACACTAGGACCAATGATAGTCATGCATTATATACCTATGACTTCGAAATCTCAGTAATTTTTTGTTATTTCCAAACATAATACCTTTAACATAATTAAAAGGGAACCTCCAACATAAAATAGTTGCAAGTAACATAAAAGCACGTAAACCTAAAGGAACTTGTTGAACATACCGCTTGTTCCTGCACGTAATGAGGCAACTAATAACGTTCATAAAACGCTGTGGCGCTGGCCGCGTAATAAAGGGAACTAATTAACATGTATCATAACTATAATAAGAGGAGCTGCTAGGAAAAATAGCAAGCCTTGTCTTCCCCGTGGTTGGTTGAGGAAGGAAGCTGCTACTTTTACCAATTAATTGCGTAGGTAGGTACCTAGTGTTGCTGGTTATGGTCCTAGGCTTTAATTAACGTCAGGAGGTAAACATAATTAATATATCTCACCTATAAGTTATGGAAGTGTGTGTGTGAGTGTGTGTGTGTGTGTTGTGTGTGTGTGTGTGTGTGTGTGTTGTGGAAGTGTTAAGTAGTCTTAGAGTGTCAAGGCCTCCCACAAGGTGGACCGATGACCTGGTGAAGGCCGCAGGAATCCGCTGGATGCGGGAAGCAAAGAAGCGATCGAAGTGGCAGTGCTTGGGGGAGGCCTATGTCCAGCAGTGGTTGTCTCCGACTGAAATGATGATGATAAGTTATATGTAGGTTTATTTAAATCAAATTAAGTTGGTTAGACTTGATGGGGAAGACGGAGTGACAGGGTGTTGTGGCGCAGTCTGGGAGAGTCCTATGTGCAGCAGAGGACTGCGTAGGCTGAGTTGATTGATTGATTGAAGTTGGTTAGACACTAAAATGACTTCATAACTCGTGACCTCTCACTAGCTAGTCGAAGACACTGGCTATAGTCGATTTTTATAAAATGTAATTATCATGAGCCAAGCGTAGTTATAGAAAAGTGCCTTAAATGAAGACGCGCCCCACTCCGCTCTGCTCCGTTCTAAAGTACAGCTTATAACAGTCAGCTCCAGTTATTGCGGAGTGGGGTGCGTCTTCGTGGATGGCACTATCAATACCTAGGTATTTGATTCCCCAATGATTGGCGTACCAGTCAAGCCTATATTCAATTCTCATATTCAATAAAAAATCAATAAAAGACGTGCGGAGTAAAAATATTCTTATGAACATACTTCAAACCGGCAATCCTAAGGAACTAGTTTTACGAACATTCAGGAAATGGATTTATAATAGCTTAACATCGCTTTTATCGATGTTCTCGAAGAGCAGCGGGGAAATATTAAAGATGTGCTCATACTGTAGGTGAAATGAAGCTTCGTGCAGACCAGAGCGACGCGACGCCGCGACGCGACTCGAACAATACAATTTCTAAGAAAACTTGACGGTATAACAATAACCGCTGTCGCGTCGCGCTGGTCTGCACGAAGCTTTAAACAGATGGTTTAATTCTGTCGTGACACGAGCTAGCTCGGCCTCCATCTTCGTCTTGGTCTACCGCGATGTCGCATAAGCCTCTGCTCAAAAATAAACTCATCGTTTGATATAATTAACAAAAACAAATACGATCAATCAATCTGCCTAGCCTTGTCCCAACTATATTGGGGTCGGCTTCGATCAATCAATACAAAAGGCAGCGAACTAACCTCGACAATCAAACAAAATAACAAATGACAATGACAATGCAATGCTTACGGCACTTAAGCCGGGCCGAGGCAGCGCCACTAAATGCCGCACTTTATCCAACAAGAATTAAGTGCGTCTAGCGGCACTCTAAACACTTCCTATTTTGAATTTGAAATAACGTAAATAAGGAAATGACATTTCTTTCAATCTAAACACAGCCTTACCTACATGTGGTTTGAAGAACACTCGTTCGAGGCGCGCCTCTTTGAGTCAAATGCAAATAAAACGATGGTTTCCTACCAAATCGTGAATCAGAAGTATTTCGACTAAGAGCTTCAAGTACACGTTCTTTTGTAAGTTGTTGACTGGCAAATTGGGAACGAATGGATTTATTTGAAGAAAGAATAACTTAGTATTGAATATTTTTTGTGCTCGCTTAAACAGTCGACTGCTACACTTTTGGACAGATCTATTTATTTATATATTATTAACACTTTAAGTACACACTTATATGTATAAACAGACAAGTAGAAAAGATCAGAAAAATAGGTACAAAGGTGATGCTTATTTCTAAAGAAATCTCTTCCTAGTATCGCAACTTTTTAGGACTTAGATTTCAAAAAAGGAGGAAGTTCTCAATTCGACTTTATGTTTTTTTCCGCATCTAATTTAACCAAAGCTTCGCAAGTCAGTGTTGGTTTCTTCTGAACAAAAAAACTTATAACTTTTCAGCAGGCGTGAAAGTTAAAGTCTGTCCAACACACAAAGTTTTGGTTGCAAACTCATCAACTGGATTTTTTAAGTTTAACAAATTATGTCGAAAAAGAATAACTTTGTTTTAAGGAGTTATAATGAGTCTCCGTTTTTACGATAGTTAGAAGCTTAAATAAGAAATATAACATTTACACCCAGTTGCACAAAGACAAACATTAATGCCCCGTTACGTAATGGATCATTAACGCTAATGATTTAATTAATTTCATCAAAGAACCATTAAAATCGAATCTAATGTAACAGTTGCTTTCTGCAACAAGTTAATGGAAGATTAGTATTTAATGACAGCTCTATGTATACTTGCACATAATTTATATATTTTAGTGTTAGATGTATATTATATTTAAGATGTTAACTGAATGTTAATGAATATAAATAAAAAGAGATCGAAAAAAATAAATTACGGCCTTAAAAGTTAAACTTCGTTTCTGCAACAGGCTGTGTTAGTAGACTAAACAAGTTAACTAAAATGTAGAATGAAATAAGACACAGAATGATTTAGTTACCTACAGAACTAAAAACAAAAGAAAAAATAAATCGTAAAATAAATAAACAACATTGGGAGTGCACAGGGGCAAATTGGACAAGTGCGCACACTCTATCAAAAATCTATACATATAATAAATCTGTAGAAAAGTCATTTTTGTACATTGAAGAAATTGAAACAAAAAATAGCCATCGTGTGAAAAGATAAGTAACAGAACCCATTTCCATCATTTTTGAAATTTTTGTCTGTTTGTCAGTTTGTCTGTTTGTTTGTGCGCACATCACGTAAAATCTACGAATTCAATGCTGACAATGTTTATATACAAAAATTATACGCAACTTGAGGTTTAACTTAGTTTTTGTTTCATCGAAATCGGTTCACTCTATCAAAAGATATGATTAATTTAGTGAGTTCAAGAAGTAAAATATTACGTTACGCAATTCAGTATAGTACTTGCAACGACATCTTAAGACTAAAAATAGAACTAATGTTGATAGTTGAAATCCAAATCCGATAGATAGCGTTGTGCAAATGACGTCATTTTCTGAATCGCGGTGTTAAGATTTTCCGCCGAGAATGACGTCCACCGTGTTTACTAGGCAATTGGGTTTCGTTAGGTGTCTTAAAAGTTCTTGCGTGTGTCGTAAAAGTTCTTTGGACTGGTGATTGTGACTGGTCGTCTCTTATCTGCCAGGGCTTATTTTTAATTAATGTTATATTTTGAATTGTTTTAATTTTTTTATTGTACATTGTTCTCACATATAGAAGCAACAAGAATAATGTAACCAGGATTGTGTAATTTTCTATATTTAAAAGAGTGTCCTTGGAGTTTCTTGCCCGTTCTTCTCCATGAAGATCTACTAGCTTAGCTTCAACTTTCTGACTAACTGACCGACTATTTGACAATTCAAAAGTGCCTGTAAATGGTTTAATTGAAATAAATGCTTTGAGTTTGAGTTTGAGTTTGGTTGCTTGGTTTATCGATTTTCTAAATTGGTCGAAAAAAAAGTATTGGCTTATCTTATTGGTTTTGTTTGCTACCTTTGGTCATTGGTTTGAAGTACGAAGTAAAGATTGTATTATATTTACTTCGTAGTTTGAATCCAATAGTGCCAATCGTTATACAGTAAGTTAGTGTTGCCAATTCGTTGAGTCACGACCACGAACAGACGATACGTTGTCACACTAGACTGTTCGACGCACCGTTCTTTTAAGTTTGTAGGCTATTCAGTCATAAGTGTTGTTGGTTTTGTTTATTGCTTTAATTTTCCTTGAAAATAATGCCTCAAAGAAAAAAAACTAACCTTTCGCTGCGTAGCCGGAATACGAAAAGGATGAGACTTTGTAGGTCTCAGGAATCGGAAGAAGATCGTGAAGCATGGTTATCTGCTAACCGAGAGCACATCGCTCTTTCACGTGAATCGGAAACGTTCACCGAAAGGGAGTCACGTTTAAGTTCACAAAGAACACGGACCGCGACTTTGCGGTCTCAAGAGAGTATGCAGGAACGCGAAGTCCGGCTGTCTGCTGATCGGGAGCGCCACTCTCTCTCACGTGAGTCAGAGACATTCACAGAAAGGGAGTCGCGCTTAAGTTCGCAAAGAACTCGGACCGCGACTTTCCGTTTACTTTCAAACGTGTGCAATTTCCTGTAAGCCTCTGTTACGCTATGACTATTAATAAAGCCCAAGGCCAGACGTTATCCGTTGCGGGTGTAGACCTTACTTTTGATTGTTTTTCACACGGCCAACTCTATGTTTCTCTATCACGTGTTAGCAACCCAAACAACCTTTTTGTATATGCTCCGGGTAATTCCACCGCTAACATAGTATATAGCATTAACGTAATCAACTATACCGAAGTCAGGATTCTTATCTAAATCATCAAAAAAACTTTTTACAAAAAAAAAGTACAACCGACTTCCACAAAAAAACACTACAAAGTGAAAAATAACTTTAATTTCGGAAGTCGGTGTCTTTAGTTTTGAATTTTCACTTTTTACCACCGACTTCCGAAATTAAAGTTATTTTTCACTTTGTAGTGTTTTTTTGTGGAAGTCGGTTGTACTTTTTTTTTGTAAAAAGTTTTTATTTTTCACTTTTTAGTTGTGGTACCTACCCCACACAAATTGGAATACCACTACACTGCTATGTAAAAAACAGTGAAAGGAAGTTATCATCATGTCATACCCTTTCATACAAAAAAAAACCAGCTAACCAGCCAGTTTTGTTCATGTAACCGAATATCTCATCAGAACAAAACGTTGTAAGTGCCCTTGAACATTTTTTTTTTCGAAATAGTTTTTATAACCTTTGTAGTGAGTACAGGCGTGATAATATGTTGTGTGATGGCGTAAACAATGCTTAGATATGCTATAGCAACAATTGCGGTTAATCTGCTGTTATTTATTGAAGAGTTCCCCCGATTTCTACAAGATCCCATCATCAGATATTGAAATGGTGATAATGGGACCACACGGGAAGCACAAGCTTTCAAATAAAAAAAGAATCATGAAAATCGGTTCACTCAGTCGCAAGTTACGAGGTAACAAACATAAAAAAAAAAAAAAAAAATACAGTCGAATTGAGAACCTCCTCCTTTTTTTGAAGTCGGTTAAAAAGGTGATTTATTCTTATCTAAACGACGTTGTTTTGTTCTCGACAACCACGCGAACGAAGTCGCGGGCACAGCTAGTACATAAATAAATTCATCGCGACGCGAGCGAAGTCGATTGGTTTTGCTTTGTGCGCCAATTACAGTGAAAATAAAAGTCTCTCTCTTTGAGCCATAACTAGGTGTGAGTGAACGTATACGTATGTTTTTGGGAGATGGCGTGCGTGACTGGAAATATATGGGAGGATCCAAAATATTCGTTTGTTTTTAATTCTGCTGCAACCTGTTTTTTTTTTGCTTTGTAATATGGAAAACATATTAAAATATTTTTACTCGTTTCAACAATTTGAAGGTTTTTAAAAGAATAGGAGAGAGTATATTTATCAGTTTTCTTGTTAAGGATTGACTGTAGATTTAAAAGATTATAAGTAGCTAAACTAATTAAACCGACATCATCTAGGAAATGCTATTTTAGGAGAGAATAAGCAAGTACAGTTCTTAAACTGAAGTCTTTTCTTACTGAAAATGATTAAAATGCTAAAAAGAAAACAAAATTAACATAACTTCTAAAACAAAATTACAATTGGAATGATATGACACACTTTTGCAGCGCTACTACATTTCTTATCCGTATCAAAGAGCGCTAATTTAGCTTTTTATGAAGGAGATAAGATGGCAGTCGGGTGGGGAGGACGGGACTAAATGGCAAGTGAACATAACACTATAATACGGACGGTCGGAGTCAACGCTGCTGCGTCCAATTTATTTTATTGTTCTTATATCGCACTGTTTCGCTTCGCCCGCGTCCACTCGTAAAGATGTGATCTCATTTCTGATACTTATAAAGATACGTATTCTGACGGTCAAAGATATTTAGATGTCTGAGAGAATTGTGAGCTCTGTATCTAGGAGGAATTTAAATGAGGACATTTTTAAAAAACGATATCAGCGGGATCATAGCTAGAGATTTGTTTTTGCTCAAATCGTACATTTAAGCTTCTTTGTCGGTTTCCAACAAATTAAATATTCTACTTAGTAGAAAGGTACGTCGTGAACCTACTTAATAATTTGATGAAGACCTTTTAATAAGTTATTATATTTTGTCATCAATAATACAGGGTTATTTTAAATTGGCTAGCTAAACTCCTAAAATATTGAAATACGATAAAATAAAAAGATTTTGTTTTTTTTGAGGGAGGTCAACGACCGCTGTTAGTGTTGTTACTTGAAATATGAGTTGAGAAGAACTGTTTTCTTATGTTTTATCGTGTTTAGATATCACGTCTGTAAAGTTTATCCAACAAAAAACATATTTTATAAACTGATATTTCAAGTGACTACACTGCGGTTAATGACTCCACAAAAAGAATTATCAAATTTATTATTTTTTTGTTACAACAGGTATTATGAATTTGATTAGGTACCAAGGTTTGAAATACCGGTATTTTTGGGAACCGGTACCATTGGGCTTGGTGTGATACCGGTACCAGAAAGTACCTGTACTATTGGAACGGGTACCAGACGTAGTTCCTGTACTATTGGTATTTCTAATCAGTATCGGTGCAGTACTGGTACCAAACAAATATTTCCGTCAGTTAGAGTGAGAAAACAGATATAGTAAGTAAAAAGGATAGTTAATAGGCATTAGAAAAATAACTTCAACCGACTGTTGCCAACCGTACGAGGTTCCTCGTACAATTAAGAGATATGTGATACCCGCCGGTTACCTGAAATTGGTACCGGTAGGTACGTGTTAGGTAGAGTACCGGTCTGGAACCGGTACCCAGGTACCGAAATGGGCAGAACTGCTAACTACCGATTCTCTGAATCGGTACTTAGCGGTTCCTGTACTTTAGGTAAATTCAAAAATTCAACAATCATTTATTCAAACTAGACACAAGACAGTCCCCCAAAACGCCCACCCTTAACCAGTTCCAGGTAGGTACCTGTTCCAAGCCCTGTAGGGACATATTTAATTAGATTTTTGTAATGTTATCCTGAATGGCGACTGGAAGCTGAGTAACATGAATTAAATATCAAACCAAGATTATTCCATATAACATAATCCCGCGAGAGAATACCTACCTAGCACAGCTTCCACTCAGAAAAAGATAAAAAATTCAAAACATTATTTCTGTCGAATTTTCTTGTGAACATAATCTATCCCCATTTTCCGAAGCCCCTTGCCGCCGATGTCAATAATACGAGAATATCGTAAAATAAACATTTTTATCGTGAATCCGCGACAATCCTTTGTAAATACATCTGGATTTATAAGGATAACCCTTATTGTTCTTATTATTGTATGAATTGGGGTTGGAACGTGACAGCTAGATCATAATTTAGGCGTGAATCGTGTTCGTTTTGACTATACAAATAGGAGTTTGGACGAATAACTAAGTTACCTATTACTTTCGTATGGAAATACAAATGTTTAAGAAATGTGTTTTCATATTTAAGGTGTTGTACAGAAATAAAACTGAACCACTTTCTCCATAGGACCAGTATCGTAATGGAGAAATAATAATCAGCCGTCTATACACATTTCTGATACATGCTGTATAAGACACTAGTTTCTTTCCGCCCGCGACTTCGTCCGCGTGTAATGTCTTGGTCCTTCGCATCGCGCGCCTGCGCTGTTACTTCGTTTTCGCTTAGCGTTTTTTTTACTTTTGCTCGGCTCCTAAGGTTCATAGCGTGATGATAATCAACCTTTATTATGAAATTATTTAGTTGGATAAGGATTAATATTATCATAATACGAATATATCATCTTTCGATTCTACCCGTGTTTTGATTAAGTAATTTGACCAAAAACGGTTATTGTGACTTAACTATAATAGTTAGACATTTGGCCTCAAGGACTTTTTTGTGGGTAATGATTAGTACTATAAACATGTTGTAGTACATTATTTTATGTATCATCAATAGTTTTCGCAGCGCACGCCAAATAATGACTTTTACAGGCAACCGTTTTGATACCTTGGGTTACATTATTGCAATTTGCGCAGGGATTTCAAATTATTTGAAAAATAAAATACGCCCATGTTACTCGCTTTCTATAGGTGAACGAATTTTTTAAATCGGTTAAGTATTTTCTGAGTTTATCCATTACAAACAAACATACAAAAAAATCTAATTTTCCCTCTTTATAATATTAGTTGCGACAATACACAATAGATGGTTGGTTACTGAAAAAATCTTATGCCACGTAATAGGTATGCAAAATGTTGCAATAAAGACACCTTAACCCCTTTTTTTTTTTTTTTTTTTTTTGAGGATGGGAAATTATCAAATAACTTCTCCCGCTCTGGGTGGAGCGGGAGGGCGTGTCAGACTTTTACTGACTAAAACCCACCCGTGTTCCTTCCGTTGCCTGTGTGCCGAGGTCGCGATATCCCTTTCAGACAAACCCGCGACCCCGGCAGACCTTAACCCCTGAGTTAGTTTTCTTCTCAGGAAAAGTCAATTAGGAAATGTCGACTCACATCACCACACTCATGTTGTGTGTTACATAATATAGTTTTTTGATGGCAAGTCAATACCGAAATACCAATTACACGTTGTAAATAGTAAGTAGCAAGCTGACAATATTTGTTATATAGGTAATAGGTAATTGATTTAAATACGAGAGAAATCTTTAAAGATGTGAGCTTAAAGCTTCGTGCAGACCAGCGCGACGCGACGCCGCGACGCGACTCGAACAATACAATTTCTAAGAAAACTTGACGGTATAACAATAACCGGTGTCGCGTTGCGCGACAAGTCGCGCTGGTCTGCACAAAGCTTTAAGGTTTTTTTGTATGGAGTAAAGGACTGAATCTCTTTAATTTATTATACAGGGTTATTGGTTATGTCGGCTATCCATTAAAGGGATATCGATGTGTATAAGCCGCGATGTTCTCGTTACCACAAGAACATTGCGGCTTAAACACATCTTTAAGTCCCTTAGAGACTAGGCTCGAACCGACATCGGCACCATTGCCATATGGAAAAACAGAATAAAGGCACTTAGGATATGTAATGATGACCGCGACAAGCGTAGCCTATCTATATACACAGTACCTACCTATCTATGACCCATCCGCCCGGTTCTCAAATACCGGGAACAACAATAAACTGCGTGTTACAATGCAATAACTATATTATAAAGCAGGGTTAAATTGTTCGTTTAAAAAATCCACAGGAAAATGTACGGAACTCGTTAAACACGGGAAATTGCTTCCGGTCAGCTGTTGTTGTTTCACTTACAGTTCGTTGTAGGGTTCCGTGGATGAAAACGTTTAATTTTTTTTTTTATCAATTTCTTCTAGCATTACGTCTGTTTCTCGGAAGGGGATTTTTGCTTTAGTAATTACGTCCCATGTAACAGTGGCAAACCTATTGCCATTTTTTTGTATATACATACGATACATACATAAACTCACACCTTCCCATGGTGGTAGGAAGAAACTACAGAACGCCATCAGCTACGATCCTTACAAATGTAACTTATAGAAAAACCAGTAAACACTGCCTAACCAAGTTAGTAAATCGAAGCCATGCTCAGCTCAGCAGTCGTAAACACGACCACGAATTCTTAATTCTTTTGCTCTTCCGTCCGAACCAGCTTTGAGTGCAGACGTGTTATCGCTCGTTCCGCAAAAAAATAAATATAATTACACACGAAAGTGCTACCTATTGTTTAGTGTCATAGTTATCATTTTGGTCTCAAACCGTGACCGTCAACCGGCGTGGTGACGCGTACCCGAGTGTCCCCCGCGCGTCTCGAGTAAAAGAGAACGTGGCCATAATTGCTGTCCTGTTCCCGCATCGCTGCCTGTGACCTGTGATCAATCACTGTGCGCGAGCGCCATCGATCTATTGGTGCTACTACGACGTCATCGCTCTCGTACGACGAAATCGGCTACGAGCCTACTACGTGCAGTGTTTACATCGCTAATACCTACGCTATATTTCTGGAAATCGACTCGCATTGATTATTATGGATTCATCCACGAACAAGTCCATCTCTGATACGGACATAAACCTGGCAGGTAGCTGCAAATCACCGCCCAGTTTCGTATTTCAACGAGCCAAGCGCAGCAGAGAGGATGTTTCGATTGGGCTGCAGTTAGACGAGTTTAAGGAAGAGATGAGAAAAATGATGAAGCTCTTTACGGAAAAACGAGAAAGTGAGATTCAGGAAATCAATTCAACTCTCAAACAAATTCAGCAGTCGAATATTAATATTGAAAAATCAATAACATCACTGTCTGAGCAAAATGAAGAATTAAAAGTGAAAATCGGGAAATTGGAAAATCAGGCTAAGGAAAGTAATCAGTATATTACAGTTCTAGAACAGAAGCTAGAAGATATACAAATAGGATGCCGCAAAGCAAACTTCGTACTGAAAAATGTGCCAAAAAAATCCGACGAATCCAAAGAAGACCTTATAGACATGGTTGTTTGTCTGTCTCGCAATATAGGGTGTGTTATGGACAAGCACAATATCAAGGACATTTTTAGAGTTCGTGGCAAGAAAAGTAATAGCCCTGACACACCGATTGTTGTGGAAACTGGCTCTGCTATCTTGAAGGCGGAACTACTGAAAATGGGAAAGACTTTTAATCTTAAAAACAAGACAAAACTATCCTGTAAACACCTAGGACTTAAAACTCATGAAGACACCCCTATCTTCCTGGCGGAGCATCTCACCACCAAGGCGTCCCGTTTGTTTTTCCTTGCCCGTGATTTATCAAAGTCTGGCGCTTACAAGTTTTGTTGGACTGCATACGGTAAGGTCTGCGTAAAAAAAGACGAACATTCACCGACCGTTATTATTAGAACGGAGGACCAGGTACATCAATTAATACTGAAAACGTGACTACCTACAAATATGCATTGTCATTTCTACCATAAAATAAATACTTCTTTGCGACTTTGCAATTCAATACAATTGTTCAATATGCTCACTGAATGTTTCACGCAAACTGTTGTTTTCTTTAATTCTAAAGATATATGTATTACACTAAATTGCGCTGATAAACTCACAGGTACCCTATACCAGTCACTCTATATCCACATACACACATGTACACAAATCCTCATAACAAATATATTCCATGCATATTACACTCAATCAGTGACTTACCTTATAGTACATACATTACATCACCTCACTATTTTTTTCACTTACCCTAATCTTACGCGATGTGCTCGATTTCTAATAAGTGATTATTGTAACGACTACCTTTCATTTATTACGAAACTATTAAATACAACTGATAATTATCGTTATACCAACCTTGTAATGACGATTTATTCCTTTATTGATATTTACAATGGGTGAAACGCTAAATACGCTCAATGAAATAGACAATATTGAAATGACTCGCATTATTGAATGTGATTCATCCGATCTCGCTAAACGAATTCAAGTTAAACGAAATGATCTGACGATTATATCCCAAAATATAAGGAGCATATATTGTAATTTTGACAGTTTTTTGACAACACTGTCCTCTCTTGCCTTCGAAACTGACGTCATTATACTAACGGAATGTAGATTAAGTGCCTATAAACAGATACCACAACTAAACAACTATCACTCCTACACTTCTACCAACCACTTAAATCAAAACGATGGTGTTGTTGTTTACGTAAAAAATACACTTAAATGTAAAGTTAGTGAAGTAAAGTTGACCCATGCATCGTGCCTACAGTTAGATATTCTTAATTTCATTATTTTGTGCATCTACCGATCGCCGTCAAATGTTAATACTGATAACTTCCTTGAGTCGCTTGGCAAACAGCTTGACACTTTACCAGTGCAAAAAAACATTATTATAGCGGGAGATATCAATATTAACATTAGACCAAAAGATACGGAACCTAGTCAGGAGCGTAAAAATAGATTAAATTACCTTAATATGCTGGCTGCATATGGTATACTCCCTGGACATACACAGCCTACCAGGGAAAATAACTGCTTGGATCATTTTATGCTGAAATTTAATAAAAATAAATTGACAGCAGCTGTTGGTATCTTACACACAACAGTCACTGATCATTACACTACTTTTCTGTCTGTATCTAAAATAAAGAATATACAATTTGCTCCAAAAATTAGAAAATCTGTAAGTTATGAAAATGCACTAAAATATCTCCAAGAACACAATATTGCTGAGCTGCTCTTCTGTGACGACCCTATAGCTTTAACTAATCTTCTCCTGCATAAATTATCTGAGTCTATAAAAATAAGCACTGATATTGTAAAAATCCCTTGTCATAAGCGTATAATTAAACCGTGGATCACCCCTGGTATCCTACGTTGTATACATAACCGCAATAAAATGCAAAAAAGTCTCAAAAATGAACCGCACAATGAAGTTCTAAAAATCACCTATATCAGATATAGGAATTACTGCAATAATCTTATCAAAAAACTTAAACGAAAATATCAAAAAGAACTTTTAGCTAAAACAGTCAATAACAACAAACTTCTTTGGAAAAACATAAAAACTATAACCTACTCTAGCAAATCTAAAAATGAAAATGGGGAACTGTTGAACTTAAAATCATCCCCGATGGACTCAGTTAACTTTGTAAACGACTTTTTTGTAAGCATTGGGGAACAGCTAGCTCGGAATATACAACTAAACTCAAACCTCCCTAGTTCGACAGGCAAGTTGTCTAATCAGCCTAATTCTTTTGTACTATATGAGACGGACTGCAATGAAGTTAAAGCAATCTTAGCTGCTCTAAAAACTTCAAGTGCCCCGGGCTGGGATAACTTAACGACTGGTTTTCTAAAGTATATAAGTAGGGAAGTTGTTCCGATTATAACGCATCTTGCTAATTTATGTTTTAGAACAGGCTTATTCCCTGCACCGCTTAAACAATCTATTATTACACCTGTACATAAGGGCGGAAACAGAGACGATGTCAATAATTATAGACCCATATCCGTTTTACCCACTATTTCAAAAATAATAGAGAAGCTTTTAAATAACAGATTACTTAAATATTTAAATAAATTTGACCTACTATCACACTCTCAGTATGGATTCCGACAAGGTTTATCTACTGAGGATGCAGTAACGGCTCTGACAACTCAAGTAGTTGACAGTCTTGACAACGGAAATAAATGTATTACAATATTCTTAGACCTGAAAAAGGCATTTGACACCGTCTCTGTTTCGATCCTTTTGAACAAATTAGAACAAGAATTCGGCATAAGAGGTATCCCACTGGACCTCCTTCGTAACTATCTTTCTGATAGAAAGCAGAGAGTAAGGGTTGGTGACTGTATTAGCGAAGACGCACAAGTATCGTACGGCGTGCCTCAAGGAAGCGTACTAGGTCCTACATTATTTTTGACCTATATTAATGACCTCTGTAATTTGCGCATCAAAAATGCCAAAATTTTCTCTTATGCCGATGATACAGCTGTTGTATTTTCTGGGAAGTCCTGGAAAGAGGTCAAAGTCTACGCTGAATTGGGTATGACTGTAATAGCCAAATGGTTAAAAAACAATTTACTTACATTGAACACCTCTAAAACCAACTTTATATGTTTTTGCATTAATAACCGTACCCAGCCTGATGAACAATTCAAATTAAGAATTCACCAGTGTGACAACATAAATAATCTAAATTGCAAATGTCCAAAAATAGATAAAGTAACTCATACTAAATACCTAGGAGTGGTTGTTGACCAAAGGTTATCTTGGTACCAACATCTCGAACAAGTTACAAACAGAGTCAGAAAACTAAGCTGGTTATTTAACTCTTTACGACATGTTGTCCCAAAAACTTTGTATACTCGCCACAATTCTCCAAGAAATCTTCTGAATGAAATATATATTGCCCTAGTACAGTCGGTTTTGACGTATTGCATCCCTGTTTGGGGAGGGGCTAGTAAGTCAAAATTCATAGATGTTGAGCGTGCACAACGCGCTTTAATAAAAATTATGTATTTTAAGAAAATGAGATTCCACACAGATGAATTATATCAGATCAGTGACCTTCTCTCTGTGAGAAAATTATATATTCTGCAGACCTTCTTGAAAACGCACAAAACTTTACCAGTAGACTCTTCCAAATTAACAAAAAGACGTAAGGACAATATTATACAAATTCCCCAATCACGAACTCGCTTTGCTAGTATACAATTTCTGAAACGTTCTGCCCAATTGTATAATAGGATAAATAGGGAATTACACATATATAAAAAACAATACTATGACTGTAAAAAATGTTTAATTAATTGGATAAAACCTTTAAACTATGAGGAAACGGAAGCACTGTTTACACATGTATCATGACGCATGATTTCTGTCCACTCGAAGTGTTGCATTCAATAGACTGCAACATTTTATGTGTTGTGGGGATAGTGGAGGTGGCGATGGCACGTCCTCACCTTGCATCATAATAATTATGTTAGCACACATATTATACTCACACACAAACTTGTTTACACACATTTCGCAACTTCACACTCACTCATACACTCACACATATACTTACACACTCACACATATAATCGCACAATCACACAAATACTCACACAATCACACATATATTATACTCACTCACTCACGCAATTAGTGTATTTTGTTTTTCTATTTTTTATTTTGTTAATTTTTGTTAATTATTATTTTTATCCATTAAGTATCCGGTATGGAGGAGCGGAGTCTCCCAATACAGGCATTACTTGCTTAAAGGGAGGCTCCAATCACTAAGTTGTTTAAACTACTTTATGGTGGAGAAATAAATAATTTTTGAATTTTGAATTTGAATTTTAATAATGAATGAGTAACATTGCTACCCATAAAAAAATATATGCAGAGTCCATACATTTTGACCGCGTAGGTATTGCATTTTTCTATGAAACAGCTATTTTTTTTTAAATAACCGACGAAAAGTTTCGACACAGAATCATGTACTGAATCTATGGTATCAGATTTCGCGCCGACGTCCTGCCACCCTGCCACCCTGTATATTCTGATTTCTTTTTGTTAGCTGTAATAACAAATTAACTAGAAATGGTGGTGGATGGTCACACGATTTTTTTTGCAGCCTTGCAAGACTACACCATATTCTTACTACTGTATAATAAATCAAACTAACTACGTACGGAACCTTGGTCCTTAAACGAATATTGCCCTGGACACAACAGTTTTACTTTATTTTCAGCTCTCCGCTATTCACAACATCAACGTCAACGTTTAGCGTGTTTTTTACTCGATACAAATTGCTGATTCTATCTAACTATAAATCATAGCAAGTTTTATATCTAGGTCTTAAATTATAGCCTTGTAGGTAGTAGGTACCTATTCATTGTTTATACATTGAAATAGTGGATTAGTGTTTGTGGTTTCGTTTTTAATAGAGTAATATTAGTTAAATTATAATGTAGGTAGAAATGAAGCTGCCTCGTTGGTCTAGTGGTCGCGAGCACTACTGCTGAGCATGAGGTCATGGGTTCGATTCCCAGGTCGGGCAAAGTGTTATTGGGTTTTTCATCTGGAATTTCTCAGTAGCAGCCTGGAGTCTGGAATTGTGCCCAGTTGATGGCAATAGGCTCGCCTTCTATTACATGGGACTTAAATATATCTGGCGAAATAAGGGTGAACTATAGGTTTACCTCTGACTAACCCTTCGGCGAAATGCAAGCGTGATGTTATGCCAAAAAATTTACTGAGAAAGAACCGACTTATGAACATGAAAAACTCACATCAAATGGTACTTTTCAGAAGGGTTCCATCCCGCAATCTATTTTGCTTGCGATGACCTTAATGCAAGGTGTAATTAATAGAAATTACTGAAAACCTGACAAGGGGCCATAGTACCTACTCATCATTACGATCAACTCTTAATAATAGAATATTGCTGAAATCCGAAGAAAAGCAGTTGTTCTCTACATTTTGTCGAGTTAAAGGAACATTATGCCAATTATTTTTAAACGAGTAATCGTGGAGTTTCTTGCCGGCTCTTCTCCATAGGAAACGATCAATTGGAACCGTGGTGAGGTTTATGTGAAATAAAATGTTTGAGGGAGCAGCGGACTTTTTTTTTGCGTTTTTGGTCCCATAGTGAAAATTCATAATTATAAGTACGATTACCCCTTTTCAGGTTTTCAGTTACGTAGATATTTAATTAACACCTATCTTGTAGATGTTTCTACCAGTCATTACTGACTGGTAGAAACATCTATAAAACGAACCGAACGACATCTATAAGTACGATTACCCCTTTTCAGGTTTTAATAACACCTATCTTACTACACCTATATTACTGACTGGTAGAAACATCTATAAAACGCTAGGCATGACTGCCTAGCGTTTTCCCAACATAGTTGGGGACGGCTACCAGTCTAACCGGATGCAGCTGAATACTAGTCGAGCGTCTGCCTATCTGGCCTCCACCACCCAGTTACCGAGTATTACACGATACCTCTTGGTAAGAGTGGTTGTCAGGATTTTGAGTTTCTGACTGTAACCGTTGTCAAAGATCTACGAATGACAGCTGGGACCAACGGTTTAGGTAATACGGGCTGGTATACGCAACTCCACGTCAAAGCGCGTATTTTGCGTACGGGTGGGAAAATCGGTTATTCGATTCAAACAAGCTCCTCAAAGAAGCAACGCCTTGTTGTCACTGACAATCTCACGTAGGGTACCTGGGCTACCGAAGTACTGTGCCCTGTATGTGGCGACCACCGGGCAGTATAACAGCACATGTCTCGTCGTCCTCCATGCAGGCTCTACACAGCGGTCTGTCCGTGACCAACGGCTTAACATGCTTTCGGAGCCAACCCATCAACGAACCGACCGCGGCAAGCGTAGTTTGACGTTCGATCGTCGCGTGCGGCTGTTATTATTTAGCCAGGATCCCCTCATAGATGTATCTACCTACCCATTGTTAATAACCATCTTCCTAATACATTCCCTCGCTACTAGGTAATGAAGTTTGCAAGCTATAATTAAGTCTGTCAAAGTTTGTCCGATGCTTCATATTGCCACTTGCAGCTTACTTGCCAACTAAGCCAACTCACCGGTGACACGTCATACGTCTTGCAGTGTACATGCTCATGCTGGGAATTAATTTGTGAAGTAGCTCGTTGTTAGTCAGGTTCTGTTTACCGGTCAAGCAGATTTAGCTATGTTATGGCAATACTTAGATACTTGTAACCTTTAAAGATAAATAGAATGCTGTGATGGCCTATTGGTTGATGAATAGGTACCTACTATTCTCGAACGCGAGAGGTTCTAATCAAACCATGCACGTACTATCTCTATATAAGTGATATAAGTAGTAGATAGGTAAATATACCTATTTACCTATCTACTACTTATGTCACTTTCATAAACTTCCATGTAGACTGTGACATTTTATTGCTGATATTATTAAGCTTTTAATTAAGATATTCTCAAAGAAAATATTGTCAGGAAATTAATGAAAGTTCGAGTCTCATTTCTTTTTAATTACCAAATAGGAAACACAACTAGATGTTAAACTAACAACGTTACAATTCCATATTTTAACAACGAAACCTTTTCTACCAATTAAAAGCCCTTTCGTCCCTCTATTAAATTAAACACCCACTGAAAACATATTTAACAAAAACAACCCAGAAAATCTAATAAAAATTCGCTCCGGAAAATTCCTATAACTATTTTCACGCAAGAAACTCGTTTTCACATCGTTATGTTATCATAACACATTCGGAAATTCAATTCCGACTCTAACTGCCCCACTAGAGTCCATAAGGCAGTCGAAAATAGCTCTTATTGTCGAGAGCTAGGGTTGAAAGTATGTGTTGTGGTTTAGTAAATCAGAAATAAGTAAGCAACACACTGAGTGAACTCAGATGCGATATCATGGAGGTATTATTAAGAGCTCGTTTGGGATTCCTCTTGTGTTATACGTGTTTTGGTTTGTTTCCAATGTTTTATTTTATTTGTTTTATAATTGCTTATTTAATTACGAAAGGAGTGTTAAAAAATAAAAGCGTTTAAAATACTAATTATTTTATTATTGTGGTGCCACATCTCCATCTTTCATTGCAAATATCATAAGTTATTGCATTTCGCTCGTCACTGTTATAGGTACAAAAAAATTATGTCGCTGTAACTAATTACATATTTTCCTGTTGACGAAGTTTTACTTCAGTATAGGTAGTAAGAATTGACCTCTAGAGCAATAGATTCTCCGTATTTACTATCTAAATCTATCTCGAATAAATAGTCATATCGATATAATTAGTACCGGATTAACCACCACAACCACAATTGCTATGGGCCCCGCGCTAAAGGGGGCCCCGCGTATTCAAACCCGTGTAATTTTTTGAGTGAAACTTATTAAGATGTGGTATATTGAATTTACTTGATGTCTCAAAAACGTGATACGTACTACCTTGCCGACTAAGACGTCAGAATATAGGTAATACAATTTCTAAAAGTTGATTGCAAATAGTCGTATTGAGTATTGTTTGTTTTTACCAATTTATACATAAGAACCCATAGCAGATCAAGGGCCCGTCCATAAAATTTGCTATGGGCCCCGCGCTTACTTAATCTAATATAATACAATATACAGGATATAATACAAAGCTCGCTTTTCATGTCTATCAGTGTGGCCAAGTAGATCTTCTAAACTACATACACACTGGATTTTAATGCGGTTTTCATCATCATTAAGAATATGTATTTATTCCGGAAGGTTTGTAGGGTAGGTTAAACGGGTATCGTATTACCCAGTTACTGGGTTGTGGAGGCCAGATAGGTCCATGTAAAATACTGGTGTTCAGCTGCATCCGGTTAGACTAGAAGCCGACGCCGACATAGTTGGGAAAGAGAGAGAGATACAGAGATTCCGGAAGGTTTATGCGTTTAATATTAATATTATCTTAGATTTAGCACATAAATCTCGATGTTGTGATCTGTCACGATTGAACCTGTGCGATGCGCTCGCTTGTTACCTATAAATCAATACGAAGTAAAGTAAAATTCGATTCAAGATAGGTACGAGATATTCTCGTGACTCGTGCCTCAGTGGACACGTGTTCAACCCTCTCGCGACATGTAATATTCAGGTCTCGCACAGCCCCGGTGCGACTGGATCAATCGCACTTAAGGCTCGTTCAGACCAGCGCGACGCGACGGCGCGACGCGACACGAACAATACAGTTTCTAAGAAAACTTCACGGTATAACAATAACCGTTGTCGCGTCACGCTGTCGCGTCGCCCTAGTCTGCAGAAAGCTTTATTGTGTCAATAGTGTTGTTTATTGTGCCACATGTGCCGAGCTCACCCGGCCGACCGGACCGGGCGACCGGCTGTTGTGGTGGCAATAAGTTGAGTAGCCTTTTAATCTTCTTGATATTTGATGAGTTACTTTAATGAGAAGACGATCTGCATTTGATGGGCAAAGGACTAACTACGTTCCAAACGCTAAATAAAATCAGTTTGTGTTTAGATTAGGTCTAAAACCTTATGTTTTCCATGTTCCGAACCAACAGCATATTGCATGCTATGCAGCGTAATAATATATTATACAGCGTGTAACAAAAACCCTGTCCAATCTGTGAGGGTGTTTTTTTTATTTATTAGGGACTTGTACCATTAACAGGTCATGTCAGCCCCATCATTTCCTTAAGTAAGTTACTTATAGAATTTTCTTAAGACTATTAAATATAAATTTATAAATAAGCTGAGCTTGCAGGGTAAGCCAGAATACTTTGAAATGTACCTAAATCGAATGCATTTAATTTTTTTTTTTTACATAAATGTTGCCTTTCAAAATTATTGCGAATACAATCTATAAGGAGGTGTTGGACATCTTCTGGTTTATCACAAATAATACAGTTAGGTGACCGTGAGGGTGTTGTTAAGAATCATACTGAGAGTCTATTTATGTGGTATTTTTTAGAAAAAAAGAAAACAAAAATCGCAGCGTTTTTTTTTCAATGGGGAATTTTACCGGTTTATTTACATGAGTCGGGAGCGGCCGTCATTTAGCGGGTGTCAAGTCATAACTTATGACCGCTGTTAAAAAGTTTACCAATTTTTAATGGAATTGGGATAATTTTGGTATTAAGAACGTGAATTTTAAATAGCTATACGTTTTTTATTTTCAATAATAATAAGTTTTTTTTATTACTTTTTGGTAGCTCTTTGGTAATGTTATTGCAGTACATAGGCGCCCTTTTCTGATTGGACATGGTTTTTGTAACATATTATATACATACAACATTAGCTTAGAACTAAATACAGTATTTAGATATTACATAAATGATAGATGTAAGTACCCACATAATAAGCGGAGAGATGCTGTTACACATTTAAAATGCAGAGTAGGTATTGGAAATGCCTCATTTTCTTGATAATTAGATAAGTACTGCCTGTGGTTTTACTCGCTGTTTAGGAAAATTCCCTCATTACCCACCTAACTTCTTCAGTTTCTTTCTTTTTAACTTTTTAATTTCCTTCGTTAGTTCATCCTCTCCATTTGCCAAAGTTCTTGGAACCGACACACATACTAACCTACATACATTCTTGGATTTAGTAAGGAAGGGGTCACCGAAAAGAAGTGGAGGCACCCCGAAAAATAACAAAAAATACACAACAGCAACAATATTATTCTAAGTACATTCACCAAGCTGTCTTCTAATAATTATTCGAGTCTCGTACAAAACGGATCAGCGGGTTCGTGTCAATATTGTATATGTGCACACATCGGCCGCCTGCCGGTGGATATTAGTTAGGTTTTAATTAAGAGAAGTGGTCGCTGTTGTTGTCTATGAGTAGAAACAGAGATAGATATATTTTTGTCTGTGCCAGATGGCCCAGACAAAGTGACAGTACCCAACCAGCGTTATCAATAATGGAAAACTAATAAAATGTGTTAAATTGACACAAAGCCTGTCTTGCCTATGTATCTTTATTGTTTAGAAAGATTAATAAATAAACTAAGACTCTGTTCGGGGGCCGTGGTCATCTGACCAATTTCGTAACTTATTTATTTATTGAGGACCTCCAATAAAAGAAAGGTAAAGTCAGGGAAATTAGTCGTCAAGCAACGTGTCTACCAACTTTAATTGTTCGTATATTAAAATTACAACTGACATTCTTTGACAGTTGTATGAAATGGGTATAACACAGCAAATTGACGTAGGGTGTCAAATTTGCATAACCATTAATGTCCCTTACTGTACACAAAAACTCACAATTTATAAAGAATATAATTTTTTGGCTCGTGCACTTCTTCAATTACAGGAGCCCTACGCAGCAAAAGTAGTAAGTGCTCATATACACAAGCGGCACGTTACCTACAGCGAGGCAACTGCAGCCGTCGACACTGGTCGGCGGCAGTCGTAGATGCGTCGACGTCAGCCGCCGAAGCGTCCAACTGCAGCCGTCGACAACGTACCGCTCGAGTACATGAGTACCTGCTCAAATATACGAGCCGCGCGTTGGTAACTGCAGCCGTTGACGCGTCTACTGCTGCCGCCGACAAGGCTCGACGGCTGCAGTTGTCACTGCCGTTGCCAAAGTGGCGCTCTTGTATATGAGCACTAAGTAATTGATTTAACATAGATTTCTCTAAGTTGCCCTTAAGTTTCTACCAAGCATCGGTCACAAAAGTACTCCACGCTTTAGTAACTTTAGTTTCAAATCACAGTCTACATTGCATTGAGCCAAACTTCGCTCAAGTCGGTCTCAAGTTGAGAGCGTGCAAATAAACCACAGTCTTAACTCAGTGGCGACCGATCAGTCAGTGTAGACACGTATTAAACTTCACTCAACTGTACGAATGTCGCGGAACTGAGGATGCATGGGGCGCATATTTGGCAATAGAAGAAAAAAAAATCTTAAGCATCTCTACTTAATTTTTTTTTAAATGGGTGTAGGCCAGGGGCAAGGAAAAATTCTTCTCATCTTCTTTAACATGCGACGGAAAATGGCTTCTTCCTTGGAATAAGAAGCGCTAAAAGCGTTTTTTCGTAATCAATCCAAAGATAGAAGGAATTATTAAAACAATTAATTATCTTTATCCTATTTGAGTCACTAGCATATCGAAAATGCATTGAAATTAGAAGTAACGTCGTGATGATTTTCTTTCGAGGAAATTTTTCCCATCGAGAAGCTAAGAAGAAGAATTGGCAACGTTAAAGCAAGTACCTCCTTTGTAGAAATAGTTTTCAAAAATCTTGATTGCGTACGTTTGCGATCCAGTGGCCAATCCTGAGTCTTCTGCTAGGTTATGTTAGACATGTCATTTTCGTTCTTTCGTTTATAAACGTATAGCTATGTAAGCTTTGTGGTAAATATACTTCTTAACTTTTTGATTCTTCCTCTCGCTTTCTGAAATCAAAATCTAAATAATAAAATCTATAGGAGTGATTTCGTGAAAAGGGACGGAAGTGTGTAGAGCGCACGCGGTGCTAGAGTTGGCCGTCAGATGGTACCAACCCATTTTCCGAGAGGTTGTAAATAGGATGATGATGATGATGAGGACGATAACGGTGACGGTGATGGTGATGGCGATGATGATGAATATTGTTGATATCATATATACTCGTACGTCAGCCAAGATGTAAGTGTTACATATGTAAGTCTCGCCATTTTTTTTTAAGATTCGTCCAACAGTCAGTGTCTTTTTTCTTTGCAAGTTTACGAAGTTAAAAACAACGAAGTTACAGTTTTTGTTGCTCGCTGATCAGCAGTATGACCACGTAGGAAACTTTTGCTACAGCAGTTGTCAGTTGTTAGGTAGAAGTAAGCACAGATTTATAACTTGACGAGTAACTGATGTACGATTTCCTATTTATGTTTAGAGTGTTATGATTTTGTAAATTGGTTAGTAAAAATTTATTTATTTATTTATATATTGACCATGTAAGTTAAATTCTCAGGTGGTCTCTTGAGAGTGGGAGGAGAGGATTGTAACAGTTACACTTACAACCAAACGGTGTTTTGGGATTATTTGGAGATCGTTTCAAGCAGCTTATGTAAGCCTATCTGTCTACAATCTAATTATATTTGGGTCATCAAAAGAGCCTTTGCCAATATCCTCATAATAAGAACGTTTCGTGCACTCAGGGGAGACGGCCCAAACTTGCTGGCTGGCTGAGTGGCTGGTTTATCTATTCACTACGATAGAAGCCTAAATACGTATCAATACATCATATATTGTATACTATTAAATGAGCAATATTTGTATACAGGGTGTTCGGCAGACGGTTGAACTTACGAAAAGTGCGGATCAGTGGGGCCGTCTGCTACCTGTTTAGGCCCAATAACAAGATCCAGGCCATACGATTTTTTATAAATGTTTTTTTTTTAATTAAACGAAATTCGTCGTTGCCACTAAACTAAACTTCAAACGTCAATAATTTCATTTAAAAATAAAACAAAACCGGCAACATTGATTTTTTTCTAGAATGAAAATGTAAAAAAAATTGGTTTGTATATGATTAATTTCACTTTTCGCAAATGTATCCAAAATGTAATGTATATGAAAAAAGTCCCAGGCAGTTAAAATTGGCGAATTGTTCTAGTTATAAAAAAAAAAATTGTGCATATTGCATACCGTTAGATCGGGCATGAACCAAAGATGTTTTCCTAAAATTAGGACTGCTCTATCACTGTTAGTTTATTTTTTAACGCAGTTCAAAGTCGGGGTTTCGGTATTTATTTTTTATTTGTGTGTAGTTTAAGGGCTCGTATATAATTTTCTAGTAATCATCTGCGTCAAATACGAATTTTATAAGATTCTACAGTTACTTTAGATGAAAATAAAAATAAAATGTTGCCTGTTTTTTTTTTTTTAAATGAAATTATTGACGTTTGAAGTTTGAGTAACGACGAAGTTCGTTTTTTTTTTTTATCGTTTATAAAATATCCTTGTGGCCTGGGTCTTGTTATTGGGCCTAAACACGTAGCAGACGGCCCCACGAATCCGCCATTTTCATATGTTCAACCGTCTGCCGACCACCCTGTATACAAGTGAACTTGAACAGTCATCGAAATCGTTAGAGCCGTTTCCGAGAACGTGATTACATACAGGTATATGTATATAAAGTTGCAATATAGAGGTTTACGGGGCCGAAAAATCGATCTAGCTAGGACTCATTTACGGGAAAATTCGTTTTCTCACCGTATTTTCACCCGAGTAGAGCTCACCAGATACCTACTGAAACATGATGAGAACATAGCTATACGCTTGTGTTGCTGGGGAGTTTGTTTTGCTTCTTCTCAACAGCTAAAACATTAGGAAATGATGAAGGGCGGGCGTTTTGGGGAACTGTCTTATAAACCTGTGTGCCAAACAGACAGATAAACAGAGTTAATTTTGCATTTATATGTACGTTCATCGACGTGCTTATTTTCAGCCTAATTTGATTAAATTACTTTTGATGTTAAATTTTTTTTATGTATTGGCTAACTTATATTCATTTTGACGTTGCGCGACTAAAATGACAGCTTTACCAGTCCCAGCCACAAAAGAACTTCAAATCAATACTTCCACCCCAATTTCCATATAAGTAACACATGCGAATACAATTCCATATTCATGCTGAATACCAATACGAATATGATTTATATGGTCTTCGTGTTCGAGGTGGCGCCGATCGCGACAACTTTATGTTGGCGATGGTGCCTTTTGTTTAGCTGTCGGTACCATTCCGGGATGTCCCGAAGGGAAGTTGTGAGTTATACTGCCTATTGTTTGTTGCCTTGGATTGTGTAGAATTGAGATTTGTTGGCGATTTTTAGATGGGTTATTGATATTAATTATGTAGTTTCATCATAAAATTACGCGGACGTACATCATCATCTGCCTAGCTTTTTTCCAACTATTTTGGGGTCGGCTTCTAGTCTAACCAGATGCAGCTGAATACTAGTGGGCACGCCACAATTGTGGCGATAAGTCCCCTCTTTGAGGAGTGGCTAGAGAGGCGCCACGGCATCCTCACCTTCCGCCTGACGCAGGTCCTCACCGGACATGGTTGTTTCGGGAGGTTCCTGTTCAGGATAAAGCGGGAGGAAACGCCCGCCCACTGTGTGGATCGCCCGGAGGACACGGTGGAGCATACGGTGGAGGTCTGCCCAGCTTGAGCGGAGCACCGCCGTGTCCTCACGGAGGCGATCGGCGGCGGCGATCTCTCGCGTCCGGCCCTGGTTCAGACCATGGTCCGGAGCGCGAGTGCATGGGAGGCCGGCACCTCCTTCTGCGAAGCAGTAATGCTCGCGAAGGAGGAGGCGGAGCGCGCCAGGGAGAGGCAAGAGTCGCGCCCTCGCGCCCCTAGTCGCCGCAGGAGACGCCCCGGGCGTCGGGAGTCGCGAGCCGACTTCCGGCCACCGTAGGCGCGGGCTTGCGGACGGTGAGCAATGGGTAGCTCGCCGTCCGATAGGGACCAGGCCCGGGTCAACAGCGCGTTGTGTTCCACGCGCGCCTCAAAGAGATGTCAGCACCAACTGACGGGGTCCGGAAGGGCCAATGCCTGCCGGGGTTGCGGGTTTGTCCGAAAGGGATATCACGACCCCGGCACACAGGCAACGGAAGGAACACGGGTGGGTTTTAGTCAGTAAAAGTCTGACACGCCCTCCCGCTCCGCCCAGAGCGGGAGAAGTTATTTGATAATTTCCCACCCTAAAAAAAAAAAAAAAAACTGAATATGTAATATAACATGTGTACCTACCGCAAATAAACGTATTTTCTTTCTTTCTTTCTTTCTTTCAAATAATTTACACAAAGTAAAGCGCCTGTTTGGGTTCGAACCTGCATCACCTGCACTTACAACTCGTAAGTCGCGGCCGCGAATAGTCAATTTTCATAAATTTTCTTAAGTATCTTTAAAAGTATTTATTTTAAAAATTATCTCGTGTGGTTAGTGACTAGCCTGGTGACAGAGTTTTAAAGCCGCCCATGGGCCTCTGACTTGGTTTCACATGCCGTCGAGAAATATCTCTCAGGCATGCCGGTCGGTTTCCTCACGATGTTTTGCTTCACCGTTTTCTTGTTCTGTTTGTCTTGTTGTTGTTTTGTTTCTTGTTCTTTTTTTTTTAATTTTCTTATTGCCCCCAAAAGTGACCTCCATATTCAAAATTTATTTATTGCGTCCGTGTTTGGGTCACAGAAATACATATTAGATTCGGAGCAAATTCGCTGTGACAGACGGACAGACAGACAGACAGACACGAGTGATCCTATAAGGGTTCCGTTCTTTCCTTTTGAGATAAGGAACCCTAAAAACTATCTATAATATTCCTCTCTATAAGAGAAGGCCTGTTTCCCATCCTACTTACTTACTTAATTTTCATGTCTCAAGTCTCAATTTAATTACTCAAAATCAAAACACCCAAAACTAGCCACGATCATATCCAAAGGCCTTAAATAATGAGTGGTAGGACCCTAAGACCCACGCTATACATTGCAGGGTTAATTAACACTGTTTGCGGCGAGGGCGCGATGTAATCGGGGGTCCCTTAGACCCCGACTTTATGTGTTTGGGGTCCGTTTTATTCTTTATGTTGCATGCGGGTTGAGAGGTTAATCTTGTAGATTACTTTGGGTTAAGTTTACTAGCGAGTAGTGCTGGTACTGTGTTTTGTTGGTGTTTTATTTGGAGAGAGAATACTGTCTATAGTCGTCGCGTTTTAGCGTGGCATTAGCGGTCAATGAACCTACATTTACTAGATTTTTTGAATTCTAAAACTGAAATAAAGTAACACAAAACCATACATAGTTTATTGTTTCGATTTCTACGGAGATATTAGGGAAAATGCAAAGACCGAATTTATCGTGCACGACGCGACGTGATGATTGGGTGTGTGGTTTTTGATTACGAATGTCGATTCTACTTATCTCTAACGTTGCAGGCATTTTGTATGGTTCCACTTTTTACAGACGGCATCGTCCGTGTACAAACGCTCGCAGTTATGAAATATGCCGTGTGACGTCAAAACTTAATCAGCTTAGGGCCTAGTTACGTATAATCTTGTCTCTTTTCGCTAACGATAATTACGACATGCCGTCCTACTTACACGTGTCATCTAATAATATGACATTGTGCCGCTTTTTTTACTTGAATATCATTGGCATTATCTGTATCTTCTTGTGTTCATAAGATGCAACACCTATAAGGTCCTATCGATGTTGTACAGGCATAAACATTTAAATAACAATAATTGCAATGAATCGCAAAATAAAATAATACTATTTTAATCATAATAATATTGACCTAAACCTAATCAATATCTTCGTAACCTTTATTAACTTTAAATGATAACACATTCATATCATTATTCAATAATAATCCTTCAGAAATTAATAACCCTTACCCAAATTCCTTTGGGATTCCAAGTCGACTTTACTATAAGCATTGTCCATCAAGTTTTCCACTTTCGTTGATTCATCTCCTAAACGTACCCCGATATCGCTGATAGTTCTGCCTGCGTCAGTTCTTAACCTGTCAGCATTCCCTCTTTGATTTTCGATATTATAATTGATAGATTGACCAACATCACTTCTTAGTCCATCAGCATTGTTAGCCATCTGATTGTAATGATTCTGTACATTTCTTCTCTGATTTTCAATATTATCATTGATGGAACTACCTACGTCAGTTCTTAATCTGTCATCATTATTAGCCATTTGATTATAATGACCCTGGACATATCTTCTTTGACTTTCAATAGTATTATGGATGTAACTACCTACGTCAGTTCTTAATCTGTCAGCATTATTAGCCATCTGATTGTAATGATTCTGTACATTTCTTCTCTGATTTTCAATATTATCATTGATGGAACTACCTACGTCAGTTCTTAATCTGTCAGCATTATTAGCCATTTGATTATAATGACCCTGGACATATCTTCTTTGATTTTCGACATTATCGTTGATAGAACTACCTACATCGCTTCTAAATCTATCAGCATTGCCAGTAAATTGATTATAATGGCCCTGTACATTTCTTTTCTCATTTTCGATATTATCATTGATTGAACTACCAACATCACTTCTAAACTTATTAACACTGTCGCCAAATTGGTTGTAATGATTCTGAACATTTCTTCTTTGATCTTCGATAAAGTCGTTAGTGTTTTGTTTGGCCCCGTTGAAAGAAGATTGTGCTGTGTGTCGTCCTTCATCAACTGCGTCATTAACTTTATCGTATGCTGCATCTACTCCATTTTCGAAGTCGTTTTGTAAGCTTCCACCAAGATTGTTAACCGAAGTACGTATGTCAATTAATCCAGTACCATCACTATTTTCATTTTCGGACTCCTGTCTATTCTTAGTTATATTGAGACGGATCCTATTTATCGCTTCTTGTAAACTGTTGACCGTTTGTCTAATACCAGAAGTTGCTGATGCATCATTATTGAAGAAGTATTTGTTTAAATGGTGCTGTAAAACTACAGTATCATTGTTAAGTTTTTTTATCGGAGCGTATGGCCGGTTTTCGATTTGTGCTTGGCCGTGGTTGAAGAGGAAACTTTTAATTTTGAAAACACGACATTTCACTCTATCAAATAGTCTTCCAATGATTCCTTTTCCTTGGACTTGATCTCCGTCAAACATATGTATTACAGATCGTACCTGTTCTCTTACTGTTTGTGACACGTCATGTATTTTTAGGGATATTTTTCCTACTATGCCTGGTTTTGTCACATCTTGTCCTGCTGCATTTTGTTCAGTACCTCCAAAGACGAAACTTTTGCCATAGTGGAATGCACCTCCAACGCCGTGGGTTATAGAGCTTGTAGTATCTTTTACTGTACCGAATAGTCCATCAATTAAACCACAATTGGAATTTGCAATTAATGCCAATGACACTACTATCGCTAGATATTGCTTCATATTGATTTTGATGCAATTCCTTGTCCGTTGAATTTCCTGTTGATTTCTTTTCTCTCAATACACTTTCGGTCCAATTTTAACTATCTATTAAAATACGCGAATGTGTTTGGTTCGTCGCGATTGTTTGTAACTGTAATGAAATGCATCGTGCACTAGTATTTAATTAGCCTATTATCTTTTAGCTTAACCTGAACTGTGACTATGATACTTTATCAAGTTACTATGTTTGTACAATGATTTCACTCGTCAAAAGAACATAGTTAAACTTTTAAGATGCCTTGTCTCATTAGTCGTCAGCGTGACTGCTGACAATGTGGTCCTGGGTTGGATCTCCTGGCCGAGCAAACTATTATTTCGGTTTTAACTTAACTTTAGATTTGCTCCTGGATGATGGCAATAGGCTCGCTTCCTATTGCAAAAAAAAGCCATAGCTGGCGTAATCTCCTCCAAGAATAGGTACAGGTTTGATGTTGAGTTATGTTATTTATGTATTAACCCTGTTGAATAATTTAGGAGCACGCTTAACCGTCGGCGTTGGTCCCGTCTGACAGTTTTTACGGATGTATACAAACCCGAAAATCAGACAACGAATCCTTGTAACCTTGGACATTAAAGAGTCGTTTTTGCTCTGTAATTGGATTGTGTATGGGATCCATATAAAATATTGATATTCAACTGTATCAGTTGATACGGTGGAAGTTGATCCAAACCAGTTTGGAAGCCGTAACGCAGAAAACGTAATAACAATGGAAAATATGACTATTTATGATTGCAAAATAGCTTTTTGAATTAGCATACAGACAGATATGACCAGAAACTATATAGAATATAGAATTCGTAGTAGGTAAATGTGCAATTATAAACACGATAATTACAATGAACTTTAAACTGCGATTAGTTGTAATTTAAGTTGATTAGCAAGAGGATTCAGTCGCGTTAAGGCCAAAATGATCGTTAAAAGTGGTGATAACAATAATAAGGTGACTCACAACTTGTGTGTATGTATCTTTTACTTCTAAATAGGGTTGACTTAAACACACCAGACCCGCCTTGACATGAGTTGCCTTGGGTAACCTGGAAGTCTTTAAACAGACTCCAGACCGTTGTCGGAAGCAAGGAAAATCTGGTCAGTTGGAGATTCATAGACGACTCCGCCTTGGAGTGTAAAAGTGGTGCTGTTCCACAAACGATGGGACACTTAATATCATGTCCTGCGCCTCCTGTCAGCTGCACGTTACAGGAACTGCCGGACGCTAGTGATGGCGCCCAACACGTGGCCGAATTCTGGGCCGATTTCATTTAGATTGCCATCGACACGCTAATAAGATCTTATAGACATCATCTGAATGTAATTTATTATTATAAATTACTGCTGATTTTGTTGAACACCGACTAGATAGCTCGTGATAAGCTCATGTAAAACTGAGTACATCGTTCAAATTCAAATAATGAATCACAAATTGACTGAGATATCTGAGATACACGTGTGTTTATTCATCCATTCCATCCAATCCAATCCAATCCAATTATTACCTCTAGTTTAAGGCCCCATTTGTTAATATTTAAATACGTAAATAATTTTTTTCAATAAACAATTTCAATTAATAACAGTTTTCATTCCCATCTATGATATGGGTGGCAGGGACATCGACGCGAAAACTTTTACGTTGAAATTCTTCGTCGATATTTTTTTTTTTAATCAACTGTTCCATACATTTTGACCGCGTGGGTATTGCACTTTTCTATGAAACAGCAGATTTTTTTTTAAATAACCGTCGAAGAATTTCAACGCAGGAGGGTTCAGAATCACGTACTGAATCCATGGTAACATCCATGGTTTTCGCGTCGATGTCCCGGGCGCCACCCTGTAATTTCCATCTATTGCATAATATAATTTCAAAATACTAAAGGTGTCGAGGTTTCCTCCTTCGAAATATACAATAAAGAAAGAAAGAAAGAAAGAAAGAAAGAATAATGTTTATTTGGACACAGTTCGTGAAACACAAAATACAAAATAAAAAAGTGAACAAAAAAAAACAATTTTTTTAACAACAAATATATTATACAATAGAATATACACTCGAGAGCAATGAATCCGGGTCACTTAAAGAATCCTAAAAATCTCGGAAACTAAAAATGCTAGGTTAATGCAATAAATTGTATTTAATAGACAATGTAATACTCCTTAAATGAAGGTATTAAAACTTCTTAGTTATTGTAAAGTTATATCATAAAAAAATCAAATTTGAATAAGGGCCACTTTCGAAGATGGAACTACGAAATTACAGCATTTGGTTTTGCTTTTGTTTGTAATCTGTCATTTATGTGGGTACATAAACCATGTTGATAGTGCTCTATATTCATTATTCAAGCTGAAATTATGTCGCTTACGCCTGAAGAATGCACCAGAATACTTACAATGCTGGAAACCGGCCGGAGTCAGCGCGATACAGCCAGGACTGTCGGTGTGTCGCTGTCAACAGTACAAAGAGTTCTCCGACGTTACGAAGAAACTGGTTCTAACCTACGCAGACCAGGAACGGGCAGAACCAGGTGTACCACAGCACGAGAAGACCGATACTTGGTGAACACCATGCTTCGAAATCGCTTTCTCACAGGAACTGAACTCACAAATCAGTTTCGACGCCTCGGAGGAAGTAACCCAAGTGCATGGACAGTAAGACGTCGGCTTGCTGAATCTAACTTAAAACCCCTTAGACCTGCAAACGGCCCTAAACTGGAGCGTGGGCATCGTATTTCAAGACTAAGATATGCCCAGAGCCACGTGAATTGGAGTATTGAAGATTGGTCAAAAGTTATGTTCTCCGACGAATCAAAATGTATGCTCTACAAGCACGATGGAAGACACAGAGTGTATCGAAGACCAGGGGAAAGATTCAAGCAAGCATGCATCGAAGAAAAAGTAGCCTACGGTGGTGGGTCTGTACTTGTGTGGGCCGGAATTTCTTCTGAAAGTCGCACAGAGCTGGTGATCATAGAAAACGGCTCTTTAACTAGCGTAAGATATGTGGAAGAAATCCTCAATGATCACGTTGGTCCATTTATGGTCAATTTAGGTGAGGATGCTATATTTATGCATGACAATGCCCGACCTCATACAGGTAGGATTGTGAATGACTACCTTCAAGAGATGAACATTACTCGTATGGAGTGGCCAGCGCGCAGCCCGGATATCAACCCGATCGAGCATGCTTGGGACGAGCTAGGCAGATGCGTAAAACAACGAAACCCTCCCCCAATCACGCTTCGTGAGCTCAAAATTGCTCTCACAGAGGAATGGGAGAATATTCCCCAAAATCGTATAAGGAACTTGGTGTACAGCATGCCAAACCGCGTAAACGCAGTAATGGAACCACGAGGAGGCAATACGAAGTATTAAAATTTAAGAAAATCGTAATAAAGTTCAAAAATTTCATGTTTCCTATTTTTGTTTTAAGGAGAGATCAGCAGTTTTTTTCTTTATGTAATTTTGTGTTAATAAAATGTATGGTGACTCATATTTTTTTTACTTTCATTTAAGGAGTATTACATTGTCTATTAAATACAATTTATTGCATTAACCTATCATTTTTAGTTTCCGAGATTTTTAACATTCTTTAAGTGACCCGGATTCATTGCTCTCGAGTGTATATATATTTTTTCATTTCGAATAGTACTTCATCATCCTTAACTTTTTTTTAACTCAAATCACTCTCTTGCTTTCCTTGACTTTCGTTTAGAAGACCTCTTTTAAATTCAAACCAGTCTATCTAGATTCAAACCGCTCTATCTCCATCTAGAATCGAGATGAGATCGGTAAACAAATGTAGTGTTTGAACGAGTATCTTTATTTCATTTCCGTTTCGCAGTCGCGCGCGCGATCTGACAGACTGGCGTTTGAGAAACACAGCGGGCTAAGATTTACGAACCACACTGCTATGTAGGGTCGGCAACTAAAACATTTTTTTTTTTTTTTTTTTTGTGACTGTCATTCACAAATTATTAAAATGATATCATATATAGGTAGTCTCATTTATATTGAACGAGAATAGTTAATAAATGTATGTTCAAGCTAGATTTATTTGTAAAAACAATTAATAATTCTTATTAATGTACTCAAACGCTTACCGTCACATTTAGGTAATTAAATAGATAATAGGACTCATTTAATCGTTATTATCTCATTTAAAATCTATTTGGCCCGCATTCTGACTTACTAAAGACTACTCCATATGCAAAGCGACCATCAAAATAAAAGGATAAAATTTTACGAAGTATTTTTGCGTGTTTGTACCTACATTATTCTAACGAAATATGATATATGACTTTACACGGTCCGAGAAGGACACTTAGTTCTATCAGGATTATTCAGGATGCGCGCGTGAATCCGCAGGCATAACTTAAGTATTTCAGTACCAAAGTACTTATTTATCTACAGCTTTCTCTGCTGGCTGTACGAGTTAATTTAATCTGCGATCGCGAGCTTGGTCGGTTTATCTCGTTGGTTCGCCAGAGGGCGCTTATGTCCGGTACCGAATACAATCACTTATAATTGTATTGTGCTCTTTGCTTGGCGGAACTATAAGTAGTATTGTTTATTGAAGATGTAGTAAACATCGAGTGACATATATGAAAGCAATGATTGCGTATTCGCGCGACGATCGTTTTCTATTAGAACGGGTACGGGTAGTGTAGGTACAGTTACGGGCAAAAATATATACAGGGTGGAATTTTTGAACCTCACCCGGAGGGAAAGTACTCTTAATACTGGAAACAGCAAATTTTACACAAAGAAAACATTTATTTCTTTTTAAAAGGAAACACATCTGCATTCAAAGATTTTCGAAAATTCGTTTGCGACACTCGGGAATCGCACCGGGCGCGGCGCAAATCGGAAAAAATTACATCCTGTACTTTTATGACATCAATCGATAGAGTCAATCCTAAGGATCAAATCTCTCTAACAAACATGATAAATTAAATGAAAGGTAACCCATAAAATCTTTATTTATTTTTATTGAACGAAAAAAATTGTAAACTAACTACCTAATTAGTTGCTCGAAATGAGCTCCATTTTGTTGAATAGACAAATTTATTATTTTAAGGAATTCATTTGTAGTAACTTTTAATAGCGAGTTGTGATGAATATTGAAAATCGTAGTGTGAACTGATTCATAACTCGTTTACAGTAGCATAAGATTGGATGGTAAATTTGATTCTAGACATATGTCTAGAATTACAATTATTGTAATTTATCATGTCTGTTAGAGAGATTTGATCCGTATGATTGACTCTATCGATTGATCCCATAAAAATCCAGAATGTAATTTTTTCGGATTTTACCCGGTTCGATTCCCGAGTGTAGGAAGCGAATTTACGAAAATCTTTGAAAGCAGTTTTGTTTCTTTTTTTAAATAAAGAATGTTTCCTTTGAATAAAATTTGCTCCAGTATTTGAAGCCCTCCAGGTGAGGCTCAAAAATTCCACCCTGTATGTACCACTACGCATGTTATTCAAAATTTAATTTTTCCATTTGTGGTTAAGAAATAAAACAAATTAGGTTAAAATTAAAAACAAAAAATTTATTACGAGTTCATTTTTTGGTAAATGCAAAGAAATTATTACCGAGAGATAAAACAACCAAAATAATATAAACTATTACACATTTGTATGGCATCTAAACGATTTTAGTTAATAATTAACTATAAGTAGAAGCTGTATACTTAATAGTTAAAATGTAAAAATAAATAATTAAAAATAATTACAAAATGTAACAATGCTTATGCTTTATTAGTGGACTTGGCATTTTTTCACAGAAGTGAAATAAAAACATATTGGCATTGAGTGATAAAATACTTTAAACAATTTTTGAAACAATTATATTTTTTTTAAGACGATTTTCACAATGGCTATTACACATTTATTTTACGAAAGTACTACTTTGTTTGTAAAATAAATGTGTATAAACACCTATTAAGGTATTTTATTTTTATTTTATCTTACTTTTTATTTTTATATAATTCTAAAAAGTTATTAAGTACAATTAAATTTTATTCAGATAAACACTCTGCCAAAAATACGACACACTTATACAAATTGTTCTGTGAAAAAATGTCTCTTTGTAAAAATAATAATAATAATCTAAAATATGTACATTAATATATTTAATTAGTAACTGGCAGTTTCAGAAGGCACATAATACATTTATTTAGGAATTTATTTATTAAATTTGTAGGTATATTAAGCATAAAAGCTAACACGATATGGATCGCTAAGGCACACTATGTGAATACTACATTACACAACTATTCAAAAATATGTACTCATTTATTTTTCTTAATTTTAGCTGCAAAAGCGTCTACAACCTATTTTGCTCACTTTATAAATGTTTTTGGTGCTTAAATTAGAACAATATTTTTTATTGCCATTATTTAGAATTTACAGGTTCTTTGATACTCAGTTTAGCACTTTGAGAGATCTACCTCAACTGGGTATAAGAACCGTTATTGATATTTATTGAGATGATGCCTCCCGAAATTATTAGGTATAAATTTTATTTATGTAAAGCGATCTTATTAGTAACATTATAGACCATTAGCTCTGGATTCTAAATATAAATCAAAGGTGTATCGAATAAGAGATTCAATGTTTTTATTTTTCTAATTACAAAATAATTCATTTCACACGTGACTACATTTTTTCTACCACAATTTAGTTACTTATCATATAATTGCTTCAACTACTCGATACACCTCTAACAAATTATGTTATCTACCGCATTTAGTTAATACCTAATTATTAACTTAGATCACATTTTCAACAACTCTCATACAATACACACATTTTTACATTTATCACACGACAAGATTTAATCTTTCATTCATTTTACACTTTAATACAATTTATTCATTTTGGATAAATTATAATAATTATTAAATTATTCATTTTAATCATAATTTATCCAATATGAGTCACTTCATAACATTTTTTTTTCATTTCTATTATGGCGTCCGAAAATTAATTGTTTAATCGTGACTAGTTTTATTACAATAGAAGAATAGATGTACAATATTAATAAAATGTTCGAACCTTTCATCTTCTTTGTAAAAAAGACATGAAAAGTTGGGGAAGAAAATTCGTTATGTCATGAGGTAAAACTATTGCATCACAAAATATGGCTCCCAAGTATTTTTATACAATCAAATCGGATCTACCTTTCTAATAGGCTGTATTTTTTATATTTATAATTATCTAAACATAAAAGTTACAGCCCAACACTTTATTAATTTTAACAAATAAATTAATAAAATATCGCACTCATTCCTGTCATCATAAAAAATCAGTGCGACATGATACAGTGACGTCATTTAAAACTTATAAACGATGACTTTGTGATGTCAGTACCTGTCGAAGCTAGTGGAGTCGCGACTGGTGACGTCACTGGCGGCGTCGGTTGACGAACTGCCGTCCGAATCGGACGACCGGCCGGCGTCCGACGTCCGGCCGGCGTCTGACGTGCCGCCCGTATCGGACGTCGCGCCTATCTCGGTGGTCGGATATCAAAGATGCTCGTCGCGTCCGTTCAGAGGTTGTCGCTCAGCGTGGTCCGAGGGGCGGTTGCGTTTGAAGAATCCGCACTGGAATTTGAATAAAATGATTGTTAAAAAACAGAGTATTTTTGACGGTTTATGTAAGCTGCACTATTTTATTATTCATGTTATAACATGGGACTGAAACTTAATTGGTAAAATGCAACGTCTTTACCTACCCCACTCGTCTTGTGGCGCTGCCTAAAAGAGGTCTGATATTCAGCAGTACATACAACCTACAATACATTTATTTTAACTAACTCACTTATAGCAGTGATAGTCTAGTGGTGTGAACGTCAGACTGCCAAGTCATACGCCTCGAGTTCGAACCCAAGACACGCACCTCTGACTTTTCGGATTGATGTGCGTATTGTATCACTTGCTTTAATAACGGTGAAGTAAAACATCTTGAGGAAGCCGGCATGCCTGAGACATATTTCTTCACGGCATGTGAAGCCAAATCACATGCCCATGAGCGGCTTTAAAACTCTGACACCACCCATGAGCGGCTTTAAAACTCTGACTCTGATTAGTCACTAACCACATGAAAAAGTAGGAAGGAAGGAATGAACTCACTTTATACAGCGCAAATATGAGCAGCAGCAGCAGCAGCGCGCCGATGACGGCGGCCAGCACCACCACCCACAGCGGGATGCCGCCGCTGTCCAGCGCCTCCAGCTGCGGCGTCACCACCGTCTGCGCCTCCGCCGTGTGCCACGCCGGCGTCGGCGGCCGGCCCACCATGGGCAGGCGGGACACGCGGGCCGCGGCCAGGGTGGAAAGGATTACTGCGCGGTCTTTGGAGATCTGCGGGTGACGAATTATTCAATTAATTTTTGCTATTAAGAGCGATACTGTGGTGTATGTGTTAGACTCAAAAACCGAAAACGCGCTTTAAGCGATAAAACCCGTCAAAACGCATTCTGGCATTTTCAAAACAGCCACTTTTCGTCATGGGTGCCATTTTCATAGTTTTCGGGGACGCTAACAATGAAAATGCGGTAAAAATTTAAATTCTAGATGACACCAACGTAAATTTGCAAATATTACGCCATGGGCGGTTTTTATATTTATAATTATCTAAACATAATATCCATTTCATGGTTTTCAAAAACCGTATGTCTTATCTCCGACTCCAAAACCGCATTAAACAAGATAGTGATGTTCAAGAAAAAGATGACTTGTTTCAAAATCTTTCCGATGAAGTTTTGGTCATATAAAATTTGTTCCATTCTTCTGGTAGATAGTTCCTGTCCTCAGGGCAGTTATTTTTTTATGTATTTAAGAGCTCAAACCGTCATTAGAAGAATGATTTGAAACAAACAGCTTGAAACATCCTTTTTAAGAAACTGAAACATTTTTTAATGTTTAGGTCTTGCTTGGGTTTGGCAGTTGCCGGATGGCGAACTATGGCAGGATTTACCACTGCCGTGCCTAAATAGCCATGCCCTCCGAGCACCTACGCCTCCACTCCGCGCCTCCAGGGATGCCAGTCGTAGTCCCACCATGACGGACTTCGCTCATTATAAACTTCATTAGACTAACAGATTCAGATCAGACCTTGTAATTTCCAAGTTTTCAATACATCATACTGTACAAGCCAACGTTCATTTATTTGCATCCTTTCCATACACACTAAACGCAACAGCCGTAACAGGGTTCTCGTCAAACGTCATCGACCTTGTGACTTGTCCTATATAACCTAACTCTTATAACACTAAGCTTAAATTTTAAGCCTTACCTCAGTAAGCACAGTCGCGTTGATCCTGGATCTGAACGCGAACCAGGCCTCCTGTCCCTTCACCATGCGACCAGTGGTACACCTCAGCACCTCACACTTGTACTTCTCTTCACATTTCTCCAGAATCTTCTTCAGCTGTGGGTCCACCTGGATTGAGAATACTTGGTTAACATCATAATTTTATCATCATCAGCACTTCCTGTGGTAAAGTGCACAGCTTTATTCAGTCCCCCTCCCACTGTAATCAAGCAAACTTTGAGAAAATAGCTATTTCATAAAAGTATGGTTTTGAAGACGATGTTCCTAACATCATAAAGATCCTATCAATACTTTAGGAAAATTCGCTTTTGAAATTTGTGTAATTTTATTTCTTGTTATGTTCGAGACTGTACAGTACAATATGAGGCTTTTCCTGTCTTTATTTTCGTGTAAAAATTATATGCTGTTATGTTAAATAATATTTGAATAAGGGCAGTAATAAAAGCTCTGAAAAAAAAAACTCATTTATGAAATTTACTGTTTTAAATACAAATTTTCCGACAACTTATATGCGAATGCAAATAAAGAAACGAACGAATAAAATACTGAAAATTCCAAAAAACCAATACAGCATTTGCTGACGTTATATTTTTCCACCAGCTTAAATTGCGTTTTAAAGAAAACTACAGTCATCCCAAAACCCGGATTAGAAAATGGTGAAACTACAGTCATCCCAAAACCCGGATTAGAAAATGGTGAAACAATTTCTGCGAGCAACTTGGAAGTAGTTCTCCCCGGCCGCTGCCGCGGCACACGGGACAGTCAACCACAGATCGCTGGAAGTTAATTTGTTTTTCGGAAGCTTTTATATTTCCCCTTCAATAATAGCTCAAACACTTACTTCGTCCTGTCGTCGTCTCCTGGTGTTCTCGCGGCGTTCAGTAGAAGAGCTACCGCCTGAGTGAGTGCTGTATGATGTCTGACCACCTGGGCAATAACAACCAAACCAGTTTTAAAATCAATTTTTAAAACCTCTCAAGCGCAAGGACAAGATCTTCTCCTTTACAGATAAAGGAGTACACAATATTAATGAAAAATAAAAGCTTTACCTGATGATGATGAGTAAGAGTATCCACCGCCACCCCTCTGATAGTTTCCACCGCCCGTTTGATAGCTTCTGCCTCCAGTTTGGTAACTACCACCTCCAGCCTGGTAACTACTACCTCCAGCCTGTTGACTTCCACCTCCAGCTGCATAATTTCCTCCATGTACAGCACCAGCTCCACTAGCACCAGAGCTTCCTTGACTTCTACCAGAACTGCCACTTACATCAGCAATACCATATCTGAATTCGTTATTAGGATTATATGCGGCGTACGTTCCGAAACCTTCGAGTTTATCTTCTTCCTCATCACCAACTACAGTAACACTTGAGGATCCCCTGAAGGTAGAAGAACCAGCTTTCGAAATATCAGGGTTGACTGTTTCTGTAGTTGCCCAAGAGCCGTGAACGAAACCGCCTTGACCTGAATCTTGCCCGTAACCCCTTGATCCTTCACCATAGGCTGCAGAACCTTGGTTGTAGGTAGCTGAGCCTTGGTTAAAGTTTCCTGATCCCTGGTTGTAGCTTCCCGATCCTTGGTTATAGCCTCCTGATCCTTGATTATAGGTTCCCGCTCCTTGGTGGTAAATGCCCGATCCTTGGTTGTAGCCGCCCGAACCTTGGGAGTAACTGCCCTGAGAATGACCTTGCGAAGATGCTAGGTTGACACCGCCTTGGTTAGAATATCTGGAAAGATAAAACAATATTTATTGAAAGAAGGTAATACTGGAAATATCTTCAATAATGTCGCTGGAGTAAAATATTGATGATAAAAAAAAACTTACACATTAAAAGAACTTCCAGGCTCTCCTTCGTGTCCAAGATTTCCATACTCAGTACTCGTCTCTACTTCAGATATAATATTATGATTCGCGTCATACACAATGGTCTTGTTCCTCACCCTCACTACCTGAGCGCCTTGTCCAAAGGCAGTCTGGTCAATACTTCCGGAAGCTATAGCAGCAGCGAGTTTTTTCTGGATATCTTCAATTTCTTGAGCAGTCAAGGCTGCGCCATTAGAATTAGTCCAAGTCTTGTTGAAATAGTAAGTGCCGCCAAACTCGCCTTGCTTTTGACCATCGATATGACCTTGATTACCACTGAAGGATCCTTGGCTACCACTGAACTGTCCATTGGAACCTTGGTTACTATTGAATTGTCCATTGCCACTTTGGCTGGTAGTAATTTGTCCACTGCTACCCTGGTTGCCACTGATTTGTCCACTACCACTTTGGCTACCACTAGAACTGGAGCCGCCACTGAAATGACTTGAGCTCCCACTAGAGTGACTGCTGGAACCTTGTCCGGTACCATAGCCGGAACCGCTGCTTTGTCCGGTACCATAGCCGGAGCCGCTGCTTTGTCCGGTTCCATAGCCGGAGCCTCCTTGGATGGTTGCACCGCCAGCGTTGCCGCCAGCCTGGGAGTTAACTTGGCCACTGCTGGACGCCTCTTCCCAGTAAACTGTAAAAATAAAGCGGTGGTTTTATAGATACGTATCACGTCATAATATTTTTTTTATATTTACTTTAACATATAGGTACCTAAATACCTTCTCCATAATATACGTTGGAAGCGAATGAGTATTTAGATCAATCTTTACTTAATTATAACTTACCTTGTCCATAATATCCACCGCCTCCTGACGTTTGTGATGCACTGTAGAACTCGCTGCTCATCATAGCTGGAAACAAACAAACATTTTATTAATGGGTTGGTGCGAACAAATTATTTGTAATACAAAATCGGATATATATATCGAATAATACAGATTGCACATTGCCATTGCACTTTTAAAATCGAAATACCGGTTATTATAGCTAACAAACCTTCTCTCTCCTTTCCCAGTAGAAAAGCATAAGGATTCTGGACGAACAGGGTCTCAAGGTTGATATGTCTCGCCACGTCACACTTCACATTGCCCAACCATTGTGGTTGCACCAGCATATACATCAGGTTCTCGCCTGAAATGTTAAAAAGAATTTTAGTATATGCACAATCAAAGAAAAGCACTTTAAAGTGGTAGAAGGACCCACGATGCGCTAGAAATAGAATTAATACTTCCTCTCATGGAGGTTATTTGAACTAACTATTATATTTTTGTTGCAAAAATTATTGGTTATTAGTTTAGTAGCTATTGTTGTTATCTTACCTTCAAGAGTCTGGTATGGCCACATGAAGTATATCTCCGTCTCTTCAACAGTGAAAGGTCCCTCGTTCTTGATGTTGTACTTGTGAATCACTTGTGGTCCCAGTTTATTGTCATCCTTAATGTTTGCTGTATCGTAGAGCGACGCGTTGTAATGGAGCTCCGGCGGGTCTGATGTTCTGGAAGTGATAAAATTGTAATGAGCATTCTAGAACTTTTCTTAAATAATAACGGAATTATTATAAAAAGATGTATATATGATATTATTACAATATCATCCATATAAGCTTGACTAAATCTCATGTTATCGTGTTCCAAGTTTTTTAAACAAGACAAAGCTTCCTAATATTACTTAGACACATAGTGCGAAAACCTTTTTATTTTATTTCCATTCCACTAAATGAATGAACAATTATTCTGAATAAAAATAAATATTTATTTCCACTTGGCAGAACCCCCTGTCCATATCCACTGCAAAAATATGTCTCGTAAACTTACCCAATGATAGACAGCTGAGCTCTGACAACGACGCCAATTTTCATATGCATGTTGTTGTCATACAGGGTGTCTTGTTCCACGTTTGTGGAGTTGGCTTCCATGTCGAAACTCAGGGTTGTAACGCGGGAGTCCACTTCCAAAAACAGGCGGAAGTTTACCTGGAAGAGTAAATAATTTATTGTTTTAGATTTGAAATAATCCATACTAATAGTATAAATGCACAAGTAGGTTTAGGACATGGGATATTTTTTATTTCCGTAACGGAAACAAAAGCTAGTTATGAAGAAATTTATTGTTGGTAATAAAGGTGGTCATCATTTGAAAGGTTTTGATGTAGTGGCATATTAAAATAAATAATTGAAAAAATCTGAATGAATTGAATAAATTATTGGAAATGGACCTTTATTCCATAATTTCACACATAATTCGCAACTTTAAATACAGACATCGAAAAATGATCTCACCTTTTGTCCACCAGCCATGGGATTTCCTAAATCACATTTCAGAGTGCTATTACCGTCAGCAAACCTGTTGGTAATCGAGCAATATATCAGAGTATCTGCGGTGTCCTGATCCAAGCGTTCCATCTTAGCGTAGGCAACTCCTGAAGGTATGACCAGGTAGTAAGCAGCTTCAAAGGCATCTTCTCCAGAATTCTCCACTTTGACGTCAATATTGACGTTTTCTCCAGATCCTAACAGGTAGTTGATTGTAGGGCTGTGGAGAAGAATACAGGTCTGCGAATGGTTTTTTTGTCGATTGTTTTAATTTTTTTGTTAATATTTGTATTAGAGTTATATAAAAGGTTATTTACACTTATGACATCCACCACCTCACGAAGAAAGGTTAAAACAACACAGAACTTATTTGAAAGGATTAGAACGAGTAACATATAAAACACAAACACTCACAAAAGCACAAACTGAACACATATTTACTTAGTACAAAGTACTATAGAACCGCAGTTCCTACCTACCTAGTTAGATACAAAGGGCTATACCGTGCATATGCTTAGTATAAAGGGAACCCACCACCAAGGGAACCTACTAAAATAAAATCGTTAAAGTCAAAAAGTCCTACATCATTATTTTTTTCACTTTTATCGGCTAGAAAAACTAGAAAACACGGACCTTTGCTACCCGCATAAATGGAAACAGGTTCGATGAATGCAAAAAAGGTATATAATTGTATAACTGCTAACCTAGCTTAGAAATTGAGGCATGGTTTATATCAATCGGTTGAGTAGTTTCTGAGATGCAGCCTGACCTCTCTTTTGTACATACAAAGCAGGGGTAATTATTGAATTAGTAGAACAATTTGTTACCGTTATTATTAAATAGTAAATGGTAGGTAGTAAATTTGATTACATGGCGTTAGTTGATAGTAAAATTAAGTCATTACGCATGGTTTTAGTTAAAATATTAGGTATATTTTATGTGAAAAGAGTCAGACCAACAATCAAAACTATAGGTTACTCATAAAGTGTTAAGTAATAAGCAGTAAAATAAGCAATAAATTCAAAAAATATACAAAACAAGAGGAAGAAAGAAAATCAGAAAGATAACAATCTAAATAATATAGTTTCTTTTGCCAATATGCCCTGATTTGATCGGTTTATCGCTGGTAAACAAACACTCATCGCAATGTTGTATATCAACATCCACGCGCATACAGTTATACTAGCGAATAGTGGAATTTAGTAGGAAAGAATAACGAAAAGCGAAAAGAAAGAAAGAGAATTGTTTATTATTGTTTTACGACTTCAACACAAACGAAGTCACGGGCAGAAGCTAGTAGCAACATAAGACAATACAGAATAAGCAAGAGAAAAATATCTTCTGAAGGAACAAACCAAAAAACCTGACGTGGTGCGTAAAAACGAAATTTTAAATGCGCTAAATAAAATGTTTTGAGAACATAATGCAATTATAAAAGTTTTAAGACGACTTTAATTCGCAGACCTGTAATTTATTGATATTTAATAATCAGATCAGCTCACAGGTTCTCGGGTAGATTAAATTAAGTAGTTTTTTGGGGAATCTACTGGTTGATAAACCAAAGGCATATAAGTAGGTAATAATAAAAGTATAAACATAATAGATATAGATTAGAAAGTTATTACATCAATGTTAATATATAAATTATAAAGAAGGAAAAAGAAGCAAAACACACACAATTACTTACATACATGCAATATCCTAATAATGTACAGACAAACACATTGAGCATGCTTAAAACTAACACATTGTTTAGGGACACACAGTACCATCGAAGAAGTTCATATCTAACCACCGTAAGGACTATTCATGCTTGCAGCGCTCGGCGACTATAGGACGGGGCCGGTAACAGATATAGTCATCGTGTTCACAGGATTTTGTTTTGAAACTGGTTAGATATGAACTTCTTTGAAGGTACTACAAAAGTAGCGTTTTCTCAGTAATAGTATACTTTTGTGCTAGCATGACCATGACATGTGTTAGTACCATATGGGTCGGCGCAGATCTTGCGAGGCGCAGTTTTACTTACAAACTCACCCTTATTAACATCACCGTTAAATATTTCATGCTATGTATTTTCTGGTGTACAATAAAGTATATATAAATAAATAAACCCTGTGTAGTTGAAAATAAATAAACTTCATTTAGTCCGAGAAAGCTTCATTAGAGGTTCGCGGTTATTTATTTTCGACTTTATTTTTAGAGAGGTAATGTAGAAATCTGTTTGGCAGTTTCACAAGGTCTGCGCCGACCGATATCTTGAAAACATCACCAGCTTTTTTCAATGTCAAGAAAACTCACGTTGTAGCAGACATCCTCAGGTCCGGTATACAGATGTTATCAGGTCCACAGTTCTTCTGGATGTTCAGCGAGTCTGCGTGCACGATGCTCCTGGTCTGGTCCAGGACTGGCGGCACCAGGTTACCAGACGGCTGCGTCACCAGGTCGTAGGACATCTTCACTTCTATGGGAGTCAGCTTGTCTCGGATCTCATCCTGCAATTAAATGGATGAGGTGTTTAAACTTTACATGCTAAAATAATTAATAGTGTAGGTAGTATGTAGTGTAGTCATTTAAACAAAATTTTTGTCAGGTGACCTTTAGAGCAAATAAATATTTGAATTTGAATTTTGAGTTCAGGTATTGATAGACCTCTTTTTTAGGGTTCCGTAGTCAATAAAGAACCCTTATAGTTTCACCATGTCAGTCTGTCTGTCCGCGGCTTAGCTCAGAGACTCTTAGTACTAGAAAGCTGTATTTTAGCATGGGTATACATATTTTCCTTTTGCTTCGAAAAAACTAATATTTTTATATAATTTACCTACAAATTAACAAGTTTCGGTATTTTTCTTTACCTTGCTTCTTGCCAAATTCCATGCTGCCCTATAGGTTATAAAAGGTGACATAAAATCTTTATGACAAAACAAAACATCATCAAAATGTTTATGTGGAAACATAATTGACCGCATCTCATAATTGCGTTGACTAATTCATTTTTCACCCGTCCTATGAACCGTATACTTTAGTATTTTTCAATCAAGTTGAAATTTATCAACTAAGTATCCTCTACCCATGCCTGAGAAAAAAGATCGACAGACGGACACGTCATGTAGTTTTTTAATTATTTATGATATTATGAAATATCTTTGTTTTTCATTTATTTTTGCTGTCGATAAAATCTAGAGTGTGCATGCGTAAATATTATCCTGACTACGGAACCCTTCACGTTGAGTAGTCCATGCGCATTACCGTGTTTTTTTTATCGTTTTAAAATATAATTATAAGGGTAACTCACGTCCAAATAAACAACAATATCCCTGCATTCCTGATTTCCTTGTGTTAGGAGCATCTGCGTTGTATAAATCGACTCTCTTCTCTCTGAGAGGAACAGCCTCTTCGTGGTCTTCTGGCGAGAATCCAGGTCTAAGGTCACCTCAAATTCTGAAGATTGGTAAAGAAATCATTAATGTTTTATTGCATGCAAGTATATGATATTTATGACGTGTAGAGCTACGGTTTCCTAGAATATCGGTGGTCGCTACGCAATGATGGCAGCGAGGTTTGACTTTACGGTGTCAAAAAACGCTCTCTAGGAAATCACCAACTTACTTTCATAAATAACGTTTCAGTGACGTCATGCACAGGTAAATTGCAGTCGCTATGTGGCGACCACCACTCTTCTAGGAAACTGTAGCTTTAGTGTCATTATTGTTTCAGTGCGAGAGAGAGACAGACCTATTCAGGACAAAGAGCACCATCCCTTTTCCGCAACGGAACAATAGTAGCTTTGATATTTCAAAATATTGTCGTGTAAAACATTAACATTGAGTGCAGTCACATATACAACTAACACTGACGACAAATATTTACAATTCATAATTCTACTAATACTCTTATCATCTCTATCTGAAACTTTTAAGTGACAGATAAAAACGATTAGAGATATGATGTTGTTTGGGTGGTTCTGGTTTTGTGTCGTACCAATTAGCGCTACTTCGACCACTCACCGAAATAGCAGATATATCCCTCCGCTTGGAAACAAATAACAAATTATTGTGACTCTCAATTTTTTTCAAATTGTACATGTTGTGCTTGACGATAATAATATTGATGAAAATGGAAATAAGGACGCTTGTACAGTAGATTAGATATCTAAAACTGGACGAATATAAATATTTGACAAATTTGTCTATAATATGAATCATTTCATTTAGGATATAAGAGTATTGATGCTTGAAATAAGTTAAGTCAAAGAAATCCTGGGAAACGTAAAGGAAAATGTAACCAATGATACTGATATTAACAATAAAATCGAGACACTTACTTATCTGTTGATCCACATTAACGCCTCCGTAGGTTAAACAGAACATGAGTTGCGCGCACGCAACCGTGGTCCCGTTCTCCAGATGACACTTCTTGTCTGTCAACGAGATTAACTTGCTGTCTCCTAAGAACTTGACGTCGGCTGATACTTTCACTACGGGGCGAGCTCTGGAAATAAGGGATGTGACGTTTTAGTTTTCCAAAGTCCATTAAACGTAATTCGCCATTTTGCCAGTTGTGTTTAATACCAATGTAATAGGGGGCGAACCTATTGCTATCAACCGCGCACCAAAATCAGACTCCGGGCTGCTACTAAGAAATTTCAGATAGAAAAACCCAATAACACTTTGCCCGACCTGGGAATTGAACCCAGGACCTCATGCCCAGTACTAGCGCTTGCGACCAACGGACCAACGAGAAAGTCTTAGGTAATATTATTGGAATAAATTAAATCATTGATAGATTTTGACTCCTGTCAAGTGTTGGTTAGGTTCGAACTTCAAGTCGGGCAATGTGTTTTTTTTTTCCACTAGAAAATTCCCAGTCGCAACCTGGAGTCTGGATTTGTGCCCGGCAATAGGCTCACTCCTTAGTATATGGTACGCATAACTAACTGACGCGTACCATACACTCTGCCCGACCCTTTGGGAAAATTTACATGAAAGTTCCTAATACAACTTTACATTACGACAAAATCATTCACGAATATAGAAGAAACACTTACTTCAAGAACACAACACTATCCGACTTATAAGCACCAACAGCTAAGTCCGTGTAATTATTATTATCCAGGTCCACTCCTCCTGACAGAGAGAAGCCGAAGGTGGACAGGGTCGGAGAGATCTCCTCAGCAGTGATGGCTTGGGAGTACTTCTCATGGATGCCCGTCTCGCTGCCGTGGTAGATGTAGACCACGCCGCGCCCGTTCTCTCCACCGTACGGGGCGCCGACGGCTATGTCTGGAAAGCGAAAGGAAGATTTTAATTAATCATTTTATATTAAGTTGTTCTGTGAATAACTTTTAATCAATGTCAAATCATGCTCGGCTGATTTTGATTATAGACGCTTTCGAAATGTCTGCCATCACATGAGTGGGCTTTGAAGTCAAGTTTACAGGACAGCACACGAGTTATATAATCTCTTCTATATATAAACTCAATAAAATAAAATTGTTATTTCTCCTGTTTATGACTTTTAACAATATCATCTTATGTACCTCCAAAACCGTCGTAGTTGATGTCTCCGAGCGAAGTGACTGCCAAACCGAACCTTCCGCGAGAAATCTCACCGGTCCTTGCATGGCTCTTTGTGAAAGACTGGAATAACAAGAAAACATATTCATGAACAACTATATTTCTTGTTTAAGTTAAAGTAGTTGACATGATGACAAGGCATTGTCTACTGTAGTAGCTTTTTAATGTAACAGTATTGTAACGAGTTTATTTGTTACTAAAACATATTCAAAAAAATTGTAATCCTTACCCTGTCTTTGTCCTGATAGATAACATAGATCCTTCCATGTTCAAACCCATCAGTCTTAGCCCTGGTGAACATCGGGGCGCCAACAATGACGTCGTCGAAGCCATCACCATCAATGTCGCCGGAAGCAATACTGTACCCGAAGTAGGCACCGATCTGAGAGCCACTGATGTTCTTGATGTTCTGGAGCTCCCAAGTGTAGAGGACAACCTGAAATAATTGGGATAATTTGAATTAATAGAGTACAAGTTGGAAAATATAAGACATTTCTCTATTAGACAATTTAAGCTCAAAACACTTAAGACGATATTATTGACTATGCTACTGCAAGAGTAGCATGACTATTTATATCTCTTCTATACAAAGAATACACATATCTCTTTCAAAACAAGGTAAGCGTTCTGTTGTTTTTTTTTTGACATCGCGCCGTAGAAAATTTTCTATCTTTAATTTTGTCTTCCATTCTTTTTACGTAGGTCATACAACGCGTGCTGGTTCCGTAACATTTCAGAACACCATAATTTATATTTCTTAAGAGTTCTTCAATACGAAGAAGTATGTAGGTAATCATAAAAAAAATCTAACGTACCAATCCCTTCAGTTCAGCTCCTCTGGGCACTCCAACAGCAACGCTCTGAATACCTTGACCAGCAAAGTCACCAACAGCGATGGAGTAACCCATGTAAGAGTCGTCGTATCTAAGGCTAGCTTCAGGAGTCGCTATCAATGCTGGGCGACTGCTCATCGATTGAGTCATTAGTTGACCTAAAATAGAGATGGTCAATCAATCATGTATACCTGATGAATAAGCTGTTTTTAGTTTCATTTGGACGATTTTTGAGTGATAGTAGCATGAAGATGGAATGGACTGATTTGGTATTTTGCCCAATAAAAGCATGGCCCGAAATGTATTTAATATGAAGCTTTCATAAGAAGATAATTTCGAATATGAATGAGGATTGGCAAATCGTCCAAAGGAAACTCATGTTTAAAACATCGAAACAGCACAAAACGTCAATCATTCGTGTACAATGTTCCATGATCTGTCATTAGATGATGTTCAAGCGATCCAGCAGCCAGGAGCGGCAGTTTCATGTGATGATGGTTGTAACACTGTTCATATCGTGTCATATATTACAGGCGTCTGTATAACGCTTTGATTAGGTTATTATTAGCATACATACGACCAAAGGTCTCATCACACCATATCAAGCGTGAGATTCAGGGATATTTTAATAAATGTTAAATATATCACCAAATCCTTGTTACAGCGACCGCAATAAGGTAATTATTGGTAGAATTAATTTTGGTAACGGCTCTGGCGCAACACAAACACTAAATACAACTAACAGTCCTTCTGTCAAAGTAGAACAACACTTGACAGAACGACGTAAAGTGGTATTTATCTTGCATACATTAATGAAACATGTTCAATTTTAATCCGAATAAAAATAGCTGTGTTTAGTCAGAGCTAAAGCCAATGATATTTTATAGTTTAGTTTTAAAGCATGGACTCTTTTGCGGTTACAAATCATTTGAGTATTATTAAACACCTATTTAACCCCGCAGGATTTACAAAACTATTTCATGGGAATTAAAATTCCTATTTACACCATATTCTTTTAGAGAAGTCTTTTAAAATTTTGTTATTATTACTATTTATCATTTTGCTAAAATGAGAAAATATCGAAAATCAAAACGATTATTTGATCATCCACATGCTGTGGTTGTGATGATTAGGCCTGGATGTGTTCAAAATGTCCTTCATTCTTTGGACATCGTGAGGTAGGTAATACAAAAATTGTTGCAATCGTGATTGTGGACTATGATATCATCCAAGTAGACAAATTGTTAGCACAAAGATATGAAATGGATAAACTAACTATGATCTAATCTCTCGTGCACAACTTTCGTTATTTAACTACCGCTAAAATGTTCTATAGAATTAAAGAAATTAATGGTTTCTTAAAGATTGGAGAATGTGGAAGGTATCTGGTAGAACCCATAGGGTAAACCTTAGAACACCATGACTTGAGGAAAGCTAATGATTCTTCGCTATTTATGGCAAATATTATATTGCCAATATCTGCCATCAATAGTTGCGAGTAGTTTCTATTCTAAATCCATTTTTTATGTTCAAGTATAAAAATATGAATTTATTTAACAATTTTTTTTATCTCAAATTAAACAAAACGAACAAAAAAAGCCACATCAAAATCGACATTTCATCAGTTAGAAAGATGACTTAATTTAGAAAGCAAGCAAAAGTTAGCGACTTATTTTAATGATATCAGATGTTATTGCGTTAAAATTGCAAATAATTATTATACTCGAACAACAAAAATGTAATTTAAAACAACTGTCTATGTTCAAGGCGTTGATAAAGGATTATGCGAATTGAGGCCTCTCTATGTTATTGCTGTTAAGAGTTAAGATGTCAATCTGGCGGTACGTCTGGATATGTTACCTTCTTCCGGTATTTTCGGCATAAAGTAGAAGAACGATTCTTTCGGATCTATGGATAACGTTCGCCCTGTGAATAATTTTAGTGTCAGTTATCATTCGGAATGCCTCTCCAATTTCATGTTTGTTTGGAGAATATTGTGTTATGTCGTGAGTCAGTCCTGTTGTTTTGTTTTCGTTTTCTCTTATCAGTCCATTGACTACTTTGTATTATTTATCATTTCTAAAATAGACTGCTTCCCCAATGACTTATATTTTGATATTTACATAGTATCATATTTGGAAACATCGGTTTATATAATGTACTGTGATTGTATTCCTGAATCGTTAGTATCAGAACACTGTTCAGTTTTTACTGTGTCGTCTGCATTGTATGAAATCCCAGCTACTTTCTATATTATTAATATAGTAGTCAATCCAAAGGTGATAGTTAATTTCAAACCAGTCTTTGATGATTTCTTCCTCGATGGGACTCATAAAAACCCATGCGTAGCTCACTACGCAGCTATTGTTTTCTATCGGAGCTATCAAAACTGTATGCAGTCTATATTAATTAAGTAGTTAGTAAGTCTTTACTAATTTATGTAACGTTACCTTGCCAGAAGAAGCTGCCTGGAGCACCCATGAATAGTCGTTGTCCATCCTGGAAAAATAAAATGCAACAATTTAATAAGAGAATATATTTTAAAAAAATGTTTTGACTTTAATGGAATAGTTGTTACTTCTACATTATTATAAATAAACATTATTTATTAAAAGTCACATGAAATATACTTTTGCGCGGTTTTTTTTTCAAAACTTTTCTCAAAAAGTTCAATAAATTACTCCAAAATCAATAAAACCATCTAACACAATGTAGAACTCCACTCTAGTATTAGAGCGAGCATCAAAGTGTTTTACGATTAGAACCTTTTTATGTCCCCACTTATGGTAATGCACGAACCGATCCCTGCCCCACCCTGCCCTGGACTGGACTGGACTGGCCTAATTGCAGCCAGGATAGATAAAGTGCATTGGTTTATAAGTATGTGATGTCACTGAGTCTGTGTTTAACGTACGAATTAAGTGACCGAAGTGTTGAGGCTCAATATGTAAGGGGGCGCGGGAATTATTATTCTTGTTGATTTTTTTATTCGTGGAGAATCTTAAACAGCATTTAAATGAATGTAGGAGAAGCTTAAGTTTTTAAAGACGAACAGTAAAAAAACAAATTGTACACAAGAAACAATATTATTGTAACCAATAGACAGATCGACTGAAAACTGAAAGGGTTCATAAATAAATAGGAGAACACCACGAAAAAACTAAAGTATTTATATCTTCTGTTTCGTGATTTGTTAAAGTGGTAACGAAGATTTTCATGCGAATGTAACGCACAAGCGTCAAGCGACTCTAGCAAGATAAAGTTTTATAAAACCGAATGATTTGTAATGGTAATTTAATTATATCTTATAATTTTGTTACAGTTCTTTTATTTTGATAACTGTTTTTCTCCTTATAGTGTTTCAGATTTATCGCTACAGCTTATACCTTGGCCCCATGCTCTCAAAAGACAAAAAGCAGACACGACAAATCGGTGCGTGTGAACGTGTGAGATAAGCCCCGCTGACTCAAATTACAAGCAACACACTTGAAGATACAAGAAACTTCACAAAAAACGTGTAAACATGCCCATTTCAAGTTACGATCTAGTACCTAGTAAAGCCGTGTCTTTTGCAAATTGTGGTTGTTCAAGTTTTTTTTTATGATGACGTCATGTTCTTTTGTTTTGAAATAGCACATGGTGTAAAATTTGAGTCTAGCTTGGAAGGATTGGTCAAGTATTTGGACCTTTATATGTAAGAAAAATGTTGGTGATCGTTACTTATAGACACTTGAAAGGTTCTAAGATTTTTATTACTCTATCACCCATAATCGGTTGAACGATTTGGATGAAGCTTGGCATACGTCCTTTGACAAATATACGGAGGTAAATATAGTATATTATGCAATTAGTGAATAAAAGACGGATTTAAAGCGAGGGCCATAGATGAATCACGAGCAAGTGAAGGATTCTAACGACTGAATCACGACCGTAGGGAGTGATTCATGACGATTGAATCACGAGCGTAGCGAGTGATTCAAGTTTTAGAATCCTGAGCGACGCGAGTAATTCATGGCCCTCGATATAAATCCGTTTTATTCAAGAGTTGCATACTATACTTTATACCATGACTACGAGAAAAAGAAAGATTTAAGCGAAAATAGACATTTATTGAAGAAAAAAGGAAGGTTGAATTAAGCTTCGTGCAGACTGGTGCGACGCGACAGCGCGACGCGATTCTAACAAAACAATTTCAAAGAAAACTTCACGGTATAACAATGACCGGTGTCGTCGCGCTGTCGCGTCGCGCTACTCTGCAAGGGGCTTTAATTAAAATGCACATTAAAATTGGAACAATTACTAAAATCAAAAGTAATTTTCTTATTATTACTAATAACAATCAACTTGTGAAACGATATTTATTTCCTGTGTATCGAGTATGTTTTCGCAAGGAGGTTGTATAGCATTGAGATGGAGGTCGCATATATAGATGTGTTCTAAATTCAAACACCAAAACAGTGATTAAAAGAGCTTTTTATTCACTGTTTTCAGTGAATAAAATAAGCTTTTTAGAGGGGGAATGGTATAAAAGTGGTTTTAAGTAACCCTAGGACGCGAGTGAAACCGGTGGCTAGAGCTAAGTAGTAATTAATAATAATATCGGTTTGTTAAAAAATCAATCCTAAACATAAGTTTCCTTAAATACCTTATCGCTATTATGAAAAATAACGAGACGATGAAGACAAAATTACCACGAGCTTTGAACTAGTTAAAGCCCCTAACGGTCTGCAGAGGTCAGATGACCAGTAGGTAGGCAATACTAATACAGCTAGCTACATTATCAGCGATGAGGGCGATCGTCGTTTGTTTACTAATGAGAACAAGACCACTGGCAATAGGCCGAGCAAACGGTAGAACAAGCTGTTTAGAGCTAGATTAATAGAGTGAGTTTTTTACATAGGATTTAAGGGAGGGACCAAAATCTACAGACAGAGGTGGTCCAAATCGATAGTGCCATATCGATAATTTTAGTAATTTACAAATATTTTCAACTCTCTAAAGGTTTATTAGAAAAGTTTAGAGGATTTCAAGGAGAAAACTGAATTCATAATTAACAGAGAAAAGTGGTTCAGAGTCATACAGACCAATACAATTGTGAATATTTTACGATTTATCATCTATGTATATATTTTAAACTCTAAAGTTTTCTGATTATCTGTTTTGCCACGAGTAGTGTACATGAGGTTTTTTACCAAGTTTTTTTGAGACAGAAAATCTATTTCATCATACCGTTAACGAGAAGCAAAAGGTAAATCTCTACCACGAGTTCCGCAATATATCAGACACCTGCCACTAATAACGATATACGAATTTTAAAGTCAACACTTTATTACAGACATAAAAAAACATTTTGTCCTTAAACACATGGAAATTCAGCTACAACCAATACTGACTCAATTTACATCGCACTTTAGAAAACTGAAACTACCGGACATTACGAAAGCGAATATAAATATGTAAATACACATATAAATAAAACATAAGTCGACGTATACGTACACAAATCTGTCATGGAGATAAAAAATAAAATAGTAAGTATATAAGTAATTCATAAACCCAAAACGGAGGCGGCAGCCCTAAAAACAACATAAAAGCCTAGTCGTTTTAGCATTGAATCAGCGTACGCAGGCCAATGAATAAATATGCGCGTGAGCACCATATACAGCGTGGACAACCGCGCATGCGCACCGAGTGTCACTGGAGGGCAGAATATCAAAACGATGTTACGGCACTGACTTATTTTGTTGTCTTTATTACAGGTAGGGCAGGTCGAAAAGGTTTGGGATTTTGACGGGACGATGCGTCAAGAGATGAACAATCATGTCGTTTGATACAGCTTGATCTCTTCTTTGTATTCTTAAGAACTTTTTATTTAGGTAAGTTTTAATCACGAAGCATAAGTGAAAACATTGCTGACTTATCATATTTTATTCTGAACCTAATTTACAACTCATCTCTATGTAGAACCAATTAATATTTATTACATTGTAAGACATTATTCCCCTTAGCCGAGACCCACTTAATTTTAAAATCAATTCTGCCATTCTTACTAAACATTTTAAAGCTGCAAAGAAACTATTCCCCTTTCTTACAGACGCGTGAAGTGTTAAAGAAAACTATAAAAGGGTCAGTTGTTGTATGTAATTGAATATTCAATTAAATTGTGCATAAATATTAGAAGCGTTTAAAACCTCATGAATTTTGCATTAACAACCGCGCGTCTGTAATACTGCTGACAATTTATACAAAATTAGTCTCTATCGCCTTAGAAATAAAGTTGATTATTGGGTTTCGTTATTTAGATATAAATACAATATAAAGTCGGGTTATGAATTTTCAATTGCAATATTGAAAACTGGAACTGAAACTTTACATTTATTGAAAATGAAAAGTTTTAATGTTTCAGTAATTTTATGGCTGGCAACACCTCTAGTTATAGCATAGCATGAAACTATTAAAAAGCTCTACGATTGTATTTTTCTTACTTTCAAAGATGAATTTCCAAATGTTGATCCAGAATGCTTGTCTTATTGACATTACAAACAAGAACAAGATATCGGTAACCTGCGCGCGCGCAGTTCTGCATCATTAAACCAATGATATTCTACTGTTTACTGTCACAGTTTGCTTAAAACCATTAAAAATCAAGCTTCATAATGTACCTACCTATATTTGTTTGGCAAAATCATACTCGTAAGAGTAATAATGAGGAAAAGAATATCAATATACGTGGTATTTAGCTTTATCTGGTGCTGGTATTATAACAATACCTATGCTGATAAAATATAAAGGTATTAAAAGTGAATAAAGTTTTACTGCATTGGTCATCAATACCTTCCTGTATGGTACGACCCCTCTTTTTATTAAAACTTGCCTATAGGTACACAAGGCACCCGTGCGTACCTATCTTCTATAGTAGTTAGTAGCCACATTTACCAATGTTTTTCAGCAGCTTTTACGATGCCGTTTTCATAGAAATATAATGTCTTCTCATAGCAAAAAATATTTTACAAATCACAAGTCTTCAATTCCGCAAAAGTCCTGGACGCATCGTTTTCCCGCCCGTTCTGCGCCACCATTGTCTGCAAATGGCTGCCGTTTACGGACGCGTTCCAAAACCATGTTCGTAAACTACAGGAATGTTTGACGTAGTAATGTTGAGAAATTGTGCTAGCTTTGGTGAGGAAAAACTTCTTCAAAAGGGTCGGTTTAAAAGTTCAGATATAATTTTTTGTGCCCGCAGACAGGAACTTGGAAAAGCTCGCGCGAATTTCAATGTAATGTAAACATTACACTGAAATTCGCGCGAGCTTTTCCGTATAAGTACTGGCTACGAAGCATTTATAAATAATAGTGTATTGAAAATGATCGTTAAGTCATTTGAGTCGGTTCAAAATTTTGTTGCATTTTGCTAATTGTTTTCATTTTAAAGAGTAGGTAACTTATTTTGTGTAATTCCTTCTTCTGCAGTTCTATATCTTATCTTTAGCTACTTAACTTTTATTTCATAATAGCACTTTGTTAGTGTTTATCAATACCTCTTGATTTTATTCATAAGTCAGGTAGCAAGCCACTTACTATTTATAGAAACCGACTATATTTTTTCCTAAAAAGGAAAAAGAAATTACACTTAAAGCCGGACACATTCACCCGCACCGATTTGCACAGCCTTCCTCAAAAGCTAAATAGCGACTAGCAAGTGAATCATGGCTTGAACACATGGGCCCATTAGGATGCAACACGGTGTAGCAATGAATAGTAATGAATTGTGTTCGTTCGCACCTCGCTGCGAGGTGGGGACAAATTTATTGGGCTATAGATGGACACTTCAATAAAATTGATGCTGTTGGAGACGGGATAGGGTTGCAAGACTATTCTGTTTTTTTTTGTACGGTTTTCGAGTTTACTTTGGATAAGACTGGACTGGGGTATTGAAGAGTGATGAGAAACGACATATAGTTTTCATGGAGAAACTAAATCTAGTATGGTAGAGCATAAAATAATTTAAACTTAAAGTTTTTTAAATTATCTTGCTTTATTCGGACCATCTCTTTTAAGATTGAACTCCATCAGCGAATAATCTTTACTTATCGTAGTTATACATAATAATATGCAGTTTGTGGAGTACCTAATTTTTCAAGCTTCGTCTTTAAAAATGACTCCAGCAACATCCAATGTTATTTCTCGATTTCTCCAACTAATCCTTACTATTGTTATACGACTGTTTAACAAAATCATCACGTTTTGCGTCCACGTGAAGATTGCCAACATCCACGGTATCTAACGTTGTGGTATCGGGTTTCGTCTTCTTAGAAAAGATACCATCTTTGCGAGTTGGATGCAGATGATAAAGAAGTGGTATGGCTATCTGGGTCTCCGTGACAGAAATGGTCTAGATTTTAGTGTGTTGTGCCGTTTTAATGAGGTTCGGGGCCGTATTTGGTTGTTTAAAGTGTTGAGATTATCCTCGATGAATCAAAAATGAAGAAAATGTTATGAACTTGAATGGCCAAACGTTATATTGGCAGGTGGTTTATTTTATCATAATCACAATAGAAAAAGTGAGACGACAAATCTCGCGTCAAAAAACTCTATTTGAACAGAAGCCATTACATTAAATAATTTTTGTCAATCGAAAGATTGCTTCTCTCACACTTTTCCTCGTTTTTGCTAGATTTGGATTCTAAAAAATACCCCATGGCACGTGATACCCATACCGAAAACGTTTTTATTCACCTGGCAACACTGAAAAAAGTACCATTGAACCGGTGTGGTGACATTAATCACTTTTTTTTAAGAGGTAGGCAAAGGTAAGGTAGTCGTGCGGTGTCATCTTTATTGTTATTTCTTTAGATAATGGAAATTGATTGTCTGAGTGTTTCTGACTAGAATTTAAAACGATTTGTATTAAAGATTGCTTACACTTTGATATATTGTGATATAAATTACGTGATGCCTTTTAATATACCTAATTTTGAGAATTTGAACTAGCTATCTTATCTGATAACTAAGAAGTAAACCTAAAATAACTAAATTCTATTGAAACTCAAGACTCATTTTGCAACAGAAGTGCCAATTATTAATTGTGTGTCATATTAAAAAAAAAACATTAATAATAAATAATAATAATAATAATATTTATTTGCTTAAAACACGGTATAAAAAGTTGTTACAATACAAAATGAGCTCATACATGTTTTGCTTATAATTGAAGCATGCAAAATTGTTATGTCAACGTTAGTGCTCTAAAAACTCCTTAATACTATAGAAATTATTTTCATTCAACCAGTTATACAATTTAATTTTAAATAGTCTACAATTCAATACTTTTAATGTCTTTGGTAAATTATTAAATATACGTACACACATAGCTACACAATTTTTATTATATTTAGCATACCTAGGCAGCTCGTCTAGTACTAGTGTGTATTGGTCACGCCGACTTCGTGAACATACCTCTGCTGCTGTTTTAAACAATTCTTTGTGTTTCTTTACAAACATACACACCTCATATATATATAATGACGGAAACGGTAGCAAACCAAGCTTTTTGAATATCGGTTTACAAGATTCATCGGATGGAATCCCGCATAAGGCCCGTATACATTTTTTCTGGGCGATAAATGCTCTGTTGTGGTCGGTACTATTTCCCCATTTTATTAGTCCGTACCTCAACGAGGACTCAACGTATGCTCGATATGACATTACGGCTGTTTTTATATTTGTTACCTTTTTTATTTACAAATTTATTTATTTTATTGCAGACATTCTCAACCTGCGCCTTCCAGTCTAAGTGTTCGTCTATTACTACACCTAAAAACTTAGTTTGCGTCACATGCGTAATTTTTGCTATGTCCATTTTTAAATTAAATTTATTATTATAATATTTGTTAAATTGTAAGTATACAGATTTATCAAGATTAATAGATAGATTATTATTATTTAGCCAATTAATTAGAATGTCAATTGTATTATTTATGTCAGTTTCATGGTCGGTAATTGAATTACATTTTTTGTCAGCAGTTACAATTATAGAAATATCATCCGCAAAAAGAAAGCATTTGTGATTAGTCATATCAACTATATCATTAATTTGACAAATTGACATTAAGATGACAAAGTTTACTAAGAATAGAAATTATCCTAAATAAACCTAAAAAGTATTTGTTTCTAAATTCTATTGGTACTCAAGGCTGATTTTGCAATACCTTTTTTATTTTTTTTGAGTTTGGTAAATTATCAAATAACCTGATACCTGTGATTAAAACTGATTGTGATATTAAAATGACTAAAAAACAAAGAAGTTATATTTTTATCATATTATTAAACTCTACTGATTTTAATCGAATTTTTGATTTTGGCGTCCTAACAAAGAAAAAACGACCCAAAACTAGTAGGTACCGTACTGATCCGTAGGTGCCATTTGTGGAATACAACATTTTCTGAAAATGGTGGTAATTTTACTATTAAACATACATATTTGTTTCCAAAACATGAGAATACATAGATTTCACCGTAGGTACACCGTTTGTACAATACAAATAAGAATTATACCTGGCTTGTTCATATCTCAGGCAGGTATAATTCAGAGGTTTGGTAAAAATATACCATGTGATAGCTAATTTAATGCTCCTATATTTAGGACAGCTTTAAGACTTATCAGATACATCTAGCTAAATAGCGGCATGGTAAGTGTACTGAAAATCTCTTCCTAGATTCTTTGTTCGGGAAGCCCATGTTCAGCTCTGAACTTTTATGGGTAGCTGCTTATGTAAGTAGTATATGCGATACTCATGCAATTTTATAAGCACTACACTGAGACACAAATAAAGTCCTGCTTGGTAACCGCTACCTACCATACTAGGACACCAAGGGATTGTCCTGTCAGAATTTAGCGGTAAATCTCAATTGTATCCCAAATATAGAGACATAATAAAACTGCAATAAAATTCGCTCACTATTCTCGAAATAGAAATCTTACCATTTCTTGTTTTATTTTTTGCACTTGCAACAATAAAAGTTAAATAATTCATAAGGAGCCTGCGCGGTTGCGGGCGCGCATGCGCGTCACGTGTGCGCCTCGGTCGCCGCGATCACGAAGATAATTCCACTATGGGCAAAAATAATTCTATTCCCACGATCGTAAAATCACGATGTTTTACATGAAAGTAGAAAGGATTGGTTTTTTTGGAACAAAAAATGATCGTGTTTTGGTTTAAAAATGAAGAGTTACTTGAAGGGAAGGGAATAAATTAATAATAAGTAAGTATATTCAAAGCGCGCTTGGCGAATATATTTTTTGTACTTCGTTTAGTTACTGGCTCACATTGTTTCCTAGTAATTCAGTTGTACTTTATAAATAAAAGCTTTTCAGAAATAAACAACACTCATATCGTTTGAAATTTATTACATTCCATGATAGAGTTTCCAGAACTATTGGCAGATCTCTCTTTCTTTTAAATCAACGCAGTGCAAAGATTTTTCATCCATTGTGCAATTAAAGTTCATGCCACAAGTCATTTTAACCTGACCTCACCTTTATCTTCTCGGTAATAAAATAAAATGACTACCCATTACCCAAAACACCGTAGCTAATTTGTCACGAAATGACAGACGGCCACAATAATTGCATTTTAATACGAGCACTTATGAAAATTAAATTAATAACCTCACTTTTTAATGTTGGCAGGAATCGGTATGTACCGATAAAAAGCGGATTTCACTTGAAATAATTGGAAATGGAACGTAATTGGTGTGACAGAAAAGATAAAAAACTGTCATCATATTTTTGTGTATTGCAACACAGACAATTGATAAATGGCAGCACCGTTATTAAAAGCGCGAAGAAAACCCTTTCTTTTTAACCGACTTCAAAAAAAGGAGGAGGTTCTCAATTCGACTGTATTTTTTTTTTTTTTTTTTTATGTTTGTTACCTCGTAACTTGCGACTGAGTGAACCGATTTTCATGATTCTTTTTTTATTTGAAAGCTTGTGCTTCCCGTGTGGTCCCATTATCACCATTTCAATATCTGATGATGGGATCTTGTAGAAATCGGGGGAACTCTTCAATAAATAACAGCAGATTAACCGCAATTGTTGCTATAGCATATCTAAGCATTGTTTACGCCATCACACAACATATTATCACGCCTGTACTCACTACAAAGGTTATAAAAACTATTTCGAAAAAAAAAATGTTCAAGGGCACTTACAACGTTTTGTTCTGATGAGATATTCGGTTACATGAACAAAACTGGCTGGTTAGCTGGTTTTTTTTGTATGAAAGGGTATGACATGATGATAACTTCCTTTCACTGTTTTTTACATAGCAGTGTAGTGGTATTCCAATTTGTGTGGGGTAGGTACCACAACTAAAAAGTGAAAAATAAAAACTTTTTACAAAAAAAAAGTACAACCGACTTCCACAAAAAAACACTACAAAGTGAAAAATAACTTTAATTTCGGAAGTCGGTGGTAAAAAGTGAAAATTCAAAACTAAAGACACCGACTTCCGAAATTAAAGTTATTTTTCACTTTGTAGTGTTTTTTTGTGGAAGTCGGTTGTACTTTTTTTTTGTAAAAAGTTTTTTTTAAATTTTGCGTCAGAATAAAAACACATTGCTTTTTATTCTACGGTAAACGGTGTGATTAGTTTCTTATGAGATTTAGAAACTTGACAAGATTTTGTGTTTTTGCAAGCTTTTAGAAAATAATATTTTTGTAAAAGATTTTGAAATTAACCTCGCTAGATTTGATAAAGAAAAGCGAGTTTGATTACATACCTACGTGATGTGGATTATTTTATTCAAACCAATTCTTATTTTTCCATCGTCCATAAAATTCAGAAAAACAAAACTATATTTATTCCGTTCCATAAATAAAAGCTTACCTTTGATATAGCTGCTGAGAAACCGGCTTGGCACATGCCTGTCTTGCGCTGTCCGTGACTCGCTGCAAATTAAAAACAAATCAATTAACAATCAATATGGATCCGTAATGAATTATACACTTATACGATGCTTTAATATACAGTGTGCATACAGGGTGCCTGACTAAATATAGTGTTTTTGTTTATAATACAACTTTTTTTTCTATCAAATTTCATTACAATACGACTACAGTTATATCGTTGTCTTATTAGGTATGGTACCAAACGGGTCACTGGTATGAAAGTAAAGAACTCTTCATAATGTATAAATCTTGAATTTTGTAAAACTTATAATATTTTACTGTAGGTACATACTTACTGAATGTATTTTTTATCCTTTATATATATTTGACTTTGCTTAAAACTTAGTATGATAAGATAGCAATATCAAATTTTATTACGAATTTTTTATTGTTGTAGTATTTTTTTTTACATCATCTACATGATGACATTGTGGAGTGTTTTCACATTAAATATTAAAACATAGTACGACATATAGGTACACATACAATATAGATACATGCAAACATAAACATATGTTATTAAATGTATATTGGTTATAAGAGTAGATTTAAATAATATTATATAAAAATTAATATAATTATCTAAAACGGTTTCATTAAATTCAGTTTGTATCAAAAGTAACGATGAGTTTTCAGTCTAAGGATGGAGATTAATAGAAATTATGTTATTAATAAAAATATGGCATTTATTTATTCAAACTTATCCCACCCTGTATTTTTCAGTAGGGTTGCCAATGTTATTTCAAAATATAAATTCTTTTTTTACTTTGTTTTTTTTTTATCACCATACTGGGTAGGTAAAAGTGGCCATAGCTCCACACTTAAACATTTTCAAGACAACTGAAGGCTGTATGAGATGGATCAACATTTTCATACATTAATGATGAAGTGTATGAGTTTCTACTGGTAGACAAGTGCGTTACACATCGAACTTTACCTCAGAAGATACTCACCCTCGTCCACTGAACGGTACCCTAAAGAAAGCATAGATAGTTATTTATTGTATATACCTATTTTAAGAAAATATTAAATGTGTAATGTGTGTTTAGTTTGTGTGTATGGAAAATGTGCAGTGTGTGGAATGAAACTGATGAAAGTATCTGTATAAAATACAACTGTTTTTTCCGATTATAAAATAACAACCATAATAAAATGTAAACTAGATCATTGCGGCACTAAAAATGATTGAATATTGTTATAGACATAATGTTATGTGTGGTCCCTCAAACTTTGTGTGGGCGATCGCAAATAAAAATTAAAGTTTCACATTTCAAAAAACCATCAAATCACACAATGATATTTTTGTAATGTAACGTGACCCTTAAATTTATCGTTTTACACGAAAGTGGTATCGTAAATCACGTTCAGTGCCTCAGGCTCGTCACGCTAATTCCGTTGCCTGCCGCCATTACCGGCGGAAGTGACTCGGTTTTCGCGCGCTTTCATGACTGCCGTTGTTGCGGCCATGATGACTCCATTGGCGCCCTTTTACTACGGACTGTGTTGCCATTTTATGAGGGTGTGTGATAAAGTTTTTTTCACACCACCTGCTCGACAATGTCAAATTATATGTTATGCAAACCTAACCTAAAGTAAGTCATTTAAGACCTGAGGTCTAGCAGGGCATTAATATTGTACTGAATTTCATTATGATCCGCTGGTCATTTGTGATTTGAATTTGGAACATAAAGTAGAAATCGCATACGAACATTTACGATAGGTAGTAGGTACATACTAATTCCATGCATTCACCAATTAAAAAATAAATTGTTCGAAACACTTTATTCGAAATCGAACTGGCCACCGCGAGTCTACGCCGAGAGTCGCCACAGTAATACTCAAATAAACTCTACCTCAACTTCAATAAATGTGCCGAATAAAAACATAACTTTGTCTTTCCACAACTGGTCTAATGTATCAAACATTACCTTTAGCATTTAATTGTGTTAAGTAGGTCTACTAACTGTAATTGTAATTTTAATAAATACTTTGATTCTAGTACTATTGCTTCTTATTGTCTTGTAGATGGTGTGAAAAGTAGAGTATTCTCCTCGGGGATAAAGGTGCCTTCGTCTTGGGCGAACTTGAATCCCACGCTGCACTCAGGATTCTTGTCTGAACTCCCTCGCTACTACATACTACACACACGCTACATAAGACACTACTTTATCCCCTTATGCATGCATATTGCATAATCTACTATATTTAAAAAGTTTATGTAAAATTTAACCTGACTTTTGTTGAATTTTCTTTGAAATGAAATCGATTTAGTCATACTGATTTCGATGCGGTAATGTTTCATTAACTTGATTCAACAGTGTTCAGTAATTCAAGAAATCCAGTCCTAGGACATCTTCACCTCCACTCATGAGTTTTATCACGGAAGAGATAAAAAAGTTTATCCATTCCGTTAGTTTGTTCATGCACGCATGCTTACGAACATGCGTGTGCGACGATGCCATAGTGATACTTACATGTTCTGCATGGAGAGAACTCCTTGACGTCACTCAGGTCTGGAGAGTTGGCCACGAAGCACGTGCCCACTGGGTCTCTTTGGTTCAGCTTGGCTGACACGTAGGAGACGTAGCGAGGGGCGCAGGCCTGCGCACAAAGGAAAATTGTTAGAAATACTGTTAAAATGACTACTCGTGGGTCTAGTGGTCGTAAGCGCGACTGCTGAACGTTGGGTTTGGGATTGGTTTCTAGGTCGAACAAAGCGTTTTTTGGTTTTTCTTCAAACATTTCTCAGTAGCAGGCCGGAGGATTTGAGCCCCGTTTACGACAATAGCTGGCCTACGCTCGCTACGGAATTTGAACATAACAGCAGTGCTATTCTGTAACCATCTCACCGTGAAAACTTAGGTGAAGTGAGCGTGGAGTGAGCTGTCATTCCACAGGGATTGACACTATTGACAGCTCACTTCACCCAAGTTTTCACGGTGAGATGTTTACAGAATAGCACGGCAGGAGTTTTAATAAGCACTAGCTTTTGCCCGCGACTTCGTCCGCGATTCCGTCGGTTTTCGTAAAAAAGTACCATATGTCCTTCCTTACGGTTCAGTGATTTTGATGTAACAGACAGATTAACTTTCGTATTTTAGTAGGGAAATATAATATGTCAATCCTCAATACTGTTGAAAAATATCGCAATAAGGAACCGCAGAATATTATTATTAATAGCTGTGCCCGCGACTCCGTCAGCGTGTAACTCCTTGTATGTTATTAAGTTAATGTATTGGTAATATTGTAATACAAAAATAAAATTGAACATAAATTAGCCAAAACTTACCTATTGGTATCTAAAAATCTATGCGTACTACTTCTACTTCTACTACTACTTCAGCTAAAAAGAAATAAAATGCAAACTATTAATAATTTGTAATTTGAACGAATATTTAAACACTACCAAAACAACTAATACCTATTTTATAAAATAACAACAAAAGAAATTCAAATAAACTATTTAAAGACTAAAAGTCGCGCTGATAAGCACGGTTTGTTAATATCAATTATTGTCTGTCAATAAGGTCGAACGCTCTGAACGCATCAACAGCCAAATATTGAATGAAATGAAGCTCGCGCTCGGACTTCCCGCCTTTTTATACCCTACCGCCACGACCCGCGTCGAGCGCGGCAACCGTTACACAAAAATAATCCTTATGGCATGATTCAGTATTCACGCGCGACGGCGCGATGGCTTATTAGCGTATTTCATGTATAACTTTGGTGTTTCTATACCGATTACTATGATTCTTTTTTTATTGAATAGGTAATAATATTAACATCTTTTAATTAGGGATGAGTGAGAGTATTATAAGCGTAAGAGTAAACAAATATAATCAGAAAGCTCCGAACTGCTAAGCTATCGGGAGTTACACGTGTTATTGTGAGTCAACCATAAAAGATAGACATATGCTGTTGTGGGATATTTTTTAGATAATTTTATGTAGAACATTTCCGTCATAAATGATTTCTATGTAGCTTTAACCATTAAGGCTTCACACGTGACGGAAGCTTAAAAATGGAGCAACTTCTCCCGTTTTCCCAACATTTCCCTTCACTGCTCTGCTCCTATTGATTGTAGCGTGATGAAAAGTATACTATAACCTCCCCAGGAGTATGAAGAATAATTGTACCAAGTTTCGTTAAAATCCGTCGAGTAGTTTTTGTTTCTATAAGGAACATACAGACAGACAGACAGACAGACAGAAAGACAGACAGACAGACAGACAAAAATTTTACTGATTGCATTTTTGGCATCAGTATTGATCACTAATTACCCCCTGATAGTTATTTTGAAAATATATATCATGTACAGAATTGACCTCTCTACAGATTTATTATAAGTATAGATAACAGGATTTCAGAAACAGTCAATAACATATTGGTGTTAATATTGTAAATTAATAAATAAATATTGGTCCTGTCTTAATGTTTACTCTAACAAATGAAACAATAAATCATAACGTTTACATTAAAATATCAATGACCTTTCACCGAACAACTATCGTTTGGTTAATGTTAAAATACCAAAACAAATCGTCTGAAAATAATCCTCGGTTACTGTGTGTTATGAACTTGAAAACTGTTCGGCAGTTAATTTTAACTGTAATACTGTAATAACACGCGTCAGTGCTGTAATCCTTAACAGGAGTACAGGGGTGTCACTTTTTAGTTTCAGAAATAATAATTATTAAAAAGTTCTGCTGAAAAGTTAGAAGAACATATTTTATTAGTTTATTTATAAAAAAACCTTCTGCATTGTTTTAACGAAATGTTTGAATATAAGTCTTATTGCAATATGCTTAAGTTCTGATTTTTGACAACATATTAAGAGAATCCGCCTAAAGTCATAATCGCGTGTGGCCCAGAAAACATTGGAGTCAACACACATAAGTCCATTACATTCAACCCCAATCAATTCTGATAATCCACAACCCCCAAAAACAACACCCACATTATTTCTATTAACTCCGACAACCCTACAGAGCTTCAAAATGGAAAGAAAACAGTTGCATGCGCGCGCGCTGCGTGTTTTAATAAGAACAAACTAACATTATAGAAAACACACCGCCATCTGGCGGAAACTGCCACGAGCGTGATATTAATTCACAACGAGTATTTTTACTGCTTAGCCGTAACGTAAATATAGTACTTTTTTTGGTAGTGTCACCACATTGGGTACACCTTCGGATTAAAGGTAGGAGCGGATAAATACGCTATTTCGATTGGTTACTATAGTTCTAAGACGATTCATCAGTAATTTCGTAAAAAGGTATCAAACAGAGAGGGTCACTCCGCATTGCATATTACCTAAATCTTTAAATGGATGGAAATGATGGATAACAAATATCGAATCAAACTCTAATAACTTTATAATATGCCATATGCGAGAAATGTAGAAGCACCAAGTAATGATTACATCATTCCATGGTGCTCCTCAAGCCATAATATCATTCTAGGTTCTTTTCTCATTCTCTCTAGGTATATCCTGTCCACTGGCTATCGAGCGTCATCTACTATATCTTCAATCGACAAAGTCTAAAAACCGTCAAAATTGGCTTTCAATGCACTCTTATGACGTCAAAATAGGTCTCATTGGGGTCAGAGCAGCCCACGATACACGCATTTATGGCCCATTGATCGGCATCGTAAAGTTTCGACTAACATTCGGTATTTAATAGGCCTTCTTGCGTAAACTGATACAACGTATGTCGCTGAGTAATTCATGGATAATGTCAAATGGGAGGCTTAAATACCAGAAGACTTATAGGGTAAATACGAACTGAAAATAATGATTGATGATGATATTAAAATACCAGGTGTAAGGTGATGTTCAAGTTCTGTAAATAAGTTGCTAAGTGCTATATTTCATTCAACACTAGTATTTCATCAAAATGAATTACGATGGCAACCTAATGTAGGCCAACCATTCCAGAAAGATCATAAAGTAAAAAATATTACCTACGTTGTCATAATTTATTGTGCACTAACAAAATTCCCAAGAAAACGGATCTTCCCGCCCAAAACTTGACAGCTTATGTCATTTGAATTTGTCAAATCGTTATTGATGCGTTCCCTTTTAATTTAATTACCTGCGATCATCTTCGTGATATACGTTCCACGATTAAATCTTCGAATATGACTCACTAACGAAGTGGTGACCAATGCGAGAAGCATCCCAAGATCGTAAAACCTTCGATAAAGTATAGCCGTTGTGAGATATTCACACCTCAAACGGACGGACAGATTAAGTTATATAAACTGGTTAGATAGAAATCACCATTTGAAAATAGTGCTTTTTAATAGGAATCTGATTTTGAAAATGGAATTTATTAAACAGCCTTCTCGTTAGGTTAAAAATAGTTTATTATTCTAATAGAAAGTAATTTAATATAACTTGTATTCTAATATCCACTTTACTGTGACCAACTCAAAGAAAAATCTAATTTTATTAGACTTTTAAAATGGGTTTTAAATAAATTACTATCACTTTTCCATTCTTCTATTCAAATCAAAAAGGAAGTTAAGTTATTCGTGAATATTAATTTACATCAAACTATAATACTGTTCCAAATTAATCTCCATAAAATCGAGATATAGGAAATTTAATATGTGATAAAATTAGTGCGTAGTTGCTTTACTAATAAGTTGTTAGTTTGATTGAGTAAAGAAGGTGAATGGATCATTGAGTCATGCTAGTGAATCAGCTGTTTACTCAGTTCACGAACAAAGAGAAAAATTGTTAAGATCCGTGGTTTTAAGACGACCGAGCTTAGTCACTGACTGTTTCTGAATATTCATATGTTGAACCATATATTTGTCCGAGTATTTGAACGCGTTGGAGTCATTTTAATATACTCTCGTACTTAATGAAGAGGAAATGATTGTTTGTTCGTTTGCTCACCTTTTGAATAACCGAACAGGTTTCAAATTCTTATTGTTTTTGGAAGAAGCAATGGGCTTTAGGGCCCGTATTAATTACCAGTCTCAGCATGGTGTATTAGAGCTGAATCCTAAAGAAACCAGCGAAATGTACACGTAATTTGCATTTCATACATAAATTAATTACTTTTTTAAATCATCGTTGCAATCCAGCGGTAATACAATGCCATTTAGGTGCACAGGAACTCTCTAAGATACATCCTGAATTTCATAATTTTGAAAGCCTTATAAATCAAGAAATTCTTCAAGTGACGGATACAAGTAGATAAGGTAAATAGATAAAGTTGACCACAAATTACCATTTCCAATTTACCTGCACATAAACTCTATATTCCAGCACAACTTACTCCATTTTAACAAAGTGCTAACTGCACAAACTCACAAAGACCTAACTGCCGCCTACTTTCTAGCTAATTCTTAGCGACCTTTTGTCACCCTATCGCGCCAGCCCGTTCCTTTCAAAGGCCTGTTTAACCTACATTCTAGTAGTTACGTGGTTATTCTTGTAACGAATCTGGGCCACCAGCCGTGCCAATTGCTGGAAAGCTTGGGCAATCATTTCTTTCGGTCAAACTTTATTGACGGGAACTCTTTTGATGTTCCATATGCATATAGGTCGGTTTCGTTGTTTCGATCAGTGATTTAAATAGGTTTTTAATGGTATTTTAGAGTGTATAGAACGTCCACGATTGATTTTTAGTTACATTCGAGTCATAATTACAAATTACCTACATTATGCTCTAAATAAAAATTCTATTGCATTATCTTCTTCAAACTAATAATGATTTAGTTGATAGGATATCCAAATGGCAAAATCATCATCATTATTGACAGCCTTGTTCCACCCACGGCAAAATAATTATGATACTTACTCAAATCTCAATAGATATTTAAAATTATCTAACCACTTTGCAGGTGCCAGCTACTTCATAGTTATAGCCATCGATATAAAAAGGTAAAGTGGAGACAAAACGAAAATACTTTGTCAGATACTTGTAAATGGGATAGGGAAAGTTAAATATTGTTGATATTTAATAGAGAGTTACTTGAAACAATAGTAAAGGGCTTATTGACCCTAATGCTACTGACGAAGCAACGGTTGATTTTTTATCCAACGATGATATTGTACAAAAGGTATCTATTCATCAATAATGAAGGTAGTACTTTGCTAGAGTAGGGTAGAACTTTAGTCCAGTTCATATTTATTGAAAATCTCTTGCTTTTAAGCCAAAACATTGTTTTCTTAGTGCTTGTTTGTTTTTCCCGAGTGCATTGATTTTCTAATTAATAAATCTTTAATCATATGTTGTCATCGATTTATCTAAGAACCGAATCCTGCCATAAGCAGAATTTCTAAAATTACTTCTGATTGAGACACTTTAGTAACAGCAACAACCACGGACAAAGTAGTAGTCCCAGTTATTACTGTATTACGCTCATAATTCCGAAGAAATATGTCCCTGCTGACGTTAATAGGCACTAAAAAGCCGCAAGTCTTGCCGCTCCGTCTAACTTAACTTCACCACTATTTGTAGTTTCCTAGGAGCAAAGAAACAAATCTCTTGTACTTATGTTGTTCCAGTTTGTTAGTATTATTATCTGTTTTAAGCATGTGTGTATGTTACTCATATTAACTTTGCATACGTTCATCAACTATGATCCAGGCAACATGATCTGATTTTATTTGTTAGAATATAAAAGACAAATCTGGGAAAACATAACCCAGGACTACTTACTGGTCCTCGACAAATCAAGTAAACACATTAGCACGCACTGGAGCATTGGAACAGTTCCTTCTTAACTTAAGTTAAGACTTAACTTTTTAAGAAGCTGACAATCCTTTTCTTATAGGAAACTTAGGACTCCAATAGACATCATCAAGGCTTTAATCAAATGTAAATGGCAAAATCCACATGTACATTTTTACCATATTAAACCAACACCAGTCAGCCATAACTTCTTAAATCCCCATCCATTTCATATGAGTTTCATAATAATATAGGCACTGTGTAAACGTCAAACAACATTATTTAGTTTCGCGCCAAAGAACATGTCATTGTTATTTGATTTACAACGACAGAGACACCCATCCATTGTATGTATGTAGATATTACGGAACTGTGTCAACTAGGCTCGCGACAACAATACTTAGCTTCGAGTGTTAAATCTATAATGAGAGAATAAGAAAATTTGTATGTAAAATGTCTTCTTCCGGACTACTTGCTAAAGTTTGTTTGGGACTTAGAAAGTTCTCGTCTGCTTTTGCACTCAACGCGAGTTGTGCTTCCTCACCTAGAACATTGTTAGCTTTAATATCCATTCTATCTAGTTTGATATCTACAGTGTCATTATTAGAACCCTCTATAATAATCATCATTTAGATTTCGGGACCATCTACAGCTACAGCATTCACAATATCATGTTTACTCATGTATGTATCAATTTTTTGAATAAAGATTCGACCACACCTCACCTATCTAAGTTATGAAAAGCATTGTAATTAACACACATACTAACTAGAACAATTATATAACAATGCGAACAGGTGTATCGCTATGATAGTTCTTAGTACTAAGTATTGAATGAATGCTTGCTGAAAAAGATACACTAGTAGATAGCACTCAAAACGTGTTCATCTTAGCATGTGCCAATAAGACATGTTATGATTATTGCAGAACCAGGTGTTTCTTCAAGGAAAGACGTATTATTGTAATGTAAAACGGGTGCATGTACAAATGAGTCAGTAGCACTTATTCGCAGCGTGTTGATTTCTAACACAATAGCGGAAATGTAAATTACTTTATCTTGAACTGAGGACTTTAGAAGTTAGTGCAAGTTCTATGAATACTGAATGAAAGGAAGCAGCTTGCAAGCAAATATTATTGTAAGATCACCGTAATTTCATAGATAAACGATTAAAATACCTAAACGGTTTAAATTAAACCTTCCTTTATCCTTTTTGCTTTCTAATAGGGCTTGTGGATATTTTTAATTACGTTCCGTGTTTATTTTTCTTACAAGTTTCCATATATTATTATTTCCAAAACTACATCTTGTTGATCCTTAGGTAGGTACAGGAATGATGGTGAGAATGCAAGCTGGGGTATGTCCCAAATAAAATACCAATAAATTTCCAAGACAAAGGGCTTCCGTTGCACATTCATTAGCCTGCAATTTACCGTCCAAACCTTCACCAAATTTTTTACCACAAAAAAAACATATTTTTTTCCCTTTTTCCAAAAAAGCCGAATTCACACTTAAGGACTTTCTTTGTCCGTAACTTAGCTTCAATGTAAACAACATAAATCGCGACATGGTTACGTGTGAACAGCAAATTCCACTTACACATCGTGTACACCCGACCTTAGGTGGTAGGTTCGGCGGCGCAAGCGCACATAATCGGTTTTTAGTGTTTGCCGCTTTCGACAACAATTGTTTCGGTATTATCTTTAGAATCGTAATGGATGGTAGTTATCAGAACTATCACGCTTCGGACAGCGGCGTGAGTAGAGTTGCTTGTAGGAGAAACGGGGTTAATGCTTATTGTTAAATGTTTAAGGAGCCGTAGCTTTGCACTTTTAGGTGAGCACTTAAAGCGTTAATTGAGGGTGATATTCAAATCATGTATCAAATATCAACACGAGTATTTCTATCACAAAGTAGGATTTCTTTTCCTCACTCTTCACATCGACAATCTGTCATTTTGTCTTTTTTTCTTCTGTTTCTACAGTGGTCATTTGAACAGCTACACTCACTGGAGTGATAGTAAAAGAAAATGCAGAATTGCAAAAAAAACACGATATTATTGTTCACTAAAAAGTGCATGCTGATTCAATATACTTACAGCGTGACGTTAACTGAAACTCTTATGAATGTAATGAAAGGATCATTAGATTCATAAAAGTTTGAGTTCGAACGATTTGTATGTATGTAAGTATATTACAAAGAGGTCCATCCATTAAAATTGTTTAACCAGGTACCTTACGGGTAAGGTAACCAGCTTCAATCATCCCAAGCATTAAGTACACAAGGATCCGGCTATCCCATATAAAGTGTCGCACCGTTGCGCCCGCGCACTTGTCATTGCAACTTTTTCTCGAACTCTCCCTAAACAGAGCGGCGCAAGATTCTCGAAAATTAACTGCATTCAAACGGTCAACGTTTTTAGATGACAGTAAGAAAATGTTGTTGACCCACTGTCGGTTGGCGAAGATGAAGATGGTACTCGTACTAGAAAAGCTGACTTTAATATTGATAGAGCAACTGTGTTAAAGCGAGCGTTTTATGAATATTTCGACCACGTTTGTACGAGTAAGTCTATCATCATCTTCCAATTGCTGCAATTGGGCAATGTGCTTGGTTCTTCGATTGTACAATCGAAAAACCAATCACACTTTCGTCTTAAAAGGGCACTATGCCAAAGAGGTCATAAACTATATAAATATAACATTACAGTCACAGTACCTACTCATAAAAACCGTTACAATATGTGACATATTCGTGCGCGCACGCATTTCGCAGCTATTCTTAATTTAAAAGGAGATGAATCATCATGTCGTCCATATTTAGTGGGTCGAGTGCATTATTTGGAATATGAATGAATGAGTGAACATATTTATATTTATTTATTTCAAAATGGTTGTAAATATGAACTCGTTTAAGGCTAATGGTTAAGATTTTGATGCTACTTAAAAAAGAAAATAAATTGGTATAATTGGTATATTTATAAGCATGTTCAATATTATTTATTAGCTTTTTGAGCGTTCTCAACAAACAGGCTATTTAAAAAATGACAATATTTTGTGCTTCCATTTGTCAGCTAACATAATGCAATGCTGTATTCATATTATCGAATCATTCAAACAATTGTCATACGTAAAGATTGCCAAAACTAGCTTATATTTTATTTATGATTTCGTGTAGGTATAGATGGAAACTGAAATCTCAATATTCTTTTCTTCCATATCCATTGACAACCCATTAACTACAGTCCCCAACAAAAAACCTTCTACCTCCAATGCCATCAAATCTTTTGCCACTTCCATGACCAGTTCCTCAATCCAGTCAATTCCAGTACCATCTAAACTTAGCTCTTCAACGTTTTTACTACAAGCATTGGTCCCTCTAATTGTACACTTACTGGCAACACCGTTACTCAATGGACGATTGGACGCGTACTAAGAACGTCTATACAAGGATCTGGCAACATTTTTTTGGATCTTAACTGTATGGAACGAGCCGTTAGAGCTTCGGATGGGATTTGCAGGTATGTGGGTCAAAGATTGTGGTGATGCATGGTACTAGTGGTATAATTTGAATGGATATTTGTTATGTTTGATATTGTTCGTGTTGTGTGAGAGACTAGGTGAGTAGCTTCAATTTGGTCTCAAAGGAAATTCAACAAAGGTTTTCATTTGTTTCATTTGGAGCGTAATTTAACCAAAATAGATTGAAAATTGTGAATTGAATCGTGATTCTAAGTTCTTTTTCTAACATTAGATGGTCTTGTGAATGTCTCATTAACTACGTATGAAGGCTAAACTATTAAACAATACATCATTTAAAAGTATTGAAGCAGGCATTCTTAACAATATCACAAACGACCTGACAATACTCTCTAAACAAACTATACGTGCTCATATACCATTTCCTTCCCTTACAACTTGACCTTAATCGTTTCTCCAAAGGGCAGAGATAGCAAATAATAAATCAGCGACACTATGAACAGTCTTATCTTCGGAGGAAGGAAATTAGCCGCCAGAGGTCGCCACGAGCGCTCGTATAATTTCTAAAGCAGTCATCAGACGCTTCATTTTTTGTTCACTTTTGTCTTTTGTTTTTCTTTATCTTTCAAGCAATTAAAGGAGCAGACGAACGTTTATTCATATCGTATGTATTTTTTTCCGTGTCGTGTGAACATACAATTAAACAAAATTGAACATTCATTCGAAAAACGTTTAATATCAGCATAATATGAGAGTATTAGTTTCGACAATGTACGATTGATTCAATTAATCGAAATGTTTCAAGATGCTGATAATTGGAAGATTAAATCAGAGTCATTTTAAAAGATGATGGATGTGGCGCATACATAAACTGCCTTGATACTTGATATTAGCTCTTTCAAACAATCGATCATTGAAAAACCAACTTTCGATAAATAATAAGAGTGATAAGACGGTTCCAAAATAGGCATTTAGCATGAGTAATTTCAACAATAGAAATATGGCACCTCGTATGAATGAATAGATTAAAATAGCTCGCCAAATGTCCGACACTAGTGTCAAAGGTGTCGTAGACTAGCTGTAAGTAAAGACTAAACTCCATGTAGCAGCTGATAGCAATCTTCGCGGCTCGGCTGATAATATCGGGTGTAAGTTATTACGGAGCCCCCTATATCCGGCTGGCATCGAAATGGACACCCTGATCATAATGGAATTAACAGCATTCTTAGATCCTAACTGTGTTTTGTTGTAAAAATAAAAATATATAATAATGTATATTGATAGAGAAGTATTGAAGAAGAGGACAACAATTGGGATATTAAATATAGGAGGATTGTAATGATGATGTCATTCAATTGCTAAATCCTAGAGAGATAATAAATGCACAGGCAGGTCCAAAACAATAGCTACCCAGGAGTGGATAAACTTGTAACTAATTAAAATCGCAGTTGCATGTAATCGAACTAATTAGAGAAAGTAAGGATTGCGCACAATTCACATTCGAGCTTCTATGTTATACAAGTTACTTTAACAATTAGTTGTATCTAGACATTGTGAAGTAAAGTCAAATAAACTTATGACTTTTACAATTTAAAAAAATGCAATATTAATATTTTATCCACTGATTCTTTAGACTTGTTAAGTTCACAACATAAGTACGTTTTTCAGCTACCAATTAGCGCGTTTAATAATAACAGTTCTTACAACTTTCGCCGCTACAACAGCGCTTCACGGGCCACGCCCCCTGAACTTTACGCGCCACACCGTAACGGCGCGTGCGCGGCACACAATGCGCTTGCGCCCACGCTCATAAAACTTTGTTTGCGTTTCCACGTGCTACAGAGTAATGATTTTTGTTTGGTATAACACAAGATATGTTATCAAAATAAGAACAGGATTGTTTTTTTTTGCTGTACCTTAGTAGGTAACTATATGATACATGTGACATTTTAAGTGTCAAACTATCTACCAGGCCCGGGTCGACGGCGCGTTGTGTTCCAGACGCGCCTCAAAGAGATGTCAGCACAACGGAAGGGGTCCGCTAGGACCGATGCCTGCCGGGGTCGCGGGAATGTCCGAAAGGGATACCGTGACCCTGGCAATATACAGGCAACTGAAGGAACACGGGTGGGTTTTAGTCAGTAAGAGTCTGACACGCCCTCCCTCTCCGCCCAGAGCGGGAGAAGTTATTTGATAATTTCCCACCCTCAAAAAAAAGAAGTGTCAAACTATCTACATATATACATAATTATTGTTGTTATATGATTGATTTTCCAATTATATTTGTATTAATTATTAATTGCATTACCATGTAGGACATAACATAGGATTCAATACGTATATGTAGGATACCGCTATGAACCAAATATGTAGTTACTACCACACCCAGGAAGAATTCCTTAAAATAAAGGTCAAATCCTCAAGGTCATTCGCATTTGTTAAACACTAAATTATAGCTTTAGCGCCAAACAATGAGGCTTAAACCACGCCCCCTGAACTTTGCGCGCCAAACCGTGACGACTTGCGCGCGCGCTGCATACAATGCGCATCGCGGTTCAATGGGCAATAGATACTGTGAGATATGCGCTTTGTTTGTTATAAAAGTTATGAGAAGCATATTTTTTCCAGTTTAGACTGAGAAACAGCATGTTTCTGGAATGAAGAATCTAGAAAAAAGAAACCAGAAAGACCACCCTTCAGTAAGATTGAAACTTAACTTGTAAGACAATTTATCTCACCACATCCATTTTTGAGCTTTTTTATGAAAACTTCAAAGGGGTTATTGTACTCCTCATCGTTATTAACAACTATTTATTATTATATTTTTTTTTGGTCTTTGACATTTCTCGGGACCCTGGGGTCCCGGACCTTTGGAAGGCGTACGAGGGGCCGATATTATTATTCGGCAACAAACAGGAAATCGCAAAAAAAAATCTGCTGTTCCTTACATTTTGTTGAAGGAACATAAAATGTATGAAGCAGTAAAAGTTTTTATCGCGATTTCAAAGTTGGTGGTAGAACGTCCCTATAGCTGTATCTAATAACATTTTCATAAATTATCTACTTAACCTTTATGCATTGTAGGTACCTAAGAATCAGGTTCCTTAATTTCCTTCAATAAAAATAATTTCAACGAAAGTCTTGCATTTACATGTACACAAGACACAAGACTTAATATTCCAAGCGTTTCCATTCAATTCCCAGCACAATCTATTTGGCAATTGACATTAAACATTACAGTCATAACTTCGACTCCAGCTCAGATAGCCATTTGTATACCTAGACCATGTCTAGACCTAAAAAACTTAGACAAAGGGCAATAAAATGAAGTGGTGGCTGCCATAACAATTTGTTAGTCCTATTCCGACATAATACTGCAGATATCAGCCGAGGTATGGGAGCATTCAGCAGTCGAATGGACAAATTGGCAGTCGTTATAGAATAGAATGGTTCTGTGTTTGTCGAAAAGGGAGAGTATGGAATATATTTGGTATTGCAAACGATGTAGGATCTTTTGGGAGTGATGCCGGTGGTGGTCTAAAGCTGGGTAATAAACAAAGAAAGAAAATAACTTTTAAGACGCATAAAATTTGAAATAAAATAAAAAAGGAAAAATAAAACAAATGCGAATCATTTGTGATGATTGAATTTTTGACTATTGAATAATAATTACCCTTATTATTTCCATCAATAATGAAATTTAAGTGAAATAGGTATACCTCCTTTTAGAGAAACGGATAAAATGGAGAATTGAAGTATTTAAGAAAGGAGTCCCATCAAATTTCAAATTGCCGCCTCTCGGGAAAATTAATCAAATTTTAATTTGTGTAATAATTGTACCAATTTGTCAATTTTCCATGTTCACATCTGACCAATGACTGAGGGACGGCAAACCATTTATCGTGTGCGTTTGCTTCTATATAAATAAGTACTTAAATGTGTAGGTGTGCACGCATCCCTATCATCATCATTTTCCTGCCCTTATTTCAATTTATTTGCAGTCGTCGCAACATGTCCCTTTCTTCCATACTTCTCTATTAGTCTCCATCTCGGTAGTCACTCCCTTTCTAGCCATATCATCTTTCACAAAGTCCATCCATCGTTTCTTTTAGTCTTTCTTCTTTGTGTATTTGTATACGCAAATACAATTAAGGGCGAGCAATTTTAGCTTTAGCGTTCCTCACATCACCTACACATTGTACAGCCTCCTTGATTCCTCTTAAACAATAAAGCCTAGTACCGAGTGGATGCGCTTATCCTGTACATTGTTTAGCCCAGAGGGACAATGGAGTATTTATTGCGGCTAGCCCAGGATGCTCTATCGACACTTCGTAACTCTCTGAGCTTTGCCAACGGCTTTGTTTGTTAGACGATATCTAGGTATCATCATTTTAAATCTGTGTGTAGCTTGGGTGCTATATCAATTAATGTGAAGGATTTTAATTCTTTAAACTTCCACTTTTAATGCTTGGTAACTTTTGTTGTACCTCTTATCGAATGATTTGATTGACATTTTGTGAAGCAGATTTCAAAATCAATCTGCCTAGCCTTTTTCCAACTATGTTGGGGTCGTCTTCTAGCCTACCCGAGTGTAGCAGTATGAATACTAATCTATGTATAAAAATGAAATGCTATTCGTTGATAAGTGCAACACTTTAGAACGGCTGGATCGATTGAGTTTTTTTTTTATATTCGTCGTAGAGTAGTCCGAATGAGCCGGGAAAATTGGGAAATTCGAGAATTTTCATAATACCTATTGAAATTTGTCCATGACAACGTCTGTCAGGTCAATAATAATGCCAGCCTATTACTGTCCCACTGCAGGGCAAGGGCCTCTTCTCATACAGAGAAGGCACAAGCATTGATCACCACGCTTGCTCAAGACGGGTTGGTGATTTCGGACTTATAAGTCCAAGTTTCCTCAGATTTACTCATCAGAAATTTTAGGATATAGGAATCTGGAGAATAGTTTATTTTATGTGCCTATTTTTTATTTATACACACGTATTTACATGATTTAAAAATTATAATAATATGTAGATACAAGTATATGAAAAGCTAGTTGATAAGAATAGTTTGAATCCGATGCAACGGTTTGTCGTGAAAGGCCCATGTCTCATAAAGGGCACAAAAATGCAATAAAGAAAATTAAAATTCTCTCTCAAGCTTTAATGCTGTTTTTCCACAGTTTCTGCAATAGACAGCTGTAAACCCACAATAGAGTTGAAAATAAACATCGGTAATCCTAAACAGACTACGGCTGTCGCATTCCAACTCCCACCCAGACGGGATTCTAGCATCAAAGCATATATCAAAAGCTATTTTATCACATTGATTACCCATTAACTGAGAACATAAACACAAAATCAACTTATAAATCTCACAAAGACATAGGAGATACAGACGCAAGTCCAACTCCTAACTCAGGAAGAACAGATCTTCAGGAAACCAGCGCCATATAAGAAGATAAGTGCCAATAACAAATGCTGCTATTAAACATTTCAAAGTAAATCTTAGCATTCATGGTAGGACGCAGGAAATATGCATCTTTCTATTTATAACTAGAGATGTGGTGTTGAATGAAAAATATCGATTCTACGAGGCACAAATTCGAACTATGGAAACAAATATGTTCAACTAAAATAACGATTCTATACGGATTTGGTCGTAAAACGATGCGACAGTGTTTTGATCGTGAGCTCTCGTACTAATGCAACGAGTAAAAACAGAATGTCAAAATTCAGATTTAAAAAAGTCAACGACACATATTCCTCCTAAATTCCCAACTTATCGACTCGAGAAGAAGAATATTGGATAAAGTATCGATACTACTTTCATTACAAAAGAACTATCGATATTTTTTCAAATCCCTATTTTAAAACATGGATGTGCTTGCGCATAGGAAGCGGATCGATCTGCACAATAAACGAACTTCAAGGAAACTACCAATAAGGAAACATTTATTAGAACTGCACAATAGATCAGAAATGATTGTGTTGAGGTCGTTAAATATTAATCTAAACTAATATTATAAGAGAAAACATTAGATTTTTTGTATGTTTGTTTGTAACGCTTTCACGCTAAAACATCTGAACGGATTTGGATAAAATGACACATAAATAGACCATGACCTGGGTTATAACATAAAATAGTTTTTATTTCGATATGCTCCCGGAATCGAGACTTATGCGGGTGAACCCGCGGGGTGTAGCTAGTAATTAATAAGGCGATAGATTTATGAAGTAGATTTATATTATTATCTTGACAAATAGTAGTAAAACATAGTTTACTTACTGCTTCAATATTCCCTTTATCTTAAACGAAGTGTAGATGACTATTTTTATCACTTAATCCGTACATACATCTAATACTCAGTAAGGTACCGTGATGAATCTTCAACGCACATTTTTTATTTTCAACTCTACTTCCTTTGAAACAAAGTCTAAATCACAACTACTATTGCTATTAAAATCATCTTCAAAAAACATGACATTCCCCACCAATTTTCAACCCTATCTTATTTTTTTAAGGTTGATTTTCTTTTGGCCGGTATTAATAGTAAAGGATATGGCAATTAACCACGCAGTCGGCACGTTAGTGATCAGATAGCGATCGGTTACTATCGGTTCATCTTAACATCAATCCAGTCGTGGTTAATCCGCCGCGACCGGTTACTTTATCTGTTAAGCGTTGGGACGCACTGGGTTCGTTATGCTTCTATAGCCGATTGAGGGCGTGATAGAGGTGCACAAAACTGCAAAATCCAAAAAAAATAGAAAAGGAAAAAAAAACCTAGGAGCAACTTTTGTTAATCCTTCTGCAGACAGGCGTGACGCGACACGATTCTGGTAGAACAAGTTCCATGTCATTTTCATAGAAATTATTCTCCTAGAGTCGGGTCGCGCTGTCGCATCGCGAGCTTTTATCAATCAATCAAATCATTTATTTTACAGATCATAAAATCCAATTTGTTAGTAATTATATACACAATCTTAAACACTAGTGTTAGTACATATATGTATTTGGCATACCTATATTTGATGCACACACCTATCCGTGATGAATGAGCCAAAAGTCTCCATTCACTTGCGCAAATACTAACTAACATAAGAATTATTTTTAAATTTATTTTTAACCTATGTCACCCCACAGCTGGGCAAAGCTCTCCCCATACTTCTTAGATTGTAAAGATCGCCCCAAATCAAATACACTGTAGTTTAACATTTTGACCGCCCTTTTCTTCCATCTCAATCATATTAAATGGAGTCGGTAATATTTTAAGTTTGGCCTAATAATATTTTAAGTTTGGCCTAAAAATATTTTTAGTTTGGCCTAGGAATAAAAAGCTGCGCCTGCATCCAGTATGTCTCTTCACTAAAGGTTCTAAGTTCTAACTGTTGCATATAATTTCAATCCGTTAATTAGTAAATTGAATCTCCCACTTTAACCGGGTGGTTACAATTACGAGTTACCGTTATTTTCTGTGTATTACTGTTAGCGACCTATTTAGCCATTTTGCATTTTTTATTAACAGAAATTCAGAACTTTAAATCGATAAACCAACTTTTTTCAAGGAAAATTTTCATGGCTGATGACATGTAACTGTATGACAATATTAGATACTGTCCATTTAAATACTGATTGCATTTGTAATTCACAATAACAGATCTCAACAGTATTTAAATAAAAAATCCTAAGCTATTTTATTTTCTTGCTTTCAAGCAGGAATGTAATCTCTCTGCTGCACAGCTCAAGTCATAACACAATACATCACATTTAACCAACCGCGGAGAATTAACAAAAAACACTACAATGTTGAAATAATAACGAATACAAGAGAATAGCTTTTAATGAAGTAGCGTCAAAAAAACTACGTGGTATTAGTTATGTTAGGGTTCCGCTAGGAATTTGGTATATTACAACTGATTGGCACCTACTTAATTAACAGCTCTAGTGCATTCAGCAAAGTAAATATAATTTTATTTATTTATTTTTATAGTTTTAGTTTGTGCTGAAACGAGGAGAATTAACTTAAATTAAATTAAATTATTTTAGACATTAGACAAACCTAATACCAACAGAGTAAGACTAATTCTACGACATTTTCGTTAGTAGGTAAATAATAACTAAAAAGCATCGTAGCAACTTTTTTTTTAATGGTTACTTCTAGCACTAGGCAAGTTTCCCAAATAACGTAAATAATCAAACTTCAAATTAGTCCAAATTCAATTTTGTATCACAAAACACAGTAAAAAATAAAGCTGAACCATAATTGATACAAAACGCTACTCACTCTTGACAGCTTAGTAAAAAAAACAAAAAAAAAACTTGCGCTCGTGACCGATACTGGGGTCTCAGTTAATGGGAACTTAAGTACCGTGATATTAATGAACCCATGTTAACTCCACGCCATGCTTGTGGGTAATTTAATTATCTTCCTTTGTAGAGTATCCAAAACATTTGATACCGTTCATAATACTTTCTGGCTTCGTTCAATGTTGATTTTTATTACAAATTAAAATTGAATTAAAAACAGTAAAGTGTAAAAATTAGGCTGGCATTCAAAATAGAGGCACTCATGCTGCCAACTGTTTTACTTTTGCAGACATTCAATAGTGTTTAAGGTAGAAAAGAAGAAGAATTGGCGCAATACAATTGTCAGCAAAAGAAATGTCATCAATTTTTATTATCCTCACTTTTTAAAACAAATTTCTTGACCAGGGCGAACTGGCCAAATTCTCAACCCCAAAAAAAAAACAAACATAAAATGCCAAACGGTGTGGACGATGTGGCAGTATCAAAGATTAGCAGTATGAGATTATAATAGGGCTTTGATTTCATGTCTGACTACTGCCATTTAAACTCACACGAGGTATTAGAAAGAAGAAGAAAGAAAGAAAATACGTTTATTTGCGGTACACATGACGCAAAGAAAGAACAAAACACAAAAATAAACAATTTGGGGGAAAATATGCGTCACATCCACGCAACTATTAAACTTAATCCCTATCTCTGATTACAATAATTATGGGGATGAGATTGAATCCCGCTTTTTCTGCACACAATGTTAGATCCTAAACCATTTTGATTTTAATATTACCAGTCATTTTAATCAACCTTAGTTTCACAGACAACATTATACCACCAGCGGTTTCAACTACTCAGCGAATATCAAATAAATATTAGCTGTACGCGGAAAACATAACGACTTACGAGTAGCTAAATCATTGTTGCTAAAGGAAACTATCTAATCTTTAGATTAGACCCACCTGTATCTCTGTCGGTACCTTTTGTCTCTAAAGACAAGACTAAACATTAATATTCTAAGGCTTAAGGAAAAAACATAATATTTTTTAGCATTGCTTGTCGTTGTGTTTCCGCAAGGTGCTTATCTTAGTCCGACATTATTCCTTTTTTTGGCACAGTTCAATGTGGATCTGTGATCAATGAACAAACATTTGTTATGTTAAAGATCAATGGTTTCCAATCAAAGAGCCTTTTTGTGTGGTGATTTCAAGAAAGATGTGAATTTTTATTTGAATGAAAAAGAAAAACATTTTAAATATTTGATATTTAAAGAAATACAGCGGCGCCGTCAATTTTTTTTTCGTAAAATTGCCATATATTATGTCGAACTGCCACAGGTGGCCAAAAGTCCCTCACATACAAATATAATTTCCAACATTAAAGAGAAATCCGGCAGCGAAAAAATATCCATGAAAATAAAGAAAACATGCCGAAATTTCACATAAAAATACTCGGCAAATGGAGACAATAAAAGAAACGTTCTCTATATGGCGATGTGAGTCCAAATCGGACGGGTGTAGCTGTCAAGCGGGCGGCCGCCATATTAGGTGCGCGCGCGCAAGAACCCAGGCATTCGACGCTGACAAATCACCGGACAATTTGTTAGCTCAAAAACTGTGCGTAGAGGGTGTTGCGAAATTTAAAATTAGAATCTTTTATTTATAAAATATTAATAAAAAAAAAAACGAAGAAACGTTTCTGACAACCATTTAAAAAAGTATAATTTATGAAATATTTATGAATATTAAAATAAGTATTGTCTATTTTTAACTGCTCAACTTTTAACTGGAGGAATTTATGCCAAACAAGATGTCAAGATGTGCCTGAGCACTAATTTAGTCTGTTCTCTCCATTATCAACTGTTACCGTGACTGTATAAATGTATAATAAAAAAGTCGGTACTCATTTAACAAGCCCCCAAAAAGAAAAGAAATAAAGATAAAGTAAAGAAGAAGATAAAAGATTCACGAATCCTTAAATATAAAAGAAGACATAAATATCGTCTCCTGATAGCAAGTCACTATGCAGAGATAAATATTCATAGCCAAGTCATCGGCATAGACAATACGGTGTATTTAGTGGCAGCAACATGTCGCATCTATAAGGTTAAGTGCGTTATAGTCATAGACCACATATTATCACAGATTCGAAATCACTGAAATTAAAGAATTTTTACCTACCCTTTTCAAAATCATTTAGGTCTGCTGCATTATTTGGTGTCCTTAGTCTTGCTGAAAATTGTGAGTTTGCAGTTAAGTTTAGTAAAATTTGTTAGGTACTTAGAGTTAAAACTCTTACAGAAGAAGGAAATCTGAAACTGCTGGGCTGATAATATTTTGGTTCTAAGCTCTTGCAGTAATTTATTTTTCTTTAATTACCTATGTTTCGAGAATTAAAAGTGAATATTTGAATAGAGCATTCTGAGACAGAACGCTTGATTTAAATCTACACTGGAGCAAGATATAAACGCTTCTATTCAGGCTTTAATCTTAAAAAGGACCAGGAAAACAATTTTATTGATTTACCCTCAAGCTCCATGAAACAACGACAAATAAGCCAAAGATACAATCAATTTCCAATGATATACTGTACTTATCTGTCTTAATAATTAATCTATGTTTAACTGTTTAACCTACGGCGCAAGCGCATGTCGCGCCGTGCGCCCGGGCCCGTGTGACGCGACACCGCGATATCCCGCGATTTATCTTCAGTATTTATTTGCAATTATAATAACGTATTGGTTACTGGATAGTGATAGAAAGGTACGATTTGTTGGAGATAAATTTTTATTGATTTTTGGAATTATTAATCGAAATCAAGGATATTAGAAATGACAAGGACCCCTAATCTTTTCCTAGTCCTACATATTTTTTTTATTATGTGAAATAACTATAGGTAACTACTTCAAGTTATTTTTACTGTTTTAGGCTCTGATGGTAGGTATTTTATTACTAAGGACAATTTTTTAATTAGTCTTTATTTATTGCGGTTTGATATCTTTTGCATTAAAAAAAATGACAATCTGTCATATTAATTCATCCTGACTATTGAAATATCAATCCTAAAAATCATCAGGCTCATGTCAAAAACTATTTAAAAAAATGCAAAAACAAAAACACCCACTGGGAATCGACAAAGACAAAACATCTCTGCAAAACATTACAAATTAAAAAATCAAATAGCGTTCGCTTTATCGTGAGAAAACGAATAGCCGATAAAAACGAACGAACTTAGTATTCAATTGGTACTAATAAGAAAACAATTATGTCTCGATAAACGACTACTAAGTGAGTACTCGACGAGTTTTGTTTTAAATAATAACAGCAAAAAATAGTGCTGGGACACTGCAATTATAAATCAATAGTATTTATTTTATATTTGGAGAAGATATAAAAAGGTTTGCTGCTTAAAGATTGTTTATCCTTTTTATTAATTGTTTAAATCTTCTAATTTTCTTATTGATGGGTTAGGGTTAGGTCACGAAATAACCTTAAAAAAACTCTTCAAATCGTAAAGAAAGAAAATTATAGCATGTTTTTATGGTCAATCATTTAAGTTATTAAACTACCAATAGCCCATTGCGGGGAAGCTTTTATCCAACCATTAAAAAAGAAGTTGACTTGGAAATTACTTAATCATCGTAAAGTTTAAAGAATTTTGCCATTTCCGTTTTGTATTTTATGCTTAAGTTCAATTCTCATTTATAGGTAGTCGTATTTTCTATAAAGCCTATCAAATATGGTTGCCAGTTAATTTTCACATTTACGATCAATGATCAAGCACAGCTTGTATCTGGGATATCCAGATACAAAAAATAAAAAAATACAATGCCATCAGAAGTCGCAGCAAGCACTATCAATAATGACAAAGGCAACTATAGATACAGCCTATGTCATCGAACAATTATAAATTCCCAGCGCGTTTCTGTCCCCCAGTGCAAATGGAACAAAATGCCTAAACAAATTGCAGTCTCGCTGAGAGAGCCAGCTTTTTGCACTAATTCGGCATTCCGAAATAAAAATTCCAACTCCTTAAGTAGAGAACAAAAAGTATGTGGTCTCTGGTCTTCGTCGAAGGCGTCTCCTGACTGATTTCAAATATGGAATTGAAAAAAAAAAGTTCTGAAACCGAACCGCGGTGTGCGTGCGAAGTGCGTGACTCGTGAAGTCGTGAGTAATACAATTTATTTGCAACATGTATACGGTAAACGGTTGCAGTCCATTTGAATTAATATGGCGGACATATTAAGTGATGCCGTTTGCTAAGTTGCTACCTTTTGATTGACTTCCAAAACTTGTAAAATATATTTTAAGATTGCTTGGAATTAATTTGTTATTTTGGTGTCTAAAATATGTTGGAACACACATAACAAATTACGATGCAGGCTGCAAGGCTGTTTGTTGGCTTCAGACTGCTCTTCTGCTTCTTCTACTTATCGAGTCGATGGCAAATAAATACATGCATTTTGTTGAATGAGTTGAGCCCAGTAGGTGTATGTACTTTCCGAGGTGCCCATTTTTGCAATCATGACCAAGGTAAAACAAAATAAATCCATCGAACGAGGTCAAGAAATCTCCCCTAACCTAACTTACATTGCCCTGAAACCCAATTTCGCCACAGATAGCCACAATGTCCACAAGCTATAAAGACGACCCCGTAGCGTAATGGCGTTCAACCCTACAGCCTTGGGGGCCATGGGGCCTTGGACTGACCCACTTGCCAAATGTCAACCATAGGGCGCCGGGATTAATGGAGTTTCCTTGGCACCTATTGTTTTAATAGTAATAAAGGTTTTAGGAGCTATTCGAGATTTATGGGCTGTCTGGATGCGTGCTGATATTATTTTGTTTTTTTCTCAACTGCTAGCCTACTGAATTACGTTGCAGCCATTGTACGGCAAAATTAACTTATCCATACTATAAGCATAATCAGCCTTTACTGGTCCCAGTAATTCGGAAGTACTTTTCATCCTGGACATTTGTATTGAAAGAAGTATTAAACACAAAATAGACGCAGGTGAAGTCATGGCCATCAGCTTTTTTTTTATAAAGCTTTCGCTCTTTATTAAGTACTCAAAACAAAGTTGGTCTTGGACAACTTGAAAACTAAATTGAACGTCCAAATGTCCTATTTTGCCACTTTCTAATTACCGTAACCAGGTTAAACCTGGGCTACCGTTTATACTTAAAATCTGTGACAGTGACTCACCAATCAAACACACCACGACATTAAATCCAAAACCAATAACCAATAACGCAATCACATCTAGGCCAGTGACGTCACGTATGTACCCGACCATAGACTCGATAACAAAAGATAGAGCGATCAACATTAAGGCAGAACACCTTGAGGACAGGGCGGAGCAGGAAGGGTGCGCCAGTCAAGACATCCCATCAGGCCATCAGGCCATCAGCTTTATAGGTCAGTCGTGTTTGAGGTCATGGAGTTAACTGAGCAAAATGGCGGGGAAGAGATTTGTGGCAAAACGGATTTTGCAAAGTTTTTGACATTCTGTTTCGGCCGTTTCGCCGTTTCTATTTGAGCAGATATATAAAACTTTACGAAGTGTTATCCAATAAAATTAAAAGAAAATAACCGTGTTGAGATTTGTGGCGAAAATAATTTTGCGATGTTTTTGGAAGTTGTGGTCCTTTGGACCAGTAATGAAAAACAGACTCATCTCAAAATGTCATTCAGAAAGACTCGTTCGATTTTAACATTGTACGTGAAAGAATAAGTTTCTTTTGCAAGCATTTAGGACCAGTTACGAAAAAAAAAACTTTGTAGAAATTATTCCTATATATACCATCCATCAATTTATGAAAAAGTAAGACTCACCATGATAGCACCATTTCTGCCCGTACTGGTGAGGGTCGCTCCGAACCATTGGTTCGACTTCTGGTCGATGGGGCGACCTTGACGATCTTCATTGTTTCCTGTGGACAAATACATTGTTTGTTATTAGTATTTTTAATATTAAAATCAGCGTTATAGATTACCCAGTAGTCTCAAACGCGTAAAAAACTGAGCTAATAAAAAAAAAATATTATAGGCGAATTCAAAAACTGTGATAGATCATAAGAATGATCATGTAATTAGTGAAGCAGTTATGTCTGGATAAAACAATAAAGAAAAAAATATGTTAAGTCCTTCGAAGACTTCGATAAAAGAGTCAACCAAACACATAGAAATTTTACGATTACCAAAAAGTTTTTTACGGAGCGTGCGAAATTCGAATTGAATTTAAACATGGTAGGTATCCCCTGAAGCAGACAAACTTGGACAATACCTACAGATATATTAACATGCAATTAAATAAGCATTTCTCATCTCACGTTTAATAATTTTTAAGACATAAATCATTGGAAAGAAATTGTGGACATCGGCCATCGCACCTCTTACTCGACCTTTTAATAATTTATTACAGAAAACTTTATGAGAACACGTAATACAGTATTAAGATTTAATATCAGCAATTTATTTGTGCTTTTTGTAATTTATCGCTTTAAGAAATTATGATGATGATTATATAGAAATCCTACTTACTACAATTAACCACCTACTTCAATTACCACCTCCCCCCTACCTTAAACTTCGCCTTATATAATATTTCAAAAATTGAATGAGTATGGGGTATGGGTATTATTGACAAATTAAGAACAAACAAAAACACATAAATATCTCACAATAATGTTTAAAAAAATATATTACGGAATTCTTTTTCCAAAAAAAGATTTTACTACTTAACGACTTTCCCGCGTTTTCGATTCAACTGCCATTAACTGCCAAATATGGCGGCCATTGCAGTGAAGTATTCAATGCAACGGAATAAGAAATATCTGGTAATAACTTAATTCGCCTCGCAAAACATCCATCTTTTATTCAATTTTGTAACGGCGAAAATGGTATGCTTGATTTATGGATTTTTAGTTGAAAAGTGAGTTTCCATATTCTTGAAAAATGTAATGAAGAAAAATTATGTTTCCAACTGACTTGACTTAATTATTTTGATTGACTGAATTTTTATGTAGGAACTACAAAAAGGTATATTTTTTATTGTGTTTTTTTTACGAATGCGTCGTAATGTTCCTTGTGTACCTACCTACATGCAATTTGCTTACGACCGAATTTTATTTTGCATTCAGTATAAATTTTTATATTATTTCCGATACGTATGACTACAGTTTTAAAGATAGTTAAATGTGTAGGCTGTCTGAACCACGACAGACTTAAAGCTACCAATGGCTATCATACAGATTCATATTAATAATAATTCCAAATCGATACATATACTAAATCCTTTTTTTAATTCGTCGTACCTATTTTATTGAAAACAGTAAAAGGGCGTTACCAACTCAACCCGTTGTAAACCCATCCAAAACTGTAGCCAAAGTTAATTTTGACACCTGTAATTAATATTTAACAGAAAGCTATCATCATTTTTAATTACGAACGAAGGAGGTTCGAGTAATGATGGGCTTGTGACCTCCTTCCTCTGATGTTGCGTGTCTGCTGATAACAGACGATCTTTGGGAATGGGTGTAAAGTTTTGTTGTATCTTGCATCGATGTTTTATGAAAGTGAAATTGATATATTTTTATTTGCGTCAATTTCCTACGTTTATCTTTAGGCGGATTCAATGACAACCACTGACAAGAACAATAAATTATTTTTTAATGCAATTTTTTTTTTTTTTTTTTTGTATTATTTTTAAAAAGTTACTTCGTTGATCAGTTTTATTTTAATTAAAACATGAATAAATAAGAAATTGGCATACAAGTATTTATAGTAATTTTTATTTTTCTCATCAAAACTAGGGTGACCACGCAACTTAAAACATTAGGACATTAGCACAAAATCATCATTACCTGTGACAGCCGTGTAATGACGACCATCGTTAATGAGTTAATGACCGCCCCCCCCCCCCTGCCGCGCCTACACCGCGCCCCCTGGCGGCGCCTAATCATGCTGGGGTTAGGCTTTTAAACTGATTGCAGTGGTACAGTCGCGGCCAGAAAGATTTAAGAAAAGAAATCTTGAAAATTATACTGACGGAAAGATTAAGTCGAAATTTTGAGCGATTAAGCTAATTGATTGAAGATTATACGTGTTTTGGGTTATAATGTTAGGTCTGTAAGGCGTGTAATTAAATAATTCTGTTCGATGTGGCTATAAAATACTTTTTAATCGGCCCTTGAGGCCTTATTCAAGTGAGACATTAAACCATGAGTTTGGAAGTTGGTCAACCAAATTTTAAGCAATCTTTAATTAATTAATTAATAATTTTTTTCAAATTTTTCGTTCGTAAGATTTCTATCCTATTTAATCAAAGATTTCACTTGTCTACACAATAAATTCACATTCTTTAACCATATCTTTCAATATCTGAAAGACTATCCATTCACATTTTAATCCATCTCCTAACGGATTAGCTCATCCGTTGGCAAGTGTACAACAATGACACGTACGTGTAGTTAGCAGCTACTGCATATCGAACCTTTTTTATATTTTATTAGTGTACTTACACGCGGACCGGTCTAATGGGCTCTGTAATGGCCCCAACACTTACTAATTCGACGGACATTTGTTTTAGAATATGTAATTTATCGAATGAGTCAGCGGTCAAGAATTTTTAATTTAAATCTGTCAGATTTATGTAATGTTGTGAGGAATATTTCCATTTTTAATCAATAATGATGTGTAATTAACCACAGCTGGTTAATTTGTCAAGTTGTTTATTAAAATTAAATTTTGATGCAGTTATTAGTTTGGAATGTTAAATGATTCAATAAATTACAATTAACTGAATCTGTTTACATTTTTGTAAATGATTAAAAAACAGCAGATGAAGAAATGAAGAATGATTTGGACATAAAAGTTTACTTTAGCAAACAAACTGCTTTAATTAAAAAATCGAATAAAAACGATTACAAGAAAAATGGCAAAGACCACCTACCACCAGGAAGAAGCACACTTATCATTCGCCATAAAAATGAAGATATAAACAACGGTAAAACACACAAGCCCCGCTACCCCCGCCCCGTATTTGTTTTTACAACTTAAACACCACCCAAAGGCTTCAATCTTGATTTTTATCGCTGCCGATACTCTTAATGGCTCTCCATATACGTCGTGATGATATCCCAAAGCCAAAATTAAGGCTCTCAGAGAAATTATACGCAAGTTAAAAATGACAGAGAGTAAAGATTAATGACGTCATTTTTTGTTTGTATGAACCTTGGATGAAGACGTTAAACATTACAACGTCAATTTCTTAACTGTTATGGCTCTCGTAATTAACTGTATGACAGATATGGACTCTAATGTGATTGGTAGTTGGCCATACTTGACCATTTTATCTGATTTCACGAAAACGATGCTTAACGGAAGTTCTGATATTTTTTATCGATGGGATATTTTTGTTAAGTGATTGATGTCTTAATAATATTGTGGCCTTTTTTGTTGTGATTTTGAGGTCATTGCGGTTAGTGCTTGTCATGCCTTGTTTGTACAGTCAATTGATTTTGTGATGTGTGGCAATTAATCAAAAAAACTTGATGCTATTTTGTAGTGAATGATTTCGTAGAGAAGTGATAAGAATTTAATTAATTATAACCTTTAAAGATACTATTTATTATGCAAAGCTGGAACTCATCTTTTGAAAAGACAGCATTTCCTATTCAAAAGAAAATTAAATAAATACTGTTTTAAGGAACAATAATAGGCTCTTAACACGCTCTATTCACCCTAAACAATGTCTTATAGACATGTCATACGAAAATTGTAAATTATTCTCCTACCATTTCCATAAAAGCGGACATATTTTAAAAGCTGCGAACCCTCTTCGTGACCACGACCGTGAAAAGGGGAACTATTCTCCTGAATAAATTACAATGACACACGGGTGTATCAAAAAACATTTTTATGACCTTAAAATTACGTTGCAATAACAATAAAGGTAGTCCCCCAATTCATAATTCCTTCGGAGCATGTAATAGTAGGAAACAAAGAAACCCCGCAATGATTCGGTCCAATGAACAAATGCCCGAAGTGTAGGAACATCAATAATGGACACCCTACTTTAACAGACGAGTGCGTTTATTTTATTGAACGTAATTTATCCATAGTATCATCAATTATAAAGAAAATATGGCGACCATTTAACGTAAAATGCTGCATTCCTTCATGAAAATCATAATAATTATCAGTATTTAGAAGGAATAATTTTCGCTATACTAATCAAAAACATTTTTTAGCAATAACACAATGGTTCCTTACGAAACGACGACGATTGCTATCATAAATGAACAAAATATACAGGTATTTTTACAAAAAAAATGCTAAAATCATAGACAATTATAATAATATGGAAACAAAGAATTTAAAAAAAAATACAATTTTCTTCATTAAAAGTATAAAAAATCCCATTTTGCGTAGACAGCAGTTCAACATCGAATAAAATATGGCCCACAAAAGAGAAATGTTATAAAAAAATTGATTATCCACGTAAATCAATAAACTTCAAATAAAATATGGTAATTAGACTACAATAAAACAAAAGGCAGTAAAAATGCACTTTTATAAAAGCTCGCATGTCGAGACTATACGGTAGAGCACCTCGCGATAAAGACAGGCATGGATGTGTAATAAATGTCATTTGTATCGCTTTTACGTTTTGTATATGTGCTTAATAGAGCACCGCCTGAATTGACGACATCATAAAATTGTATACTTTAAAAAGTACAAGTTAATCTAACGTTGATGCTGCAAAAAGAATCGCAAAGCTGAAACCCAAAACATTTATTTTAATAAACCATTTACAGGTTGTATGTCGTCAAGTCAGTCTTTTAGTGAGATAGCCCAAAGCAAGTCTGCTATGGAGCAGAACCAGCAAGAAACTCCTCATTGTACCAACCTAACTTATTTCATTTCTCCCATCTCGCCATCCCAATTTATTTCTGCGTTTTGATTGTAATAGATAAGCTCTATGCAATATTTTACGTGATTTCGCATTGGACTAAGTTAGACCAATTCAGTTAGACACAGCAAATGTTCAGTGCTAATAAGTTTGGAAGATATAAATATCAAAATATTGTGTCAAAGATCTCAACAAAATAATATGTTCGAGCTTATGCCAGTAGAGTCTCCCTTTCACCAAAACCCAATAAAATAAATCAAATTTCATGTCCATAATTAATTCACATTCGAAGAGGGGTGAGCCTTTCTAATTACACATTGTTACGACCGCCATTTAAAACAAGGAAGAAATAATAACACACAGAACAGTACTGATTAATTACACGGTGGGATAGAGGCAGCTGCTTATTACAATAGGTGTAAATGTGTAAATTAATTACTGTACAGATAATTATCTATTGGGTAAAGGTAAGCCATGTTTTAGTATGATTTAAGTGCTATTAACTTCTGTGTATGGTTTGAACATTGAACTTTAAGACAAGTTGTAAATGTGTACTTGTTTTTCATAAGTTAATCCTTCATCAAAGCACGAGTGACATAGCGAGCGGTTACTACCAAATTCCCATCACAATGAGCTTATGTAGACGGTAGACAGATTCCTAGCTAACAGAAAAATCTTCACGCTCAACACACATCTCATCTTATCAACGGAGCTTCCTCACAATAATAAACCACAACCACATCAAAATCACATTACCAGTAGTAATGGCCGTTGTGCCAATAAGCCAATACCACACATACCCAATGCGCCCATGAAGACGATGTCAAGAGGGCGCAACCGCACGCTCAAGTAAATTCAGTGTGTTCCAATCATTTGACAAATATTTGTCCAGTAATTGAACGCAGGTGGGAATGGTAACTGGTCTTCGGTTGTAAGTCATCGCACTGACAAGTGTGAATGGTACTGGTTTTTGTGTATTAAAGTTCCTATGCTAATCTCTGGATAAGCAGTTTTATTGTTGTGCAAGTTTTAGGTAAGAAACGTGTTTTTGTTGACTATCAGAAGCATGCAACTGTTTCCGTAAGTGTCGGTTAAGTTGCGTGGTATCTAACTGTACTATACTCATAAGATTCTATTACAAATAATAGAATTTTGTAAAGCTCTTAAATTTAGAGAATTTTATATAAGGAATCCTAAAAATCTGAAAGAAAGGAACGCTCGTAATTATTACTAAGAGGTCTTAAATAATTACAAGAATATAAACATGTACACTTAGTAGGCAAATCCATTCAAACGGCAAATCAATAGCATCAAACTCAAACTCCACTCAATCACACAAAACCATCCTAAAATAGTATTTTGACAGACCCATCCGGCTCGACCCTCGCAATAAATAAATCCATAGTAAACAAAACGTTACTGGCACAAGTACACTAAAAATACCAAAGTACCAATCTATCAACCAATAACCAGGAACGTTTACATTGTTTAGGGTCCAATTAGTGACAAGTGGACAGTGGTCCACCGCAATGCGTCCAATTCGGACCGTCCTCAATTGGGTCCAGATTGATGGTCACTCATTACGTACTTTAAAAAGTGATGACTACTTTCGTTGATGTCGCAGTTTTCACGCATATCAATTAAGAAAGTGGACGCCATGGTAATTTCGTCGCTGTGTACTTTTTATACCAATTCCTTGCAGGTTTCATAACAGTTGGGAATCATTTTCCTACGACTTGTCTCGGCATTCTAGAATCTGTACATTATTTTAAGAACTAGAGAAGCTCTGTAGGTTCTGACTTACCCACAGGTGGCAATAATGTAGTGGGTTTATACCAAAACTCAATGAAATTAAAAGACTGATCAGAATGTACACGGAACTTTGACAATTTTTGATTAAAGTAATGAAAAAAACAATCTGCTTAACATACAATATAGCTGCTTGTTATTGAGCGCAAATTGAAAGGGTCAAGTGAGGGAAATGGATCATTGTTGAGCATGCGGGCCGAGGATACCTGTCCATCACTATTTATAACATTGAACTTTATACCTAACATTTTATACCTACATTACGTCAGTTTTGTTTAAGTCCCAAGCGATATATCGCACCTTTGGTAGAACAAGGGCATAATTGTCATAAATTGCCAAAATGACTTAAATATGCAGAAATGCTTTAAAAAGGCCCTTTGAACTGGAGGGACAAAGACATTCGTTTGGCAATTTATGACAATTATGCCCTTGTTCTACCAAAGGTGCGATATATGATATGCCTGCTACGAGCCTTTTACAGAGCCCAAGTCTAGACTCCGTGCTCATTAGTTGCGCGAAACCACAAAACCAACGAATCAGTCAATATTTTACATTTAATATTAAAGAGAGAAAAAGATAAAAAAATATATTTGAAGATAAGAAACTAATTTAAACCCCAGCAACTACAAATCATTAAAACCGCAAACATGTCATACGCGAAACCATTTAACAAATTAATAATAAAATAATAAGTAAAAGCCGAGTTGTACCACGTGCACGCGGTCGATGCACTGCCTTTGCGCATGCATTCGAAATAAATGGCGCTTCTGGAGGAGCATCAGACGACCCCGGCGCATCGGCGCGGGCGCAGCTAGAGTGACTGCTAAATAGTGGGATATTAGGTGCTTTGTACGATCAACATGATCAATTTGCATTAAATGATGATCAGAGATGCTGGTAGGGAAGTTGAATTAAATTCAGATGCGTTTGCATTTGAATGAATTTAAATGTAATTTTATAGTGGAGATTTAAATGTTATGCGTGTAATTCCGTGTCTGCAGTGATGAGTCAATAGTTTAAAGTTCAAACTCATTCCAGTTGCTTTTTGCCAAAGTAGACGAAAAAGCGAAATCACTGATAGATCCAGCATAATTTTACACTAGGTGTTTTGATGTAAACACTAACATTTATTTTTATTCTTTTTATCTTATTTAAAATAAAAACGTTTTAATTGTCTCATTAAATTCATGGTCACCCTACACCACCGATTGATTTATACTTTATCAACGCGCAATGCGTTAATGTTGGCCGATGTTCTCGATACTAATGCACTTACAATCGAATGCAATCTATGCATCGAGTACTCGGCACAATGCCACTCGATTCGATGCTCTTTTGTTCAAGTACAGCGTGTACACGGTAGATGAATGTCTGGTGTTTACGATCGGCGCTCGGTAAACGTATCGATAATCGATATTGTTTGAATAGAGGAAGAAGCGATGTTTTTGATGTTGGTGTTTAAATAGAAATTACTTGTTTAATTGTTTAGTGGGATTACAAAAGAGAAATTGATTGTTTAGTAGTTAATCTTTTATTGTGAATTTCCACGACTTCCTATATAAATAATGGGTTTTGAAAGAGGAATTACCACTTACTTGTTTATTTATTTAGTGATTGATACCTTTCACCATAATATTGTTTATCTAGCAGCTATTTTAAATATCTAATACCTATAATTATTTATACTAATCCATACTATCCGTACTTATGATGTAGAAGCACACTATTTCAGAACAATTGCTGTCAAAATCTTTAACCAAATGCCTAAACAAATCAGAGAGCTGCTATTAAATTATTTCAAAAATAAACTTAAGAAATGGCTTTTAATAATAATGTATTCTACACTATCGCCACCAGTATTATCTTAGTAGTGGTTCTATCATCACTAGTATTCAGTTTAGTTTCAATTTTTTATTTTGTTATTTGTATTTAGTGTTTCACGAACTGTGGCCAAATGAACTTTTTTCTTTTTTTTTTTCTTTCTTTCTTTCTTATTACAATATATTTTTATCAATTTTAACGATTTTTTTTCAGTTTTTATTTCGATCTCAGTGATAATAATAGAAGTGTTTTTGATAATTAATTATTTTGCATGCTGTAAGAAGTATGCAAAATATGTGAATCTATTGTACATATTTAAGAAATTTTATGTACCATATTTTTATCGAAAATAAAGTAATTCTATTCTCTATTCCTCTTTTTAGAAATATTAAAAACGAGCGCAGAAACTCGCGTGGGTTCAAACTATTAAAGCTATGTTGCTTATCTATGATTTTGATTGCTATAATCTAAATTGAAGTTGACCAATTTGAGAAATCAGCTTCTGGTTTTAATCTTTTGATTCCCATCTCATAGCATCATTGATAATTTGGTTACGAGAAGTAGGGATTGAAGGCGCTAACTTGTTTTACAGTTACAGATTACAGAAGCCACTAGGAAAACGAATTGAAACAAAAAAAAAATACTTTGAGCTGGCCTAGCGTAGTACGGAGTTACGAAAGGACGCCAGCTCATAGTGTGCTCATAGGTACTGGCTTTGTTACCACTGACATGCGGCATACTTAACTGTACTTACGTCTAAAAGAAGTATAGGTAAGCACCTATATGATAGACCCGACCGAATATACCTACATTGTCTAATAGAAGAACTTAATATGTACCTATCATACAAACATCACATCAAATTTTGTTCTACGTAATCTTTCATGCTCCAATTGTGGTTGGCAACTGAACACCATTGCACCCACTGTGGTACGATGGTGCGGTGTAGTCCATCAAAGTTAACGTCAATATGTCAAGAATTGGGGCACTGTGGTTTAACATAGACGAAAGTAGCTGTCTCGACTTCGTTGCAAGTGACATGGAGTAATCCATGTCACTTGCAATGAAGACACAAATGGCGTTGGATTTATTGTGTTCGTCATAAATGAATTCTAAATAACGGCCGTCGTTGTTCAAATTCTTTACTACATATAAAATAAAAATGATTTAAAGATTTTTATAACTGGTGGCATGAATGACATCACAAATTACATGATCATAAAAAACATCAACTGGTTTTATTGCATAAATAGTTTGTCTCTGGGCTAACCTAACCAGCTATCTAATTACGCAACACATTTTCGTTGACAATTCCGACTAATCCGTTTCAATTTGACAGGTCAACAACATTCATTGTGTTATTTACGTTGTTGAGCAGATTTTTTTTTCAAACGTACGAAGCAATGGATTAGCAATCTGTTTCAAAACGATTCAGATTCTGATTGATCGTGTATTACGTAATTAGGGTACAGAACCTACCAAACAAATGAACGCAAACGTTGCTAATCAGTATTCACTTATCCAGGTAACTTACAAAATATCAGAGCACACAAAACCTCTACCCTTCCTTAAAACTCCTTAGGTATCTACAAAAGCGCAACTACCATCAAGACAGCTTGGAATATCAAATATTTTCGATTGACATTCAGAATCACCTTCAATTCCCACGAGGACATACATACCTAAACAACATACGCTAGTAACAGTAGATACATTAAAAACTAGTTTTGCCAAACAAGCCTCTATTTGTATATGAAACCGGTTTCCACTGATGTCATTTTAACACAACGAAGAATGAGTATTTTGACGTATTATTTCATTATGGTTATTTTTATCTCATTTGACGATCATTGTAAAAAACTGTTGTAGCAGTTATATTTCTGAGCTAGGTACAAATACAGAATGATCAAGTTGTAAAAAATTGTTGTGGTAGTTATGGTTCTGAGCTAGGTAAATATATAGAATAAAAACGGTTTGCTTTATTCTATGCACAGACGAAAAGCACTTCAGTACCTCTATGAGGGCGAGAATCTAGGAGATCTTTGCTAAAAGGGGATTTCAAATCAGGAGTAGGTTTCTGGATCTGTAGAAAAATTTAACCACAACAAAAACCATTAAAAAAACTGGATACATAAAGTCTATTTAATAAAACCGAGAGGCGACTATTCAACAATTATATAAATTATTTCGCGTCGTTAAAATGTGTAAATTTTGACAAAAAAGTCGCATTGTGAGCTAAACAATTAGGCCCCAGTCTGTATCAACGTCTTTTCAGGAATCATGAGTCCATTGGCTATCATCGAACAAAAACCACTCAACAAAACATGAAATTTTTTCATTTAATGAAATAGAAACCTTTACAGTTTCCACAAGTTTTCTACTGAAACTTTCACACGCCTTCAGTTCTGTTCCAATTCCTAAAGGAAAATGAGCATGAAATGACACGACTCTCAAATCCATTCGCGGATACACGATGAAGCGGAAACAGTGTCGGATTGCGCTCGCGCTGACGGAAGCACTCGCCCCGCCCCTTTGAAGTCCATCTAGTTCTTTCATCTCGACCAATTCCTTAATAAGTTTAAGTATACGGAAATCAACATCGTTTATCTTATTCAGTTTTGTATTTGGGATACTTAAGATTGGATTAAATGTTATGTGATTTCCTTTTAAGGTTTTAGTATTTTTGCATACAAACTGATATATTTGGTTGACTCCACTGTACTTCTGTCTTATTAATGTATTTTCACATTTATTAGTTAAGCTCTAGTTTTTGACCAATTCATTTTATTGACGTGAAAATTACAAGAACTGTTAAAACTAAGATAACCGGCAACATTACCTGTTAGTAAAAAGTATTTGGACGAACCATTCTATAAATCGAAATTGACCATAACACACAGACCCATTCCAAACTGTAAACAACAATCACATTTTACATCTCGTTGTCTATGTAATCATTTAAACGGGTACGCGTGCCAACAGCCCGCCAGAGCTTCCCAATTCCACTAAATTCACAAGTCTTGCCCAGATTCGTACGCGTTAGAAAACACAGAGCTAGTTATGCCGGATGTGGCTCATTTACGAAATAAACCCACGCATTTATTCGTTGTTAGACAAATATAAGAATGCTGGTGGAAGTCCACTGAAAGCGATATTGAAGCTAACCTAAAGAAAATATCATTACATACTAGATAGAGAATTTCACAAGTATGATGCGATATTTTTGGTGAGCGTGGTAAATGATAAATTATTTTATTTCGGTAAGAAGGTTTGTACAAACACTTTTACACTTCAATCATATTTTAAAATCTAGATAAGGGCGGCATTTCCTATCTGACTACTCTGAGAAGAAAGGCCGAAACAAACTCAGAGATCACAGTGTGAAGACCATGTAAATTGGTGTCTGAAATGTTCTTTTGAGGAAAGAACCACAAAGATTGAGTGGACCTGTCTAGTCAGTGCACGCATTTGTCAGTAATCGTGGAGCTGAACTCCTAACTGAAAAAGCTCCACGTGACCTGACTACTAAGAAATACCGATACATTTAGAGTTACTCAGAGTCGATTTGGAATTAGATGAAAAGGTGGAAAATCAGGTTCTTCATAACTCATGCAAATGAATCAGTTATTGAAAACTAAACAACTCATAGGTAATGACTAATAAAGTAATCTCACTAATGACTACTGGCACCAGTCGCACACCGGTGATTTCACACTGCAATCGTCAATCTAACTGTCATGAGTGACCATTAGCAGCATATCCTTACAAATTACCTTAGTGTCAGTTATTTCTTTCTATTAGGTATCATATACCTATATACTATTAAACGAGCAATATTTGTATTTGTAATCACGTTCTCTAAAAGGCTCTAAAGATTTCGATGAAAGTGCAATATAGGGGTTTACAGGGGTGAATAATAAATCGATCTAGCTAGGTCTCATATCTAAGAAAATTCTTTTTCTCCCTATTTTCACCCGAGCAGAACTCGGTCGCCCAAAGTTTAAAACAAGATGGCTACCTTACAATAATGACATGGCAGCATGGAATTAGTAAGTACTTACTATCATGGCAGCATGGAATTAGTAAGTACTTACTACCATGGCAGCATGGAATTAGAAAATACCTACTATCATGGCAGCATGGAATTAGTAAGTACCTACTATCATGGCAGCATGGAATTAGAAACTATCTACTATCATGGCCGCATGGAATTCCTTTGTAATATCCTATACTATTAAATGAGTATTCTCTATTTTCTAGCGAGCAGAACTCGGTCCACCAGTTATTTATAATGGAACTACAGTACCTCGTAAGATGAGACCTTTAATAGCTTGGCGAGATAAGCGAAGCAACTAACATCAGCTAACAGTACAGTACAACCTTCAATTTTTAGCGTGGGCGAATAAACATAGCTTAGCACACAGCTTGTCCGCGCTAATTTGGAAATAGTGGCCGTTTAGGAAGTGGCGGATAATATCCGAGAATCAACGGTTTATTATTCAATCATTTATCTTTTATTCATTAGAATTCGAAGTCGATTTATTACTTGTTTGTGTTTGAACTAAAAGATTGCATTCGCTGTGAGACTAGAGCAGTTTTCTTTAGCTTAACTCTGCTTTTCCTACATTATTGTTTACTTGTTCATCAAAGGGTCCTGCAGCCAGCCAGATTAATATATATTTAAGAAACCTTACAACCTTTTTATCATCCATTACTGGAGGCTGGCGTACCTAAGCCTTTTTATGCCCTGCTTATGTTACTTCGAACATGACAGAGCACATTGCGCACTCAAATCAGCCCCTATCCGTTTTTTTTGTAGTAGTAGTATCTGCCATGACCTATAAACCTTCTCGTTCCTCATTATTTTCATCACTTAGAGTACCTAATCTCCATAATCCCATTACTAAACAAACCATCACGACATAATAAACTCAGTCAAATTACGTTGAATCAATAAGTTGATTATTATTGACAAATCAACGCGTCGGTTGCCGGGTGCCCACGCTCGGCCGTGGTTACGTCGCCCACACTATGCCCACGTGTGGGATTAATACACCGCTGACAGTCTACTATCACAACGTGACTTGTTTCGGGTGTTTAACAACCTATAAAGTGGTGCGTTTTATTTCACAAACTCTTATTGAGACGTTTTTTGTAAGTTCTGTTACAGGGCACTTCAAATGTTCCTTGTTATATAAGCAACATTTGAAGTCCCAATCAATTGAAACGAATATAAATTCGTTTCAATTACTTACATACACACTCACTTACTTCTTACTTACTTACTTATTACTAACATTATAATATGACCTGAATCCATTTTTAGGGGGAATTTAATAATGAAATTAAATTCCGACACCGATTTCTGAAACTCTTTTGAAGATTGCTGCCTTTTTTCCTAAAGACCTCTAGTCGAATTCACCTTTATGGATCCGTAAACCTGTAAGTGGTTCATGGATTCATAAAGGTGAATTCGATTCGGAACTTTTGAATTGTTCAGGGGCCGGTCAGTTAGTCAGAAAGTTGAAGTTAGAAACTATAGGTAATTATCTTTTAACATCCACCTTAGTAGGTAACCTAATCTATGCCACCTATCAATGCCTATGATATGCCTTTACACCTCTTAGTCTCTATAATCTAACGTCTAAAACATCCATTCATCTAAAACCTTCCAGTTGTTGGTATGCGCGTGCGCAGTTCTGGCTGTATTTGGCGCGCGACAGATGCCGATCTCGCACGAACGCTCGCCGTGATCTCGAGTCGTGTCGTGGAAGACATACGGATGGTTTGTACTGTTTACATGTGACTAAACGGTTGGAGGACTTCCGTGCCGTCAGGACTTGGAGAATGTTATAAGACTGGCGAAAGATCTAGGATCTTGAATGCATGATTTGTATTTTTTTATTTGTTTGATCATAAATGAAGAAGTTCCAGAAATCCAGATGAATTAGAAATAGTCCAGAAATCAGTATAAGATAAGAGAAAAAAATAATGAATTAAGAAATTAATAACTCCACATTTAATACTGATGCTCAGACAAAAGTACAGCGAGGACTTGCTGTAGGTACCTCAAAAGAAGAAGAGCCGTTGTAAACTTTATACACAAAAATAGGCGGTCTGCCTCATCGCTACTTTATTGTAGTAATGTTATCATATCAAGTTAACGTTATCGTGTCGTCTAGACTCTAAGGTCAATGCTGCCCACCCACTTTAAAATAAGGGTGGTCTATGATCTATTATACAGTTATTGTGTTACTAGGGACACCATCTTCTTCACTCATGTCGTTAAGAACTACTCTACAACTATTAAGGGGAAATAAACTCATGTTGGTTGGTCATGGCGGAAAGATCAGCTTTTCAACTAAGTTGAGCAACAGACAATAAAAATAAGCATTTAATACAGTAAGCATGTTCACAGGTTCACTCCAAATTGAGACGACATGAGTAGCTTAAACTATTACCTACAGCTAAGTTACAATATACATGGTTGCGATTTAGTGACCTGCATCCGTCAAGGGGGTGATTCTACCCGTACTAAAAACCACTTTGAAGAAAAAAAACTTAAATAGTCTGAATCGCCACCCTGTATAATTTTTTCAGTAAACCCCAAACGCGACAGTCTGTACCTTGGGGCTCGGGGTATGAATACTAGAGTGGAGACTAGAAAGGTATAACACACTAAAATATCATCAGTCGTAGAGGCTCATTTAACGTATCGTTTAGAACGTAACCACTAACGATCTTCAAACATTAATTAGGTACTATTAACAATCTTGTATGAGGCTGTGATAAAGGAGCAATTGATAACAAGAAAAAGAAGCTGATAAGAGAAAAAAGTGCCGGCAAATTGTTTACAGAAGTCACCGTCGATTACAAAGCCGCTTGTGAAATACAACACTGTTTGTGATTAGATATGAGCTAGGGACGTGCACTGAGTTGTCGATACAAAAAAAAATACTTCAAAAAAATAACACACATGACGTCATCAGGCCTGTATTCCCCGGATTAGGCAAAGGGGTCCTTTAGTAAGAAGTTTAGATAAGTTAAATTAAATAAGTCAGGAAAATATTCAAATTATAACTTTTATACAAATGAACAGGTTTCAACTGACATCTGTGTGGAAATTGGAACTCAAATTAAGGCCACAGCTCATTAAATTCGACACATGTCGACTTTAAATGTAAACATTATCAGAAGATTGTTTTTATTCATTCAAAAAGCGTATATATTTTTATTCATAGTCTGTTAATAGACACTTATCTATAGTCCAGCTTCTACTACCGCTGTTTGAAATTTAATGTCATTCATAACCACTTCCTCGTCCCATTTAGCGACGTGGGTGGCCTCGGCGTCCTTGAACTTTTTTTTTATCGCGCGGCACGGTGTCGAGTAACATAAACAAATCTTGTAAACAAAAACTTTCTATGAAGTGATTGTATACTAATGACTGTTTCGGGAAGTGGACAGACCAGACTACACTACATAGCTTGTTTTGTAACTTTAAATGACTTTGTTTTTTTTAAATACGCCAACAAAAACAAAACTCGTATTATTTCAAAATCTAAAGCGATAACCCTATGTTTTTTTTAACCTTATATTTAGCCCAATTCAGTTTGCATCAAATGACATCATAATATTTACCATTGTTCCTACAAAGTTTTGAAATACAAATAATAATAACATGTCGCGAACTAATAATCGCGCACGCCATTGCGCTCACATTATAAAGCCGGTCATTCACGGATTTTCATTATTTATTTATCGTTTCAATGTTTATCATAGAAAGAAAAATATACTGTCACCGTCAAATCTTTAAAATGTAGATTTATTGTGCCGAATGTAAATCAGTGAGCAAAATAAATCATTACAATTAAAATAATTAAATGTACATTGACAATGTTTTCCGCGCATGGCACGCTTTATCACCGTCCCGCGCATGCGCGCGGCGTCCCGCGCAGCCGTCCGCGCTGTTGAATCATGGATATGGCGTAAACTTATATTTTCCCTACTTCGAAATCTTAACTAAATGATACAATAATGGTACCAAATTGTTCGTAAATAAACATGCTATACGGTTAAATTACAAGGAATTAAGTACAAACTAGCAATATATTAGTTTTTATCAAGTTTTTATCATGTTTTTATAAAATTACGTCAGCAATAAAAAAAAAAAAAATGTTTTCATCCAATTTATGACTCGGAATCCACATGTATTATAGATAAGTCGGTAGAACGTAAAATCACGAACAAAATGGTATATAATATTACGTATAAAACAAATAACAAATTTACGTACCAAGTTTTTATCAAAATGTCCGCTAACAGAGCGCGCACTGTTCACGGCACAGATAAACAAGTGATTTCAACCACTGCTACAATATTTATTATGCCTCTAACAATATAACGCCATCTTACGAAAATGTCAGGAATTTATATGGCTTTCTGTCAGTACAAGAACGAAAGCTGTAGCTCGGTTGAAAAAATTCAAAAAAATAAAAACAGAGTGCGCTGTCATTCAATTTCGCGCGCGAATTTCAAAGCCACTCCCGTGGCATTGGACAATCGAGCGTTTTTGCGTACTGGCAGTTGACTGCCAAGGTCGCGTGAGCGCATTTCTGCAGCCTTAGTAGATAATCATTTGCTGGTAAATTTTGTTTTTATTTCCCATCGCATCGTAAACTAGCTATAACAATCAAGAGGTTTTGGACATTTATTTTATTTACATCTCAGCTTAATGTACTTAAATCAATTCAAGACATGATAATGTAATTCTATAAGATTTGAACAACATTGAGATTCGTGAGAAAATTCTTTAATAATAAATCGCTTCAAATTAACTTCTACTTTTGAAGTACCGTAAGTTCATACGTGAAATTCGATAAACTGACCATTTCTCTTGTTTAATTAATGAAAATTACTCAATCAAGTTTATGTTTCAAAACTGTATTTCAACTTTTACAAGCTTTTAACTAGCTTTCGACAGAAGTAACGGTTACCGATAAACTGTTTGTAATTGAAGAAAATTGTTGTTAATATTGACGCCCTTTTATTTTTATTCTACCTTAAAGAACATAGATAAGTATTTGACAGGTTAATAAAAAAAAACTCTTTTTATACGATTAAATATTTATACTAGTGGCATGTCTCTTATTATACTGTAATTTAATTTATCTGTCTATGCTATGCACATATTTATTTATGGCAAATATTTCATTTAGGTACTTATTTTGAAGTTTTTAACCTAGTGTTTGAGCGGTTACAACATCAGTAAGTTTTAAAAAACAAGAGATCTCTAGAGTAACTACCTAGGCTAGGTAAACTCTTTAATCTTTGCATTCCATTCCATCGCGGCACCCACATTACCGATATCAGTATCGACACATTATCGATATATTATCGATATAACTGCCTCCCTGGTATTCGCGGGGTATGCGCCGGTTATCAGCTGTGAACTCTGTTATCTGTGAAATTGTATGCAGCTTCCGGGTACCCGACATCTTAGCTTATTGAGCAATAAATTCTTATAAAAGTAAGTCGTTAAGTTGATTTCTATAATGAAAGCGTTGTGTGTTACAATGCGTAATGCTTTGTAACACACAACGCTGGACACACAATTATTGTAACACACAATTTTGGATATAATTTTTATTAAAATTTTATTTATTCAATTCGAAAGCTTAAATTCAAATGCAAATCCATCGTAAGTACAAGAAATATTAGATTTTAAACATATATTTACTTTAGGACTAACATAGAAAGTATTAATACAACTAACACCTACTTACTGTGAACCAAAAATATGTATTTTTTTATTAATGTATTTATATTTGTGTATTTAGAAAATTAAGATCGATTCCAGAACGATTTGCCATACCATGAGTTACCAAAAACAAACTAAATAAACCTTAACCACCCAACCACTTGCATGATTAATAAACGCCAAATCACCATAATTAAATTAAGGACAAATTCCAACTTCAAAATTCGAGTTTAGCACCGCCTACATGCGCTTGCGCCGCCTACGTCACAGCTTCGCAATCGATCGTTAACCACCGCTAATGCTCCAGTAACCGAAGGGTTAAGTTAAAAGGTTACTATACGGAATTAGCGTAGCGAAAGTTCGGTCAAAGAGTGAATGATTCATTCAGAATGAATGTTTGAATGCATGATTCACTAGCGATTTCTTTATGAGGCAATCAAATTGGATAACACGAGTGTGAGCGCTTGAGGCGTGCAGTAATGTCTGTGGTGTATTACTTCGCCTGCAGCTTTGTTTGACCTTTTGATGATGCATTTCGCTCTCTGTGTGATTAATCAGGTGGAGTATAAAGATACTGTTTATGTATTTGATTTGAAAGTAAACTATTAGCTACTTATTTTCAGATATAGTTTTCAGAAAAAGGGTGAATGCGCTGAAGATGACCATTGAAATAGTTTTAGTGACTGAATAAGTGAAAACCTAAAAATGATTTCCTCACCAAAATAAAAAGGAATTAAAATGCAAGAGGTCATAATAATTAAGCTTAATAATGACCGGTATAGATATCAAAGTTGATAGTGAGAAGTAATAACACTTCACAAACAGAATACAGGAAACCAAATTCAGTCACAGATTCTCATTTACTCCGTACCCGGAACAGGAAATCTCTTTCAAAATCTTTGATCGTTCTAAATAAAACTACCCACATAACATTACGGCGAAATGCATCCACTTTCTCATGGACATTATAAATATCGATGTGGGTTAAGAATCGAATCACGCGCACGTGTTAACTGCGCGCGCGCATCCTGTGCGTCGTAAAGTTAAGCCCATTGTGATAGTCCGGATACTTGCCGATTTATTTACTCTGAGATTTGCTTTGTTTTCTTATTTAATGCTTATTTCAGAGGTTAATACACCTTCATATATTTAATAATATATTTTTAAATAATTCAGACCTTTAATATGACGTTTGCGCATTTCCAAAGAAAATAAATAATTCCCGAACGTGGTCTTTTGTATGAAATAAATTCGCTTTGTAAATACTTCTGAAGTTAATTTCACTTAACGTCAAGTCCTTTTAAGTTATACTTGACAGTTAAGTGATTTATAATAACCAGCTCCTTGGCTTTGTGTATTATATATTCAGAAATAATAAAGCTTAATTGTCCAGACCAGTAAAAGGCATAAGTTATTTTAAAACCTCTCTTTTGATATATTAGTGAGGGCAACACAGGGTTATATTTGTGAGATGGAATCACTAGGTACAATACAATTATGGCAATAACAAACCGCCAGTATACAGCCTCTTTAGCACAGTTGAAACTGACCATCTTACAAAGCATTTACGTCTAATATGAAGCAAGGGCATTACTCGTCCTGACAGGACACATTACGTTCATCTAGCGAACGAACAAAGCGCAGTGGCTGCGCAAGAGTTAGTAGAGACAGATCAATACAGAATGTTAACTTTAACCAAACGCTAAAGAGCTTTTGAATGGCAGATGAGAAAAACGCGTGACTGCATTGATTTGAATATCATCAGTATCGCTTTCTTTGGTGTTTAGTTTCTGTTACCCTGATCAAATCAGTGATTAGTAACTCTGAAAACAGCTTTTATGCTAGTCTGAAAACAACTGCAATCTCCTGATAATTCCCGTAATTCTAAAAACGTTCGCATTATAATCTCAGTCTCAATCTGTCAAAAATACCTGTAAAACCCTTTTTTTTATTTTACTCCTTTGACACGAAATTTGATAACCGATTAAAGTAAAGCTTCCGAAATCGAAAATTAGCCTTCTGTCCCTGCATTTCGTGATACTGCGCATGAGTCCGTGCAGCCGTATAAATCAGGCGCGCGTGCGCGGTAGCTGTCCCGTGCATGCGCACCGCGACACACGTCATAGGGACGTGTACCCTCATCTCCTCGTGATTTTGGTTGGAGTCGGTGGCGTATTTTGAGCTTCAACAGCAAAAAAAACTACAGAAAAAGAGCTGTCGTTTTGGCTCTAAAATTAGAAGCAAATAGTATTTAATATCATCTTGGTGGGGCTTGTGGCTAAGTAATAATAGCCGCACGGGTCGATCGATCAGGTTAAGCTACGCTAGCCACGGTTGGTCCATGGATGGGTGACCATCTTTACATACCAAGACCCTTCCGTGTATCGGAAAGCACGTTAAGCCGTTGGTCCCGACTGCCATTTGTAGATCATTGACAGTCGTTACAGGTAGTTAGAAGCCCAAAAGTCTGACAACCAGTCTTACCAATGGGTATCGTGTTACGTAGTAGGTAACTAGGTTGTGGAGGTCAGATAGGCAGTCGCTCCATGTAAAATACTGGTATTCAGCTGCATCCGGTTAGACTGGAAGCCGACCCCAACATAGTTTGGAAAAGGCTAGGCAGATGATGAGTATTTAATATCATCTTTTTAATAACCGATATTTTCTGCCATTTTATTGTAGTACCTTATTCATTTTCTCTGGAGCAATTTGAACACTACGCAAGCCGAAAGTTGAATTAATCTTGAGCAAGAACTTGATGTATAACTCCATCTCCATATCAACGCAAAAGTATTCAATAAACTTTATCGCCAACCATACGGCGAATATTTACGTACAAGACCTCCATTGAATAGTACTATAAATTACGTTATTAATAACGCCCCGATAAGAAGCATGAATAATGTTATAAAGGTAGCGGAGACAAGCACATTCTTATTGATTTCTTCTCGTGATGCATTGCGAAGATCTCCTGTTATGAGGATTAATATTGCACATTGTTCTGTCATTGATGAAAGATGTATGGATTGTGTGAAAGATGATTATGGATAAAAAGAGGGTAAATACTGACGCGGCTGATAGGGGTGCAAGAAGAAGACTTTCTGTGACTAATAAGTTTGGACGCAAATAAGTTGGCGTATGGGGTTGTGGATGTTGATCATGATTGTGATCGGGATTATGTTGCTTTTAGTTAATAGTGAGCAAAATTCTTTAGTGTAACGTTTCTGAGGTAATTTATAGCAATACGGGTAGCTGAGTAGAGGAATTTCGTTTTGAGAGATAAGATCTCTTGGAAGCATGTGGGCTAATGTGGGTGATATTAAACTTTTGCGTTGGTATTGGACATTCAATTTGATTCAAGCAGTTTATAGCTACTCCATACTAGATATTTTTATGTATAATGTAATAAGGGTTCTGTTTCATTATGAACTATAAGTTCGCACCTTTAGTTTAAAAGTTCACCGCGCACGAGGTCAACTTCCAAGTGCATTCCGAGGATTGATAAACTAAAGTGCTAATTTGCAATTAGTTTAATATTGTTTACTTGCTTTGACTAACTACAATTTGTATGACTAAATATCATCATCATCATTTCAGCCGAAAGGCGTCCACTGCTGGACATAGGCCTGCCCCAAAGGCCTGGGGGGGATGACTGAACTTCCTTTTATAGAATTGTATTTTTCAGACCTAATTTCAGTAAACGATGATGCTATTGAAGATTGTGTACGCATGCCTAGAACAGTAGTTCTAGGCATGCGGTAACTTCTAGGAAGAAGTTACCAATTCCCGCAAGACATGAAGACTCCTCATATAAACCTATTGGAAAACACAATCTTCAAACAGAATTCCACTTTCCAGAGCCAGCTCTAGTGGCAAAAAAGACAACAAAAGTAACAGTACTCACGTGGATTCTTATCAAACTGCATAGGACTGCACAAGTCCAGGGTGCGCACGTTTCCCTCAGCAGCATAGTTCCTGAACCCTGGCTCGCAGCGGTAGACCGCGCCAGGTCGAGAAACGTTGTATTCGTACGGCGGGAACAGCTCTGCTTCTGGAGCACCCACCAGGATCCTGAGGAAGAGGAGATGAAAATAGATTAGTTGTGTTTTAAAGGTACGTAATTATAAGGTTCCAAGTAGGCTCATTATGATGGCGGTTTAGGTCAGCATGGTGACTTCAGGATAGGTACTGTTCTTCTCCTCCTAAAAATATTATAGCTATTCGTAAGTTTTTTTAATAGGGCTTCTGTAGTTGACACTATCATTTAAGCCCCACGGCTTATATGCGTATGGCATTAGATGCGTCTGCATTAGATGCCTACGCATCTAATACCTAAAGCTTAAAGGCTCGTGCAGACCAGCGCGACGCGACGGCGCGACGCGACTCGAACAATACAATTTCTAAGAAAACTTCACGGTATAACAATAGCCGGTGTCGCGCCGCGCTGTCGCGTCGCGCTTGTCTGTACGAAGCTTTACTCGGGATATTTCATTAACTCTTTCGACTCCACCCACTTTTCATAGAACTAGTTCGCCATGCTGCCATACATATGTATTGGAAGTGAATCCTCCGGGAGGGTTACCGGCATCACGTTTGCGCTAAAGTTAACCATCACAACCACCGGATGGTCATCGGCATTAGGTTTTAAAACCATGTAAAACGAAGTAAAATAGTATTTTCAGGGGGTCTTGTCGCTTTAAGTTTCCAAGCTTTTAAATTTTTTGCGAAAACTTGTATCCTTGAACAAATTTTTTTTAAAACCATCGCATATAGAAAACCCTACATTTAAAATGAGCCCTCCGCGAGGGCCTAGCATCCCATTTGCGACTAGGTGAACTCTCCAAGAGGGCTCCCGGTACTGAACGTGTTAACCAGGCTAGCAATTACGACGCCTAAAAATCCAGGAACACGTTATCTCGAAAAAATCTACATTACACTCCATACCTAGCACAATGCCCCATACTACAACACCCATAAGCATTCACCACACATCCTAACGACCAGGACAAAGCAATCACACCATCGTAGCTCAGGAAACGGGTCAAACAATCAGACGACTCTTGGCACTGAGCCAGCACGTAAATAGACCGGGGTTCAATCCCGGTCGGGTACCTCGCCAAATTGTATTTCTATAGACTGACTCATGTGTGACGTGTGTGTTTGTCTGTTAGTGTGATGTCATGGTGGTTTGAGTAATTTGTAATTTGGTAACGTAAGATTTGGAGATAGTAGCCACGAAAAACAATCTGTCTAGCCTAACTATTTTAACGTCGGCTTCCAGTCTAACCGGACACAGCTGAATACCAGTATTTGACATGTATAGAGACTGCCTATCTGACCTTCACAAACAGTTCCTTGGTAACACGATACCCCTTGGAAATACTGGTCGTCAGATAGTAGTCACCCAAAAAATTATTTCTAAAATATCCTCTTCCAATATGTCCTATTAACTCTCGTTGCTTGTTTTCTTGTCGCTGTTCTCAATTTCGTATTAGTAAGAATGAGTTGATCGAAGTTCATCTTAATAAATTAAAAATCATAAGATTTATTGTCATTGCATACCTAACTGAACCTGAAGTGTGACGATTCTCTTATTTTTAAGAATTTTCGCATTCTATCTCAATCTCAATCTGTCAAAAATACCTGGAGTGCGTTTCATCCAATAGTTCCTATGCCGTAATGTTGGCTCTTCTATTGTAGGGAATACGCTACGGCGCTACCTAATTGGTCCGTTGTTAAAGTTTATCAGTAGAGCCAATATTACGGCAAAGGAACTATAATATTTGATGAAACGCACTTTAACTCTACGTTTTTGACAGTGATTGATGCTGAGATGACATTGTTACTAGATTTTGAACGTTTCTAATCGCGACTGAAACAAAACAATTTCTAAGAAAAGTTCACGATAGAACAATTACCGGGTGTCGCGTCGCGCCAGTCTGCACGATTTTACTTACCAAAATCTACAGAAATTGAATCACAGTGTCAAAAGTCAAAAATAAAGTGCAACTACGGTGAAATTTGCTGTTTACTTTTGCGCATAATAACTTCAGATAAGAATTACTTATGTAGGTATATATAGTTTCATTTTTTTTTTTTTTTCTATTAATTGCAATGACTAAGACATAAAATGACTGAATAAGATTAAAATAACAAATGATCAGACTCTAGTAAATTTAACATAATGATTGAAGTCATGCATTCAATGAATGTTCAAGGAGATTCGGATCGTAAAAACAACATTCAGCAATATTGTGCAATTTATACGCATTCACTAGTCTATGGATTTAATTTAAAGTATCGAATTACAAACTAAACAAGAAACTGAATGCATTTGCAATAAATGTGATGAATAAACCAAGCAATAAAATCATATAGGTACAAACGAATTGGGATAGGCCGCAATTTTGAAATCGAAATGAAAACTCTTCAGTCCACACTTTCAATCTATTAGGTTATGTAGGTAGCTCGTATGAAGCCTCTTGTGATAATTATGTTCTATCCTTATAAGGTTCATTAGGAAAAATATTAGACTTTACTCTATTTTTGTAGGTAACAATGTAATATTAAAATCATAGCTGTAGTGTGTCTATTTAATAGATAATATGTAAACACTGTCTCATGCGCGCAAGTTGTCAGGTAGCTGTCACTAATGTCAACTGTCAGTCACCGCAAATGGCGGGAAGTGGAAGGTGAAGCGAGGCCTGGACAAGGACTTGGTTGTGGTAATGAGCCTGTGAGTATATCCTAATAACGCTTAATAATCAGCCCTACTATAATAGAACGGATTCTACAATAGCCTTATTTCTCCTAGGTTTCGACAAAATCTTTATATATGCCACCACCACGATAGAATTATACCATCCCCCCACATTGATTATCACATTCGAACACCATCTCCACAAATCGATTACTTAAAGACGCAACACTCCGCAACATCAAAGTTGATATTTTTACGTCTCCTGCCCTAGTTACATTGAACCGCAAATTGTAGTAACAATTAACATTGACAACGCATTTATATCGCAGCAGTAAGGTTGATTTTTGCAGTGCAACTGTTACCTGATGTGTGGTTGACTGTACTAAGGTGAGGTGTGGAAATAGCTGACTGGAAATAGTCCCCTTTCCGGCGCCCGGAATAGACGAGTCACTGGCGCTTATCAACAGTGGGGAAAACGGGGACGTATGTGAGAAGGTAAGATTATAGGTGTGTAGATTAGTGTTTATTGTACCAAGATAAGGGTAAAGAAGAATTAATGAGATAATAGAGAGATTAGAGATCAATGAAAATTTTAAGAGACGAATTTAGTAATGGTTGCTAGTACAGAGAAACACGGAGAATTTTTTGTTGACTGCTGATATGAAGGCCCCAAAACATTTAAGTTAGCCTACGCTGTCCCACTGCTGAGCAAAGGCCTCCCCCAAATTCTTTCAGGCATCGTTTCCCTGATTTACCTCAAACCATTATATATTTTTATAAACAAATTCCCCAAAACGTTTGATATGTTTTTTTATTTTTATTAATGGTTCACAAATCGATCGGTCAATACAATACCACTTACAATGAAACGTATATGTCCTAGAGCTTAAAAGAAGGTACACACTTCAGCAGTTGGTATTCGAAAACCTTATCGATTGTAACATCAACTAGGCGTGACTGGTTTTCCCCAATGAAAAGATAACGGTCTTCATTCATTTGATACTGACTCAGACGAAGATAAGTCAGTAAACTTTCAAAAGAACGTTCATCTATTGAAGGGAATATACGCCCTTTGTCAAAATGACACTATGTATAATGTAGCTAATATTGAAACATTGAAATTCAAAAAAAAGGAATCACTGGTCGGCAGGTGCTTGGCGCGGCGCCACATATGACTCACCTGCCGGCCCTAATTCTGTGGCCGCCGTAATGACCCGCAGTCTGTACTTAGCCACTTTTGCTACATGATAAATAAGTGCGAATGTACACACCTGCCGCAGTTCCCGAATCAACTGTATGTAAGTACCTATAGGTACTTACACAATCTTTGTTTTAAGAGACATACCCATACATAACCAAAGACATACCTACATAAGTATATATAAATAAATAAATAACCTTATCAAGCACTCATCAAGTCAACTTACATTAAGTTGACTTGATTGGTGCTTGATAAGGTTCATCACATAGAAGAACTTAACTGTATTCGAGATTTTAAGAACTATAGCAGTAAGCAATTCAAAACTAGATTGAACAGATTGCTGAAGCATCGAGTGCCGCTAAATAAACAAGCAGATAGTACACAGCAAAACAAAGGAAATAGAGGAAGCTAGACACCACGAGACAAAATCAAGAAAAACGAAATGGTCTGTAACAACAGCAGTGCCAGCCCTAATCTCGCGGACGGATTTAACCCTGCAAGTGCAATGTGTGTGCAAATGTCCGCACCTGCGCAGTGGCAGCTTGTATAGATTATACAACCGATACCGATGAACGGAAACAGAAACGACGATAAAGTTTGACAGTTATAGCACTGACTACATTGTAAACTTAACATAAGATGTGTCTAACTAATAGGATCCTAGCCTGGATACTAAAATAGACAATGTGGATGTGTTGAAAGAAACAGCATTGCAGAACTGGAAGCAACTCATAAAATAAACTTTCAGATTCTGGAGATTGCTCCTCAAAAACAAATTGCAACACCTATTCACATGCTAAAAAGTGATCGTGACCTGATACAATTCGATGAAACTCTTGGAAAGGGGTCTAACTTTTAAATAATGTTAACACACCATAAAATAACTATTAACCCTTCTCTTTCCTGCCCCAAAAATATACATATCAATCAATCAGTCTTCAAAGTCTTTACCTCAAACAATACCTATGATTACCTCATTTCGTATAACTTCTCCCATAATCCGTTTAGCATTTATCATTAGCTAAAAAGCCAGCCCAATATACCATGACATTTCATAACGGCACTGCTTACAAAGACAAATGTCAAATAAACGTCAAATACAGTACATTTTCATTTGTTTCCTTTCTCAGTGTATTAAGATATTCGTTTCTGTACAGCAACATTGTATTTTCGAACTATTTACATATAGCCAAGGGGGCCATGGCTCGGTGAAATGGTTCAACGTTCAACTATAAAACCGTTTCCGACAGCAAGGCGTGCCGCGACTAATCTGCCAATGTAGCGAACATGACTAGCTGAACTTAGGTGATGTTAGTGTTGTGGGTAACTGTATTTCAGAAACACCTTTTATTTTCACTGTTACTACAGTTTTAATATGACACTAATGAGTATTGTTAATGCTCCTAGGTGAATTAAGTAAGTAAACTACACCAAGAATTCCGTATTATTTTGGTTTTGTTTCGATTTACTTTAGTTTATTTTTTTGTGAATAATGTACCTATTCTGTTATTTTTGTGATTATGTATTTCATTGTACATTTGGTGAGTTGCGAATCTGTTTAGTTGAGAATCTGGTGAATTGATAAGCGAATAGTGACTAGAATAGTGGCAGATCGTGGAACTTACATTTAGATTACCAGAGCATCAAAAAAGATGCCTATAATTTGCTGGGCCGTTACCAATAGGACCCCCCAGTGTTCTGGGAGAATTTTCACACCTAATCTATTATTTAGGTGTGAAATTTAACCATTCTAAACGCCAAAGGTTAAATTAGCCAAATTAATGTGACGACTGTTTCTTAAACAATTTGAATTGAATTGAATTGAATGAATAACCATTGCAGACTTGCGACTTGCCCGAATCTAAGGTCCCTATCATAGTATGTGCCGGCAGCTACATCGCCACATGCGAACTACACATCTCACTCACGTCACGCAAAATCCTGCATCGCGCAAGTAGAGCTTACCGCGCGAATGGCATATATACAACGTCCCGACAACAATCAGCAGGCAGTAGGCCACCAGACTACACCCGTCTGGTGAAAAGATCCTCCCTTTTCTATAGAGGATGAGAGTACCCTGTTCTTCATGCCTCTATAAGTACAATAAATGTCTGATGAAAATCCAATTTTCACACAAGAGAAGTTATTCAAAATCATATCAGATCTCACCAATATTGGTTCACGATTAATCACCAACGTTGCGTCAAACGTTGGCTAATGACGTAGCTCATCAGCCATCATTGTACAGGCTTCAATAGACACAATGGACGCAACATCAATTATGAACAATACGGACACACACATTTAATATTAGATAATGTTCAACGGAGAAATGATCTTAGAGATTAATAACTGTGTAACTACTAGTAAAGAACTCTGCCATGGGTGGTTCGATTCCTTTGGATTTGGAAGAGAAGTTATAATAATTATAAACTGCAGTAACTGTGGTGGATTGGTAGGTTTCATAGTGATCATTTGTAAAACAATTGATTCATCAATAGTGTAGGTAACTAATTAATTATTCTGCACAGTTGTGGAATATTTATATACTTACATAGTTCATTCAGCCTTCTGCGGGACGTAAGTAAATTTCGATTATAGCAACTTTGAATTATTTATTCCCCCATAAGGAAAATTACAAATACATTATGAAAATACGTAAAACATAAAACCGCATAACAAATAAAATACAAAACAAATTCATTGATGGAATAATTTTCCTCATTGAAATTACAATTAAAATTGTTAACTATTCTCTGTAAAGAAACGTCACCACACAATATGACGTGTCCGTCTGTCTGTCCCCCGTTAGTCAGCGACAATTAGCGAGGCAAATCGTCCGTCGCGCCAAATACTCCTATTTAGATGACGACATTTTGTGAAGATTTGAAATGGGCCTCATTACGAAGATCACGAAGAAGCCATATAAAAAGAGTTCGAGAAAAGGCCAAGAAGAAACATACTCCCGTATAATAATTGAAGAATAAAAAGAAAGAGGCAATCGTTGAAACATTAAAGAAATAAAGGAATTGGTATTGTATGGAAAGAAAAACGGGGATTGCTACACCACAAACTTTCAACACTTTAGAAAGAAAGAAAAATAGGTTTATTTGTCACAGACTCATGCATACAATAAGATAATTAACAGGAATATAGTAAAGAAAAACAAATCCGGGGAGCATTTGTGTCTTCTATTAGATATGTTTTGTTTATCTGTATGAGATTTTCTGTATGTGTATGAGGCCTGTATAAGTTAAAGGAACTAAATAGAAGAAGTTGAGTGTAACAATCTCATTCTTGGCAAATCGATGCAACCGTTTCTGAGAAATGAGTCAACAGTCACGCAAACATATTCTAGACATAATATGCCATACTTATTCTTAGTTCAACCTTGTCATACCATCTCTAAAAGGATGTAAAAATCTAAATCGTTTTTCACTTCAATCAGTCACATGTTTTCACTATTCATATAAAATGGCCATATACTGAGGAATTTTAGATTAGAGTCAAATATGCACGGTATCACCTATTTATCATTCTACACACATTGCAGAAGCCAATTGAAGGGAACTTGTAATTACATACAAGTCTCGTAAACGTATTGAGTATTATTGAGATCTTGTTTTCTAAGATCGCGAGTAGAGCTAAGCGATAGGACTTCGCCTACGCGATGGTTAGCCTATGAAGGATCAAGTATCTTTAAATATCTAAGTATCATAATTTGCATTGAATCCAATCTCTATCTTTTGTGATAACACCTCTCCATCTATCCGCCAAGTCTTTACCAACCACAACATGGCGCCTAAGTAATTTATTTTACGTTCCTACCATTTTTTATGTTTTAACTTTGATAGCTTAGTTTTTAACTTTATTGTGCATGCTGTGGTTTCCTATAAGTGAAGGAGTATACTTACTTAATATCCGATGTTGCCCTTTAATGTGTCATGTATTGTGTACATCTTTTGTTGGAAATCCTAAATAAATAAATAAAATAAAATAAATAAGAAGTTTTACAGATTCATCGTTTGATGTTATGTGTGCATATGTGTTATATGCTTTAGATGGCCCACTGATGAAAGTGTTTAACTATGTAGTCTCATCAATCTATTTAACTATACATGTCCTGGCCTGGGATAAGCTCAGCATAAGATTCATCTAGGCTTCAATAAAGAGTTTATATTGAAAATTGTTTTGCACTGTTAGAACTAAAAGATTTCACCCCACTACGGGGATGCTCTTGACCTGAATCTCATCAAATGGTAAGTGATGATCAGGTCGAAGGCGGAAGCGATCTTCACCCGGAATCCCCAACCACAGAGGAACTAGCTATCTTACCTCTAACTGCCGAAACACAAAAATGCTGTTAACATTGCTGTTATAGCGACAGACTTAGATAAGATGTTGGTAGCTAGCCAGGCGCACTTAGAACAAGTCCAACCACCAACCAGCCTTTAAACTGAGTCAGTATTTAATCAGCTATTTCAGCACACAAACCCATTTAGTTAAGAACAAGGAAACGTCTCTATTGGCTCCTCATGTGCTAGAAACATTGTTATCAGATTGTCTCTTGTTTACAATTAGATACGCGTTGCGTGACTGCAATGTTGTAATGAGAGCGGTTTGATAACAGCTGTGTTTAGCAATCTAGATGATGATTTGTTTGGCAAGAAATTAGCGTCCTTTCGTGGTTCTTATCAAAATGTAGAGAGTATGTTTAGTAATTAGTATCTTAGTGGTATTATAGGGGTATGAGGAACTGGGTGTAAAGTTCACTCATCCATGAAAAGGGAGGATCCTCCGACCAGACGGGTGATGTGTCTGGTGGGCTACTGCCCGACGATTGATGTCGGGACGTTGTTGACTCGTCGCGCGGTAAACTCTGCTTGCGCGATGCAGGATTTTGCGTGACATCAGTGTGATGCGTCGTTCGCATGTAGCGTTGTAGATGCCGGCCACAGTATATTTTTCACACAGTAAATTCAGCTGACTAAGTATCAATGCTTTTCCATAGAATGCTTGCTAATATCATAGGACCAAATAATGGGACTATGTGCAAATAGTTAATTTTGTTTTCACCTTTTTTATGAATATTTTAATAAATACATTACAAATAATGAACAACTTAATACCTTAACTAATTTATCTCCTAAGAGATAAAAGCACCTATTAGACTTAACCCTGTCCCAAGGTGCGCTACAACACCTGGACAACTGATTTCTACATCTATATAGGTACCAGTGAATAAAAACATTGCTACAATAAATACTTACACATAATTATGTGCGTAGTATTGTCATCAATTGACTTGATTGTATATACAATTTTATACATTATTGGATTTACAAAGTTTTGATGATTATGTGTACAATATCTTCCTTCCAACCTATCCTTATTTAGAAAATGTACTTCAGTATTTTCCCTAGGATCCTTATTATGAATGATCCAGGACCATAAGGTAGGCATAAACCCACAAATGCGGCCTTTTTCAATACCATACGAGCATATGGTATAAAACAGACACAAATTACATACAAAGTACCAGTGTCGAAAGTCGTTTGCATAGCGATTGCAACTCGTCCCTATAACACGCGACTTATGTGCCGAGTATCGCTTTGAACTCGGCGACAGGTGCCTCGAATAGCCGTCTTATGTGGATGTGCCCTGCATATTAAAGCAGCTGCTATGCTTTAGTTGAAATCGGTATTTCTGATACAGATATCATAGAGTTTCTTAAATAGTAAGAAATCATCGGTATTATATTGAAAGCACGTGAACATGATGATCGCAAAGAATGCCGCAATAAACGGTCAAACCATTAGGTACCTACATCCGTTATACAAAAAGCTATCTTGATTAGGTAGGAACAGAACACAAGATAAAAAAGGATTTTTATAGCAAATAAATAAATAAAATTAATACCTCTAAAGAAGGTAATATGAGTAGCACAATGATTAAAGAAGTTAAGTACAAATCTGGCGCCGTATAAAGTTCCAATCATTTAGTCCCCCACATTCATACGGCTTCGCCATATTGAATGATTTGTACGTCTTCAATCATTCAGCTGTGAATGATTGAATGAAACTAAATTCTTTCGTCGTTTTGGGATTTCACATGGGTGTTGTTTTACACCTGTAGTATACGAATGCAATAAACAATAAGTAGGAATTAAAGATAAAATAATTGAATTTTCCCCTATACAGGATTATCTTTAACGAATATAATATTCTAGATTCTGGAGACCCAATCATATTTGCACAAACTTGTAAAAATACTGCATGGAGAAAAATCTCAGACTACAGTTACCGTCAAAGAACCAAGGAACAATTCTTTTATCGCAAAGCAAAATCTCAGATAAACAAAATTATTCTCTTTCTTCATAACAAGTTCATATTTAGCAGCACGTATTTGATATCGCGTGCGGACCGCCATTCTGGCAACCGCGGCGGATCACTTGCAATCTTCTCATTTAGACAATCAGCAAGATACGGGTGCGAGGGTGCGCCGGAGTCGAGCGGGATAGTGCAGAATCATGTACTTGTGTAGGTAAGTGCTGTTCAAGAAACGGTTTTAAAAGTAAAGGTCGAACCAAAGATTGGAGCTCTGTCTGTCTCTACGAAAGGTTTAATTGAATTAATCAAGAATCCAGAGTACGAACGCGAAGTGACGTCATCTCTAACTAAATTGAACTGATTGAAAAACGGCATGCCGAATAAATTGTCGACGTTTATGACCGGGTACACATTTGCTTAAATTACAGAACATTTCGTTCGCAAACTTGGCACCTTTTTATTCAGGCACACGGATTCACCCGCGTTTTAAACCAAATCTCCAGCATACTCGAATTAAAATTATTCACGAAAGGCTCTACTATTTTACCCAAAACCTGCGGACCACACAAACGGAGACAACCCAAATAGTGCACCAATTGAAACTGTCATCAAACCAAATAACACAGCAACAACGAAAGAAAAAGAACAACTTACGAAACCATACATTACATCTAACAAACAATTGATTCACAAAACAATACATGCGTACACGCCACATGTATATAACTTAGTATCAAATAACATACGACAAAACAAACTTGCGTAAGACTAAGTCTCCATCCGAAATGCAAATGGTGGAGAAAGTCAAGCGCAGAGCGTAGGACGCATTTTTATTAGGACCGCACTAGACGATGACGTTTTGCGCAGGCGTGATATGACGACGTTTTATTGGCTACTGTGGGACTGTCAATCAGAGTTCAAAGTCATCGACTCATCGAACAGCAGAGTTATGCACTCTGCTGTTTTATATATTACGGAGCTATCAATATGGAAATATGTATATATTTGGATTTTAAATCATTCTGGATTCTGGAATCCATAGTGAAATCAGTTCTTTTTATAGAAGACTTAAGCTAGACACGGGCAGAAGCTCAATGTTATAACAATGATATGCTAGGTAGCGATACTAACAAGACTTTTAAACGTTGAAAAGACTGAACAGAATGGCTCAATTTGCAATAAATTGACCTGACCATTCCAGACGCAAAGTTTTATTCATGAATTTTATTCATCACTGGATGATTTACAACTACATCATCAGCTTATAGCAGTCCACTGCTGGACATGGGCCTCTCCGATTGCAGGCGATTGAGCTCGATTCACGGCAACTCCAATCCAGTTGCTACCAGCCACCCTGCGAAGATCGTCGCTCCACCTAGCCTAGCGGCGTTTACGTTTGCAACTAAAAGTACCTATAGTTAAAATATTTCAAAATCAGGGCTTAAATCTGTGCCCGAATGTCCCAACAGGTATTATAACAACTTAATAACCCACAAGATATCACATGTACCAATAAAGCCAGTAGTACAAAATATATGTGTAGGAGCACATTAATGAGGCTGCGACAGAAGTATCAGGCGCAGCTGCGACAAGTCGTGGGTGTGTGGACGGCCTTCTGCCGATGAAAGGGCCCGTAGTTGCCCAATAGGGTTTAGGAGGTAATGTAAACCTTTACCATAATTGATTTGTTCGGAACAATACTAACTTAGTTACAGCGACAAAGATTTACATAATAATGCAATTAAATTTTCTTTGTATGTTTTCTGCAATAGTTATTGGGAAAGGCTTAGGAGAAAAAAATAATTAAGTAAGAATGAATAGGCCCAGAATGTCTATGTGTTCTGGTACCATCGTAAACCTCATCCATTGCTTTCCACCTTGCAAGGCTGAGGAGATCAAGAGAAGTCCCATAAAACACATCTAACAGATTCATTTCAAAATCCGACTTATAGGTAGTTAGTCAAATCTATCAGCTTAGTTACTTCGAACACTTGCATGGATCTTGTAGTGAAGACAAGATCCTGACTTGATTGATTGATAACTTGACTGATGAGTCATCAATGGAATATTAATAGCTCCTTACCTTTATCTACAAGGTTTGCCTGTGGCTCAGACAACGAGCATGATTTTAATTTTTCCGCATTGAAAAGCAATATGTCCATATAGCCACATATGTGCCAAAAAATATTGAAATTCGCAGAGCGCTTATCAGATTCAGCTATACAGGGTGGCAGGGACATCGACGCGAAAACCGATACCATGGATTCAGTACATGATTCTGAACCCCCCTGCGCTGAAATCTTTCGTCAGTTATTTAAAAAAAATCTGTTGCTTCATAGAAAAGTGCAATCAATACCTACGCGGTCAAAATGCATGGAACAGTCGTTTTTTTTTTTTAATTAATCGACGAGAATTTTCAACGTAGGGTTGTTCAGGATCATGTACTGAATCCATGTTATCAGTTTTCACGTCGATGTCCCTGCCACCCTGTATTTCCCTGACACATGACTCCCATTTGGTGCAACCTTGAGACTTACACCATACTTTGTGTGCTCGTTAATCCTTTTTATAAGTGTGCCAATAGTGTCATCACAATATATCTTTCCTCTTTTTTTGTATATTTGCACCTTGTAGCTATTTCCTAATTATCATGTAATTATTTATTATTTAATCGTGCTTTTGTATGTTGTGCTGTCTTTTATGTGCACCAAATAAACGATTTATCTGTATATCTATCTATCAAAGCAATCACGATGAAAATGTTGCATTGCAAGGTTGTTGTAAATCTAAATAATTTTTTGCATTTCGAAATACGTTAACGGAATATTGTACTAAGCTTCTAAAGATGTACTCTATGAGTGTCAGGTGAGGCAGGTCCTCATAAATAACCACCAACTTATCTCACGACTTATTAGATGAACCTCAGTGATAAAATAAAAGGCTTAAATATGGATATTAACACGACGGGCCGCGCAGGGCTCTCATTATTAGCTTATCTTAATTTAACATCAACACAGATTCTAGGCTCCCACAAAATAATTAGTGGATTTATCCCACTTTTTAGATGGTGGTGGAAGGGACAAACAAAAAGCGATTTCAGAGAATAGAAAAAAAAAATGGAATCACTGGTCTGTCACACTATGCGTACAGATACTAGCGGGGTATTGCAATAGCAATGCCTTTCTTTTTGACAATTCAACAACATTAACTGCCTTACTTTCGTTGTCGAGCAGATGAATTTTTCTAAGCAATGGATTACCGTATTTACTTTCAATCACAATCTGACAGATTTCGAAAGAAATTCCTTTGATATCCGTCAGATTGTGATTGAAATTGTGTTACGCCATTGGGGTGCTGACTAACGTTAGTCTGGTGCATTATTAGGCTGTGAATCAGGGATGTCGAAAAGCTCATAAGACACACGTCTTCACTACTACAGGCCATTAGATTAGGCTCACTTTCAATGATATAATACAGAAATTGCAACATCAGGCGAAATGTGGATTGGTAGGTTTACTTGTACCTATACTTTTACCTGCTTCTTCGGGGAAATAGTCATGATAGTGTATATTGACTTGGAACGCTAATAATTATGGCCATTTTTACGTCCATCAGTACCTTCATCACCTCTACATCTACACCAACGGGCACCGCGGCCCACTCTTCGTCAGTCCCACAGACTCGCTCACCGCTTTTAACTCGGCCCACAACTATTATAATGTGTTCACGATAGCTAACTACGGCAATATAAGTTGCACACGCACATGACTTGTTTATTATGTAGTAATAAAGCGTCAACTCCCAAGACCACCCGCGTGTGGCCGGCCTAACATCTGATCTTGTAATTCTGATCACAGCATTCGCTTACAGAAATATTCTGATAGGCTGTTTGTACACGAACAGTCGAAACAGTAAAAAGTTTCCAGCTGTGAATGAATTATTCCTCCATTTGTAAATTAGCTTTATATTTATGAGTATTGTATTAATTCTGCTTTGTGTACTTTTTATGGTGGTTTTGTCATGGTGTTCCTCTTTCAAAACTGTATAGAAATATTGCCAGATGGGATAGAAAACCTGGTGAGTTATATAATGACTAGGTACTAACGATAACGTACCATCAAAAAAGTTCATATCTAACCAGTTTCAAAACAAAATCCCGTGCACACGATGACCACATCTGTTACCGGCTCGGTGCTATAGCCGCCGAGCGCTGCAAGCAAGAATAGCACTTACAGTAGTTAGATATGAACTTCTTCGATGGTACAACGTGTAACCTTGTATATACATAAGTAAGTATATACGAAGTCGAGACTACAATACGACAATTATTTGAACTTCGAATATCTGATGACGTCCCAGTCTGCATATAAAAATGTAATCAAATATAATATAATAGTTTAGTGACTATGTTTTAACGGCCTCTATGGTCTAGTGGTTACCATCTGTCTCAGACTCAGAGGTCCCGGGTTCGAATCCCAGTGGGACCAAAATTTTCTGCTCAGTTTGGTTGGTGTTAGGGCGTGTTCTAAGTCCGCCTGGCTAGCTACCACCATCTTATCTAAGTCTGTCGCCATAATAGCAATGTTGTGTTTCGTCAGTAAGAGGTAAGATAAAGAGAAGCCAGTTCCTCTGTGGTTGAAGATTCCGTTGAGTCTCGCTTCGACCTTCAGCCTGATCATCACTTACCATCAGGTGAGAGGCAGGCCAAAAGCATCCCCATTGTGGTTAAAAAACAATGTCTAGTCACGGATTGGCAAAATATTCGGCCCATCACTACTATCACACTTTCGATGCTAGAATTAATTTGATACTTCCAAAATAGTTTAATTATTTACAACATCGTATATACTAACTTTAACAGTTAATATATATGGATTAACCGCTTACCTTTCACCTCATCGCATATTTAACGAAGAAATACATTTATTAAGTTAAAGTTCTGCATAAACAACTAATAAATCTTTATTACCAATCTTATTGCTTAAGTTATGTGGGAAACCGTGATTATAATATGGCCATAATTGTATTTAATTAATTTAGTGATGCCTAAAGATATTTTTCGAGGGCATGTAAAGCCAAGTCAGAGGCCCATGGGCTGCATAAAAACTCTGACACCAGGTTAGTCACTAACCACACGAAAAAGAAAGAGAAGAAAGAATGTCGTGATGGCCCAGTGGAATGGTCTGGAATAATTAACCCTTCTTGAGCAAGCGTGGTCCTCGTGCCTTCTTTGAATGAGAAGAAGCTTTTGCAAGAGGTTCAAATCCGGGCAAATACTATCGAAGAATTTCATATCCAAGCAGTTTGACAACAAAATCCCGTGAACACGATGACCCCATCTGTTTATCGCCTCTTTTTACGTCGACCAATGAAACAAAAATACATAGTAAAATTTTTTCGTTTTTGTTCGTGTGTTTTGTTACAAGGATCACAGATGTCTGACCTTTTTTCGACTACTAGGAATAGAACAAAAGAAACAAAGATGAGAAAGTTTTTATGAAAGTTAATGAGATATCTATAGCTGCCAAGCGCTGCAAGCAGAAATAGTCCTTACGGTGTATAATAATATGAAATTCTTTGATAGTACCATGATTTTATCTTAGTTGGACATTACCGGCATCTTTAAATGAAAACAATGTGAGTGTGGGTCTGAAATTGTCATATGACTTGACCAAGATTATGTCTGGACTTTAAAAGAGACTACGACCTCTGAGTTTGTTTCGGCCTTTCTTCTCAGAGTAGTCACATAGGAAACACCGACCCCATCTAGCTTATTTTTTATATAACGTGTAAAAGTGATTCCGATATCCTATTTACAGAATAAACAATTTCATTTCATTTCATTTCCATCTTGAGCACGCGTGGTGCTCGTGCCTTCTTTGAATGAGAAGAGGCTTTAGTCCTGCAGTGGGACAATAATAGGCTGGTATTATTTAGTAATTAATAATGTATGGAGTAGTTGATGAAGTTTATTTTGTTGTGGTGTCGTAATTTTCCTTGGTAGGCAAAACAATTACAATAAACAATAATTATAAGTTAAAGTAGGTCGCTGTAAGGTATGCAATGGAATTATTATAATTATGAGTTCTCGCAGATTTACTGAATCCGAAATGATGATTCAGTATTTAGGTACTGTTTTTGAGAAACGATCAATAACCGAACGTCATCAACAAAGACATCATATTCATACATGTGACTAACCTGGTGTCAGAGTTTTTATGCCGCGCAGGGCCTCTGACTCGGCTTCACATACCGTCGAGAAATATCTCTCAGGCATGCCGGTTTCTCCAAGATGTTTTAATTTACAGTTTTTGAAGCAAGTGATAATTATACGTACAATACGCACGTGACTCCGAAATATCAGGGGTATGAACTCAAGACCTGTGACTTGGCAGTCTGACGGTCACACCACTAGGCTATCACTGCTGCGTGACGCTGCTGCATGATGCTGTTGAATTACAATTCATTTTCCTTATGAAAATACCTACAATGCTATTTACGAACACTATAACTTGTTACATTGAGAGTTTTTATTAAAGAAAGAAAATTACGTCTAAATATTTTTAGTTCTACTCTTAGTATAACTTTTCGCTGTATTTTTATACAAAGTTAGTTATTAACAAAACCATATTATTAAATATCTTTCAAAAACTCGACTTTCCCCTTTTCTACCGTATAATTAATCTATATTTATCGGAGGTGAGCAAGAAGGGTGGCAGTTAATTACACTCGCCGTTAACTGACTCGTCGGCGGTGTATTTCTGTTAAATTTTAATTAAATCACTCGACACCTGTGCCCCCCTTCCCCCACTCTCCCCATGGTTCGGCGCGTGCGATGCGCGTGCGCACGTGCCGCGTATTCTTTGTTTTAGATCCTTTTTATGGTAGTGCACCCAATGAATTGTTAAGTGAGCTTTTGTTTCCGGGATCGTAAAGTTTAGGAGGTTGCTCGTTACAAGGGAATTAAATACCGTGTAGTACTAGAAGAATATTCAAAAATATTAAACATGTTCATTCGCAAATTGTCACAAAAATATTTAAAAATCCCAAATAAAATAGAAAATGTTTACAAAACAACTTTTAAATTTTCACACTCGGTAAATATCCGTTCATACTTTCTTCTCACCACTTCCGATGAAATCGAAAGTGCCAAACATAACAAAGCACCATAAAAAAGAAAGTGCACCAATCATGAGAACAAACAGTCATATTCATAACATACCCATATTAAGACAAAGACTTGAAAGAGTACTGTTTACCACCACAACGCTAACCGGCGCCGGCGCATCGGAAACTAGCGGTAACACAGAGAAAGGTGCCAATGTCAGTGCAAAAGACGGGTTGGCAAAACTAGTCGAATGAGCGAAATCTGAAGAAATTAAGATATATGTGGGTATGAAAGAAATGTGGTTATAGAACGTAGGAATCATAAGAACGATAGCCAATTAGATGAAGTCAGAAGTGGCAGATAAGTATACACTGATTGATAATATCGTGAAAAGGGAACACAGGTCAGCAATTGGTAAAATAAACTGTACTGTACTGATTAAATAAATATTTAATATAAAATTATCAAGAAAAGCACTATTTTAAACCAGACTTCCATGAACAAACTACGAAAAATTATTTAGAATAAGAATAACAATAATTCATTGTTTAACAAATTACTTTCGAATGCGTTGAACTCACTTTGTTGTTCCTGGAACTCACATCTTTTGTAACACAAGCTTATTTTCAAGTAACTCATAGTGCAAACTCACTCTTTAACAACGCGACGTCCAATAACACGACTCTATAATCAATCAATTGTTTTCTTTCTTTAGTTATCCACTGCTGGACGTAGGCATCTCCCAAATATAGCCAAGACGGATGTTCTCAATCCTATATCATCAAATCAAGATTGAAGTCTGTCAACAGAACATTCTCATCTTCTTTCTCCTTCAGATCCGCATAAAATAATCTAATATTTAAAAAATGCACGCAGTCGACCTATTTTCAAATTCAGACTTTATTATACATACATACAAATAGAAGATAGATCACAATTAGCGTTCACGGTCACTTGCGCTTACGCAATGTTAGTGTACTAGCAATAACGTAACCAACTGAAATACTCTTTGATTCGCACCGAGGTGAAACTGATGAGTTCATGAATGTTGCTCTATTTAGTGGGTGTACTGAGTATCTCTAGATATAACGATAAAGATATAGCATAATCAGTTTATAACATTCCCACAACTGGGATAAAGACCTCTCTGTGAGAAAGGTTGGGCCGTCATCCACCGTATTATCCGCGTATCTCACGTCTTCGAATTTTTTGGTTCTAGGTCATGCCGATATCCTCACAATGTTTTCCTTCACCATTTTGAGAGCAGTGATAAACTGCCAGCCTGGGTTCAAACCAACGACCTACAACTCGTCCCTACACTGGGCTACCACGGCTCTTAAGAGGGCATGTGGTAAGTGATTTAGACTAAGACGCTAGCACCAGCAACTTCATCCCTCGTGATTATTACAGCCAAAACTGTATAGGTACTGCTCGACATAGGCCTCTTCCAAAAATTTCCACAAACGAACCCACATCTAGCGGATTACCTTCTATCTGACCGACGGATAAACACAAAAATTTAGGATATGTGCCATGAAGTGAGGAAAATGTCGTGAGGAAAGTTTAGACTGTGAGTATGAATGCGGATGGCTTTAAGAGTAAGAGAAAACCAAAGAAACGATGGATGGACTGTGTGGAAGAAGACATGACGAGAAAGGGTGTGACTCCTGAGATGACGACTAAAGGATCGTGCAGACCAAAGCGACGCGACGGCGCGACGCGACTCGAACAATACAATTTCTAAGAAAACTTCGCGGTATAACAATAACAGGTGTCGCGTCGCGCTAGTCTGCACGAAGCTTAATAGAGAAGTACGGAAGAAGACAAAATGCTGCGCCGACCCCAGATAAATTAGGATGAGAGAAAGTTGATGAGGAAAATGAAAGAATTGGAATACGTATAATAACGTAATCGGTCACTAACGTTGTGGTTTCATAATTATTATTATGTTTTCAAGCCAATGATCTCTTATCTCAATTTCAGCGGGATGTGAATTGTTATTGTTCAGGATTAATGAACTGAATAATTTTTATAGGCCTGAAGCTGTGCTTCAGTTGAATAGGCACCTAAGTATTTCAACATCTTTTATGTTTGAAATGAGGTAGAACAATAGGAGGCTCTATTTCTATCTTTGACCTACATCTTTTTTTTTTCTCTGAATATTTTTACACAGATTGATATTCACATAAGTGGAATGATAGATCCAACTCTATTAGACTTAGAAGAACAACAACATTGACAACAATCCAGTCCCAATAAAAACATAGGTGCCTACTTCACGCTTTAAAAAATAAATAACCCCAATAATAATAAAAACAAAGATTAGCTACAATTAAACAACCTAACACGGTCTATAACGTCATGGAACGGTACTAGGGTCAATTCGGTCGTAAATCTTGTCCGTATAGAGTAACTTGCGCCTGCGCCGATCTGGTTTCACTGCAACGTCACACGGACCACCGGAAGCGTGAGAAATGGAGTACGCACAGTTTTTTACGCACCTTGACGTCGAAGGAAAAGTCGTACTCACTTATAATTATTAGGAAAAATGATTATATCCGACTATGTCTTCAGTCGTGATGGCCCAGTGGCCTCGCCTCTCATGCACGACGTTTTCATATGTACTTTCCGAGTTTATCTTGGATATTACTGACATCGGTGAACGAAAAACATCTTGTGGACACTTGGACTTATAGTTAATATAAGTTTTAAATCGCCAACCGTCTTGAGCAAGCGTTTTGAACAATGCTCCTGCCGTCTCTGTATGAGAAGGCCTTTGCCAGGGCAGTAATACCAGCCTATTACTGTCCCACTGCAAGCAGTGGGACAGTAATAAGCTGGTATTACTGCTAGCTCTGGCTAAAACTTCACGCTAAGACTGCCTGTCCACTGGAGCATAGAAGCGAGATAGAGGAGGAGCTGTGCCGATATTAACCAATAGAATCTAAACTTTGGAACGGAGTTTAGATTCTCACTTCTCACACACATCTCCGCTCCTCTCCTCTCTTCTCTGCACCAATGAACAGGCAGCCTAAAGCTCTGTCCCAGAAAGCTGTCACGAAAAACTCCGGACATACAAAAGTCTGCATCGAATGGTAATCAAAATGTTTACTTTGTCAAGGCATTGGACATGAAAGACAGGTGACTATAACGGCTTAGTTAACAAATAGGTACTTACTATCCTTCAGATAATAATTTCAAAAATAGAACATAGAATTAATACTATAGAGGGTGTACTTGTAAACGTTGCCCAAAGTTTAAACGTCAAAAAAATTATGTTTACGCGTTAATCAGACGTTAATAATTACTTAACTTTTATCAACGTTTATAAATAAACTCAATTGTATGAAACAATGACAAACTTTAAGCAGGTTTTATGTTAATTAATGTGTGTTGATTTATATCTATGTAACAGGCGGATAAGCCTCGAACCGACGACCTCTCAGTGATATTATCCTCTTGAAAAGCTTCACTATCAATTATCATACTATAAAATTACTATGAAGCTACGAAGATTGATCACTATGTCACTACATTGCCAATTTATCTTGTCGTCGATAGATTTCAATACACTCCTGCGCACGATAATTGATCAATTGCTGCGGGTCGATGCAAATTGCGTTCGTGTACCTTTCCGGTTCACCTTGTGGCAAAAGATTGTATTGTTTAATAAACATATTGGAGCTATCAGTAAAATGTTGATAGCTTAAATTCAAAACACGTGAACACTAACTATTGATTGGGTTATCCAATTGGATACTGTTGAGTACGTGTGCTAACATTTAACAATGTTTAACAATGATCAAAAACATGAAAGTTTTTAATATTATTTAACAACTAATTACGTACGTAGTTGGCGAACGAAAAGTCATAGATTCGTTTCACATTTTCATTGCTGACGAAAATTTTCTTTTAACAAAAAATATCAGTAAACATTACGTTACGCCTGTACTAATCCCCAGATAGAGGCTTTGCATACTTCATCCATATTTCACCCGTTGTCATATTGCTTGTAATATCACCAGTTAGGTATGATAGTCATAAGTGATTGTATTTACCGAGCCTATAGCCATTAACCCATCATTAATACAAGCACCTAAACCACTATTATTCACAAAACTGCGGCTGAACAAGCCTGCCTAACCTTTAGCGGAACACAAACCTACCACGTTGATTCCCCTCTTTTCCCTAACAACTAAATCACTACATACTCCATCCGTTATAACATTTTGTAGTTTCAACCGTGACTTCCGAAGATGGTTGCTCTTTACACTTTGTTACCTCAATAAGGTTAAGGTATAAGGCGGGGGGGATAATATCTCACTCACAACCTTTTACCTGTTTACTTTGTAGAGAAACCGCAAGAAATTATCCATTTTTATGTTGTGTACAAGGTACATCACCTACATTGTCGTACGTATTGGAATCAATCAATACAATATAATATAATGTAATGACGTTGATGCTCGGTTAAACCTTTATGCAAGTTTATGTAAATATACAGTGTTACAAGTAAGAATTGCAATTACTTTCCTACGTTCCTACAATGTCAATCAATCTGCCTAGCCCTTCCTAACTATATTGGGGTCGGCTTCCAGTCTAACCGGATGCAGCTGAATACCAGTATTTTACATTTAGCGACAGCCTATGTGAGTTACTGGGTTGTGGAGGACAACCCAGTAACTGGGTAATACGACACCCCTTGTTAAGACTGGTTGCCAGACTTTCGGGCTTCTGACGACCCGTAACGACTGTCAAAGATCCACGAATGACAGCCAGGACCAACGGCTTAACATGCTATCCGAGGCACCGAAGAGTCTCGGTATGTAAAGATGGTCACCCATCCACAGACCAACCCCGGCAAGCGTAGCTTAACCTGATGGACCGACCCGTGCGGCAGTTATTACTTAGCCACGAGCTCCTCCCACAAAGTATAAGACATTAAAATCGCGCTCCAAATAATTTTATATTAAAATCAGCCTTATACTTTGCCATTGACAAAACATTGAATAAAGCATTGTTTACCCTGGTGTCCGCCATATGTCATGCGTGGGCGCACCGAGTCACCGTCAACATTCTAGGAACACCTTCGTAGGTGAAACATGACTGAATCACAGATTACATTGGCAGGTACAGTACTATCAACGCACGAACAACGAAGAAAATAGTACTTAACTGTTATCATGTCGCCATCAACTGAATAGAAATTGTAGCAGCGCAATGTGAGTATCTGGAACTTATCAAGTTTCTTGACAAATAATATAGGAATGGTTCGTGAGAATCACAGATGTATAACGATTAGATCTATATATCTGTGATGATTTTACAAGGTGGTCTGAAGAAGACTGTCGGAAGCAGCATGTTTCGAGCAGCCCATACCTACCACGGAAGAGCATGGAGACTCTTTGTAAGTACGTGTCCACCGCAGGCCGCAATCCTCAGAATTCCTCAGAAACAACGAAAATCATGAAGTATTCAGTACTGGTCTGAAGTGTGGTGAGAGTAAACTCTACCGGCATGGCACAGAAAGAATCTCATAGACAAAGAAACGACTGTATTACCCATCTCAGCAATATGTTGCTACTTACGTAGGCGACTACACGTCTGTCCTTACAAAGTACACCTCATGTTCTTTTAAATAATGAATCACAATGATGAGAGCTACAAAGTAATACATCATGATTCGGACAATTTGGTCACGCTTTTGCAGTAACAGCACGTTTTCTTGTTTCTTTGTAAACTTGAGATGTGTCAGAACAACCTTTAGTTAACCACGAAGGTCAGATAGCGGACAGGTCATAATGTACCGTATTTAATACACGAGGTTAGGAGAGCAAGAAAGTGCTAGTAGATAAGTTAGCAATCTAACCATCCTCATTTTTAAGCTAGTGAGAAAAATGTAAGTTAGTGTTATAGTTTAATAGGATGGGGTTTTATTTTTGAGTAATTAGCATCTCACACATTGATTTTACTGACTGACTGATTTTATTATCCTGCTTGTGTACTAGCCTCGTTTCGCTGGCGAAACTGGTATCCTATCGGATAATTTTACTCCACGGTATATTATGTCACTTCAATGCTAGTGGCTTAAAATTTCCCAGCATCGTGTAAACAGCTCTATCAAGTGCCAAGCCAGGGTATTACTTGTTTGCTATACTAGCTTAAAACACTAGCCTCATGTATCCCTTGCGAAAGTCTAGAAATAAAAGATAGGAAGCAGCACCTTCGGCAATAAATCATGCATTTAAAACCTAACTTCCGCGAGTGACGAACGTCTCGCACCTGAGGACCCAGACAAAGTGACATTCTATGAGCGATAACGTTGATGGCAAAGTCTAAAACGTATGGGACTGACTGACAATAAATTACCGAAACCCAATGTCAATCCTGTTAACAATCGTTGTATAGACGCATGAAGCGATGGCCACATGTCTAGATCCTCTGGATCTTAATTAATACATTACTTATAACATGCTCATAACAGTTATTGAGCACTGGATAGTCAGCCCCTTGCTGATTTTTACTACGACATGAGCCATTCTGGAAAAGTCCGTTCCAATATGAAGGAAATCGATCTTGGTATAGTTTTACCTTTGTATGTGGTTACCAACATTTTTTTGCGTGTTCATTGACAAAAAGGCTCCCACGGTTTAAACAAAAAACCAAACGACAATACCACCTGTTACAATTTATCCGCTTTACACAATATTTGGCATTAGAATTTGAAATTAGGAACACTGCATCGCAAGCGCTGAAAGCTATTCACGCATTTTTCTTCACAGACGTTTGCATGATCTAGATAACATCCAATAACAGTCACCACCATCATCAAACAGCTAATTTTCCGAACCAAACCAAATAAAGTGTGCACCGTAGTTGGCGGTGAATGGGCAGTGACGTCACGTTGATGCCCACGCGCACGCCCGCCATATGGTTGCTGCCTTAATTGTAGCGGCTGTTCGATATTTGAAGTTTGGATAGAAGAGTTGCAGAATAGTAGAGCTACTTACTAGCTAGTTAAATGTGTGAAATGAGAATGTTCTTTCTGTTTGAGTTCTACTTTGCATGCAAGTAAGTAAGCAAGATTTGTGAAACCATTTATATTTAAGACTTTTTATGAACCAGTGTTATGCAAAATATTCTGTTCTATTCCCTTCTACTAAATATATGTAGGAACCAGATTTAGGCTCTTGCGCTATGCATTTATACAGAAAAGAGATTTCAACGAATAACTGTGATCGATTTTCTTGAGACTAATTACGAGCCTTTAAAACATTATTTAAGTAATGTAAAATAAAATATGTTTATGTTGGATTTTTTTTTTTTTTTTTATAACCATTCAAGTAACAACAAACAATTTCTTCCTAATCGAACAGGAAAATAAATCACAATTCAATTAATTTCCATAATGTTTGTGGTATTTAGTCGTTACATGATAATACTTTAAAAGGGTTTTTATTTTGTACAAACTGTAGGTAGGTACATATAAGGTGTTAAAATGAATTTTATGTTTTGTGGTAATATAATATATATGTGTAACTACTAACCTAATTTAAAATCATTTTCCCTTAACTACACTACCGCATTTTTATGAAAGTATGTACCTACATTCGTTCGTGTACCTATATTTAGTGGTAATATAAAATTTCAACAATACTTAACAAACTTAACAATATAAAATTTCAATAATACTTTCCAATATAATAAGTCAGTACAGGCCTAAATGATTATCATTTTCCCTTAACTACACATAAAAAGGGAACTTTTACCATATAAAGGGTTATTTTCCATCGGTATAAGTCCTTTATAATCTTTCACCACTATATGTACCTAACAGTAAATATTTACTCCCATATGTAACCAATTGATTGATTCATCGTAGAAAAAAACCCAAACTGTTCGCGTGACGAGGGTCAGTTTACAAAATGACTACAACACACGTAGGTACCTAGATAATTTGACGTACTGTATTCGTCATAAAATAATCAATGAATACTTTATTGTAGTTGCAATGTAACTATTTAATAGATGGGCAATCAGGTACACATTGCATGGCAAACATACTAGCTTAATAATTCACAATATTCATTAGTCTGTTTTCGAATATAACTACAATAGAATGATCTCTCCTTGCCATTTTAGGTCTTCGACCGAAAGTATTAGGTAAAATTTGTTAGTTTGTATGTAGGGAATAATCTTCGGAAATACCAGTTGGATTTGAAAAAATATTTTTGCTTTGGATATCCAAATTTTTGAGGAAGGTTATAGGCTATGAAACATCACGCTACGACCCTTAGGAACCGAGCAAAAAGAAAAAAAGTCAGAAAGGAACGCTAAGCGAAAACGAAGTTATAGCGCGAGCGGGCGATGGGGTGCGACGCGGTGGGTTGGGGGCCAGGGGCAGAAGCTAAAAATATCTTAAAATATTCATAGTAACCAAAAAGTAATTTAAACGACTGGACGAAATGCACCGACCCCAGCGTAATTTGACCAGACTCGATCAGTAATCGAATGAACCCAAAGATTTGCACAAGCCCCTGCAGCGCTGGAGCCTCAAGTTTCATGGTATTTAAAAAACAAAATTGGCTGACTCATTTTCTAGCAAGGTTCTCATTTTAGACCTGTTGGCCGACCATCGATATTTAAATCTTTATTGGCTTGTGCTTATCCACTATCTCAACTGATACAAAGTGACAATACGTTCCCCTATCCAACTACATCAGCGGCAGATCATCTCTCATTCACAAACATGTTCGTTGCCTGGTCTCCCGCAGCGCCTTGCCCTGATACCGCTAGTCGAAAACATTTCCGAACGGGACGATATGTTCCGTGCACCGACGTGAAACACGGTCGGTTCATCTTACCATCAATCATCATCCTAACCCATTCCAAAGCCTGTTGGGGTCAGCTTCCAGTCTAACCAGATGCAGTTGCCCATTAATCTTTTTTTCGAACTGACAAACTGCAAACTAATAATTGTTTCTGAAGTTACTAATGTCTAAACTTATAATAGTTCACAAGCAATTACGGTTTTGACGACCGTGTGTAGGTCTGCGTGACCAATGTCGTCGGCTCTAGCATAGCTGTACTGAAAATTGCCTGCATCGTATTTTTATTAACAAGTGATTCTTATAAAATTATTCAAATTAAAATGTAATGTACAAAAATAACAACTTATACCTAATTAGTTAATAAAAATAACTTACTCAAAATGGCGTCGTAGCAAGGAGGTATTGTGTAACACATTTGCAAAGTAAGATACGTGCCATCTGATTTACAATTCAATTTGTGCTGTTGTTTTTTTTAGATCTGTACTAGTTCATCGGAGTAAATGCCTATTATTTCTTTATGTAAAATAACCTAACACACTCACAATCCCTAATGCTATTCAATTATACGTTGTCGAGCAGACGAAGTTTTCAAAAAAATTAAGCAATGGATTATGAATTATCTTAAAACCCCTTCAGATTGTGATGCAGTAATGGAGGTACAAGTTCAGTAAGGTCTTGGGGATACGTGTTAGTACGATTAACCATCTAAAATTCGCTTTTAGCGATAAGACCTCCCATTCTGTCACCTTATATAAAATTTCAACAATTTTATATCTGCAATCCACATGGTGTATATAATGAGTCTTCTATTATATTCTATTGAATGAAGAACTATGTCTAGATTAAGTTAGCTACCTATATATAGTTCTGTTGGTTCAGAACACAGGGTGGCAGGGACATATACGCGGTCAAATTGTATTGAACGGCAGATATTTTTTTAATAATGCGCGAAATATTTCAACGCCAGGGGGTTCAGAATCACAACAGAAGGGGTCTGCTAAGACCGATGCCTGCCAGGGTCGCGGGATAGTCCGAAAGAGATACCGTGGCTCCTGGCAACGTACAGGCAACACTGAAGGAACACGGGTGGGTTTTAGTCAGTAAGAGTCTGAACCTAAAAAAAAAGAAAAAAAAGGGGGGTTCAGAATCATGTACTGAATCCATAGTATCAGTTTTCGCGTCGACGTCCCTGCCACCCTGTATATAAATAAACAAACTGCATACTAACATCAACCATTACACCTTAACTTTACATATGTAAGACTAAACTGTTTATAAATGCTTCCCGATAACGCATGTTTAGAGATAGATTAGTAATTAAACTAATTAATATTCAAGACCCAGTTCAATTAAAAGTTCAATGTGTAGATAACATTATCTATTTGACTTCACTTGTCCTAGTTTAGTGCATACTAAAATTACTTCACCTGTCGCTGTTTGAATAATCCCTTTGCTTCTGGCGATTATATATTGATAATAAGAATGTCGTTTTATGTGGGATCTTGGTTAATTTGGTTATCATTCCGACATTTTCCATTAAAATATGAACCTAATTATGAATTATAATGTAAGATGCTCAGTTTAATTATTACTGAATTGAATGCATGCCATGGATGTACTGAGATATAGATCGTACAATACAATTTCAGATCCCTTTTAGTAAGTGAGTATCACTCCCATTAATTATGATGATTCTTTACGTTCACAATTTGCAGATAGACCCCTATCTTCTTTACTGTCACTAATAAAACTGTTATAACTATCTCAAAAAGGAATGCACATCCCTTACAGTTAAAAGATTCTGCTAACTAATTTAATTACCAGCATATTTTAATTCAGCAAACAATAGATTTGCCTAACTACCCCTTTCGCATAATAATCGCATTGATAAGCATTAAAGCCTACTGATTGCATTTAAATAACAATTACGTTTTAATGTGACGTCGTTTCCGCCTAATGGCGCGGCATCCGGCGCGGATGCGTACGCGCATACAAAGCCTGCACTTGGTGCGCGGGCGCCACATCTGGACAGTCCGCGGCTACTCGGTGACCATTGTATCCGGTCGCTTGTTTTAGGGTAAGGATGTCAAATGGTCAGGGTCGGAAGTAATTAAGTATTGTTGAAGGACAGACAATTTATGATGAGTAACTACGAGTAACTAGTTCTATTCTTTGTAACGAATTAATCGGTAAGTAACTTGAGTTCGAAAACGATCTTGTTATAGAAAATCAAAATCTATGGCTGTTTCGTTTCTCGACCGCTGTATTAGTACATTGTAAGGCCTTTTTTTTGTTATGGTCCAGCTCTTGACCTCGATCTCACTTGATGGAAAGCGATGGATCCTCATCCATCGGTTTCCATCAAGTGAGAACGAGCAAGCCCAGAAGATGCCTGTTCACAGTTATTTTGAAGGTTGTTGGGTTATACGTGGAAGGGAACACGGACGCTGACAACATTTGTAAGTCCTGCCAATTTTAATTAGGTACCTAATTAATGCTCAGCAAGCACAGTATCTGTTGCTGTTGTCAAAATCTAAAATTTTATCATTTCACCTACCCGCATTTTTTAAATTTAGAATAACTACTTGCGATCTTTGATGATCGATAATTAATAAATGAACTGTCGCCTTGCGATCAACAGTGTTGCAAGTCTGTTCGTGCGTTGTTGAGCTACCATCAATTTGTTATTGCCCGTAGTGGCAGCCCTGTCAATGACGCCCGTTCATTGAACGTTAGTTTACGATACTTCCACACGAATGTGAGTAAACTTTCCTTTGGTAGTAAATTATGTTTTATTGCTGTTCTCTTGTATTGTTTGATTACGATTTGTTATGAAACACCTATTAAAGTGAATCATTGTACTCTGGAATTTGTGTTGTAGAAGAGCTTTTCAAACGATAGGTAGGTAAAGATTGTTTTTAATAGTAGAAAAACAACCAGTAGTCATACGTTGGCTTCTAAAAGAACAGACGATTTGGTAAGATTTCTACATTACTTATTATACCAGGTACCAACCTACCTATGAGTACTTACTCTGTTTCAGTTTATACTTATGATATCATTCACTGCTGATGAGGAAGAAATAGAAAAGTACCTAAATAGTTATTCTGACAATGGTCCAATAAATAAGACTTCTTCTCATAATATGCCACTATTATAAACAAATGAGCGAACAACAAAAACAATTCTCGATCCCCTGCCTCCCATTCATCATTCTATCGAAACGTCGGTTTTACCGTAAATAGTAAAACGTGCTCACGTCAACTTCCTCGCGAGCACACTCATTCACACAATCTTATAATCATGACGTCATGACGTCCATCTTGACTCATGGCATGATGACATAACTCCACCTTGTCATATCTTTACTAATCTTTATTTAAAGAAACTGTTGTGATTTTGGAAAAAGGGGGGAGAGAAAAATACAGGCGCAGAGTAATCAGGCTTATAAACTGACCACTATCAGAAACTGCAATATATAAGTTCATCACTAGGTATAAACGTTTTCAGCAACAATTTGTTAGGAAATTCCCAACTCAGCTCTGCTTGTCCCAACTGGGCGCCATTGCACTTTAGTTCAAAATAACTAACCAACCACGGAATAATCAGGTAGCCATAACAAAGGTTGTGTCCCAACGCAAGCATCGCTTCCGCAAACTTTAACTTCAGTAGGTGTTCCGCCATTGCACCATATAGGCGTCTGAGTATGCACTAATGAATAGTTAATTTGATGGTCTTTTTGTATGACTAATGGAACAGTTTATGTAATTCTTGCGCTTACGCAGAACTACTTGGCTGGCCAAGTGACAGTCATTCGAAGCCATTTGCAATAAGTAGATGATCAAATAATGATTACTAGATGTTAAAAAGGAAACGGAAATGTGGGTAATTCACACTTTGATTGCGAGTAGAGTGCTTATGTTATGGTGTCAGCAAAACTCTTAGCATGTTTGTGCTACTTAAATAAATACATCGAGTTACTTGGTCTAATGTCTTGGCCATTTTTTTGTTGCTTGTTTGTCTTACTATTTTTTAAAGCAGAATATCAGCAAGCAAGAACTAAATTCTTTCACCAATGACAAGATTCTCGTTCTACTCGTCTGCCATTGGATTTCTAAGACCCTTAGTAAATACTGAATATCACTTTCTACAGTCCAAACAAAGTAATCACTGTACAAACAATAGGTAATATCACTTATATCTGAATATTCTAAAGTAATTTTACAAGACCCAGGTCAAGAAAAAGTTTGGTCTCATAACATAATAAGTTTTAAACAAAGGGCGCAAGCGCAACCATAACAGGTGAAAGTAAAAAATAAGAGCAGTATTACGCCACATTTAATCAGCTTATTGATTATATTCATACCATATCGGTAGTGAGAGGCAGCAAGACTACTGACATTTAGTACAAACTGATAAAAGTAATTAATAATTACAAGCCATTCTCTTATTTGAGACAAGGTGATTATTAAAACGATATTGGCGCATTATCGCACGAATAAAAACGACAGTTTTACGGAGGGTAGTAATTATTTTGTCCGGTGAGCTTTTTACGAGTTAAATTGGTGGTGACGCGATTGCAGTGTCGGAAAAAAAAACTCTTTTTAAATTAACTTTCATTTAAGTAGGAACGTTTTTTTAAACGTAAGTTCCCGACTAAGAAAGTACGTGCTTTTATTAAAAAAAACATCATCACATATTATTCTGCTGTTTCTAATCTAAGGTTTTAGTTTTTGGTAAAATATTTGTTGAAAATAAGATTCAAGAATATAATTTACTGACTCTCATTTAAACTCACAAGAGTCTACGGCTGTTAAAGATCCCGAGATTATCCAAATAACCACCTATTAAATTAACCGATCCCACACAGCAGATCACCTTGTATCGAAAGCGATACACTCGCGGTGCGCCCGCGCCGTTCTGTGTCAAGGAGAACGATACATTTACTTGGAATTCAGTCATCAGCACATGTTTAAGGGAAAAACATTGTTTTGATTGCGACATTGACCTCTTTTTTGTGACGTCATCTAGGTAGACTTGGCTAGTAAAGGTATTTTATACGAATTTATTGACATAAAGCAGAAAATAAAGCAAGGTCATATTATATTGAACTTTGAACTTAAATATCCAGTTTATTATGATAATATTGGTATGACAAACTAGTAAAATTTGAATATATTTTAAAAAAACTGCGGGGCGAGAGAATACCTACGTACTCAATAATCAAAATGCTAATACGGTTTCTCGTCAAAATGGAAACACAAAAAAGTTATCGTCAATCAACTATTATAATAATACATCATCCTATTACTCTATTATAGATATTAAGGACAAAACTGTTAACAAGTTCAACGCACATGATCATCAAGTTCAAAGCCAGACCTGTTAATTTAGCAGACTGGCAATTAGTTTTTAAGTGATAATTTGCACTTGGCCTAACGGAACAGTTATTAATTAGTTAATTTCGTATTATTAAAGCCTAACTGCTCCCAAAAATGTATCCATGTTAATATTATAAATGTGGAAGTAACTCCGTTTGTGTGTATGTTACGTTTTCACGCCTGAACGGGTGGACGAATTTTGACATAGGATACTTACTTTTAATCCCGGTAGTGCGTTCCTTTGGATTTATTTCTGACCTCGAAGCTAGTTATCATTCTTACTGACTTTAAGACCCGCATTATACCAATACCTATTGCAAATATGATTATGATTAAATAATATGAACCTAATGAAAGGGCAAGGCGAACAACAAATAGCAAATTAATTAAAAAACGAATACAAAATTAACGCAAAAACAAATAGAAAATTAGATTCTCTCGTATATCTGTTCCACAAGATCGTACACAAGATTCATTCTGAAATGATAAACACCTAAATATATACCTAAGCCTTCTATTTAAGAACAGTTGGCAAGCGCGAACACGTAACTTGTACGTCATTAGAAAAAACACAAAGTAGCAGACAAAAAAGTGATAGGAAGTCTTCTCTTTTTCTATGTTATGTAAATAATAATGTTGTTTATTTATCTTAACGCAGCCTTTCTTATGGTGTGGGCAAAAATATCGGATGTCATTTTTTTAGCAGTCGGTAGATTGTTTTGGCCCGAAGTGTAAATATCGCATGTGCCTTCCGGAATTTTGGATTTACAGGGTAAAGTTTTTAATGACTACTACAACAATCCTCTTCTATATCTTTTTAAATGACTTGGACATGAGGTAAAGAAGACAGGTTAAACTGTATCTACCTAGTATTATTTAGTCAACTGAACCTATTGAAGCTATCAACAATTATAGAAGCAACGTACAGATTAATGAGTCTACCTAGACTGCGCGCCACGAAAGATGTCTGGCGGAAAATTGTGGACCATTTTTTTTTTTAAATATAATGTGATGCAATGCCATAGACACTACGCCGCGTCAAAAGGGACTTCAGTGGTGGCGCGGACTATATGCAGATATAACAAGACTACTTTGTCTTTGATAGTCAAAAATCGTTTAGGTATTCAAATTAGGCTGAGAATGACGGTTTATAAACAAAATTATCAAAAATGTACAACGTCTACGTAAATTCTGACACTTTCTCATCTTTTGAGAATAATAATCGTTACAAAAGCGAGCATGTTAGAATGGTTAGAACATTTGCGGCACAAAGTAAACTCAGACGCTGTGAGGTCGTCTGCGGGCGCCATATTTGTAATGAGGTCACGGATACTGCGCCGGCGCACCGATGAAAGACGATGAGCGTTCATCTTCTTTTGAGAAAATGTATCGGTTGCATTTTATTGAGATTTTTTAGTCGGAATATTTTTAGCTGCTTGATACTGATTAGTGTAAATTAATGGAGTGTAGCAGCTTCTTTCAGTTTCTTGACTATCTAACTAAAGAATAATTTACAATTATTTATTTTATGGAATAATAACTTTACCTTTTCCTCGCAACTTTGTTGAAAAACGTCGTATACGTACTTGTATCTATGATTTATTCCTTGATGAAAAAGAAAATAAAGATAATACATTTATTTGCGGTAATTATAACGCAAAGAAAGAACACAAACATAAGAAAGAACAAGTTGGGGGAAAATATGCGGCACATCCACGCAAAACTGCCATAGCTCAGCATTATGCTGCGATCCTTTGCAAGACAGAGCCTCAGCGCTGGTTTTCAGCGACAGCCGGCGTTGATAGGTTTCTTATTTATAAGAAGCAAATAAAGAAATGAGAGTTCAATAACTCTTCAATACATATATATATTCTATGGATTTGAAGTTATTGTATTCTTGGTTTGCATTTCCATTCTTAAATGAAATACTTAAATAGGTATGTCTCGTTTACTGAAAAGCATGTCTTCACTCAACACATACAATAAAATCCCAGATATTTCTGGTTATTAATTTACTTATTATTATAAAAAATACCTGTAACAGACGTAATAATAATGAGAATCGCATGACGAACACCCTGATGACCTTACTTTTAATTTACGTGTCTGTTGTCATACATTGCAAAAAAAAACTAGACACCGCAGTAGTGGCTTAGTAATCTGTTACACATAAACTCACGCCGTGTTCCCATTGGGGTAGACAGGCAAAAACTATAGAACGCCAACTGCTACAATCCATTCATTAGATATGTGGAGTACACACACACACGTCTGTCACATATCTGTTATAATATACCTTAGTACCTGGGCGACCGAGCTCTGCTCTGGTGAAAATAGATAATGTTCATTTAATAGTATAGAATAGTTCATACTAATTCCATGTTGCCATGATATTAGGTACTTACTAATTCCATGTTGCCTTAATATTAGGTACTTACTAATTCCATGTTGCCATGATATTAGGTACTTACTAATTCCATGTTGCCATGATATTAGGTACTTACTAATTCCATGTTGCCATAATATTAGGTACTTGCTAATTCCATTTTGCCATGATATTAGGTACTTACTAATTCCATGTTGCCATGATATTAGGTACTTAATAACCGACGAAAAATTTCAGCGCAGGGGCTTCAGAATCATGTACTGAATATATGCAGCATGGAATTAGTAAGTACCTAATATCATGGCAACATGGAATTAGTATGAACTATTCTATATTTCGATTCGGAGTTTTCGCGTCAATGTCACTGCCACCCTGTATACTAATAATGCTCATTAATAGTATAGGATATAAACAGTACAACTGTGATCCCAAAAGAGCTAAGCAGAGCTGTATATTAGATAGGTAAGTACACCGACATTTCACCATTATTAAATCATAGGGATTGAGTGCTTCTTGCTATTAACCGGTCACAAATCCGGACAGCTACTGAGAATGAAATAAGTAAATTCCTGACGAAAAATCTGAATACCTAACTCTATCCCCAACTACTGCTGATCATTCAGCATTTGAGCTGACCTTTAAATCATCGAGGCCAATCATTTGTCATCATCAGTGGAAAATGATACAACCTACGCGCCTATTAAGGAAATATATGTATCTACCTGCGCAACTGTACCTTTTAAACCTGATTTTATTACTAAATTGAAGTGACGAGGTTGCTGGCTGCATCAAATAGATATTTTTACAGGGTATTCTAGTCTTAATGTATCTTAGACTATTTCTTCGTTCTCAGAAAGTCGTTCAAAGTAACAATACTTGCATTAGCGTTAAGCATTTAACATTGGTACATAATGTTAGAGTTCATATTCATAACACCAAATTACCTCGCGACTTCTGCAAAGGACAGGCAGGGCAATAATCAATGGTGATCTTGGCAATAATCCTAAATGACTTCAATGCAAGTAGTATGGACCACAGAAGACTTTAAATCATGTAATAAAACTGAATACCAATAACTCAACATCATATTATTGCAATGCATCTAAAAATAACAGTTTTAAGAGATCAGTCGCCTGGTGCTAAGATAAGAGAGCATCGAGGTCCAGAGGTTATCGCACACAAACGAACATGCATAAGCACCGATTCACTGGAAACTATCGCTTCCACACTGATAATGGTGACGCTTTTTAAAAATATTTCTCTGATAAAGAATCTCTTGTGTTGCCTCCGGATTTGGATGCTTTATGACAGTACAAAAGTAAAATTCTATAGCTTTTGAATAAACAGTCTTTTGAAGTGTATCTGTTATCTGCTTATGTTGATTGTTATAGCAGAGCTTAATCTAAGAGTGATAGTTATTCTAATGACGCCAGAGTGGAGGTAAACTATTGCAGTATTATAAAATGTATGCGACTAGCCGACTACTCATAAACTAATGGATAAGGCGCTGAATGACGACCGGAAAGGTTGGGAGTTCAAGTTCTACTTGGCAACAAATGAGATGAACTGTGAGAAGATTGAAATCTATGGTGTTCATAGTATTGTGCAAGTATATAGTTATCTTGTAACCTTCTTATAGGAATCAAAAACAGGCACCAGTTTAAAAAAAGATCTCAAGCAGTCATTGTATAGGTACCAGATTTATACTACTCATCCCGATCGACACCCTCAAATTGACAAAAAATTATAAAAAAAATTACACTAAACATTTCAAGCCACATTTCAAATTTTTAAAACGTTGATAAATGACAAAACCGCATCCCAAACGCCTGAGCCGACGACAGAAACTCCATTAAACATCGATCAGTGATCAATAAAAGAGTTCTGAGCACAGCTGCGCGGGCGCAACCAACTCATTACTTATCTTTAACCATTAGTCGGATAAAGAGCTGTTGTGACTCTCTGACGGAGTTAATGACATGTACTGTACTAAAATGTGTGTAAGAGGCTTCGGAAGAGGGTTCCGTGCTGTGTTGGTTTGTGAGAATCAACCGAATGAATCATTGGTTTAAAGAACGGTGGCTCTACGTAAAACGAGGTTTTATCGTTACTAAGGCGCCATCTCCACGAACGATAGTCACGCTGTGCCTTCATATTAGATAACATCGCCGTACAGAGATTGATTCAGAGAGTTTCTATTGAATTTGATGGCACGGTAAGACCATCGCCGCGATTTTCTCGCTCGTGAAGATGGCCAACTTACAAGGCTCCTTTGCCGCGTGATCAACACAATTTCACAAATGTTTACCAACACCGCCCCCCTGTCAATGTCATTCAAGCGCCAAAAGATTCATGTAGCACTCTAACACCATAGGAAAGGATCGTGAATCAACAAAACTTAAAAACTGACAAAGAACTCGCAAAACCAAAATGGCGGAAAAAGAATGGCAAGAAAGATCCCTGTCTGCAACATGTCGTTTTCACATCAACACATGTTTCCACCACTTGTTTGTTCATGCACTTGCTTACAAAAAAAACTTCAACAATGCAGTCAAAAGGTCTTTTCCCAAAAAGCCAGAGACAAATTGAACTCCAGCATTTTTTGCCACCAGAACCAAAGCAGCATTATTTGTAAACGCATGTAACTATAAATCAAACGGAAAGCATCACCCTCGACAAACAAAAATAGCATTCACGACTAAATTAAGCTTAAAAAAAGTTAAAAAGGGCCCGCGTTGCGCCTGCGCATGTGCTGCGCATGTGAGGTATTTCCGGTTAGAATTTGCGTTGCATTGTCTATGGGTGGTGTTAAACGAAAAAGTTCAATGTCACTTATGGTGTGATGGACACTCAAAATTATATGATGGCTCGTTGAAGTTGAAACGTTGGCAAAATAATTAACACATAGGTGGCAAATGATGTCTTATTACTGTGACTGGCCAGCGTAAACCAAGATTCATAACATAAATGACTAGGTACGAAAGTATTATAATTACGTTATTAAGACCGTGCATTCTAAAAGTTGGCAACGTCGCAAAGTCAAATATTTACCTGTTTTTATTATTCATTTGTTCATATTACTGTATGCTCTTAACTGCACTAAAATATTAATAATGAATTGCAATTATAACACTGAATTTGATGTTTTAACCGTTTTAGGTGTAAAAAGGTCCATTTGGAAAGTTTCCAAATACTTTTTTTACATCCAAAACTAAATATTCAGTTACAATATTCATTATTGCATTTCATAATCAATATTTTAGTTTGAGTAATGTAAATTATTTTGTATACTATTGTTGATAATCGGTTTTTTTTTCTAACTGAACAGACAGCAGTGCTGCTGGGGAGTTTGTTGCGCCACTTCTTCTTCCCAGCTAAAGCACTAGGAAATGGTGAAGGGTGGGCGTTTTGGGACTGTCTTATGTAATTTTGACGTTCGAAAAGTGCTGATTCTCAGCCTAGTTTGAATAAATGACTTTTGAATTTAAAAAAGTTCACTATAGAGCGATATTTCCAAACAGTAATATTGCCAAATTAATCAGAGTAGCAAAATATTTGACAGCTATATGCGACGTTGCCCACTTTCAGAATGCACGATCTTAACATGCATTACAGAAGTGGCTAAATGGTTTCATTTAAATAAAGTTGTACTCGTCTGAATGAGTTACCTATCAGCAGCCCAATTTATGCAATGCATTAAAATCAAGTCACTCGCACCGAACAACAAGTACCTACCTACCTAATTGACCAGTAATTTACATTTAATATACGTAATGAGAAATTGGCGAAGTATTAAATAATTACCTTACATAAATATTGAGCAATTAGTTGGTTCATTTCTCAGAGTAAGCCATTAATGTAATTATTTAATATTAATTTGGTAGGTATACCATTCACACGAATTATAAAACTAGTGATGACAGTGGCATCAGCATCACTAATTATTTATAAATTTTCAGTTTTTATTTCACCTAGTATAAAGGAAGTTTTAAAATTTGACCTCTACTGTATACGTTAATTACTGGTCGTAATTAAGATGTCCTTGGCAGTAGTTAGTAGTTTATTAATGTACGATGCCCGAAAAGTCAAACAACAACTAGATTTTGTCTAGTCTAAAATGTAGCCTCTAAAACGAATATTTTTCTGATATTAATGCATAAAATTCTTACATGACCCTTTGAAAATTATTTACACAAGCCTCGTTTAAAAATGACGCCTATTACAAAAACACTGTTTATGGCTACGTAGGTAATTATATTTCTCATCTTTGTTCTAACTACCTATGCTTATATCACACTAGCTAAGTAACACAATTAGTCACCCTTTGTACTTTTTTGAGTTTGAAATTTTTTAATAAATAAATAATTAGGAGAGCATTTTAGGCTTTTTCTCTATGTGATTGAAGAAACCAATTCCAAAGTCCAAAGGACATCTTATCAATTGCTCTGCTAATGTCCAGATCTTAATAAGTTCACAACTTGCACTTGGCGACGCCAACGCTCCACAATCATGGGCGGCCAATAAACGCAATGGGTCGCTAAATTTCGCGCCCGTCAGCTGCCTGGTCAGTGATGTCATCGCGCAATATACGCCGATCTTGAGCTGCTTACCTTGGGTTGTGGCACTTAAGAGCTAGGATTTGAATTATGTGAAGGTAAAAATTATGATAAATATGAGCCGGTTTTGGAGCTGTTTAACGAATTTTGGACCAAAGCTAAGGCTCCAAGACACTTACATGCGTTTCGTCAATAATACTGAAGGAAGAACCCAAATGGATAGGAGACATGCGATAATCGTAAGTGCTTTCGCCAATAACAAAATGTAATTGTTAGAACTGTGATTATTACATACTTCCCCAAATTTGGAATTTAGATTTCCATAAAATAAACCCCTTAGAGTCTCCAAAGTCTTCAAACCAACGAAAGATTTATTATTTCTAACGAAGCTGTATCATATACGAATGACGGAAGCCACGACCGAATATTTATGTCTCCATGAGCACGACAAAGTCTTCTTCAAAGGAATTATATCAACATTGTTCTAAGCGCACGACTTTATTGCTTTGCTCTAACCTACATTCCGGACGAGAGTACTGGGCACAAATTCGCGGTACACACAGAGACTTACATAAAGATCGGGCATCAGAACATGGTTCTCGTGACCACGAGAAAATAAACGCCGAGTAATCCGTGATGTTACTCTATAAATCTAAGATAAATGACCTTCTGAAATTTTTGTTTATTATTTCGATGTTCACACAAAATCAAGGAAATATGGAAACTGATTACGACAGAGGCGCGGAAAATATTTATTTATAAATAGAATCCTTCATCTTTGGTTATTCATAAATTAAATTTTCTTTTAAATTAACCTCTTCAGATTATGGTCTGGATAAAAAAAGGGAGAGGCGTCCTGAAAGCACCCAAATTCTTCACGGAACAGACGATTTTCAGCGTCAAAAACTAATGAGCTCTTGTATTCTAATGGAAAGTATCTAATATAAATTCATGTACGATAAAATACCACAAAAATCTTTACACATTAGCAGTCGTAATTTATAATTTGATAAACACTTGTCTAAACAAATGTTTCATTCATACGGTTGCGATGTTTCAACCTTCAGCCGACTGGCGTAAAATATGCCAAGTTTTATGTAAACACTAACTCTGACTAACAACGCTATATGCATTAGCGCCAGTTATAAAAATATTTGACTTCATCATCTCCATAAAATCATATTTATTTTTATCTTTATCACTGCCAAGACTGAGCGAACAATCGCGCGCGAAAACCATAATAGTCATGGTGTATTTATGCGACTACCCACTATTCTAGGAAAATAAAGAAAATGGTTACTTACATTTTCCGATCGCCATCAACATGAGCCTGCACCGAAAATCCAAACATGGAATTCGGATTACCCTTATAAACCACCCTCGATGGTATGTCCACATTGAACCCGAACGCACAGGCGCACGCGCTCAATAGTACGCACCACGCTAACGCCATTGTAAAGTACACAATTTTTCACTAACACAGAAAAATATATAAAATAAATATCGCACTATTTGAATGAATTTACATAATTCGTCCTCATGTCGTTCGAGTAACTTTTTACGATGTTCGTGTTCGTCACGGAGAGACGCGGCACATGCGTCCCGCGCGACTGTCGGCGGTAAACTGAAACGGCGCGCCACACAAGCAAGGCCGGTGAGGTAATAGCGTGGAAATAAATCTGCCGTGCTATTCTGTAAACATCTCACCGTGAAAACTTGGGTGAAGTGAGCTTGGTGTGAGCTGTCATTGCACCTAAAGCTAGGGATTGACACTATGGACAGCTCACTTCACCTCACTCTTCACGGTGAGATGTTTACAGAATAGATCGACTGCACCCGAGATGAGTTTTCGCGTTTTCCCAGGAACATGAGTATTACGCTCGACTACGTGGTCGTATTTTTGTTTGCGCGTAAAGTTTAATTCGGTCATGGACTGTTTAGAATATAGGGAATAATGATTAATAGAGTTCAATGGAAACCTTGCCTGCAATTTGTAGCAGTCATTTTTCCTTACAAACTATATTATCATATTTACATGCGGTTTTCAGGCGGTTCAGAAATGTTATAAAATCACAACAAGAAAAAGAATCAATAAGCATTCCCTCACAATAAAAATTCTAAAAGCAAACAGAATTATATTCTATGAAATTCATAAAGTAAATAAAAGTCTCCAATACATATTTACAACATTTATTAACAAATACATTTGATACGGATCTCGTATACTATACATTTGTGAATATAAAATTAATAGGAGTAGATATAAAATTTAAGCTTACATCAATAAATTACGTAATAAATACTGACTGCAGTACTTCACAGCGTTTTGTGCTTACACAAATAATTATCTGATTTATTAACAAAAACACCAACGTAACTACCTATGTATTTTAACAGGGTCAAATTAAATTTTGTTAGTAAAACTTCACAGAAATAAATGTAGTAATGTATGTGTGTAGTAATGTTAATCGATATTTAAACACGCTAAAACAAAAAAAAACTGATGTTTTCAACTCATTCTTCAAGTCCCTACAAAATGGTTGAGCTGGATGGTGCTGATTCACGCGTCATATTCGTGAACGGGGGCCGTAAGTTGTGACTGGTCATCTCTTATCTGCCAGGGCTTATTTTTAATCTTATATTTTGAATTGTTTTTGTTTTTTTGTTTTACATTGTTCTCACATAAAGAAGCAACAAGAATATTGTATCGAGGATTTTGTGATATCTATATTTAAAAAATGTCCTTGGAGTTTTTTGGCCGTTCTTCTCCATAGCAATCTACGTTTTGGAATGGGAAACTAGTTTCAACTTTCTGACTAACTGTCCGACTCTTTGACAATTCAAAAGTGCCGTAAATGGTTTAATAGAAATAAATGCTTTGAGTTTCAGTACCTAATTTAAAACCAGCGGTCGTCGACACCAAAAATAAATTCTTCAAATGATTTTTGTTTGTTTTATCGTGTAAGATATTGAATCCCGTCACATCTGAGGAGTTTCGCTCACTGATTTAATTTGACCCTGTAGATGACGTCATTTGACAAGTGACTCAAATGTCATTAGAAGTCATTTTCTATTCTTATTTGCTTTGAAACGGCAATAATCATAATTAAGTAGAATATTACCAATTAATGCATCACCTACTGAAATAATTAGTGCTTTGAATGAGTAGTGCTCTTAACTAAATAGATAGAATTTAATTTTCAAATTTAATAAAACCTAGTAATATCTTTTACATTTTCGTTAATGTCTTTTCATTTTAGACCAAATTAATAACAATTTCTTAAACATAAATTGCATGTTTTCGTAAAAATAAATAACTAAATCTTACACAAAATAATAATCAAAAACCAATTCCAAGGCGATGACGGATGACGTCACTGAAATACTTAAAATAATATTCGTTCAAAAATGTTGCATAACATTATAGTAATCTCAACATAAAATCAATCCATTTACATAATAGCGTTTTAAATTAAAATCTGTCTTTTGATGCCATTTTACTTCATGTTACCTTCCTCATATAGATGTTTTTATGCTTACGCCCCTTCCCCATGGGATGCAGGCACAAACCACAGAGTGCCATGTGCTACGATTCTTACAAACTCTTTTTGCTTCACAACCGTTTAAAAATCTTAATGAAATACACACCCACCGTTTTTAGTATTCAAGTATGAATAATACTTGATAGGAGCTCGTGGTTAAGTTATAACGGCACGGGTCTATCGAAGGTTAAGCTATGATTGCCGAGGTCAATCTCTGGATGCCGAGACTGCTCCGTGCCTCGGAAGCACGTTAAGCCGTTGGTCCCGGCTGTCATTCGTAGATATTTGACAGACGTTACGGATAGACGACCAAGAGTCTGACATCCAGTCTTAACAATGGGTATCATGTTACCCAGTAACTGGGTTGTGGAGGTGAGATAGGCAGTCGCTCCATGTAAAATACTGGTATTCAACTGCATCCGGTTAGACAGGGCAGATGACGAATACTTGACAGTAGCCCGATGACACCAAACAAGTAACAAACGTAACGAATTGTTAACAAGCTCATCAAAGAATTTAGTGGAGACATTAATATGAGAGATATTCGAACTAAATAATGTTTAAGTTCTATCCAACCATCCGAGGTCCTTCAGGAGCTCGAAAAAATATCGGTATGTACATTTTATATGAACTCGTTGCCTGCCGTGAGTCTTCAGTGCCCTGTGTGTGCCACGACCCTGCCACGGCCCGGGCACGGTCCTAATATGTGAGGATAAACTTTTAAACGTAAAAGACTCATCCTTTAAGCCTTTCAGAATAATTAAGTATTCCATTTGTTTCTATTTAACATTAATTACATAGGCAGCACCGAAAGTAATAATGAACCAATGATTAATTAATTAATTATAATTAGTTGATAACCCACTTAATTCGACATCTTCGGGGAAACTACTTATGCAAATGATAGAGGTCGTTTAAGAGCTCTGCATACATTCCGGTTATATATTTTTAAATAGAATAAAATTTAGGTGGCATTGGGTGTTAAGCTGTCAAGCTAGAATCAAGTGTGAAGAACAAAAGTTCCAAGCCTCCTAATATGCCATTCGGAAGAGCCGTATTAAAATGTGCAATTTAAATGTGTTTGTTTTACTATAGGTGAGCACCCCTGAAATAAAACAACGTGTAAAAACGGTGCCCGTATGTGCAACCGTCCGTTCTTATCAATAATCTCTCTCATTATACTGGTTCCTACATTTCGCACATCATTCATTGGCAGTTGCAGCCTTAAGCTACAAAATAAATTAAAAATAATACCAATACTCTACGTAAATTTGTTCAAAAAAAGTTTTTAACTAACGAAATTGCATCTTATTGCCCATCGTTGAGAGTTAAAAATACATTAGCAGATCATAAATATAATAAAGATCACAACAGTCTTACTTTTGGCAAAGTTTTCTTTCTCTCTCGCACCTACGTGTTTCTCTTTCTAGGATGAAGTTAATGAGTGCTTAATTCTAAATTGACCAAGTTATTAGAGGGAGTATGTGCGTTATATATAGTCATCATTATCGATTTTGATAACGGCGGCCCTTTGAAATTATTATTTCTTAGCGTATGTAATATGATTCGCCATACCGAATTTTGTTTTACATTCACAATCACAACTAATGCAATAAAGTTGGCCGGCAGAGTTAAAGGTAAAGGTGTAGGAAAGCTTAGGTCTGGTTTTACTTTACGTATTTATCGTTTTTCGGTTAATGTTTCCCGAGTCGCTTTTTTTCGATACTTTTTAAATTTTTGCAGACAGTAAAGCGCACAGACGACCTATGTAAAGCGAGCCTCTCCCAACCTGTTGGATCAATAGCGCAAGCGTTTAAATGACTCTTGAACACAATCCTTATAGCGGAGATTTTGACCGCCATGCTTCTATTTACCTTCCGCCATCTCAGAGTAGAAGTTATACAGGGACTTTGGTAGAAGCCGACTTAATTTTTCGAGGGATAGGGAGTGATTTTTATAATGAAATTTAAAATGTTCGTACTTTAACACAATTTTAAGACTGGAAACACAAATTAAGTCATTTTCTAGAACCAATTGTAGAATATTAAATGTGCATTGCAAATATAACACCAAAATTTATTAAGTTCTATTACAAACAAAAAAGATATGACGACATGAAGAAAATATCTCAATTACTGTGCCACTAAAAACATCGTTTCTATAGATGAAAACTTATAACATATGACTCCCCCGATCCCTAAGAAAATTGTGGTGGTCCTTCTACCAAACACCCTGTATAATGAACAGTGCATCCTATAAAAAATTTTGGCCCTCTTAAATATATTAATTGTAGTGCTAGGCAATAATAGCGGATTTTTATTTTATTTGCATAGCACACTGGACAGAAGACATTGGCAGTCCTAACTTTTTATAACAGGACGTTTTATGGGGCCATGTCAATCCTCAAATAAAGCTGTGCAACACAAACCTTTCAAACTAGATCTATTTAATTATATTTCTTGTTCTTGATTTAAGTATTTCATATACAGGATGGGTTTTTTGAGATGGGGCAGCTAGGTACCTTAACCATTGTAACTACAGGAAAACGGTATTACTAGACTGTCATTAAGTTTATAAGAAATTTTAACAAGCATTACACATACAGTCAGCAAGGAAATGGACAATTGTCACAAACACTTGTTTGAATCCAATCAATCTCGTTTCTTATAAGAACCAAGTAACTCTATCGGACCAACTGAGGTTTGAGTACTAGAAATGTCAGAAAGCAATGTTTTTTTCCAAATTAGTTTTTTATTATGGATAGACTGCCCCGTCTCAAACTATCCACCCTGTATTCTGCCCTGCTAAGCCGAAAGGCGGTATCTCAATCGGAGTAAGTTTGGAGAAAATTGACTTTTTGTAAATTGTAATTTAAGGAAACATAAGGATATAAAGAACTTCTGAGTGGTTTTTTTTAATGTTTTAAGTTAGATAGCGGTATGTGGCTTATACCATTAGATGCGAAATTATTATAGCTATTGAATGGTATAAAAAAAAACTAAAAGGGCGTATCTCAGAGATACCGCCTTTCGGCTTAGCAGGGCAGTATAGGTCTACTACAACATTTTTCAAAAATCTGATCCACTCAACATTTATATTAAGACAGTGTAAAGGCTAACAGTACGATGTATTCTAATTACACCAATATAGTACACATTTCTATACATTTTGACAACCATACGTACGTACATTGAAAAAGCCTTAGGATAGCGTATACATAAATAACAATACTAGCCTCTTAACTATAGAATGTCTTACATCGTTCGATACAGTCTAATGCTGCCACTTAAATTGGCGTATTTGCACAGATGGTTCACCCCGCAAATCATTTAAATAAAAAGCGACTTTAGCTACGACACAATAAAGTGCAATTCAGCAGGCTTAGCACGAGCACCGTTTTGTCGACGGAAGAGTAGACAAAAATGACGTTCCGTGTAGACGGTACGACGGCACCAAAGTAGAAAGAGTCAACTGCACTTTTTTACGAAATTCACTCTTACATAATTCGACTCAAAATTCTGTGTTTTGTCATAGGATTTTTTTTTCTGTTTGATTCTTAATTTTTACTGATATTAAGTAACGTAAATATAGACAACTACAACAATTTTTCTGTGTCGAAGAACCGTATTTTAGAACAAAAAAATATTTCAGTAATATTGTCCTTAACCGTTTCCTTGGTAATATTTCCTATTAATATGTAAAATATGAGATAGCTTTGTTCTTCTATTAATTATCACAGTTTTGTGTTCAAATGCTCTCCTGTAAAATCATAATTTTGTCGATAACCGTAGGTATATACTTTGTGGCCAACTAACAACTGTCAATTGTCAGTGTGATTTTGACAGTTTGGGATAGAAAACTTTCTTCTGAAATAGTCTACATAAAAAAGGACCTAGACAAAGATTGTTAGAAACGAAAGACAAAATGACAGATTGTAGAAAAATTTCGATGTCAAAAATGAAGAAACAAAATGTCACTTTGTATAGAAAGAGCTGTGTCTATTCTTCGTAGACATAGAAAGCGTCATGCTACGCGTGCTGGTCGCACAGCGCTAATTACCTACATTTATATTCAACTAAAAGTTGACTCTCTATCGCCTAAATCTTATATCTTCTGACTACGTTACGCTCACTGAATTAGCTCGACAAGACGAACCCGCCGCTGCCAAACTTCATACCAAAATTGCGGAGTGCGCCTTCTGTACTATTCTGTGGTATTTGAAAAATATTCTCATTACTCGTTTAACACAAAATAAACCCTATTCCAATTGAAATAAAGTTCATACTGTCGTTACTCAATACCTCAAATACGCCAAGTGTAATGGCAGTCTAAGGTTTGGTTCACACTTAAATGCTGCGCTATAAATGTAATTTATAGCGTCTATATCTTACGCTATGATTTGGAGAATTTGAATACGCTCGGCGTGCTTTTCTTCTGAGGCTTGTTTTCGGCGACCTGGAAGTAAGGTTGTTGATTAACTTAAGATTACACGCTACTTTGAATCGGCTTATCATTCTGTTCGACGTGTCGGGCCTTGTCTATGGAGCTTTTTATATGGAGCTGTCTATACGTACCACAACAGATTTAAAGGTTCATGCACATACGTCAGTCACGGCAACGTCAAATCGCCGATCAGTCACGTCAATTTCAGGGACGTGTGTGAGTCAGCCAGTCAGACATAGTCACTCAAAAAAATTCTATATCCATGTTTCGTTCGAAGCAATACAAGTTTTGACACGCGCCGGTAATGACGTGACTGATGTGTGTAGTCAACGTCCTACAACTTCTACGTAACTATATTTTTTGACGTGACTTCCGTGGGTGAACCTTTAACTATCGTCAAAGACTTTATAGTGCCAAGGTTTTGATAATTTTCTGTCACAAGCCAGTGAATCAGCTACAAACGACAATCTTTCAATGATAAACAAAAATCGTCACAACAATGTGAGAACCGACTCTACGAAATGATGGGAAAGCTAACCTTCAAACAGTAACATGAATGACATCACCACTACACATAACATGCAACGTGTTCCTTTTAATATCTCATAACTCTAGGCAATTACGGAGACCATGTCAAAGAAATAACTGGCATATAAATTATTTTAATTCTTTTTTTTTTTTTTTCGTTTTCGCTTTTCATACAAAATAATTCGACAGTCACGATTATTTATGTAAAACACCCTTACGTAAAATATATAAAAAAAAAAATTAATTAACACTATATGAGTCCAAAAAAAAATATGACCACGTCGCATTTTCTTAGCTTTAAATATGATTTATTTATTTGACGTAAAAAGTACACATACAGAGTGACACTTAATCAAACGTGGAAATAGCCTGGTACAAAAATGAAAATGATTTACTCGTACTTATCAATGAAACTGAGATACACACATCGAGAGTAGTGCTATGTTATCTTCGAAACTTTGTATTTTTGGAACAATTGTTCTTGTAATTTTTTTCATTTAGACTTTTTGTATTATTTTTACTTATAGCAATATAACCTTAGTTGATAAACAGTTTTCTAAAAAGTTCTTCAAATCAGTATATACAAGTTTTATACATCCAGTTATTAACTTACAGTTCTTTCTCCCAGCAGTAGCCTGGCTTTGTCTTCCTCGTGCGGCTCGGGCGCGGCGGCTGTGCGTCTGTGCAGCTGCAGCTTTTGGCGGATAGCTTGCGATACTAATACCCTGGGTGAGGAAAAATAAAGCTCTAATATACTTGTATACAGTTCAACAAAAATGAATGTTGCCTTGTTAGTCCTATAAGCGATCCCATACTATTCATCCGATTGCGATGATACTTTGGTAAGTCAACGTGCGCACGCACCTGAGTTGTTAAAACACATCGTCTTTCATTTGAATTCTAGACTGCGAGCTCAAGAGAAGACGGATCTAAAAGCACGCCGCCTTGGAAATCACGTTAAACGTGGTTGTCATATAAATGTCAACTGTGCATCATGCAACATGTGCATCCCTGATGTCACGTGTTCACGGCAGCACCAACAGTATTCTCAGTGTGTTCGCAGATCGGTGGGATTCCCCGATGTTGCGGAGGTGGATGCAGCTCCACGCTTAATTTTATGTTAATCCGTGTCTGTACGTACTAACACTAGATGTTAAGTAAAATTGTTACTAACCCTATGGACTCTGTCCGAAATAAAAGTATTCTATTCTATTCTAAAAGTCTACGTCAGAATCCCGAAAGTCCAAAATGGCCCAACCTTAAAATTTATCATCTCATCAATCGATCGTCAGCTAAATCATGAATCACCTCACAAAATCCGTTGATTTCAACTGTATATAGTCAGAGATATACGAGTAATTAGTGATGTCGACATACAAGTAGCAAGACTTTCGATACCTCACGTAATATAATATACATATATATGAATCATTTTGAAGCCATAATGATGACGTCAAGAAGTACTAATAAATATTCTCTTCTAATATTTTATGAATACTTTTGGAATCATAATATTTTTATAAATACAGCGAAACGAATTCAATGTAGACTTTAGGTAATCTCTATTTTTAAACAGTAACAACAGAATCGTTCAAGCGATAAAGACTTAACAAAAACATACAATGGAGTCAAGAGTACGGGAAAATTACCAGATTAAAAGTAATAAATCGTGACTTTGTGTATGAAGAGATAAACAGCTTGAAAAATATAAATTAAGTCAATCGCTTCGTGCAGTTCAGAGATTATCTATGAAAAATAACTTTTTCTAGAAAAAACGTGATAAGAGTCTCGATAACTACTTCATAGTGAGCCTCACCTAATTATATGACCAATTTCACGAAAAATATCACAAACATTAATATTCAACATATCGTCGCCGTGCAGTGAAAACATCCTAAAAGAAAATTTATTACTTTCCTTTTAATTTATTTGTTGTGTAGAAAACCTCGTAATGCATTCTTAGAACAAAATACAGACAGTGAACAGCTCTAAGATGCTTCTAATGCCTTATAACGTTGATAACGAGAACATCAGAGAACGCAATGCCGGCTATTCTTCAGACAGTTATTATCTTCCCTGTAAAATAACGTTTATTGCAATCACGAGGTTTTCACTGCACGGCGACGATATGCAGGACACAAGCCGCAACACAATTTTGAGCAAATTATATATATCTGAAACTTTTTGTCATAGCAAGTTATGTATAGACCAAGTAACGACACTTTGGTTTAGATTAATTTGGAGACAAAGAAAGCTTAGATAAGCAAAGATCTCAACATCATCATCTTCCTGCCCTTGGTCCATGTTACTTGGGGTCAGCACAACACGTTTTTTAGGGTTCCGTACCTCAAAAGGAAAAAACGGAACCCTGATACTGCCCTGCTAAGCCGAAAGGCGGTATCTCTGAGATACGCCCTTTTAGTTTTTTTTTATACCATTCAATAGCTATAATAATTTCGCATCTAATGGTATAAGCCACATACCGCTATCTAACTTAAAACATTAAAAAAAACTCAGAAGTTCTTTATATCCTTATGTTTCCTTAAATTCCAATTTACAAAAAGTTAATTTTCTCAAAACTTACTCCGATTGAGATACCGCCTTTCGACGTCTGTGAGTCTGTCAAGACCCTTTTTCTTAGGAACGCGTGGAGGTATCAAGTTGAAGTTAATATCAAATACGTAGATCTATGGTCTCTTGGAGCTCTAAACCAATCAAGATTCTCAGTCAACGCACATAAAAAATACGGTCATTTATGCGAATTTTTTTATACTCGCTAGTAAATCAAAACGTACAGGATACTTCCCGTTGACCTAAAATCATGAACATTGGCAAGAAGCAAGGTCTCACAGCTCTAAAGGAAACTCCGAAAATTGTTAATTTGTAGTTGTATATCTTTTTTTTTAGATTACAAACTTACATTTGCAGTTGGAGAATTGACCGTGGCATATATCGATGTATCGGAGAGCATGTTTTTCAACTACAATGTTAAGTTTGTTTTTAGGATAAATTCATCTCAACACCCTTCATTGTGCGTGGTCCGACACGCACTTGGCCGGTTTTTCCTCCATTCTCTCCTGTCAGCTGTCACTCTATCACTCACTCTTCAATCTTTCATATCATCTCACGCAATCTATCCACCTTTTCAAAGCAAAAATCCAAGCATTATAATAAATGTAGGGCAATAAATAAACTCCGTCTAGATTTCCAAGCAACTCACCTTCTCGTATCACTCTTGGTCGCCAGCAGCAAGTCGAGCCAGGTCCACGTCACATTATGGTACTCCAACGTAGGCAGCACTAGCGGTAAGTCGCGTACATCTTCTAGATTCTTCTCCTTGCTGCCCTTGTAGGACACTCTCACAGGCACTTCGGGAATCTTGATGTAAATGAATAGTTTGTTCTTTTCGGCTCGCTCCTGTGTAGAAAACAGTTTTAAAAGAAAAAAGAGGTAAAGACAGAAGTCTTATACAGAGTGGCGATGAGATTATCAAATTAATTGGAACCACGCATCCTAAATGACACTACCATACATAGTAAAAAAAAAAAACATACTAACAATTAACATTTTAGTATATAACGGTAATTTATTTGAACGGAAAAATATCAATTTGTAGTAACCGCTGTATTATTTAATGTGATAACCTCATCGCCATGAAGGAGCATGAGTATACTTGATTATAATGCGAGTAAAGAACAACTCTTGGAGCTGTGATCATTAGGGTTATACAATAAGTAACTGTTAGAGGAATTCTGCAAAGATGTATGTCCGAATTGTCCATTAAGAACAAAGCTAAAATTTCTGTTTCTTTGATAAAGTCGTCATACATATTTTAGGACATGCGTTCATCTAAATTGTATGGCTCATCTATTTACGTACAACGCATACTAAAATGCATCACTTGACCGCGAACAAACATCGAATCATCGGTTACTTCATGCTAAAGTATAACCTGTACATTAATATTAAACTTTCAACGTAAAAGGGCGGATGCGGTGCGGATTTCCGTACGGAAAACATCGTGGGGAAACCGGCATGCCTGAGAGATATTTCTCGATGGTATGTGAAGCCAAGTCAGAGGCCCACGAACGGCTTTAAAAAACTCTGCCACGTGCAGTGCTATTCTGTAACCATCTCACCGTGAAAACTTAGGTGAAGTGAGCGTGGAGTGAGCTGTCATTCCACAGTGATTGACACTATTGACAGCTCACTTCACCCAAGTTTTCACGGTGAGATGTTTACAGAATAGCATGGCAGGTTAGTTACTAATCACACCAAAAAAAGTAGAAGAAGTTGTACTCATATTATAATTATGTCGTATCTCTATGTATTTTACTGTGTGTACATAAAGAATAAAATAAATAAGAAGAACGTAAAAGTCCCTTTATACCACTTTCGTACCTTTTGTATGAAATATCGCACACTACAGGGAGATTTTTTATCAGGGATAAAGCGCATAATATAGCGGTAATATGCGCTTGCCTTTAAAAGTAAAAAAATACACAAACTAACGCCTTCTTCCCTTGGGTATCCCCATGGACAGAACTACAGAACGCCACCTGCTAAGATCCTCCCATACTCCTTTTGCCTCGTTAACGGTCATACATCAGTCGGTCGATTCTGTAAAAATATCACTATGAAACTTAGGTGAAGTAAGCGTGAAGTGAGCTGTCACTGTCACAGAATCGACCGGCTGATGCTAGGGATTAACACTATTGACAGCTCACTTCACGCTCACTTCACCGGCTACAGAATCGACCGGCTGGTCATACACGCACGCCGGTTGCGAGTTCTACCACCTGACCTTTTTGAAGAACATCACCAATAAAGTTACTATAATATGTCTTTCTAGGGCGTCCCCTCCCGGCGTCTCCACTCACATCTGCCTTGTAAGCACCTTTTCTTAGTCTCTCGTTCAACCTCTCAAAATGACCAAACCATCTAAGGTCTATTTAAATCTATGTTTCCAATTGATGTTATTTCCACTTAAACAAACATCAACACTATGCAGGTGTACATAAAGTTGATTTTAGACTGACTAGTACTGTTAAAAAAGTCATAAAAAGTATGAAGTTGTAGCGCAAACTGAACCTTATGTGTAGGCGTTACAGTTGTTTTTCCTAAAACTCGTGTTTGTTTACATGTTTGGCAAATAAATTCCGAACGCAGATTAGATATGTACAGTATACTCTGTACAAATTTTTGTCACTACGTCATCATTTTCATTCTCCTGCCCTTATCCCAATTTATTTGCGGTCGTCGCAACATGTCCCTTTCCTCCATACTTCTCTATCAGTCGTCATCTCGGTAGTCACCCACTTTCTAGCCATATCATCTTCCACACAGTCCATCCATCGTTTATTTGGTCTTCCCCTACTCTTTAAGCTCAACACACACACAAGGCGGGTGCGTGTCGGGCGCGGGTCGGGACGGCAGTACGGCGGGCTTGTATACAGGGTGTTAAAGTAATTGCGTGCCATAGCTTCAGGGTGAGTTCAGAGTCGATAAAGGAACCCATAAAAAATAAATAATAAATACATTTAAAAAAAAGTGTTAAAAAAAAATCAAAAATTATCATAAGATGAACCTAATGCTAATGTACCTACTAATTAAATAGCAATCGTTTAGAATTGATTAAAAAATTGCTTAAAATACGTTTTTATTTTGTTTAAATGCTAATAAATAATTTCCTAGAGTTACTACCTACTATCGAACGCAATGAAAGTAAGTAATTAAAGTATTTAAACAAATAAAATAATTTTACTTCTAAACGATTGCTATTTTAAGTTAGTAGGTACTAAATTAGATTGATGTTGCAATTTTTTTTTTTTTTTTTTCCTGGGTCGTTTACTTTTTTTTAACATACTTATTTTTTCCTGGGTTCCTTTATCGACTCTGAACTCACCCTGAAGCTATGGCACGCAACTACTTTAACACCCTGTATATTGTAATTCCTTGTATTATATGGATGAGCGCGGCTCCCGCTCCTGACCAGCTCCGCGCCCGACCCGCGCACGCTATGAGCAGCAGCGTAATAACCATCGATATTCATACTCAAAACTTTCCTGACGTCATTCCTCCACATGCCGATACCATGACAACCGATTTCCGCGCAACTTTTCAGTCAGCTGTGTCACTTTCAGACTTTCTCTTATGTACTAATTTCTTATTTTATCCTTTCGTGTAAAACCACACATCAATAAAACAAAAAGCACAAACCTTCATCTTCTCGACATCATCTTTATCCTTCTTATCCCTCTTCACATAGAAGTTAGAGTTAGAATCTTTGCTCTTCTTCTTGATCTTCTTAGAGCCAGTAGACACGAGGCTGGAGGACGAGGCTCCAGCCTTCAGGGTGCCTTCCGTCTCCTCCTCCCCATCTTCTATGGAGTCAGGGTCGCGTTCCGGGAAGCAGAACTTTAGCATCGTGTTGAAGAACTTTTTTGTTAGACCTGGCAGAGAGACAGTTTGTTTTAAGTTAAGCATAGATTACTCTACAAAGTTCATTTAAAAATAGCTGATCAAAAGATCACGTAAAGGTTAACCAAAAATGGTATGTGTTTCGATAACCTTCGTGTTTCCAAATTAGCACGAACCCCCAAGTTTTCTCTTTGTCGGATTACCTACTCCGGTCGCAGATCGTCATCTGCAAAAGCTCAACTCAAAAGTTATGAAAGATTTTTAATAGCATAGAGTTGTTAATCTATAATTTTGTAATCATGACCAGCTATTTAATTACGCAACACATTTTCGTAAGCGATTACGACTCATCTGTTTTATTTTGACAGTTCGACAACATTCATTGCGTTATTTACGTTGTCGAGCAGATTTTATTTTCGAACTTATGAAGCAATGGATTGATCGTGTATTACGTAATTAGGGTACTGAAGGCCAATTCCCGTATTTGAAAACATTCAAATTCTAGTTACAATCTCATCTCGGCGACAATCAATATCAAAATGTTGGTAAATTCGACGTATTTTAGACAGATTGAGACTGAGATTGCAATGCGAACGTTCTTAAAACTAAAGGAAATACCCCTTTGTTAATACCAAATAGGTAAGTACTTCCATGGTTGCAATAACTCTATATTAGATCTATACATCGCGTGTCACGTTCGTATTTCCGAGGATAGACGATGATTCCCGAAGCAAATGCTTTTCTTGGGAAGTCGGTAGATGACTATTGCAAAAAGAATAAACTGAAAGACTATTATATACTAACAAACATTTGAAGATACGCAATAGCAGTATCAAAATCGACATCTATTAATTTCAATCAATTGAATTAATTTATACTGTGTTGTAACAGCTAAAACAGTAAGAAATACAAAAGTTTAAGTGTACATGTGTTTTAATTATTGGTGACCCATTCAATCGAAACATACATGTCTACTTTGTTTCTTGCCGCTACATTATTTGTACAAGTGGTTCTTTAGTGAGCGCAAGAGTCTCTCTTGCGCAAGAAAAAGGCTTGGAAATGTGACGGTAACATAATTGTTCTAATTTCTTAAATACCGAATTAGTCATGAAATTATTAGACGTCTCTAAGGGCGTGACTTTAATATATGATCTCTAGAGATTGGTTTTGAGTTTTTAACTCTATTCCTATTAACATAGAGTGCATAATTACGTTTTTTTTTTTTTTTTAATAAATATCAACAACTTGGCAATTTTTCTCCATAGCCTGCGTTATGAAAAAATTACGGTAACTTTATTCATAGTGCTACATTTTATACTTTTATTAGTCTTATTAAAAATTTAACTTATTAAATTCTTTCTTGTCTTGATGTCTCCTATCACGATAATAAACGAGTACTCACCTATCCTAATCGGTACTATGTTAACTTCAAAGTGTTCTTTAACAGCGATTCCTCCAACCGGCGGCCGGTCGCGGCAGAACACGCGCAGAGCCGCGCGGCGAGCCAGCGGCGCGCGGCCCGACGGCTCTTGAGGTACCAACACCTGCGCCATACAGTGAAGATTATTATGAAATAACAATATAACACCACGCCTGCATTTCCCATAGAGGTATACTGCGTTCGCAATTTAGTATACACACATGTAAACAAACATGTATTTTTGGAAAAAGAACTTTAACAAACATAATATAACACCACGCCTGCATTTCCCATAGAGGTATACTGCGTTCGCAATTTAGTACACACACATGTAAACAAACATGTATTTTTGAAAAAGAACTTTAGCAATCATAATATAACATCACGCTTGTATTCCCCGAAGGATTAGGCAGAGTTATACCTATAGTACACCCACATGTAATAGGAGCCGAACCTATTGTCATCAACCGGGCACAAATGAAGACTCCGGGCTACTACTGAGAAATTCCAGATGGAAATCCAATAACACTAATGCACCCGAGATTCGAACCGACCCACTGAAAGAATTTCTTTGGATTTTAACATGATTTGAAGTATCATAACTGAATTTAAAGTCACGAATACGGTGCCATAACGATTTTCTTTACCCGACTATAGCAGAGAGGAAGAGTAATGATGAGATGTAATCTTCAACCTTTGTGTTCTTGACAGATTAGCCAGAAAATTAATGTAGAATGTATGATTCAAAACTGTTACTGAGCTAAGCCGTATCAAAATAAAAACCACCTATGACATTGTCACGTGACCGTTATCGATCTTCCAATTAAAAATACATGTTTCTTATCACGGTAAGTATGCAATAAAATAAAACAAAATCGCATAGTTTTAACTCTTTATAAATAATTAATGAAAATGATGGTGATCTTACTTCGGGGAAGGGTTCGTTGGGCAGCAGATTCTTGACACGAACGTAGCCGACCTCCAGCTGATGTTCTACAGAGTCGTCCGACCGAGATGTTTTAGTATACCTGCACAAAAAGGCAAAACCTGTAAAAGAATTAGAACACACACCCAATAACAGAGTTTTAAGTCAGGTCAAATATATTAGGAACTTGGGCAACGAATTCATCGGACGAATACTTCAACAGGATGTGTTTAATTTATTTGTCCAATAGTCTTATCTTTATTCAACAGATGAAGGTTGCCGATGTCAATTATTACGTTCAAAACTAAATTTACTTTGGTTAGGGCACTCGATTTGCATTCTAAAAAACATTTTACAAAACCTGAAATCATCTTCCGATATCTTACACCAACGTCGTTTTTCGGTTATAGTCGTAGATGTTTTTTTTTAACTATATCAAACACACTGACACTGGATTGACAAATCAGAAATATAATCCAGGCCTGTTAGCACTACATTTTTGCTTATCGTTCTTCTTAACTACTTACAGGAAGTTGGTAAGCAGCAGATCAGCAATGCCGAGCTGTCCATCAGCATCCGTGAGCCGCCAGCGCGCGCTCTTGAAGCAGATCTCGTTGTATCTGTGCGGCGGCGCATGCGCACTGCGTACGGCCGGCAATGCTGATGCTCGGCCTATCTCGCGCCACGCTCGAACCATCGCGTCTAGTTCCTCACCCAGCGACCAGACTGATTCTTTGCACTCGTTTACCTATGTCGGAAATACATCAATTATATCACGACTGTAATAAATAATAGGCCGTAACAGAACTAAAGACTGCTATCAAGAACAAATTTAGTGAATCAAGTTAATTCTTATGATATAAAAGCCATTGTTATCACGATAAAGGCCAGTAATTATCTGTTAAACTAGTAATTCTCCCTACTCTTTACTCTGCGCTATCCACTCGCTACTGTATTAATTTAACAAACTCATTTTGACTCGATTCCATTATTGAAGCCCGCTTCTTGGATCTTGAATTCCTGAGAAGATGCCACAGAGTCACAGAATAATCATAATCAAATTAATATCTACAGGACCACAAATTGCTAACACAGTTCTCAAGCCACACTAAACTACATTACATAAAGCCATTATCATTATAACCTTCTTAAATTACCTGGTCATCTAAATTCTTCAGTTCATCCATGGCGACGGGATCATTGCCGGTCATTGACCTGTTCTTGAGGTAGTACTCCTTCTCCAGCCTTCGAAGCCTTGCTAAGGACTCCCTGACCTGTCACAACCAAGTAGTTCAAGTTATAATGGATAGCGCAAAAAATGATATCGACTATATGGTGACAATACATTGAATTTAAGAAAAACAATTATATTTTTATCTTTTTTTTTTTTTATCAGCTGTTCCTTACATTTTTATCGCGTAGGTATTGCACTTTTCTATGGAACAGCAGATTTTTTTTAAATAACCGACTTGAAATTTCAACGCAGTGTTGTTCAGAATCATGTACTGAATCCATGGTATCAGTTTTCGCGTCGATGTCCCTGCCCTGTATAATGAAAAGACACAGAAAGAGAGAGAGATAGACACATGGAGGGGGCTTAACGCTTTTACCTTACGTGAAGATCTCTACCAATCAACTGCTACCGCAAGCCGCGTTAAGAAATATCGCTCCAATACAAAACATAACATAACAGGCGAAATGTGAGTATAATATACACTTCTGCCCTAGCCTTCAGGACTAGAGGCGTAATGATAATAATCAATTCCAACTATTCGATTCCTCTTAAAGTGGCGTTAATTGAGGCTACCAGGGGCGGCAGTCTCGACATAGATAGCGATCGCTATAGGACCGAATTCGGTCGCAAAGTCCTAATGGCGTCTCTCGACGGTCAAAATTGCTTGACAAGTACGAAAAAATCACGTGCTTGTCAAGCACATCGCGCGCGTCTAAGAACGCCATTATTGATTGCTTGATAAACAAATCGTTTCTGAATCAGTATAAATAAAGCTATCAGACAAAACTGTATCTGTCGAGTTTCCTCAAAGACTACAAATATTGAAAACAAATACGCTGTAAATATAAGATCTACAATACATTTTCCTTTTATTATTTTTTACAGAAATGAATGATTCTATGACATAACTTCCTGTACTTCATTAAAATTGATTCCTATAAAAAGTATGATTCATTGGCATAATAGCCAATTTGATAGCGTAATAAAATAATCGGTCATGCGGAAAATTATCTATGACTCACACATTGCAATTTGTAGATGTTTATCTTAGTCATACTCGCAAATAGAACCGCTATTTCAACGTGTCTTTCACATCTTCGGTAGTATAGTGGTAAGTATCCCCGCCTGTCACGCGGGAGACCGGGGTTCGATTCCCCGCCGGAGAGAATCTTTTTTCATTTTTTTTTTCAATTTCTCGATATTTCAATCATTAGCGAGGCGAAATAAATGGAAATTATTATGAAATAAAGACAATTTTAGACTTTTTTTCATAAATTTTAGGTGATTGAGAATATCAACAAGCATTTTATTCAAAACTGGCGTAATTCTATGCGTCACCATTGAAACGAACTATTTCATCTCATCGTCTTTTTGAAGAAACACACTTGATATTACGCCTGTAGGAACGAATGGTAGGCAGAACAGAATATACATGTACATTTCGCCGGTTATGCCTCATTTAATTCTGGCTTTTTGCTTTTACCGACAGTTTGTATAAGTTGGTAAGCGATTTTTACCTGACTGCGACTGAACCCAAAAGGAAGGTATTTTATTTTTTATATTTGTAAAGGTATAATCTTTAGTGGTGCTTTAGTTTGCTTGTCAAAACGAACCCACCATCACCACCAACACACACGTAAAGAAGTGTCAAATTTTGCCTGGATTTCACGATTGTTTTTTCAGTAATTAATGTTAATTATTTCCTAAAAAGGTCAAACGCGACCACATTTCATTGTAGATAAGTGATAAAATGATTCGATTTAAACAAAGAGTGTCTATGTTTAGCGTCTAATCCTAATAAAAAATGTATTGACGGTCGATCGGCACATCAATCTTAAGATGAGCGGCTTAACCATATTTAAAACAATAATACCTACCTCACCTGAAACAAAAATTATTTTTGTATTTATTTGTATAGTTTGTTATTGTATTTAGTACCTAGTGTAAATAGTTATTTGTGTTAATTAGTAAGTAAAACATTTTAATAAACTTGATAATATATTATAAAAAAAATAAAAAGTAATACCTGGGTCTGGAGCTTGTGTATAAGCTGTCTTGGATCCTGGTCTTGGTGTAGCTGCAGTTGGAAACGCATACGTGCTCGTCTTTCTAAAGTACGTCGCCGTTCTGGCTCCACGTGAAGAACCACATTGTTGACTACATCTAGCAGCATAGCGTACTGCCGACAAAAGAAATAACAATAGTTTTATTTATTTATTTATAGTTAATTAAAACGGCACAGGTCCAATTACATTAATTAACATAGAATTATAAAATTAAAATAAGCATTCAAATAACATACAATACAAAAATTAAATTCAAAGATATACAATTCGTGGATAAAATTATTAATAATTATTTGAGTAAATGGTTCAATATATTAGATACATCAATAAACTAACATGCAACAGTGGACACCCTCGCATATTGTCCCTCACAAAACAACAGACAAGCACGCATTATTTTCTTCCATTCATCGGCAAACACATCACATTCAGGGTCGGCAGTCAGGAGGGCGTTTAGCATCCTTAGGGTTCGACAAACTGGGGATTCGGCTCTAGCAACAGATCTAGATAGCGGTAGTGCGAACAGGTTATGACGGCGGCTTTGACGGTGCCCAAGGTATTTGTAGTTAAATACTTCACATGGTATCTCGACCAATAATTTTGTTCATATGGATGCAGATAATCTCTAAAGCGGCGTTTAACAGATACAACAAACAGTTCCATGTTTATAAAATGGATGCCGTTTACGTTACGATTTTCTCACGTGAATTTTAAGTACAGTTACGAGCATCAATATGTATACACTTAGCAACTTTAAAAAGTGTTTTTTTCCTACTGTGGTGATGGTAAAACTTTATGTTGTTACGAACATAGAATTTTGGGACCCATACTAATATGAAATAGGTCTTATCTCAAAGTTGCAATCGTTATTTCATGAGAAAATCGCGTGTATATTACTGCCCTGCTAAGCTGAAAAGCGCTATCTCAAACGAAGTAAGTTTTGAGAAAATTTACTTTTTTGTAAATTGTAATTTAAGGAAACATAAGGATAAAAAAATCTTCTGAGTGGTTTTTTTTTAATGTTTTAAGTTAGATAGCGCTATTTGGCTGATACCATTAGATGCGAAATTGTTATAGCTATTGAATGGTATAAAAAAACTAAAAGGCCGTATCTCAGAGATAGCGCCTATCGGCTTAGAAGGAATATTACTATTCAACATCGCAGTGTGACGGTCTCACAAATAAAGGCCCAAGTTGATTCCCGTTACTAATCAGGCATACATTTTTTCGGAATATCGATTTTCTCATTTCGTGGCACTAGAAGTGCTGAAAAATCGTTTTTTTTTAGAATTCTTTAACACAAACATGTCTGTATTTATGTCCAATAAAAGAATGTGGAAACCATTTATTTTGCCACTAAGGCGTTTAAATCTCATGTATATTACCTGTAGCGAGTTGGTGCACACGTTGAGGTCGTGGTGCATGAGGGTGAAGGAGTCGTACGGCTGTTGTTGGGCCCAGCCCGTGCCCTGTCCGGTGATAGGCTCGGCCTCCTCGTGAGATACGTAGTAGAACTCGCAGGCGCAGCGGGACACAATACGTTGGAGCTGTTGACGAAAATAATTGGTATTTTAGAATAAAAGTTTTATAAAACCAGCTGTCAATGGACAATTCTAGATATTTGGCTTTACGTATCAATCAATAGAGTATCTTATGCATAATCAGCCTATAATATTCCCACTGCTGGGACACAAGCCCCCTCTCGGTTAGAGGGGGTGGGCAGTATCCACCATACGAGCTCAGTGCGTGTTGGTAGATGTCACATGTCTTCGAATTTTTGGTTCTAGGACATGTCGGTTTCCTCACGATGTTTTCCTTCACCGTTTAGAGAGCAGTGGTGATGCAATTTACACAAAGTCATATGCCTATCAGGGTTCGAACTTACGACCTCCAACTCGTAAGTCTCGGCCGTTACCAATGGGCCATCACTGCTCTTAATAAAATACAATATTAATTTATTCAATCACCGTACCGTATAAGAAGAGAATTGGGTCAAGTATTAAGCATTATGTGCCTCGCTCGGGTTAGTAAAAACGAACCTTATCATGCAAGATGGGCTTGAGAACAGTTTTATAGAAGTTTTGACGTTCAATGGTGCTTATATTCATCTATGTTTGAAATAAATTTTGAGTCATTTGGTTTTTGTTACGAGATCGTCCACCAAGTCCCATTATAATAATTTATTAGCAACTAAAACTTTTAATATCTGCTGAAGTAATTGGAATGTGTGTCCATACAATGACCTGCGCCAGCCCCGTGTCGGCGCTGGGCCCGACGGTGCGGCCGATGACGCCGCCGGCCGAGTGGCCGCTGCCCACGAGGCGCGGCACGTCGGGCAGGGTACTGATCTCCGTGCTCTGCCAGCGCTCTTCTATCTCCTCCACTGATACCCACTGGATGTTCTCTGGAAAATTGAGATGTTTATTGTTAGTCATCTGCCTAGCCCTTTCCCAACTATGTCGGGGTCGCCTTCCAGTCTAACCGGATGCAGCTGAATACCGGTATTTTACATGGAGCGACTGTCTATCTGACCTCCACGACCCAGTTACTGGGTTTTCGATACCCCTTGCTAAGACAGGTTATCAGACTTTCTGACTACCCATAACGACTCTCAAAGACCGACAAATGACAGCCGGGACCAACGGTTTAACGTGCTTTCCGAGGCACGGAGGGGTCTTGTTGTGTAAAGATGGTCACCCATCAACTGATCCAACCGCGGTAAGCGTAGCTTTACCTGTTCGATCGACCCGTGCGGCTGTTATTACGCCCACAAGCCCCTTCAGATGTTTATTGTTAGTATCAACATTAAAAGAAAGTTGAGATAAACGGATAATTGGGTTTCATTAAACACCGATCTTGTTTAGATATAGAACGGGTCTAAAGGTTCTATCGACGACGTGCAGCATTAAAAGTCTATTCAAATATTAGCGAATACAGAATACACAAACAAGATTTTTGTTTTGTATTTTTAGTTTATTTTGTTCATTTAAATAATTTTGCCCTGACTACAGTTACGTTTGCCATCAATTTGTAAAAATCTAAATAATAATCTGTGGAAAATGTAGTGTGCAGTATATTTGTTAAGTTTATTATTAAGTTAATTCTGTTTATTTTTAATATATAGTATATTAAAAATAAACAGAACTAACTTAATAATAAACTTGTTTATAAATATAAAATAATAACCTGTCTGATTACCCTTAAAAAAAAAAGCGATATTGCTGTCGCGCTCGGTAGCGATTCTGGTGGACGACCAGAATCGCTAACGAGCGCGACAGCAATATCGCTTTTTTTTTTTTTTCTGTTTAGTCGCTTTGGACCAGTACCGCTATTGAGCGCGACAGCGATATCGCTTAATCTGAATAGGCCCTTATGCAGAAATGACTGATGACAACACCAGCGGTGTCCGCACATAATATTGAGCAGCATCTAATCAGAGATTGCTGATTGATGGCAGTGGATTGCACGTCAATCAGCAATCTGAAAAACTAATATTATAAATGCGAAAGTGAGTTTGTTTATTTTGCTACGCTTTCACGCTAAAACTGCTGAAGGGATTTCGATGAGATTTGGCACACGGGTAGACCATGACTAGATTAGGACATAGAATACTTTTTATCCCGATATCGCCACGAGACCGAGACTTATGCGAGTGAAAACGTGGGGCGCAGCTAGTTAATATTAAAGGTCGCCTTTATTTGGAAGTATTAAAGGTGACTTTCGTAGTTCAAATGATATTACTGAACGTACGATTTTAATTCACTTCTTGTGAAGAAACCATCTCATTTTCTAACGCACTCCGATACTTTCGTCTTAAATTATGTATATTCAAGTTTTTTAATGTCGCAGCACCATGCTGAGATAGGAGCCTTTTGGCCTCGTATAGGACTTTCACTTTACTTTTTTTTTTTTTTAATGTTTTTATGAGTGTGTTTAGTTTATTTTGTGATCTCCTGTGCGAGTCTCAATAAATACTTTTTATTTCTTTCTTTCAAGGAAATTAATTGTTACGAAAATTGACTACCAATTTAAATTTACTATAGGTATATTCAAATCACAACTTCGACAGTTGTATGAAATGACTATAACATGGCAAATTGACTTATTAAATGAATTATTTCATTTAATTAATTAATAAAAAAAATCCATCTTATCTGCATGCCTACATACATAATAGCCAATAAATGATTTCTACTTCTACTTCTGACGTTACTAACCTAGTAGTTGATCTCTATCAGCCGCACTAACAGTAGCATAGTACTGCATGGCAGATAGGGCACCGCTCCACGCGGCCGCGGCAGGTTGCCTGCGCACGCGCTGTCTTACTTCCGCCCGCGCCGCGCATAGGATGACGTAGCCACGGGTCTCGCAGCCTTTTAGGACTACTTGCGAGTTTACTAGCTCAACTGTGAAAAGAAGAAATTAATTGTGAATTTATGAAGTATAAAAACGTTAAAAATTAATGTGTACTTAATAGATTTTTTATTTATTTACTTTAAAAGGAAAAAAGTTTCTGGAAGAACTCGGGGAGGTCTTTGCCCAGTGGTGGGACAGTATAGGTTATATTTTTACGGCTTCTCACTTTGTTAGACATATTATCAATGCTTTATGTTCCTCGATCATATTACTTACAAGTGCAAGCGTTTTGCTAGGAGTTTTGGACGGTCATATCGAGCGTACCGACTTGTGGAAGTTTCAATTGATTCGGAAGAAGAGTTTGCAAAGGTTCTATGGTGAAAGTCAGAAAGAGAATACAGTTTCGTTCGTCCCATGCGTGCAGTGCTAAAGGGCGTAATTTCTTGGGCACTCACTGAGACAAGCAGTGTGCGCGTTGTCGTCGTCGAGCACGTGCTTGCAGTGCGGCGTGTGCGGCGGCGGCGCGTCCTCGGCGCCGCTGAGCTCGTCGCTGAACACGACGGGCGCCGAGCCGCCCGCGCCCGCCACCAGCGCCGCCAGCATGCCGCCGCCGCCGCCCGCCGCGCCGCTCAGCTGGGGGCACACGCTCACATGCTTCAAAACCGAGATGGTTCCACTGTCGGAATGAATATCTACGCATGCACACTATCGATTTTATCGGCCGCAATAATAACTTTGTATTTCTTAGCATTTCTCGAAAAAACTATGAGAAACAAAGTTATTTCTGCGATTGTAATCGAAAATATCCCACATCTGAAACTATTTCATTTAAATAGCTAAGTCACTTAGAAACATATTTTTTTTTATTACGAGATTCAACAATACCCTTTATCTGCACTGAATTTTGTTTTTCATCCCTCGATCACATGTATGTTTGGTGAGTGACGTCATCTATTATGCAATTTAAAAAACCCATAATAATATTGATAGAGCTGGTAATGTTTTAAAGTTTTTCGTTAGCGTTCTTGTTTCTTCAGTGATAAATAGTGGTGTGACCGTCAGACTACCAAGTCATAGGTATCGTGTTCGAACCCAAGGCACGCACCTCCGACTTTTCGAATTCATGTGCGTATTGTTTAATTATCACTAGCTTAAAAAACGGTGAAGGAAAAAATCGTGAGGAAACGCATGCATGAGAGATATTTCTCAACGGCATGTGAAGCCAAGTCAGAGGCCCATGGGCGGCTTTAAAACTCAGACACTGGGTTAGTCACTAACCACACGAAAAAGAAGAAGACGAAGCATATGATTCGTTTCCTACCTTTTCAAATGATATCACACTTTGTTGACCCCCGTGACATAATTAATGGATGCCCCCTAAACTACACACACATACAAACGATGCCATAGTATATTATGCAATTAGCGAATAAAGAACGGATTTAAAGCGAGGGCCATAGATGAATCACAAGCGAGTAATTCATGGCCCTCGATATAAATCCATTTTATTCAAGAGTTGCATACTATACTAACTTTATACCATGACTACTAGAGAAAGAAAGATTTAAGCGAAAATAGACATTTAATGAAGAAAAAGGGAAGGTTTAATTAATTAAAATGCACATTAGAATTGGAATAATTACTAAAAATTAAAATTAATTTTCTTATTATTATTTCGTTTACTCCAATTTCGGACATATAAAATACATTTTTAAATATTTCTTAAAAAAAAAATATAAAAAAAAACTTATTATTATTATTATTACTAATCAACTTGTGAAGCGATATTTATTTCCTGTGTATCGAGTATGTTTTCGCAAGGAGGTTGTATAGCATTGAGATGGAGGTCGCATATATGTGTTCTAAATTTAAACACCAAAATAGTGATTAAAAGTGCTTTTTATTCACTGAAAACAGTTAAGCTTTTTAGAGGGGAAATGGTCTAAAATAACAAAAAACTAAAAAAAACAAGAAATAATTAGAGACTTACCTGTGTAGTGACCGGAGGAGGCGGTGAGATGACGTCAGCCTCGCGCTGGTGCTTCGGAGACGTGTTCGGTTGCTCTTCTTCTTTTAAAGCCTTTGTTGATAGATTCTTCTTCAATTGCTGAAGTTTAAATAAGAATTATCAAAATCTGACTACTCTTTAAAAACTAGACATCTCCACGCAAAGATCACGAATACAATTGTGAATTTATGAATCAATCAATACATCATTAATGTCATGTAAATACACAAGATTTTATACTAATAACAAGCAGTACATCCGATGGGCTGTCCCATCGGCAAAAATTGCGACCTTTCATAAAATATTTCATCCGCTATTAAACCCCCTTAGGGGGTTAATCTTCAAAAATCCTTTCTCAGTGCTCACTTTCGCTATACAACGTGTTCCTTTTGATGTCCCATAACTCTATGGTTATATGCTATAAGTAAAAATAATACAAAAAGTCCTAGAACAAGTGTTCCAAAGGATAAGATAACACTAGACTCTCGATGTGTGTATCTAAGTTTCATTGATAAGTACGAGTAAATTACTTTCATTCAAACCAATCATTCATATATTATTACGTTATGGAGTAATTTTCTGGGCAAATTCCTGTAAAAAACTTGACATTTTTAAAGCACAAAAGAGGTGCATTAGATCCATATGCAATCTTAAATCAACAGAATACTAAAATTACCTTGTCTTTACATATACGAGACTCCTTTGTTCGTAAAGAAAAACGGTGATTTATTTAAAAAAACTTCGGAACAAAGGTATCGATCCATAAGACCAACATATCGACATGAATTATGTCTGACAAGTTCAAAAACCACTCTTATGCACAAGAGCATACTTTGCATGGCTCCAATTTTTTTTTTAATAAGCTACCAAATGACATAAAAGATTTAAACTTGACACAATTTAAACGTAAACTACTAATTGACGAATTCCTAGTTGACAAAATATTATGTGACTGACCATTTTTGGTATTTATGTTTTAATGTAATAATTGATTAAATCTTGAATTGTAATTTCTATAGACATTAATTAGTTCTTTATGTTGCATGTAATGTATAACTTAATCTCTAATATTGTAATTTAACAATGCATGCCTTATAAGGTAGATTTTTGAGCTACTATAAAATATTTTTAAGACCCTGTTGTATCACCAAAAATCGCATTAATAAAACTTTGAACTTTAAAGCTATGAAAATGTGACTTTTTTTTTTGTATGGACGAAAATAGTCAGAATTAAGAGCGTGTTACATAAATAATAATCGTGACTTACGAATTATGTTGAATAAAAAATAAAAACTTTTTTTTTTCTCTGAAATAATTATTATGCCAGCTGATTCTTTGACATGGTCTCATTAATACCCTAGGGTTATGGGATATCGAAAGGAACACGTTGTCCCTATAAGGAACTCTTGTGAAAATTTTCATTACTTCTAGACGCAGCGGTCTAGGCTGTGCATTATCTGTACGTGAATTCAAGAATTTATTAAGTAAATGTCGTGTGACTTATGAACTATGAACTTACCTGTGTCTTAATATAAGTATCAATAAGCGCGAATGCTAAATCCCTATTAAGCTTGGTCCAGGCACCCCTTAGGTCGTGTACAGCCAGCCTATGCGTCGGCGGTGCGCCTGCGCTCACTCCCGCCTCACGGCCGTAGGACACGCGGCGGACTGATAGGCAGTAGCATTTCTCCATGACGCGAGGGTTTAGGGCTGAGTACTGGAATTAGACAGAAAAACAGAAAATAAAAAAATATTGGGGACAACATAACTGATGTTATAAAAAAAAAAATTATTCACAACATCTTTGAACATTTTAAGCAGTTTCTGCACTGTCTGAGTGAGTCAGTCATTTTGAACTAAACTTTATTATTGATGTGAACTCGGGCTTAATCTTCAGCTTAATAATTATGTAACGGCATCTACATCGCCACATGCGAACTACGCATCACACTGACGTCACGCGAATTCCTGCATCGCGCAAGCAGTTTTACCGCATATATAACTTCCCGACATCAATCGTCGGGCAGTTGCCCGCCAGACACGACGCCCGTCTGGTCGGAGGATCCTCCCGTTTCTAAAGAGTATGACTGAACTTTACAACCTGATCTTCAATCCTCTATAATTACTTGCTGTTTTTTGATCAGTTATACACAAAAGATATCATAGATTTTAAAGAGCTGTCAGTGACAATATTTCACAACAATGAAGGCACTGAGAGCTCTTGATAGCGGTTAAGATGTGCCGATCCCGTGCAGCTTCATTGGTGAAATTCGCCCTTAGATAAATATTACATTTCGACGTGAATTTGAGTCAACAGTCAATCACCTACTACACCTACACCTACATTTCTCCCCAAACATTTGACCACCCACCTCTTCGCCATCCCTCTCATCAGCAGCCAGGGTCTTCAGCCAGATCTCAGCATCGTTCAGGTCGCAGTTCATATAGACCGTGGTCCAGTTAGCCCGGGGTCTTCGAACCAGTCCATCATTGGTGGCCACCAGGGAGAGGCGGTGTTTGGAACCACAGGTCACTCGGACGCCAAGCATCTCGATGCCACGTTGGAGAGATGATGATGACCAGTAGAATACCTGGAATGATAAGGATGGTTTGAAAATAGCAAGGTTCTTCTGGAATACTTTAATGCCCGGAAATAGTGAGTCCTAAACCGCTAACAATGGTCCTTCTGATGCCTTTTTCAATTTATTTAAAAAAGGATTATTTCTGATTTCTAAATAAAAATACATTAGTTTGTGATCTTTCAATGGTACTACTTGGGACAATATTTTTTAACAAAAGGGATTCAATATTTACGGGATTATATTTTAGAAAATTACCTGTAAATTGTGTAATGTGACAGACACGCTAACGTTTCGGTAGTGACGTGACAGTTGCGGCTTGCGCGGGCGCACGTTCTTGAAGATACGTCCGCGACGAGTAGGTCGAGTTATACCTGATAGTATTAGTTTTAGACTCTCGAACCACCTAGAAAGGGATACAAAAATACAATAAATAAAAGGCAAGGCAATCGGATGTTGTTATTCCAGTCAGGCAGATTATTTCAGAGCAGCTCACGTGAGTTTTTGTGTGCTTTTCAGAATCCGTAATCATACTAATACCATTTAATAATACAGAAGCGCACTCCGCATTTTAGTTATGAAGCTACAAGTACGCGGTGAGCTCGTCTTGTCGGGCCAATTCAGTGAGTGTAACGAGCCAACTTCTAGGTAAATATAACTGTAGGTAATTAGCGCTGTACGACCTGAATTGAACTTTATTGTGTCGTAGCAAGAGTCGCTTTTTATTTAAATGATTTTGCGGAATGAACCATCTGTACTAATCTGTGCTAATACTCAGATTGAAAGTACCAGAGCAAACAGAATCAAACAAAAATATGAGATTTTTTTCATGTTACCTGAGTGTACTTCCATACAAAAGTAATACGGGGCCATTTCCCTCTTTATCGACAGGCTTCGTCTCCATACTTAGGTGTAGATCTAGTCCTTGAGAACGGAATGCTCTGTATGAATCGTGTTCCTGCAAGCGAAAACATCCGTTATGTTCTGTGAAATGCACCACATAAAACATAAAATTCTCATAAGGCCGTGGCGCTAAATCCTGCATAGCGCAACAGTGTTTACCGCACGATCAGCATATATATAACTTCCCGACATCAATCGTCGGGCAGGTGCCCATCAGACACGACACCCGTCTGGTCGGAGGATCCTCCCTTTTCTATGGAGGATGAGTGAACTTTACACCCCGTTCCTCATACCTCTATTAGACTTTAAAAAATGGGGAGCATTCTTAGTAATAGTTATTATTCTTTGATTTTCTAGACTTATCCTATGTTCAACAAAGTACAAATAACAGTTATAATAACAGCTGCAGAGTCGAGAGAGAGAGAGAGAGAGTTGCTTTAGATTACCTGATTACTGGAATACTCAGGCAGCCTCGTGGGAGCACAAGGGGCCACAGAGTGATGATCACGCGGGTCGGCCACACATTGCCAACCCAACTTGACGGACAGACGTAACGCTGGCACTCGGAGTACGCGACAGTCGTCGTATTTACTCGCTGTTCGCACATATACGTCCAACGTGCCCAGGAAGCCGAGTCTTCCTAAAGAAATATCATGAAAATACTGAAGGTGTTATAAAATAAATAAACTGCAGAAGAGATATTTAAGAAGGTATATAATAGAATATGTCTAGGAGATGGGATACAGACATGCTGATGTTAGCTATCGATATCATTTTGTCGACACCAACGAAATCCAACCTAACGCAACAGTGGTAAGAAGATAGTAAATGGAATAAGGTCAGCGATAAACCACTCTTCCTTTGTACTGCAAGATTTAGTCGATCATGTTTTCTTAAAATTTTCGTGGCTTTCCAGAACCCATTGTAAACATGTCCAAGACCAATTGGACATGTGTGTTAGTTGCAACAAAAATCAAATCATGGGACAGTTAACATCAAGACCACGACCACGACCAGTGGTCGCAGCGACCAGGTAATCTATAGAAACCGATACGAATCGCGCATTTGGTCGCAACGGCCAACTAGCAGCCGGAGTCGTGGCAGTCCAGTGCGCGAGATCCCTTAATGCTATCTCAACTAAAGAATAACCAAAATTATTCCTGATTTCTGATAATTCAAATTCAATCCGTTCAAATATTACGTAAGCAGATTTATTACAATTATTTACCCCCCCATCCCCCTTGTCAGCAAAAGTAAGCAAAGCTCTTACCCCCTCCCTCCAAGCTTACGTAAACATTTTTCAATTATAAATGTATTTTTTTAGACAAGTGAATAGCGTGCGGTAATTCCCCTAATCGGTTCTAAAGCGAGTGCCTAAACGTATGCATTATTTGCGGGAGTCCCCGAAAACGCGTTTCGTTTTCAAGCATAGACAATGTGAGGGTTGCCATTCGTGTAAACAAGTAAATAACTACCGATGACGTAATCATCATCTAGACTCCCCTACCCCCCATGTCATACAAAATAAGCAAAACAAAGACCCCCCACCCCCCCATAGTGCTTACGTAATACTTGAACGGCCCCATACAATTACATGTACTTACACTTAAAACTCTTACCATTAGTCCAATCGAGTACTAGATCAGTCCACGTGACCTCCATTTCCTCCGTAGTGTTATAAGGGTCGAGCGACACGTGCAGTAAACACGTGAATTTGGAACAGTTCACTGTTAGTCGACCGTGCATTAGGAGCCGCACTTTGTCCCAGAAAGACAGGGGCACTGACGGGTCCAGAGATGGGCGGGAAACTTGGTCGAATGCTATAAAAAAATAAACGAAAAAAAACTATAGGGTAATTTCAAAATCCACATCATAAAAAAAAATGCCCTGAAGTGAGACAGTAAAAAAAACGTAATTGTTGTTTATGTTCTCCGTATATAAGCGCTCTTCCTCCTCTCTTCTTCTTTGCTGTGCCTGACAGGGTCCATAAAGTTTCATTAATTTTGAGCCTACCAACCTTTTAACCAACATTATAGAATGCAATAAGGGATTGAGAGTCTATTCTACAAATGAAAACATCTAGAATTTAAAAAACATATTATTTTGAAAAGGGAGGAGTAACGGTACAGCTAGCTTCTAATTGGAATGACAATTATTATGTTGGGACGCTAATTAAAGCAAAAGGCTTTTATCACTATCAAAAATGAGTCTAGGTAGCAGTCCATTGCTACACGTAGGCTTCTTTTCACTCAGTTCTCTCTCAAAAATTCTCAACTATCTACCTTCCGAATAGAGTTTTCTAAAGAGATCCTCATCATCATAATCTGCTAAGCCTTTTCTCAACTTTGTTGTGGTCGGCTTCCAGTCTAACCGGGTGCAGCTAAATAACAATATTTTACATAGAGCGACTGCCTATCTGGCCTCTACAACCCAGTTACTGGTTAAGAATTACAAGACAATTAAAATACTAACCCAGATTACAATGAGCTATGACAGGCTCCCAGCAAGGTCCGAACGCGTAGCTGTACTCCGACATCTCGCAGCACAGGTCGTAGTACCACTTGAGAGGCATCATACTGCGCTCCAACTCCTGCTCACCCCACGGCGCGCCTTGATCTATGGTCACTGTGCGGACGGCTGAGGAAAAAATGTTACGGATTGAAGAGTGAGGTTCAGCGTTTAGTATTCAGGTCTGATAAAGTGTTATTCGGTTTTAACACAGCAGATTGCTTAATCAATTATTCTTGTATTATGATAATATTTACATAATTAAAAGTACAGTTACAAGTATTTAAAAAAGGGAAGGGAAATATTCATAGGGAATCAAAAAATTCGTCAGCATTGCTGTCAACAGGCAAAGTGCCCATAAAACAGCATTGCCACATTGTATGGTAATGCTAATTCTTTGGCCAAAAAATAAGCCAGCCCTCTAATCACGTGAAGAGTCGACCAACCGCTAGGCGATGATGGCTATGTGAAGATTAGAGTAATTGCGCCGTTTCAGGTTTTTCGCACCTGCAGCAGCCGCCCCAGCACAGCCTGCCGTACTAGGAAGATGGGATGGCGAGAGGGTGTCGACACATGTTACATCCCACACCAAAGGCCTACCTCCCAAGGCATTATGGCCATTCCGTCTGGTTTCTTCCCATCATCGCGTGCCAAGCCGTTGGGTTCTAAAACAGCTGGCACTTCGGCAGTGACAAGAGCACGACGGATGATGTCATTGATGCTGGCGTGCCGCGCTCTCCGGCCTGCGCTCTTACTGCAGGATAGGCCATGGTTTCCGAGGCAGCTGACACCCTCACCGCATTGGCAGCGAAATATATGTTGGTTGTAAACCTGGTATTTACTTACTAATTTTCAATTTCTGCTTAGTTTTCGGCGAAATTGCAGTGGCATAGGTAATGGGAAATATCGAGATCTCTACTCCATTCTACAGTCTAAAATTTCCAGCATACCAGTAATAATCAATTAGATCATTCTCTATTTGTGGCTTTTGGCGTTTTGTGGGATAACAGGCTAATATACAAAAATGGCAAGTAGAATAAATTCGAGGCATTTGTGAAACGGAAAGTGATCAGTTACAGGAATGCAGGTATTACAGTAAAACCTAGGTAATACAGATTTCTATTAGCCCTGAATATTATAAGCATCCAATAACAATAACAACAAATAATCAACTTTTTAAAACCATATAATTTAATTGGCGTATAAAGTAATAATAATAAATACCAATTACGGTTGGCCTTGACTTACGGCACGCGTAACTACGTTCAGTTCATAAGTTTGACGAAATAATGGACAATGCGTAACATATCGTGCATAATTTAACGCTCGATATAATTTCTAGTGAAATCAATACTACCTTGGCTGCATTTTTAAAACTGTATATAAGACTTGGGAATTTGGTGGTATGTATCAGTTTGTGACTAGCAACAGTTCAAAACTACAACATTCCAATATGTTTATCAAGGTATAAAATTGTATTTATTTGTGATAAAAATACTGTGTCCTTCTTTAATTGTCATATGTATTGTTGCATTTATTCCTTTTTTTTTTAATACCCAACACAATAGGTCTTGGTACTAAAATTTAGCCCAAAATACTCCATAGCTCCAAATATGTGTCATAACAGCTCACTTGATTTTTAATATCAAGCACGAGACCAAAATAACCATGCTATCTTCTAGTATACAGTTATTATATATTAGCTATTTTAATGTTACTTTGGTTTTTATTTATGTTTAGTGTGTTTTTAGTTTAGTGTGTGATTTCCTGTGCGAGTCTCAATAAATACTTTTTCTTTCTTTCTTTAATTCTTTCTATAAACCGTAAAGCATTGTATCAGTAATGAATCCAACTCCAAAAAATTCAAACAAGCCTTTTTTCACAGCGAAGAAATGGTTCTCCCTAACACTTTCCAGATCACTTGTTACCTTACAAATATCTGTACTTCCAGGTTGTGTGTGTGCTATCAGTAGCCGTAGCCGTGGTCTCTGCTTATGGCCACTCCTCGCAGTACATCCACCGTCACGACGGCCACCACGAGCCTGTTCATCATGGACACGGCCATCATGACTACTATGTAAGTTAAACCAGATTTACCAAGAAACTGTTTAAATGTAACCATTCTATCAAAAGGGAACTGTGGTCAGCCACTTAAGAGCGCTTATCCTAAAAGTTGGCAATGTCGCAAATAGCTGTCAAATATTTACATGTTTTGATTAATTTGGCAATATTACTGTATGGAATTGAGAAATGTGGCTAACTAGTAAATTAAAATATTGCTTATGAAATGCAATAATAAATATCATAACACCGAATATTTAGTTTTAGATGTACAAAAAGTATTTAAAAACTTTCCAAATTCCTTTTTACACCTAAAACGGTTACAACATCAAATTCAGTGTTATAATTGCAATTAATTATTAATATTCTAGTTCGCTAGTCAGCCACGTTTCTTATTTCCATACACTAATATTGCCAAATTAATCAAAACAGTGAAATATTTGACATCTATTTGCGACGGTGCCCACTTTCAAAATAAAAGCTCTAAATGTGAAGTGGTATAATTAATACTTTCCCAAACTAGACCATTCACAAGGAACTTTACTACTTCTTAAGTATAAGAACTAAATACATATGGTTTTATTCTCTTAACTATTTTTAATTCACTTCTAACCTAGCTATAGCCCCAGTTAACAGTAATAACAACTAACATGGTTTAAACCTATTATTATATATCCCAGAAGCTCAGAATTCAGAATACCAAACTTCAGATGACGAAACAAGGGATTTACATAAATCCCCTGGTATTATTTAACTGTAAATTACACACTTTTTCCTAAACTTCCAGACGTACCCCAAATACGAGTTCGGCTACGAAGTAAAGGACGCTCACACGGGCGACCACAAGTCGCAGCACGAGCACCGCGACGGCGACGTTGTGAAGGGGCACTACTCGCTGCAGGAGCCTGATGGCGGCTACAGACACGTAGACTACCACGGCGACGACCACACCGAGTTAAAACTAAAACCTTACGCTACGAAAAGTGTCTTGGTTCCACAAGGAATTTGCCAATTATTGGAAAGAATTGTTTTTAGGGGCGGAGCTAAACTCTCTTGTCGAATCAGCTAAGAGAGAGTATTAGGGAGCGTTTCCACTGAAGTGGAGACGTGTAGGAATCGACCAATCTCATTGGTTAAAATCCACATGCGTCTCTCGTCTCGTCTGTGATTGGTCCATACCTGGATGTTTTCGTTCCGCTCTACTCGTCGTCGCTTCAGTAGAAACGTAACCTTAGGATAATGTAGCCTCAAGCCGTACTTACTAGGATTAAGAAAATACATTGAACGTTATGTGCATATAAATAAAAAACTGCTACTTCAAAACACTGCAGTAGTAACAATGTTCTATTTATTTTCCAGCTTCCACGCTACGGTGAAGCACAGCACCCACCACATCGTGCCTCATCACCATCATTACTGAAGCTGTTCCAAATAATCTTCTATCAACTGTTTCTGTTATTTAAATCCCTGTTCTTCATTCTCTATTTAATGTGATACTTTTTTTTATACAACTAGGTATAATTAAATACATATAAAACCTGAGTTACTTTTAATATTTGTTTCTGTGACCACAATATTATTGGTACAATTCTACATTATAGTTACTTGCCATATGTATATTTTTTGTAACATGTTTGACGCAAACTCACGGTTCTATCAGAAATATTATTATTATTGACTGATAAAAATTATAACTAGGCAGCGTTTTGTTGCTTTTCATAACAAGCCATTACAAATAGTTAATTTACTAAGCCGTGACTTTGCGGAAATCTATTATAAAATACAATAGACGACGTATATTCAGTAACCTAATCCGCTTAATCCGCCTAATCCCCTTAATGGCTAAGAACAGCTCAGCCATTCCAAATGAAACGCTAAAGAATGGTACAACCTTGTCGTTTTTTGAAATGCAAGTGACATTAATTTTTATTGTGGCAAAGCAATTATGAGGTCGAATATACAAAAATTTTATCAAACCTCGTGGCGGAGCTTGTTACTCTGCAGCTAGCCGGGTTCCCCACATCCTTAGCTCACTCATGCTGAGCAGCGGCTGTGGGAAGTCCCTCAGCAACAGCTGCCACTGAGCACAGCTCATGTTAAGTCATGTTATGAAGGGTTACCTCGTGGCGGGGCCTGTTCCTCTGCAGCCAGCAGGGTTCCCCACATCCTCAGCTCACTCATGCTAAGCAGTGGCTGTGGGAAATCCCTCAGCAACAGCTGCCACTGAGCACAGCTCATGTTGATGCTGCGACACCAAAGTGTTGTGAACTCGATGCCGTCTTCCGGCCATGGACTGTTGGAGAAAAACTATGTTACAAAAAATGTGGATGTAAAAATATAGTCATTCGTTTTTCGTTAATTATCAGCTAAAATACAGTTACTTTTCGACAAAGTCGTAAAAAGAACTAAATTAAACGGATAACCACGACCTTTACCACTAACTGTCCATGTAATCCGTAACCGAATATCGCTCAGCTCCCAAGAACCATTCACCATTCCAGAACTTACAAACTGTAATTGACGTGAATGCACAAGGACCGTTATAGTCCGCGCGCGACTGGTAGTCACCGCCTGAGATATGTGAGCGGTGAGACGGGGGAGGGCGCCATTGACAAAATTGTCAGACTTTACTGTTAGACTAAGCTAAGAGAGAGCTAAGAGAGAGAGAGAGAGCAAGAGCGAGCGAGTTGTAAGAGTTAGCTTGGCCTTTGTCTACCTCCCCGTCTCACCGCTCACTTACCTCAGGCGGTGACTAACAGTCGCGCGCGCACTATAGTAGAATCTGCTATCTGAAAATTTGTATTTGTTGTCTCGGTTCGTGACTCTCGAGCCACATGTACCAAAACATTGGGTAAGTGCGAAGTATGTTAAAGCTCATACAACACTTGAATGTCTTACCTATCATAATCCATATCCCTCAACTTCGCTTGCGCATTCTGCGTCCCATGTATGGTTGTATCAGCAAGCGCTATCAATGTGAACCTGGTGAGACAACACGCGACGAGGCGCGTGCGCGGCGGCGGCGCGGCGCGACATCGCTGTACGTAGATTTGTGCGTCTTTTTGACGTAATGCTGCGTAGAGCTCTTCGACCTTACCGGCTGGTAAGAAGAGGTGGGGCTTGCAGAGTTCTTGGACCTGTACAGTAAGTTTTTTGGTAAATTATAAGGTAACTAGTACCTCTGGACGGGGAGAGTTAATAAATCTTTATTGGCATAAAAACACGTTACAGAAAAATGTGAGACCCTGGCTCCAGAGCTAGGTTAGAGTACCTGTATTTCAGGAGCCAAAATTTTATTTCAGGAGTTTAAGTGACCTTAGAACTACTTCTCAAGTTTTGAGGTGAATAACAAATACGAAAATCTTGTCACCAATGAGTACTGCCTTGCCATTCATTTTATGTTATTCATAGGCAAACAGGATGACTAGCTAACATAATAAAAGAGATTACTGGCAAAAATTCAAATACATAGTTTGATCTAATCCTATCTGCCCTTATTAATAACTAGCTGCGGCCTGTGATTTTACCCGCATAAGTCTCGATCCCGTGGAAATATCGGGATAAAAGGTATTCTATGTACTTTTCCAGGTCATGGTCTACCCATGTGCCATTTTTCATCTAAATCCGTTCAGCCGTTTTAGCGTGAAAGCGTAACAAACAAACGAACTCATTTTCGCATTTATAATACGCGCACCTAGATAAAGAGTAGCATAACTCAAAATACCTCTTTTTTTCAGGAACAGCAAAAAATGGATTAATTAACAGCAATAATCCGTTTTTTGCTGTTCCTGAAAAAAGAGGTATTTTGAGTTGTGCTACTCTTTATCTAGGTGTGCGATATTATAGTTAGGATTACTTTGGCAAAGCTTACCGCCCTGAACATTATTTTATCCAGTAATCGGAGTCCCACCCATCTAAACCACACGATAATTTCGTAAATTCATTAAACTATCACAACTAAAATGATCGTCAACATCACTAGGTTCTCAAACTGACACTAATCCAATGTCATCGTTATCAGAAGATCAGTGCAGTTAAATAAAACATGATTGTTACATTCTCGACTTTTAATAGACCGTGTATTGTATAGCAAAGATTTTCTTTTGCTCATACAAATGCAAATACGAGCCTAATGTCCGGTATTATATCATCACACTAGGTACATTTTTAAATTATGAAATGCCGAAATATAAACCAAATAATAATAAATAATAAATGTTATTTGTAAGAACGGAAAATAAGCTGTTTTACATTTGTTTGTATTTTTTTATTTAGGGTATTCCTTAAGTGTCAATTAAGGTTTAGCGATATTAGATTTCCTGTTTATTTCTACTTACAACATTATAGGGATGACGAAAATTTTTTTTTGTCCGTCACGAAGATTATTAAAAAATATTTTTTATATTTCTTTTTTTAAGTTATCAACAGATTAAGGCAATACATTCGAGTTAAAACGTGCCATGACGTCACAAGTATGTAGATTGTATACTTACTTGTGACGGAGCGACCCCCACTCCCCAACTTTAATGTGTTTTATCTAAGTGATTTTTTATTAATATGATTAAGCAAATATACGTGTCTAATATTTTTTATTATCTAACTGATAGACATAATAGAATTTCTTTTTTTTTTACCCAGGCGTCATCCCTATTTAAAGTTATATTATCAAACCATAAAAACAGTTATTTAAAAACATTTAATAACTTAACATACCTTAGCATCAAGCATGGTGCGTCGTTTCTGACTCTCTTTGTACTCGTCCTCTAAAAGCTCGTAGTTATCGCGTAGTTTGACCTCGAACGGATCGTCACTCAACTCAATTAGGAGCTCTTCAATCTAAACAATATACAATATTTTTTATTACTAGCATTGTGATGAAAATTCAGTAGCCTACGCGTATGATCAATCAAAAGTCAGTGGTAAGACACGAACTAAAAAAACCGCTCTTACTGCAACGACATAAAATCTCAATAACTAATGGACTATCTGATGGCTAAAGAAAAAAAAGATTTATCTTTAAGGTTTAAACCATCGAACCGTTATTTTATTTCGTACTTTATTCGACAAAGTTAAAGTTCTAATTCCAAAAACTGACGTTAAACTCGAGTCTAAGTTATCAATTTTTGTATTACGAACTTTACACTTGTCGGAATAAAGTTCAAAATACAATGACTGGCTTCCAAAGCTTCCAGGCTTCGAGGCTTGAACTAAAGATAGAACTAGTTTTGTAATGAGACAGAATTACTATTTTGTATGTATTTATATTATGTACTTCCTGAAAAAAACTCAAACAAGAAAATATTTATCAGGTTAAAATATGGAAGTAAGTTTTTTAAATACATAACAGTAACTTAAACTACCTTTATATGCAGATCACTAGGCAGGGGACTCTCAGCCGTGAATGGTTTCTTCTTGATGCCGTGCACCAGCTTGATCCACTTGAACAGAGATACGAAGTCACCCTGCACCGCCTCCGCGAACCGATGCTTGTAGGGAAACACCATACGGATTGAGTCTACCCTAACTGACCTAGGAAAGACATAATATAATGAAGATATCCATCGTAACTTGTAGAAAAAATATCGATGTATCGATACATCAATATTTTTTATTCGATATATCGATATAAAATATCAAGTATCGAAAACGTATCAAATACGATATATTTCCAATAGCAACACCATTCTCGCCACTGACTAAAACCGCTGGAATTCAGACCCGTAAAAAGTAGAGTTGTTTTACTATTTTAAGATTTTACGTCAGAAATTATGTTCCTAGTTTGGTATTTAAATTAATAAACAACAAACACAATAGAATTTCATAAAGAAACTACTTTTTTTTTTAGTTTCCCTGATGTATGTAGGTATGTTATATTTTTCGATATATCGAAACCGATTTAATTTTTTTTTTTTTTATATCGATTCTTTTTAGCACTTCTTGCATCCCTATTGTAAAAAAATAACACTGCTGAATAAAATATCTAGAATTTTATTTTACAATGTCTGCAACTTATCATACTTTTTCGTATTTCACAAAACAAGACTTAATCAAGTAGACTAGATGATGGATTAAAGCATAAATAAAAGACTTATTTTTTTCAATTCTAGCGATTGTTGTCAAACAAAAACTTGATAGTCAAATGAATCCTTCAAGCACTGGACGATACCTGTCTAGGGTGCTGTGCATGTACGGGTAAGTTGAAGGCACCCAACTGCTATGACAGTTGGCCTAGATTATCAAAAATCTGTCTGTAGTAACATCGTGCTAAACACTAAACTTCAGCTTTATCATATAACACTGAAACCACTCAAAACTTAAGGCGAAAGCGTCAAGGTAGCCCGCGAAAATCAAACTTTCTTACGTTTTTTTGCAATTTGTAAGTTAGTATCCGGTTGTATGTTGATCTAAATATGATTCGCGGCCGTATCAAATATTTATTTATAGAATTATAATCATAAAAATCATCAATACGATCCTCTAAGTTCATATAAATCCTATTGAATGACAATGTCATGAAATCATGACATTTTAGGATTATTCTATGGAGTTGTATTGCTGATTCTAATGATTATTTTTTGTAAAACCATATTTGTTACGGTCGCGAATCATATTTTAATCAAGATACATATATTTAATTTCGCGGGGTACCTTAGCGCATCGCCCTAAGTAAGGTCAAAAGACTTACCAAACCTTATTCCAAGTAAGAGCGAACCCTTCATTAGCCTTCCTCTCAACCCTGACCTCATGGTCATCAGCCACGCGCTCCTGACAGTACCCTTCCACCATAATGACCTCGTCCCCGTTGAGGATCATGTTCAGCTTGCTCCACGCGATGGAGAGCCCTATTTCGTGGTCGTAGGCTATTGTCATATCATCTACGAAAAGTGGAAGAGGTCAAATTATTCTTCTGGTTCTTTGGACGCCATGTAAGTATAGATGTCGCAGGCAAATTGTACGATTCGCCATTTAACAAACGGCGCCGTCCGTTTACAAACGCTGGCAGTTTGGCAAAATGCCTAAGGCAAATTGGCAATTCAATCAATTGTTATAACGACATTTCGACATTGATTTTTATTGTAGGGTGACCATCATGAAACACAGGTTGGACAAATCATACTTTATTCCAGCAAGGTACTTATTTAATAAGTAACCTTGTTCATAATTTATCGGTATTATTTCCGTTAGATTATTAACAACCGACAAATTGTGAACTGGGTGAAATAGGTTAGGTTGGAACTGTGACCAACCGCAGTTCACAATTTGTCGGTATTATTTCCGTTAGATTATAAACTATCAAAAAATAATGTGCTAAATTGTAAATAGTTTGTTGTAGCTCAAATATTTTTGTCAATTTTGTACAAATAATATTCCGCAGGAGTCCTCCGAGCACCAGATTCAATGGCCACCTTACGTTTTTCACGTGCCGGATAACCTAAAAACTTCAATTTGCCGCGGCTTTTTGTAAACGGCATTTGAATTGTCCATCAAATGTACCAACGGCGGTTGTTTTTCTATTATAAAGTGACTAGGCATAAATTGCCTTAGGCATTTTACAAAACCACCAGCGTTTGTTAGCGGACGGCGCCGTTTGTAAAATGACGAATCATACAATCAGCCAGCGACATAGATATAACATAGTTTCATAATTACTGCCGAAAGAAGCCTTCTGCTAGCCATAGGCCTCCCTCTAGCGGTGCCACATCCACCGGTTCTGTGCTTCTAGCATCCAGCGGCATAGCATAGTTAAAAAAATATATATATGAAGCTGAAGATTTTAATGTAGGTTTTAAAATTCTGCTTGCATAATCACAGAAGACATTTTAACTATGCTACAAAAGGTTAGGTTTCTATAAACTTACCAAGGTTTATGTTTTAAAACATTGTGATCTTAGAAAGACAATATAATTTCAAACTGGCAAAAGACTTTATTGAGAATTTTAAACATTCGTCATGAAAATAGGGCCAAAAAAAAGAATTAAACAGTAGTTGAAAGATGTTAAAAAGCTTGCTTCAAATTTAATTGCGGGCCACATCCTAAAACTAAAACTAAGAAACAACTACGTAAGCAAATCCATGAACAAGAACTTACAAACAAAACTCACCCGTAGCAAACAGCATATTATTTTCCTTCGACAGAATCAGCCCTAAGTTCGTCTCTCCTTTGAAAGCGACCCTCCAATCCAACGCACTCCCTTTCTTCTTCACGACCACATTTCTCCTCATCCTCATCTCCTGTTGAAAGCCCTTCACAGCCCTCACGAAGGTAAGAACTTTAAGGTGTAAGTTCGCACTCCACTCCAGGTCTACATTCTCTATGAATTGAAAGTCTAGGAGGGCGGAGTACTTCTCTTTGGATAGGACATACTCTATTCTTGCTAGTTTAACGTGGAAGAATGTTGTTGGGATCTCGTCTGAGCGCTGGCAGTGGATGTTACCTACAATTATTGATAAAGTTTAATTTTAAATTAACATATCAAGGTGATGAGGTAGTTCTATTCTTCGTTGATGGAGGATTCGTTCAATATAGTAAATCTGTAAATCACACAATGATCTGCAAACCAATTTATCAATGAAATTTGTTGATCATGGTTGCTGTTGGGCCTGGCTAGCCTGTCTTATTAATTTGCCAACATCTGTACCTTTAAAATGAGTAAATACATTTTATTAAAAATTTAATTAAAATGTAAATTAAAAATAGATAATTTTAAACCCCAAAAAGTGGTCCCCTTGGTCATAAAACGTACGAGTAAGGGGATAAATGGACATTGTAACTCATATTGCAATAAAAGCATTAATTGGAAAAGGTATCTTTCAGTCCGGGAGCCGTATTCCTACGATCATTATAGCGATTTTTGAATAGCAAAATAAAATCATTGTAATACGAAATAAATCGGTTGTCTTAAAATAATTGTATCTCAAAAAACAAAAAACTTTTTGCCATCATAATCGATTTAGTAACAATGTAAAAATAAATACCATGTTATATTGACTTATTATTTTAAGTCAATATAACATGGTATTTATTTTTTCATTGCGAAAAATAAAAAGTAAAAGAAATTGTACTCACACGACCATAACTATATGTAGATAAAAATCATACGATGTTGTTGTTTTAAAATAATCAATATATAATTGTAACTTGACCAAAAACAGGGTTCTGTTTGATGTACGTAAACATGGTTATTTTATCTTGACCAAAAACAGGGTTCTGTTTGATGTACGTAAACATGGTTATTTTATTTTTAAAGAGCGCAAAAAAATATGTATGAACCTCTACTTGAATACTTATAGTGTTTTATTTAAAAGCAGTAGGACGATATTCAAATAAAAAAAAAGTATTTCATTACCCTGTAAACCTATCAAAAATAGAGCCAATGTTGTTCATAACAGGTGTCGAAGTATTAGGCCCTATGAAATCAGCGTTTTGTATGGAGAATTTTAAAGAAGTTGCATTTTTCATACTAACATTTTCTTAATTTATATAACAACCATGAACACTAATGTTTTAAAACTTTTATGCAGTAATGTTTAAAAACTAAGATAACGTAATATGCCACTTAGATTAAGCAACAAAAATAAGTTTTGGCTAAGTTAAAACAAATAGTGGTTATTTCTGCTAACAAAATGAGAAGTAATTTTTAAGGTATTTTTTATGTTTAGAAAACTATAAGTAATAAGGTTTTTTTTACTATTGGTAGTTGTCTATGATGGTCAATATTTATTTTAAATCATAGAAGTGACGAGGTTCTCTATTTAAAAGAACGCCGATTTCATAGGTGGGAACCCAATATTTAATTGGAGATTTACAAAAACGTTACGTTTTCCAACACAATAACTAAACAGACTCACCTTTATAAGGCACCATATCCACAACCTTCAGCCCAGAGATCACCGCACCAGATTTAGTGTGATTCTTCTCCAAGGTCACGGCATCTACCCTGGTCATCAGGCACATATCCTCGTTCACAATCAGGAACAGGTTGATATGAGACAAGGCCACGTTCACTGATATGTTTAGTGGAGGTTCCTGTACCTCCTCTACGTGGTGGACGCGCGGAGATGAGGATTTGTACTGGTTTAGGCAGTCCGTTAGGGAGATGATGGTTTGAGCGATGGTTGGACTCCATTCTAGACGGAGGCAGTCTACCATGGCTTCCACCTGAGGTAATACGAAATAAATATCTATTACAACAGCAACTCGAATATAATTATGGTTTCCTAAATGATATCTTTAATGACATGACGTGTGATTCGAGACGGTCTTTTAAAAGCAAGGTGAAATGGTGCCAAAATAGTCAACAACAAATAAAAAATAATATAATTGCTGAACACCACGCAAATAATGACTTTAACAAGTTTTGGACGTCGACTAACCAGATGATCTTAGACCTAGCCTTCCCGTGAGCGTTGCTGGGGCCCATGATTCTGGTGATATAGCTAATGTGTTTCGTCGCTATTTTAATGTAGAATCTCTTCACCACCCTTGGTTGACTGGTAGAGAATGCCTAAGGCATTAAGTCCGCCTTTGTACTTTTTTGAGTGTGAAAAGTTTTAATAAATAAATAAATCTCCTCTGGGGCCGGCTTCACCAACGATGCCCGATGCTGGGACCCATGACTCGGAGTTAAGCGTAAGATTTACTGCAGCAGAAGTAGCTTCCGTAATAAGTAAAATGGTGAGTGGGAAGTCTCCAAGGCATGATAGTGTGGCGGCATCTACATCGCCACATGCGAACTACGCATCAAAGACCTGAAGTCACACAACATCCTGACGTCACTCAAATCCGGCGGACATATATCGGTGGACATAAAATAATATGGGACCAAGCTTGCGCGGTGGTCCCATATTATTTTATTAACGTAGTTTTTGAGTTAGCTTCAATAATACTTATTTTTTTCCACATATTCTATGTGGATGATGTTATAATAACTTCCTGTCAGTGATGATGATGATATAACGTCGATGATAAAACTATGAAATTATTTAATAAGGAAAAAAGACCGCGTCTTTATTAAGTATAACGCGGGCTAGCTCCAACAGAATGTTGAAGATCCTAGCCGAAAAGTATTAAATACTCCTTGTACAAATAGTCGATATTTATTATGTCAATCACTAGCATTTCAATGACAAGATAAACTAAGACGAGATAAAAAAGGATGAAGGCCGTTTAAAGTTTGAAAATATTCAAAATCCATCCCAGTTTTCGCTTTTATTGATAGATAATTATAATAGTGTATTTCAAAGTTTAGAAACACGCACAGGATGTAAAAATGAGTGTGATAATACGTGTATCCTGTTTAGTGCGTATTTAATCAGTGACACGCAGATATCGCGTTCTATTCCCAGGCACGGTCAATGTTATTGCTTTTTGCAAATCGCGACCAAATCCAGATTATGTATGGAAGTGTATTTCTTGGCCGGATCTGAAGCCTAAACGGCTTAATAAATTTTAGCATATGAGGTGTCGTTAGATTCGTCTTAATTATGGGAGTGACATAAAATAATTATACTAGTGCATATTATAATTTTACCTTTTAACTAATAACAAAAACCTACAAGTTTAAGTGAAATTTCAAAACGTGTAAAATAAGCTTTCATGTTGCGTTCGTTGCATAACACTTTCCAGAGTCGTAAGTACTGGAGTTCAATAGTATATTATGCAATTAGTGAATAAAGCGAGGGCCATAGATGAATCACGAGCAAGTGAAGGATTCTAACGACTGAATCACGACCGTAGGGAGTGAGCGAGTGATTTAAGTGTTAGAATCCTGAACGACGCGAGTAATTCATGGCCCTCGATATAAATCCGTTTTATTCAAGAGTCGTATACTATACTTTATACCATGACTACGAGAAAAGGAAAGATTTAAGCGAAAATAGACATTTAATGAAGAAAAAAGGAAGGTTGAATTAATTAAAATGCACATTCAAATTGGAATAATTACTAATATTAAAAGTAATTTTCTTATTATTGTTATTAGGATGGTCAACTTGTGAAGCGATATTTATTTCCTGTATATCGAGTATGTTTTCGCAAGGAGGTTGTATAGCATTGAGATGGAGGTCGCATATATTGGTGTGTTCTAAATTCAAACACCAAAATAGTGATTAAAAGTGCTTTTTATTCACTGAAAACAGTAAAAAAAATAAGCTTTTTAGAGGGGGAATGGTATAAAATGTTTATTTACTCACTAAACTTATGAAAAGTGATTCCAGAACTCTTCATATCAGTATGGCTTCTACACCACTTTACAACACATGACGGCATATTTACAGTACGTGAACAACGCAAAACACATTAATAATCACAATGGTAAATACCCCGCGACGCGACCGCATCGACTCAATGATACCGGCGAACTGTCAGCGCTGCGCGGTACAGTGTTTGGCCCCGCCCACCGCGGTGAAGTTCGCGTGGTGCCGTTTTTGAGCTTGAGTTACATTTCTTGACTTTTAATATTCGTAGCTCGCGCACAAGGAATAGACGAATTCGTGGGAAGAAAATGATATGAGATCCAGAGTTCTGTACTTATCAGAAAAACAGAGTCTGGTAAAATTGCATATTTTTTTGCCTTTACTGTAGAAACAAAAATAGCAGGGAATTGGGTCTTATTGCTAAAAGAATTCTAACTGTACTCTATTCAATACCTTTGAGTCGGCAGGCCCATGTGAAGCCCACTTAACTAACGCCACTGCTAACAGTGCTTCACCCCAGGCGTGGTTCCTCCTCGGCGGCGGCGCACGGAGCCCTAGGGCTGCGGGCCCGCACGCTGCCCAGCCTCCGTCGACCAACAGCTCCGCCCCCCATTGACGACCCCCTACTGCTTGTCGGGCTACCGCGCAGCGGTACCATTCTTCTGTAAGTGAGTATATACGTGAACTAGGTCACAGTCACTTTAAATGGATGGACGGTAAAGTAATAAGATTGAAAATTATTCCAGGTCCCAGAAAACTCATTTATTTTAATCACAAGTCATTAAGTTAAGTCATTCAGTATGACACGTCTTAGTATCAACCTAAAAACGTCAACTGATAGACATGGGCATTCCACAAATATCGCCACAACGACTGGTCTTGCGCTGCCTCAAAATATAGTGGTTCTTGTCAATAAATTACAACAGTCGATTTTAGTTTTTTTATTGTGCCAGAAAGATTATTTCAAGCTCAATAAAAATCCACCGCAATCTGTTCATCCATTTGACAGTTCTATAAACACACAGCCGAAGGCATTTCCCAACGAAACCCTCTCAAATCGAATCAATCCTAAAATCTTTTTGCGTCGTCTCACTAACCTCTAGTCTCCAACAGCTGATCCAGCTTAACTTTGACCCCGCTGCATCCGAAGCCGAGCGCATTCTCAGTCATCAGCCGCGCGTGTATTGTTACTGCGCGTAGTTCTGCGCAGCCTTGCACTATGCAGGTTGAGAATATACGGGATAGCCATAGTGGAGGGGATGGTGCTGTAAGAAATGGTGTTTTATGAGTTATGGCACAGTAAAAGCGACATAAAACTTTAGTCCAATTATAGATTAGGCGGATCTTTAAAATTTTTGAAGCCATGATATTACCCGAGCAAAGGTCTCAAGCCCGAACTTCACCAAAGCTGACACGAGACGAGAGGAGAGGCGATGTGTTTTAAACAACTAATAGAATTTCATTATTCACACATCTCGTCTACACTCAGCTTCAGTGGATACCACTGAGCGGAGATTTGTATCATGTATATATGGCGCGATCGAAGCGGAGATGTGAGCTGTGCCTCTCAAGCTGGCGACGGCGCGCAGCTTAGACGAGAAGAGACGTGAGCGGCGTGTAGTGAGCGGCGCCGTAAGAGCCATTCCTCACCGGGACGCCATGGCGGCGCAGCCAGGTCGCGTGACCAACAAAATGTATGATTGGCTGCGTAACCAAGCGGAGGCTAGGTGCGCCACCCACCATTTAACTGTATACATTTATTTGGCAGCGCGACCTGGCGACGTCGCCATGGCGTCCCTGTGAGGTATGGCCCTTACAGTTCCGCTCTGGCCAGCACACATCTCCGCTCTAGACACCACACATCTCCACTCTAGACAGCACACATCTCTGCTCTAGTCAGCACACATCTCCACTCCAATCTAGCCTGTACGCATCTCCGGACAGCTTCGGTGGATACACCCTAGCTGAAAAATTATTCTTCTCGTCCCCGCTTTGGACATCTCCGCACAACTCCGCTTTGGTGGTGTCCGGGCCTTAGGGTGCGTTTCCACTGAAGCGGAGACGTACGGAGCTGAGCGCAGACGTGCAGGAATCGTCCAATCACAGACGAGACGAGAGACGCGATGAAGATTTCAACCATTGTGATTGCACGTCTCCGCTCAGCTTCGCTCGTCTCCGCTTCAGTGGAAACGCACCCTTAGCCTTAGGGTTGGAATAGATGCTTAGAGTAAAAATTATAATTTATCCTTCTATAACCTTCAGATCTAATATCTGAAGGCCAATTCTTGTACGTAAAAAACGTTCACATTCAAGTCGCAATCTGTCAAACTTGTCAAAAATGTTGGTAAATTGATTGTATTTTTTGAACGTTCTTAAAAATTACTGGAATTGCCCCTATTAAGTCTTTTACTATGTTCACAATTTGTGGTTGTGGAAAAACAGATATCGAATTGACGACCTGCCTCATTTTTTAAAAATTAATTAACAAATGATAAAAATAAATTGACAAGTAATACTTACAGGGCGATTCGACTTCCATTATTTGCAAAGGCTTTGCTTTTCTTATTTTCTCTTTCACGGATGTGTACCATTTAAATGCTTCGGTATGACTATAACTAATATTCAATGTGCTTATAATTAAGTACAAGTTCAGTACTCCTTTCTCCAACTGAAAAAAAATCAAATTAAATGCTTTTAGATGAAAAATAATATGTATTAAAATTATGCTAACTATAATTTACGTAAGACATCGAAATAATACGCAAATACTTTGTCCCTTATTTCATACGATCTGCACAAAACCAATCACGGAAGAATTAATTTGGCCTTGCCAGTTGCGGTTTCAACAAGATGCGGTCAGATACAATATAAACTTACAACATTACAATTATTGGAAATGATCCAAAATGGGTTTGAACAGGAAGCTACCCATATGAGGTCTGTTTTCACCATACAGCTGTAAAGTACTTTACCTCCTGCCCTCTAGGACCTGCTTATCATACCTTGGCATCTAGTTTGAGCTTATTAAGCATCGCCAGCTGCTGGCTGTCTGCCACCAGCTGGAACTGCTCCATCTGGAACGCGACGTACACCTGCGGTAGACCGCTCAACTCTGAGCCCGTCTCGTCGTAAAGGACTGATGCTGCACTGAATCTGGAGTTAACCTGGTGGATGATACATGAATGATAGAAAACTTTTTTTTTTAATGGTGCGTAATGCATTTCATAGCTGTATAAGCGCACATTACACCCGCATCAAGCCACAGCGCATCGTTTTTAAATACAAACAGCGCGGCGCGGCCCTCCTGTAATGTGGTGGTTCATACTTTTACGCAAGTGGTTTAGGAAGATTTTTCTAATGCGGCCCGACCTAAACTCCAATGTGCGTCACCGATAATAGGCATAAATAAATAAATAGAAAGAAAAATAAATTTATTTGTCACAGAAACACGTGCATAAAAAAAAAGATGATAAACTCAAGTAGAAAATAAGAAAATGAAACAGAATAGATTTAAATACAATAACGAGCACAAAACAGAAATAGTCGGCAGCTGCTGGCACGTCATGACTGTGACAAGAAGGCTTCCACTCAGCATGATGCTGTGCTATGGCGACCCACAGCACAGCGCTGATTTTCAGTGGTCACCCGAAAAATAGATAACGTTTGTGTCGCACAATGCTCCACCTCAAGGACTAAGTGCGGAAACAGAACGGTTGTTTGTTTACTTACTTGTAAACTTTGTAAAGACATTTCGAAGTTTGTATTTACAGTTTTGTCTTTACAACTTATTCTTGTTGAGTCTATCTTTAAGCTGAATATCTGAAAAACAAAAAAAAACATAATATCATAGACAAGTAATAAAAACCTTCTGGACATTCATGACTTCACACTATTAAAGTAATACTACGTTTAGCCACTTGTTGCTTTACATAATATGCAACAAGTGTCAAATCATTACATTACATAACATCACGCCAGTATGCCCTGAAAGGGTCCACAGAAGAGTCTTCTTCTTTGTCTTTTCGTGTGGTTAGTGACTAACCTGCCATGCTATTCTGTAAACATCTCACCGTGAAAGTTTGGGTGAAGTGAGCTGTCAATAGTGTCAATCCCTGTGGAATGACAGCTCACTCACTTCACCTAAGTTTTCACGGTGAGATGGTTACAGAATAGCACTGCTGGTGTCAGAGTTTTAAAGCCGCCCATGGATCTCTGACTTGGCTTCACATGGGGTCGAGAAATATCTCTCAAGCAGGTCACAGAAGAGTATATTCCATACAAATACAATTTCCCCAATTATACATCCCATAACAGTAAAATGTTATGAAAAAATATTTAGTTTTAATTCCACAATACATCCTATGTCACATGGAGGTCGCGTGCTCGCTCAATAAATTCATAACTTAATAGCTAAATAGAGTGCACTTTGCTATGACAGCGTGGTCCACGCGGCGCCGTGCGAAAAATTCATGTTCAAATAAACGTGCCCTAACACAATATGTACATATATTAACTGGGCTTACCTTTGGTACAACTGGCGAGAGTCTGGGAATGATACTGGCAAGGTGGTCTTCATCGTTCATGCTCATCACTGGGCTGCGTCTGCGTTTCTTGTGGCTCTTTAAGAACTGGTACAGCTCGTCTTTGAATGTCACTGACGTATTACTGATTATTGCGTGGATTTTCTACAAATTACAAAATAATATGTTAATTTGTATTATTGGTTACTTTGAAATCCCTGTTCTGCTAATCATCCCCTGCCTCCTAACCGAAAGCAGCTTTCGCGCGAATACAAGAATACGCCATCGTTTACCTGAATGATAACGTAGAAACGCGACTTGATTGATCGCACGAGTATGTCATATTCATACAAACGAGGACGACGATCGCTTTCAGTTAGGATGCAGCCATCATCTTGGGCGATATTAATCTTGCCTTTGCCAGGTTATACAAATTAACATTAGCAAAGAAATATAGGACAAAAGAAACTTACAAAAGGCAGAATAACATGAACATAATATCATGAACTATTTTGTCCAATCTTCTATTCAACTTTCTGAATAGCTTACAGAAATTTTGATCATTCAAAACTTTTTGTTTATGGTTCAGTAACAATATTTCTTACCTCTACATTCAGCGGCCCGTCAGCCTTCACGGTCCCCTCAATAACCAAGCAGCAGGCCGCTTCTCCCAAGCTCTCCCCCTTCCCCCCAACCCTCACTCTAGCGTCTACCAGCTTTGTAGAGAAGACCAGCGCCCGCGCAGGCCCGCCTGCAGCGCCATCTGCGTGGACCTCGGCGGCTGTGGCCGTTAGACACCAAGGATTGTCTACAGTGCCATTTTGAATGGTCACTGATGCATTGAATATGTGTACTCCCATGAACTAAAGAGGAAAATATTCGTTGGTTATTTTTTAATTAATTAATTTATATTAAATTTCTTGTTGCACTTTACACCAAAAGTTGCAGCAGTTTATTCTGAAAGTGGGCAATGTCGCAAATAGATGTCAAATATTTCGCTGTTTTGATTAATTTGGCAATATTACTGTATGGAAATAAGAAATGTGGCTAACTAGCGAACTAGAATATTGATTATGAAATGCAATAATTAATATCGTAACACCTAATGTTTAGTTTTAGATGTTAAAAAACTATTATATATTATATAAAAAAAAGCGTTTTTGCACCTAAAATGGGTAAAACGTCAAATTCAATGGTATAATTGCAATTCATTATTAATATTTTAGTTTGCTAGTTAGCTACATTTCTTATTTCCATACAGTAATATTGCCAAATTAATCAAAACAGGTAAATTTTTGACAGCTATTTGCGACGTTGCCAACTTTTAGGACAAACGCTCTTACGTGCTCTGTGCGCTCTTACGCACAGATTTACTGCTATACATAAATATGTCAACATCTGGTTTCTGAACATGTTTATTGTGGTTAGCGCTCATCACCTCTGTGGTCAGAGTAATGTCCCGCTTGTGGCATATACTTGCAGATCTCTTTGCAACAATATTTTATATGGCTTAACAAGTCTGTTACTATGTTCTTTTAGAATATAAATGTATACACATTATTTTACTATCTTGAAGGGTCCGTTTAATGTGTTCTACATGGCACAAAGTTTCTGAACATGTAACGAATTGTCACACCTATGTGTGGTAACCACATTTATGGTAGTAGTTACTAAGCATCTTGCAAATTGATTGGTATGCAATAGGTTTTTCAGATATCATTCATTCAGAAAGACACTGCATCCTCCTATTTTGGTAAGTGACATCAGAAACACATATGACACGATCTGAGATGGCAGGATGCCAATTGGTACCCCTTAAACACTTCTTATTTTAATTTTATGATTATTTTATTACAACACGGATTAGACATTACATAATATCCCCGTAGGATTAAGCAGAGGTGTACCTATAGTAATAAATAATTTATTAATGTTAGTGCTCTATCTAACTGATCTATCCTAAACAAAAGCCCAATGTACAGAGTTATGATTATTTTAAAGATAGAGTAAACTATGATGTCTGTGCTAGTATTAACTGTGTGTCTTCCTCCTGCAACAATGCTTTGCTATAGTAAGAATATAATGATACAAATAGTTCTCGTACAAACTAAGTTACGCTCATTTTAAATTTAATAAAAATAACAAAAATTTAATTGAAATTTTAATTTAATTGAAGTAAGCACACCACAGCTGTTCGAACCCAGGCAGGCGCTTTGCTTTGTGTAAATAATTTCATCACGGCTGTTCTCAAAACGGTGAAGGAAAACATCATGAGAAAACCGGCATGTGCTAGAACCAAAAATTCGAAGACATGTGACATCGACTACGAGCTGCTACTGACAAATTCCTCCACAGATTAGTTAAAATAAATATATTAGATATTATCTAGTTTTGGTTTCTTTACTTTCAGACATTGGTTTCTCCCACTTCATAAATATTCGTCAAAAGTACAACTGCAGAGACAATACTAATAATATAACTCAATTAAAAAGTGGTAGGATAATGATAATTTAATTACGTAGTTGTGTCATCAAATAAGTAGCACATAACACTTACATAGTATTTACAAAAGGTAGATAAATATAGATTCTAGACTTGGACTTTATAACCATGAGTACACTATTACTTTGAATTTGTATATTGCAAACTAAGTAATAACAAGTCTAAGCGCCTGATTACTTTAAGAAAAGCGCTGCAGCCACTATGTTATGTGCAGATAATAATACAATTAATGAATATAAACAAGTAACACATAGTTTAGATAAAACTATATTTAGGTGGTGGTGGCGGTTGGGTTGTGGTAGGTATAGTTTGACCGTAACCGCTGTACTGCACCTTAGAAATGCGCAACGAAACGAGACGCGGGACTGACAGAGAGGACGGGCCAGCGGTCTCGGTCACACTATGATACAAGTAAGTCATGGTTGCTGAGTGGTAAGAGTATGGTTTGCTCACGGGTTCAAGCCATGTTTTTGCTAGTCTAATATTCTTACTCGAAATGCTACTGTAAATATGCAATACAAGATCCTACAACACACAAGATTTTCTGTAATTTGAGAAGTAAAATAGTAAATACAATCACCAACATACCTGAGCAAACATAGTCAAACTATGTGGCAGTTTCTTATCTCTAAAATCCAAAAGTTCCTTATTCGCTATTTGGTTCAAAGTGCTCTCAAGATTCCTGAAGTCGGCCACTTCATTGTAACCCTCCCCCCTCGTAGTAGAGTTCTGTTTGGACAGCAGTGGTTTGAGGATTGTCTCAACCACAACACTCCTTTTTTCCTCCACATTGTTGGTTACTTCAACTCCTCGGATCACTACTGACACCAGTTTATTGATTTCAGAGTTGAAACAACTACTTTGGAATGACACTTCATCTATGTGCTGTAAATAAAAACCAGTTGAAGTTTATGTCATTGTTTATGACAATTTCCTTTCTAGTTATGATCAATGAATGCTCATGCATTTTAGTTATTGCAACCTGATGCTTTTAGAACATAAAAACAGTTCACTAGAAGTCCAATAAGTAGATTCTATAGAGGAAAAAATGTTTTGTTGAGAATCTGTATGAAAAAGTGAACTAATAAACTAAATAACTATAAACACTACAGTAGAACTTGTTACATCCCTGTGCCATTACCAAGGCCAGGTCTAAATCAGTAAAAACGGTTTGTACAAATCATTATACTTACAATAGAATACCTATCTTTGGATAGGCTCACATCTTTGAGTATCAATTTTGGCACGGCGATTCTGCCGATTTTCAACTTTATATGGTACTTTCTCATGAACAGCCATGCCAGTAACGTTGGCAGCAGCCTAAAAATACCCCAAATGTTACCAAAATAGTAAACAAAACACAAAACAATAATAAAAATAGCGGTGTCATCGTACATCGACCACTTACCATGACACACAGGAGTAAATAACCACACATATAAAAAACAATATCAATAGGGCGTTCATTTTCGAACGGTTAAATCATTTCGTTTGAATCATTCGTTAATTAATTGAGTAAATATGTTCATATTAGATCGAGATTCACTTCGTATATAACCTCAAAATGATGTACAACTTTCATCTGTCACTTTTAATTCGTTCAAAAACTTGTTAGAAAAGAGAAAGGCTTGAAAAATTCTAAAGCCAAATACTGACCTCTTTACCTTGAAAAACCTTATTCGAATCCATTCATGAACATTTTTCAATTTTCAGTGGTTTCAATTATTTTTTACTAGTCAGCATTTACAACAGCTTCAAGTGCAGCAAGAAAAGGAAAGTAAAAACCTCTGAAATAGTTATTGAAACTGCTATTCCAGCGCTAGATTCAATATCCGGCTCGGGGAACACTTTGATCCTTATTTGGAGGAATTTAGGTTCTTTTTTGAACCTGAATTCTTCGAAGAACCTGCCACACAGTCAAAAGGTCTTTCGATCGATACACATGATAAATACCTATCGATCCTGGTAGTCATACGAATATTTTTCCCAAATCCAGGACAGGCTTCAGGGTTGGGCGACCCGGGCGATCCCGGGGCGCCGCGCCACGCCGCCCGCCGGTGACTGGAGAACGCTGAGGCATACAAGGCGCTGCGAGCGTCAGCTCAACTTAATCACTTAATTTGAGTACCTACCTTATATAAAGAAAAACGGAATTTAGCATAACTTTTATGAACTTATCTTGTAGGAGTGAGTATGAGTTTTTAGCATGTAGCTACCACGACCTGTAATTTTGTTGCTTGTCTTGTCGTATCCCTCACTAACTTATGTGAGATGACAGAGAGATCAGAGACGCACTGACACTGAGCGACAGGCGAGAAAATAAATGTCAACTCGTATTAGGCTCCCTGTATATTTTCCTATCTTCGCTTTCTATTACTCATAGGCTCAAAAGTAAAAGGGTGCCAAATGAATGACTCGCCCAGGGGGCCTAGGTGGTTAAAGCCGACCCTGCCCTTAATATTTCTTTACAGGAATTCAAAAGACAGAACAACTGTTGAAGACGCGTCTTCATATAATATTGTTGTTCCATTACTACTTCTATTCATATTGGCCGGTTTTCCATGCCTATTTAATGCCTTGCCATCTATCATAGATCCATGCTTATCAATAACTACCTATCGGATGCTTCACTTTTTGATTACATATTTACTACTTATTTTGTACCTTTCACTCGAAGTGAACAGTCTAAACACAAATGAATTAAAAGTGAAAAATGATTTCATGGGTGAACCGATCCAACGATGTTAGATTTCGGCACTCGGTACATTTGAGTCGCTTACCGAATGATGAAAAAAATATATGAAAGGAGCAGATGTTCATACTAGATATGGGTCGTACTTGCAAAATCGAGTACCAGGGCTTCCAAGTACGTCCACCTTTAGACACCAGCGCCAAAAACCAGGGCTCGAAGTATTTTCTTTCTGCGTGGAAAATAGATCCCTAAGGACATACAAATAAGGAGTACAATCGCGTATACAAAAAAGGATACTTCCAAGCCTTGGTGGAAGTAAAATACTTTCATAGAACATTGAACCGTGACAATATATAAATACGGAGCAGAATCGCGTCGAGAGTAGACTGAAGAAAATACTTTGAAGTCTTGCAAGTTTTTCGGGTCGGCACTTGCAAGTAAATACCTAGTATAAAAACCTGCTATCTAATTACGCAAAACAGTTTCGTAATCGACTACGACTAATCTGTTTCATGTTGACAATTTAACAACATTCATTGCGTTATTTACGTTGTTGAGCAGATTTTTTTTTCAAACTTATCATGCAATGGATTAGCAATCTGTTTCAAAACGATTCAGATACGAATGATCGTGTATTACGTCATTAGGGTACGGGTTGCGTAAATAAGCACCTTCCCTAATTCATACCGATATAATTTTATCGGGGTGAACATGAAATGAAATGAAACAAAAATGAACTTTCACTCGAGTGAAGCAGAGTGAAGCGTCTGATAACGGCTTTTGTACTTACTTGCAATTTACTCAAATTAAAACAAAATTAAGGTTATAGTTTGAAACTTTTTATTTATCAACTAAAACTATACAACATTTTAAATCTAAACTTATACAGAATTAGGGCCATGTTCGCTTGGCAGAGTAGCCTTCGTACTTCTTCCTTGTCTTAATACCAGTCACAATAGTAGAACTCTTGGGGAATGCTGAGACACCATTGAACATTGTGTCTTTATCTGAAACAGAATATTATACTGTTATAACATGTTATTTAATGCAAATAATTTCAGAAAAGTCATGTTTTTTAACCTGGGTGGAATCTGACATAGTCCGGCTGCACATGTAAGTTCTTGGGCAATTCCATTTTCTTCAAGGCTTCAAATGGTGTTGATGTGTCCACAGGAGTCTGGTAAAACTCTTTCAGATCAGCTGTAATAAAATAATTACCTAAGTTTATAAAAATGAAAAAACTACAAAACAACTATTGTGTAAACGGTCCTTTACATAGGATTGAGATTTTTTCGAGATTGGCTCCTTTATCTTTTGACAGTTTTTTAGGCGCGGAATGAAACTTGCAGTACGAAGCAGAAACAATGTGACAAAAAACTAAAGAAAAAAATGTTAAACAATCAGAAAGAAAGCATACGACCGTGACAGAGATTTGTTTTATGATGTCTTTTTTAAAATAAAAATCTGGAAATATTGTTAACAATACAATTTCATAATTATTTTATTGGTCGCGATGTAATCATTGACCAATTTGAGCTACTTCGATAATTCCGAATCCTAAATAATTATTTCTAATTAGTTATGATACCTACTTTGGAATTTAAGAGAATATTCCATTTTATGTTTGTACAGGATGGCTTTTTAATTATTATGATCGTTTTTTTTTAAATAACCAAGTCCTTGTTAAGAGCTAGGCTGTGTTGAGTATCCTATGTTGTATCCAAGCGTATTACAACAGCATAGATTTTAAGAAGATATTTCTAACAATACTTTAGTGCACTACAGTGTTGTCTACATATATAGCAAGTAGTGATTGCTGCTCAACGGGGATTGAACACAGTACAGGTAAGTAACCAATTTCAATCCAGATTATTAAAACTAATGTTCTTCTGGGTATTGATCAAGGAATACCAAGATTTCAATAATTTCAAGGGGACGTAGGCCCATATCTCACTAGGACACTCATGGTGGGGCGACCATGCTCGCAATACCAAAAAATGTATGGTCGGTTGCACAACCAATCAGAGGCCTGGTAAGATAACCACCATAAAGCTGTGTATATTTTGCTAGACCATGGTTGCGCCACCATGGTGTCCTAGTGAGATAAAAGTCTCATGCTTCTAATTCTACACCTCTTGCCTTAGGCTGAAATGAATAAACAATGCTGAACACATACTTTGCCTTAGATATGCTCCTGTCTCTACCTTGCACTTGTAGTTTATTATTTATTTAAACTTCTTGCACACACTAAGGTACAAAGGTGTACTTAAAACCATAGGTATTTTCAACCAGTCAGCCAAGGGTGGTGAAGAGATAAGATGACAGGTGCTCTGATTGATAGGAGTGGAGGACAGTTTGGACAACAGTGACAGGGATACTGCTTAGCCAAAACACACGCTAAGTAACATAATTTCTCAATCTCACTCTTGGTCTTGACTAACTTTAATTAAGCTTCTTTGTTTTTTCTTCGTGCTTTTTATCAGCTTGTGCATGTAGCTCTTGGGAACCCAAAAAAGAGGCTCTCCGCTTGTTGAAAAATTTATATAGAGCTTTCCCTAGCTCGTGTCATACTTTCATGATCAAATTGCATGATGATGTGAACACACATCGCAGTATGTTATTTTCATCATATTATGGATAAAGTTTAATTTTCCTATTGTTTCAGCTCGTAAGCTAGGAAACCTTTTGTCTCCATTTGTAGATTGAACATCTTAGTACCCAGGTAAGTCAATGTTTAAAGGGATATAAAAAAATTCGGGTTAGCATCTAGCTGAAGGCTTTTAAATTGGATATTTGCTTTGAGAAAGAGATGTGAAGAAAGACACTAACAAAAGAGGTGCAATGTTTAACTCTGTGTGACTCCATGTGTTAGTGTTATATAGAAAATGTTCATGGTGTTGTTAAAAAAAATTGCAATTTGCTCAATGCCTGAGATGTGTTAGATGCTTGCTTTCTGTTTTCAAACCATTATGATAAGCATGCATGAAATATTCAGAGAACCACAGACGAATTTGCTGGAAAGCTTATAATTTATGGTGGATACAGCCCTGTTCCACCAGATAGTAACATACCAACACTTCCAATGGTATGCAGCAATGAATTTGGTACGTCATATCCTGTCTCTTCAAAGCATGCCTTGAGTACGGCAAACTTAGTTTCTAAAGCATCAAATTGAGCATCAGAATTCAGACCATTGGAGGTACATATTTTGATAATAGTCTCTTCTATGTTTGCAGGTGGATCCCATGGCTTTGTAGGTCTTAGAAAACTGAAAATATAATTGTATGATTATTATTTTAAAACGCAATATTGAATACTCTGAAATGAAATGGCCTTTACCACTTAATTTCAGGGGATTCAACTAGACTACTACGACTAGACTTCTTTCTTCTTTTGACTAGTTATTTAATTGTCAACCTGCAGTTATTATTATTTGCATCTGGCTATTATCTAAGTTTAGTTATCATAAATTTTAGTTACCATCAGAAGTTGGATATTAACAAATAATAATTTGTGAAAATGTATTTATTTATTTATAATGTTACACCAACAGCTTCTGAATATAATATATCTTAACTACCAATAGCCTCGGACTTACAGTCGCCAATTACAGGATAACCAGCAATCTTAGAAATAGGTAATAGTACTAAAGACTATAATTAAGAAATTATGGCAAGATACTTCATAAACTTAAGATTAATAAAATACATAAAAGAAAATAAAAGTATAGTTAAATGTAGTGGTTCATGGTTTAAAAGTGTTTCTCAAAGTGGGCGAAAACGCCCCCTTGTGGGCGCTGGAGGCCTAGAGGTAACGGGCCCAGAAAAAATTGGGGGCTGTTGAAGTGGTTTATGGGGGCAATGGCTGATTTGTAATTTCATCTGCTTAATATTTTAAAATTCACTGAAATGAAAACCTACCTACTACAGAACATCGATTATTTAGTTCAAAAGACCATTTCAGACACTAATCCACATGGTCCTCATATGACTTGACCAAGATTATGTCTGGACTTTAAAAGAGACTACAACCTCTGAGTTTGTTTCGGCCTTTCTTCTCAGAGAAGTCAGATAGGAAACACCACCCTCATCTAGCTTATTTCTAATATTTTTTTATATGACGTGTAAAAGTGATTCCGATATCCTATTTACAGAATAAACAATTTCATTTCATTTTCATTTCATATTTCTGCCCTGTTTGATTGTATAGAAACTAATAATATTTAACATAGCTTTCGTAGGATAGCCTGTGGACAATCAAGTTTTAACAAATTTCTGTTAAATAACGCGATTTGTGCAATTCTGTATCAATCGGCTCATTCATCGATACTTGCTCAGTACGATTGAGCGTTTAATGAGATGAACGAGTTTGCGTTCTAATTGCTCTCACTGGTAAAAAAGTCTCGTTTAGAATGTAAGTTTAAACTCCAGACCAGACTAATATAGCACACTATAATTAAAATAATGAATCTCATTGTGCTTTTTAAAATGTGTTAAGGTACAAAAAAAATGGGGGGCACTGAATAATAATTGATTTTCAAAGTGGGCGGTAGATGAAATAAGTTTGAGAACCTCTGGTTTAAAAGGTTAAAACGGTCTATTACGTATTTTAATTGGACATAAAGGTAAACATTTTATACTGTACCTACCCTCTTGCAGCTAATGATTCTGCAGCAGCTTGGAATTTTTTGTCTACTTTAGGATATTTCTTCTGCTTATACCTTACTGCAGTGATCTGTAAATTATTTTATTGATTATAAAATACTGTATTAATATGTTTTTAAATGATAAGGTAAGGTGTGCAGTAAGATAACCTGTAAATTCCTGCGCGGTATTGCAGACAGCACGTTTCGAAGCATTGTATTTTATGTAATTGCTCCCCTTATTTTTAAATGGAATTAATTAATAGTAAGTAATTTAATTATTGGCTAAAAATGTATATTATATTTACAGTATTTTTGTTCAATGTTCGTTTTGACAACTAAAACAATGTTTTTTCATTCCACGTAGAATAGTATTCGGAAATTATTTCTAATGATTGATTACGTAATCTGTTATTGACTGCAATCAACAAGATATTTTTGATTCTCAAAATTAGGAAAGTTTTTTTCCTAGAACGCTGGATCAAAAAAGCGAAAACATTGCAAAATAATTGCCCAATGGTCTTTTTCTGCTATTGCATTGTAATGGCAAGTAAGAACCAACTAAACAAACATTTTCTTATTTCTTTACGCTTCTTCTATTAATAATTCACTAATATATTCAAGTAAAATCGAAAAAAACTATAACACGCAACTAGATACTGAAGTCAGCCGTAAGTTGACGAGTACACCAACATAGAACGGAACGTATCCACATTTCTAGACGAAATCAGTTTCTATCATTGGCCGCCTACGGCAGCACTGTCGGCTTGGGTTGTTGTTTCCTATCCGCCATTTTCCAGTCGCCATTGAAAGGTGAAAACTTCACTAAATGTCGGTGATGATTTTAAGATTTTGAGTGGTTTCTTTAAGATTGTACCTGTTTTTAGTGTTGTGAAATGAAAATGAAGTGCCCCGGACTACCATGACGCATCAAAATCACCAAACAAACGGTGCAAGTCTCGAGGATTGCCACACAAACTTCTTCGCCTTGGTAAGTCACTTTTACATTGATGAAAGAACTCGTATGTACTTTTCTTTCGAAATCATTACGATTTACGTGATGCTAGTATTGTGCGCTATTGTTCTTAGGTCTCCCGTTGCATGTTTAGGAATTCCTAAATAATGAGTTCACGACGTCTAAGTAGACGATGTGATTATCGTTAGTGGACGCTGATATACAAAATTCACCTTATTGCGCTAGGACTGCCGAATCGATCTATTGCGTTAAAGTTTTTGTATGGGACAATTTACGTTTAGGCGGCTAATGACGGACGGCCGTTAGTCATCCTGGCATCGTTCTCGCCACAACTCGGAGTCATGTCATGTTGCTAACCCACAAAATGTCAACGCATTCGGCGAGCGAGGCCACAAGAAGCCACCGGCCCATAGAGGTCATTTTGAATTCACCTGGCCGTAACGCGGACCGTAATGCGTTCGCGAGACTAGTTTCGCCAGGTTGAGGAAATAACTTTCTTATTACATTTTTCGCTTCGTACCGTTCGATAATGCGACACGATAGCGAGACATGAGGAGTAATGTTTATGTGCGTGTTACAAAAACCGTCGGGTCATTCATTATCGCAGTGTTGTAGTGTTGAGTAGCTTTGCGTAATGTTCATAGCTGGCGCGAATTTTATCAGATTGTGTTCGGGTGAGGATTAGCGGGTGAGGGGCGGGCGCGCGGGGCGCCGGGGGCGGTCGGTCGTCCTCGGCGAGAAGCGAGCACAGCACGGGCGCCACTTCCACCTGACGCGTTGCCATATCTCCGCGGCGGCGCGCGCCTGCCTGCACCCGTCTCCCTCTGCGCTCCGCCTATCTCGACGCGATACAAATTACCGATTTCTTGCCCTGCCTGCTTATTGTCTAATTATTTATGCGTCGTTTGCGGACATCGCTGCTTTTGTCGCGTGGAATTTTTTCTCGCCCATAATATAGGCAGTGACGCATCGGGGGCTACTAGGTGTTGCGTTTGGGTTCAATACACTTTACTAGGAGCATTGCGCAAAAAATTGCAATGCAGTAATTTCATTGAAGTTAGTTAAATCGGAAATGTATCGCTGATTGTCAAGATTTGAATGTTCACTGGCTTTACCTAGGCTCCGTTTATGTTGAGGTATGCGCGGCGACATCACAGATGTCGCGGGACTCGCGGGGTCGGTGCGCGCGCGCTCGCCGGCTGCGCAGGCGTCTTGCGCTCATTCAACCGTTTATGAATGGTCGTAATGATTGTAACTTTCCCATATGCGGGCCTCCGCCCAGGCACCAGTTGCGTGCACTGTGATTATCTAGGTAGTTGATGTTCGTCTTTGTTCTTTTACCTGTTTACGCTTTGTCTTATAAATTTTAGTACAGTCATACGCAGTATGTCATAGCTCTGACTTTGTCTTGACCATTGTTTACCCTTGACGTATGAGAATGAACTGGCGATAACCATTCATTCATTCATTCGTAACATTGTTTTTCATGAGCAATATTTGGAAGCGTGCTAAATAAATATGTAACATAAGCTTTCCGCTTATTTTTCTCTGGTATGAAAACAAAAATATCAACTTCTCTCTTCGATCTAAATTATAACGATTTTTTAAGAAATTCTGCTAGATATTCTTGTTCCATCTCAATTCCGCGCCACAACGACGATGTCCATTGAGTGACGGAATACACCGCTAACTTATTCATGGCATCTCACACACGAGTCTCCGCAACCTCTGCCCCACCCCCCTTATCACCCTCTGTACATACAGAGCACAACTTCAATTTTATCCTGAATGTGCTCATTCCCCCACTGTTATGACTCCTCCCGCTTCTAGGTCACCCCTTTACGAATTCAACCTAAGACCAGATTTGGTTTCCTGACTAAATAAATCGCACCACTAATTAATACTGACCAGTGTCTATTAAGCTATGTAATTAACTGATTAAAACAAGTTGTTAACTACCGTTTTGGCGGCAATAAAGCAACAGATTATTTTACGTTTGCCCAAAGTGGCGATAATACTATAAAATTCCTTAATGTAATCAACCTAATTACAACATTGTGTTATAATGAATCTCTAATGCTTTGCTGTTTTTTTATAAGCCATAAATTCTTGTATGATGCTTACGATGATCGTAAATTCCCACGTAGTCTGTTCTGTGCCTTTTGGTATTTCACACAAAAAAAAATCACTTTCATCTTAGTGGAAACGTGATGAAATTAGTCGTTGCCTCTAGTAGTCTTTGTATTTTTAATAAGTTACGACTCTCGTAACTAAAGGCTTGTTCAGACCAGCGCGACGCGACGGCGCGACGCGACTCGAACAATACAATTTCTAAGAAAAATTCACGGTATAACAATAGCCGCTGTCGCGCCGCGCTGTCGCGTCGCGCTTATCTGTACGAAGCTTAATACAACAGCAAGACCGTGGTTTCTTGAACGGCTCAAGGTCGTCGCAAAAAACATTTGCCTGAACTCAGTGCTTTACTTGTTGGCTGCTCATCCGAATGAATTTGAACTCTAAACAAATGAAATAGCGCTATTTGTAAGATCTCATTGTCAATAATGAAAATAAAGGTGACCTTATAGGTTATTAAACGCTTGATTTGTGTCTGGTAGGTCACCGAAGTATTTAAAAGCAATCTGCGCGTGCGCACACTGGAGCAAAATGTGGCTGACGTTGTTAAATCCGGTTTATTGTATCTTAATTATGTATTAAATTAACTACCTACTTACGTTGCAAGTTTACGTTACGCACGCTTTGGGCATGTAAATGAGTTCTGACAGATTTAGTTTATCCCGATTTTTAATTTTGTTATAATATCTGTAAATAGCGAACCATTAAAACAGTGTTCTAAATACATTTAATTATATTAATATGAAGGATAGAAAAATAAAGATAACTTGATTGATAACTTAAAAATAATCTTCAAATCTTACTAACTGGTAACTTAAATGTTGTTAAAATTAAAAACGAACTATAAGTTCTGTTATGTTGCGGGGGTCGTTATCTATCAGCTGATAAGTTATCACACTCACACGGCATCAAGGTTCCAACGAGAGCGGTTGGTGCGTACCGCTATCGTTCACCACAATAGAATACGATACACGATTAAAAGCTTTGAAAGTCACAGACGGAAATGAAGATTGTGTGACCAAGTGGTGGAGAACAGATGGTACCTACAAAAAGAAAGGATTTATGATAAAAATATCAATATTAATCTAATCTTTAATTCTTTACCAAATATTATTATTGTCTGGTGATTAAAATGATAATAAACACATTGACAATACAATTCCTACATCGCCTTTCACGACGCTAAGGAATTAAAATGTCGCTGTCATAATCTTGACGATAAAGCACGTACTCGTGAAGGATGCTCAAGCGCAACACAACAAAGAGCACGTGTATCATTAAAAAGAAAACTGTTCAAATAAATACAGTGTACTCGCATCATTTCGGTACATAAAGCCCGTCGTACCCGCATCTGGGTTCTCACATCAAAACCACAAATTGAAAGCTGTGTTCTGTTTATTTTGTAACCAATCGCACAGTTGTTTACAGTGCGACCGGCTATATAATGCCACATTATCACACATGATAAGCGAACAGTTGCGGCGGCGATATCTCACGCTCCTTCAACACTTGAAATTAATATTATGATTGTTGTAATAACGTTCCCTAAACAACAACGGAAATCAGTGCAATGATTGACGAGCGAGCATGGACCTTTGAGAATCTAAGGACGAGTTGCTAACAAATGAGGAAAACATTTTGACATTTCGTAGGGAAATAAATAATTCCATGTGACGCGTTTACCTACATAAGAGTGACGCACTGTTTATCTCGAGACTTAAATGACCTCAGGCTGGAAAATGCCAGATAATTGAAGTAACTAGTGTAGTTGTGCGATATGATGGCAAACGTGTTCAGTGGGAAGTATGGGATAATGACGCTTGTGGGAAAATGCAATCAAAACACGCATGGAAGTGACTAACAAGTATTGCTCACACTATCCTGGGTGGTGCTTCATGCACTACAATTGGTATTGCACCACATATCCAACCGTCATACCCTCCAAGGTCACTAATAAAATATGCATCTTGATAACAACAATATTATGACTCAAATACTAAGCTCATCCTAACAACTTGGGAGCAATGCAAAGATAAACAGCTGATACAATTTTAAGGCTGGCAGTGTCATGCCTTTTTAATTACTGCACGATACTGGATTATCAGTAATGAGTATCGATTGTCTTATCAGAGTCATCAGATCAAGTATTTTAATAACGTATCTAATAAAAAAACAATACATTTATATGGACGTCGGTCCTTGGAGCAAACGTGTACGTCCTTCGCGCGCAATCCACATTGTCCTTAATCGATGCGGTTCCGCAACGAGTGTCTTTATTTAACCCACATTGAAGAGAAAGGTCCGTATCACCGAGTCTCGGCAATTAAAACTATTTTCGAGTAAACGCGTTATCGAATTACTCCATTTACTTGGCCTTGCTAAAATTGAGTCGGAATAAAATAATTTAAATACACGAAAATATTTTAATGGTTACTGCCTTATTAATTGTTAAAATACCTAGGAATATAATATTTAAGTTGCTTCGACTTGTAAATTATCGTTTGCTTTGGAATAACTTAAATAAATAAATACATACCATGTATAATGTGAATTTGTGATTGAGTACATTTCCATTGATCGTGGATATTTTCTCACTGCCTATCATAAATGGGGTTAAAATCCACCCGTCCATCACACTGACGGAAATTAAAATCGCCTTCAAAGACACTCAAAAATATTTGTGTACATAAATAATATAAAACCAGTCTTAAATACTCAGACGATATGACATCACTTGATGAGATCCTGACAGCATCTTCGTAACGTCCTTTTCCTCTTGTTGTTACGAGCCACATTCTGGGTCAAGGTTCTGTTTGGATAATACTGTCACGAGGAAAAACGTCGCTCTTTCTCATTTGGTTATGATCTCGATTTTTACCATTTGTTCAGCGATATTGGAAGCATTTATTTGATATCTGTAGTTTCGCGTTTCATTTTTCTTTTCTGGAGAATTCTTTTCAGTAAACTGCTTACATATAGTTTTGATTTCGCGTTTTTTTAAAGAAGCTGTACCAACAATGTTTTTCTTTATTTTGCTCTTCGACTAAGTTTTGCATAATCGTTTCGTTCAAGTTTCACACAATATGTATTGTTCGGAAAAACGCTTAATTGTTTTTGTTTATCTACATAAGTTTTTTTTTTTCATAATTTTCCATTTCTGTAGTTGCCGTTTAGAATTTCTCGAAGTTTTCCATCAGAAGGCAATTAAGGTGTTCCGCTATGATAGCGGCAGTGGTCCGGCCGCGACCGCGGTCACGATATGTGGGTCAAGATAACAGAAGTGCTCTGTGCCTGTCCCACATTCGTTACTTCGCCAGAGTCCGCCACTCGACGCCAGCTCGGGTCCTGTGTCACCAAAGATTTGTAATTATTTGTCAGTTTATTGTGTTATAAGGAAGAACTTTAATTAATTCTAAAAATGTTATATTAATGGAGTCAACTGATTCATTTTAAAATGAAACTTGATTGATATAATTTAATATTTATTCAATAAGATTATGTTTATTAGTTACATGGTAATCAATTCGCTATGATTTATCTATATTAAAACGTGGCCCATTAACTATTGACTTAATCATCTATACTTAAAATTGGATTCAGTTGAATGCGTCTCTGACGAACGTAAAGTTCATTAGTATGATTGAAAACACACCGTGTTCAGGTTTCTGCGTTATGTCGATCGATAAAAACAAGTCTTCACTAGCCTTGTGCTCCACTTTCGCTTTTATTGGCTAAAGGTTATTTCTACACGAGTAATTTTACTCCGTAATCCGGCTGCACCCCGTGTCATACTGGACACAACTGTCTGAAAGCGTGAAAGTAAAGAGTGACCTATATTTTTTATTGTGTAAACAAGACGGTGTTGTGTGTTGACAACACTTGGCACCGTCTGTACGTGCTTGAGGCGCGAGGCGCTCTGTGAAAACGGAAACTTGGTTTTATCATTGCAATACTTTATTTACGAAATGTTTGTGAGATGGCAAGACGTTTCGGAGATTAGCTGGAGTATTACGAATGTCTGTAGCCGTAAGCGCTTGTCGGCCCTTTGCATGCGAGTTTTGGCCCTCGTCTCACGGAAAACAAGTTTCACTATACGATTAACTGCGTCGTGTTGTTGTACAAGCGTAACACATAACTTCACGTATTGCAACCACTCGCCTATTAAGAGCTAACGTATGTAAAACTTGATGTATTACTTCAAATTGGTGAAACTTTCTTGCTGCGATAAAACTAAAAGCAGTTAGACTAATTTATTAAAGTGGAGTTCTGACTAGAAACTCTGAAAGGAAGCACAATATGCACAGGCAATGTTATTGCCCAAAATAGATGGTATTTATATGCTTAATATTCTTCTCTAAAATGTTGCATTTATTTCCAACTTCAACGTTAAGAAACGCCGACAATTATTATGAACATTACATAACGCTTCACTGATGTATCGGCTTGCAAGTTGACCTCATTTGCAAATGACTAACAAAATCTGTCAACAGACAATGCGAATCGAAGTTTGCACAGCGGCGTACGAAATTATTAGTTTAATTGACAAAATAGATTGTCAGCACACGATATAACATCAGACAGTAAAATAACATGGCCGAATGTCTGAGGGCTCTCTCGGATTAAATTCGAAACGCTTTCACTACAATCCCCCCTTGGCCTCTATCGTTCGTCCCCCCCATCCGCTCAAGACTTGAAGGTGTAAATTCGCCGACCAGAACGTCTATGATTATCATAATAATGTTCCTTCTCAAATGAGAATCTAATTTATTTCGATTTTGTCAGAATTGTCTGGTTATGTCTTATGAATTTTAAGTTTTGTATGACGCACGGATCGAAGCACATTAATTTGCAAGTTTTGCACTGGATAGTATATTGCCCGTACAATATTATATTAGTAATCAAGACAGGATTTTATGAAATTCAAAGATTTCATGTGTGTCTATAAAACCTGGTCACTGGTTTTTTTGTGCTAATGTGGCAATAAAATGATGCAGTATAATATGCAACTGGCTCTCTGTTCCCAAATCAACCGAACGTGTGTATATTATCATAATCTTTCAATTAAAGCAGAGTTGGTAAACGTGCAAGTGGCTTTCCAGTATTTGTCGCGGCCCACTTGTTAAATAGTGCACGTAGTATTTACGTGTCACCATAGAGGCTGAGGTTTAACGCGTGAGAAGGTATGTTCGAGAGAGCAAAAGAGACGGAATAATCAAGCGATGGAGATCAGTATGTAGGCGCTGTTGTTTCTGTACCACTAAGTTGTTCTGTAATTTTATCTTCTAGTTTAGCTTTTCCTTCACATCATTTCGTCGTGTCTCCTCGGATTTCAATAACAGACTTTTCTGCGAATGTACTTGCTACTCGCATCTAACTACCTGTCACACCACAATATCCTAGCGACGTCCTTTGTATGCATAAAAGCTTTGCGGCCTGCGTCAGAATCTGCATTCTGTCGGCTCGAACGAACTATCGTCGAGTTCTCAATCTCAAGATTAAAATGTTTGCCAACATCTTGACATCAATAATTTTGCTATTTAGTCACTACTTTATTGACTTAACGTTTCAAGAAACTTATTCTTATTTCAATGAACTTTTAAATGATTTGTTATAAATGTAATATTTTATTGGTTGAAAAAAAACTAGGGCAAACCTTCAAATTTCTAGACTAGACGTAAGTAAGGTCGTTGAGTTCGTTGACCGCGGTCGGCGCGCGGTTGTACCGTTAGCATCGTATCGCACCAGTACTGCCTACCTGCGTACCCTTTACCCTTCGGTACTAAGGACGATACCCGGCTTTGGATCTAGATCTAGATCTTAATTGATCGTTTCGTGTGAATGATGTTCTCGGCCTGGGAACCTTAATGACCCCATTGAATGTTTAATAGTTACTTTTTCCAAAGTAAGACATTGAGTTAAATGTAGTCCATTTAACTCAATGAGTAAGATGCGCAGAAACCGATCAAGATGTATATTATTTTATAATTAACTTCCCATTCTGATACCAATGTAGTGTCAAATTCTTTCGCTGCAAATAAATTCAGATCAGTATCTTATGCACCGTCAGTTTCCGTTACAAACATGATTTTTCAAGACTATTTTGTCGACGAGTCGACGATCTTGTAACCGTTTCGTGTGTCGACCTCCTTCCTGAGGTTGTCCACTGCGACTATCCGTTTGTCGGCGGCCTCGGGGTACCATGATACCAGCAACATATTATATCCTGACGTAATACTTCTCGAATATTCGTAACCAAAACTACATGGCAATTAAAAATACTATGACCGAGTAGATAATCGTCTTCTTCATATGTTGACATGATGTCATTTCCTATTTTGACATAATACTTAGAAAGTTTTCATTCCACGTCCACCAGAAGATTCATTTTCTACAATTTTCAGTGTAGTTCCCTATGAAGTTAAAATCATTTTGTTCCGTTGTTAATTGTGTATCGGTACGTATAATTGTTGATGAATTCAATTTACATCGGTGTTTGGTTGTGCTTGTGCGAATGTAGACATACATGCGCAAGCGCCGATGTGGCCTCTAAAACGATCCATGGCGCGTGCCTGTAGACGCGTTTGCCGCATAACAATTCCATTTTAATACCTTCGTGCATGCAATATCATACTTGTTAAGTCGGCGAAATTAACAATCGATACTTTAAAATATATCGTTCACGGTTTTAAACTATAAATAAATTGCTACAAATATTTTGTAAGCTAGTCAACTTAATGGCCTGTTAGTTTAATACAGTTCTGAACGACTGTTGGTCTTGCTATACTGCTTATCTATTAGAAAATATTCCTAGAGTTTTATCCACGTTCGGCGGCTTGGTAATAAATGCGGGATCTATTATCTTTGGTCACGTGGCACGTGTCCTCGCCCTTGGTGACATACAAGCTTAGTAGTACAGCGAGAATGTTAATCTCGCTTTTATAAACATGGCTACGTATATGTTTTCCTGCTCATTGCCCACTACCTTCCGTTGATCTCTATGACATTCATTTCCTCTAGATTGTGTGAACGGTTGAATTAAATTTTAACTTGTGTCGTTGAGTTTTTGTGGTGAGGTAGGTATTTCGACCGCTAGCTTTGAGGTGCTCGTCATTTTTATTTCCGCACTAGTAGACAATAGGCTAGGAGTTGATTTGTGTCAGTTAATTAATTGCTCTTTCAATAAAAATCTATATGTACTGACCTCATTTGGAAACCTGCGGCATAAGATGATCTTTGTTACTTAGTTTTAAGGTTTACTTTGAATGCATGATCTTTACTTCAAAGAATAATTTTCTCAATATTATACCTGAACAAAATCATTGAGGAACAAGCATCAAGTAAAAATTTGACGCCGGGTATGATACGAATCTCTGGGGTCAAAGGTAATCATTTTATCATGACAACATTGGTAAAAATTGTGCGGCTAATAACTCCATCTCACTCGCTCTACTTTAAGTAGACAGAGTAAGAAATATCAAATGGTATAAGTATTGCCGTGTGCCGCCGCCCACTCGCAAGTAATGTGGTAGGTAGTATTTTGTCGGCATAGACTGCATCTGTGTGAGTACGCATGTGAGTGTATGGAGCAGGTAACTGTTGTCCGCAGTAAATATTGTCTCCATATAATGGTTTTATTGCGATAATATGTTTATGTTAGTTATAGTTAACCGCCTTTTGAAGGCTTCAAATTGTTCAAGCTATTAATTTTGTAGTATGTAATGGTCTTTGATAGGGCCACCATGTTTGATAACTTTATACATATTATGTTTCAGTGATTAAGAGTTTTGATCTCACCCGTCGTCCCCATAAAATACATATTTGGATTCTGTTCTTATCTGATGTAAGAATTTTTTCTTCCCGTCGCGGAACCGCCCACTTATGTTTTATTTTCCCCAACTTATTATATTCCAGAACTCGGATAGTTTCGCCTATAACTTTTTTATGACTTTCAGCGCAATCTTCTCCGCCCTTGACATTGCTTACGATACTACCTAGAAATTCCTTGCAAAAATACCACAAAAAGGAAAAATATGGTAAGGCACATAGCAACAACCGTGTGACATAAGTTCAACACGCGCAATCCATAATAAATTAATAATGATGACGTTCGCGGAAGCGACAGTGGCCGGCACACCGCGCAACCACCGCGGACGCTGCGATAACTGTGCCATTATGCGCCGAAATACTGATACCCGCCGTTCATTCGCAACACTCGTCATCCATGAAATTTCGCAGACTGTTTACAAACATGCTTATTTTTAGGTGACTATTTCTAACACTGTGTATGCACTCGGGACTAGGGCGCAGCGATCGAACACCCAGTCTCTTGACTAGTATATACAGGTAAACGAAACAGACACCCTCTCACCAGAAAACAAAACGCATCTAGTGACGTCACACGTCAAAAATGCAGTAGCGAAGTGCACGGCCGGGGGCGGTCGCACGCGCAGCGCACCGTCACATCATCCTCGATTGTTTACCCCGCTAGTAACGTAACCGCGCGGTGTTGCCGCTCTGCGTCTCGCCTCCTCTCACTTTCGCGATTGCCGCCGTCTTGCTCACGTCTCATACGCCTGTCCCACTCACTCGACTAGCGGTGCTCGACTTTTTTGGACATGCAGTTTTTTTCCGTTCTAGGTTATGATCGCTTTACGGGATCATTGTGTTACAGGAAACTGATTATTAAATAGTTTTTTATTTATTTCTTACGAAGTTTATCGGATACACCGTACAAAAGCCATGTTTTTGTTGCAATTATGAACAATTCAAGTAGGTTATTGAAGGAATATCAAGAAAAGGTGGGTAATATCGTCGCAGTGCATTTATGCGCCAATTAGCCACTGACCGCGTATGTCCAAATATGTGCACCGAGCGATGCAAAAGACTTCAACGTAGGGATTCCAGCGCACCGATTGTATGCGTACTTGCGTAGGCGACCATGATAAAGGTACCAAATGGGAAACAGTACTGCTATTTGTGTATTAATTTAACCCAGTGATATACTGCTATTGCAAGACATCGAACACGAGCAAGTAATAAATATTTTAATTTGATGCACGGAAACTGCAAACTATTTAAGCCATGCTCTCATTTGACTTTTAAACTTTTCAAAGGCTTGCACGGAGTGACGTAACACCGCTTTAGAATCGGTTACAGGCAGAATTTTCCGGAAAAGGCACGGCTTTCGACCGGCTACATCCGGGTGTTATCGTCGGGCTAGGCGTCCATCCGTCCCTCGTTTCGCATTTTAAATTCAAATAACCGCAGATTTTTCCCGACAAACTTGCTCTACCCTGTGCAGTGTGCTCTTTGTCGAGGAATATTTTTGCGTAATATCCACCAGGCGATTTTGTCACAGCACCACAAATGATACTGCAGCTTTTGAATTTTCATTGTGATCCATTGACCTCAGTGTGGGTGTATTGGAAATACATTAGCGACTCGCTTACACGATGTTTTATTGATGAGTTCCTTTGCTCACTTACTCGTGCATATATTAGGAGCGTACTTACTTGATTGATTTTATTCGTCATTGAGCACTAAATACACAGACACCAGCTGTCATTCAGAACATAGATTTTATCTGGAAACCTGTTTAATACGAAACACTATGTATGAGCTTTACGGGTAATTAAATAAATTTGTATAAAATGAAGGCAAGTCGTCACGTCGTACAATAGAAAGTGAAGCGGGCTGCGCGGGCGCATCGGGCGCGTTAGAAAGCGGCCGCCGCCGCGCCGGCCGGCCCCGGCGCCGCCCGAACGAACATTCACGACACCGAGCTTGACGCATTCCTCCATATGTACTCAAGAATGCTATCCAACTACTTATTGAATATAGTCTTTCAATCAAGCTCCAGTAATGCCTGATCTTTGATCTTGAACTAATGCTCAATAACCAGCCGTTTTACACAACCACTTCGTACATTAATACACTAAAACGATTTAATCTCTGTCAACATTTATAGTCGCGTATTATATTTCAATAAAAACCTAATTACTACGGCTAATAAAACAGTAATAAAACTTCCGCAGCACAGCACACCATAAACGGCTGACTTGTATAATTTTATATCTAAACATCTAAACAGTGCTTAACAGTCGCGTTTTAAGCGTCGACCAATAACCCCTCATTTGGAAGTTAACACTAAACTCGTTTGGAGTTACTTATTCCTCCCCTTATCGCGTTAGGTCGATGCGACCCCACGCGTCACGTCTGCCAGGTGCGTTTAGCCCCTTCCGCTGCAGATGCGCGTGTCGTGGAAAAATGTACAATGAACTTTGTGTGTTACCAAATTAATAGGTAACGAATTTAGTTCAGTGTGTCTTCCTTGCAAACGAATACCTATTTGACCATAACCTCGGCCTTCAATATCGAACTGCTGTTTTTAGAACCAAGGAGTCACAGGTCACCTAATAATAAAAAACAGTGAAGACAAGTGATAAGTTTCAATTCGCGAAAACCACCAGCAGTGAAACAGCAGAATTCTATCGCACTCGTACGGTTCTTTAGTTTAATGAAGGATATTTATCAGTTACGTAATAACTGATATTTACGCTCAACTTACTGTCCATTAAAACGGAACCAAGTTTACTGTGTATCGTTTTATGTTTATTTAAATGACCAAAAACACTGGTAGAGTGCCGCCGACCGCGAGCGGTAAAGGGTTGAAAGCTTTCGGAAAGTAATGTATTTAAACAATAAACATATTTGTGTTTGGGGTTATTTACATTGATGATATTCTGTCTGTAAAAAAAATATCCACTCAATACAAGGACGACACAATATGGAGGATAACGAACGACTCGATATTTAAAAAGACAGATTGAAACAGCTCCGCAAAATGTGGGTCTCAGATGAATACACATCGATCGAGTTCTTCAGAAACACTATCTGTAATCAATGCACTCCTGATCCTTAAAATTGAATTTATTACTGAAATATGATATAAAGCAAAATACACATAAACGAAAGTGAAAACTGAGACTATAGAAAAATATAGAAGTGTTACAGACGGGCAGTGTCCAGCGAGGGGCGATGGGTGTTTGACCCGATAAAATATTTGCATACCCAAGGTCGAAACACCACCTGCCGCATGTACTCACACTTAGCCGTGCAATTGCCGCTCACTAATGGCGCTGTGAATGGGAAACTAATTGGCTGCTTGGTAATTTTCGGGTTATGTGTGAATGAAAAGTTTAACGGTCAATTTGTGGCTTTACGAGCTATGCTTCAAGCGCTCAGGATAAAGTATTAACGGAAGCTGTTGAAATCATGCAGAGGAATAAACTAGCTCTAATAGTGCCCAAATCGTGACTAGTTCCAAGTTCTCGACCACGCACGCTATATTATTTCCTTACGCCTTTTCTGACAGGCTACGCGGAAAACAGCACTATAATTGACATTCCATGTAAATATTTTCAATTCAGAGATCAAAACAAGAAAAGCGAAAGTATTCTGTAATGTCCATCGCAATTCAATTGAACGTTTCATTTTGATATTTGCGTCTGTATTTGCTTTAAAACGTACGGCGTGCGGTTTTAATGGTGAGGGCTTACAGCTGATTCAATAAATAAAGTTTAAATATTATGAGAACATCATCAACATGAATTGCCGCCCTGAATGGTTATTAAACAGTATTTATGAAAGCTTTTTACCCATAATAGCAGACACAGGTGCGCCGGATGTCGCGATCATCGTTTTTAATATAATTGACATGTTCGTAAAATGTGTTAATAATGTTCACGCAAGCACTAGTTGTTCACTAAACGCCCAACTTTATACGTTGGGGTAACTGCTTAATCTACGGAACACGTGTCGAGGCCACAAAAACAGTCTCTGTTAATCTCTTCGCGTTAGAGCATCGTGTCGCCTTATCACAGTTTTTACAACCTAACCGGGTGTTGCTAGAATATCGCGTATATTTTGAACAAGTCCCATACAAAAGCTTCTAGAGATATCGTTAGTTTATAACTATAATTCTCCGCTGCGGTGCACAGTGGCTTCCGGGTGCGACGCAAAATACCTCTGATCTTGCACCTCTGGCCCCCTGGACTCTTGCCAGAGACAATTTTAGAACAATTTCGAGGTCTCTGTGCAGTTTTCGTCCTGATTATGCGGACGATTAATTCGGTCCATGTTGGCAGGTTTGGCGTCGTTGTGCACTTCTTATTGTTTTCGCGAAGTTTGTTTACAAACTCAGTTCTATGTTGTCACGTGGTAGTATTCCTATTGTTATAGATATCACATTCTCTTCATTTTAAAGATTCTCGTGTTGAACGTACTTGGGTCGCAATGTCCCATTCTGTTGTTTTTCGGTTCTTGCTGACCTATCACTTCCTGTGTGAAATTTTTGAAAAACGTTTCTTACTCAAAACTTCAAGGGATCCCAGGTTGAAAATTCCGTATAACTGTTGTGATATTCGAAAATAAATAGACGTGCTCTATATGTTTCTAACTTAACAACGGCTTTAAGGTTTAAGATCTAATCCTCACTTTCTTATTCCAGACGGAGCTTTATGGCATAAAATGGCGTAAGCTCGTATGGGGGGAGACGAGCGGCGGCAGCGACGGGGAGGAGGGCGGCGCGCCGCTGGCGGACCCGGTCATCAGCAGCTACGCGCGCTGTTTGGCCGGGGACATCCTGTGCGTGTGGCGGCGGGTGCCGGCGCCGCCGCCGCCCGACAACATCTATGAGATGAGCGCGCCCGTGCCGCCGCCCCTCTCCCTCCGAGCCGCTAAAGAGCTATGGATATTCTGGTACGGCGAAGAGCCTGACCTGAATGGTCTCGTCGCACCAGAACTGATTGCAAGCCGTGAGTATTCTTTAATATGTTTAGCAATTAAGTAATAGTTACGTAAGAGAAATGTTGGAAACTAGTTTACAGCAAGTTCAGTATTTTGACCTTTTGGCCTTTGACCATGGACTGACATTACTCCTTTGATGATTGAAGATCATTGTGTCGAGTTACATTGTTGCACCTCTGGTGCTCATCTTTATTAACAAATTTATAAGCGGTACTGTACCACTGGAATATTTTTCATTTCTTGGAAACTAAAACCTTAATTCACTATTAAAATTACTATACTAGAAATAATTATCTTTGTAATTAGATACAACCTTGTCTAGTAGATAAGTGTTCTACTAAACTAATAGTTTTTACCACTTTACACGAACCCACAAACATAGTTTCATAACAAAAATGCTAATAAAAATTAAAAATTACACGGTGCGACATTACGCAATTTGAGTAGATTATCTTGCAAAAACGGGCGACACAATGGCTCAAGTTAACAGCTCGTTAACCAAACCGAGAGACGTTGTATCGCGACAATTAACAGAAAGATTAAGATCTCGCGACGCGGCGACGTCATGCCGACGACAATAGGGAATCCAGGAAGGAACCGGCCCGGGTAGAATGGAGCAAGTAATCAACGTAATGAATGAGTCTTCCATCTATACCCCCAGTGTTTTATAGCATGGTCGGGACTGCATTTGAATTGGAAAGTACTTTTCACTTCTCTTTTGAAATTGTTTCTGGCGAGGTAGAAGAAGGGAGGAAATTTTAGGGTGTTTTATTTCGGAATATAAATGAGAGATTCGTGGATTGTGTAACAGAGACAGATTCTTTGTGTCTCTTACCGAAATAAACTGTAAGTACCTATGACTGATTAGAAAATATGTCTAGACCTCATGACCTAGAAATTGGAGCAGTTATTGAATGTTACCTCTTGACCTTTCAACTCTATATTTATTTAGGACAGATTTGTTGTCAATCGCTGTAGCTACGCTACAACGATTGACAATTCTTCATAGTTCATTGTCAAATCAAATAATTCATTGTCTAAAAACTCTAAAACATTATATCCTAATGTGTTTCAAGTTGTGGACCTTAAATTTTAATGAAATAAAGTGGCTTTCTTTATTCAGAAATTACTAGAATTCACGGCATTTCAAATCTTCAACCTATTTTCTTGATTACATTTTAAAGCGTTATGTTCTAAAGTTGCCGAGGCCAAAAATGTGCTGTTTCGGCCATTCCAGAGAAGCGCTAACATAAAATTTCATTACTCTGGCACTGGTAATCCTGGAGGAAATCTTCATTTATATTTGAGCGGTAGGTCGCGTCCATGAGCACAAGCCTGTAAGGCCGCCCGCCCAATTTGCGACGAGACATGACCTCGATTTCGTCTTTTTAGTGGGCGGTTCTATGGGACACTTGCCCCTTTCATCTTAAGTAAATTCTGCTTTACTTTTCTTCGTGTATTTTCGCTCTTTTAAACAGAGTAGTTTTGGTTGTCTTATTTCTCATTTGCCAGCATATTCAACATGGCTTCTCCCGCCTTAAACGATTTTGAGATCCCCAGCTATACTATGTTATTTCTTTTCGCCGTACCCTTTCATCTAGGGAATTAATATGCCCTTTTCTTTCTTAAATCCATGAGTTCATGACCTTTCAGTATGGATTACCTTTAATTTTAGAAAGTAATTATCTCATTGTTTTCCCTCAAAATAACAGGAAAAGTTCCTGTTATTCTGTTTGTTTACCACTTAGTATTTTGTTTACTAAACAAACCATTTATGGCACCTTGAGGGTGCTTCATTTTATGGAAATGTAACAATGTTTTTTTAGGTGTAGAATTCGGCTTTGTCACGAATTAATAACGCCTCTGGTAGTTCGTTTCCTTTATTCAAGGAACGGGTTGAAATGAAGAGGCTTGTGGGTAAATAAACAGCCTTATGGGTCGATCGATTGGGTTAAGCTACGGTTGCCGCGGTTGGTCCGTGGATGGGTTACCATCTTTGCATACCAAGACCCCTCCGTGCCTCGGAAAGCACGTTAAGCCGTTGATCCCGGCTGTCATGGATCTTTGACAGTCGTTGCGGGTCGACAGAAGCCCAAAAATCTGACAATCTTCTTACCAAAGGGGTATCGTATTACCCAGTAACTGGGTTGTGGAGGTCAGATAGGCAGTTGCTCCATGTAAAATACTGATATTCAGGTCCATCCGGTTAGGCTGGCAGCCGACACCAACAGAATTGGGAAAAGGCTAGGCAGATGATGGGTTGAAGTGAAAATGTACTAGTATGCTAGTAAAACCTAATTAGCGTAAGAAAAATAATACAAATGTAGAATGATGCTAAACTGAAATTTTTATTAATTTGCTTTGGATGTGAATCAGCTTTGCAATTTAAAGCTCTAGATTTTGTTAAGAGTATCATTTTGAATAACATGAAAAGCTGATATTTTGTTTTAACCATTGCCATTTTTGGTTCAGGTTGTTTGATACCGGTTTTGACTTTAAGACTAAGTGAAATGCCAATTATTTGGGAGTTCAAGATTCTATTCGTAAATAATTATTTGTTTTTTGTTTAGTCTAAAACCTATTGATACAAATAATCACGTTGTTGTCCCATGAATTGAGGAAATATATGAACATGCAAAATACTTTTAGGACATCTACTTTCCTATTAACTGGTTAACTGACGCTGATACATCTAAATTTTGTTAAGTACATACACGAGTACCCGAAAAACAGGAAAATGGTATTCTGAATCTGTTTTTATTGTTTATGTATGACTTAGCTTTGAATGGCAATTTATACATCTATCCAAGTACTTGGTCCAATATATTTTTATAGTAGAGGAATATTCCTTTTAATTGTCAATAGCAACAAACATAAACTGATCTCATCATAGCAATATAACTCTAATTGCAACATTGTAAATGTTATAATCTGTTGTCTGACAACCAAATAAACTCAAGAGTACTAAGTTAAACTCAAAGGAAAGCTCTTAAAAGAGAGCTTTTTATTAACGCCTTTATCTAGGAAAGCGGTTGAGAGCCAAACACCTCATGACATCAATCAAATGTTTTTCACAAAGCAATTTGATTCAACAGGTGGTTTTGTTTCTTCACCTCAGGGTTCGCTGCGGGTAACGAATGACTTATTGCAATCTTGGAAGGGTAAATTGAAACGATTCTTTCACGTCTTAGCTTCCCTAACTCGTTTGAGAGTTCACTCGGCTTTCATCTGTTGCTTTTCCACGAAAAGTTCCAGAATTTATGCAAATTGAATTGCGATTCGATTTATATTTCCCCATATGAGAATCTAATTTGTTTGTATTTCTCGTAAGTCATGCTTTTATTATTGCCATTACGTTCGCGTATTCATTCCTCTAATTAAATACTATGAAATTCATGGCAGTGTCATCCAATTGAAAATAGTCATGAAATTACGTTCGCAATGACTAATCTACCATCACCGTTCTTCGAACGTTGGAGTTTTCCTCTTGTACTCTTATTTAAATCGGCCGGCGCGTGCGCAACACTCGGCGCGCCCTCTAGCGGGCAAGTTCACGCGCGACTGGTCGAATACTAAAATAGAACGTGACATAAATCTACATAAACGGTCTTTATTTTGGTCCCCGACCATTGTTTTGGTTTGTTGCCGCTTATGATTATCCACACACGATGTCAACGCTTCTTTACCAATACTTGGTATAAAATAATTGCCGTCCTTTTTGTTGTACTACTTTGTAAACATATCAAATGTATACAAAGAAACGTGAAAGAACACTACTGTTGAACCGCTTTGTGTTAAGTTTTTGGCCGTTGGCTTGAGCTTTGTTTTGTTTCAATGAAAATTATTTATTTAACGTTTTTACGATTGACACTGTGAGCTTTGTTTCAGTGTTCTTTTGTACTATGCTACTACTAACATAAAGTTGTAATGAGAAAAGGAAAACAAACAAAGGCATGTAAAAGTAAAACTTGATTTATTTTTCTTCTGCCTACCATATCAAAAAATCTTGGACACCAAAGGCCTAGCAACAGTTCTAGAGAAATCAGATTTTCACTAAATAGACTTTCTGCCCTTTCTGACTTTCTGCGGAATCCTTCCGTCTTGAAACAGGACGAAGTTCCTAAGCTTAATGGTGTGGCCTAGTTGTGTGACCGTCGAGACTGCCAAGTCTCGAGTTCGAACCCAAGGCACGCCCCTCAGACTTTTCGGATTCATGTGCGTATTTTATAATTATCACTTGCTTCAAAAACGGTGAAGGAAAATACCGTGAGAGATATTTCTCGACGACATGTGAAGCCAAGTCAGAGGCCCATGGGCGGCTTTAAAACTCTCACACCAGGTTAGTCACAAACCATACGAAAAGAAGAAGAAGACTCACTTTCTTGTGAAATCTTCCAAACTGCTTTCAACTGATCAAGTCCATGTTTGATAATGTGTCTTGAACATCTTAAATACAATTACGAGCATAGTAGCAGCTTACAGTTGAACCAGATCAATATACACATACTGAACACGGCGAAGGTCAATTGATGATTGTGTAACTCGTAACATTGACATTGCGCTCCTATTATAGCGAGTTTTTGAATAGTGGTAGGTAATCGTTTATCCTTGTTTACTATTTTAACCGATAAACACATCGGCATACATTAGCTCTCCCAATATTTAATAGATTGTTTAGAAATAAGTATACCATTTGAGAACCAAAATATAGAATAAAACTGCTTGTCCAATTCCATTCCTAAATAGTAGAGTTATTGATAAAATTTTATCGCCTAATTTGGCTCTGATTCAATGTGGCGGTTTCTTCAAATCCGAGAAATCTTATACTGTCCCGAAACAAGTTTTCCGCGTCCCTGATTCACCAAGCACCTATTGTTGGACTTCACCAAGGTTCTCCTAACAAGCACTATTCAAATACAGTATACCCGCAAAACAATCCTCATATTTCAAGAAATGGCAAATTCGATGGCTCTTGAGGTCTGCGGTCCGTCCGCAGTCCTATTACCGGCTTCTACGGGCACTAGCGGCCGTCGTCGACTAAATTGTTTCAACCTTGCGATTCTATTAGTCAACATACCACTCGATAGGTTGTTAGCCGCACGTTAGATAAACATCAGATTATTGCACTTTTGCTAATGTTTATGCGTGAATGTCAAGGATTTTTGGCAGGTTTTTTGAGGATGATCGATTCTTCCACCAAAAATCCTTTTGATATCAAAATATAGTTTTTCATAGCTTTCACCCCCAATAACGTTACCCTAAAAGTGAAGATCAGTCACCTAAAACATAATAAAGCTAAAACAGTAACACAATACACTAGTTTCGATCGGATATGCCACAGAGGCGTTAGTCGACAGGAAAAGTTGTGTAATATCGCACCTATGTGCTAAGTAGCAGTAAACGTGTTATCCGCTCGGTTACGACCTGGCGATACAGATGTTAAAAATTGAATGACGCTATTTGCGAGCGTGCCGCCACATCGGAACTCGTTACTACTTACCCTCCACCAATCAATATCCAATTAAGTTTTCGTAAGGCGTGGAAATTTTCTTGCTTACTGAGAACATTTTCTTCGGCGTGTAGTTGTTACTTATTTACGTTTATTTCTCGGTTACTCCAAGGTTTTCAACGTAGAATCGCCGAGACCCCGAGTCGAGGCTTCTAGAGAATTCCCGCTAACCAACTTTTCGTCTCATTTTCCAAGTAAATAGTTTGTTTCGTTGCGATCTTTTTGTTTGACTACAATATAAGCAATAAGAATATGGTCCGTCGTAATATCGCAGTCCGTGTCTCACAATTGAGTTGAGCGTGGGAAGCCTGTATTATCTGCTACCATTTCTATAGGGTTTAACAACATGTTGCATGCTAATATTCCTCAGTAAATACAGTCCTATCGTCGGTCAAAGTCCTCTCACTCATGTCCTTGACGTATTAAAGGAAGTGCTTTCAGATCGACCTCACTGTCATGGCTACTGTGCGAGAGTACATCAGCATGGCATGTGGATGTCGCTTGTTGAAACGCTGCCAACTTTACTAAAGGGCTGGATGTGTATACATATTGCTAAATTCAAATAATGGTGTCAATATGCATACAAATAGATTGCTGATCCTGAGTGGATAACTTCAAAAAAACTTATTGGCCCGTCAAAAGACAACTGATAAAAGATAATTGAAACAACATTCAATTCCCAAACCGCATTTACGTACATTTTACCTCAGACCCAAATATTTGGTTTTCCAATGTATTCGCACATTGATGTCGAGCTATTTTGGAGTGGAGGAAATACTCGAGGATCGTGCTAAAAATAAGTCCGTTATTACTACGATAAATCTCTCCCGGTCACCCAGTTTCCGCTTATATGGAAACGGGTACCGCAAGGACGTCCCGGCGTCGTTAGAGTTTATCATGTATGTTTTATTGTACGCTTGTAATGTGATTCTGATGTAAACGAGCTACTGAATTATTGGAAATATATCCATTGACATATATCAGGATTAATTTAATCATTGCTGACGTTAATCATCATGCTTTAAACATGTCGACCCTCATTAACAAATGAGCTTCCCAAACCACGACAGCGTTTCAGTGCATTTATTTTTAGCGTACTCACAAACGTAAACTGGTTTCGCTCATTTTAAAACAGGATCAGTAGCATATTTGACAATGTTGGAGCTTGCTTTGATGGGATCGTTTGTTCGCAGTCTTTCTCGTTACTTTGCACATTTTCGTCGTGCATGCAACTGCATCCGAAGGTCGCAGCACGTTCTGTCGTACGCGCGACTGCGGACGGACGGAAATAGCCGGACGTATGGCAATTTCCCGTTCGTACCGGCCAACGAAATGCGTTTGACTTCACAATTGACTACTCTATAAAGTTGTAAACTTGGAAATTCAAGTTGGTTATTGAGCGTACTGTCTCGGGCTTTGAGTTTTCATTGTTTCCGGAGAAGCGGCAATTGCGATCTCTTCAGCAGCTTGCTAAATTGTCTTTGAACCAATCCAAGACTTTATTTCTGAGATTTCCGATTGTGCTTGACTTTCTTCAGTTTCTCTATTGCAGCCCTCAAAGGACGTTAAGTCCTTGTTTGTTTGGATTTAAAACGCTCGGACTTTTATATACTGTTGCCCCAAAATGAAGACATGTTGATATCTCTATTAACAATAAGTACACCGTAACGCGCGGCTTACCCTTATAAAAACAGAGATTAACACGTCTCGGTTGCATATCGGTCGTTGCGATCTCCCTTTAATATTTAACCGTCCAGCGGCGGTGGTTATAATTTTAGCGGGTACTACAGTTCCACGGTCGTACGTGAGCCTATTTGCGCGGAGATTAACGGCCTGACCCGCCGGCGGACGCGACAGCGGATAATCTGTTTAGGCCAACCCCGCGCCGCGCCGCGCCGGTTCGACGCCGGGGGATGCAAGGGGGCCGATTTGCGGACGCGGAACTCTGCAGGCAAAGCGGTTTTTTTTATTGTTGTTTCTGCCGACTCTTTTTATTTTTGCGACGCGAGCCTTGTCTGAAAAGCGTGAATGACGCTAGAAATTTAAATTTGAAACGGTTTTCTGAAGCCTGTTATGTAACTTATACTAACAGTGCATTGTCTCCCTTTGTTTTCTTCTAAGGTTCATCTTATGTTAAAGAAGTTATCCAATTCGCAACCCTTAAAAATACTATGAGTTGTATCGTAAACATCCTAAACTCACACAAGGACACATTACTAAGCATCTGGATGACTTACTTACAAAAAATCTTACTCATTGTTTACTATGAATATTACTAGGTACCGAGGTTACCCGAAGGCTACTAGGTACATTGTTCGGGTGAGGCACGTGGGCCGGGGGGTAAGGGGGGCGCGCGGGCACAGGGGTGCAAATGTCACGTTACCCACCCCATGTGGGCGTGCTTGCGACTCAGATGGAACAGCTTTATCGCTGCGCTAATGAAATTAATAAAGGTCACGTTAAGCTTCGTGCAGACTAGCGCGACGCGCCACCGGTTATTGTTATACCGTGAAGTTTTCTTAGAAATTGTATTGTTCGAGTCGCCTCGCGCCGTCGCGTCGCGCCGGTCTGTACGAGCCTTTAGCCCTAGATTTGCTAATTTATTCAGTTACCAACCAATTGTAAGAATATTGGCAAAATAGTAAAACCGAGTAATCGGTTGAGGTTCAACTACTTGCCAACGGTTCCACCCACGTTGTCCGTAAAGTGACCGATTAAATTATTTTGTTAACGCTAATGGCAGCAATGACTAATAGTATTTCCATTGAGCAAAATATATTCATCATTCAAAGCGCCTGCCTAGTAAATCGTAAATACATTATGTTAACCCAATACAATGAAATATATTTGCGATTCCGAGTGATTTATCGCAGTCATTTCTATGAAATTAAATTGACCGTCCAATTACTGGTATATCTCAACACCTGGCGGCCTGGCGCATGCAAATAGTGGGGAGGTGGGCGACGGTCGGGTTCAAGGGGTGTCAAGGTGCACCCCTGTGAGGCCCGCCCCCGCCTTAATTATTAATACACCAGCGATATACTAGCCACTTTATCGCTCGCCCTGATCATACCGACACGCTTCTGTGTCTCGAACATTTATTCGTACGAGAATATCGCCATTTTCACGATAATGCCTGTCCAAACTTCCGGTTTTTCGTCCCATTTCCCCGCCCAACGACATTTTCCGTAAATAGGAATGTGCTCGCCTTTATTTGTTCAGAAACTGTCTTGAATTCAAACTATTGTTGACCAGCAGGGACATACATACATTCCGGATAATGAGTTTGTTTAGTTGCATCAGTAACAATATCTTTGTGGATCCCGAAAGGTTTATAAAAACGAGCGAGCCTTACAGTAGTCGCATATGATGTGTGACATCTGACATCTCACCTTGGTAATAAGCAAAATTAAGGTATTAGGCAACATAAAAGGAGCCTCGTCAAGGTTGATTCTGACGGCCAAATCTAGCACCGCGCGCGCTCATTGGTCAAATCAAATAGCGCGCGCTTCCCCGGCTTCCTGTAACACACTTCCGTTTCTTTTCACGAAATCGGTCCCACAGATTTGATTATTAAGACTTTTTTAGATTTAGATTGCAGGAAAACGAGAGGAAAGATGTTATACAATATCTTCCTTTGTATTTCCAAAAGATTTGGTTAAGCATCAAAAGAGCTTTTCTCTTGCTTACACATAACTGCATCCCGCCCGTTTACCATGTCGTCGTAGCCTTGCCGAAACCCTTGAACAGTCCGGGGACAAGGGTTGCGTTGCGAAGCGGGTGGTTTTGGATCAATCACAGGGTGCCCGCGGTCGCGAGCGCGGATGCGAGCGCGGGCGCGGCCTTCTATCGATCCCATCCGCTGTCCGCCTATTGGTCGGTTCTAACCCCCGCGAGCAGCACGCCCCCACGCACCCGATCTAATTTACGTGACTACCACGTGTCCAGCGACCTTCACGGAACCGTAGCAACACAAATAGTTGTATCACGCACTGCTGTGAAAATATGACTCGTGTACCCGCTACGTGCCGCTGAATATTTTAATATTTGGTAACAGTATTCCGGCTGACCTATAATGTCTTAACTATTGAGCTAGTGCTAGTGCCCCCTCCCTCTCACTCCAGTGTAGTTACATAATTAGATTCTGATGGCATCGATAAATTCATCAGAATGAAAGGATATGAACACAAAATGTTAATCTCGTCTGTATTTCTAGAAAAAGACTTTCAGGCGACTCGTCAAACGTAGATTTGTCCCAGTCGGCTACATAATCTTGCTTTTACGAAAATGAGGCAGTCCTGTTTGCAAAGTTCACTAACCGTAGATACTAATACGCCTCTTCACAACCACAGGTACTTACTAGAGTCAGATTAGAATATTATACATATTCAATTTATTTTACTATGATTCACGATAAAACAGCAAATTCAATTCACTCTCGATTACAGCCATTCAAGTAGACTCCACAGCAGAAATCTCATAAACTGAAACATCATCGCATAATAACACATAAAAATATGTACATAACCGTGTGCCGGGGCATCATAACAGTGTATACAAACAGCGGTTCGATGGCGACACGCGATAAATTAGGTGTGAAGACGGCGATAAGTGCACGTCGCACGTACCGGCGCGCGCTTCCCGCCCGGCCCGGCCCGCTGGCGCGCCGGCCGCACGCTGATCGATACCACCCCCGCACACAACACACCGATTTGTGTACAACCCCGCAGCCACACGGTTATTGATATTCATCTTTGGATTACGTCAAACCTTGCCTTGAGAAAAATGATGCAATAAAGTCCTCTGGTCTCTTGCCGATCGGTTTTGGCTACTGCTTAGTTGCCCAACATCTACTTGAGATATTTCCAAAGCAGTCGCAGCAGAAGTCAATACCGCCAAGTCAGGTTTTCCGGGCGCTTACTAAAACACCGATTGGGCATTGTAGTCTTCAAGTTCAGTGAAATAAAAATAATTATCTCGTGTTGTATCTGCCATATTTTGTACTGAAAATAGCAGAAGATCGACTTGGCCTCGACCCTGTGCTCAATAAAAGCCCGAAAGCTTTAAAACAAACACGTTGGACAAACAGCCGAAGCTGCGGCACCGACTCGATCAAACGACGGAGACAGCCTTATAATAACCGATATATCAATGATTACATAGCCTTTATGGCAGCCCGTGTCGCACAGGCGATCACACGCGCCATCTGCCATCTGCCCCCGTAACCATCATGTTTTCTTGGCCCCAAGCCAACGTCTAGTAAAATTTCCCAAGTTCATTGAGTAGGCCAATACGAACTCCACTTTTAGTGTTATTCTTTGAAACTTTCTACAGAGCAGCCTGATACTTCGTTTTTATGGTTATAAATATTTGTTATTGTTTATGATGCATCTGAATCCACACTTCATATAAAGATTTGCTCCCATTCTTTATCTTCAAAAGTTTTGACGATTTGTGCAAACTTCCTTAAGCAGTGACAACTGTGTATGTGTATTGTATTACTTCAACAATTATTCTAAAAGCTCCATTAACACGTTGCAGGACGGTACTGACTTTTTCAAATTATGCGATATGACAGTAAAATTGCCCATACAAGTTACAACCACTACTATATCCGTACTGCCCTAGAGCAATACTACCTATACTTATGAGAGATTCATGTGATATGACAGTAAAAACGGTTTTCTTTGTGCCTCTATACAAAATTTCGCTGTAATGGCCGTACCTCACTTCAGAAGAGTTTAAAATTGTACGGCGGTGCCCGTACTGTCATTTTTCAACTTAAAAAAATCTACTGCTAATGCAGTGCGTCCCGCAACGTGTTAATCAAGTCCCTCTACATGAGTCAAGATGACAACGTGAATACGTGTAGACGCTGCCGTAACACCAGAATAGCGAGAGGCAGCTAATTAGCCGATTAATGCACGCTAGCCTACCACGGCTTAGTGCCACCCGGGGCACGTGCTTTGTCTTAATCCAACGCAAATACACGCACCAGTTACCATGACGTTCCTCTTTGAACACCTCTTAGTTGAGCCACGCCCCAATGTAAAGAGACGATGATATATCAATCAAATGTTACGCAACGTCAGCATTGATATAAATCGTATCTACTTGTCAGAATGTATCAACACTTGTTTCTCTTATTTAAACGCTTCAGTAATGCGAACGCAACAGGTTGTTTTGTAGGCTAATTGTGGACGCAATTAAATCGTTTCTTTTCGCCTTCGCCTCGGAGGACGCCTCGTTATCCGTAACGAGCCTCACTCTAGATCTTTTTGTTCATGCAACATTGTTCACTTTAATTCTAATTGTCTCATCGTTGCCGTCCTTCTCTTTTTCGATGGTCGCTGTCGATTCCTCTGATCGCGATCTTTAAATCCTTCGTAATTGGCGTATACTTTTTACGTACATTATCGGTACCATTTGATGTATCGAAATATTTGAGTTTTTACTTTCTCGTATCGGCAGACGGGTGAGGCGACCGGATCGCAACCCGTCCGGCAGGGTTTGCCCACGGTCAGTGCGGCGCGACACCTGATCCTTGCTGCACATGTCCAGTATGTGTAACGTGTTATGTAGACAGATGTTCAAGGACTACTCGGGAGCTGGTTTTAGTGCACCGCTTCACGGCTTTTGTATGCTTAGATAATTTTGCATATCTTTTATACTCATTGTCCTCTTTTAGAACCTGGGTAGCTTTTAGTAAATACATTTCGTTTTCCAGGCCCAATGTAATTGGCCGACAGTAAATGTATCGTGCGCGTGCGCAAGCTCGTCGCCTGAATTCCTGACAATGGGCCTGTTGATGGCCGTTTACGTGTTGTCTGCCTGTCACTGAACTCTACTGTTTTAAATTTCAACCGACGTGCTTAAACAGGTTTTGGTTACTTTTATATTTTATTATTCTCCTATTTGAAGACTGGACTACCGAGTTAATTTTTGTATTGAAAGTGTTCTGTGTTCGAAGTTATGAGATCTAAGAATTTGATTATTACGATCACGATTCCAATATTGATGATAGGTATGGTCGATCAAGTTTGGCCTTTCCGCAATGCCATTATCCATGATCGATTTGTGTGGGAATGCATGTAATGTCGTCAGTGTGTGACGGTCACCATATCAGACCGTGTTCCGATGGTGCCCCGCGCCGTGTCGAATGGACTAGATGAATTATTTCACCTCGAGCGGCGGTGGTCGGGGCGCAGTCGTTGACCCGCAGTACGCCCGTTTGATGTCCATGGTATGCCCTCCACAAATAAGGGTTTTTGATCGGTGAATCTTGCACGAAACAGACTTTTTTGTCTAGACTATTCTCTGTCTGTTATCAATCTTTTAGTCATGTAGGTTCTTTTGGGGTTTTTGTTATACTCCTTAATATTTGCAACTTTCAGGCATGCTCTTTATCAAATGTTTTTCTGTTATTATTTATTTTCAATATAAAATTGTAATACATATTATCTATGATATCTTGTGTAATACATTCGAAATTGTTATCTAGAACAAACATTATCTCATCGCAGATGATCTGTTTGTGATGAGGTAGTGATAGATAAGGTTGGTTTCTTCCGTTCGTCGGTGCGTACGTAATATAATACAAGTATAACATTGTAATGGCTGGTGCTGGTGTAATCATTTCATGTATTTGGCTGCACGTACATGTAACATTAACAACAACTACAGGGAAGCTTCGCTTTCGTCCTAAAATTACCATATCGTTCCGCTTGGTCAAATAAATCAAGAGAGTGTGGCAACGGCCCGTTAGGTTTATTAATTAGTAGTTAGGGTTGCGTTGGTTGAATGCGCGCGCGCTGTCGATGCCGTCGCGGTTATTGTGGGAATCGATTTGAGTACTCAGTACTCGATTGAAACGCACGCACCGCACTTTCTAACACCACAACCTTTTGATTGTAATCATGCCAAACGTATGTTTGAGCTTAACAGAAGAAAAGCAGTTCATATAATTATTTAATAGTGACAGCACAAATGTGAGCAATGCTCACTCAATCCAGTAGTACCTACATTTTAAACAAGCAATCCGACAATACGTTGTGCTTTACCGTTACTATTTCATCATAACAACCACCGCTACCCGTAACGCATCTCAACCATTGAGTGCTCGCATCGAATCAAATGTTGCCAACTCGTAACAATGTCGTCGATGTACGCAAGTTTTGCAATCTGCGTGGGCTTGCTTCGAGGCCGTGGGAATCGCAGCTTCCTTGCCGAGTTGAAGACGCAACATTGTCATCGTTCATACCTAACGGTGCTACTGTCACCAGACGGAAGGCTCTACATTCGTTTTAGGTGATCTTCTTCGACGTATATGCGCTTTAAACTTTGGAGTAGAGTGTGATTTTAGCGAGACGTTGAACCATTGTGAATGTGGAGCAGGTCAGATGGTTGTATGTGATGTAACTATGTAAAGAGTGCGCGTAAGAAGCCGCCGGCGCGGGGTTGTTGAACGTTCGGTGCGTCCGCGCGTTGTTCGGCGTTTTATTAATAAAATGCTCGTGACGTGTATCGATGGGCGCGCACCGGATCGGGCTATTTATTGATGCGCGTGCGCACCGCCCGCTAGCCGCGTATCGATCGGTGGCTCTTTCTATCGGTCGCATAATTATTTTCCAATCTCAAACACAAATACGGCCAATGTCTAAGTGTACCGCCTTCGCTCCGTACCGTTATTATCGATTCGTCTCACTTAAGTCATGTCTGACACCATAACAGTATTGCGCGTTGTCCATTATAGATTGCGACAAACGCCACTGATGTATTCGTGATTCTATACTATTGTATTTCAAAACATTCAATCGGTTTTTTATTCTTTATTTGCAGCGCGCGGCTCATTATAAATGCGAAAGTCTGTCTGCATATTTGTTACTCGGATTTCATCTCACCTGGGCTGTGGTCAACACATGACGATGGAATTGCACTGAGAAGAATATCTTATTAACCGGTTATTACCATCAAGCAAGATTGTTGTCGAAAGCGAGCTTGAATTTCAAAAACTTGCATAGAGTTGGCTCATTCGTTTTCGTATCTTACTGTCAATGTTTTTCTGTATCAAATACCACTTTGTTATCAAATGTATCCATGAAACAGTCAATAAATCCAGAACTATTTATAACCTGTAAATATTGTTTCAAACGATGCCCCCAATCCTCTCCACATCTGAGTCGCATCGTTAACCGTCCTGTCCTGACATAACCATTAGCTATCAAGTGGTGTGTCGAGTAGAAACAAAAGCGCGAGGGTGGGCCGTGCAGCTGCGAGTCTGGCCGGCTCCGCGCAGATGCCGAGATCCGCCCCGCTTGTACAACGACGAATCTACTGACAACCTTGACGATGTTAACTGCAACGAGCATCTTTATCGGGCTAGGAACTATCGGTGTTCATTTGTTTCCTACTTCTCTTTTATCAGTAGTACTAGTAAGACGTGGTCCGTTGATCTTCACAATGCTATTGCAAACTATCTTTTTTCCCGCTTTAATTCTGTCATTATTATTCGTAGAAGTCCTTTATCTAATCTCAGATTTATTAATATTATCAGAGTATCATCGCACGACGTCTAAAGTCAACAAACCAATACACCCGTATCAACGATAGCTCGATACAATAGTTCGGCAATGCGAATCTGCACTGTCGAGGGTAGGGCTGATAGGGCTGCCAAGTCGGCGGGTTGCGGGCAGACCGTGACGTCGACGGGGCGACGCGCTAGTGACGTCACGCGCACACGTGGGTGTGCGTGACCGAGACAACAACACGAGCACCGCACGGGTGGGACCGAGCCCGACCCGCTGCCGCAGAGGGCGCGCGCGAATTGACAGATTTCCACGCGCTCGATACGATCTTGAATTACATTATCAGGCGGCGCCGAACCGGGTTAAATGCCCGTATCCGCCTATTCAATGCACCGACCGCCCGCCCTTTTAACAAGACTTTTGTAACCTTTCTCGATTGTTTCTTTGTGAAACGCAGAGCTACCTAGATATCCTTCGATTAGATGGTGTAACAACCGGTTCGGCGATGTTAACCCGCACATAATTATCTAGATGCCGCGGCTGGCGGGTGCGTGGTTGTGGCGGCGCGGCTCCCATGCTCGGCGTATCGAGGCGAATGTTACCGCAGCGGTTAACCTCGCCCGCCGGTGGTTGTAAACAAAGCGCGCGGATTTGAACGCGACGTTGCCATGTCGCACCGCCCGCCTATGTATGTAGCTGTCACTGATTGTTTACTATTTTTCGCCGCCTGTCGCTGCAGTTTTTTTAACTTTTTTTTACTTTTACTGTTTCTGTTAGGGTAAGGTAATAAAGGTATCCTATATGAAAGAAAAGGTAATCTCGAATACTAAAGGTTGATTAGAAGTTCTTACAATAAGGTTTTGAATTTTAATTGAATAGAATATAGAATGGTACCTACATCAATAAAATAAATCAAGAAAAGCATTATTTACACCTGTTAGAGCTGAAGACGTAATAAATAGTCCTGCAATGCATGCACGTACTCCGTGTTTTACATGCACGAACACGAAGCTCATGTCTTACAAGCTAATCGTACAAACTGCCTAAGAATGTGCACTCGTGCACAAAGTTGCCAAGGTCTTAAATTGTTACATTATTATCTAGATATTATTTTAATTCCCATAGTGTAAAACTTAGTACTTCAACTGAACAGTACAGTCCACTTAACTACAGATGCTAAAAGCTTCGAAAGGACCAGATAATTGGGTGAGTTTACGCAGTGGCGCAAAATTAAAGCAGTCAGTGATATTGCGAAAGTGTGCTCTTAGTAGAACACAGCGACGCGACACGGAGATTGTTCCAAACATTGCAGTGCGAGAGAGACGCGGCGAGTGCACCGCGGAGTGCACTCCGCACTCCGGCCGCGGCCCACGGCCCACGTGCCGAACGATAATGTTGTTGCGCTGTCACCGACGCAGATAAATCTTCCCGCTCTACTGTCTACTAGCTACCAGCCGATCGTTAAATACCGTATTTATTGCCTGCGACACGCTCAATTTACCCTACCTATTCACTATATTATAGCATCTCTGACAATCGTTTCGTAAGCACATACATACATTGTCGAATGCTCCACAAGCCAGCGAGCTTCATTTATCAGATCGCATTCAATGTTAGTCTCGTCTGTTATCAGCGTGTTATCGCCGACATTAACCGCAACGCGGCAGCAAACAAATAGTACTTAGGCAACAATAGTGATAATCGTATAGCGATTACTGCGCTCACAGTGGTGTGGAGGCGGGTAGCGCGGCGGCGCGCGTCGTCTGCCCGCTATCGATCCCGGCGCAAGGTAGTGCCAACCACCGCCGTTACACCGCGACAAAATATGCGACCTTGAACCTTAAAACTATCTTCGTTATTGCACTCAAACAAATGCACTCACTCAAGAAACCGCAAACAAACAAGGCCTAGACTATTCTGGTCAAACACTAATAAAATAACGTAAACAAGGCTAACTATGCTACAAATTAGCACAGTGAAATAGTTCAACAACAATAATAGGTAACAAACTTTTGGAAGGCTTTGGTGTTTTTTGAAGGGGGAGTAGTAACTGTTTCAAAAAGCTATAAAAAGTCATTAAAATTAGAGCGGTGTCGAAATCACTTACTGCGAAATCACGTAATCATATTTCGCCCAAGGAAACCTGTCAATTACAGCAAAAACCTTCGTAAGAAGAAAAAATAACTTTGTTGCTAAAACCCCATCGATCGATGCTGAAATCCTTGGTGGACCTCAATCGCGATGGTACCACGGTGCGGGTCGAGTCGTGACTCGCTCCGGTATTCGTATACAGTAATCGTACCGTTTGTTGCGTTAACGGCCTTGGGAGATGGAGTCGATGGTGCCGAACCGACCGGCTCAATAATAAATTGCAGTGCCTGTACGAGTAGCACCAACATACATACTAACGGTACCTGGTTAATTACCGCACTTATCACTGAATCTACGCCCTACCAATCCTGTACTAAGCAGTTCTTGAATTAAATTATTCACATAATTTAAACTAATGGATTTTAAAGCAAGTTCCTTTGGTTTAACGGACGGAAAATTTATAAACGATAAGCGAGCGAGGTAAAACTGAGAAGGCCTCGCCAGTCGTACTGATCCCAATAAAATCCAACGAATCAAAAGATGATACCTTAATTTTTTACGGCCAGGTTACTGCCTAGATGTGCCACTGGATGCCCTTGACGAGCTACTCTAACAGACTAGTTTTCAGTCATTTAGCAACAGCAATTATCAAATTATGAGATTTAATCGAAACTGTCGGTAGATCCTTATTCCTTACTATTTATTTGTGATTTCCGAAATAAAAAGATCTCATTTGAAATGTGTTCCACATTATTGTTGTTAAAACCTAAATACTTGAATGAGTCCGATAAGCAGGTTCTCTAAGAAATTCTAATTAATAGAACCATTAGTGTCCTAATTGTGGAAAAACTAGTTCAAATGAGACAGACGCGAATACACCTGGAGCACGAATGTCAAGGCTGAACGCTTGGAAACGCTCCAGTAAGACGGCAACTAATGCCGAAAAACGTTAGTAAAACTTCTCAGTTGTATACTATCAATTTATCATGGCTCCAAGCTATTGCCGGGCGCGTGAACGATAACCCGCAGTAATAACTCATTAACTTTACGGTTTTGTTCAGTTTCATCTAGCATACAGTCTGCTACATTGCAAATTGTGAAGAATTTCATCTTATACATACATAACTATATATGTTAATGGAAGTAGGGTAGTCCATTCGTATATCCTTCAGTTTAATAATGTTTTGAATATAAAATTCAATGTCAGTTAAATAGTTAGCAGGCGCTAAGCAACGCTCGCATGTGTGTCGTGTGCGGCGCGCGCTACAAACACAAGCACGTGCGCTGAGCTGCCGCTGACGTCACATGGGTCGCCCCCGCCCCGCCTCCTAGCTAGACAAGGACGACGTTATGGCGACTGAGCGGCAACGTCGCGCGCGCCGGTTTGTTTTCGCATCTAACGTCGGTGATAGGCCGAGTTTATCTTCCGATTGCGAATGCAACAACAGCTATTTCTAGCTTTACTTACCACATTGCAACAACCCGATTTTATCACTTCTCAGCTCCACGTTCCGCTATTGTGGACATTTTCATTGTCATTTCGACCTTGAAACTTGATGTTTATTCAGTTTTTATAAAAATATTTCTTCAAATTAAGGGATTCGCTAATTAAGTAAACACAATGATCGTAATGGAAAAAGTAGTAACTGGGACAATGGCAAGGTTGAGCATCTAAGATAGCAAGGTTAATGCGATGCTGGACTTAATCCCAGTGATCTATTTTTCTAGGATCTCCATTTTTCATTCTAGGAACTTACGACCGTTTTCTTTTATTTTCAGAAGGTGACCAAGGATCTTGGGAGAGTGGACTCTCTTACGAATGTCGCTCGCTGCTGTTCAAGGCTCTTCATAATCTTATTGAAAGGTAAAATCCTAAAACACAACATTAAATAATGCTCATCAGCTAATCAAAACAACGACTATCAATATTATCTACTAAGATATGATTGGTCTTCAAATAGTAGGTGTGAAACGTTAGCCAATCTATTTCGTCCGCATTGATTTTACTGTTTTCCAATTGGCCGGCTCAAACGTTACACGATTAGCATTCGCAACAAAAACGTGATTGAAAAACCCGTACGGTACTAACAATACTAACAAATAACTTGTTAATCATTGCCGATCGAGTACACAATTTGAACTCGATGATGCGTGTCACACAGTCAGCGTCGCGCGCACTTAGTTGCAATGCGTCTCGCGAGCTAATTGCTCGTGATTTATTATGAAATCATTCCTATTGACGGCTCTATGTATGCTGCTTGTACAAGCACGCTCACAAAGACATTTCGTATTCAGAGCCGTGCATACGGTAGGTGTTCCGCAAGGAACAATACTCGGCCCTTTATTATTGCCCACGCATTCCTCACTTTAGAAAACTCAAATGAAAGTTTAATTTGTAATTGTAATTGACTCGTTAAAAGGTTTAAGTGTATTACATCCAAAGTTGCTAAGAGTAATAGATTAGACGCTTGATAAACTCAATTACCTATGCTTGCTATCTGGTATATTCTAATGCCTATTCTAGCAGTTTCATGTTATCTACTGTGATAAAAACTATGCCAGCAGTCTCAAGTTCGAGGTAGCAAAATTTATCTGCTTTATCTAATGAATATTTTGTTGTGTTATTGTAAATATTCTACCTGAGGAAGATTTTTAGAGTTTAAAAGGCAAATTCGGAGAATGTAGATATTACACGAAACCCATTTTTTTAAAACTATTTTGCATATCTGTTGCTACTCACGTCACCTCATTAGTTCTCTAACCAAAAACTCTTACTAATTAGTGCAAAGTGCAATGCAAGCACTGCTAAACTTGATATAACACAAGCAGACAACGCCAAATCTATTCCTGACACTTTGCAGTAATTAATCGTTTTCGGGAAACAGATCAAGACTTCAAGTGTGTTACTAAAATATTTGCATAAACGTATCCTAATCCACATGGCACTTAAAATAGTCGTTTAATTAATAGAAACGAAATGAGACGAGCAATTAGCGGCCGTTTACTCAATTGCAATTTGCGCGCATAATGTTGCACCTGGTGCGCGAGCGCATCGGAATCACTCGTAGCAGTCCGTACGAGACGAAGGTCGGGGCGTTCTAAATGTTCTAATGTCGTTTTTTGCCGCGTTTTCTTTAGACGCTCGTGTAGGAGCAGACTTGTTTAAATTCCCGCCGTTATTGATACTATTGTTTCTTAATTCGATATTGGGCGTGTAATGATGTTAGTCCCATTTTTTTATGAACCAAAACGAACAAAATTTTAATTAGATTATTTTGAACGTGTGTCTATAATTTCTAATCTTCATATAATTTCATTATAATTTCTTTTCTTCAACTACCTACTACTACATTATGATAAAAATCTGAAATAAATGAATATAATAATAATTTTACCGTACGATCTAAATAAGTCTAATAATAATAAAATCGATACAATTGAAATTAGTTCAAGCGTCCTCCATTCTGTATTTACCATTTTTATAAATTTCTGAGCTAAATTGTCAAGGTAACATGCCTATTAAATTAAAGTTCAGATTTTAGAGCACATCCGCTCGTCAAATACCATTAAACTATTAAGTTTACTTTAAAACGAATTAGTAATTTATTTATTATGTTCGTAATATAACTTGACTAATTGCTCCTATTAGTCCTATTAATTATGATGTTATATTTTACTAACTCATTTAAAAGAACATGAAATTTTGCTAGATTTTGTGCTGTCATAGCCTTGAGTTGTTTTTAAGGAGAGTCACGAATAAGACAAAAATATAGTAATTTGTGAATTCAATCTTAGAGACTTGTGGACTGAATTATTCTTGACGCTGCGTTTAAGATTTGACAGATTTACGGTACACCCAACCTTCAGCGTACCTATATTTTAAGAGATGATTGTTACGTTCTCTTCTATTTTCGCAAGTTCGCAACATACCACCCAGACCATTACAGTAAGCAAGTAGCAATAAAAACAGTTGAGTTACAATAGTTTTAACGCGCTTCCGACAGATTTGGTTCAAACTCGCTTGTTTTATCGCCTCCTTCGGAGTCATCAGTATCTGTCCAAATACTCCATGGAAGACCACATACAACGTAAGTGGCCCATGCATTGCCTTCACGCGACTCTGAGTCGGGAGCGGTGAGCGACGGAATCTCGGCGTATGAACGAAATCCAGACGAGTCGTTGACCCGCGCGGCGGCTGGCGGCGCGTCAAAGAAACAATGCGTCGCGGTGAACCGGGGATGCGATCCCGGCACTGCGACAATACACACGCGTTCAGCTTCACGATTTTAAGGTAGCAACCGTGAATTGAGGGTCGTTTATAAGTCGTTACTTCGGCTGTTATACGATTAGACCCAAACATGATACCGACACCTTTTATTGTGCTTTTTGTATGGTATAAACAAAAGTTGCGGGCGGATGAGCTCTGTGAATGGATTCTAAGCATAGTACAGTTAAATAGATATCAAACAAATTAAGAGGTCCGAACTTGACGAGATGGGTGGGATTGCGAACTAATTCAAAGTTGCACTTTACAGCACACTCAATAAACCAAACATGAAAAACACAACTTACTATTAAATTTACCTTAGCTTTACTGTAAGTAGTTAAAGAACGTACTGTACGTAGTACAAAGGTGTGCAATAAAATGCGCCAAGATTTCGCGTTAGGCCTGCAAAAGTCAAGACTCTACCGCAATTGAGTTAACGTTTTTATGTCCATTTTACAGTCCTTGCTATTGTCCGCAAGCACCTTCTCGTGTTTTAAATTAACTTTTATAGATTCAAAACGGCGCGTAATGTAATAATTTTAGTGTTTAATATGTTCCTGTTTTACACGCGATACTATCACCATTTTAAGCGAATGAGTTCATGGATATCTAAATCGGAAGCGATTATTCGGTTTAAATATTAACGAGGCGGTCTCTCGAAAACGGCAAAAATTTAATCTATCTATCCTTGGTTTTCTTACATTTCCTCGACGTACAAGCGAATGCATGCGGAACTGATCCTGAATTCTTATTTATGGTTTATGTGCCGTTTAAATACTCACAAATAACGTTTACAGCATTTTTTGCGGCATCTGCGGCGGCATCTCGTTGAAACTGGTTCAAAGACCCCAGATATGCTAAATGGCCGACATCGAATTGCTTAATTCTACAAGCTTGTAATATTCCCGCCTAAGCGTCTTGAAATTATATTATTTTCATTCCGCAATAAATGACAACTAAAGCTCACATTGGAGTGTTGACGTTGTAAAAATGCATTTTTACAACTGACTGGTTTGGTACTTAACGGCCTCGCTTTTTGTTGCGATGCAATAAACGAATTATTATTAGCAAAAACTAAACAATTGATGCTTAACTCATCTACTTTATTACATCTTTCAACCCGCAAGAAAATACATTTTAATGAGTCTATTATTTGAGTACTAAATTGTCTCCGATCATGAGATAGCACAAAGCGCAATGAAAAAAAAATTCGCACCTGTTTGATACATATTCAAAGCGTAGAAAACGCATTCCTTGTGTGTGCTTGACGCTTTTGTAGCGACACCTGCGCGCGCGCACCTTAATCTCTCCCGTTACGACGGCACTGCTGCCGTACGTCGTCTCTGAACGCCCTCGCTGCGCTCGAGTGAGCGGTCAACTCGGTCTCTTTGATTCTCAACTATAGAACGTTTCATAGAATTCGCAATCTTGAGGTAATAATGCAAGTAATGTGCTCATTACCTTAAAAATATAAAGCATTAGGAGATATATTATTACATGTTTGTTATGGCAATTTGAAAGGATAAAGTTATAATATAATATTGCTTATGCAATTCAATTCAACAATTCCATATAATATTAACAAAATACGTAAATTATATGAGTCACGCAGTGATAAACAATGTGACTCGTCAATTTGTAATTTAATTCTATTTGACATTTGAAATCCCTTAGAAAACATGTACAACGGAAAATTTTACCAACCAACCACAACGTATCATCAACATCATACTATAATGCTAAATTCAATTCGAGGGCAAACTGTTACAGTCAACTGGGCGTTGATATGACACATCGAACTTTGAAAAGAGACTGTACTATGTATGAATGACAGAAATGACGCCGACGTTTTAAGCGTAGTGCAGACCGGCGCGACGCGTCTCTAACAAAACAATTTCTAAGAAAACTTAACGGTTGAACAATTACCGGTGACGCGTCGAGCGACAAGTCGCGCTAGTCTGCACGACCCTTTACAAAGCCGAAAGAAAATAAATGTATATTTATTTGGCACATATCATAAGTACAAACAAACAAAGATATAGGCCCAGTGCAGCATAATACCAGACAGCTACTGCCTGTCGCTGGTTTTCAACTGGACGTCACTTTCGATGTATGAACGTAAACGAACCAAAAGGAGTATGTAATGCCTACTCGCATGGGGTAAAAGGCGTGAATTTGTTGGTACATGTGTCATGTGCCATATTTACGGTCGGGTTCTGATACAAAAAGTGTAGAAAACTTGCAGTCTCGAGTGCTCTGAGTCACTAGAAAGAGTAATGTTTACAACTAAACTGTATTAGATACAGTGGAGTGCGTACGTTTAAAGATAGACATCGCTCGAAATAAACTATCGACGAACTACTACATTATCTGTGCATCCATTTTTATATACAGTACTCACTGCACTTGGAAAATTCATATTTGTTTTGTTGTAACATGTTTTTCTATTATTCATAATCCCGATTTTGTGTAGAAACATTTAACCGTAAAATTAAACTGAACTGCTATCTAATTACGCAACACATTTTCGTAAATGATTAAGACTAATCGGTTTCATTTTGACAGTTCAACAACATTCATTGCGTTATTTACGTTGTTGAGCAGATTTTTTTTCGAACTTATGAAGCAATCTGTTTCAAAATGATTTAGATTGTGATTAACCGTCTATGTGCTAAAACTTCAGGACTGGTTAAGACTGCACTTCCTTGTTTTAACCAAAACCACCTAAAGATGGATTTGTTATATATGTTTGATACCAACAACAGTCGGCGCCATACTGTATTAAAATTGTAGGCACTGTCCAAAATCTGTAGAGCCCAGCTTAAATTAATTGAAACAATTTGCAGCAAAGAAGCAGCAATTCTATAAAATTAATAACCCTCTTCACACGTAGGTACCAGAAAGTGAAATAGTTCTTTAGGTTAACTAGCATGCTCTTGGGACAGCATCCAAGTTGCACAATTTATTTACGACAAAACCACGGCACCAGCTAAAGAATGCTATAAATTCAACACCATAAAGTCTTAATTCGTTTGCCCTCCATTGCTTTATATTTATTAACAATTACTCAGTCTTACAAATGTCTCTTAATTAAAAACTGCATCTATGTGTAATAATATTTATCACAAGTACATGATCCACATTCCAAGTCAACAAGTAGTGCTCACTGCTTAGTCGTCAGTTTCACGCGTCGACTACTGCGTTCGGCGGTGAGTCGGTGACACAATAATATTCGCTATGGTAATATAATCGATAGCCGAGCAGAGTTACGACACGCCCGCGCCTCTACATCGTCTTGTAATAAATACGTTTAGTTTGGAAACCATGCAATGTTCTATGGAAATGCATTGCTGTGATATGTAGACAGCTTTGTTTAAGCTCTGTTGCAGTTACATTTAGATACGGTTTGTGGAGCTTACGAGAGAGAATAAACAAGTAAAATGCTTGTGGAAAACGTAAATGATTCATCGTCTGTTCTCTACCGATACTCTATTCCAAAAGTATCTGTGAAAGTATAAACAAACCCTGTTTATGTTAAATTCTCACGCAATCACTCACTTAACTGAGTTAGTAACACATTCATCTGTATTTAGAAGGTTTCAACTTTATATCTCACTACTTTTTCCAGCAATTATTGTTTGATTAACATTATTAAATTGCAATTGAGGTTATAACATGAACCTCAATCCTCAATTTAAAAACATCTTTAAGGTGATGTAAAATTCGAATTTCGGGTTTAAGTCCACAAATAATGAAATCAAAGCACTCAATTTGTAAGTGGCACTACAAATTGGCATTTACAGGAAAGTTTTCTGATTCATTTGTTTACATTTTCATCAGGTAGTTTTGGAACACACATTACATCCAGACATTCAAGATAGCCATATAATATCATAAAGATCAGCATATCTGCATTAGTTCTAAAACAGCTCAATTTGTATCAAACAGATTTAGTCTCGTAACGTAAGACAGTCTTGCGCTTCCCCTCATTTTATCGTTCAAACGGTATGCCAATAAAAGAAACGTGATACAGTCGTAAACCGGCAAATGTTACCAGACCTCGAGTTCTAAGTTGCTGAGCTGTGAAATTGTATAGCTTATGTTGGCTCTTATTTCTCAATATTATCGCCCCTCGTTAACTGAAGACGAGATACGTGTTTTCATGGGATTTTTAACAAGGTCTTTATGAAATGGCCAAAAGTGTCTTAAAGATTTACGTTTGCTATCATAAATAGGCAATAACATAACCATAACATCACGCTTGCTTTCCCCAAAGGGTTAGCTAGAGGTGTACTATAGGTGCCTATAGTACGCCCACATTTCGCCAGTTATCTAAAGTCCCATGTAATAAGGGGCCTATTGCCACCAACCAGGCACAAATCCAATTCGTGCTGCTATACTAAGAAATTCAATACACAATTACATTTTACGACTTATCCAAGCTTAAGTTGATCCAAGAATATGCTAACAAAAAAGTATATCTTAATTAACCGTCTTTGCAGAAGCAAAGTTCCCATATAAATAAAATTATTGACGCCTAACATCGACATAATCGACACATATTAATTATAACTTTTTAATTTACAGATGTCTTCTATCGCGAGACTTCGTGAGGCTCGGCAAATGGTTCGTCCAGCCTTACGACGGGGACGAAGAAGAAGTCGGCAAGAGGTAATGAATAACAAACCTTATTGTAAACGCGATAAGAATTAATTTCACAATTGAACAGCGTCTGATAGTGAAAGTCGAAGTTACGATATGACACGCTTGTCTTTTGCGTGTGCGCGTTACATGTTAGCTAATTACTAGATGTTGATTGTATCTGCAAGATTTTAATTGTGCGCTGATTGGATTTTTTTGGTACAAAGATACTGTTATAAAACAATTCTTGGGAATTAAGTTAATAGAATTTCTTGGGAATAAACCCAGCGGCCTGTCTCTTTCCATTTATGTCGTTAAAGGCATCTGAGGAAAAACCGATGAGACCCGAGCTCACGACCTCTTGACCAAATTGGTCTATAATCAGTAAGATGACGAAAGTGCCATAATTTTCCCGTTAGTACTACAACAATACAAAAATGGCTACAGAAATACTACGCAGTCTATCATTCTACAATATTGTTAATAATGGCCCCAATGTCAACCATGACGTCACACGATCCTAAATCGCACAACCAAAGTCAATTCTAAATCTCGCCATATTGGAGAAAATAGCCTCTTCGCTGAAGGGACCGTCTGGCAACAGTATCATGCTATAATAAGCTAAATACATGTTGATCCTTGACTGCCTCGTTGGTCTAGTGGTCGGAAGCGCGATTGCCGAGTATAAGGTCCTGGGTTCGATCCCCAGTTCGCGTAAAGTTTAAAAGCATGGAAGTTCAAATTGAAGGCAATTCTCTCAATGGATTGTTTTCAAATGAGCCGTGGCAACACAGGTCTCACTTCCTAGATTAAAAAGAAGATCTCTGTGTTCTGCTCGACAAGACACCAGGGCATAACTTCGTTCACCTTCTAACATTTTTATAACACATTGCTTTACAAGACACCTTGGTTATTATTGAACGTTGGGCTATGGAAAACTATGAAACCCAGAATGACTAAGAAGAGTTTTTCAAAAATACATACTGACTTAATTATCCGTGACCATGTCCGTTAACCACCAAAACCATTTTCCTCTCCTCTCCAGGTACAGACACCAAAATAACACTTAATAACGTATAACACTTAAAAATAAAAAAGGGTGTTACAGTGTATCAAAACATTACATCAATACAATGTTTTGTAGCTATTCAAATCGCGCAGAACTTGGGTAAAAAGTAGGGTAGCAACACCATTGGTTCTCCGCAGCAATATGTCAATGTGTACCGATCGATTGCAATTTGATTTGAAGCTGCCGTCGTCGCCGCGAGATACGGCCGGCATCGCGTCTATACTATCTTTATTGAAGCGGCGAACCTTGCGGTATTCCGGGGCGCCGCACCGCCTTGCACCGCGAACTTAAAACCGTCATGTTATGAAGCTTTTAGTTCTTTTCATTGTTTAATAACTTATTGGGAAAGCTGAATTTTGTAAATGTACGAATTTCGTTGGTAATTGGAATTCATAACATTTGCGTGGGATAGTAAGAAATGGAAGGAAATAGAGAGAAGGAGGGAAATACTGTCCAGAATAATCTGATAGTGGGAGTAACTTCCGGTCGCTTAGCTGACCTAATTTTTATGTGCGTTTGTTTTGAGTACAAACAAATGATAACAACATATTTTGTTTTGAGTACAAACAAATGATAACAACATATTTTAATCCCTGAAAAGGGAAATGACTCACTGTATGCGACCAAATACTTGATAGTAATCGAGATGACTACTAATAGAGATGTACGGGAGTAGAAAAAATGTTGCGCCGATTCTAAATAAATCTGAACAAGCGCAAGAGGATGATGATATTACATTTTATTAAAGATTATTATATTTTATTTTTTATTTTATTTATTACTCTTAAAACTGTATTTTTTTTAAGTTAATTTGTTCTTATGTCTGTTTTAATTTTCAGTTTTAAATCTCTGCCTTATCTTTCGTTAAAACAGACGTAATAATGAAAACCCTGTATTAATTCGTTCATGTCTTCTTTACTTCCAGTCCCTGGCACCTGTCGTTTTCGTTCGCGTTCTTCCTGCACGGCGAGAGCACTGTGTGCGCGTCTGTGGACGTGCGGCAGCACCCGCCCGTGCGCACGCTCACGGCCAAGCGGCTCGCCAAGATCAACTCGCCCGACAACCAGGCTGATGCCAAAGGTAAGGCATGGTGGATTTACTGTCAGAGGCTTTTATCATAAAAGAAGTGATATAAAGTGCCCATTTAGGTTTATATGTTTATGTAAAATAAAATAATTGGAAAGCTTGAGTAAAACTTGGAAACACTATTGATTGTTTACATCTCAAGATATACCGTCAATCTCATTTGCTATATAAATGTCTAGTTGTATCAGATTGGGTTGAGAGCCTACCTCAATCATATCTAGATTTAAACAAAAGATGTTTACAAGAAAAATAGTGACAACAATTGGAAAGAGAATTACATTGAGTTGTCAAAAAGCTGTGTGCAAGTCACAGCCTTTTTTGGCGTGTAAAAATCTGTAAAAATCCAACCCGAAATTCTCCTATCTGTTCATTTTATTTCAAGCTCAATGAAGACTTTTACGGATTCCCCATTTTCTTTAGTTCTGTAATAATGCTGATAATAAATAAATAAAACGTTTATTTTCTCCATCACATAATGATAAATTAGTTCGTCACAATAGATAAATGTGTAATGTTGTGTTGTGATTGTTCCAGTGATCCTGGCGCCGTTCGGCCTGGAGGGCACGCTGACGGGCCGCGAGTGGAGCGACGCGGACGCGGGCACGGCGCGCCTGCTGGAGGCCTGGCGACAGCTGTACCCGCTCGAGCAGGGCTGCGGCGCTGTCGAGGTAGCTTATCATATAAAACTACCTTCTTAGCATAACCAGCCTGTAACACATTCCCACTGCTGGGACACAGACCTCTTTTTGAGAGAAGTTGGCCATAATCAACACGCGGGCCCAGTGCGGGTTGGTGAATATCACCTTCATAATCAACCAACAATCAACTGTCCATTGTGTGTAGGCCTCCCATGTGGATCGACAGGCTTAGTGAAGCTCATGAGAATCTCATAAATGCAGCGCAGAACTGATAGTTGACTTAGTGCTTCGGTTGGGGGAGGTCTTGCAGTGGATGTTTCTTGGTTGATGATAATGAACTATTCTCTTGCTGTGGTTGTTGCTACTCTAAAAGAAGGGCTTAATTCAAATTCAATACTTTATTAAAGTAGATGACTCCTCAAATATACCGTATAATATTAAATCTTAAAAGTAGATCAGTTCAGATCAGTCCGATCAGAAAGTAGAGTCAACACCAGACACTTTTTTTAAACTGTTTTTATCCTGAGCATTTTCTCAAGATAACTTCCATATATGTAACGTCTAACGTCTATGTCTTCTGTCATCGCAGGTCCTATGCGGTGGAGCCCGCATGCGTTACCCGGTGCCCTACGTGCTGATGACGCACATGGAGTCGGGCGCGCCGCCTGCGCACGCCCCGCACATGGCGCACCGAGCTCTGGCCGCGCTCACCACGCCCGCGCCACATCAGGTAGGCCCTACACACTCGCACATGCAGTCGGGCGCGCCGCCTGCGCACGCCCCGCACATGGCGCACCGAGCTCTGGCCGCGCTCACCACGCCCGCGCCACATCAGGTAGGCCCTACACACTCGCACATGCAGTCGGGCGCGCCGCCTGCGCACGCCCCGCACATGGCGCACCGAGCTCTGGCCGCGCTCACCACGCCCGCGCCACATCAGGTAGGCCCTACACACTCGCACATGCAGTCGGGCGCGCCGCCTGCGCACGCCCCGCACATGGCGCACCGAGCTCTGGCCGCGCTCACCACGCCCGCGCCACATCAGGTAGGCCCTACACACTCGCACATGCAGTCGGGCGCGCCGCCTGCGCACGCCCCGCACATGGCGCACCGAGCTCTGGCCGCGCTCACCACGCCCGCGCCACATCAGGTAGGCCCTACACACTAGAAAAGACATATTTATGCTAACGATGAATGAACTGATGCACACAGTGTAAGACATGACGCACAATTCAGTACGTGGTTCTATACCCACCCCACAAACGCTGAAAATTTACGCCGGTTATTAAAAAAATCTGTTGTTTCATACAAAAATCCAATATCTACACGGTCAATATGTATGGAACAGCCGACTTTGGTCTAGAATCATGTTCTGATGTCATGGTAACAGTTTCCGCGTTGATGTCCTGTGTACAACATGAGTATAAACTGCCGCTAGGCAGAATGGCGCCGATACAAGACAAGTGGCAACGTTTGTCATAAACGTTACCACTTGTCATCTATTAATAACTGTGATACTCCGATAACACGCAAACTTGAGATCATTACGTGCTTTTATTTATCTAACTCCGCAATTACACTTCCGTAGACAACGTATCGATTGCGTTCACTAGGAACACACTTAGCTCTCGTGCCTGTTTTTTTATTCTACAAAATACATAATTTTTCACGATTTGTGTCAGCTACGCTGAATTCTTAAAATTGCGGTCGAGATCTATAAACGTTACTTAACACGTAATTTGGCTAAACGTTATTCCTCTCACTGTTGCATAACTGTCAAATTGCAAGTGCAACATAGAGACAGGAACATGTCTAAGCCAAGGCATATCCCAAGTAACGTTTACAGATCTCGGACTTACTCCCCAACTTGAAGGAACTTGGAAGTGGGAAACAGAACTGTCTTGTAAGCATTTGGACTAGTTCCGAGATAAAGCTTCCGAAATTAACATAGAATAAAAAATATCAATTATTATAATGTCATTCTTGAAATACGAGTGACATTATTACTTTATATTCTAACATTAAAATCTAATTGCACTATCTAAGAAAAATGCTGAGCGATAGACTATTATTACCGCGACTACTCTACTAGCCAACTCTCCTTCTAATAAAACATTGGTCTTAATAATATCACATTAGAAGCATTCTTATAATCCTAATTCCTCAAATCCTCTGACTTATTCACAGCCAAAAAACAGCTTCACCAAATAAAGTACCCTAAAATAACATACAGTAACCTTTTCAGGCGGCCGAAATCTGCTACGGCGAGGCAGCGGGCGACAAGAGCGACGACTTCATAGATCCCACCCGAAAAACTCCGTGTACCTGTGCGAAGTGAGTACTTTAGTACATAATATATTAGTAGTGCTACTATATCGCGCATATTATGTACTGTATTGTTGTGTCGCTGGGTTTATGCACTGTATGACGTTTGATAGACAGAATAAAGCCATGTTACGCCACAAAAAAGGCATAGACAAGCCCCATATTCATGGAAAACAAAAGTTGCACAATATTGTTTCAGCAACATGTTTTTGTCGCAGGGAACATGTTGTAAACGTAAAATTATGTTCCTGATACAATCTTGAGTAACTTGGTATCCATAAATAAGGGGCTGATTGCTCAAGAAGTAAGGCCTGCTTGCAACTCAAATCACTAAATGTGTTCAGCGCTAAACATATTTAAAACTTTCTGTCTCTGTCATCTTCAAACGATTGACAGCTAGAGGTGAGCGTTGCGACGACGAACCATTTGCAAAACCCGTTTTGTGTTTTGCGAGGATGAAACCGTTTTACGTCCTGGGTTCAAATAGTCTTCATTGCACAAACCAGTCTTCGAATTACTACGGCTACAGTCAAGAACGCAAAGATTCAACTATCTATCACACTCGTCGCGTCGTCGTCCTTAACTTTCCGCGTTCGTTTACAAAACAGTTCTTAGAGTAAAAAGTGAACTTTTTGTCAATGAAATAGAGTCGAATATTACCAGTTCAATGGTGTCGTGATGCGACGAAACCATTTCCTAAATTTCAAATCGGTTATAGTTGTAAGAAACTGCAACTATTTCACTCGACGATAAGTTTCGTCCTATAAACCGTCTTCAAACCGGTTTCAACGACGACCGTTTTCTGCAACCGTTTTCTGCAACCGTTTTCGTCGTCGGTAAAATGGTTGCGTTTCGTCCGTCAAAAATTCGACAATGACCCACCACAAAGTGCCTTTTCATACGTCCGGGTTGCCGGATAGCCGGTGCCGGGTACTCGGCGGCTAATTGTATGGGCATGTAGGTTATTTTACGCCGGTAAGTGTGAAATATAACAGGTAACAGGTATGAAAAAGCACCAACAGAAACATAACGATGTTTTAAATTCATTTAGCGCTAAACTTATTTAATGATTTGTGGTGCAAGCGGCCTTTAGTTGCAGAAAACGTCATGATTGAGCTAAAATCAAAGACGTTACTACGTAAATTACAATGTTGCATGCCATGTTCTACAGTGCATATACTCAGTGAACGATATTTTAATGATATATAAGTAGATAGGACCAGTAATATAGCAGTAGTTGTACGAAATTGTGTGTGATGCATCTATATATTACGTATGACATGTATGAAAGAATTATATAACTCTATATTTTTCAATATATTTGCATTTGAATGAGAGTTTCAGGCGAGTCTACTACCGAGAATTTTGAACCTTACGTTGAATATAATAAGAATCAATTTACCGGTGGATGACGATATGTGTAGTATCTATTAGTAAGCGATTTAACAGGGTGTAGATTTGATAGGTAGATGTTATGTATGTGAATGTTTTATTTTTATATAGCAATAATATAATTATTTGTAGTTATATAAGCAGTAGAGGGTACAGCTTCACCAATATACATAACAGTATTATGGTTATTGGTACTTGTGACGAAGGAATTTGAAACTTATCTCTTTAAAAATCCTCTAAATATTCTAAAACTTTTGAATCATTGTCTTAAGGTGTATTTTTGTTTGAATTCCTTCGTCAGACACGCGGCGACTCTTGTCACACTTTGATATCTCTTGTCCGACTAGTTGGGTTTAGTTTGAAACAGCGGTGTATTAGAAAACGGTGTTTTAGTAGTTTATCGAGTAAATCGGTACTGATTGGGCATGCTTCTTGTTTGGCGAATTATATTAGAAAAATTATCGCGATAGAAGAACCGAATGTGTAGTATTACTAAAACGTTGTTAGTAAAGTATTTTTGGTTGACTTTCTTAAAACACATACAAAAGGTAAAGAGAACGGCTGGAAGTTAGTTTGAATTGCAAGGCGTTTTGTCTCTCGGTCGGGATCGATTTTTTGTTTTCCATTTTTTTCTAAATCCTTTTTAGGGTCAATTTTTCGGGCCATTTTTTTGGGTAGAAAAGTCAATCGTTTATAGATGAATCGTTTCTAATAATGAAAATCACGAAAAAAAAAAAAACGAACGTAGCTAATAGTAGTTATTTAATTACACCGCTAGCTTGTAGCTTTCGGTCACCGCTGTTGGAGTATTCGGGGTCTCGGTCTCGGTATCGGTCCCTAGCTGTTAGCCTTCGGTCACCGCAGCACTAGTCGGTCTCGATCGCGGTATCGGTTTCGGTCGCTTCTTAAAAAGATTCGAATGTAGCAATTAAATGCCACCGCTGATGCCAGCGTTCGGTCACGGCAGCAGTTAGTCGGTCTCGGATCGGGTCGCTAGGCGCAAGTAGTCGTGGTCGCGGGCAGTGCGGCAGTGCGCGGCGGGGCTGAGCTCTCTTGTGTGCAGGCTGCGCCGGCGCCGCGCGCCGCGCCCGCCGCCCTTCCACCGCCGCGCCGCGCGCCGCGCGCCCGCGCCGCGCCCCGCCCCGTGAGTACACGCACACGCACTACATACGCGTTCGCGTTATTTGGGTAATACGACATATACCCTGTTCGTATTGGAATAAAGTTCATTTTACATTAAGCTCTCGCGACACTCGGGCGAATCCCGGGCGCTGTATTATTATTATGCTTTTAAAGGTTGTCTTGAAAAGATCGCTTTTAGCGATAAGACCGCCCATTGTGTCACCCTATGTATTATTTCTACATTTATATCAGTAATTTATATAGTGTACAAAATAAAGAGTATTCTATTCTGCCCAAGTAACGCGAATATTTTGACAAATACGCCAAGTGAAGTGCCAACATAACACGCACCCACACCTGCTCTACTTATAGCTTCCCAAAAGTTAAATAAATGAAACACCATATTTATTCGATACAAAAGTTACACAAATCTGTTTCAGCAACATGTTTTTGTGTTGCTAGAAACAAAACTTTTTCAAAATTGTTCGGAAACTTTTTCTGATATTCAATGTCCCTTCAAACTCGAAGAAACAAAAATTAGACATTACTAATCCCTTGCTTACCATACAGAAAAAAAACTAATAAATGTGACAGAGAAGCAAGTCTATAGTAATAATCTGCTTAATTTACTTACTATTAACTTTACCAACTCTCAGAGCAAATACATTAAACACAATTTACACTTTACACAAGATAACAGGAAATCGAGCCACAAATAATGCAATGCCGCTTCATATCGCATGTGTTGATGCCTCCAAATTATCATTTATTTTATTATATCGTAGACATCTTATAGTGCATGAACATATGTATCGAATGCTGATGAAATATTTGTCATACAAATTGCATGTTTTGTGTCTTTACCATATTTGTGTCTATTATAATCAAACATTTTTGTGTTACTTTTGACAACCTTATTATGTTTGACGCTGCTGCTGGTAAATTTGTTACAAATGGTATGACCAATAAAATATCATCACTAACTTTACAAGCCTAACTTTCTCCATGACTGACATTTTAGGCCATTTTTTCTATCAAAGGTTATCCTATAAAGGAATACTGAGGTTTATGATTCATGCATCAGATTTTTATTACTAAAGCTCTATTCAAACAATTCCCAGTCGATGCGACAAATATTCATACAAGCTCATACAAAATGTAAGCAATTTTACCCGTACGTCATAGACTCCGCTGCCGGAAAGCCCTGATCCTGCCAAGTGTAAATATACCCTTAACCGATGACAGCGAACAGAATCTTCATTCATAAAAATCAAACCATGGTTTAAAAATCAACTCATTTGATCACACGTCTCACATAAAACTAGTAGAACACACCTTCCTATATATAAAGAAAAGGATAATAAACGTATTATTGAAATCCTTAGAACGGTCTTTCCTTTAGAGTCCAACCTTTAACCCTAACAGGTTATTAAACAGTAATTGGTCAAAGTAATAACGTTGTCAACAGTCATCATGGAAAGTATTAACTCGAACAGTACGACACAACTTAAACGTAGTATCGGCAAAATTCGTAAAACCGATCACCATCCGAGTTGAGTGCGCTTTCAAAATCACCAATCTTTTTTACTGCTTTAGGTGAAAATGATCTTTACGCAAACGCAATAACTTGTAAAGTCATATAACCAAATACATTCATAAAATTTTAATGAATGAATGCAAATTTTGAAATGTATGGTACATCTTAGTTGTGTCGTACTGTACAGTTAACAGCGTTTTTGTCTCCAAGACGACCGTCCTATGTCATGTCGAAGAGCTCTGTGCGACTTCTCTTGAGCACTGAGACCTCGCTTCGTTCATCTTCACACATTTACTTGTATTTGCTACAATGTTGTTGCTTGTAATGTGTCAAAAAAAAACAGATTTTTGAGGGCTGATTAATAAAACGCAACTTTGTGATTAAAATAAGCACTGACTAAACTTCACTGACTTAAAAAAGCTTACTAAGACTCAACTAAAGTGTTTCACAGAACAGCTAAACTTCACAATGTACATTGCAAATTGTATAAAAAAATAATTCTTATATGGATCACATTGTGTACTTTCATTTGTAAATAAAATAGCTTTTGCCAGCAGTATTTTAAATTAAGTGCATTCATTTAGAAAAGGAAAGATTTAAATCCAGATTTTAAACTTAGATTCCAGAAAGCAGGGACATAATTAATGCATTGAATTTATTGCGTGATCTAAACAGCACTTAATTCGATTCGATCTAAACTTGACAATTACAAGCAGTGACGTTGCAGTAATAAGTTGCGGTATACATGATAACATCTACCTTTCATTGGGGTCTAATGTCCATGTCTGTTCTAGTTCATGGGTCTTTCGTTCATGGGTACCATTCATTATTGTGTTTGATGGGAGTGGGGTGAAAGTGAAGGAAAGTTTACATAAAATGAAGTAAAGATTTTTTTTCGTTGAAACTTTTTTATTTTGCGGAAGGATTGAATTCGAGCTAGATGGTCGTATTAATTCAAATGTATTCATTTAATAGTTATAGAAAAATGATTATATTTACAAGTCTGCATTACAAGAATTTTGCGGGAACTATTAATAGCAATAACATCCTGTTAAAAGTGGGTTATAGTGCAATGAGTAGTTACAGTAATAATTCAAGGGTTTACTCGTCAATATTTTTCATAATTTAACTTGGAGAGAAGTTACGTAACATTGATATTTAATTTCTTCACTGTCACCTCACAACCCCACCCGTGGCCACTACTCGCGCTATATAACCAACCCGCCCCCCACAGAGGCGCGTGCGCGGGCGCCGCGTGCTCGCCCGGCAGCTGCGGCGGCGGCTCCCCGGCGGCGGGCGGCTCGGCGCCGCCCTCGGCCGGCGCGCCGCCGCCCTCGCCGCACCAGCAAGCGCTGCCCAGCCACCAGGTGATTACTGCACATGTTCTTGTATGCTGTCTAGCAGGCGAGCGGTGCCACTGGCTCTGGTGGCAATATAGCCACCCAACTTGAAACGTAATCGGCCACTCTGAATCCTATCTGCTTCTCTAATTGGCGAGTGATATGACTGGGTCTGCCAGTTAGTAGGCCCGTAACATAATGAGCTTAAAAAGTGTCTTATTGCTGAGATCCAAACCTGAACATAACGAGAAGTGAATGTGTATATGAGACTGCCTCGTCACTTTATCGAAGAGTGCGAACCTACATCAGCTTCTGAAATGCTCCACTACTCATCCGAGCGAGAGACTATGGATTGGCTTGTATCTTTCTGTAACTGTTAAGTAAAGAAAAAGTACGATAAAAATTCAAAAGAACCTACTCTCTTAGATCCCGAAATCAGTCCGCACCCTGACATTTGGTAGAGGAAGCACATTCTGAAAATGAAGTTCTACATTCAGCAGTCGATTGGAATAACCTATAATGAGCCATTGCAAACCGACTTGATTATTAAAAATATGTTGAACAAATGACTAATAACATCAATGTTATAGTCAACGGGCATCGTCCCGACGACGCTACACACGCCGGCGCCGACGCCCGACCCGCACGCTCCACCGACGCCCGCACCGCCATCGTTGCCGCCGCCCAAAACTTACACTCAGGTAAAGTAAACTACTCATTATAAATCAAAGATCTACAAATGACAGCCGGGACCAACGGCTTAACGTGCTTTCCAAGGCACGGAGGAGTCTCGATATATAATGGATAGTCGCCCATCCATGGATCGACCTTGGCAAGCATACCTTAAGCATCGATCGACCCATGCAGCTGTTATTGTTTAGTCACGAAATTTCCTAGTATCTATTGGATACAATCAAGGAAATATCGAATTTTTTACTATTTTACACTATGATGCTTAAATTAATAGTCAGTTGCGTTGCCCTATTATCCCATTTATTGAGGTACAAATAAATAAAAAATTAAAAAAAAAATCTTTCGATCATCATGGTCGCCAATACCCGCGGGTTTATAAGAGTATATGCACTTATGTAGGTCTCATTGAGACCTACTTAAATACCTATACTCTTTAGCCGACTTTTGGTTCCGCTTCCACATACGATGAAATTGAGAAGAAAGTTGTACTACAGTAAACTGCCTTGTTTAAGTTATACGTATGTTATAACGTGAAATATTGTGAACAGGGCGAATCCCCGAGCTGCGAGGTAACCCGGCGGCCCACCCTGCCGGCCGCAGCTCCTCGCCTGGACCCGCTAGAAGATGAGCACTCGCTGCACATGCTCTACGATTACAGCACCGTCTACGCATGGTAAGCATAGCATATGAATAACAGCATGTGTCCAAGAAAAACAACGAGAAAACAACTGCGTTATGCAAGTTGTAAAGTTCAATAGTTCAACAAGTTAATGAACATTCACATCTAAGGCTAGTGTCAAATATAACTGGAAAACGACGTTAAATCACGCTTATCGTGTTATAGAGCTATGACAAGGTGTAAGGTTCACTCATCCTCCATAAAAAAAGGAGGATCCTCCGACCAGACGGTTGTTGTATCTGGTGGGCTACTGCCCGTCGATTGATGTCAAGACGTTGTATATATGCTAGTCGCGCGGTAAACCCTGCTTGCGCGATGCAGGATTTTACGTGATGTCAGTGTGATGCGTAGTTCGCATATGGCGATGCAGATGCCGCTAGTGTTAAGACTTAGACTTGGCACTTTCGAAACATTTAACTTGCAATAGACTGCAGATACGCTCTCAAATGTTCACCTCGTTTTTCCACTCAGATTTCTCCCTGGCCTCAGGGCCCTAAATTAATATGCGAGCTATACACGGTCGCGTCATGCTAAAGTTGACTTGACGTGGATCTTAGCACTCGCTACATCATACACCAGTTTGCGCATCAATATCGTTCAAGCTTTTCTTATTGTGTTCAATGCTTGGTGACATTCTCTTTTCTCTTCAGCTCTGTTTTCTTCTTTCAGCTATAATCTAATAGTGGGTATACATTATGTAAAACGAACATGTCTTCCAAATATATGCAATGCAACATGAAATGTAACACACGTTGAAACAAATTCTCCTTATTGTTGTGTTAATTTTCATGTTGCTTTACGTTTTACATATTATGTGTACCTACAATAACAAACGACTACTATACAATTTTCAAAATAGAGATAAATCTTTTTGCAATCATGATTTTTACAAAAAAAAATCTATCTTCATCAAACTAATCCTTGGGCGATAACCATGATACTACCATCACTAACCCTTTACTAAGAGCTATGATAATTGCTTTAATACATTTGACTGTAGTGGGATAGCGTTTGTAATCTGGGTCCTATACTTTAGATATTTTGACTAGATACCTCAATAATATTCAATTAATGAATCATCTACAGGCTGGAGCATCCCGTAAAGCGCTTCAAGTCATCGCAAAGCAATTTCCGCGAGGAGATGGCTCTGGGCGCGGGCGCGGCCGGCGACCTGTACGCGGGACACGACCACACCAAGATGGCCGCCATGCGCGACCACGCGCTACTCGACATCAAGCAGGAGAAACATGACCAAAATGTGAGTCGACTTTACCATAATTATCCCAGCTGCAGGACATAGGCCTCTACGGATAGGCTCGAGCGTTGTTACAACACGTTTGTTCAATGAGGGTGTTTGAAAAAATGTTTACTTCCCGAGCTGCAATACTGCTACTCGGGATCAACAATAGTATTGTATAAGTTGTCAATATCAAAGCATACATATACGATACTAGGGTGTTAAGTCACGCTTCAGAAAGAGACAGGTGATAGAGGCGACACTACAAATCCGAACTTTTTCTAAAAACTCTATTATCTACCAGATTTACGGGCCGGGTATTATTAATGAACTACTGTGTAGATATTATAGGAGTACAAGATACCTCAGAGGTTGTCATATATTTCATGAACGGTAAGCTCTTAGCACCGTCAATCATCCATGTAGAGTCCCATACTAGCTTTCATGTTCACAACATAAACTCACAGTTTTCTCTGCCTGTTCTCTACAGGAAGATACAAAAGAGTACAAGAACCTATTCACGTCGGACGGCCTATGTCCGGCGCTAAAAGACCTCGAGCAAATGTTTGACACGTCGGACGACGCCACCAGCGGCGATGAGACGGTAAGACTTGTGAGTGTACACCCTTCTTTATAATTATAGTAGACAGATCTGTGTTTTATGTGAGCATGATTCTTGGCAAATATACTTATATTCTTGTGGTCCATTGTCTATGGATTGAAAGAAAATTATTTCATAGAATGGCTATTTTTGCATGGATCTTGTGTTGTGAATTTATGATCCAGTCATCCCATCTGGGATAACAATAAAAACATTACACAAAAGTGAGCTTAATGCCTCAGGATAATTCTGCATACTTATTGTGAAGGTGTTCACAAGTCTTGATTGTGGTTTTTGTAAAAATGCATAATGAAAATAAAACCAGAACATATTATTTGTTTTAATTAAGTTTCTGGGTCTAAATTAAAGCAGCAATTTTTTTTTTTATTGTTCACATTGACCACAGAAATCTCGTTTATTGCCTTAAATGTTTTGCTACCAGTTACTGCAAGCCCGTGTCGCACTAACGCGCCCCCCCCAGCTGCAGGTGTCGACGCCGCCCGACTCCAACAAGTCCGTGGACGACGTGCGCTGCGGCGGGCGCGGCTGCCCGCGCGCCGAGGAGCTGTCCAAGATGTTCCCCACGCCGCCCAGCATGGAGGCGCACGCGCAGGCGTCGCCGGGCTTCTCGCTGCCCGACGACACGCCGCGCGCCGCGCCCGCGCCCGCGCCCGGCTCGCCGCCGCCCGACAACAGCATCGAGGTACGGGGACACTCTATGTCATACGAATATTTATACTACATTTGCGGTATCGCGAAGTGGAAGGAGAGGACTAAAAATATTTAGGCATTTTCTATCTTGAACGGGAAGTGCGTATAATGGCTGTCATTACCCGAAACTCACCATTTCAGCAAATTCTTTTGCCGACACTGTAGCAGCATCAAAATTCAAAAGTCATTTATTAAAACTAAGCCAAGAATCAGCACTTTTCGAACGTCAAAATTACCCCACCCTTCACCACTTCCTAGTGTTTTAATTGGGAAGAGGAAGTGGCGCAACAAACTCGTCAGTAACACTGCTTTCTATTCAGTTAGAAAAAAGAAAACTTAATTCTATACAATAGTATACAAAATCTACATCGCCACATGCGAACTACGCATCACACTGACGTCACGTGAAATTCTGCATCGCGCAAGCAATGTTTATCATGCGGTCAGCATATATATAACTTCCCGACATAAACGTCGAGCCACAGACACGACACCCGTCTGCTCGAAGAATCCTCCCTTTTCTATGGTGGATGAGTGAACTTTACACCCTGTTCCTCATACCCCTAAAAACTTTATACCCTGTTTCACATACCTCTATAACACTAGTGAGTTAACTGTTATTAACATGTTGAGCTTCTTTTGTCACAGGACTGGTCATACGTTTTCAAACCACCAACCGTATTCAAATACGTGGGCTCATCTAAGTACGCGCCGCTGTCGACCCTCCCCAGCCAGCTCATGCCGCCCGTCACGCTCCCGCCGCACGCCGTGTACCGGCCGCGCTGCCACCACGAGCACGAGCACGAGCACGAGCCCAGCAAGCAGAGGGACGACTCTGAGGCTGAAAACAATAGGACAGGTCAGTAATAGTAATTAGTAACAAACGTTTATTTCAACCAACAGTGGATCATATTAGGTACCTATAAATATAATTAAAAAGACTTCACATAAACATCTTTCAGATGAAGTTGAACTGAGTCTATTATCATGCAACACTGATATTTGAAAAAAAATTGTTTGATATTTTTTTTGGGGCTCAAAATGATCGTCATTTTTTTTCTGTATACCCCTTTGGTAAAAGATCTATAAAATGTATGCAGGTGCAAACAAAATAAAAATACTATGATACATTTTATTGAACACTTATTTTTACTCACCATTTCCACTGCAGCAGGTGTAAAACGCTCAGCCCCACCGACCCCTGAAAGCCGGGAGCGCCAGCGCCGGCCAGGCGACCCGGCCTCCGTGCCCGGCGCGGGCAACCCCGGCAGCGTGGCGCCGTGCCCGGCGCCGGCGCGGGCCGGCCGGCGCGAGGAGCCGGCCGGCCCGGCGCCGGCCGTCCACGCTGCGTGCCCGGTCATGCTCAACGTGCTACTGGCTGATACAGTACTCAATGTGTTCAGAGATCATAACTTTGATAGCTGCACGCTTTGTGTGTGTAATGCTGGGCCTAAGGTAAGATCGAATTTGAATTTATATATTTAAGTTTAAGGCTCGCTCGCATCACAAATTACTTAATGCATTTTAGTACTAAACGAATTTAAAACAACGTTCTATTTCTGTCAATCGTTTAAAGATGACAGAGATGTTTGTGTTTAGCGTTGAATACATTTAATGATTTCTAGTGCAAGTGAGCGTAAAAATACTGCACTTTTTCATCAATAATTGGATCATTTGTCAAGTTCTGCACCCTGATTATTGCCATTTAATTCCCTCCAAAAAATGGACCGACGACCTGGTGAAAGTAGTAAGAATCCGCGCGATTAGGGAAGCCCAGGGGTTGTTGCGGCGATGCTTGATGTTCAGCAGTGACTGTTTTTCAACTGCACGACGATGCTGATTTGTTAAGTCTTTAATTATCGGGTAAATCAAGGAGAATTTGGATGAAAGTTCACATGTTACTTTAATCACGATTAATTTCCCCAGGTGGTAGGCAACATTCGCGGCGCGGACGCGGCCACGTACCTGACGGGCTGCACCGGCATGGGCGGCGCCGGCGCCGGCCCGGCCGAGCCCGCGCAGCCGGCGCCGGACGACGAGCCCTCGCACTGCACGTGCGGCTTCAGCGCCATCCTCAACAGGCGCCGCGCGCATCGGGCTGGCCTGTTCTATGAGGTAACAACATAACTATACAATCATAACAAAGAATAAAAAAGGAGTATTGAAAAGGGTAGGAAGGCCACAGGCTTTTAATTATTATGAAAATAAACGGTTAGGAAGTCTTCGCGTCTAGCCTAGCGTTAGTTCAGCGTAAACGTAGCTAAAAACAAACTGATCCCACGTATGCAACGCGTTATGATATCTGGACTCTTGATTTTAGATGAAAACCTATGAAATAGAAACAAACTTATCGTACGCAACGCAATCACACGCCTCCCACGTAACGTCGACCTGCGATGTCCAGATTGGCATGGGAAGGTCAAGGGGATGTTCATACGCTATCCCATTCGTCACATGCGTGTGACAAGTGTGTTTCTAGAACTTACGCGTCGCACGTCATAAACAAATAGACCTTTTGGTGCTCGCATTTTGGCGTCAAAATGGGATAAGAACAGCTGAAAGATCTAGTAAGAAGTAGCCCGAAGACGTGTATGTTCTTTTTTATGTCACTTTCGATAATATATATGTATCTCTTCAAACTGCACTATAGGCATGCGGAAATACATGTACAATGTATGGTATTCTCCAACTTTTTCTCGTTTATGAAGCCAAAATCTTCTCTTCTTGACTTTTTTGTGGCGCGGAAATATTCATTTGAAAATAGTAAACTCAATAAATCATCCTCAAACACGCTATCAGAATCAGAAAACATGACTTACAGACGCATTAGTGCACCTTCTGAGAAATTACAACAGCGTCTGATGCCAAGTTACGTTGCATACGTTGCGTACGTGGGACCAGTTAGTCAAACGTCTACGTAGCTTAGACGCAAATGCGACTCTGAAGTTGTGTAGCGTGTGAATTTACGCTGTTTACTCTGGACATAAGCACAGTGTGAAGACGCTAAATATTTAAAAATTCTCAATATTTATCTAGTTATCAGTTTGGTGTTTTCTACACAAAACATAACAGAACATCACGCCTGTGTTCCCAGAAGGGTAGGGCAGACATGTACCTATAGTACACGCACATTTCGCCAATTATGTTTAAGTCCCATGTCCATGGGGCCATGGGGGCGAACCTATTGCCACCTACTGGGCAAAATCCATACTCCGGGCTGCTTCTAGTGGAAAAACCCAATAACACTTTACCCGACCTGAGAAATCGAACCCATCGGTGTTTTCTGAAGCCCTGTTAACACGTGATGTAAACTAATTTGTTGCTTACTCTCTAGGACGAGATGGAAATCACCGGTCTCGCAGAAGAACCAGGCTTGCGTGGCGTTCGTGGCGCAGGTTTAGGCGAAGTGGCCCGCGTTGTGCTAGCGCAGTCCGCGGCCCCGCCCGGCGGGCCCGCCTCCGCGCTGGCCAGAGCGGCTCACCAAGCGGCCGACCATCCAGTTGCTGATGAACGAGGACTGAACTTACTCGAGTGAGTACTAGACACTATTTTCATAAATTAGGCAAATTCAGACAGACTCCCACTCTCTTGAAAAAACTTTCTGTGACAGAATCAGAACACTTAACTATCATTTTCAACTGTTGTTCTTCTCACTCCATCCTAATTAATATTCTAAATGCGAAATTGAGTTTGTTTGTTCATCACGCTCGCGTCGCTTTCACGCTAAAACGGCTGAACGGATTTGGATTAAATTTGGCACATGGGTGGACCATGACCTGGAGAAGGTCATAGGATTCCTTTGATCTTGATATTCACACGGGATCCAGACTTATGCGGATGAAACTGCGGGGCGTAGCGAGTAATAAATAAAATGTAGCTGAATCACCCTATAAGTTTATAGCAATGCAAAACTGACCGTCAAATTCTCCCAACATATCGTGTCCTCAACATAACACGACGCCTGCAATCCCCGTAGGGTAAGGCAGAGGTGCACCTATAGTACACCCACATTTCCCCAGTTATCATTAAGTCCTATGTAATAGAGATTATTGTCATCGATCGGGCACTTTCCTCAAATTCTCTATGTATTATACCATTATAAAAGTTTCAGGCGCTCTATTCTTCAAAAACGTATTATTAAAATAGCACGTGTCCCCAGGTACACGGACGGCGGCACGGCCGCGGCGCTGGCCCTGCGCGCCGCGGCGCACGCGGGCGCGGGCGGCGCGGCGGGCGGCGCGGCCGGCGGCGCGCCCGGCGCCGTGCATCGCTGGCCCTTCATCGGCGCGCGCGCACCGCGCTCTTCCCGCGACGTAGTCAGGTACTTAGAACGACATTAAAAAGCCTTATTCGAAGCCAACAATTATTCACGATTATATCATTCTTATATACTGACAAAAAAAAAGAATTACTGTCCCAGTCCGTTTGTTATTTTATCATCATCAAAAAACTGGGCAAGATTATTCTATGAAACAATCAATAGATGCGGATAATGTAAACCCAAAGATCGTCTTATTTTTATTCAAAGTATGCGTGTACGCAATAAACGAAAATTCATGTTCATCATTGCATAATGCATTGGAGGGACTAATAATTTTGAATTCGATCATCAGTACACATGACTGTATAGTCGACTTCCTAATTGCTTTAGGTACCACACTAAGGTTTAATGTTACTAGCACGTATAAAAGGACAAGGACAATTTTTACTAATGAGACAATTAGGCCGTGCGCACTTTGGACGCGATTTTTACTCGTACGATCACATACGAACACGAACGAACGATCACGACCTTTCAAGTACTAAGGGAGCGCGTAGACTGAGTACGAGTTAGTCGTACGTATAGTTCCGACGTACGAAAACGATCCGTACTTTTGGGATTTTTCGTGCATTCAATGCGATATCACCGGAACACCGTATTCAGTGTGTGCACTCAATTCGTACAACCACGATCATACGTTTACGTACGACAAAAATTCGTGTCCAAAATGCGCACGTCATTATATACGTTCAACCTTACCCTTAGTGGAATTTAAATTTATTGGGACTTTTTGTAAAAGTAGTAGAGCAATTCCGAGGTTAACTAAGTGTTTTCACTGTAAAGTAATACCTAAATACTTTTTAAAGCCAATGTTATATGTATAAACTGTTGGTGTAATGAATAAATAAATAAACTATCACGTAAACAAAATCTTATAATCTTTTCCCTCCATCCACAGATTGATGCGGCGGCTCAGGCCACTCCTCCAAGACGCGATACAGAAGCGTTGTTGCGGCGCGCGCATGTGGGACGGAGTCACCGGCCCTCTAACATGGCGGCAGTTCCACCGACTGGCTGGCAGAGGGAACGAAGACCTGTGCGAACCACAACCTGTACCTCCTTTACTAGTTGGTCACGACCGGGACTGGATCTCCTTATCACCCTACGCACTAAGGCATTGGGAGAGATTAGCCCTAGAACCTTACTCCTACGCAAGAGATATCGCGTACGTTGTCGTAGCAGCAGACAATGACGCCCTCATGGAACCTCTACGCGCCTTCTTCAGAGAACTATCCACCGCTTACGAATCCTGTAGACTCGGCCGTCACCAGCCTATAGGACGAATTGCCAGAGATGGCCTCGTCCGTTGTTCGACGGGAGGTGAAAGAAGAGATGAGCGAGATGAATGGAGCGGATCACTTCCTCCCGGTCGTTTAGGCGAACATTTACGAGCATACGCCGACACGTTACGAAGCACATTACTGCCTCAGCTCGCCGCGCTTACGGTAGACCGCGCGTTGTTAGACGCCGACCGACCCGCGTCAGAACCTATGCGCCCACCTTCCACTCCTGATCATCCTGCGACACCAACTAGTGCTGCAGAACCTGACAACGACTCTTCGAATGGAGGCTGTAACAGTTCTTCTGGTCCTGGTGTACCTGGAGCGTCCTCAACAGCAGGGTCTTGGGATGAGGAGGAGGGCGGAGCGCCCGCGCTCGTCGTATATGTTGTGGAGCCCCCTGCGTCGCATGCGCATCGACCGCTTGCGTTACATGCGTTGCTAAGACTTGCGGCACGAACGATGGACCATTTACATCACCATAATCCTCTTGTCAAGGTAGGTCCTTTGCTTCTTTCAAACACACAAAGTATTTGGATGTAAATATGGTTCATAAAGTATTTTTTTTTAAGTTTTTCTTTGTAGAGAGCTTTTCGTTGTAACTCATATCGATATCTATGTATGTTGCTTTTCTTTCTAAAATTTTATGTTTTATGTTTGTCCACGTATTTTAGAGATCGTTGAAACTAAAATTAAGTGCACTATGTTAATTTTTTTCAATATGTGAGGCTAAAGTAGGTACCCATTGAACTTAATTTTTTATATTCTTCAGATCTGGCTAAGTGACTGTATTATTCATGATAGCGGCCATTGTTGAGTGCGCAATTGTAGCCTAAACCATTTTTGCTTTGTACTTACTAACTGTCTCTTACATTTCCAGATAATCTCGTTGGAAAGCGTGTGCTCCCGCTGGGGCCTGGGCACGCACAGCTCGGACACGGCGCCGGCGGAGAGCGCGGGCGGCGCGGGCGCAGGCGGCGCGTGCGCGGGCGGCGCGGCCGACGTGCGCGCGCTGGCCTTCAGCGTGTTCAGCGGCGCGCGCCGCCTGCTGCTGCACCAGGCGCACGGCAAGTCGCTCACGGGTTTCGGCACCGCCGCCGACTCCAACCTGTTCCTGCAGAATAAAGATGTGAGTGCACGCCTTGGATATCATATAACCTGAGTTTACTAGTTGTCTCTTAGATATTGGCTCCTCCCTGTCCATAAACTCTACTAATATACACAAATTTCCATCTACACAGGAAAAGAACCGCGAGCCCTACAAGCTATTCTCCCCCGCCTGGGTTCTCGCCGCGCCCCGTGCCCTCAAAGAAGTCGCCGAGACTTGGGGCCAGGGCTCCGGCGAGCAAGGCGGAGTCCTATTCCTGGCGTACTGTCTCAGTCACGACCAGAGATGGCTGCTGGCGTCGGCGACTGATGCGAGAGGAGAACTACTGGATACAGCCGCCATCAATATTCATGTGCCGCACAGGTCTGTACAGAATTTAATATAAGTTAATCTTTTGTAGAAATAAATTACAAAATGTTGTGCTAAAAAAAGAAGTAAAAAGCTCTCGTTGAACAAATCAGCCAACCGCCCATCTGTGTTTGACTATACAATAATAAAAAATAATAATAAAAAAAACGTTTATTTAGAAAAAGGGGCACATTTACAAAAAGTAACTTAATCATTCAAATAGAGCACAGTTGCTTATTTGCCTGAACTAGGTTGAACCTGTGTTTCAGGCTAGGAAGAGCATAAATACTTAATGTAATAAATTAACAATGAGTATAAACTGAATCAAAATTAGGTACATAAAAGTAAAATAGCATGTTAGCGGTTCTATTTGCAGACAACTACTGTCGACTTTTGATCTAAAACTTTACTCAACATATTATTGTCTAGCCTTATTACATATATTAAGCATAAATATATTAGTAAAAAAATATAACGTTTTGCCACCTAATATATATTTTACCTTTTGACTCTTGGCATAATGCACCATGACCATGAAAAGTGAACTGTCAAAAAATGACGCGTCAACCGTAACCAGCTCCTCAAACTTATCTCTAATTAAATATTCAGTACGAACTCTTCCAGATCGCGCCGACGACGGAGCGGTCCTGCGCGGCGGCTAGGGCTGACCAAACTGATGGACTTTACTCTCGGAGTCATGAGCCAGGCCGCGCAGCCCTGGCGGCTGGTCGTCGGGCGGGTGGGCCGCATCGGGCATGGAGAACTGAAAGGTAAGATAGACATTGATAATCTTGCTACCTTTCTCTAAATTCTATTCTAATCTAAATTAATTGCAAAACTATCCTAGTTGCTGGAAAACTAAAAAGATGGTGACCCTATAGTTTTTTCCAAATAAAGTTCCAAGCACAAAAACAGGTATAAAGTCCGTTGATATCCTGAATTGTTAAACTATTTTTACAAATTAAAAACAATACATAGTTTCCTATGGAAAAAAATTGTTGAGGGGGACCGCTATTGATGACTTTATTAGTACTTGTTCAAATTAAAAACTAAGTAAATGTGAGTTTAAAATATACATTTTGTGTGTTACCAGGTTGGAGCTGGCTCCTATCCCGCAAGCACCTAGTCCGCGCCTCCGCCATGCTGCGCGACATCTGCGCCAGCTGCGGAGTCCTATACCCGGGCGGAGTGCCCTGCATCCTATCCGCGTGCCTCGTGTCCACGGAGCCCGACTCCTGCCTGCGCCTCATGGCCGATAGGTTCACGCCCGACGAGAGATTCTCACAGGCCTCCATACAGTCTCATCTGCACACGCCTAGAGATGTCACTGCGACGCATATACTTGTGTTTCCCACCTCAGCTACTACACAGGTAAGAATGTGAAAATACGGTGATATTTATTTATATCTTTGTAGAAAAACTATTTTTGAAAACAGTAACGGAATGGAACCGATTTCCGAATCAATCAGAGCCCGTTTTCCTGACTCTTTAGTACGATATTTATACTATTGTTTTCATCCTCAGTCAAACCAAATGCCATTCGAGCCACCAATGGCGGGCGGCGACGAGAGCGACATGATGTTCTTGAATGTGGACATGGGCGACGAGGACATGGGAGAGGACAACATGACGGACCTGCTCATCGGGGACATGTTCAACAACATGTGGGCCGCTGGCAGTCCGCGCAGGACCGACGACGACCCCGCGGCTAGCCCGCAGGCGCACCACCATCACCAGGCTGCGTTCCATCATCAGGATGATAATGCTTCTGTAAGTCATCCAACAAAACTTTTTTTACGGTTTAATGACCTTTTGATCTAGTAACTAACTTGGAATTGAAGGTTTTTCAACTCTAATACTTGAATTTTCTATTGAGAGAAAATAAAATTAATGAGGCTGGTAAATTAACAATTTAGGATGTCCATGTTGGAGACGCGAGTGAATACGGCTTCCTAGGAATTCAAACGGACGGCCCGCTCCACGTAGTGGTGCTTTTTGATTTACCAGAAGCAGACGCGTGTCCGCCTAACGCAGAAGATAGTCTTAGATCGCCAAGGATGACACACAATGAACTGTTTAATTTGAAGGATGATTTGTAATCGCAGGAGGCAGTAGGAGCGCTCCTGCAGCAGCCGCTGGCGCTGGGCTACATGGTGTCCACGGCCCCGCTGGGCTCCATGCCGGCGTGGTGGTGGGCGGGCTGCGCGCACCTGCGCGGCGCCTGCCCCGCCTTCCTCAAGAGCGCGCTGCACCTGCACGCCGGCAGCCTGCAGGCCGCCGACGACTACACGTCGCTCACGCAGCGCCGCGACCACAACACGCACCCGCTGGACTCGCAGACCACCACCGACGTGCTCAGGTACGGCCTGCACTCGTTGTACCGACGGTCCAACTCGTTCAACTGACAGCAACTACCAAATAGCCAAAACACTAGACGACAAACGACCCACCTGAAGAATTGCAGTTATTTAAAATCTGCAACACCTAAAGAAGTTTGCCAATTCTATTCCATCGGCATCCATACACTTCAAACATAATAAACACAGCAATAATCTATGGTTGCAAAAAATCTCTTAATGAATCATTCACTGGAAAAAATGTACCACCTCTTTCTTCTGTTGTTTTGCCTGTTATTAACCCAAACAATTTTGTTACAGATACGTGCTAGAAGGTTACAACGCGCTGTCATGGCTGGCTCTAGATGGCAACACACACGACCGCCTCTCGTGCCTGCCCCTGCACGTGCAAGTCCTCATGCAACTGTATCACACGGCCGCAGCGTTGGGCTAAGCCTTCTACCAACTACCTTCGAACCTATGGAGTTGAACTATGAAGCAGGGTCAACACTGGCTTTGGCCTTCCATCAACCACCTACGGCGTATGCAGCGTCTAACTGCTACGAAAATGTGATCTTCAACACTACAGTGCTATGTGCGGTACAGTGATACATGTATCAAGTGTTTGTGATGTGCCTATGAATGGTCAGTGCTACGGTGAAGTGGCGGTGTAGAAGCGGATCTGAAATGGACGAGGACTGGATTTATTTATAATAATAATATAGTATTGTGCAGGAAGCCTTAAAAACAGTTTTGTGTCTCAATTACCTATTGTTTAGAGGTTTCCACTTTGTAAAATACAAAGTGTAGGAAAGAGATAGCACTATGTGTCTGTGATGTAATATGACGTCAAGCCTGCCTATTACTATTTATTAGAGTAAATGATTGAACTTGGTATCTGGAGGGTAGTTGTAGTGGTTATATGGGTAATATTTATGTTTTATTATCTGAATATTTTTAATGAAGGTTTTCATAAAAATTCACGCCATCAGTTGGCGTCACTTTGACAAGAGGTCTTCGATTTCGACAATGAATAATAAATATATGATGACATTCATCATTCATTCAAGACTAAAGACAATATAGGCGCTTTGACACTTTTGACAGGTGCCTGGACCTGACGTCTCAGTTCTGCCGCCTGGTGAACGTCATTTCAGAAAACCCTCATTTATTGAACTTTCTTTCATCTTATTACTATAAGAACAGCTTTAATTCTGAATAATAAATAGACCATTAATGGAATAATTTCCCCATTTATAGACTTTAATTTTACAAATTGATAATTTATTGACATAATCAATTCTCATTTAACTAATGTCAACCTAAATCATGTTCAACACAATTTGCCTTGTTGTGTCTCCATACAACCATGCAAAATAGCAAATTTACAATTCAGTCATAAATATTAATTACTGTATTACCCATGTACCACTATGTGTAAGGTAAATGACTAAAAGGCAGCATAATGTAGACTTGTAGTTGATGACAGTACTTAGATAAATTAACTAGTAGAGAGTGTAAGGGCCTCGTTACGATATGTTGTTGTTGTCAAGTGTTGGTACGCCCCCTACATGTTGTAGGGGATGCTGTTGGGGTGGGGTTGTAGTTCACTCTGCTTAGTAACGGAAACGTAGTAACATGTTTTAGCAATGATTTAACACACTTATGAGGTTTTTTGACACCTGGGGCAGTACAGCTCTTGACCACTTATCTAGTAAACACGAGTTTCATCATTTCAGCCGAAAGACGTCCACTGCTGGACATAGGTCTCCCCCAAATGGGAGGTTTGCCATAATCGCCGTGCTTGGCAGGCAGGTTGGCAATCGCAGTATGGTGTTAAAATACGTAGATAACGCTGCTGCCCATTTTCTAGTGAGTCCCTTTTACGACACCCATGGGAAGATATATGAATATAATGGTACTATTCGTTAGTTTAGATTATAAAAGTTCCAAATACTTCTATCATGCCTTTGCTAAAACAAGTTACTAAAATATGCCATACTAAACAAAGTGAATAATAACCATGCACAAAGTTTTAAATTGAAATATCAAAAATGTTATAAATTAATTACTAGGAAAATTTAAAAAAATGCAAGTTAGCTAAGCCGGGGAATCTAGGATTTATAAGTTTGATCACAAAATAAGGTCCAATTCGGCATATAAACAGTTTTCCATGTTTTATATATGAATCATTCATGACATGTCAAAAGATACTTTATTTTCATTGCAGTTATTATACTTATCAGCATAACGTCGAAGAAATCAAGGTCTTATAAACAACTACATAGCTCAACTGAGCTTTCAGATTGAAAGCTTGTTCAAATAATTTTCTACTAGGTCATAGACAAAATGTTTTCAAAATTGATGTTTTAGAACCAAATGCAGTTGGTGAAATTGCATGCTGACAGTTTTTGTTAGTTATTTTCAATCAGTTTTTAGAGATTATGGTTAGAGGTAAACTTATTTTTATCCTATTCCTAACAGCATCATGTTGAAAATTCTTTTGTCTTGTAAAATTTTGAACTACATTTTTCCACAATAACAAGACAACACTTCCATTCAGTCTTGTCTCTATGCAAAAAACTTCCTGATCTCTCATTCCAGAATCGAAAGTGAACCTCATTTTATGTAGCTAATATTTTATTAGTCAACCACACGCATACAAAGACCTTGAAAATTATAATAAAAATGTCGAAAGTTTTGAATAACGCGCCAAAACGGCTAAATGCAAATAAATAAGGATTTTATGTGGGAATATTGTATTTAGATAGTTAATTGCTCACAATATCCCTTTTCTCTCTCTTTTACCTCAAATATTTTCACACCTCGACATTAACTTCCGTCGATTTTAATTGTAGCTAGTATTAAAATTATTAGCAAAATAAAATTTGCATGTTTTCAAATAACATTAGTAAAAAAAAATAAGAATGTTGAACTCATTTAGCTTGTATTAAATTGATATTTTCTGCAATGTAGAAAATTTTGAGTCCAATTTTATAGCTATTTGAGCTTTAATTTTAGTATTGCTATATCACTTCATCTTTATCATTCACATCAAGTTTTATTTTGATCTCAATGGCTACTTTTCTACTATTTTTCCAAGGGCAATATCCAAGGTATTGTGACTTCACAATATTATGCATGCTGGACACTAATTACAATGAGAATCCACCCATGAACAGTAACATCTTACTACTTTTTCTGACTTCTTATTGCAAATGTTTTAACTGCGACACAATGAAATATTTATTTCTTAATGAAAATGACGTCACAACATTTACAACTGTAACATATTATTGTTGCAGTGTATGTATTAATGTAATATATTTTTTTGTAATTTTTCGTTATTTTAATAAACCGGTATGAATTACCAAAGGAGTTAGATATGTATAGTATTTTAGATATTTTTTTTACTGACGTTTCTTATAAAATCGTCTACCTAAACATCTCAATTAATATAACGACACTTGTCGACTTGTTCGTTCATACATAATTTTTTGTAGGCTTTGTCGAAAAACCCAATTTATTTCCTAATTTATCAAGTTGTACACGACTTCTTCGCAATCTCTAGGGACAAAATGTATTTAGTAATTAAATTGACCACTGAATTACGTAATTCTGTACAGTTTTTTAAGAGGGAACAAACACTCAACGTTGCTTCACACGAGTACCGCATTGCACCGGCATTTTAGTGGAAAACCAATGTTCAAATTATATAATTCACTAACGTTAACTACCAGTAGTGTCCATGCGATGTCAGCTACGTCATTCTATAACAAACAGATTGCTAATTAATATTTCTTATGATAATGAAATATGAAAACCTGATCAGTAACCTTCATTGTGTAATGCTCACATGATACCATTGCCTCTAGTGTGAATTTTCTCAAAACAACTACCTGAATAGCCCTTGAGTGCAAGATCCTGTTAGGCATATATATGTATACTGCTGAAAAAAAGCATTATTCATCAAGAAAAATCACTCTTGAAGCAATTCATATTGTGGCAGTGTTATGCAATTTGGCTACAGAACGCTAATTAGGAACACCAATAGTTTATGGTTAGTAAAAATAAAATAGTGATAAAGAGAGCCCCCTAGATGATGTTCGAAGTAGCATTTGTATAATTAGACATTGTCGTTTTATAACAAAAAATATAAAATGGAGCCATTTGAAACAACAGAAGAGCGTATTGATACGTCGAATCTCCGACAGTTTAGTAGCTATAATGAAATTTTCTATTTTAATATATTATTAAAGAGTAAGCGTAGGGAGGTGTGCTGTGAAAACAAATCTGTAAATATGTCCGATGCGTGGTTTGGATCGTGTATTACTCATTTTTTATTGATATATTATTCCATTTTTAATCTTATTTCTGTGGACTGAGTTCGGAAAAATCAAAAATCCTTAATTAATTTTTCGTATTGAACAAATTATCAGAAATCAGATTGTAAATTATTTTTTTGTTGCTTAGTACCTAATTATTTTTTGTATTGTCAAGTGATCGTAGGCAATTTGTACAGGTTTTGTATGTAATGCGCGTGCGCAGCGCCGCGGCGGTTTGCATAAATTATTTAATTGTAGACGCGGCCCGCCCGCCACTTAACTGAATTATGCCTAGTTGAATATGAAATGTTTTAAATGTGTTACAGCATTTGAGAATATTTAATGATGTTGTATATAGTTTATTATTTTGTTTTGTATAACGACATTTTGTACATATACTCGATGTAGTATCGAATACCGTTAATTATTTGCCCACATTGCCGATGTATAATGGAGCACGTTTTAAAGAAACCACTCGTAATATTTTGTACAGTTGTTAAGCGAGATTCGTAGTTGAATGGATTATTTTAAGGATTTCGTTTTTTAAAACTTTTTTGTTATTGTGAATTTGTCAATTTTTTTAGGGAATTGGGATTGTACTGTACATAGACCTCACCATTTTGTCATATATTAGTTGTAAGCGGTCAAATCTGATGATTGATGTGGAAATCAAATTTTCTAAATGGAGCAATCATTAGAAATTCGTAAAACAAAATTAGTGTAATACTTGATATTAATATAACTTTATAAATAACTGTGAAAATAGGTAATAATAATTATTAATAAAATATTACATATTTAAAAGCAATGTTTCATTTTATGACTGCGGTATAATCGTTGGCTATTGCTATCAAAAAAACTCCGGCGCCGGCCCGGCATCGGAGCGGTGTCGCTGCGGCACATACAAATATCCATAGTATGGCACACGGTGCGTTCTAGCGTCGCACCGCACGTACACCGGACTTGCAGCCCGCGAGACGAGGCGCAGGCGGAGAGGGGTGTACGCGTTGCAACGCCGGAGCGCATCGCTCAGTTGTTTGTGTGACCGCCAGTGCGGCGAAATTTATGCGTGCACAGGCTCTTACAGTAGTTCCATAGTATGTGTAACATCTGACATCTCACCATGGTAATAAGGCCACATTAAACGGGTGGGGCCTCGTCAAGATCGTTTCAGACAGCCAACTCTGGCACCGCGCGCGCATTGCTCAAATCAGATAGCGCGCGCTTCCCCGGCTTCCTGTTACACACTTCCGTCCCTTTTCACGAAATCACTCCCACTGATAGAGGGTAGAGCCACAGATTGCAGGAAAGCGAGTGGAAAGATGTTGCAAATAGAAAAAAGAAAATTGTGTCCAGTTTTCTAACATAGCAGCAAAGAATTCTGTCAACCTCCATGAAGAAATGAATGAATGGGAAGAAAGCGTGAGCTTGATGGGATGGATGGGATGATATAGTAACAATTTGACAATACCTAAATATAACAACTCGCGCCTTTTTCAGAAACTACAGAACACCACCAATTTGACAATACTAAGTACATAATAGAAGCTGCCTCAATACAACCTATGCCTACTTTTCAACTATGAATCTATGCAGTCAGATGTAAAGTAGGCCGTTCACCAAAGACAGTATACTGGTAAAGTTACATGCTCTGTGTGTATACTGGTATCGGTGGACCGTGGTGTACATTGTGCAAGCAGCAATCTTTTCGCAGTTTCGTACGCTCAGCAAGCCATTTATTCTTCTTTCTCGAGTCTTTTGGAATGCTGAATTTAATGTTTTTTGTAACATCAATGGCACCCGCTTTTCATACTACCTTCAGATTTACTGAAGTAAAGTTTTTGTTCATAAATGCTCTTTTGCACCACAAACGTATTAGCCGCTTTATAAACTAAAAAAAACCATGCAGGTTCCAGATTATTTCAAACATCATATAACATCACGCCTGTAATCCCCAAAGGGTTAGGCAGAGGTGTACCGTACCCAGACTACTTATTACTTATGCTCCTGCCATACTATGCTCATCGCGCTGCTCATCGCTCTACTCGACTCGCGCTGCCGCGATGTTGCACTCTCTGCCATAGAGTATAGTCTCTCTGCCCACACATTGCTATACTCGCGCAATTAATCGCGCGATTTCGAATCGACTTGACGCTTCGCACTAGGTTTTTTGCAGCCCCGTATCTAGATTTTTTTGAGGCGAGGTAAATACTGCCGTCTGCCGCCCCCGCCTATCTTTTATGGGGTATAAACGAACGTAGCCCGCGAAATTCAAATTTTCTAGAAATGAAAATTTTGGTAGCAACATTTAAGGCTCCGTGCACGAAAAAAACCTTTTTTCGTCAATAACTTATCTTATTGTAAGAAAGCTTGAAATAATTGAAACATTAATGTGTAAATGTAAAAGTACAGTTTTCGTGGTGCTAAAACATTGGTGTCAGCTCGAAAATATATTTTATTTCGCCTTTGATTTACTTAAATGAAGATATTGTATTATCATAAAATATTTATTTTTATTTTATTTTGGATAGCTGAAGACTAATGTGTGATTTTTAAATTTCCTGATATAGTTTGCTAAATAATAGGAAAAAATACATTACTGACAGCGTTTAAAAAACGATGTTGATGATATTTTTTAAATGTTCAAAATCAAAAGTGGTTTCTTGTAAAAAAGTGATCAAACGTCAGTCTCGCGTAATTTTTCGGAATATTTTTGATTTTCCATAATATTTGAAAAATCCCTTTCAGCCACATGCAAAACCAAGAACTCGGCTTTTCAAATCACAAATAGTTTTGTTTAAATTATTTTTCCCTTTCTCACAACTAATGAATTTATCGACGGTATTTTTTTTTTAATCTGCTCTTTCATAGAAAAGTGTATCTAAGCAGTCAAAATGTATGGAACAGCAGATTTTTGTACTGTTTGTACTTTTCACGTACTGAATTATGCCATGGTAACAGTTTTCGCGTCCTCAGTGCCGGATTAAGCAAGCGCGGGGCCCGTAGCAAATTTTATAGACGGGCCCTTGATCTGCTATGGGTTCTTATGTATAAAGTGGTAAAAAAAAAACAATACTCAATACGTCTATTTGCAATCAACTTTTAGAAATTGTATTACCCACATTCTGACGTGTTAGTCGGCAAAGGTAGTACGTATCACGTTTTTGAGACATCAAGTAAATTCAATATACCACTTCTTAATAAGTTTCACTCAAAAAATTATGCTCAGGCGGAGGTGGGGCCCGGGTTTGAATACGCGGGGCCCCCTTTAGCGCGGGGCCCGTAGCAATTGCTACTCTTGCTACGTGGTTAATCCGGCACTGCGCGTCGTCCATGACACCCTGTATACTTTCTTATGAAGAACGAAATTAAACTTGTTGTAAATCAAATGTGTGTGCCCAAGTGCGTGTCGGACCACAATGAAGGGTTCCGTTGTTGGGATGAATTTATCGCAAGAACAAACTTAACTTTGTAGTTATAAAGCATGTTCTCCCATACATTCCATATGGGAGAAAATGTTTTTGCAACCGCAAATTTAAGTTGGTCGATTATTACTCGTTATCTTGTAAAGCCTACATAGCTATGATAGTTTTCCTTTTAATTTCTTTACTTAGACTAATTAACGAACTGCGGTGAATTTTTTCACATATCCAAAACCAACCATTTTCTATATTTCGCGAACGGATCCCTGAATCGAAAAATGGTTTTCGCAAACGCAATATTTTTGGACGACCTTTCGAACGATACCCCACACAGTGGGATAGACGAGAGAAAAAAAAATCCCCACTTACCCATGGGCCAAATTACACTTTCTAGTACTAACCATCTCTGAGCTAATCCGCGGACAGACACAGACAGAGATACGGACATGGCGAAACTATAAGGGTGTTTACTACGGAACCCTAAAAATACAGATTAAACCCAAGAATATAGATTTTTATTTTGTCGTCGGGTGTTTACAAACGAAAGAAGTTACGTCACAATGACAGTTTAATTGATAGTGATAATGACATTGACACTGACAAATACATTGAAGATTGTAAGGTCATTCGTGGGTGTATTATTTTCTATAAATTCCCTAATTTATTAAGATTTTACTATAAATAAAGCAATTCTTACTATAGAGTTAAATATGCGTTTTCATCCGTAGTATAAATGTCTTGGTCCATACTACAGAAATTTCAACGCTAACAAGTAGACAAACTCTCCCATTTCCTTCTTTCCATGTTCCGTGTGTTTCATGAATATTTATAAATGACAATGAAAATAAACGAGAAGAATTTGTGCGCTTTCGCGTCGTCTTTGACGCCGGTGGACCGAGACGGCTGGCTAGACATGAGGTGCGAAGTCGGCAAGAGCTATCAGAAACGATGGTTCGTGTTGAAAGGAAACTTGCTGTTCTATTTCGATAAGAAAGGTGATAAAGAACCTGTCGGTGTGATCATACTGGAAGGGTGTACAATAGGTAAGAATATTGGCCTCTTATACTTGTATTTATTTTTATTTAGAAATATGTTTTCCTATTTTTTTTTTATGGACATATTTGTCCACAATTTTTTCTTCTTCCATACATCCTAATAAGCCGTTAACTCAGTATTCACCCCCTTTCTTGAAATATCATCTTTCACACAGTCAATCTATTGTTTCTTTGGTACCATTAAACTATGAACAGTGCATTATCATAAAAACCCTTTTTTTTTAATTTCCTACAAAACCTCTGATAAAAATAATATGTTTATAATTTTTCAGAGTTAACAGAAGAAGAAGCATACAGTTTCAAGATATTGTTCCAGTGCGAGGGTGGACGTACATACTACTTGTGTACCAATTCACAGGCGTCCATGGAAACGTGGATGAAAGCACTCGCCTGTGCCAGTTACGATTATATGAAGCTCATGGTGAATGATCTACAGAGGCAGTTGGATGAGGCTCAAGGTAACTTCAATGATTTCATTTATTCAAAGGCACTAAAGTTAATTGACCTAGATTTGACCCAAGTTGGGCTGGTCCAAGGCCCTATGCCTTATGGTAATAAGTCCGCCTAATGTTTCATCACCATGATACAGCCTAGCAAAACTTGAAATATGAGACAAGATATTGAGTTCAACAACAAGAGAGACATACTTGAGTTCACATCAGGTTAATGTGTAAATAAACAATATTTAAATTGGTAAAAAAGAAGGAAAAGAAGGGGAAGGAAAAATAAATACTATTTGTTACTGTATGTTTGGTTGCAGATTTAGCAGAGCATCTTATATTCACAAACAACTTGGCTATATTGCTTGTCTGTTGAATAGGGAGTATGCACATAATTCAAAACTTATTCATTAGTCAAATATACATTTTAAAGTAGTCTAGAAACAAATCCCATTAAAAAAAAAAAAAAAAAAAAATATATATATATATATATATTATTATGCATTACTTATTTTGCTAACCTGTATTATGCCACTGCTGGGCAAAGATCTCCCCCATATTTTACAATTCATTATGTTGTGGGTTTTTTTGGTGGAACGGAACGCAAACCCGAAACGTGTCGTATTCGAAAAGTGGCCTCAAAAGGCATGTGAATAAATATCTTAGAAATTGCTTGAATTCTCACTAAGGTAAGTTTGTAACTGCGATTTTGCTTGAATAAAGCACAAAAACAATTTAATTTATATGATTTAGGGCTTAAAAACCTAAAAAACAGATGTAAACATAGCAATAACAATGACAAATAACACATCCACATCCTGACCGCGATAAAAACGGATTTTTGAACTGTATTAGAAAATTGTTGGAGTTTCGAAATTTGTTTGAGCAACAAGCAGTAGTTGAGTTTAACTTTTAATACTTTTCTTAGGCCTATATTACTGTCTCTTAATGATTTAAAGAAAAAAAAAATACATGCATATTCCCTATTCGTTATACAGCACATATTTCAGAGTAACTAATTAGAATTGTCATTACCAATGTGCATTTTCAACTTCCAGCGGAAGCAGCTGCCGAAGCAGCGCTGGTGACAATAACTCCGCCTGAGGACGAGCCTAAAGTCCCCCCCAGAGGGCAGAGGTACAACCCATTCAATAGGGTTACAGACGGAGAGAGCAAGGCAGTGCAGGGCAGTAGACATCGTAAGTATTCGAGTGAGATTGCAATTGTTGTGCCTTAAGCCAGTTGCAGACCTAGAGGTAGTTTAGCTAAGCTCGCATAGCTTAATTTTTCATGCTTGTGTGCAGACCAAAAGCTATGGACACAATGAAAAATTACATCTTGGTCTGCTACTGGGTTTAGAGTTTAGGGTGAGCAAACATTCCCTTGTTTATTATATGAAAATGATAAGGAAGAGCGAATATATTGCACGCGCACTTATTCAATGGTGGGTAAACACGCCTTGATCTGGTGCTAGAGTATTTGTGAGAGATACAGATATCCAATGGAGGATATATAGTGACATTATTGGTGGTGTTCTCCAGAAAGTTCAGGAGCGTAGTACTCGCAACTGGCGTGCGTGTATGAACGTAAACGAGGCAAAAGGTGGAAATCCTTGGATACCAGGCTAACCCGGCGTTTACTACGCCTGGATAGGAACGGCCTGCGCCTGGTGACGGGTACCATCACGGGCCACTGCTCGCTGAACAAACACTTTCACACAATAGGCATAACGGACAGTCCTCTGTGCAGGGCGTGCATGGAGGCTGAGGAGACCGTCACGCACGTGCTTTTTGAATGCACAGGCGTCACCCAGATTAGAGCACAGACCCTCGGGACACCCAGATCGTTCACAGATGTTCTGAACAGACCAGGAGACTTGATAAACTTCTGGAGGGAGGTGGGCTGGTTGGAGTAACCACCAATCGGCCGCTATGGCCCACGCACAATGGTCCACTGTAGGACTAAGTGCGGAAACCAAACCCCATAACATAGAACATAGAGGCAAAAGGTGTATGTTAGGATCGTAGCAGGTGGCGTTCTGGAAGAAGGCGTGAGTTTATGTATGTATGTATGTATGTATATCCAATGTCTTCAATGTAAAATTATTGCATTATTCAGATTCTGTTAACAGCCAAAATATAAAAATGCTTCTACTGCATAAATGGTCAGTCACACAGGGCATGATCATCCTTATCCCTGAACTGTACAAATTTTTTAGGGTTCCGTACGTCCGAATGAAAATCAGAACCCTTAAATCCCCACTACACTACTCGAGAAGTTGCCGAAGTTGACCGAAGTCCGAAGTACGTGACTATACACTCGTACAAAGAACGACAAGACGCTTCGAGTCCTTTAACTCGGCGCTAAAACCGACAACGATTGGAAGTCACCCGAGGCGAGCGGAGGTTGCACGAAGCGAACCGAAGTGCCCTGCTACACACTCGTATTCACGTAACTTCGATCAACTTCGCGAGTAGTTTAGTGCAGCCTTTACAGCATCACTCGTGTGTCTGTTTGTCTAAACAGAGTCAAAATGTAGCGCCATATCCAAACAGCTTTTGACACAACTAAACTCTATTTTATCTGTCTTTTCAGACAAAGAAAACCTCCGACCAGACCTACCCCGCAAAAAGGTCCCCTTCCGTGACATCCACACGGCGTACGGACGTAAGATATTAGCAGACAGGAGCGTGTGGCGAGCCAAAGTGACCAAACAGAGGGAGGACACATACCAACCTCTTATTCAGTTGTAGTTAAGTATTTAATTTAGAGAGCAGAAACTTGCACCAGAACTAGAGAAAACGGTAACAAATCATTTTAAGACATTACAATAACTATAATGGCGTGGGTTAGTTTCAGTGAAAGACGTAAGGTTAATTGCACGAAAACAGTGCGTTTTACAAGATATCCTTAAACAACATTTAGTTATGACAAATTTTGTTTTGAAAAACATTTCTGTCTGAAACTTTATGATCTATAACAAACGTCCATCACATAGCTATTTATACTCACATTGTTATTTTATAAAAGGCTGTGTATAGGCGAGTTTTTTTTCATGTTTAAGGATAAAAATATTATGTTTCAAAACCTCAAAACCGCTGACTGTTTTTCCTGTAAAGCTTTCCTGTTTCGTCAATAGATAATAACGTTATCTTATCTTCTAACCTTATATAGGTATTCGTGTTCTGATGTGTATTAGTTATGGCAAGTCCTGCCGCGAATATAAATGTTGTTAAGGACCGTACTCACTGTGAGCATCCGTTTCGCCAATTTATTTAGTAAACGGTCGTCGCGCGCGCTTTTATTACGTTCAGTACCGTTTTGTAGAGGCATTATTACTTTTAACTTGCTTTATTTTGTATATTATTAGGTGTTTGAAACATAGTATTACAATGGACACTAAACATGAATAATGATTGCATTATTTAATGATCGTTCAATCAACATGATGAGAAAAATGTCAAGGGTACAGATGTAGTATGTAAATTATTTTGTATGTTAGAATAGAAGTACTTACGCTTATTTAGTTATATTGTTATATCAATTTGTGCTTGCAATAATTATAAATTACACGATTTAGAGCGAATTTTACCAAAAAAAACTAAACGCGATCAGCACATCTAAATCGCGTTCAAGAGCTATCAATGTCATTATTCCACAGATAATAATTACACTGACAGCCCTTAGGCCCGTATTACAGAACCTCACTCAAGACTCAAGCATTACTTAAAACTAGTTTCAACCAATCAAAAGGCTTTAAACGAGTCATAAGTAACGCTTGAGTTTTGGGGTATACGGGCCTTAAACGTGGTTTATGTGATGATCGATCGCGTTCAGTTTCGTTGGTGAAATTCGCATTTAGGTACAAGGCCAAATTTGTTCGAAAATGTTTCCTAAAAATATTTTTAATTCTCGGAGTATACCGCAAAAGGTCATGTGTAGGACAGAAATCCTTGATAATAATAATGCAATAAAGTCATATTTTTATGTAAAAGAAAAATGTAGTTGTTAGTTTAGTCAGTATTACTGTGAACAAACATTGTAACTTTTATTATTATATTTTTCCTAAAATATAATATGTAGCTCTTTACAACTCGCATCAAATTATTCATCACACATTTCATACTTATATTAATGTAACAGAAATAATGTAAATTGCCTGCATTAAGAAAAAAAAAAACAAATAGGCAAATATAAAACTTATATTCTTAATATAAGTTTAATATTTGCCGAAGAGGCCGCCGTAATAATGCCAGCCTCAATCTATACCTATACAAAACCTACGTCATGTCTGACGTAGGTTTTTTAAATATATTTAATTATTTATATACGGCTTTAATAAAATAACGACATAAACCATGAAACCTTCAATGAATGGAGGTAAAGTCGTTACTCGACTTTATATCAGTCATCCCATAAATTGTTTATCCAATTGACGACCAACCTAAATTGTCCGTATATTCAAATCTCAACTATCATTCTTTGACAGTTTGTGAAATGGGTTGAATACGGAAAATTGACGTAGTGTGACGATTTAAAAACATCTAGCTTTCGCTCACAGCTTCGCCCGTGTTGGGGTCGGAAATTATCCCACGGGAATGTACCACCGGGAAAAAAATATTTTATGTGTTATTCCACTATCTGTGTGATAATATGATGAAATTTCATCCAAATCCGTTCAGCCGTTTTTTACGTGACAAACACAAACACACGCGTGTGCGTACACACGTGTGTTTTTGTGTAACAAACATACAAACTTTCACATTTATCATATTAGTAGGACTAGCTTCTGTCCGCGAGCCTATAATATTTCTCAAGAATGGGGCTATCCAATGCAAAATGATTTTTTTAAATCCGAGTGGTAGATCCGGAGATTACCCCCTACATACAAACTTACAAACAAACAAACAAATTTTACCTCTTTATAATATTATTAGTACAGATTATATTTTCCTGACAAATCTTTTCATTAAAAATATCCTAGTAGAGGGAACTAAAGTTTGTTTCCAATTTTATTCACTTCTTTCCACAGTAGGTTTTTCTATTTTTCCTAATACTATCAAAGTATCAATTAAATGAATCTTGACCCTAGTCAAGGACTTAGTAAGGACCAGTAATAGTATTTATAAAGATATATTTTTATATGTAAAGCTTACGACGGTCTCCATGACCGAGATCTATAGAGTGTACTTTACTCAAACTAAGTTCCGTAAACGTTTCATACGAATATGAACCTTATTTTAAAGTAGTTAGTGTTCATATTCGTAGAAGTGCCAATTTAAATTTTAACGCGGTTTAGATGTGCTGATTGCGTTCAGTTTCAACGGTGAAATCCGCCTTTAGTGAATGTGAGCAACTGTTTTACACGAATATGGCTAATACTTTGAATAATAATAAGGGTCATATTCGTATGAAACGCTATTTTTTTTTGCAAAATATAGTCAAAGCGCGGTCTGTGAATCTCGCCTTAAGTACGCTCTAAAGGTATCGGCCTGTGTGTAGAAGACAAAGAACGAGTAAAAAAGTAACAAATTGGATTAATTGAATTATTGATGATAATGTATTTGCTAGATGTTAAAAAGACCTTTAATAAGAATTAATGTTTAGTTTGTGTTGTACGACATTTATCACAATGTAGGCTATGATTATTGTTGAAGTTAGTAATTGGCAGATTTTGAATTTTTGTATAAGACACTGTTGTATCTTGTCAAACGAAATTCGACGGTTTAAATCTATTGGACTTATTGTAAGCCATACTCGCTACGGATCGTCGTACGGTATACCCGTACAGGTGTGCATGCGCAGCACCCACATATCGTATTGTACATTATACAAATCCTTGTTTTCAATTGATGATATTTTCTCTTGCAAGCAAAGCAAATTTCAACTTTATTCTTATGTAAATTAAGTTGATTTCAGAATGACTATTACTAGTAATTTTGAAATCAACTTGATGACTGAAAAATACATCTAAAATTGCAGATGTAGCGCAAACTGAACTTTATGCGTGGGTTTTAAAGTTATTTTTCCAAAAACACATATTTGTTTATATCTTTGGAAACTAAATTGCAAACGCAGAGTTCAAAATCTGCCATGTCAACGACGCTTATTTTATATTTATGTTGTAAACCGCTTGCCGATATAGTTATTTTTTTGTTGTAAGTAAATTGTAATTAGAAAATATTTATTGTATGACACAATAAAATGAACAACAAGCATTATTCTTTTATTATTTTTATTTTTTCAACCTTTATGCATAAGTAAAAAAATACTGTACTAAGGCGGACTTAATGCCTGAGGCACTTTCTACCAGTCAAACTTAGGGTGATGCAGAGACAAAACATGGCAGATGCAACATAATTGATATAGATCTAGAAAAATAATAAATACTAATACAAAGACACTTACTTACATATAAACAAAATAAACTTAGTCAGGAAATATAACGATAAACAACAAAAACGAATAACGGTTTATCTTAGAGACGAGTACATAGACATACATCAAAATCAATCTGCCCAGCCTTTTTCCAACTATGTTGGAGTTGGCTTCCAGTCTAACCGGATGCAGCTGAATACCAGTACTTTACATGGAGCGACTGCCTATCTGACCTCCACAATCCAGTAACTGGGTGATACTGTACCACTTGGTAAGACATGTTGTCAGACTTTCGGGCTTCTGACGACCCGTAACGACTCAAAGATCCACGAATGACAGCCGGGCCTAACGGCTTAACGTGCTTTCCGAGGCACGGAGGAGTCTCGGTATGTAAAGCTGGTCACTCATCCACGGACCAAGCCCGGCAAGCAGAGCTTACCAGATGGTTCGACCCGTGCGGCTGTAATTACTTAGCCACGAGCTACATACATCAGGAGAGACATATTTAGGGATGTGCACCAATAGTAGCGTAGAAAATATAATAAAATCGTCGCCTATGGAGTTTAGGCGTGCTAAACACCCGGCTCATTCGATTCGGCTGTTTGTGGAACAACAAAAGCCTTTTACAATAGTTCTAGGATTTTCGCAGCGCCGATTTTATCAATTATCCTACAAATAATTGGGATACAAGACTATCGAGTAGATAATTAAATAGGTCCGATAGATATATCGGTATTATTTGGGAGGCAGAAATCATCTGGAAATGTACCCGATTTTAAAATGGAATTACAACAGGCTTGTGACTGTAGGGAGGTGCAGGTTCACCAATTTTTGTCGGTGCAAATTCTTTTGTATTTCACCTTACTCAGAGCAGTAAGTACTTTGTAGCCGGTAATATTTATACAGGTGTATCAGAAAGGTGTGGTGTGGTACAGACCATTAAACTGAAAATCTTTCTCCATGGGACCAATATCGTAATAGATAAAAAAATATCAGTCGTCCCATACATTTGGGTCGAGTAGGTATTGAAGGTTTTTACGGAATAGCAGGTAAATTTGACCACACCTATCTGATACACCCTGTTTATGGGTTGGATGATGAAAATGGACTCAATAAAACAACAATATTTTTGTATTATGTAAGTTTACTGTTCATTTTATAATATGTTATTATAAACACAACGTCAACTAGTACAGTCGACAGCCTAAATATGTAAACACACATTCAAAACAAGGAAACACAACATTACATGAACATCCGCCGCCGACTGTATATAAAAAAGCTCAAGTAACATAAGTTAATTTATTATAGCCGTGAAGAATTACGTTTATATCGCCGTCTACTCATGTATTACTTACAATGCATACTATAGTTTTGGTATAACATTTTTTAACCCACTAGATAACATTGAGCAATTTATTCCATTTATAAATTATGTATACAATTTTTCGTGACATGTTATATAATAGGTACATAAAACTAGTTAGTGTTATCTATACACAACAATGTGAAGATGCGTTGGAAGACGGTTCAATGCCCACAGTCTGGAGAATGGTAACAGTTGCACACGCTACATGGTGGAGCTCAAAGTCAAAATTAACGCAAATTATATATTTTATTTTCGTAAACATGTTAATATTAAGATATAAAGTATATAAATATGCCTCTATACTAACCGCTCATTGGCATTTGATTTCCAAACTTCAAAAAATCTCGACAATATTTTATTTACTGATTGATGAAAAATCGATTTTTGTTTTGCCAAGATTTGGATTATAAATGACATGAAACGATTAAAAACACTTTAGTAATAAATTCTAGACACACATACAGATAAGTCCACGCTTTCAAAACACGGTTACAATGCATCAAGTCGCGCTGGAGACGCAACTCTTCGGGTTCAGTACAATCTTAGAGAGACTTGTGAAGAGGAGAGTAAACCTAGGTTCAGAATAAATACAAATAAACAATAAATAGAGTAATAAATAATACAGTTAGGTTCGAGACCTCAAGAGAGAAAAAACTTTTTAAATTAATTGTTTTACCGATAATTGCGTCCCCAATGCTTGCAAAACACATTAAATACAAAGAAATATTTGGTAACAACGTCTTAAAGATTAACATACAGAAAACAAACAATGAGGATACAATCGTTAGTATTTACATTAAGTATATAATTTACACAAGTCACATCACTAACCGAATCGACTAAAACTACAACTTAGAAAATTAGTACATTATATACCGTTCTCAAAGATTATATACAATTGTGTGGTGGGAGTAAGGGTCTGGCCACTTTGTATTTTATGGTAGAAAGTGTATTTGGTCTTAATATATTAAATAATAATTAAAACATTAGTACTTTGATAACATACAGTTACCCTATCCGTCGTTTACTTAACTCATTTGGGTTTTATAACTTAGTAAAGATGTTTTAGTTGAACAAATAGGCTTTTTATTAGATATATTTGTTGGATATATGCTATTAAGCTTTTAAGTTACTAAGCTACCACTGACGACGATTAATTATTCAGGCGTTTGCCGAGAAATACAGTTGTCTCAATAACCTATCCACTTGTGATTATATATCTGGGTATATATTAGAGTCGTGGGTGGGGTATGAAGCGAGTGGCCAGGTGCAAGCGTGGTGGGTGTCTGCGACGTACAGTGCCGCGTCGGTCGTAGTCGGTTACAGCTCGAAGCGCTTCTTGCGCTCGGCGACCATGCCCACGAGCGGAGCGATCGTCGCTCGCCCGCTTACCGAGCAGCGCTTTGGCGCTTTTAATTCTGAAAACATACGTTTATACGGTTAATTACTTAAATTAGTGAAATTATGATGAAATAATTATAAATTAACAAGAGAATGAATCCTGTAATTCAGATATTCGTCTTCCTAGTGTATTAAATGCCTTTTTTAATTTTCTTTACAAAGCCACGTTTTCGCAGCAAATTGGATGCTGCATGATATGTAAAGATTTTAATATCTTGATATTTAAAAATAAATCTGGGGATAAGTGATCTCTTAATTTTTGTGAGTACACCATCATAGGCGTATAACATACGAGTTGTATAGTACACCGTAATTTAATAGAGGGCTAACCTATTGCTATCAATCGGGTACGAATCCAGCCAACGGGTGGATTTTTTTCTAATCGATGGCACACTCCGCACTTTAGGTATGAAGCTACAAGTACGCGACGGGCTTGGCTGGTCGGGCCAATTCAGTGAGCGCAACGTAGTCAGAAGAAGAGTTATACGGTAGAAAGCGACCTAAATTGCACTTTATTGTGTCATAGCAAGAGTCGCTTTTTATTTAAATGATTTTGCGGAGTAAACCTTCTGTATTCATCTGTGTCGATGGCAAAAGATAAATCATTTCAGGAGTTTTTTTTATATACAGTTAACTTCCAACGAGTATGTTTTGTTTACTTTGATCTTAAGTAAATATGAAAACTTATATTTACCTGGACGGGTGAGAGCTGCAGGTTTCTCGTGCTCTCTGTCTTCGCGTACTGTATCTTGGCTGCGCGCGCCGGTCTCGCCGCCTCCAGCAGGGGGCTCGTCCGGGACGACTTCGTCTATAATACATGATATATCACTTTAATATAATATAGCATTGATATATCGAGTGTTGTTAAAAGTATTGTAAACAATGTGTCATAGTTACAGGGCTTGTGTCTATTATTGTTAGGCGTCCAAAAAGCAATTAATTTTTGTCTTTGGATGTGGAATTATTAGGCTGCAAAAGCTTTTTGTTAGGGGTAAAGTGGAGTGTGTAAAAAACTCAAAAAAATAATTATTTGTTGAATTAGATCTGAACAAAAATATTTACAATAGTACTCGTATCTCCATTCCTTTTCTAGTGACAAATATTAAGAACTGTGTTGAACAGGACATGGTGTCTGGTGTTTCTAGTGCAGGGCAAACATAAAAAACCGCAATACTGTTAACATTGTGAAATAGTCGATTATAAGAGTTACAACACCTACCCTAGCACCTCAGTACCTCGGATCTAATCGTTTAATCCATTTTTTTAATGAATCTAATTATTCACGCTTTCAGAAGACAGTATAAGTGGCAAAATTGATTAACAGAAGTACTAAATGCACAACTCCCCTTTTGAACTTCGTCGCAGTCGAGTAAAACAATACTTTTAAATTCGAAATGTAACACCTTAACCACCAAAACATTTTAATATATTTTTGCCACGGATACGCTAAGAAAAATAAGAATATGTACCAGTTTTATATAATATAGATAGACCATTGTAAAACCTAATAATCGACTCTTCCCCCCTCAACCAAACCCATGCTATGGTAACTGGTAGCATAGTGTGTACCTGCGTGGCTGCCTGCCCTCTGCCAGACGGCGGCGAGGTGTCGCAGGTGGCTCCACAGCGGCGCTGCCCTCCCATGCTGTTAGTGCACCCCATACAATGTACCGTTACGCCAGGTTGCTTACAATGTGGGATAGACTCTACGTCTTGGAGCATGGAAATTGGAGACGGCGTGTTTGTTTTACGGGTGTTAATGATGTAAAACCAAAACCTTAAGAAACCTTGGAGATCGTTCTTATTGCTATCTCAGTCAGGCAATAGCATGTAGTCATGTGATCCGCGGTTTCTTAAAACCAATTTTAAATAAAACCCTGAAACTGTGACAGGCTTTTTTTTCTATTTTCAAATCTGATTGATGATTTGTTTAGCCGCTGTAATATTGGTTTGTAAAACCAACCACAACAGCTACTATGATTTTTGACAACAGAGTTATTGAGGATGAGTTACTGGCGCTTATAAAAAGACTGATACATGAGTACTGGTTTCAGTAACTGGCAAGTCGTCTCCAAGTTATATGCTCCAAGAAATGTGAAATATTTCTTACCTACATGATCGCGCGAATTGAGCCAAGGACTTAATAGCTATGACTGGGGTAAGTAAGTGAATAAACCGATAAACCGTTAAATGCTTGCTAAATTATTTACTTCGTAAAACCCCAAAAATGCGTTCCGATTTAATGGATGCGCGAAGACCTATGTGTCGAATTTAATGGATGCCCGAAGACCTATTCGTATGTGTCAAATTTAATGGATGTTAGTTATGTTCTTGTAAGAGGACTAAATGAATCTTATAGTCTGCTCAAGATCAATCCAAAGCTATTTTCATTTAAGGCGATTTTTTTGGTATTCATGGCCCGATTAATAATAATATATTGTTTTAAATGGTTTTGTTTTAATTGAACTCAATTTGTGCGATCTGAGTATATCACATTTAGGTATATTTGAATCGTCAAGAATTATAGGTATATATTAACAAAAAGAATATTACGACACCAAGAAAGTAAAATTAAATACTGAAATATCTAAAAAAAGAAAATTGAAAGGGTCGTACAAAACCAGAATACTTTATACTTCAGAACTAAGTACCCAGTTCATTTCCGAACGGTGATGTATAACTGTTAAGTGCGATGTATGTTCATGCAAGCGTGTGGCCTTTGCCTTATGGTCAAATGAAAAGAAGCTAGCATAGGCTGTACAAGCGTGTACCGTGGTATCGGTGTATATAAAATAAAAAAGTAGCGAGTGAAGTTGACGTACCGAGCCAGTCTCTTCTATGAGCTGGGAGAGAGTGGACGCTTCTGAGTTCTTCATGTCATTGGCTTCCGATATTAGGTGAGCGCGGAGTTGCTTGTTTCTGAAATAAAAGAAATTAATTGTTAAATTGTTTAATCTGGCTGGCAGCAAAATAAGATTAGTTAAAATGTTTTAAAAAAGTGTTGGTATGACGTGTAATAATCTTCAACTAATAACCCAGTGTCTTTCATTGCACATGATGATCATAAGACCAGGCGCCGTATTATGAAGAATTAATGCTATAATTTTTCCAGTATCAGAGAGAGACAGAGTTATACATGACCTATAGCACTATCCCTTTTTCGCAACGGAATCAATAATTAGGACCCAGTTAGATCACCAATAACCTATAGCCACTTTTGTTTGGTCTATATTTCTACTTAAAAAAAGAAACACACAGACAATTCTTCTCCGCCCTATAAATGTAGCATGCTATGCTCTCATCAGCATACATACCTGGCATCCAGCTGCATGATATGGTTATGCGCCTGCGCAAGCTGCGCAGTCGCCGTCGCCAGTCTCTCTTCCAACGCAGCCGACTCCACGCACTTCACAGAATACTTCTCAGAGAGGGAGAGTATCTCCCGTTTTATCTCCTCCATCTCTTGCCTGGAAAGATTACTAAAAGACTTTACTATTTGGGGAACGGTTTTATGAAGTATTTGTATGGAAGGGGAGTAATACATACATGGGTATATGGTGGAAATTTGAACCCAAGCTAGCTTCGTCGTTGTGGTTTTGATCTCTGATACAATAAGAGAAGGTTGGTTGAATTTATTGTTTTTAATACAAGATAAAAGATTCACTAAGGATACAAAAATAAATAAAAAGATAATAATTATTTCGACACAGCACAAAAAGACACAAACAACAAAAATATATTTTAATAAGTCTTTGTTAGTATTTCATTTTAACATTGGCAGTCTTGTTCCACTGCTGCGTAGGCGTCCTCCATTTTGAGCTGCCATCAATTTCATTCCTAAATCCAAATTTTGAGATATGTTTTTTATCGCTCACATTCAAGTACATGTGATACTAGAGGATGAACTAGATAGAACAGTTTTTTGAGTTTCTAGGAAGAATAACACGACATTTCTAGTACAACAGCCCTAAAACCCAAGTAACTTACTGGTGCCTCGAGCTAAGCTGAGTGAGCTCTCCATTATGCGCGCCTCTGCTGAGGTACTCTGCCTTGAACTTGTCGACCTCTCGCCGCACCTCGCTCTCGTGTGCCTTGCGCATCGCGTCGAGAGCCGCCAGCGTCGCGCGGGTCTCTTCTGCTAGAGCTTGCTCTTTGTCTAGCCTGGAAGTGGAGATTATTGGGGGTTAAAAAACTGTAAAATTGGGACATTCCATAGACATCAAGATACGGATATAGTGTCATGAGTTTTCGAAGTTTCACAACAAAAGCTACTCAATACTCAAAAAAGAATAATAATTAGAATTAGAAATTAGGGTTTTTTAACCACAAACAATTTTTTTTTTCCAATAGACTTTCTGGAACAATATAGAACACAGGTAATAGTTTTATACACCTGGGGTGCTGCCCGAACGGGGTCTTATGGCCTTTTGAGGCTGAATACAGATAAGATGGGATCAATCTCAGAAAGCAAAAGACCAATGGAGCTTATTAACAAGGACAGAAGATCATGGAAACTTCTTGGCCAGGTCTTCCGCTAGTTACCGGAGCTGTTCCCGCTCGCCGCGATGCTTGTCCTCCATCTCGCGCACGATGCGGCGGTGCGAGGACTCCATGGCCAGCAGCCCCTTCTCGCACAGCGCGCGCAGCTGCTCGATCTCCTGCTGGTAGCGCGCGCGCAGCCCGTCGCCGTGCGTGTCCGCGGCCACTGCGCTCTGTGGGACGTACAGGATTGTGTGGAACAGAAACTCCGGCAAGTATTTTTAGATGAGCGCTTTCTTGACGACTTCTACGTGCTACTAAATTAAATTAGATGAAAAATCTCAAAATCATTTAAGGCGTAGTAAATCTTAAATAAATGATTTAGTTTAGAGCTCATGTTTTGACGCACATGACAAAGTATCATTCAATTGCAACCAAAAATTTTTTGGATCTGTTTTATTACATAATATGTTCACTCAATAATCAACTTAAACTGCATAATACTAAAGTACATAATTAATATGTAATGTTTTTGTCTAAGATTCTGAATTCAAGTGTATACTAACTTAGTGATTGAGGTCAAAATATACACGATGTAAGGGGACATCGACGCGCAAGCTGGTATCATGAAATCAGCACATGATTCTAGGCCCCCTGCAGCGTAGAATATTTTGTGGTTTAATTTATACTGCTGTTTTATATAAAACTGCAATACCTATACAGTCGATATGACTCGACGAAGTCGGCAAAAATTTTCAACGCACCCAGCGTTAAAAATTTTCGTCGGTGGGTCTAGAATTATGTATTGAATTTATGGTAGTCAATGTCCCAGGAACTAGATGAAATTGTATTTTGTATACCTGATAAGCGGCTCGCAAGTTCTCCAGCTGCGCGGAGTACTCGGAGTCGAGCGCGGCCAGGCGGCGCTGCAGCGTGCGCGCGCGCTCGCGCAGGCCCGCGCGCTCGCGCTCGTGCTGCGTCTGCAGCTGTGCGCGTGCGCGACGCGCTGCGGCCAGTGCGTGCGCTTGTTGAGCTAGTGCGCACTCGCCGCGAGCACGCTCCTCGTGGAGTCTGAGGCAAAAGTAGGGGGTAAGTGCGACTGTTCTTTGGAGTTTTTATAATATTAATACAGACGCTAAACTGGAGTATATGTATCTCACCTGTCCAACGCGTCCTGCAGCTGCTTGCAGTGCTGGCAGGGCACCAGCGCTTGCAGAGCTTCGACGCGGCGGCGCAGCGCGTCGATGCGATCGAGCGCGCTGGCGCCGGGGGGCGTGGCTCCGGTGGGCGTGGCCCCGGTGGGCGTGGCCTCGCGACTGTCCCGCTCCGCCCCCTCCTCCCCGCGCGCGCACAGCTGCCGCGCCACGTCCGCGACGGCCGCCTCCACCCGCTCGAGGCTCTCGCCGATCTTCATCGAGTCTTCACTGTTACCCGAACAGTCACTGGAGAAGAGCGCTCGGCACTCGGTCGAGAATCGTTGGAACAGGTACACGAACTCCGCCTCCTGCGCCGGGTCCGCCTCCAGCGAGGACACGGCGTCCTCGGCGGAGCGGCGCGGGCCCGCGGCGCGCGGCGAGCTGGCGCGGTACGTGCCGTCCAGCACGGCCACGCGCGCGTCCACCAGCGCGCGCTGGGCCAGCGCCTCGGCCAGCTGCGCCAGCAGCGCGCGCGAGTCCGGGCCGGGCTCGGGCTCGCGCGGGCGGCGCTCCGTGAGGCAGGCGCGGTACCTGGCGGCGATGTCCTTGACGGCGGCGTCCATCTCGCAGCGCAGATGGTCGTGCGCGGCCTGCCACCACAGCTCCAGGTCGGCGCGGTCCTGCGCCGTGAGCGTGAGGCGCGTGCGGCGCGCGTGCTCCAGGCGCCGGTCGCACGAGGCGGCGGCGCGGGCCAGCGCGCGCGTGACCTCGGCCTGCACGAGCTCGGCGCCGAGCGCGTCGCGCGCGGCGGCCCAGGCCTCGCGCACGCGCGCCGCCTCCAGGTTGGCGCGCTGCCTCTCGATGTCGCCGTCGGCCGGCGCCGCGTAGCTGAGCGTCTCGCATGCGAGTGCGGAACATAGCTCAGCCAGCTTCTCGCTCTTGTACCGGTCGACCGCTTCGGCGACTTCACGCTGTGATGCTTTGAGCGCCTCGAGGTCGGCTCCGTGGATTATGAGTTCAGAGTGACGTCTCTCGCGCGCCTCCTGCGATCCGTTGACGATGTCGATCTTCCTCGTGAGGATCATGGCGAGGTAGTCCAGCGAGCTCCTGGTGCCGGCGCCGCCCTTGCTGCTTTCGCCGTTGATCTTGCGTTTGAGGTTATCTATTAGTTGACTAGTTTCGATAATTTCAGACTTAATCAATCTCGCAAAGAATCTGCTGCCGTTCGAGGAGTCGAGCGCCTCCTGTATCCTGCCGACGAGGACAGCTTCATACGCTAGTTTCTCGGCCAGGATCTCCAGGCTCTTCCTCTGCGTCAGCTCGCCTGCCTCGTACAATGCCGCCTTCCTCCTGGATATCTCCATGAGTTTCGTTCTCAATTGTTCTTCCAGCTGTACGACCACCTGAGCAACACTGTCGTTCACCTCTTCCTCATTATTGTTTTGGTTTTGGTCAAAGTCAACGACGCACTTGTCGAAGCACTCCTGTAGCCTCTTGCTCACGTCTGTCAGGCACTTTTCCATCGATTTAAGGCTGTATTTCTTTTCGAGGCTCGGTGAGGGTGATCTTCGAGACTTGGCCGCTCGCATCGCACTCATTTGGCAGAGGCACTCGTTCACCTTATTTCTCGAGTGTATCACTACGTTCTCTAGACTCTGTAGCCTCTCTAGTAGATGCCTCTGTGACTGCGTGCCAATACTGGAAGTTTCAGTGCTCTCATTTAAAGATGGACCCTCTACTGATCTGGTTACCTGACTTAAAGACTCGCAGGAGTTTGTGAAGTCCTTGCGGTTTTCCAAGGCGGAGGCTACTTTGGTTTCTAGCGAACTCAATCTTACTAGCATCTTCATGGGCTCGGAGCTAGTGGCACTATCGAGTGACTTCCTCCTCAGTCGAGCGGCGAGGCGTTTCATCCGTTTTTCGTCCGAAGTGTTTTCAGATTTGGATGTTTTTTCTTTGGCAGGTGACGCACTTTTGGAGGGAGAGTTTATCGTTGGGACCGGTTCGCCGGATTCGAGCATTGTGATTTTGTTTTCGAGCTCTGTTAACTTCTCTTCCACTTCTTTACCTAGAGTGAAGGACTCTCTACCTTTTAACGACAGACTGCGTCTTTTCTCTCTAGATTCAGACTTTTGGATTTTGTGTTTTAACGTTCGGACTTGTTTGTCTGAAGCAGTTAACTTCTGCGTCAAATCGAGTATGCGGGCCGCCATCAGGTCTATCTCTGATCGGCTGCATTGCTCCCTAAGCTTCATCTCATTCCTTAACTTGAGATTGGTGATTTCGAGCTCATCGTACATGTTATGTGAGTCACGCAGTTCCTTCTTCATGGCTTTTATTTCTTCAATGGCCTTCACGAATCGGTCTCTTAATTCCGCGTACTCCTCTATTAGCCGGTCTTTTTCCATCGATTCTATGTTCATGTCTTGGTTCAAGTTCGTGAGGTCGCTGAGAGACCCTATGCTCTTTCTCTTCTCTTTAGTTGGTAATGCTGACTCAACAAGTGATCTTCCTTCAAGATCCCGTATCCTTGTGTATAAACTATCACTTTCTTTAACACTCCTTAGCAGTTTTTCATTGAGTTCGTTGACCTCTCGCTGTAACTGCGCTATCGTCTCCTGCGCTGAAGCTAACTGCCTCGTCAGCAACTCGCAATGTTCAGTCGATTCTTTCAAGAAGTTCTGCGTTTCCGTCAACTTGCTCTCCCAAAGACTTTTATCTTGGTTGTATAGTTCTTTTATCGCGTCTAAGTTCTCAGCCTCTTTCGTTCTTACTGACAGTTCCTCTTCTTTCTTTTGCAACGTTGTTACCAGTTCTTCCATTTTCTTTTCTTGCAAAGCAGCCTCTGTTTTTAGTTTCTGTAGCCTTGTGATCTCGGCTTCAGCCGCGCCGACGTCGTTAAGTGCTAGTTTTAGTTGTTTTCTTAGATCGTCTATTTCGATTGATTGTTTGTCGATAGTCGATATGTAGCTACGTTTTCTCGGTTCGACAGGTTTCTCGTTTTCATCAACCTCGTCGATGTTGCGTTCTTTTTCTTTGGTAGAGTCAATTTCGTCTCGGTCGCCTTTAGGGGTGTCTGGTCGCGGAGGAGTTTGGTGGGAACTTCTGATGCGAACCTTTTCTTTGACTTTGGATATCGGAGTTCTTGTGAGGAGTGGGGATGGAGGTGGTTGAGTTCCCATGTCTCCCCAGTCAGCGCTATCTCTTCGGCCACCTTCGGAAGCCGTTCGGTATTCTTCGTCGGATGAGAATGGGGCTGATCTGCCTGTGATAGGCGTTACGGGGGTAACAGGTGATGTTGAGGATTCCGAAGCTTGGTCAACGGTATCCTCACGTAATATCAGTGATAATGGTCCTGTATCAGGTAGACCAGCTGTTCTTCTCATGGCCGACACCCAGTTTGCTCTGATGCCTGCTGTTACCGCCGACAGGACTATATGCTTTCCATCCCAAGTCTGTGAAACAAAACACGATTTATTAGACACATGACTCACTTGTGCTACCAACAAACCGTAAATTTTGTTGGAGGTGTTACGTACCTCAGTCTCAAAAGCATATCCATTAGTACAATTCGGCAGTTCAACCACTCTTGATATTCCACTCAAGTCAATAACCCCATCCATCAGTCCTCGATGTTCCGCATGAGGATCCCGGAAGTACAGTAGGGCTGCACCTCTTAACACAAACCAGTGACGTGACCAGCCTGCAGGCCCTCGTCTTTGCAGCCACCCTGCTCTTGCGTGGAGGAGTCTTTCAGCAGGCAGTTCAACCCTGCCTCCTTCTCCATTTTCTGTTGGTTCCACTACGTCAGTAGGCTCGCTACCTTCACTTGCTGAACTCGAGCTGGCCTCTTCTGGTGGGGCGCCACCGTCTGGTGAGCCACGGGCCTGAGAGAGACATAAGATTAAAATTAAATATTAAAACGCGCCCGGACGTAATAACTATAAAACAAGTGCCTTCAACGGATTAATTTAAATGTGTCCTTTATGTTTTATGTGACGTACAATAAAGTGTTTAATAAATAATTAAGATTGTGAATATTACAATATTGGCTACTACAGATGACTTTCACGGATGAGTGAGTGTGACTGATAATCCAACTGATATGTTCCAATAGCTATCACCTAGCTATCTACGAAGAAGGTGACTTAAATCGATGCGAGATTGTGTGTCTGGGTTCATTGGGGTTTTTTGTTATAATAGTAATTCGAAAAACTTTACAGTGTGTTAGGATAAACTAGGACAACTTTTTTCCTATTTTTTGTCCTTTAGCAAAAGTTGTTGATTTTCTCCCTTAAAGTACGAGTTCCGTTTAGCCTTACACACTATATTGTGTACAAAGGTTCTTCCAGAAAAGGGGAAAATAAAGCATAGTTACGAACCGGCAGTCGATCTGGTGGTGGCAGTCTTGTAGGTCTCTCGAGTGTAGGTGGAAGCGCCCGTCTGGACCTAGGTCTGGTGAGGGATGCTGCGATGTCCCGGAGCTGTTCGTCATACTGCTGGTGTTGATGTTGGAGAAGTGGTGAGCGTACTCCGACGGTGGCTGGAGGAGAAAAAATATTGTTAAAAAAAAAAAATAGATCTAATGCCTAAAACCGGTTGCTATGGTAAAACTTGTGAAAGGCCTATCGTGCACCAGTGGCCCGTGACAGGCAGATTTTATTTAGACTTCAGAGAGCAGGCCAGGTGTGGGTTGTACTTGACTGTAGGTAGCCCTATTAACTCGCTCTTTCGCCATTCATTTACAAATTCTTGGTGAATTTATAGAGGCAGTAGACTTACCATCGTCAGTAACAGGTGGCGTGGTAGGCTCTGCCCAAGTATCCCTGCGTCGAGACCTCGCCTTTTCCTCTCCGTTAATCTTATCGCGGGTTGGCGGGGAAGCTGATGATACTGGCTGGTCAGTGTATACTGAAACAGGAGAGATTTTTTATAGAAATTTGACATTACGTTAATAAGAAGGTGGCAAATGTTGGTGGGGTAGGTAATCCTAACTGATATTATAAATGCGAAAGTGAGTTTGTTTGTTACGCTCAAAACGCCTGAACGGATTTGGATGAAATTTGGCACATGGGTAAACCATGACCTGGAGAGGGAATGGATACCTTTTATCCCGATATTTCCACAGGATCTATACTTATGCAGGTGAAACCGCGGGACGCAGCTAGTACATAATAATTATAATATTATATTTGAAAGAACGCGTCTTTCTCGCGGAACTATTCTGGATAATATTTAATCATTTTGACTGATGCAAAGTATAGTTTCTCTCAATTAATTAGACTCTGCGTTTAACGTAATTTGGAATCAAAGTTACGAATTAAAATACTTTGTTTTTTTTTTCTAAATGACTTTACAACGCTTTTCGCGATGGATACACTTCTGCAACAAATTAATAACTTATTCAATTTTATCTCTCAACTTCGCCCAAAAAAACCCCGCCTATTTTGAGCCATCTCACACAGATATATGAACTGGTTGACCTACAACCACACCGTCCTAACGAGGAGATCGCATGAAGGTATGTCGGTACGACACCCAATAAAAATAAGATGCGTTTTAAAAATAGGCGCGCCCTTTCAGCGAGGCTTATTTACGAGTTACTGGGAGAGGGTAAGCTCCACAGAGTACATTTTTCAATTGCAAAAGAATATAATTATTTTATGACATACGGGGATGTCATTCACTTTTTTATGACCAGTTTTTTTTTTTTGCGTTTTGCCAGAGCTGTCATGCAAAGGGTTAAAAGGAGGGAAGGGAGAGGAGGGGGAAACAGAAACCTCTGTTTTTTAAGTTTAAGTGCTGTAAGTAAGTACCTATTTATTTATTTCGTCGTAAAGTTGCGACTTAACATTCTAATTCCGAATTATCATTACTTGCACCAGTATTAAATTTACTTATTAAAAAAAAAACCGGCCAAGTGCGTGTCGGACCACGCTCAATAACGGGTACCGTAGTTGCGTTACAACTCCTAGAGACCGCGTGATATGGATGTGTTTTTTTTTGTGATTGGTTGGGGTCTAAATATGATTTAAAATACAATAAATATTGAATCCAAGTAAGCAAAGATACAACCATGAAAATTTAAAATCTAAAAACACACAAAAAAAGCATATTTCATTAGATCTGTGTACAGTACTCTTTTGTATTTTTTTTTTCAAATAAGTGTCTTTATGTAGTTTTATCATACATAATAAAGATTATATATATATAGATACATAATAATTGCGTCGACTTTATTGATTTTTTTTAATGCTTCAAGGGACCGTCGACTTACGTATTACGCGTTCCCGAGAAAATGGGTCTTGACAGACAGACAGACAGACAACAAACTGATCCTAAGGGTTCCGATTTTTCCTTTTGAGGTACGGAACCATAAAAAGCTACTACAGTCAACTGTTTAGAGTTTAGATGATTAACTGAGCCACTTAGTGGAAATTTTAGATGACGTCAGTACATCCTAAATCGTTCTTAGAAACATGATGACACATCGGGAATTTAGGACTAAGATGGTATAAGCTCATAAGTGTCTTGGAATTAAGATAAAAAAGCTAACAACCTATCTACAAAAAAGTCGAATAAGTCTTTAATTAAAATGATTTATTTGTACGGATTGATAAGCGAATCTATTAATATTCAACAATGATATAAATATAATAGCTCCTCGCCTGCAGCTTATAATCATGATCCATTTAAAGAATACAGATAATAAAAAGTCTCCATAAAGAGGATGAAGTATAAACTTTTATGTGCACACGCCGACAAAAGCGCGCTTCACGCCATCTCGTTTATTTTGTCAATTAATATTATTAATTGGAGCTGAAGCGGTTGTAATGGGCTGTAGTTCATGTTAATGTATTTATTTATAAAGTTAAACGATATTGCATGTAAAAAAATGTTAAATATAATTTTTATGAGAAAGGTGAAAACCAACACCCTTGCCTATCAAAAAAATATTTATAATATTAAAATAATAGACACATTACTCGCATATTTACCATAAAACACCTTATTTATCCCCTCATAAATAAAACTCTAACAAAAAAGCAATAACCATTGACAAATAATAATAATAAAAATGATTCTTTTTTTATTGGAATGCTGGGGCTCACAAAATAGCGCAATCCCAACGTGTCACGTACATCATACAGAAAAGATTTACAATTGAAAAAACTGCGAAGTTTAATAAATATGAATGAAGCTGGCCGTAGACGGGCGGGTGTAAATCATCGACACCCACTGCGCGTGCGCATCGCATTGTGCTGCCCGTGGGGCGACTACGAGCACGCTTTGAGATGGGAATGGGAACTTTATGTAACATGTGCACTCTTTCTTTACAAACAGAGATTTTATAAGGTGCGTCTACACTGGTAGAACTTAGGGTGCGTTTTACATGCTTTAAGGGTGCTGATTTATGATTGAGAAAACTGAAAGTGAAACCCTTTAGATTAGGTATTACATAAATAATTGAAAATTACACTCGCGAGAAATGTTTCCGCTTGCAGGGTCAAATTATCTTACTGAAAACTCAATTAAAAACTGTTTGTACTCTAGATTTATTATTACGCAAAGCACGTTTAATTTTAACAATGCGATAAAAACAGCTTGCGTGTTTAATTTTTCGTATTAATTTGATTATTTTGACTTTTTTTAGTTTCAGATATTGCCAGTAAGGTGTTGTTTGGGTAGATACGTAGTTACATCAAATTACTGTCAACTTTACCAAGTATTTACATTACATAATATTATGTGTGTTCATACTTGTAGCTGCCATAGCATTAATTGTGTAAAAACTGGTTTTTAATGTTTGTTTTTTATCAAGTGAAAGTTATCGACAAATAATGTAATTAGTCGTATCGAAGATGATAACTTTTTATATCTGATAGGTAAGACTTTTAACTAATTTGATGGTTCGTTTCAAACTTTATTTATTTTGGTTTGCTTTATTTACCTTTCAAAGTTTTGGTTAACTTGTAAATAAGTAAGATGCCTTCATCATATTATTATCAGCCGATATGATGATGATGCTGAAGGCATCCTACTTGTTAGCAAGTCAATTTTAGGAAGCGTTGTGGAGTGAAAGCGGATGTGAGTTTTAAAGATTAAGAGTTTTGAGAAAAGTGTATTGAGATAGTTTGGACACACAGAAAGGATTGGAATCTTAGTCTATATTTTTGATATTTGGCTCTATTGACTAATGAGTTTGCCGACCACTAGGTTTAGGATATTAAGTAATGTGTGTTTCTTTTAAAAGTTTTTGGGTATATTTTCGGTGTTGTGTCTTATAGTTTATCAGTCTATGTATACCTACCTATAAAACTAAATTGAATTTTAAATCATTCCACAGTTACTTTGACACGAAAAAAACCGTGAAATAAAACAACTAATACTGTGAAAATACTGTATGTGTGTGTAGTACTTAGATAGGTAATAGGTATTTTAGATTATGATCTGTAAGTGGCTAATCTCAAATTAGGCAATAAATTGATCTTATAGAGAAAAAGACAGCTAATGACCACATTTCTTTATGTAATTTCAATGAAATATCATTATGGGTTAAAAAGTACGTACATTTTAAGTCTAGCAAAAAATGTAGGAGCCAGAAAATCCATTAGCTGGGGTCGTCGACCCCCGTTAGTCATGTACTCATGTGATATGCTGAACTGACACAGCTTTCTTAGAAGACGCATGGAATTACCGAGGTTTTTTAGTTTAGTCTATGGTCATAGGGTGATTTAAGATTATGATTAAGGATTTTATGTGGCTTAGGTTCATACAGGAGTTTTATTAGGTTTTTTTAATCTTGGCTTGAAATAGCCCGTATTCAAACTGAAAGTTTGGGTGGAATTGGTGCGAATTTTCTTTCATTATGACAGCTCAGTCTGCTCAACAACGTAATTAACGCAATTAACGTGGTTGAACTGTCAAAATTAAAGACATTGTGATCGACTGTCTTACGTGTTACGCAATTACCCCGTAGGGTTGCCAATTGCCAAAAAATCAATGCAAATTGTAGTTTTTTCCAACAAGTTACATTATTTATAACGTTGATGAAGTTATTTGCATTGACTAATATGTTGCAGAAAATGTCTATAATGAAATAAATTGTCACCTAGACACCAACAAAATCACCTAATTGGTTATTTGTCAATATCATTAACTCCCTAATAATTACGGTTCCGAGGATGTTTCAGTCAATGCCAATCACCAGTAACTCAAGAACTAGTTTTACTTTACTTTACAAGCCACAATATGTAAATAAAAACCACAAATATTGTGGAACGAGACAAGACAAGTCATCTTACATAGATTGGGCCCTCGGGCTAACTAAATACCTATGTCTGTACTTTGGTTTATACAGTGCGTGGAAATTGTGGTTTTGTAAGAATTAAGGCTTTTACAAACAGGCGCGACACGCGACGCGACACAAAGACACCGCACGTCGCGCGCCGAGCGGTGTATTTGAGTCGCGTCGCGTGTCGCGCCTGTTTGTAGGAGCCTTTAGCTGGGCCATGTGTCGTGGAGATGTAGAAAAAAGTTACCAGTTAATGTTTCAAGAGTAGTTATTTTACTTAATAATTATGGTTATTTTATGTCTTCCCAAACTAGTTTTCGTCAAGTAAAATTAACACGTCGCCAGTTGTTTAAATCAACATAAGCCTGGAGGGTAAGCTCCCTTTGACAAGCAGCAATCTTTGGCCAATCTTTTTAAAATATGGTTCCCTAGTCTTTCCATTCTGTTACTGTGCCTGCCCCGTAGCCATGTTTTCCTGTTTGAACTTCTTTTATCCACCACATAGCCAAGGACCTAATTAAACAAGGAATTATTTTGATTTCTACAAATTACCCAGTTCCCAAAGATATCTATTAAAAAGAGACAATTTTTTTTTTTTTTTAGTTCGAAAGCTATTTCAGACGGTTCTTGCTTGCTTGAAAAAAAGAAGCAAGAACATGGTTGTATATTCTCAACACGTCTAGCATCCGTACTTTCCGTCAAATGCCTCGTTTGGCTGCGTCTCCGCAGGCAGTGGGACCTACATTCTATCGCCGACACGCTCCAAGGCGCGCGCGCACCACAACTCAACGAAAGTGAAACAAAACCGCACTCTTCCTACATTGAACAGAATCACAGCATTTGGTACTTTCAAGTAAAAAATACTTTTTACAATGTCGTCATTTGAGTAATTTTGGAGGAAAAGACCCATAGGTTCGTCCATTCGGTTCTAGGTTATTCAAGTGTTGAGTTACCCATTGAGACTGGGTTGTGGAGGTCAGATAGGCAGCCGCTCCATGTAATATACTGGTATACAGTTGCATCTAGATAGACCGGAAGCAGACCCCAACATCGTTGGGGATAGACTAGGCAGATGTTAAGGCAGGTTCAAGCCTTGTCATTGTCATCATCAGTCTACAGCAGTCCACTGCTGGAATTAGGCCTCTCCAATTGCACGGTATTCAGCTCAGTTCTCGTTAACTCTCATCCAGCTGCTACCAGCGACCCTGCGTAGATCATCGGTCCACCTAGCCTGAGGGCGTCCTGCCTTACATTGGCCGATTCGCTTTCGAGAACACTTCTACCCCAACGGTCATCAGTTCTACAGCCCATTGCCACTTCAGCTTGCTTATTCTGTGAGCTATGTCGGGAAGCAATTCTACAGAATTCTGAAAAGTCATTTGAAAAGAGATCGACGGCCTAACTGTTGTACTGATCAATTCTAACTTCTGGGTTTAAAATAAACAGTAGTTAAAACTCGCCCATGACCAGGGGACCACAAATAATTATCATAGATGACAGTTCCCTATTTACAACTTACAAGAACTAGCATTTACGATTCAAGGAATAGGATTGAAGCGGATTGTTTTGAAGCGTTAATTTTCATTTATTCGCTGTATATGGTAACTTTACAGGCGATAAATTAAACTTCACGATAACGCAACTATTAATAAAATATCGCTCGCTGTAACTACTCTGTTTTGATTTGATTCAGTAATAAAATGATGAGTTAGTGCTTTTTCTTTATTCATCTTAAAATCTTTTAAGGAGGTATAATATGGAAATCGGCAGAATATAAAATTGCATTAGCGTATAACATTAAACACTAATAAATAATCAAGCACTAATGTAATTTACCAGATTTTGAAATTTAAACACAGGAGTACATTCAGCATCAATACCAACCGACAGCAAATAATAATAAAACAACATTAATTTATGATGTTAACATTTAAGTTATCTGCATTACGCTCGCAAATTATAGTGAGCTTACTAAATATGGATACAGCAATTTGTTAGTGGAACCCGTTATTTCTAAATGACTGTCTATAATATCTAATATTTGCTTAAAAAGGTGTGTTAGTATGAATGGCTGGGAGCTACGGCAGACATATTGCGTAGTATGTAGTGGCAATTTGCTGCTTCGTCTTAGAATCTCGTTGACCCTTCTCGAGTTTCTTGTAAGTAATTGACATTTACAGATGTAACTTCCTACTTACATCCTACCATTAAGATCCTTCTTTAAACGAGCTACATAACATTTTATTTATATCCTCCAATACAGAAATTCTATAAATTATTCCGGTCCAGCTATCTAATTACGCAACACATTTTCGTTGACAATTCCGACTAATCTGTTTCAATTTGACAGGTCAACAACATTCATTGTGTTATTTACGTTGTTGAGCAGTTTTTTTTTTCGAACGTACGAAGCAGTGGATTAGCAATCTGTTTCAAAACGATTCAGATTCTGATTGATCGTGTATTACGTAATTAGGGTACAGAATTTCCATAAATTTATTTTATTTTGATTGATTTGATCAAGTAACAACTATTTGTATTTCACCTAGAAAACAACTTGATCGTCTTGTAGAACAACCACTCACTAGCGTTAAAAAATTGCGAACGTAATTTGAACACATCTTATTTCTTTCTTTATTTACAACCAACACTACGATAACAATCCTATACATTTTACATTACTTTCCCAGACATGAAAATGTAAAGCAATTAATATAAATTACGAAGATACACCGCAATGTGATGCAGATACAGAAAATACGATGAAAACACCAACATTATAGCACGATGGAGTTTCTAAATAACATTATCACAATCTGTAATTAGAGGGCGCGCTTGACCGCCGTTAGATCAGTAATTAGGATCGGCGCAAGAGCACGCACCGCACTGCGTAGGCGCACCACACATAAATATGGGCGGGGATTGTGACCATAAAGTAAGAGGCAGAGTGTCCAGTCCACTTTTAACAATGCGATAAGAAATTGGTCACACAGGACAAATAAAAGTTAAAGACAGTATTATGAACAGTTTGCTGCAGTTGATAGAATTTTATTTTCTGGTAGGTAGATAGATATTATAAAAAGACGGTTGACTCTTCTTATGTAGGGAGAATTGGGCAGGGGATAATGCGAGATGATGATAGATGGACCAGAGAAAGAGAGCCTGAAGGATGTCCTACAGTCTTGTATTAGCAAGGGTCACACAAAGTGGTGACTATCACCGGAGTTCATGGCACACAAGAGGATATACCAATCTGAAAAAGAATTGATGCCTGATCATGTCGTTACCTCCATAAAAGTTGTGACGACTATTAATTATTTTAAAATAATCCTTCTGAAACAAATTTTGTTGCACCGGCCTTGTCTTGCTCCTAGGTCGCATTTAGTATTGTTTATATTTGTTCCTAGCTATGATATATTCGTATTGTGATTGCAATTGTTTGTGCAGTGGGCTGGATTTATAGACATGTTAATTAACTTTTGGATATTAGTATCTATTTATCTTGACACATAAATATCTAATGTAAACGAAGCGATTGGAACTTGTGTTTTGATGCCAAGGATTTGGCGTCAGTTCAGTTATGTGGACGAATAAATTGGATATTATTGCGTGCACATTAATCAATGTTTATTGGGGTGTTATATGGTGGCCCGATTTCGCGAGACGTTCCAGTTTTCAGGAGGTTAGTGACTCCTTCTGCGAATGCTAAATTTTATATGCCGTATCAGATCTTGTTTAATTATTGTAAATTATAACAGTGCAATTGACGCTCGTCCAAGAAATTGATGGTCTGAAACTGTCAACTATTTTGAAGGATTTCAGCTTCTTCAGTATATTTAGGACCTATTCCTAAGTGTCCAGATAGGCACTATATCAAAGTTATATAGTACATACTAATTCCATGGGCACTATGCACCGATAAAAAAAAAATGGAACAGAATTTGGATCAAGTTATCTGTCTCAAAAATTTACCGAAACTAAACCAAAAGTGGTGAAAAAAGGCAAAAAGCAAACAGGATATCGGTATTTGATTTCCTTTTATTACCAGGAATATTAGTCAACAAACAAATCGAATCCTTTGCATCATTGTCAAACAAAGTTGGTCAGCAACTTTGTTGCTTCAAACTGGTCAGCTTAGTGCTTAGTCTACCTAGTGCGCTTAGACGCCTATCAAGTAAAGTAAAGTAGCGACATCAATTTACTAAGTAACATATTCACGCCTGTCGGATGGGACAGCCTGCTAGGCTAGGCTAGGCTTCCGATGGGATATTTATCGTAACGGTGCTAAATTTAATTGACGCTAAGCCCTCGTTCTGGTACAGGGTGTGAATCATCATCTCTAATGGGTGGTGGTGCGAGTGGTGCGAGGGATGGGCGACAGCGGTTCACAAACTTGAGAAATGGGGATGGGACTTAGCGGGAAAGCTTGTTGTGAAATTTATTTAGTGTTTGGGGATAAGCAATAAATCTGGTGTGGTGACATGAAAAAATTATAAAGTTACGTCATTTGAATAACAGCTGAAATCTTAACAAAAGAAATGCCAGGATGTTTCTGAGAAAATGAAAAAAACAGTTAAACTGAGAGAAAACTGATCTTTGCATGTTACAAAGTAATCTATACTCCATTTGAAATAAGATTAGACATTTAACAAAACCTTTTTTACAGTCCGTTCAACCGATTTTGACTTCTATTGCGTTGGCGGCATGAAAAATGGCAGCTGCAGTGAACAGTATATTGTAACCACTTTTTTGCTTTTAATGCCTTATAATGCCTTATAAATGCCTTATAAAAGTCAAAATCGGTTGAACGGACTGTAAAAAAAAGGTTTGTTTAAAAGTCTAATCTTATTTCAAATGGAGTATACCTAGATGTCGAAATATGTTTGGAAAGCACACAACAAAGTGGATTGTAAAACTTTGTCAGAGGCTCACAAAATGTGGAGCGGGTTTTAGGTTGTTCCCGAGTTTTCCTGTCTTCTATAACTTAGTTTCCACTCCTCAAATCAATTCCCACTACCCATCGATATAATATTCCCTATATCGATGCCGCTACCACATATAATTTACACCATCACTAAAAGGTTACACCATCTCCACCATCTTACAGCTTTTAATTAGGTCTAACGCTTTGCCGGACATCGAGATTTATGGTCAGTCTGGTCAGAGCTGACCGGGTCTGCGCTGGCGCACCTGCTCACGCGCATAGAACTGGTATTTAGTGGCAGCTAACGGCAGCCACAATGGATGGATGGTATGTGGTCGGTAATGGTGGTGGAAAGTGGACATTTGTTATGGTGTGGCTAAGTGGCTGGGATTGTCTTGCTTCTTATCACTTGTTTATGGTGTTGGTGATTCGATTTAAGTTTGTGGTATAGGGTGTAACATTTGGAAAGTCAGTGTCCCGTTTACTTCAGGATAGATTAGAATGGATTGCATAGGTCGCACACCACAATCCACAGTGAAATCGTTACAGTAAAAAAAAACATCATTTGACCAGTGGACTTTCGCCAAATTGTGTACTTTTAATTTATGCATGGCAAATTATTACGTCGAATGTATTTCTGGAATTTATTTTTGTTTTTAAACTTTTTTTATTTATGAAATTATATTGAGAAGCACTAGGCAATGTGTAGATTTAAATTTTTAGAAGTATTAATTCCAAAATTAGGATTATCAGCTTATTAAGACGGTCTACTTTTCAGATGCAAAATAGCATCTTTATTCTTGTTCGTTTTCTCGTGTTGACTATTTATCCCCAGGCATTGCCTTAATAGCTTGATATTATTCTGTAAAATAAAAATATCTAAAAATGATTATTTTTACCTTTGGTGTCGATGGGTGCGGGGGCAGCCAGGCTTGGGATCTCGGGTTGTGGTGGCTGCACCCTGGGGCCGGGCCAGGTGGTGGTGCCGCCTGAACAGTACCGAGGCCTGGTGGCCTGGCACCCGTCTGCTACGTCACGAAGAGTTGACGCGTCTGCTGAGTATTCTGGAATGATTAGGGATAGTTGGCGTATAGTGTTTAAGGTAAGACAAGAAGTCTACATTGCTCTAGACACACGCGATAGCACATGTATGCGTTACCGTGTATAGGTACAGACTTGGCACATAAAACTAGATAAGAACTCTCAAATTCTCTCAAAACTTAGGTCAGTCAGAAACAAAAGTTACCTAAATTCGAAGAAAAGGATAAAGAAATCGCAGACTATTTCTATCAAACAACATATTTGAATAGTAGGACAGACTTGCGGTAAGTTACGAGACTGAACCAGTTAGTTTTAGCTAAACTACTATCATTCCAACGATACTCACTTCTAGTTGTTGAAGACTGCAGCAGACTCGCAGTCTGACCTCCAGGAAATGTCGCGTTCCTCTTATGTCGTCCCTGTTGACAAAAAAACATTCAATTAGAAAAAGATTTGTAACGAAAATTACGAGAGAAAACGCAGATTATAATCAATCGTAGGTACAATCATTTACAGGCGTACACTGTTCCACAACAATAAGTAGTAGTAGTCACACAGTAAGTAGTAGTAGTTACACGGTAAGTAGTAACAGTAGACTCCCTCTTCTTCGTGTTGCTGGTATTTCAAAAGTTTGTTGGCCTAAAATTTCGTCACTTAGAGGATTTCGCGCACTAGACGGCCCCGATTGCGACCAGTGGTCGGCACCGACCGGGTTACTATAGAAACCGATACGAATCGTCCACTTGGCTGCATGGCCAACTAGTCGACCTATGAGACATCATTAATTTTGGCTACAATTGCCGAACAAACCATCTTACCCATACAATTGAATATTTGCTTAATCTACGAATACAAACGTCAAATCTTATAAGCCGCAAAAATGTAATTTTATAAGCCCAATTCAGTAATCTACCCTCATTCCCAATACCTACATGCCAATTGCAACAAGTCCTCAATTACCGACTTCCTAACGAGACATCGACCAATTAGTAAAAGATTTCTAATCGACAACATCTCTATTGCGTTGAGGCTGTGGCGTAGTTTCCCTGACCCCACCCATCCTTGGGAAGCAATGGCGATGTGAAACCGTTCCGATAGGTATCGTTTAATTGTTCGAAAGCACATGCCTAACAAACTGGTTGAAACGCGAAACGAGCCGGATCGGCGTCGAACGCAAATTGTATCGAGTGACGTTATGTCTACTTGTGTTTGAAGAGAAGTGGGTTATGGAGTGAACTAAGATAGTGATGGTAAATGGATAAAATAAGGATAAGTTTATTTGAGGAAGTTCGAAAGTGGTGCCAGAGTCCGAAAAGTTTATAGGTAATGGAGGGAGAAGAGATAATGAATCACATGTTACTAAAAGAGTGGTGAATATAAATATGTTGCTGGATGGAGACCGAACAATGATATGGAAGAAAAGGGAGTTAATCAAAGCGTGACGTTGACAAGGGAGAATGGAAGACGAAAACGTTTTGCTAACCTACCCCATGTAACAAAGGACAGGGCACGAAGATGATAATATAGTGAACCAAGATGGTGATAATAAATAGCGATGACTGAAAGTATTGACAAATTAATTGAGATCCATTCGGAATTTTAAGCATAGTAATAGACTTAAAACTGGTCAAAAGTTATAGTATTTGATTTATTGACACATTTATAGCCCACGTGTATCGTTATTATTTATTAATTCCTCACGATTTTTGTACGAGTATCTTCCATAAAAAGAGCAGCTATTGTTTATATCCGGTTTGTATTTCTAAAACTATCTGATCTTTTGATTAATACTTAGAAAAACAACACGTTTTTAACTGAACTGCGAGGCTAAAACAGCCGCTTTGCCAGAATCTTAATAGGATAATATTATGAATGATATTAAAAATCGTAAAATGATAGACTGTAATTAGGAATGAATGTGGTGGATTAAAAACGCTGATATTTATTGTGATAACAACGCATAGCTGGGTAATCTACGGGTTCCGGAGTGCTTTCTCATACCTGATGATGAGTTATACCTGGTTTGCAAGTAGCAATCATTCAAGACCAAAAATACTGACATATTATCTTCTTTGACAAAATATCTAAACAATCCAATATTATGAATCCTACATCACCATACTTTCAATTGGGATCAACAGCAAGATAAAAGCAATATCTCCAACGAAGATTTATCAAAACCGTCGCTAAAGGCGAAGCTCTTCAGCCTTCGCTCGTTAATCGGCCTCAATGTAATTATTCGTAGGCCTCAATGTATTAATTGGCAAATTGCTGAGAAACTGGTCGCTCGCAGTTGTAATGGATTTATCACAATTGTCTTCGATGGACAATTGAACTGTCGCGAAAGTGAAATTTCGTTGCCATTGTCGTTGATTTTAAATCTACAATTGATTGAGATCTGTGTTTTAAGTGGTGGTTAGATTTATTGTTTCTTGGAATGTGAGTTTGACGATTCCAGAGGATAGTTTCTAGTTATTGGGTCGCAGTGTCGGGTGGTGCAGAAATGGAATTGATCAGCAACAAGAATTAAAGAAACTTTTTTCTTCTAATTCAAAGCCCAGCAAGCGCCCAAGAAGCTCTACTCATATTTTTTTATCAGGTGGATTTTGAAACAATAATCATTTTATGGATGGGTAAGTCCTTGCCTGATGCTGCATCAATAGAACGGATGCAAGAATCACTAACGTCGGCATTATTCAAAGAAAACGGCAATTTTCTCTCTAATTAAAATCATCTGTCAAACTTAACAACTACATTTCACTCTACAGTCAGCAAAAAACTTTAGACCATAATAAGCTAGATTGTGTCTAGCCAGCAAAAAGTCCTGACGTCTAAAATAATGTATGACTATAAAAAACGCATGAATCATCTCAATAGCGAAATATAAAATTAATTGTTTCGAATATAAAACAATAATAAAATCGGTGCGCGGGCGCCGCTTCGCCCGTTAGCGCGTTGAGATCGCGATTAAGGCTGGTTACACACTCGCGACTAGACGGACTTACAGTATTTTTAATTTCCTGCTACTGGAGATATAAAGAAAAAAAGAAAAGAAAAAGTGTTTATTCTGCACAAACCAAACGCACATTACAAAAAAAAAAAACAAAACAATACCACTTTACAGATGAGCCAAAAGCCTCGTATCCATTATTGACACAGAAAAGTTACCTATCCTGGCTTCTCGTTTGATTCATCGCCAGTACTCAATATTGTGAACTGGCATGTGGGCTAATAATTGGTCCTAAGGATTAAAGCAATTTACTTTTGCATGCAACTGAGTTTTATAACTAGTACTTATTGAAAAACCTAAACTGTCCTCCCGTACCTATAACACTGCTATTTGCAAATAATGTAAAAGCCAATTATTTTTAAAAGAGTAACCGTGGAGTTTTTGCCGGCTCTTCTCCATAGGAAAAGAACAATTGAAACCGTGCACCTAGCTTTTGATGTTTCATAAGTGCCCATGTGGGTTTATCGATAATAGACTACTAAAAAACAAGATGGCGGCGGCGCCGTTAGTTCGAAATTTGATCACGCGCCAAAACAACCTTGTAGCGCTATAACTTGAAATGTACTACATTTGACAGGTGTTTGACATTCCATTGCATTGTCATGTTAGTTCCTTATACCGCCACGTTCATTGAAAGCCTTATCGGGGTGTATTTAAAGCTGGACATTCACGGTCAGTCGATTTCGATTAAATCAAATGGATGAATCAAGGACGCGTCACGTTTAGGCACATTTCGTCATATGAGAGAGAAGAAAGATATAACTCTCTCTATCTCTCACACAAAATCTCTCTTGTTTTTTATTTTTTAAGAAGTGTCACTTCTATAACATGTACAGTGACGCGCAACTTTTTTAACTTAACATCTGATCTGACGTTTAAATATCTTTTAACCAAGGATTCGAGAAAGACGCATGTCCGCCGCAGGCCTAGTGGATCATTGACCTAGCCAAACTTTACGAGCAGTCGTGATAAGAAGCCGTGGGAGCGGATATCAGGAGTGCACTGTACAGACGACATATGTAACAGATTGTACTGTTAATTGTTATTAATTAATTAAGGAAGTAGTTTATCATGTTGGTTCAAAGTTTCTTATCGACATTATTTTGAAATTGCTCACTTCATAAAGCTTTATAATTTAATTTATTTATTTGTCACAAAAACGTATGTTATATTTAGACAGATTGTCCTTTACTTATATCTGTCTAAATGTAACATACGTTTTTTAACTTTAAAAATAATGAGAGATACAAGTGCGTTTATTGGCATTACAACAAAAAGAAACACGCTTACACGGTATATTACGCGCCACGAAAGATGACACTTGACTGCGTCTCCGCGCGCTCTATCCGCCGCCCCCGCCCCCGGCTCAGACCTCATACCACTAAAGAGATAAATCGTCTACTGCGCAAGTCAAACCACGTGGTGTGTCAAGTCTCATCTTTAGTGGCATGTATTTGGTGAATAGAACTCCAGTGTTTTTTCTTTGACTATTTGAGGCTTATCGTGTATCATTTGTAAATATTCATCCCAACTACTTACGGAACTGTGCGTGGTCTGACAGGCACTTGGCCGATTTTTCTTATTATTGGTGTTCAAAAAGGTGTCCAAGAAATGTAGGTGCGAAGGAAAAGGTGTTTTTTTAAAGATTTATAAAGGCATCCTTTGATTCCATCAATTTCAAATGCTGTCAGTACTTTTTGACAATCAATTCTATATCAGAATCACTTGAAATGTTTACTTTTTAGTAGATTTATTTTGTGTATGTTATTTATTTTCCTTCATCGAATTCAATCAGTCTAAATAAAAATGGATTCAGACGACAGTAACACTGAGACAACGCCGGTCGACGTGGTCTTGTCAGTCCATTCCATGGTGAGTTCCGAGGATCCGCCGATGGAAGACTGGTCTTCATTGGAAATATTAGTGCCTGAAGAAAACAAGAAGAAAATTTTATATAACGACGGGTTGTATGACCCTGGTAGCGGAGAAATATGCGGAAAGTACATAACTATGTCTGCCAGTTCCGTGTTCAGACACCCTTACTACAGTTACCCGGCGATCACAGATCCAGGAATAGAGGACGCTTTGTTAAAACCTGTACATGTAATAACATACCAGGACGATGGACAGGCCTTGTACCTAGCTATCTGCAAGGAGATGAATCAGTGCCCAGTCAGAAGTTTCTATAGAGGGCTCCTGGAAAGCCAAATAGATCTACGGTATTACTGCATCAATCCAGATGGATTCCGGGCAATGGCCGAAGCTTTACAATACAATAAGAAAGTACAAGTATTAAATCTAACTGATAACTTTTTAAACGATGATGCCTGCTATCATATGGGAAATATGCTTTTGACAAACAGCACAATTACTGAAATAAATTTGCGTGGTTGCAGAATTGGCCCTCAAGGTGCCAGACGATTGTTTTGTAACTTGCACCTTAACAGAACACTCAAGGTTCTTGATTTGAGTTATAACAAGTTGGGCGATGAAGCGATGGAGCATTTAGCGAAGGCTGTACTTTTCGGACTTACTGTGCAAGATCTTAATTTATGCTACAATAACCTAACTGGGAAAGGAGTCGCATTACTAGTAGAACCATTCGAAACCCATAACAATTTTACTCACTTAGACCTTTCGTGGAACACAATATTTACTCCAGGAGGTACCGCGTTTCTCAAGATGCTCTCAGAAAGCACTTGTCTTGAAGTCTTGAATTTGTCTTGGAACGCCTTGACTGGCCCTCGGATCAGCCTGGCCATAAGACATATCTTACTGTGCCCGAGCTTGAGTGAGCTAAATCTCAGTAATAACAAACTAGATGGAGAAGCCATTACGACTATCACAGGAATTTTAAACAAAGCTAAAAAATTGAAGACGTTGAATTTGTCATACAATCCTTTATCCCCTAAAGACGCTTTAAACGTTTTGGTTATAGTAGCGAAGGTTGGTTCGAAAGTGAAAAATTTACTAATGGAGAACTTGGACGTTAATATAGAATTTTTATCTTTGCTCGAAGAAACAAAACAAAAGAAATCAAAGAAAAACTTAGTCGTAACGTACGGGGGAGTTGAAAGTGTTTTTAAAGCTAAAGGGCCAGACGTCAGGGGAATAGTGCTCGACAGAATTGAGTATATTACAAAAAAACAGAAAAAGAACAAGTTTGATATTGCATTGTTTGCGCTGGAAACGCAAAAAGAAAAAAAAGTAATGACTGTGAAAGATTTAGGCTACGCTTTACAGGAAGCTGGAGCTTATTTAGATGAAGATCTTATGGATGAACTGTGTAATGTCTTTCCGGGACCGTCTCAAAAGGATGCTAAAATTAAAATACTAAATTTAAAGGCAATGGTGGAATATATAAAACGAAAATGGCCAGATAGGAAGTTACCTCCCCCTCCTCCTCCTCCTCCTGAACCTGAACCGGAACCGGAACCGGTACCTGAAGCACCCAAACCCAAACGAAAAGGCAAAGGAAAAAAGTGAATAATAACATTCGCTTCAATGTAATCTTTATCACTGCATAAATGATTTTTTTATTTGATAATTTAGCTTATTATAATTTTGTAAGATTTTATTTTTAAGACGTACCTAAAAATAATATTTCAGCTTTAAAACCTGAAATATTATTTTTGATGCTCACTGTTTTGTTTTCTGTTTTTTTTTTAATAAAGTTATTTTGACGCTTATGTTACAGTTTTGTTAATTTAAGTTATTTCTGGCACTCATTTTACAATTTTGTTAATTCAAGTTATTTTTGACGGTCATGTTACAATTTTGTTAAATAAACCTTAGTTTTTAGAAGCTCATGTTACTTATAAGTTTTGTAAAATAAAGTTATTTCTGGTTACCCTTAATTTTTAATACTAACTACATAATAATATAAAACACATACAGACACTACAGAACATACTAATCATTAAACGAAAGTTACTGGATGGAAGAAACGCAGTGTTTTTTTTTTTAGAGCCTATAAACCATTGAAAGATTTTGGTAAAGTGGTCAATTAAAGGAAGACCATGACTACCAAGTCATTCAAAAAAATAAAGAACATTACGTTATATTCAAATACTACCTAAAGTTTTATTTTCATTAACAGTTTGATGAGATAACTTTATTTCATTTTTATTATTTGTTGTTATAGCGGCAATAGAAATACACAATCTGTGAAAACTGTCTACCTAACGGTTCATGACATACAGTCCGCTGACAGACAATTCCTGATTACTGAATGTTATATTTTTTTAAGTGAAACTTCAGGCGCTGGCGATTCGATAAAGCTTCGTGCAGACCAGCGCGACGCGACGCCGCGACGCGACTCGAACAATACAATTTCTAAGAAAACTTGACGGTATAACAATAACCGGTGTCGCGTCGCGCTGTCGCGTCGCGCTAGTCTGCACGAAGCTTAATGGACGAGAATTGAGAGTTAAATTTCAAGGAGGCGTCACGTTTAGGCACATTTCGTTATATGAGAGAGAAGAAAGATATAACTCTCTCTGTCTCTCACACTAAATCTCTCTTATTCTTTATATTTTTAGAAGTTTCACTATTATCACATGTAAGGTGCTGCACTCGCAATAATTTTTTACTTAAATCAGAGTCTGTCTATTTAATATATTTTAACCAAGGATTCGCTGTAACATCAACTTCAAAATTAGAGAAATATGCATCTCCGTCGTCATCATGTCGGTACAAAGTTTCTTATCGGCATTATTTTGAACTTGCTCACTTGATAAAGCTTTAAAAATAATAAGAAAGAACAATGCGTTTAATGGCATTACTACAAGAAAAAAAACACGCTTACACATACGCTTTAAAAGTCCGTGCACAAAATTCATTCGACAGAGTTTAGGTAAATTCATTGCGATGCAAATATTCATCCAAACTACGGAACTGTACGCGGTCCACCACGCACTTGGCCATTTCTTTTTTTATTATTGGTTTTTAAAAAGGTATCCAAGGAACATAGGTGCGAAAGAAAAGTTTTTTTTTAAGGTTTGATAATGTCATCCTTTGATTGCATCAATTTCAAACGCTGTCAGTACTCTTTGACAATCTATTCTATATCAATCTAGTTGGATTGTCATGTGAATGTGAATCACTTGAAACGTTTACTTTTTAGTAGATTTATTTTGTGTATGTTATTTATTTTCCTTCACCGAATTCAATCAGTCTAAATAACAATGGATTCAGACGACAGTAACACTGAGACAACGCCGGTCGACGTGGTCTTCTCAGTCCATTCCGTGGTGAGTTCCGAGGATCCGCCGATGGAAGACTGGTCTTCATTGGAAATATTAGTTCCTGAAGAAAACAAGAAGAAAATTTTATATAACGACGGGTTATATGACCCCGGTAGTGGAGAGATATGCGGAAAGTACATAACTATGTCTGCCAGTTCCGTGTTCAGACACCCTTACTACAGTTACCCGGCGATCACAGATCCAGGAATAGAGGACGCTTTGTTAAAACCTGTACATGCAATAACATACCCGGACGATGGACAGGCTTTGTACCTAGCTATCTGCAAGGAGATGAATCAGTGCCCAGTCAGAAGTTTCTATAAAGGGCTTCTTGAAAGACAAATAGATCTACGGTATTACTGCATCAATCCAAATGGATTCCGGGCAATGGCCAAAGCTTTGCAATACAATAAGATAGTACAAGTATTAAATCTAACTGATAACTTTTTAAACGATGATGCCTGCTATCATATGGGAAATATGCTTTTGACCAACAGCACAATTACTGAAATTCATTTGCGTGGTTGCAGAATTGGCCCTCAAGGTGCCAGACGATTGTTTTGTAACTTGCACCTTAACAGAACACTCAAGGTTCTTGATTTGAGTTATAACAAGTTGGGCGATGAAGCGATGGAGTATTTAGCAAAGGCTGTACTTTTCGGACTTACTGTGCAAGATCTTAATTTATGCTACAATAACCTAACTGGAAAAGGAGTCGAGTTACTAGTAGAACCATTCGAAACCCATAACAATTTTACTCACTTAGACCTTTCGTGGAACACAATATTTACTCCAGGAGGTACCGCGTTTCTCAAGATGCTCTCAGAAAGCAATTGTCTTGAAGTCTTGAATTTGTCTTGGAACGCCTTGACTGGCCCTCGGATCAGCCTGGCCTTAAGACATATCTTACTGTGTCCGAGCTTGAGTGAGCTAAATCTCAGTAATAACAAATTATATGGAGAAGCTATTACGACTATCACAGGAATTTTAGCGAAAGCTAAAAAATTGAAGACGTTGAATTTGTCATACAATCCTTTATCACCTACAGACGCTTTATACGTGTTGGATAAAGTAGCGAAGGTTGGTTCAAAATTGAAAAATTTACTAATGGATAACGTGGACGTTAATGTAGAATTTGTATCTTTGCTCGAAGAAACAAAACAAAAGAAATCAAAGAAAAACTTATTTGTAACGTACGGGGGAGTTGAAAGTGTTTTTAAAGCTAAAGGGCCAGACGTCAGGGGAATGGTGCTCGACAGAATTGAGTATATTACAAAAAAACCGAAAAAGAACAAGGTTGATATTGCATTGTTTGCGCTGGAAATTCAACAAGAAAAAGGTGTAATGACTGTGAAAGAATTGGCCCACGCTTTACAGCGAGCTGGAGCTTATTTAGATGAAGATCTTGTGGATGAACTTTGTAATGTTTTTCCGGGGCCGCCTCAAAAGGATGCTAAAATGAAAATTATAAATATAAACGCAATGGTGGAATATATAAAACGAAAATGGCCAGATAGGAAGTTACCCCCCACTCCTCCTCCTGAACCGGAACCGGTACCTGTATCACCTAAACGAAAAGGCAAAGGGAAAAAGTGAATAATCACATTCTCTTCAATGTAATCTTTATCACTGCCTAAATGCATTTTTATTTAATTATTTAGCGTAATATAATTTTGACAGTTTTTATTTTTTAAGACGTAGCTAAAAATAATATTTAAGCTTTAAAAGCTGCAATATTTTTTGATTCTTACTGTTTAATTTCGAATTATTTTGATGCTTATGTTACAGTTTTGTTAATTGAAAGTTATTTTTGGCGCTCATGTTACAATTTTGATAATTCAAGTAATTTTTGACGTTCATATTACCTATAATTTTGTTAAATAATGCTTAGTTTTTAGAAGCTCATGTTACTTATAAGTTTTGTTAAATAAAGTTATTTCTGGTTACTTTTAATTTTTAATTTTGAATACTAACTACATATAAAACACATACAGACACTGCAGAACATACTAATAATTAAATGAATCTTGTGATGGACCCTGTTCCTGATGTCGATGGGCTACTATTTTTTATATTATTAAATGTTTTTATGAAATGTATTTTATTACAATATTTAAAAATGTAAACAATATGTATGTAAACGTAATAAAGGAAATGAATGTTACTGGATGGTAGAAACTCAAAGGAAACATTTTTAAAGTTCCTGTTAAAACATTGAAAGATTTTGGTAAAGTAAAGTGGCCAATTAAAGGAAGACCATGACTACCTAATCATTGAGGAAAATAAAGAGTATTAATTTATATTCAACTACTAAAGTTTTATTTTCATTAACAGTAGTCTTGTAATTAAAAACTATACTAAACTAAACTACTAACTAACTACTACTTACTAACTATACTAGATAAAATTTGTCAAACTTTTCTGTATTAATAATGGATACGAGGCTTGTTGATAATTTGTAAAGTGGTATTGTTTTGTTTTTTTTTTAATGTGAGTTTAGTTTGTGCAGAATAAACACTTTTTCATTTCTTTCTTTTTTTACTAGCTGCGCCCCGCGGTTTCTCTCGCATAGACTTTTTCCCGTGGGAATATCGGGTTAAAAATGTATATGTCCTAATGCAGGTCATGGTCATGTGCCAAATTTCGTCCAAATCCGTTTAGCCGTTTTAGCGTGAAAGCGTAACCAACAAACAAACTTACTTTCGTATTTATAGTATTAGTAAGGATTTAATTTTTATTATTTCTTGTTATAGCGGCAATAGAAATACACAATCTGTGAAAATTTCAACTGTCTGCCTATTACGGTTCATGAGATACAGCCGCTGGCAGACAGACAGACGGATGGACTACTCTGCCCCCGATAGAAAAAAAGACGCATCTAACATATTTTCCAGATTTGAGTTATATATATATTGCCGGAATCAGAAAAAACAGGCTCATCTGCCTGTATTTTTACATCAATCTGGAAAAAATGTTAGATGCGTCTTAACGAAACCCTATTTATTAGTAACTAATAAATAGGGTTCCGTTTGGCACCCTTTGGGTATGGAACCTAAAAAATGATGTAGTTAACACTAATAGTTTATAAATTTCTCATTATTGCCAAACAAACACACATGCAGCACATATAGGTACTCCATTTGAAATAAGAAAACCTTTTTTACAGTCCGTTCAACCGATTTTGACTTCTATTGCGTTGGTGGCATGACAAATGGCAGCTGCAGTAAACAGTTGGTATTGTAACCACTTTTTTGCTTTTAATGCCATCCTTAGGCTGCTGCTAGACTTAATCGTAGCAATATTAATAAAACCGTATTATATAATTATTCTAAATTGTACAAAAAAATAATCCGTTTAACACAAAAGGCACAAAACAATTACAATATAAAAACATCTAAAAATAAATCTAAAACTGCATGGCAAATTATCAATCGTGCAAAGTACAACGTACCTAAATCTAACATAAATAAAATTAAAATGAGTGGCATCGTCCTAACACATCAAAAGACTATGGCTGAGGCATTTAATAATTTTTTTATCGATAAAATACAGCCAAAACTAGCTGTCGACTGCAGACCTAGGACGTGTACACTAGTCTACAATGATAAAACTATGTTTATGGCCCCTAGTATTCCAGACGATATTAAAAAGATAATAATGTCCTTGCATAATACAAACAGTGTGGGATATGACGGTATTGCAACTTCTATACTAAAACACGTTGCGGATGAAATCAGTGGTCACTTGAGTCATGTCATCAATCTCAGCATTAGTGCAGGCGTCTATCCTGATGCTCTAAAAGTTTCTATTGTCAAGCCACTATTCAAGAAAGCAGATAGGGAGTTAATGGAGAACTATCGGCCTATATCAATAATTCCCATAATTTCTAAAATATTTGAAAAATACATTTGCAAGGAAATAAATTCATTTATAGAAAAACATAATATTATATGCGAGGAACAGAAAGGATTTAGAAAGGGTAAAACTGTTAATATGGCCATTTACGACTTTTTATATAATGTTACATATAACGTCGACAAGAGGAACCCAGTCTGTGGCGTATTTTGTGACATGACTCAGGCGTTTGACTATGTGCACTTTGATACATTATTAAATAAACTTGATGCATATGGAATTAGAGGAAATGTCAACAATCTAATTAAATCATACTTACATAACAGAACTCAAAAAACACATATTAACCAAATTGACATGAAAAGTAAGCATGACATTGTATTTGAGTCTTCAGAACGTACAGTTTCGTTTGGTGTGCCACAGGGGAGTGTTTTGGGGCCTCCTTTATTTATAATATATATTAATGATCTTCCAAAAGGCATCCCTCAACCTCTGACACTATTTGCCGATGACAGCACCTTAACGATACCTTGTAAAAGTGTAGATACTTATGAAAGTGACATAAATGATTCAATAAATTTAATGATAAAGTGGCTAGATGATAATAACTTAAAAATTAACCTAACTAAAACTAAAGTTATACATTTTAGTCAACGTATTGACAGTAACAGTAATTTAAATATACAATACGATGAGCAGCCTATAGAAGAGGTAGAAACAACAAAGTTTTTAGGACTCCATATTGATAAAAAACTGAATTGGAAAACCCATATCGAAATCTTATGCAAGAAAATCAGCAAATCTGCTTATGCACTGCACACATTATCTTCTATAATAGGTGTGGAGGCATTACTTACAGCCTACTATGGCATAACGGAATCCCATCTACGCTATGGTGTCGTCTTTTGGGGCAATTCAACAGAAAGAGAAACGGTGTTCAAGGCTCAAAAGAGATGCGTCCGTTCAATGTTTAAAATTAAACCTACCGATAGTTGCGTGCCGTACTTTAAGAAATATAAAATACTTACGTTGCCATGTCTTTACATTTTAGAGGTAGCTGTATTTGTAAAAACGAATCCACACCGATTTAAACAATTAAATGAAGTTGTACCACGTAACAGGCGTGACAACAGTAGGATATGCTCTCATGCTGCGAGAACATCACTCATGCGCAAAAGTATTTTCTGTATGGCTCCGATGATATTTAATAAATTGCCTAAAAGTTGGAGAGAACTGCCCTTGTCACTTTTCAAAAATAAGCTGAGAATTTTTTTAATTAATAAAGCATATTACACTATTTTACATTTTTTGGATGAAAAGGACTTTTCTATTCCGACCTCTAATGTAGATGGTTAAAAATACAATTTTATAATGTGAACACAGTTAATTATAGTGGACATAGTTAATTTAATTTATTTTGGACTTTAAAATCGTGACATCAATTTTTATTGTTTATTTCTTACGTATTTTCTAATGAATTTAAAATGACGTGACATGAAATGATTATAATGATACTATTTGATAATTATGTATATATATACTGGACATAATTTAATTTATTTTTGACCATAATATACTTTAAATCTTGACATAAATTATTAATGAAATGATTATGAATGTTAATCCAATTAAATTAAATTGTTAACTAATAACTTACAACTTATACAATTTGTACGCCGCTATTGGCAAAACATGGACGCTCACAACAAAATATTAACTCAATACCTTGCATGTCTGCCTTGTCAGTTTATGTATACGCATGTTTGACAAATAAATTATCTTTCTTTCTTTCTTTCTTCTTTCTTATGCCTACGGTATAGAAGACAGAATAGGTTGAACGGATTGTAAAAAAGATTTGTTTAAATGTCTAATCTTATTTCAAATGGAGTATAGTTCGATCTAAGATTATCCATGTTAATCCAACCGGATCATAATATCGTATTTTGTAACAAGAGGCGCCGCAAGTTCTTTGACCCCTTATTTTGTTACTCCTCATTGTTATAGGTACCTGTAAGTATTTAATTGGGTATGTTATTATAGTTGGACGACCTGTTAAGGCTCGTGCAGAACAGCGCGACGCGACTCGAAAAATACAATTTCTAAGGAAACTTCACGGTATACCAATAAACAGTGTCGCGTCGCGCGAAGCTTTAGTCAGTTGATTCTTCGGCTAATTCCTGGTGGTATTTTAATAAATGCTTGAAGTCCTCAGACGAAATAGTCGTCTTACATTAAAACGCTGATGATCAGGTCGCACCTAATGAGATGAGATGTAGTGATTGCTATATGCAGTCGAACGAATAAATGAGTCAAAACCTAGCTATCTAGGTAAATAATACCTAAGAAAAAGACCTAAATGCGATTGCTGACCGTTTGGAGTTTTAAATAAGGAACTTAAAAAAGTAGCTCAATGAATCAATCTCTTCTTTTCGTGTGGTTAGTGACTAACCTGGTGTCAGTTTTAAAGCCGCCCATGGGCCTCTGACTTGGCTTCACATGCCGTCGAGAAATATCTGTCAGGCACGCCGGTTTCCTCACGATGTTTTCCTACGCCGTTTTTTGAATCAATGAATCGAAAATAAATTTTAAAAAACTATCAATAATCGAATACTAAAAATGATAATGTATTGATTGCTCCAAAAAACAATTAAGTAAAAGTCCATTTAATTGGATCAATAAATACCATTACAACGTTTTCCCAATTTACAGCCTCACCAATTACTTTTTATCTAAGTCTTATAGCGTCATATACCAGTATGAAGTAACAAATTAATACTAACACAGTGTGTGTCGAATGGTTCTGATAACCCCCTTTTGTGATGGCTTGAAGGTTGGAGGTGGTAGTTACCGCAGACATTAATTATAGCATGCTTTATATCAATGATCGATTTGTTACGCAATAGATGTGTATTGTTTGTGGTTTGTTCTCACTGGTATAATATAATGTAGATATATCTATGTTTTGGAGTTCGAATATCCTTATTTATATGGCTATTCTGTAAAAATGTCACGTGCATACTTAGTTTTTATGCCCCACACACATAGACATATCTTGGTCAGATCATAAGATCTGACCAAGATATGTCTACACTTTAAAAGATACTGTGACTGAGTTGGTTTTGGTGTTTCTTCTCAGAGTAGTCGGATAGGAAACGTCGATCTCATTTAGTTTTAAAAAGATCGATGTGAAAAAAAAGTGTTTGTACAAACCCACTTACAGAAGTAAATCATTTTTATTTATCATTTAACAACTAAACGACTTTACGGAAAGAAAAATTAAACTTAAAAGCCATGTTATTATACTTTCAAGATTTCCTAAATTCCATACAATGTCATTATATTGGCCACATTTGCCACACATTATTTTCATTCCGCAACGCAATGAACGCAATGGACGAGTAAGCGAAGTTACAAAACGTTTGATTCTGCTGCACGCGGTAGCGCTGTCGCAGCAGTGCTGCCGCGTCACTTCCGGTCCCCATACATTTGCTTTAGGTTTATATGAGATTACATTCCAAGCACGGCAGCAATATCGCGGCAGCACTGCTGCGACGGTACTGCTGTGCGGCAGTGTCGCCCTGTCGTCACGGCAGACCAGTAGGTAGTGCTGCGTTCATCACAGCGTTAACACGTGAATGTTGACAAGTAAATTGGCAATAAAACAGCGAGACACCACGAGCAGCAGGTATTTCAGAATCAGCACGGCAGGCAGCACTACCGCGGCAATGACGTCACGTCAGTATACTGCTGCATGCAGCGAGGTTCGGAATCATGCCTTAATGCTCAAAGAAGATGGCTTCAACCTGCTATTATATTATTTATCAATCCCCATATCGGATGGTGATAACACCATAACCGTCTAACTGGCCAATTACTTTACTTTTCCTATCATCCCAAGATCCAATTACGGTCACCACCATGTATTACTATGTGTATCTTCCGTGTGTTGATAAAAAACACTAATATAATTGATAACTGGTTTGCTATAGACGACTTATGCTTATGACAGGTGGCCATTGAATTTCATGATCCAATTCAATTCCTTTTCAGGAATTTATTGGTTTTATTTTTTAGTAGGTGTTGAGCATCGTGCGTTATTTGTTGATTTTGTGAGGTAGGAATTTTATCGCGAAGTAAAGAACGATTAATAATCGCTAAACATTGCAATGTGGACAGAGGAGACTGCAAAAAAAATTATCACAGTAAATGGGCCAGCTTGTATGTACCGAATAAAACCTTCATGGATAGCGCTCAAAAATCAATAAATCTATATGATCAATTTAAGTAAAACACGGAACAATTAAAAGAAAATGGATTAAAAATAAAGAAATTAAGTTATTATTTCTGTAAAATCCATTTCGGTGTTTTAAAAATAGGTTTTTAATTTTTCATACGAAAATAATTGGCATTACTTACTTAATTTCCTCGAAAATAATTTAATTATCCTAGGAAATTAAATCGTGAATGAATAATTAAAAGTTGATGATAAATCCCGAACAGAACATAAACTGCAGTAATTAACCAGTTTTTTAATGACAAGACAAAGATTTAACGCCAATTTTACAACCCAAAGATTACTGAAGTTAATAACTTAATATCCTTTTAGAGTTATTATTATCCATGGAAAATATGTAGGAAATGTTTAAAATGTACTACTATAGTAATGTATTAACTTAAAGGAAATAGCTGGTCTTTGGAATTCGAAGTAATAACATTTACTGGTCTTCCTGCAGGCGAAAACCCATTAAGTCGACTAAACAAATCATAAAAGGCGACCTATTTCCCGAATTAGACCAAGTTTCTCCTGAAGCTCACAATCAACAGCGAGTGAGTCACAAACATGCGCGGGCGCACGTAACGCGATCCTGCGCTAATTACCTCGCCCCATTTGATGGAAACTGGGCCAATCGCGCAGCTGCAGGCGACTGACTTCAAAGGAATCGATCGAACGATTACGACCAATTGAAAAATTGGACGAACGTTTGCGCCTTTTTCAAAAGTAGAACTCAATGACGTCATAATTTTTCTGGGATCTGTCTCAATGAAATACTGGCCAGTGTCTCGGTGTGGTGTAATTTTAAGGCACCAGCAAAGCAAAATGGGTCTCATGGTGTTTCGTAAAATTGCAACATTAAAACCTTTCATTATTTCCTGATAGTGAGTCATGGTCTGCCTGGAATTTAACTGTCAAAAAGCCCCGTTACACGAATGTCTGAATTGATTAATTTTCATGTTGAACTGGGTGGGAAAAAACATAATTATGGCTCGCCTATTATCGGGCACACGTTAGAGAGGAATGGGAGAATATTAACTAAGGGAAATGAGTGTGTTACGGACTTACGGCGCGATATCGAAGCTAACATCCTGCCATTAATTTTGCACAGTTGTTATCTTTTTAATAAACATGTGATTACACTATAACATTTCTTGGGAATGAAACACACACACACTTAGGATATTATTTGTGCTAAGAAAAAGATACGCCGCAATATCTAACCAATAAGCTTGGAAAAACTAAATTTTTGTATTCAATCCTCCATAAATACCTACCAAAAAATGATTTTTGGAGAATTTGGGAAATAAAAAAGTCATGAAGAACTCATTAGATTGATGTTAGTTATGTAAAGGCGATCTTCTAATACCCTAAAACATTCCTCAACCCCTCAAAAAAACTTCCCAATTTCTTCAAAGACAAATTATTTCCTATTTCTTGTAATAGGTACGTCGTTACCTCCATTAAATCTGTAGGTATAGATTCCGCGAGTACCCAACGACCTTGCTGATACACCCATTATTAAATCTCATTGTAAGGTATGCGGCGAAACAGGATCATTTGGATCCAAGGGCGACGAGAACCTGTCGACCTGTCGCCTGTCGTCACGGTAGCCAGCCATGTTGTTGGTGATCAGCATACGTGACGCGGGTCGGGTGTCGGTCGTATAGGTCTTGGACTAGGTGCATAATGCAAAGATGTTACGAGAGTTAGGCCTGATATTTGGGGAAATGAAGAAACATTTTTTGGGGCATCTAATAATTGGAGAGATCTGTACAAAATATTTTGTACAGATCTCTCTGTAACCCATCGTAAATAAAAGACGTGACAAGACAAGATAGGCAAAAACTAAAATCCATGCGAGCGATGCAAACATAACACAATACTGATTTTTAAAACGTATACCTACTAAGGAAATACCAGTCCTGAATAGATTCCAATGGAAATTAAAATACCAAGCCGCACTTTATAATTTGTGCCGTATTAAATCGACCACAGAGCCTATACCAACATCTTATTATAGGAAACGCCGAGCCTATTAACATAGTCTATAAAATTGCGTCGGTTCATAACTTGCCCAACAATTTGCGCTGGCGCAGCTTTCGCTACAGGAAGCACACGTCTTATTACACCTCGATTGGTGTTTGGAAAACATGGTGTTTTGGCTTCCCTTCCTTGTAAAGGAGGCATCACACTGCCTTGATGAGTTCAAGAAATCAAGCAGTATTTAGTGCGGTACTCAATTTGCCAAGAGTTGGTAAACAAATAATTTATTGAATTGCGTTGGTTGACGTTTTTAATTGCCGATGACCCAATCAATTCCATTACGATTGCAAGATATTTAATTAAATACGTATAATTGCAAATACTTCAAAGGCGGCATACAATCCGGGCCATGAATCTTGCATCATCACAGAATTTTAAAAGTACAGTGTATCCAATTATTTTACCACTTGATACCACCGTGTCAGCCAGCCTTATCCCATCTTATACACACATCACCCACTTAAGATACCCCTACCCTCGATAACTAGGAGGTGTGAATGGCCAGATTATTGGACAGACTCCTGCGCAGGAAGTACGCAATTACGCTGATTCTATGACTGGTTCGCGCTAAGTTTTGTATGGGTTTGTAAGTACATAATTGGTGATTGACCTATGCCTGAGAAAGGGTGAGATAGCGTACTAGAGTACTGATTGGAAACTGTTATGTGGGTAGATCGTTTCAGAAATTACATGTTCTTAAGTCTTTTTATGATTATTGAAGAATAGTTAAATGAATTAGTGTCGAGGTTAATTTTATTCTTTGAAATTGCAGGATCTAACATCGTGAATCACTTGGTTGGTACCTAAAATTTAGAAGTCATGTCATCAAATTCGAAGTAAATGAAGTTTTTTTTTCATTAATGGTATTTAAAAAAAAAAAGAATTTCGACTTAAAAAAATCAGACGCGAACCAACATGAATGACTAATGGTTGATCATTATAAGCGCAGTATTCACGTAGAAAGCTGGTGACCGGCGCCGCTATCTTCGCCCCGAACCTATTGTTTTGTATAATTTATGTATATTACTTGTAATTATCCCTTTCAGTACATGTGTGTGTGTTAAAACCCTAATTTAATAATTATCCATCAGATCCTTACCTTACTCCTCGGATAAACACTAAGCACGTCAGACCACCACCTGGCCTCCTCCCTGCAGGTGCCCTTCACGAAGGTGACCCTCTCCGGAGCCGTGATGGCCAGGCTGAAGGGATGCCCGGTGACGCTGTCGGCCTCGCTAACCTCCAAGACTGTTGTCATGTCGATACTGGCTTGAGGGACTGTGTCTGGCTGTGGAAGAGAGAAACATGACGTTAGCATGACGTTGTCTTTTACATAATAGACCGGCTGAGTGGTAAATAGAAAGAAGCCACCGTTGGTCGCTAAGAGAAACTAATCTCCAATCACACAAATTCCGAAAGAGATCTCAATTCCTTTTCAACTATAACTTTTTACCGTGATAAGCTTTAATTAATGAGATCATTAAGAAAACAGCTTCTGTTCTCCTATGAGATATAGGCAGGAACACAGGCAATTTTTCCTAGTCACATTACTAGGCCGATATCGTCGGTAACAGTCTCTTTAGATCTGGGTACATATCTCATAGACGGTCGGGTGATTACTTTACCGTGTTCTACCCGTCAGCAATGTGGCGCTTTAGATTTTTAATTAAGCGCTGTAGCTGCTGAGTGGAGTGTTTAATTTTATTGTCGTTTGTTGTTTGACAGATGAGACTAGTAGGTAGGTACCATTGAAGAAGTTCATATCTAACCACCGTAAGGACTATTCTTGCTTGCAGCGCTCGGCGGCTATAGCACCGGGCGGTAATAGATGTGATCATCGTGTTCACGGGATTTTGTTTAGAAACTGGTTAGATATGAACTTCTTTGATGGTACCTACCCCGTAGATGAAAAGGAACGATATGATAGAGCAGCATGTATTAACAAAAATAAACAAAATGACAACAGAGGGGCTTATGACTAAGTAATAACAGCCGCATGGGTCGATCGATCAGGTTAAGCTACGCTTGCCGCGGTTGGTCCGTGGATGGGTGACCATCTGTACATGCCAAGCCCCCGTGCCTCGGGAAGCACGTTCAGCCGTTGGTCCCGGCTGTCATTCGTGGATCTTTGACAGTCGTTACGGGTCGTCAGAAGCGAAAGTCTGACAACCAGTCTTACCAAGGGGTATCGTATTACCCGCTAATTGAGGAGGTCAGATAGACAGTCGCTCCATGTTAAATTAAAATACTGGTATACCAACAGCATCCGGTTAGACTGGAAGCAAACCCTAACATAGTTGGGAAAAGGCTAGGCTATAGATGATGATTGAAAATGACAACAAAATCACAAATCAAAACTATAATTTAACATCGTTAACATTCATCTGAAAAACTAGTTCAATTTCGTATTTAAATCTTTAGACCTTGCACCTTATAAACTTGAACCTAGGAGGCTAGGACTAGCAGTGTTTAATCGCCTAGCTCTGTAATTTAGTACTTATCAGAGCTCATGACCTAGTGCTTATCCTAGCGGTATGCTAATGCCTAGATTTGTAGCTAGCGTGCTGCCTGAGTTGTGAACGACCGTCGCTCAAAATGTAAGGTTACGACTTTTCGAGATGAGGTAGTTGATAAAAAATCTGTATTTTTTGTATTCTTGAAAATTAATGGGTATAAATAAGAGACACTGAGTGACTGTAAATAACTACATTTGCAAATGAATAATCTTGATTTCTTTAGGAGTAATAGACAGAGGAGTAGATCAGTCCAAACCTGGCCATGTTAGAATGAATAATGCCGTAAAAGGTATTATCGCAATGAAATCAATCTCATAACTTTATTTAAAGTTATATTAAGTCCATTACTTTACAGTATACAACTCGCAACGATCCATGAAGCTCCATTTACACGATGCAAGTTTGTTGCCCTGCTAATGATAATTATGATCTTTCACACAGTCCAAAATGAGGGGACCATAGAGATGACGAATAATAGCGAAGTATAGAAGGAAAAGACATGTTGCAATGACTTCAAATAAAGTGGGATAAGGCCAAGTGATTGATGTCAAAGTCAAATAATTTATTCCAATTAGGCACATAAAAGGCAATTTTAAACGACAAAATTTACAAAAAATAGAATTGATTCTAGGCGCCCCTTCCAAAAGATTTTCGTATGGAGAAGAATGGGTAAGAAACTCCACCGTTACTCTTTTAAAATGTTTTCACAATATTTTGTATACATTAATTATAGTATAATTATATGTGAAGACGATGCACTTGGAATAAGATTACTATACCACGATAGGTAAAATGAATGAATAATGAAGCAATGACCGATGAATTAATTATGTGATAGATACATGGTGCTCACATATTTACAAACATTGTAAAATTATACGATGACCTTGTGTAATACAGGCTTTAGGCGTAAACATAGAAACAGTTGACGACCGTCGCCCGCGCACCTAGGCTGGTCCTAGCACCCGTGTCATCTTTTACAACGGTACCCAAGTAGCAGCACTTGCCGTAATATTCTGTAAGTACCGGTTTATCGGTTCGATGACGATACCTGTGCATACGAATTGTCGCTATGTTTTATTAATTTTGATTAGAAATTGTTGATAATGACTATGGATAAATATTAAATAATGTTCTCGGTTTATTCTTAACACGTAAACGTCAGTAGTATTTATTCTGTTTGATTGTAAAATAATTGCATTGATTTATTAATATTTCGGAAGTCAGTAATTGTAGAATAATTGTACTTTAGTACTTTCCAAATTATGTAAGTGCTTCGAGTCTAAAGATTGTGTCTAATCTAACTTTAGTGTTTATCTTACGAAACTCGTATATCAAATTGTACTATTTCCTGCGCTTGCGCTGGAGAGAGACAGAACATTCCATTCAACTTCAAATAAATAATACATTACAAAACTGATTAATGTACAGACATTGACAATAACATGGTTTAATTTGATTTATAGCATAACTTTCGCCGTCTCCGCAAACGATTTGATTTGAGAGTTCAAATGCGCGCGCGCACCGATCTATATTACGTCATAATCTCCTTTGCCATGGTTACGCGTTCTATTGAATAGAGATGTAATTTACGTCTCGACTGGCAATAATACTGATTCGAATAGATACAATAAATTGTGATTATTGTTAAACAATTTGTGTGATTTTCTCAAGAGATTATTTGTGTACTATTACAGAGAATTAACAATCGGTTCAGTTATGTGCAGACAAACTTAAAATTTAATAGCTACCTAAAATACCATAAATGCTAAAAGCCCGATACTCATTCATTCGACATTTTATTACCAGTGACATCTTTTAATGGTGAATGGGCAAGTTCTCAATACTTGTTGTACTATTTTAAGCTAATAAACCTGGTTTAAACATCAAAGGTTTTATGAGTTTGTGTGTGCGCATTTTGTACCGCACGCAGCTCGGAGTCGACGTTGGCAATTATAGTTACTTAACACCTATTTTATGTTCCAACGGTACCCAAAGGTCGTGGTTCTTATGAAAATTGATTTTATGAGATGTTATGTTTCTGTAATTTTGATTATGCTGTGGTTTCTGCTTTTTCAGACTCCGTTTTAGTCTAAAAGTGTAAGAACAGGAGATCTGATGGGCAGTCGTTCCATGTAAAATACTGGTGTTTAGCTGCATACGATTAGACTGCAAACCGACCGCAACATAGTTGGAGGAAGGCTAGGCAGATTGATTGATTTTTTATATAAAAGTTAGAAATATTATGTAACTAGCAATTTGCCCGCGATTTCGTCCGCCCTATATTCCCTAATTCAAGTTTTTTTTTTGAAAAATTCGGCCTTTTTCCTTGTCTACAGCATAAAGGAAATATCTGTGCAAAATTTCAGCTTTCTAGGTCCAAGGGTATGGGCTGGGCGGTGCAGAGACAGTCAGTGAGTGAGTCAGGATTTTTCTTTTTATAAATATATTGATAAGCCGGTTTTTATAACTAATTTTGTTTGTTTCTTTGCCAGCTTGGTAACTGCGTAACACACATAATTGATCGCAATAGGTTTCATTTTGACAGTTTACACACTTTCATTGCGTTACTTACGTTGTTGAGCAGACAATTTTTCAAATCTATGAAGCATTGGTTTAGTTAGTTAGTTTTGAAGGATATTGCTGATCAATATCCTTCAAAACTCTGGGATTGTGATTGAACGTGTGTTACGGAATAAGAGTGCTGGTCAGTCTGTAGTAATAGTTATTATTCTTTGGCTGTGATATGTGGTTAAAATAATCTATGGTTATAAATTATACCAGTACCATCAAGTATATTTAAATAAACCGCCAAGGCAGAATATGACTTGTCTTACACCATACTATTAAAACAGTTACAAAATTCAATTAATACTGAAATCATACCTACATTTATTTGCATTTCAACAAGACTATATTTATCAAGCTATTCAATTCCACAGTTATCTGTGTTAAATTTTATAGGTTTCCGTTATGTAAATTCAGTTCTAAGTTTTATAGAATGGCGTTAGTTGAATGTTTGAATAAATAAAAGTTAGGTCTTGGAACTCTTGCGCATTGAGCTGGGAAAACTTTCATTGATACTATTTGCATAATCAGTCTATAATGTTCTCACTGCTGGGACACCGATCTCCTCTCTTCGAGAGGGAGTGGGCTGTACTCTACCACGCGGGTTGATACTCGTAGATGTCACATGTCTTCGATTTTTTGGTTCTAAGACATGTCTGTTTCCTCACGATGTTTTCCTTCACCGTATTTAGAGCAGTGGTGATGAAATTATTTACACAAAGTAAAGCGCATGATCGGCCGTTACCACTGGCCCACCACTGCTCTGATTCTATTTAACGCTTGTAATCTCCGGTGGTTTAGGCAGGGGTGTAGAGGTACCATCGAAGAAGTTCATATCTATACACAGTAAGGACTATTTCTGCTTGCAGCGCTCGGCCGCCCTAGAACCGGGGCGGTAACAAATGTGGTCATCGCGTTCACAGGATTTTGTTTTCAATCTGCTTAGATATGAAGTTCTTCGATAGTACCTATAGTACACCCACATTTCACCAGTTATGTTTTTAATTCCTATGTAATAGGGGGCGAGCCTATTGCCATCAACCGGGCACAAATCCAGACACCCAGCTGCTACTGCGAAATCCCTGACGGAATAACCCAATAACACTTTGCCCGACCTAGGAATCGAATCCAGGACCTAATACTCAGTACCAGCGCTTGCGACTACTAGACCAACGACGAGGCAAACAATACACTTCGCGCTACTATTTATTGAGTACTAAAATTAATGATTGAATTATTAGAAAGCTGTAGGAAGTAATTTATGGTTTCATTAATAGTTGTCTGAGTTATTATTATTATTGTGTTGACAGTTGTTAAGGGTGGGAAAGTCAATTGCTCGCTGATTGAATTTTGCCGACTAGGCGGCTGTTAATTTCTGTTCAGAATATATGGTTACCTATAAATTGTAATCCAGCATTTTCAGAATGGTACAGAACAAAAACTTTGAATAGCTTTGATAGTTTGGTTGACTTTACTACATTTGAATTTGATACTATAATCCGCGCCAACACTGAAGTCCCTTTGACACGGCGGCGCTAGTGTCTATGTCATTGAATAACATTGCATTTAAAAAAAATGTGGAGCCACAAACTTTCCGCGGGCTTTCTTTCGTGGCGCGAACGAATACTTTATGATATTTTTTTCACGCGACTGAGAAGTGAGAAGGCTATTTTGAACAATTTTCCAAAGTCTTTTAATACCTATGTTACAAATAAGTACACTAAATACTTGCAAATTGCGTGACATTTTGTGGTAAGCCTTTAATATAATTCAAAATCGTGATACTTAGAGAGGTGAGGAGGTGACATCATGTCGTATCCTCAGCTTTCAATATCGCTGTCTAAAGAAATAACTCAGTTGAAACATTCCTCCAATAAAATATACTTATTCCTTTCGCATTTCAAGTCATCATTAAAATACAAACGATATAAATCCTAAAGTCTGGTTCCTGCTAATGATGCACAGGTTAGCAACACTCTCAGGGCCCGGAAGTCGCATCGTTCGTGACGTCATAAATCTAGTGGTGGAACTCGAAACAATTAGCCTTACACCTTTAACAGCCAAAACCAGCTCAGGATGACCCCTAATTTGCTCCAAGATGGTGGTAAATTGGTTCAGGGTAGGGGTCAGGTGAAGTGGTCGGATCGTAGTTGGCACATTATAGATTTGTCATGCAGTCTGTACCGTTGGGTGTCGAGATGATTGGGTGGTTGGCGTGTTGGGCAATGTTGGGGGTTAGGGCCAAGGTTGGGGGAGAAATAAGCATTAAATTAAAGTGAATTGGACTCTTCTAGTGTGCCTTCCGTAAGAGAACGCGAGAATTGAAATCGAAGTTTGAATCCACCTAAATATTTTTGAACCGAAAATATTCGCTTCTAAAACTTTTCTTACGTTTATGATAAAAACCCTTCATCACAGTATCTAATATCCTTAAAATCTCAAAACCCTGTTCCATAACCATAAAATTGACATAAACTTAACGACTATACTTGACAGCTACAACTATCCCCCCTTTCACCCCCTCACTCAACTACCTTCATTATAATCCCCGTAACAAGTCAAACTTCAGTGTCACAGCATTTAACACCGTTATGTAGGTTTGTCGCCCACGGTGCGCGGGCGCAGCGATTATCCCTAGAGTTATGGACCTCACGCACGCGGGCACGTCACCCTGGGGTTATCGGGGGGGAATGGATCAAGGACCCTGGGTAAGGAAGAGGAATGATTTATTTTAAGTGGCTAGACGGAACGTGAGGACCGAGCAAGAAAACAAAAGTTATTAAAAAAATTATAGGTAGGTAAGAACTGAACGGAGTTTTCTTGTAACTCCAGCTTTGTAGATGCCTTATTTGATTTTAACATTCATGTTTATGTCGACTTTTAGGGCTTAAACCTCCATATTAAAAAAAAACAGTTGCAAATGTAAAGTTTGCTGTCCAATGAAATAATCTCAATTAGCTGGCTGTTGTTATGAATTCAATATACTTCCAGAAAAGTTATTTCATTCAACATCGTCAAGTTAAAAGACAATTATCACCAGAACCAAACAAACATTTATCTAAACATCGATATTCATCTTGTTCAGATCCGGAACCTCAATAAAACTAACCAGACCACACGTCATTGTGGTTATCGCAATCCCCATTGCTTGTTTAATTTCGAGTTTATAAGCCATGATAACCAGCCCGTGTACCTGACGGGTACACCCTATAATTGGGTGTGTTACCCCATTTACGGGGTAATCCATTAGGTTGGCAACTCTGCGTCCGCCTTTCAGAGATTAGCCGTTCCGTGTTAATCAGAGATTGCGGTGTCGTTCGTGTCACTTGGGCTATTTGCGCGTGCGCAGGTTAGGGTTGCCAGTTACCACTTTGCCAGGTAATTTTGCATTATTTATTTTAGGTATAAATGAGGGCTACTGGAACGGGGTGTCACTGTAGCTTTTGAGCACTTGGCATGCCGTTTTAAAAGCTGCTCTGAGTGTGGATATGTAAGCTAGCAAGTTTGGGGTAATTTATTTCATCAATTCAGAAGGTCTTACAGTAGTCGCTGTGTTTCAAAGAAAATTAAGAATGAACAAACAATAAAAAATACTATGCTCCAGATTTAAGTCCTGTTGGACAACTCAAAAAACAAAGACAAGTTTTGAATAATCCAATATTGCATCCATAGTGATTTATTGATAATAATCAAAGGCAGCGATGACCATGAAAGCGTCCCAAGTGTCAGTAACCACTGACTTGGATCATCAGCTCCATTTAACGAAGTGACATCCCTGAAGCGAAGGGGCGTGGCAGTCTTCGTAGGTGGCGACGCACGACGTATGTAGACCGAGTCGATGCATGTCCGTCTTCATAATACTATGTTTGTTATTATAAATACAGAGCAGTGGCAGGAAAATAGCTTTATAATTATGGAGGATGCGGTTGGTGACATCGGGATTAACAGTCCCTGTGGTCACGAGTATCCTAAGTTTTTTTAAGATACAAGCCGTCCTCATCTCTGCTTCATCGAAATAATTGAGGCAATGGTACTGTTTTTCAACAATGGCGTTATGTCATATCGCATCGCAATGTTCAAAGTCATGATAATATTACGTATTTATGAGACGTTCATTAAAAGGAAAGCCTATTTCAGAAGTGTAAATGGATGGTCTCTAAGCCCGACAATTTCAAGCACCTACCGGATGCTTTAAAACTGGAACTAGATTTGAAATCGAGCAACCCCAGGTGTTCTCCATAACCATAGCTCAATACAAAGTTATGACTTAATTATTTTATGAAAATGTTACTTCTACCGCTATCACATTATTGGAAATTTACAATAACGGTTCTTCAACCGTAGTCGTTCAGAATAGTGGGCAATGAAGCATAAAACACATAAATGGAGCAAACGGTGGAAATAGAATCGCGGTATGTACTGGCGTAACAAAAATTGCGGATAGCGGTGTCGAAGTCACTGCCTGTGACGGATTGACCCCCGTGGTTGGGATGCAAGTGGAGGAAATAGCGGATAAATCGTCAGGTTGAACGGAACTTCCTGTAAATGGTCCTCAATATGAGAGCAGTGTATCAGGTGAACCAAGTGACATTGTTAAAACAACGTTGGCTGGAGAAAGCAGAATCAACGCTGACAATAAGTTCAATAAGCATTTTTTATAGGCTATATTTTCGTGCTACAAATGACTTAGACATCTGTAGCTGAACTAGGCGAAAGCCTGTATTTCGACTATCAGCGCCAAACCCCTCAAATAATAAACACTTAAAAATAGCCATCAAGTAAAGATTTGAACATTGGAAGTTTTGCTGCAGAACTGTCTACTAACTTACTACCATGATCATTGCATTTACAGACTTAGGCTTATAAACTTCTAATTACATTGGCAACACCTGCTGCCTTGGGTGGATAATGTGGATATTTGAGCTCTCAAATGGGTTGGATATTATTTCTGGCATTATCGTTACAGAACACCAACACTAATATTTGCAGAAACATGGGGCAAAAGATGATCACAGCTTGAAACTCTCAGACGAAGAATCCAAACCAATTTTAAATCAATCGCTGTTCGCTCCCACCTCGCACCACAACCATTCACATTTCCTCCAGCTTTGTTTGCATTACAATATTAAGGTGATATCTATAGTTTTTGCGTGCCTAGCGGTGCGCTTGCGCCGCCGGCCGATTCGGATCGACGTCTAAACTGGGCTGCGGTTACATGTAGATTGTATGAAGACCGTTGTTCCCTTAATTCGTTCTGTTGGGGAAATCGCGAGATTTATTTGAGCAACGGGAGTTAGTTTGATTTCCCATTGAGTTATTGGTTTGTTATGATTGAGTTTCATATTTGCGTGTTGGTCGGCGATAATGGTAAATTATTGTGGATTGATACGGTTTGGTTTGATTCGGAAATTGAGAGCTAGATTCGTTTGTACTAGAGGCGATAGAAGTAAATTGTTTGCTTGATCGCGCGTTTTTATTGGAGCACTGTAAAAGTGCATCAAGATAGACATCTGCAGTGCTATTCTGTAACCATCTCACCGTGAAAACTTAGGTGAAGTGAGCGTGGAGTGAGCTGTCATTCCATAGGGATTGACACTATTGACAGCTCACTTCACCCAAGTTTTCACGGTGAGATGTTTACAGAATAGCATGGCTGTAGCTGTTTATGTTAGATCAATATTACTAGGATGACTGAAAGAAGGTCAAGCTCAGCTAATGAGGCTGGAAATTTAAAGTTTGACATCATTCTGATGTTCACATTTAGGGAGGATATTTTTTTCTTCTTTGACAACACTCTCCCAAAAATGTTCTGTCAACATATTTACGATAGCAGCTGCTACAATTACTTCTATCTCTCTCATACATACTTTCTCGCCTTTATCAACAACCATCAAGCAATAACAAGTTCTGACATTCTAACAGGTGTTGACAATGTGCGCGGTTCCCATAAAAACCCTATAAACATGGTTATAGCTGATGGCGATCGCTACGTACATCAAAAAACACCAAACTTGCTTATCATTCACTCTTTTAATAATATTAGCGTGGGTTTTACGTGTTTAAGTGCTGGCCAGTTTCTATAGCAGGTCTGGTGGTCTTTGGTTTATGGGGTTTACGGACTCTCTCTTGCCTTAGATAGGTTTTAGAGAAAGTATCAAGAGTCCAGGCACTACGATGAAGATGGGCGACGGTCTTGTCTTTGGTCAGATTGTAAGTAGGTATAACAATTTTGCAGAAGCACATCGTAGAGAATCGTTTTTTTTTTTAATTTACCTTATCAGCTGAAGGATTACTTTACATGGGGTGTTAATTTAAATTACTGAGGTAAGACTGACGGTTTGCTTAAGTCGAAATTGTTTATTTTGATGGCAGCTGTACCTACAAAAAAAATACTGTAAGATAAAAACATAATTAACATCGACATGCAATACATACCACACGCATGGCATTTAAAAGTTTTATTAATAAAATAAACTTTCTTATTCAAGAAACATGCACGATGACATCCAAGAGTTTAATCATTCGATAGATAAAGATCTCCATCGATGCGAAAACGCGAATTGATTGAATAAATTCGATTTTTTAATCGATTTCGATTATATATTACTTTGAGTACCGCCCATATGCCATAATATGATTTATATTTCAATACGATGAACTGTTATCGATATTTCGCTTTCAAGAGAAAGTGTTTGATGTAATAATTGTAAAAATGTAATTTAATTTTATAATGTTCTGTAATTGTAGATTTGTTGATGTTGAAGGAAAAGGTGTGGCAATGTTATTTAATCGAAAAAATAAATGATTTCATGGATATGGTTCCGGAACAAATTTCTAAACTAGCAAACACCGACATTGTATATTTCTTTTTTTTGTTCTACCAACTTTCACAACAGTCTTTTCTTTCCCACATATTACAAAAAAATCCCTATTCTCTTTTTAAACCTCAGGTCACACATGCTCCAAATTAAACTGCCTTTAATTGATAACATAAGCGCACGCGCATTACATACGACATCATTGGATGCTTGATTGCGTATTGTATTGTAATAAGACAACCATGATTTGATGGTAAAGAACGGTGCACACTATGGAAGTGAATGCGTGGGGTGACTACACAATGTGCACTTTTTAGTCGCTGTCCTAATTTTTGTAACGTGCAACGTATCAAGTAGGGCAGATTACTGAAAACGGATTTCATAGCAACAGCAAGACGATATCAATATATTTAGAACAGAGAACGAGGTAGAGGCTTTCATTAAATTATTTTGCTCAGCCTGGCTGGATTGTAGTTAGCGTTATAAGTATTACTGAAGGCTTTTGCCGGGTTCAGAGACTAGATTTTCTCATCTCATTCTAATAAAGTCTTGCCAACAGACACAGAAAAATAAGATCAACAGACTCAACAATTAACGTAAATTACATCATATCGTTAATTTCCTGCACAATTTTCATATAAAAAACTTATAAATCCCACACCTCTACAATCGAGCTCCCATTCAACTCGGGCCACATTGTAATGACGTAGGATCCGGCATGGTAATTACTGTCCACAATGGGCCATTGTCTGTGACAGCGCGACACTTCCGGCCTGTGAGAGCATCCTGCGCGCGCGCCGCTCATCCTACTGATCGCTATCGAGAGTATTGTTTTGTCGAGATGGGCGTTGTTGCAACTACTGTTGTTTGGATCGTTGTTAGCCCTGTTGTTGAAGTTTTGGCGGTTATTTAGGGTCAATTAGCGAAATGAGCTAATTTGGCGAGATGAGCTTAGTGAGATGGATCTATAATTGTCAATTTGATGATCTAGTTACAATTCGGACTGCGGAAAGTAAGTACCATTCAACATTTACAGATGTTTAAGGTTCATAAGTCCATATTCAGTTATGGTCATTTTAAAATAAGCTTCAAGCTTTAAGGAGTCCCAGTTATACATCAGACCATTCCCGACTAATGTGTTTTTAAGACACAACGATCCCTTCGTTGTTTTACAAAGCATTCACAAGAAAATCCATGATAGCTTGCTACTAAGTTTAGGATCTCTGACCACACTCCACAGTGAGGTTACAATAACAATTATACCATACAGCGCCCACGGGTCAAATTCAAAGCATTTTACCAAAGACTTAGTGAGTCAGTTTAATGCCTTCGGTAACTTCGGTAAGCCGATTAAGGGGGATCAGCTGATCGCTAGCTCTACGAACTAAACGATGCCGACACTGGGTATCATATTACTTACTCATTATCCTAATTCCTAATGCTTTGTGGTCCCACGTGCCAAGAATTAAGCCTTAGCCTTGGATTTTGAATGGAGAGTTAATACCTAAATCTAAGCATCTCTAGAATATTTTGAAGTGGTTAGGAATAAGATGAAAATGATGGAAAGTCAGGAGTAGCCAGTTGAACAATAAAAAAAATTACGTGATCCTAAAGATAGTAAAGAACACAAAATATAAACATGTTTTCTCTATGGTAGAAAATGCCTCACGCATGAAGTCCGCCTTTGTACAGCGTTTCTTAATACTTACGCAAAAAGTTTTAATAAATAAATTTAAAATACAAAAGCTTGCCGCAGTAATCTAGTAAAAGAATTCCAATAACATTAACATTGGCGCCACGATGTACCTGACCAAATATCTTACCCGCAGCCGACCAGACCGTTATCACAACAATTAATATCGTCTCAAGTATCAAAAGTCAACCAATAAACAAGATCGATAACAGAGATAACAACAACTAAAGCTCATCTATTTATTAAAAAACTGGGTTTTGCCCGCGGCTTGGCCTGCGCCCGCGCGACGACGGGAAATATCCCACGGGAACGTACTACCGGGATTAAAAGTATACTATGTGTTAATCCAGGTTAATAACTATATGTGTGCCAAATTTGAACCAAATCCGTTCAGCCGTTTTTGTGAAAATCCGGAACATACATCCAGACAAGAATTCTAAAAACTAAATTTTGGCATCAGAATCGTTCCTCCTTCTCTTAGCTATTACTTTAAAAGAAAAATTCTATGTACAGTGTTGAATTCGTTACTATTTTATGTGTATATGGATAGTCTAGGGTCCGAACATTTGTAAAAATCCGGAGATAATGTAAACAGATTCTGTTTATCTCTCTCGTGTGCGGTCCGCTAAAAGCATGTTAATTTGAATTCATTTAAAATAGCGTCCTTATTCATTGTCCAGGATCCTGGCCGATAATTGGACGCGAGATAAAAGGTACTTTATGAGTTGCGGGGACACTTACCGCTTGCGCCTGCGTTCATGTGTGGATCCGTGTTGTACAAGACGCGTTAGCTATTTAGTGTAAGGAAGGGATGTAGGTTAAGTTGTATAATGTGTTTCTCAGCGGGATTAGTCCGCCTTTGTACAGTATTTTTACTTGTGCATGAAGTTTTAATAAATAAATAATAATAAATAATTAATCCAGGTTATTTCCAAAGCACAGAAACTAAAAAAAAAATCCTACGTAGGCACTTATAAAACGTCACAAGCTAGGTGCACGGTTCCAATTGGTCGTTTCCTATGAAGAAGAGCCGGCAAGAAACTCTACGGTTACTCTTTTAAAAGTGGGGTAAAAATGGGTCTGTTTTGGGGTCAGTCTTCTCTATTTTGCGTGGATTTTTATTACATATTTTTAGCTCAAGGTAAATTATTTCAAAATACTATCCACCACTGAATCTGGCTAGCATCAGGAGCCTGCATTAAAATTCATATAATCATTTCAGTGCAAGTAAAAGGTTCCATATGGATGCATATTCCATGCATTTTTGTAAAAGCCATTCCCAATACATGTAATAATTATCTTGTGTCGTACTATTCTAGTTCTTTAAGGTCACCTACAGATATGTATGTTAAAATGGTTCCATTTGCTAAGATAAGCTTGTAAAAAATGTACTGAATACATCGAGATAAACTTAACAGTTCAATTTATTACTGCAGACATCATCTACTTTGCTTCTTGGGTAAAAATAATCTATATTTTTTTATTTACATATATCGCTCCGTATCTCTTGAAACTGGCAATTTTAAAAGGTATTTAGGTGCATACCTATAGAGAAGATTTACTACTATTCTACTACGGGCGGTTGCCAGACGAGTGCGAGTGAATTATCGTACTAATATTCGAAAATTATCGTACCAGACGAAAAATTATCGTACAACAACTGCCAGAGCCGTGCGGAACACGTAGCTAGTTCTCAAAATTTAATATTATATTTTTAATTAGAAATAAGATAGGAATTTCATACTTATTTATAAAATAAAAAGTAACATTATTTTTTCAGTTGCTTTAAAACCATAACAGCATTATTTTGATTGACTTTCTACGCATTGTGCTGAATTTTTTGCCTTTAACAGTTTTTGGTGCAAGTTTGTCTCTTATTCTAGTTTTGGTTGCAAATTATCGTACTTTTGCGTACGATAATTTATCGTACGTCTGGCATCCCTACTACGTAGTTGTAGAATGCTACAAGGCTCTTTCGGCGCCTGAATGAAATTGACAGGGGGGCGTTGTTGGTAAGCATTTGAGGAATTGACACCGAAATTGTTTAAAAAAAACAAGATGGAGGCGTTCGTTCTAATTTTGGCCACGCGCCCAAAGATCCCAGTAATCAAACCATTTTCGCTATGACCGTTATTAGTCGCAAACATTACAGCTCATGTTAAGCAATACGTTTACGCACTGATATGAATAGCAAGCTGTCTTTGATGGCAATAATCTACTGTCCATCATACAATGGAGACAAATTGCTGGCCCATCCATTATACAACTGAGGACTGACTCATACTTTACACATTCTACAGCTCAAAGTAGTAAAGATGACTTGCATAAAAGTTTTGCGTCACAATTTTCGCTCCCTACTTTCCAATAAGTCATTGCCTTTCTCACACGATCACCTATTACACCTTTTAATACTTTCCTTGTATGATTCACAATTAAACGTTTAAAAAAAGCTAGTATTTACGACCGTTTCTTGTAACCAATTTGAGATATTTAAAAGAAAGTTCTGCAATTGAATTTCCGGTCGTTCTTCATCGATCGATTCATCATTTTTTTAAAGGATGTAAATGCTAAGTGCATTGCGCAGTCATGTATTTGTTATTTATGGCAATAAAATAGAAAATTTGTGAAATTCGTAGTTTAAGTCTTCAGCAAAGTTACATTTTTAATCTTCACGACGATCATAATATTAATCGCCAAAAGGAAAATACAGGGTCGTAATCTTTACAGTAGGCGTAACTGGTACCCCTCTCTCTATACAGATATTATCATACTGCGATTATCCTTCTTTGAAATGAGATTCAGAGATCACTTTCCAGAGTCCTTCGGGGAAGACCAACGAGTTATAATAAGCATTTACACTACAATGTTTCCCGGTAAAGAAAGGGCCTAACCCAGAGATGACGTATAGTTTTATATCAAAAGACGAAATCTAAAAACTGTCACGTCATACTTCAACTTACATCTTGCCAAACAAAACCTCTTAACAAATTCGGTGCCGAAATTGGAACAGCTTAGGTGCCATTCGCTCAAGTGCGGTTAAAATCGGTGCTCTAAGTGGAATACCTCAAAATAATTATTATCAGCCAGCCAACATCCCATGCTAATAAAACAAATGCCGTTCAACACAAGTATTTCCACAATCAGTACATCTCAATCAGAACAGCATCTACTTATCTCAACAAAGCCCATCACATTAGCCGTGACAGAGATCCGTGAGCATGTGTCACAGAGTACAGTAACCCGTTTTTTACTTGGCATGTGTTATGCAGATTGCCAGCGTACAGTTTACATAGTAACGTAGGCTATGTCGCTTGCCCCGAGCGCTAATGATAGCTGATGTATGGCGTAAGGTAGAAGCGGTGGTATGAATAACTTTACGTCATGAGATATATCAAAAGGACCTGAGCAAGGAAGACAACATAAAAATATTACATTACGCATGTTTACTGCTATAGAACAGAATTTCTGCTATAGAGAAGAAGGTTCTAAAGTGTGATGAAATTAAATTTTCATTCAGTACTACAAACACGGTTTATAAAAAATAACTAAGATTAGGATGATTATAAAATGACGCGAATGTCGCGAGCAACGGCTAGTGACAGATGTATGTCGTCGTCGATTGCCCAAAAAAAAAACTCAAAGCATTTATTTCAAATAAACCAATTACAGGCACTTTTGAATTGTCAAGGGGTCGGTCAGTCAGAAAGATGAAGCTAGATGCCCATTCCAACGCGTGGTAGGATGCTATGGAGAGGAACGGGCAAGAAACTCCACGGATACTCTAAATCAGAACTAGCTCCTGTATTCGAACTAGCAGACGTGCGATGTCATAGATACTCTAGTATCTATGACATCGCACGTCTCGCTCACAAGTTTGTGTGCATGTGTGGGTTACATACCACTGCGAAGGATAAAGCATAGGTGTCCCTATAGTACCCCCACATTTCACCAGCAAGCAAGAGTGGCCAAAAAATGAAACATTGCTTCGAAAAACATTAAATCAACAGCGTCCATGAGTTCTAAAGTCCTTATCTATACGGTTTCCTTGAATTACCAGCGTCATCATAAAACTATAGGTATTAAATATTTTGGCACGAGAGAAGATATAGAGAGGAGATATAAGAATAATATCAATGGATCTGATAATCAAGTTATGCATAGAACGGAACGACGTCGTCACCATTACAGCGCTTTTCACCCCGCTGTATCTCCAAACTTGCGTCTCCAACTAGGTGCGCCAGCGCAGGCCACAAGACCCGCCTTTTGCCGTTTCCATGACGACGTTTTAGAGCGAATGCCGACTCAAATCACTATTTATTAGCCATGTTATTTCGCAACTAAACACACGCTGGGGGAGCCTGCAAAGGTCTTACTTGGTTGCCATCTCCTGATTGGCAGCCGCATTTGCTTAGAGCCGGGAGAGTAAATTATATGAACTTGTTTTACTAATGCTGCTTTTCCTAGAGCTTTGGGCTTGTTGCCAACTACTGCGTTCAAAGGCATGGTTGTGCGTTCATTAGGAAATAAAGGAGTTTCTGGATTTACGTGGTATGGCGATCTTACTATAATAACTTCGTTTTTGGATGGAGCAGATTTATGCAGGAAAGTTATGTCATGAATAATTTAGTGTTGACTGGGTGATAAACGTCATCAGCTAGGAGATTAATTTCATGCTTTATCTTATGTGACCTCTAAAAGAGACGGTTTCGCTTTTATTTTAGGGAGCTTCACTAAAATCGCACAACAAAACCTATATTTTGGGGAGGTTTCATTTAGAAAACCATGAGGACAAATGGCGACTTGTACAGACAAATAGGAGCTCTTCTAAGATTACAATAGCTTCACCGTCACCAATTTGGGACAATTCTCCGAATCGTGATAGTTTTCATAATGCTATCAAGAACCCACAGTAGGTATAGTCTTTACCCCAGTTCTATTTCATAGATAACAATCTGCGAACAGCTCACTAGTTCTACTAGTGTAGTGACACGTCGATATTATCGTCAGAACTAACTTTCTCATGTTTTGTTGTTATCGATACTTAATCCGTTCACGAACTTAGTTGTTTGGCGGTAGGTAAGTGAAGTTTTGTGTGGATTTGGTTTAGTTTGGTGGTAGTTCTGTTTCTGGTAAATTGAATCGGAGTGGAGTCAGTCTAAAATGTATGGCAGCAGAGATCGAATAGTCTCAGTCTTAATAGATTACCTTTGTGGACTACCTAAATTCCTAATAGGTGGGAAAATAAATACAAGAAAATGGGCGTCGTCCTGTCTGACTTCTGACATTTCGTAAGTACCCATGTAGGTTTATGTGAAATAAAAATATTTTGAACTTGACAACAAATTACACCTACCTAGTTCTTACTATAATATCCGCAGGACATTAATTAATTACCTTAAAAATCAACTTTCGAAATATTATATTAATTATGATACATATCACAAAATGAAGGTGTTAATAGCATCAACTAGTAGGTCAGAATCAGTCTCACGGGGTTCCGATAGCATATAAGTAGGTGCCCACTCAAGCATGACCAGGGTCCAACCTGGTTTACCTTTAGTGCCACCAAGAATAATTCATAAACATATCAGCAATTATAAAAAAAAAAGTGAATACATAACCTTTTTTTGAGTCGGTTAAAATAATGATTGTGAAGGTATTCGCCATTACAAAATCTTGAATAATCATACTGCATTCAAAACTGTAAATTACCTAAACATTGTAAGGTCATTGACCATATAAGGGAACATCGCGATAGGCCTTTAGCACCCGATGCGCGTGCGCAAGTTATTTAAATCACAGTTACTTTTGATCACTGCGATTTCGTCACTCGACCAGTTATCAGTTGAAAAACAGCGACACCAAATCGTCGGATTACGCGTAAAACTGTAAATGTCATTACAACAAGTTATTGGACGCGCAAATTATTAACCTAGGGTTGTGCCACAGTCTACCCGTACTCAGTCAATCAAGGCGAGAGATTTCGCAGAACAGTCTTGCTTAGCGAAAGTTGGACATGTCATCAATTTTGACATTACTCAAGTCTTGTCAAACGTAAGGACGATGATCCACTGTGAGTAAAACACTGTTATAAACAAATTCTTCAGCTTTATTTAAAGTATAGATGTATCTGTACGGTCGTGTCGGTTTGCTGTCCCATTGGACTATGAGAGTGAGGGAAGAGTGAGTGCATCTGTGTCTGCGCACGCACTTGCCATGCGCACGATAATATCTCCCGTCATGATGCCTAGTATCTGCTGAGATTGGCCGCCATTGATCGTAATTCGGTCTGGAGGACTGCTTGGACTAGTATAATTAATGTGGTTGTACAATATGAATGCCATTTATATATTTTAGTTCTCAAGAGATTTCTTCTACCTAGCTTTATTAATCTCAGTGTTTTCTAAACGCCATATGCCACAAAGCATTATATTTTCAATTAGAGTCTCTAAGTTAGTCTTAAGTATGTGGTTTAATCTACATAAGCACATAAGTTAGTAGTTGTAACTTAAGACGGTGTTAGCGAAATATGTTCTATCGCATTTAAATCTCTATATAAAAAGGAAATTATGAAACCATTACACATTTAAGTGATTATACTTTGACCTGTCATTAGTTTATGCAGTGGAGTTTATGAAAATAACTACAAATCCTTCACTTTAACTTGTCTCTTGCTGTCATGTTAGCACCATTGCTTGTCAAGCTTAGTTTCAACACTAATCGAGTTCAAAATGGCGACTGACAGAACAATGCTACCAATCGCATCACGGGACAAGTTATAATGAACGCACAGTACATAGAAAGAAGCAAACCAAATCTTAAAATTGATGCTTTATTTGTCACTGGAGTCTTTTTTAGGTAAGAATTCAATGAAGAAGTAGTAGCAAAAGTTCATTTGCTAAGGAATTTATTAAAATAATAATTCCAATATGCAAAGTAACAGCCCTAGAAAAATAACGAGTCCAACCAACGATCTCGATTCGATCGAGTGAATGAATGAATGAATTCCATTTCGAAATGATCGAATCAATGTTGAATGTTACGCAACAAATATACGCCTATATTAAGTTCTGAAATCAATCTTATAAGTTTATCTACGGATACTTATTTCTAAAACAAGATATCAGTTAGATAATATTATGTTATCTAATAATAAAGCTCGCTATGCACAGATAACGTTATTATTTTTAATCTGTGACTTTTTCCCGCGCGTGGGCGCAACACTATTACCGCCTATTGTTATGTCACTTAAGTGTCAATAGTAATTATTATGGTTTGACTTTCGATTCTATTACTGCACTATAAGAAATGTTTTATTGAATAAAGTTCGTGTTGTGAGCAGAAAAATTGAGATATTACTTGGCTGTCGGGTGAATTATGATTATGTTTGTGATAAATAGTTTCAGTAAATGAGCCAATTTTGGATTGCTAGTAATATATAACATTTATGATATAGGGAGGTACAGCACTACTTATACCTATCCCTCTTTTTCAAGCAAGACAGACTTTCGACGTTTAGGTCTTCCACCTCGTGTTTTTAAATAATTAGGTACATACTGTTATAACAATTTTTTTTTTTTTTTTTTTTTCCACCAAACAAATATTTGTTGTTACGAAATTTCGCACAGGAAACCTAGCTTCAAGTACAACAATTATGAATTTTTATGACTGCAAGGCTTGCAGTAACTTGCCGGGCGGGTGGGAACGGATGCGTTTGCGCAACCGCGAGCCGAACGGCGCGGCGTTCTAATTACCTTCGGTTACTTCCGCCGACCGTCGTGATTGGTGACAAAATTGTTAGTGATTCGAAGGATTGAGGTAAATGTTGTTATCATTTATTTACACTGGTCATAATAATATGAGATCGATATAATAAAACATCTCACTTAAATGAAAATAAAAGCATTTATTTTGATTCTTGGCTTATTTCAATTTTGGTCAGATCAGTTTCTGACCAAAACTCATCAGACACTATTCTTTCACTTTAGCTAAGTATTTAAATTTTGTTTCTCTTCTCATTATAGTGAGATCTTGATCTATCAAGCGAAATATACTAAAAATATGGTATATTTTCAATTTTTCATCAGATTAGTTGGATTTCATTTCCTGATATTCCGAATTTAGAAAAAAAAATCGCTGCTCCCTTAGAATTCCAATGTGCCCAAGATTAAGGCAAAATACGAGCCCTATTATCGTTACTTCTGTATGAATTAAAGTACCTAAGGCAGTCCCTAAGACCGGAAAAATGGGCGTGGCTGTTAAGTTTGTAACCTTTGAAGCAATAAACAGTAACTAAACGCCCAAAGCGTTGACTAGCGATAAAGTTATCGTGAGTAGAAATTGTTGCTAAACTATAGTGATAAAGCCACTCCTAGTATACTCGTAAGCTTATTTATAAATGGAGAGGTTAGTGATGATGCTCTGGAAAATAACTTGAAAATGCGAAACCTTTATGTTTTTACCCGACTACAGCGATGCAAAAAGGAGGGTTATGATTTTGACCGGTATGTTCATCTGTTCGCTCATAACTTCTAAACTACTCATCATAATTTGAAAAATGAGGTATTGTTGGAAGTATCTTGATCATCCGCTGGTTATAGGCTATTTGGCGCCTTCTAGAGGACATAAAGAAACGAAAAGAAAAAAAAAGGCAATTAAAAAATCCGGAGTCACACGTAATCTATTCGATTTAACACGAGTGACTCCGGATTTTTTATTTGTCTGTCTATGATGTCTTGTTTACACCTTTTTAGTTGTCTTTTTGGTGTCTCTAAAGACTTTGATACGTTTTGGTTTTTGATCGAATTGTCAAATAGTGTTTAGAGTGGAACTGCCTAGTTATTCTAATGGTTACATGTACAGCTGTTGTTATCGAGAGGTCCCTTACAGGGTGATTGAGGTGATTCCCAGGTTGGAAAGTGGTACAGGTTTATCGTCAGGATTTTCTAAGTACCTAGCAGTAGTAGTGCTTAAATGGCAATAAATAATCACGTGTGGCTTCGGGGGAAAAGGCTTGATGCTCTAAATATATGTAAGTGGAACATAGTTGAAAAATCCATTAAATCTTTTTTAATTTTCAAAAGACTCCTACTTTCATTTATATTACCAACTCTCAAGCTTATAAAGATGAAACCAGAAAGTCAAGATCTTCTTCTTCTTCTTTTCAAGTGGTTAGTGACTAACCTGGTGTCAGAGTTTCTCTGACTTGGCTTCACATGCCGTCGAGATATATCTCTCGGGCATGCCGGTTTCCTCACGATGTTTTCCTTCACCGTTTTTGAAGCAAGTGATAATTATATAATCAAAGTCAAGATAAAAATCATTTTTGAATTACGTCAAGGAATTTTTTCACACAGCCAGACACCTGATTATACCACCTACTTAGCGGCAAGTGGAACGCAGCATAACCACGGTATGTAGGGTAAAAGTCAATTGTTAGTCTGACGAAATTTTTCATCCAACAATTTTCTATTTCTCGCAGAATGGCACAAATCAACGTGATTGCTAATGTAGGGAGAGTTGCATCATGCGCCCGCGCCGGCCCGCAGTTCATGAGATACGCGATCGGCAATCGATGAAAAAGATCATTTTTATACCGTACGATACTATTTTTTACTGAAAAGAAAAAAAAAAACTATTTTACCTAAAACATTTTCTTAACCCCGTGCTGCTGACCTACTGCTGCAGTTAGGCAAAGGCCTTCCCCCATTCCTTCCACTTCTTTCAATGTTGTTTCTCTAACTTAATCTTTATGTGACAAGCCATGTCTGAGTTTCAAATCTAGAGTAGTACTCTCTGTAAAGTGCCTTGTCATGTCCTATCTACTTTGCCCTCCATTTCCCAATTTTCACGACAAAATTGGTGTCGGTTTGTCTAAACAGCCCTTATTGGGCAAGCACACACGGAAGCGCAGGTGAATCGACGTGTGGGTGCGGCATGCGCGGGCGCATCGCTTGCACAACGCGGCCGCATTCCGGCGGCGGACGCTGCAGCGGGTGCACGCCTTCACGGTTCACTCCTTACTTAATACATTGTAGAAGATAAAGGTTTTAGGTAAGTTTTATATTGCGAAGAATTTGGTGTAGTGCATTTTTGCCTCAGCTAGTAGAGCCACACTTGACAACTGTTTTTGGTTTTCGCGCAAATTGTGTCTATTTAGAAATAATTACTTGTAAGCTTGTCGCTAATCACTTTATAATTATTTTTAATTTATCCCTACGATTTGATTAGGCCATCGGCAGAACCTGTCTTATATCCTTATGTTACAAGAGTTTGTCTTCAATCACTTGGCAGAGTTACACCACTCCATACATTCATCAGTTATCTTTTATCTCATACACATGCCAAAATAAAAACGTTACCTTAACAATCTTATCATCGCAATCTCATACAACAATGGAATGCATTAATTGCTCGACAATTACGAAAATGATTTGTATCTGATAATATCAGCTGCCCCACTGTTGGGCGTGGGCGATAAACAACAAATAATTACTTGAGATAATTCCGTGAGACATTCGCTTATAATTCCCCTAGGGCGGAATTAAGTAGGACCTACAAGTAGGTAGTTAACAAACTGCAATGAAATAAACATGTCTGAGTAAAAGGTCGAACAGTGGATTAATATTGATTAAATGAATTGGAATCTGACGAGAAATATTACAATTCCGAGAAAAATAATAAGAATAGGGATGGAGGGAGAGTCCCAAATTCCCGAGGGCCACTGTACAGCCTGCTTAAAAATGATGTCTAGAATCGTTTATGCAAATTCTGTCTACCATAACAAGATAAATGGCCAAAGCTAATGGCGTATCTTAATTATAAAGTGAATAAGTTTTCCCTTAGCATATTTCATGTTCTTTTTCGTGTGGTTTAGGGACTAACGTGGTGTCAGAGTTTTTATGCCGCCCATGGGCGTCTGACTTGGCTTCACATGCCGTCGAGAAAAATATTTCAGGCATATTTAAATCACGCCGGTTTCCTCACGATGTTTCCCTTCATCGTTTTTGAAGCAAGTGACAATTATACAATACGCACATGCATCCGAAAAGTCAGAGGTGCGTGCCTTGGGTTCCAACTCGAGACCTATGATTTGGCAGTCCGACGGTCACACTACTAGGCTAATACTGATGTAGACTATTAATCAGAGGTTTCATAAAACAATGATATAATACTCTTAGAAAGGATATCCCAGATGCCCTTTGTCACAAGTGCTTCTAGTAATCCAAAATGGCCCCCATTAACACGTAACTTAAAGGTACTTCACATGCCGTCGAGAAAAATATTTCAGGCATATTTAAATCACGCCGGTTTCCTCACGATGTTTTCCCTTCATCGTTTTTGAAGCAAGTGACAATTATACAATACGCACATGCATCCGAAAAGTCAGAGGTGCGTGCCTTGGGTTCCAACTTGAGACCTATGATTTGGCAGTCCGACGGTCACACTACTAGGCTAATACTGATGTAGACTATTAATCAGAGGTTTCATAAAACAATGATATAATACTCTTAGAAAGGATATCCCAGATGCCCTTTGTCACAAGTGCTTCTAGTAATCCAAAATGGCCCCCATTAACACGTAACTTAAAGGTACCCGCTCCTACACCATACAATGTCTTAGTAGGCCAGTGTAGGTTTATTTGAAATCGCGTTGTCTCATAAATATTGATGGGAGCATCAACCGTGCTGCCTACACCAACTTGTCCTAATTGACACGTCATACTGCACACGGCCGACTTGAATGCTAAATTATTGTTGTAATTGATTTATCTTCTTGCTAGCTTAGGTGTAGGAGGGTACGTAGACCTAGGGTAAATGGCAGTAAGCTTCATATCCTTGGATCCTTGCTTTTATTTACATCGCTTAATCCGTTTACTTATAGCTCATAATAAACAAGTTAGTCATCCCCAAAATTCTGACAGATGTTTTTTTTTGGTTCCAGATGCTGCCTTTCATCGATGGAAATACAATTGACCAAGTCTCCGCTTTGATCGCTTGATTTCTTTAGGCATTTTTTTCTAATTGAGTAACTCAGTGATACTAAATCAAAGCCTTCGCTATTGAGAGTCATTTTTCCTAGTACTAAGTCCCTATCTAATATAGTGTGAATGAAGCCTAAATCCAGTGCACATGCGTATAGCTTATTCAATTTGATGTAAAATCACTAATCATTCGTACACGAAGTGATTTAATGTGGTTCTCCCGTTGAATGTTAACTAACATCACAAATGCTCGGTAGTTCGTGGGCCCTTCATTTGCTTAACTGAGGAACAAAGGAGGAGAGAAAGATGGGAAAATTATATGCGATTGCATGTAGTCGTAAATCGCATTCTGTTCTTTTCCATAAAAATCTAAATAACTTGGTTTCCTTTTGAAAACATCTTGAGGAAAACTTAGAATTTATATTTCTTCTTTTTTATGAGTAATTTGTATATATAAACTTCGAAGAATTTTTTTTTTTTTTTTTTGACGGTGGGGAATTATCAAATAACTTCTCCCGCTCTGGGCGGAGCGGGAGGGCGTGTCAGACTTTTACTGACTAAAACCCACCCGTGTTCCTTCCGTTGCCTGTGTGCCGGGGTCGCGATATCCCTTTCGGACAAACCCGCAACCCCGGCAGGCATTGGCCCTTCCGGACCCCGTCAGTTGGTGCTGACATCTCTTTGAGGCGCGCGTGGAACACAACGCGCCGTCGAGCCGGGCCTGGTCCCTATCGGACGGCGAGCTACCCATTGCTCACCGTCCGCAAGCCCGCGCCTACGGTGGCCGGAAGTCGGCTCGCGACTCCCGACGCCCGGGGCGTCTCCTGCGGCGACTAGGGGCGCGAGGGAAACTTCGAAGCCTAACATTGCAAAAATATTTTATGAAACCGAAACTAATCTAAAATTACCTACACTTTATTTTAGAGCTAGATATTTAGGTGGTCTGTTTTGTGTTTTCAGTTAGTTCAGTCATTAGATCTTACTGAATTTCGCTTCGCTGTCTGAGTTCGTTTATCACTGCGCTTAGCTAACGAGTTTTCATAATGTCCTTTTTATCGTTCAAGGTTTTTTGTCTGTCCATTTTACATAAGGCGAAATTGGGTAACATACCGTGAAGTAGGTGCAAATTCACTTTCCGTGAAAGTTAATATTTCCACTGATAAAACCTTAATGATCGATTGATGAGTGACTTATCATTTTGACCAGGAAATATCCCAATAAATTTATCATCATCATGTCAAAAACTAGCTAAGAACCTACCCTTTTCTATTTTGGGGGAAGCCCATATCCAGGAGATTGCAAAGTCATGTCTTCAACCTGTCATGGCTGGCTGTCGATGGTCGTACATGGTCGTACTCGTACGTCACATTTTCAGTTTTAATTTAGTGTCTAAATAATATTTAATATTATGAAAAAAAATATTTATAGTATAAAAGCAAAGCAAGAAATGATGATTAATATTCAGCTATCTCATATACTTCAATAGAAGAGTAGTAATTGCAATGTTGCAAATACGCGGGTCACTCGGTACACTCGTGAAACTACTCGTATGGCCTCGTATATAATCCAATAGACTGTACGGCTTCTCTAGTGACGTGTTCATCGATTAGTGATGTATTGTCGATGTTTGATAGAAGAAATGCTCAGAAAGATCGCGAATAAATGGCAATGGGTGATCCATGAGAAAGTAGTAGATAAAGTGAGAAACGGCGGAATTTCATTAGTGGAGCAAGGTAAAAATGTATATCGTTTTTTCTGAACGTTTACATTTACAAGAAAATAGAATTGATTCTAGTTGCCCCTTCCAAAAGGTAGTTTCGTATGGAGAAGAATGCGCAAGAAATTGCATAGATACTCTTTTAAATTTTTTACAATATTTTGAATACATTAAAGTACAATAGGTACAAAGTATTAAAAATAAGCAATGACATATAAATTAATTATGTTAAGAAACATTGTGCTTACATATTTACAAATATTACAACCGTATACGATGTTTCCTAACCTTTAAGCCTTTCTGGTAAAGAACTGTCCTCGTTGTCCCAAGAATGTCTGAAACTGAAACCTCTTTTGAGGCTGAAGGCAACAAAGAGAGGCGATCGCAACGACCCTCACGAACTTTCAACACGTTTGCTATTACATGAAAAAATCTTTATCTTGAGATGAAAAGTCAACTCCTTTCGGTGAGACTATCTAAAGTATCTATGCACCTGCAGCCTAATTACGTAATGCACCATCAATAATAAATTGAAAGAAATTGCTAGTCCATTGCTTCCTAAGTTCGAAAAAAAAATTGAGCAGATTTTTTTTTCGAACTTATGAAGCAATGGACTAGCAATTTGTTTCAATTTATTATTGATCGTGCATTACGTAATTAGGCTGCTGTATATTTTACGACTGTAACGAATCCGTGTTCTAACTATAAATTCTATGCAATCAATTGAACATAATTATTCATAACATACTCGTTGCCGTGAGCCACATTCACTTTACACGACTTTGTTTTATTTCTTCTTTGATCAACATACTCGTATGTTTGCATTTACATTGCATTTTTAAACGTATCCGTTTGAGTTTTGCTAGAATTTCAAAGACAAAGTTAGTTGACGTATATTTTTGCAATATTCCGCTCATTTAGGGTAGGCTCTGTGTGAGTTTCAATCACATAATGTGCCCATTTGAAAGTTAGATTAGGTTAGTTAAAGAATACTGAATACAGTTTTAGTCTTTTCAGGGCAACACACTATATATATAAATATTTCTATGATGTGTTCTACGGATCCATACACACTATAATTCTAGCAGTATGCTTTGTATAATAATTGTTCTCTCTAAAGAAACGGTTTGCTTGAAGAAATTGTCTGTCTCTAAGAAATTGCGTTTAGCGACAAGACCGCCGTCTGTTCATAGTCTATGTTCGTCGTATCCACAGAGTTGGTTCCTCTCCTCCATGGCCATTCCAGTGTACAATAAAGAATTTATTATTATCTATTTAATTACTCTCATGAATTTATATTACTCTCATGTACCATCGCGGTCACGCATATCTAACCACTTTGAAATAAAATCCCGTGCCTTCGATGACTACATCTGTTTACCGCCCCTTTTTTTTGTAGGTAAGCGTTACTAAAGCGGCCGAGCGCTGCATGCAGGAATAGTCCTTAGTCCTCAAATATGCGTGTTCACGATAGTACCTATCTGCAAGCTATCATTGCCTATTCAATCACTGCTACTACACACATTTTGCTAACTATAATAGCAATATAAACTGAACACAAACAAGCATTTAATAGTCCTCGATGCAGCCCACTTGCTGTTCAACATAGCTTGCTATTCTGTTCCGCGTTTCTCATTACCTCTCACATTATTATGATGGGCTTGCATATTCATTGGTGATGAATGTTCGCCGCTGCCAGTCAGGCTGTGGGTGTTTGAAGGCTGGTAGGGATTCGATACACTACGTATGAGCTATGTTTTCGTATTGTTTAGTAGGTCTACCTACTAAATAATACGAAAACATAGCTTATACGACACGCTACGCTCAGTTCGCCAGCGAATTCGTCCGCCCTATATTCCGTATCATGTGGATATTTCGAAAAATCCGAACATAATCCTTATTTATATCATAAAGGGAATCTCTGTGCAAAATTTCAGCTGTCTAGGTCCAAGGGTTTGGGGTCGTTGTTGATGAGTCATTCAGTGAGGCCGTGAGTCAGGATTTTTTTGTATGTATTGAGAACGAATGTATCTATCATTTTAAAAGTCTCACAACAAACTTAGTCTGGCAATTGCAAATCTAAACAATACATTAGTCAATCAATCTGGGTTATACGATACCCCTTGGTAAGACTGGTTGTCAGACTTTCTTCCATCTGACGACCCGTAACGACTGTCAAAGATCCACGAATGACAGCCCGGACCGGACAGCTTAACGTGCTTTCTGAGGCACGGGGGAGTCTCGGTATGTAAAGATGGTCACCCATCCACAGACCAACCCCGGCAAGCGTAGCTTAACCTGACGGATCGACCCGTGCGGCAATTAATACTTAGCCACGAGCTCCTCTAAGCAATACATTAGTAATTTTCATAATTAATCACATCTGGCCCAAGTGTAAAGAAAATGACGTAATGATGCTTCAGATATTCAAAATAAGTTGGTTAAGTAATATCTTTCAGGAGTCAGAGCTTTCTTCCATTTAGGTACCACTACCTAGTGCCACCCGTAGCAAAAACAAGTTTTTTTATTTGGTACACTAACAGGTTACATACAAAAAATTAGAACAATAATATAATGAAAGTACTGGTACGTATGCTTATTATAGGTGTTAATGCTGTGCATGCATTCAAAACAACATCATAATAAACTAGAACATCGTAAAAATACAATTAGTAAACAAAATTCAAAATATTTATCTCACAACAATCGAGTACCACATAAGCTGCGCGCAAACGCTACTCCTAAAAGATATATATCAATATATCTAAACTATTCACTACACATTGACATATATTAATTTGAGCCGATGTCTCGCATCCATCAAGTTGAAGAAGCCATTTATCGCTCATCCGGGCTTATATCAGGGTCTAATGGTCAAGATAACAGGTCTGCCAGTGTTTAGCGGCAACGGTACACGATCGCTGATGATAAGGCATTGGTATTTGACCAGCGAACAGCTTAGTTCTAACCAGCTTGCTAACTAGGTGTTTGAATAAAAACTGGCGAGTTAGGTTGCTGCAGTTCGAAATGCCGACTTTTTTTTTCAGGCGGCCGTTTTTTTAAAAGTGTTGTGTTGACGTTGCTAGCTTCCTATGTTGAAAACCTTTAGTAACTAGCGGGAATTTTGAAATAGGAATGTCTTGTTATGTTGCCTTACGTAAAAACGAAAATAAGTTACAATAGACAAGCATGGAATTAGTAAGTAAAGAGAAGTGATAGCATTAAAAAAAAAATGCAATGTAATTTAAACAACCTATTCCTAGCAGTAATTTAAACCCTATTAAAACAAATGTAAGGCTTACAATGTTTACGCAACTATTCACTTGAACGTTAGTAGTTGTAAGATACTGCCTGCTACCATCACGGTAACCGGGTTTCCTTTAACTATTGACTTTTCCAATTTGCATGAAAACACAAGTAACTGTAATGTCAAGTAATGTTTATCTTTAGAACTTAAATTACCATATTATATTGAACTTATGTTACTGACGAAGTTTTGCTCGGCTCCTACACCTTCCTACAGAATTTGGCTATCCAATGCAAAAAAAAAAAAAGACTGACTAGTCGTTCCGGAGAATACCCCCTACATACAAACTTACAAACAAACAAACAAATTTTATATATTATATTTACTTTATAATATTATATTATAAGTACAGATTTTACATATCCTATACCTATTTTCATAATTATGTTCATTTCAAGAAAATAATCATAGGTTAGCCTCACAGAAATTCTTATTTAAAGTACTTCTCTTTATCTATGGTTAGGCTACTCAAGTGCCAAAATTCAGAAGAATACGAAGACATGTTCCTCCTTAGGACAAACTACTGAGTTGTTTAGTACTAAAACATCGCTCCTAAGTGAAAAAAGATCATGTATAAGTTGAAGCATAATTTAAATCAATTTTGACAGAACTTATTCTGACAGTTTTACGTCAAAAACAGCAAGAAATCAATGCTATTCACATTCAATCACACACAATTAAAGTAACTATCCCCTTTCTAGCCGCTTTAATGATAAAACAGTTGTAAATCCCTGTAAATGTCATAGGATCCATTACTATTGCAACTATCCTGTAGAACCAATCAATTACCGGCTTCATAGAACTAAGTGAACAAATAAACGCTAGTTACTTCAAACACTTAAACGCCATTAATTTTCCTACTTTCCCCATGGAAGACGTTAACGACTTCCTCGTATTTTAGCTTGTGAGCTGCATTGCAAATCTTCGGCCCATTCCCATGATAACGAGGCGCGAGGTGCGAACGAACTAAGGAATACATTACACGTCACATTGACGGCCGGCTGGCCCCTTTACCCCGAACCAACTGAAATATCTACTCAGCCTCGAACCAGACGAACTGATTCTGTTGTTCTACATCCAGGATATTTTATAGACCCAACACTAACGCGCATTCCGCTACGATTGGCTGATAAACATCTCAGCTTCTCAACCATTCCACAAGATATTGTCAACTGCAAAAATTAAGGGTGAATAACCCAACACTCGTCCAACGAATTTTAGAGTCGCAGGATTTTACACCATAAAAGGTAGCTTGTTTTATTTCAAGCTGGAAACGGAGAAAGCCTTCCTAGTCTTCCTGTTTTCATTGTTCCTGGTTGGTTTACATTGCGCGTCAAGTTTTTTGTCTCGCTCCCGCAGCACGGCGGCCGCCTATATACGGCGCGTATTAAAATTCATGTACTCACTTGAAATTGCAACGACGACGCCAATTATTATGAATATTTATGAGTGCCGGAGAAAAATGTGAAAGATTTGATACTGATAAAGCGAGGTGCCGATGAAACCGAGTCTCGTGCCGGTCCGGCTCGGCTCCGGTTACCGGTTTGGCGATGTTTGTTTTTGTAAAACGCTAATATTATACGCGGATGAATTTATTATTGAGAAAAAACGATTGACGTAACGTTCAGTGTGTGCCGGCATAATTATTGGCATTTTTATTGCTTTGTATAAGTTTATGTATGTATAATTAATACAATTTTATCTTAGCGCCTTGATTCGCGAAGAGCGGAACGATTCCTTGGTTTTATATTTATTTTATCAGAGCGCGTATTAAATGCCGAGTATACCTTAAACAAGTTTCTCGTCCTACAAAAGGCATAAAACTAATACAGAACAACATAATTTTCCGCACGAAACGGAACCAAATTAGGCTTTTATCTATCGGAGGATGCCTCGCCACTATTTCTAGTAACGAGTCAATTATTGGTCGCGTTACCCTACTCGGTTTCAATACAGCCCTTTAAGGCGCCCGACGGCTCTGAATTTGTTCAGCCGATAGATTAGTCTGCGCAAGAAGCGAGATATTTGTAGAACTTAGTCGATATAAAAGTACGAGGAAACGATTACAACTGCCTTTTTAGTCGATTCGCGGTAAAAAGTCGAAAGCGACGGTGTCGATAACAAGGTGTTGCCTTATTTGATTGATGAAAGTTATTTTAGCTGCTCCCTGATAGTTTCTGTGGTTATTGGAAAGACGATTATTAGTTCGAACTTGGGTGTGAACTTAATGTCTCCAGTCGCTACTAGAGCTATCGTTTCTCTGTATTAATGAGTTTGTACTTACGTGTTCGTCCAACGAATAGGTCAGCTCCCCGTCGTCATACAGGACGAACCACCTCCGCTGCCATCTCTGTAACAAACAAAAACCTTCATTAGATATAGGAAGACATTATAGTAAGAACGAAAAAGGTTCTAATGCAATAACAACCGCGACCATAAACGGAGAAAGTTATAAAACTTTTTTGCAACTGGCAACACAGACGTTCGACATATGAATTTTCAAACCGCTTGTTATCGGAGGAGGCTCGTTTACACCATGCAATCAAGATTGAACACATAATTACAACAAAACAAACGATTTATTCTCGATGATAAACTGAGATATTGTATCTGATAGCGCCTACATTTAACAATTAAAGCTAAGCCAATTAACCTATTAGCTCTTAAGTGATGTTTGTTATCCCTGACTCAGATATCTTCGTGTCTGGTTACGTGAGTCAATGAGATAGGGCTGTCAGTCACCCGTGACGGTGTTCGATTCAGGGTTGCGGCATTGGGGTAGTGTTTACTTAGATGACGTGTGAAGACACCTGACTGACAACCGTGGGAGTATCGCATTTCATACGACGTTGGTTTGGCTTGTGGTGAGTTCTAAACTATTTTATAGTGCTACAAAGTTATCTGGAAATGGTTGCAGAATGTCTCTTCTGCCTTGTAAAGTAAGATGTGTATGAAATTCCACGACTGACTTTTGAACAGATAAGTTTGTGACGCACTGTTACTCATTTGGTTTTAAAATAAAGGTATCGATGCAGTACACGACTTTCATTTATCACTCACAAGCAAGAACCAGTCCTCCAGCATGCCCTAAAAACGAACAAGCCGCGATGATACCATAATGTCACAAATCTTGTTCAAGCTGAACTGAGCCTTTCATTTCGTTCACTAAAATGTCAAACTATATCTGCGTGCGATCAACATAATTAGGGCCCTAGCTCTTTGCCACACCTCGGGAACATGAACGATGCAAAGATATCACACCATTCAGCCTACGTGACACTTGGCACGATTTGTGTAAGCCCGATAATTGGGTGATTTACCCTACGGTGGGCTATTAGTAAAATTATAATTTTTCTCATATTCTTTTCACAAAATTTTAGCATACTTTTGATGTGACATTTTGATACCTAACCTTAGCCAGAGTACTTATTTTGTGGTAAGTTCCGATAAGTGTTGTAGCACTGAGCTGTTTTAGAATACATACTTAGACATAGAAAATGTAATAAATTACTGAAGGTATTTCAATGAGTATTGAAATCAACAAAATAGTAGAAAGACGAAATTATGCAATGCACTCGACAAATAATGAGCGTGCAATCCGAATGCCGTGAGAAAGACAAACAAACAAACAGTTTAATTGTTGGCAATTAAGTTGAACACGGTAAGTAATTGGTATTAGATATGTGCTCGTTTTGCAACCACTTGCCAACCTGAAGACGTTGGTAATACTGCTTTTTCTTACGACTGTAACCAGTTTTTACTTATCTATTAGAAATAGAAACGATTTCAATGAGAATGACGAATGAATTAAACGCAAGACTAATGACAAAGTCGATCAATTAGCGAATACTGAAGTTCAGCTATCACTGGTTACATGAAGATAACATATTATGGAGTTGAGAAACATCGAACAGGCAAGAAAGAGGATGAGTCGTAGGTAAACGTTCCTAATTCTTCTGATTCAAGTACAGAGAAGAAACGATACAGATTTACAGAATGGTGTACGTTGAAGGAAGAGGCAGTAGATTTAAATCAATATCTATAAATAGTTCGTGTCTGTCTTTGTGTCCGCGTTGTTCTTCTAAACAATGCGACGGATTTTGATGCGGTGTTCAACTGACTTAGATGTTGTATTCTGGAAGATTTATTGATGTGTACGTTAATATTAAACTAACCTACAATAAAGCAATTTCGATGTTTTATCAAATCGTAAAGACCGTGAAAAACTGGAGTCGCTAGTTAGTCATAAAGATTAGCCAGGTAATCCGATTCAGATATCATTAACAATGCACAATATGATGGAACCTATCCTTCATTCTAAGCTCCATAACAGAGAAACAACTTAATTTGTAAACCAAATGGAAGTTCCACGTAGTGGGTTCAACAATAACTTAACGTCCCTGTACGCTGTAGGCGGCTCATAAACAAATCTTAAACACAACGCTCATTTAGACTGAGAAGCAGCAATGGAATAACTGACACTGACACTATATTTATAGTGCCACAGTGTAAGCTCACAGTAGTTCAACGGGAGCGTCACAGAGCAATCTTGCGGAGGAACGGGGGGTAAGGGGGTGGAGCCTAGGTTTCGTAGGGTATAATATACTAAGGTATTAAGAAATGACAAAAAGTTTGACATTTCTCCTGTCAAATGTATGAGCAATGTACCACACTGTAAGTAGTTACACTGTACTAGTACGTTACAGCAATCGGGTCGGTGGCTGCCTGTTGGCTGCGCAATCTAACAAATCATTCATTCATTACAGAGATTGAATTATTTGTTATCTTTATTTAGATTTGCTGTAATACGGATATCTGTAGCAATGTATTTCTTTTATGACATAACATTTTGGGTGGCTTTCAGCAAAGAACCATCTCTCTAAAATGGCTACCCTATGTAAGCTTTACGCCATTTTATGTGTGTGGGTAAATTAACTGGATGAGTTAGCTTATCTGCATTGTATTAATTAGATACATCAGCATCAGCCGAAGCAGCGTCAGCTTTTAATTCAAGAATTTTAATCAGCAAACCAATATTCTTCGAACATTTTCTTTCTTAATTTACAATTGTCTACATTTCCACAAACAAATGGTTCCTCTCTAAAATACTCCAACAATTACTTGTTATTTACTTCCCAGCGCCACGTGCGCGTAGTCACAAGTTCCTACTGACCTCAAATAGTCTCCTGACTATCAGTTATGAATCAGACGCTCATTACTAACGATACGTTGGTTCTGCAAGTGTGACTGGAAAGTGGAATACATACATAGGGCTTGTTGAGAAAATACAGTTGTTGGAGTAAGTAGGATTTGAGTTTCATTGTCTATATTAACGGTAATTTTGCTAAAAGATACATTGCTGTTCTGTTTTGCATCGGGTAACTAGTAACAAGATGGTTGATTTTAATAATAATAAAAATCTTTATTGCACACAAACTCTAAAAAAAAAAGGCACAAAAAAAATTATAATAATATCACATACCTACTACCAAATATTAAAATCAAAATTCCAACGTCAAGCAAAATTAAAATCAAAATTAAAATTAAATTCAAAATCAGAATTTAAATTAAATTGAAAATATTTTTTTTTTTAAGCTATTGCATAGCTTTTATCGGAGACTCTGAGCGCGGCGACCGAATGTAGAAATTCCGTAACGAAAAAAAAACCTGACGCGAAAGTTTGTGAGGATGGATGGATGGATGTTTGTTACTCTTTCACGCAAAAACTACCGAACGGATTTTAATGAAACTTTACAGTAATGTGGCTTATATATCAGAATAACACATAGGCTACAATTTATAAAGATTTTATGTGATTTAGCCATAATATAACGATAAGTATCCAGTAAGTCGGAAAAAATCCTGCCCTCTGAGATCTATCTTTGCGTGCGCTGCCTAAACCGCTGGAGTTACATGAAAAGAATGTATTGTGGGGTTGTTTGTCTTAAAGAGTTCTAAATAAAAGTCCGCGACAGCATATATCTACCTTTTATGTGGAAGCCATTATAGCCAAAATAGTGAGCTATAAATACATTTAAATTGAATACTTTTTTTAAGTTGCATATTTTAGAGTATTTAGTTAATTCGTATCAAAATAAATACCTTCATCGCTTTCGGTATTTAATGTAGATAAAATTTGTCTTTTACACTAAGTAATTTGGACTAATATTTTAAAAGTTAGAACGATAAGAATGACCTGCGATGAGTCGACGGCGGGCGCGCAGAACGAGGGTGGAGGGGCGGGATAGGCAATGACGCGCGATCGCCGAGTGCGCGACCCGAACGCGGGCAGACGCGTGAGGGCAGACGTCATTGACGGTTGTGTAAATTCTGCGATTTAGGGGGGGGGTATAGGGGTATTTTTTAAAAAAAATATTTTAAATCAACAATATTATCTTCTTATTTTTGAATATATGCTATGCAATAGCTTTACCGCGGCAGTCCTCGAGTGCCACACGTATTTTTTTTAATAGGGATTGTGATGCTAGAAGTTATGAACTCATGATGCTGTGTAATTTGAGGATGTCACAGAAAGAAAATTAGGGTGGAAAGAAAGGAAAGAAAGAAAATACGTTTATTTGTGATGAACATGACGCAAATAAAGAACACAAACACAAAAAAAACAAGTTGGGAGTAAACATGCGTCACATCCACGCAAAACTGTCATCACTCAGCTAATGCTACCCTATGCGAGACAGACCCCACAGGGAGAGTGGGGTGCTTACCTATAAATGGTTTACCTAGCTAGGGTTTAGTTAGCAATGCACACTTAGCACTTACCTAACAAAGGACTGGGGAATAGTCTAGGATATTAGAAGACTTGATTTTTATAGAGTTTTAAAAAATTGGAATGAAGAAATTGAGAAGAGATATTTAGGATTGTTTTATAAGTTCAAGGATGGGCCCGTTATCAAATAACTTAAGACGAAAACCATCACTCTAGTTGCTCTCCTTCTATATCAAAATACCTGACCAGATTCCTGCTACTCCGGCCGCTTCCAATCCTACAATTCTAGATCATTACGACACTATCACAAACATCTTGTTTAACAAATACCTCGACCTATTCAGGAGTTCTACCAGCAACAAGGTCTTAACCTCAAAAATAATCGCACCGCAATCAGTTATGGATCAGAAACGCTCATTATTCGCAATAGTACTTACTACTTACCTGCGCAGGCGACTGTGCGGCAAGTGTCATTGGAAAGTCGCGCTGAGGCATAAATAGGGCTTGTTACAATGATCGGAGTGCACTAGGATTGTTTAGAGTTGGTTTGGATAATTGATTTGTTTGTTGGTGGACTGTATTTGTCACTGTAATTGGTCTGGGCATACAGAGGACTAAATACAAAAATGAAAAAAAAGAAACTCAATATATTGAGTTTTTTTTTTTCTACACTTTCCATTATTATCTATGGTCAGAAACGTCTTGAGTCGGCTTTCAGATACTTATTAGAATTTCGTTAAAAAAAATCTGAATATACCAGCCGTTGTTACAGTTATGTCTTACATACATCTTTTTGGTTCAGAAGGCAAACACGTAAAATCAATGCCACTCATCGTATTATTTCGCCGTATTTGTTCAAGCTATGCGGCCCTACCTCTTATTCCAACTTCAACGTACATAGAGGACAATCGTCAACAATCGCGGTCTACCCCACGGGGAAAGTCGGTCGGCCAGCTAATGGCACTGGGCTGGGCTGATACAAGCCGATAAGATAGCCATTATCTACCGCTGCCGTGTGCTGGAGGTGTTAACATTAACCGACAACAATTGGGGCGGCGACCTTATGGTACGGTAGTGTTTCGGTAAAGATGGCGACATTTAAGTATGATGGTTAAAAAAAATGTAAGTGAAATATGCAGAAAATTATAAAATCAAAATCCTTTTAACCCCTCGACTTTGCAAAGTATGAAAGTAAACTATTTAACAACGCGACAATTACACCTGCAAAGAAACAGTAATTAATCGTAACCATCGAGAATTCAGATCAACGGCTGTCATCATTAATTTATTTACCAATACCAACCCCGAGGATGCCTTTCTATCAAATGCGTTCTGCTGAATGTTTGGAACGCACGCACGGATATCAGCCAATCGGATCATTTCGCGCCGCGGCAAAGTGCGATCAGAACATGTGATTACGCTATCAAAATCCTTCTAATGAAGCATTCAACATTACTGGCAGAACATATTAAGCCATTTCCGCCGGTCGCTTTGATATTTTTTTAGTGGCAACATCGTTCAATTAGCGGCAGTGATTTGGTACATTTCGTGCACATATTGAATGTTATTGGGCATCTAAAAGGATGGGTTTTGTTATTTATTTTTAATATTTTTTATTGAATCAAATACCGCTCTTTGAGTTTAATATTAAAGAAGATGCTTTGAGAGTTTCTAATATAATTTTGGCTACTCATGATTGATCGTATTATTGGTATTACGGTAACCGAAAAAGGCATCAAGAGTATTCAAGAGAGATTATAATAAAATAAATTAATTCTTAATCAAGTTTTTTGTAGCTGCAATAAATTACTGATCTAGTCCGGAAGTGCATTGTAAAAGTGTAATCATAATATTAATTAAAACTAAAAGCTATTTAGAGCTCACTGACACATTAGTAGAAATTATGGTAACATTATTCAACCTGTCAAACGATTGGCGCGAAAAGTCTTTGTTTTTCGCGCAAGGGAACTCTGATAAAGCCTTTGTTTGCAAAAACCTCTACATCAGCATAAGAGCAAAATGCAAATTCAAAGTGAAAGTGTATCTGCTATGTTCTTGTGCGTATTAAAATAATTATCTTGCTATTACAAAGAGGTTGCTTGCTTGGGAGCGTCAGCAAGAAAGATTCTGATGCGATCACAATCACCTTAAATTATCCATTGTGAGCGAATTTTCACACTGGCAATCGATTACAATCGAACGTTTTTCTTGGCTTATTAATTGTTGTAAAAGTGAAACGTTTTTATGAAAATACATGATGTCTACATGCAAGATATCGGTGTAAACTATACTTTAATGTGGAGTAAAGAAATTGACAATAGACTTGAAAGTTTAGTAATTGCTGTGGCGATAAAATCACCTGAGGAAGTATTTTTGCTTTTAAGACAAATAGGAACACAACGTAAACGTGTTTAGTTGTTCTACTAAACAAATAATTGATTCGAAATATACTGCAAAACCTTCAATATTACAAAAGCCTGCAAACAACACTCATCGATATTGTTAATATTTAAACAAATGCATTACATTTTATTTTGCTGTCCGTCCGACACACATCGCGGGGTGCCGAATGACAGACTGAATTTCCGATTAGTTTCATCGTAACCATTGCCTAAAACAATGAAACAAGTGCTTTAACTTGCGTAACTATTTACGTGGTTTATTGGCATAATAAAACTCGAAATAATCGAACGGCGTCCATTGACATCGATACGAAAATCGACTAATGTGACTGCAAATGTAATGTTTAGTAACTAAGCTTATGTATTATTTATTTTGAAGTTAAACGGTAAATTCACAGCACTGTCTACATTAATTTCGCAATGCAATGCATTGTGACGTCTTTTCCCTATTAAGGAATTTTAGGTACGCCGACTTTATGTGATAGCCAATTGTTGTGTTCGAAGATATTTCTTAAAACTAAAAGCTGCAACGACACTTATTTGGAAATACGTTTGTGCTTACTGTCCGTATCGCCTGTTTATTACACCATAAGCATTATCACCATTACTGTTTTCTTTAGTATGCTTTTACTGCCTCTGAGAGAAGATAAAGCGCTGATACGCCATCTTTATACCTCCCATATCGGGAAGGAAATTATATCAATAAAATGCTAGGAATAACTGAAGATTAGAATCATATCTTCATTTCGTAGGTGTGTTAATGTTAACATCGAACTGCAAACTTGACCTTTCTGTATGTGAACGTTTTTGATTGCATAATATAGTCTTAATCATTTATGTAGTCGAATTACAGACTAATAATTTCAAGGATATACCGCCCAGAGCTTGACACGCCATGACCTATGGCCGACCAAAAAAAATCACCACCCATTAATAAAATATATTCATTCGCGATTTTTTTTAAACAATTGCTCGATTATCAATGTTTTATTATAATAAATATCAGGTGTTCAAGAGCAGCGGGGCGTCCTAATGTGTGATTGTAATCGAATCGAATTGACCATTATTTATTATGTAATTGTTCACACGAGTCGACAGGCGATAATTCGACTAAGAGTGTATCGATTATCAAGTGACGCGATGGATCGATGTTACTGCGAGTCGATTTGTCATAGTGTTGTATCGAGAGTGCGTACTGATGGTATCATACGTGTGCTTGTTTACCGGCCATAGTGAACAGAGCGAGATAGTCTTGTTCAAATGTGGAATACTGCAAGATTTCTTAACGTGGTGCAACTATTTATGTGGCTTGCAGATATTTTCTTGTCCCAGAATCGACTTTGTATTCCATTAGTTGTCTTATAAGAACATCTCTAAATTCATTGTGACACTTTTTTCCCGCTATATTTTCATTCAGAACGTAAAGTGAAAATAGAACAAAAAGTATCACTTTATCTTAGTAAAACAACCATGTATGACATGACTGAGGAGCACATCCATCAGAATTAATTAGTGTTGTGATTGTTAAGTCTTATCTCCAAGCAGATACTAGTGTTTGTGTGTAACGAATTGTTCTCGATTGTTCGCATCGATCATTGTTTTAATCGATTTTTGTGTCAACCGATGTATCGGGAGTGTAAGCTCATGTGCGTGTGAGTTGCTAACTAGATTGTTACATTGTGTGGTATGTGGAATGGAAGTTAATATAATATCGATTCTATTAAAGTCGATTTTCTAGTTTTAGACACGGAAAGTTTATTGCTAAAGAGTACGGGATTAAAGATTTCCGATATACCGGCGATAGTAATATCGATTTTAGGTAGAAAATATAAATAATTCATTGTCCATGTAATACACCAAGTTGTGACGAGATGGGTAGCTTAAAATATTACCTACTGCTAAGTTACAAAGTCAACAGTGAGCCCCAAATTACACTAGTCCCCAAATTAATTAATCTCAATCATCATCATCTAATCTAAGGCCTTACAGCCACGAGTGGGCCTAAGGCTGCTTTCCACCAAAGATGTCCTATGCAGCTATACTGCGAGGATGTGAAAGCCTACGAAACTATGGACCATTTCTACTAATGCTAAGCTGTGTAACGGAGCGAGTAAGATGTGCTAGTATGAAGATGCGCCGCCGCGATTTAGCTGTGCGAGAACGATCCGCAGCTCGAGCTGTGCGATGCATCGACAGTAGGGAAGACACTCTGCTCAGCACATAGCTACACCACTCGTGCATCTATAGCACGCATCCTTCCATATAAAAAAACCTTAGTTGAACCCGTTTCCACCAGTGTTATGCTATGTGGACCAATGCTAACGATTGGTGAATATAAAACGCTTCCATGGCAACGTAGTCTAGCAAATCTCTAGTGAAAAAGCAGCCTTATCCTGGTCAAGTATATTTCTCCAACGTGACCTATTCCGACTTTTTATCTCCAACTTTTCACTCCAACAGTTCCTAAATCTTGGTCTACGCCATCCAACCATCCGAACTGGGGCCGCCCTCGACTTCTCCGATCACCCGGTTTACTATCCAGTAAACGTTTGGGTGGTCTGGTCTCATCCATTCTTGCGACATGTCCTGCCCATCGAAGACGACCTATTTAGATGGTTTTAATTACATTAGTCTGTATCTTGGGGCTCGGATTTCTCAGTAATTTTTTTCTACCTACTATGTTTAATTAATTATCATTATGATTTTCCTGAACACAGCCTACTGAGTCAGTCGAAACCTAACCATAGAAACGGGTTTTCTACGGGTTTTGTCGACGGAAGAATAGACAAAATGACAGATTGTGATTGTTTATCTGTCATTTTGTCTATTTTTCAGTCGACAAAACCCGTTTCTATTGTGGTCATGCTAAGCGTCCAGCTATAGGTAACTGTATATTTGCAGAAATAATAGCTTGGACTCAAAAGAATCAATCCTATGTTCTTTGTATTACAAAGGCACAACACCCACGTTATATCTCAAGCACTGTCCATTGATAAACTAATAATAAGAATGACATTTATAAAGTGTGTTAACGAAGTCTTTTTATTAAAAAAATTTTGGCATACTATACAAATACTTCTAACAATAGTAACGTTACAGTTTTATCCTTTAAAGAAGCCTCTAATTTATCATTTCTGCCTCTAATATTAAAAACAATTTAATCAGCATACTTGTGCACATTTATTTAAAAATTAACGGAACTGTCAAACGCTATAGTACGACCGAATGATCTTGATGCGTTATAATTAACAGGAACAAGCCTCGCATGACGGTTTTTTGTAACACATGTAACTGCGCGAGAAATTATTATAATTACATGCTCGTTACTTTATGTAACTGCTGTGTCGGTTCGTATTTAGGAAGTATGGTTGATAGATAGTTGTCTAGTAACCAGTAAGATGGTTGTTATAATCTCTCCGGCGGTGGTCAAATAGGTGCCTCTACATTTTGATTACATAACCTAACATGACGCCTGTATTCTCTGAAGGGTTAAGCAGAGCTGCACCTATAGTACACCCACATTTCACCAGTAATGTTTAAGTCCCATGTAATAGGGGGCGAGCTTATTGCCATCAACCGGGCACGAATCCAGACTCCGGGCTGCTATTGAGACTGCTGAGACGGCTGCTACAGAAGCCCAAAAATCAGTCTTACCAATGAGTATTGTATCGTTACCCGCTAACTGGGTTATGAAGTTCAGACAGGTAGTCACTTCATGTAAAATACTGGTATTCAGTTGCATCCGGTAAGACTGGAAGCTGACCCCAACATAGTTGGGCAAAGGCTAGGCAGATTGTTTTGATGGATGATCTGTTTCACCACTTTGTGATAAACTTATCTTAATAAATAAGAACTTTTCGAGAACCGAGTGCGCGTCTCCTTTTTAAGGAATTTCTCGCCGACTGGTCGACAATTCACGCGACCAGAGGGCTGGCTTGTTCTTTGGCCAAAGAATTAGCATTGCCATTCAACGTGGCAAAACTTCCAGTCTTCTGGGCACGTTTCCGGACGACAGCGATGCGGACGAATACTTCGACGCCTAAGTGTCCGTTTGTTTTTTGTATTTATTTGTATAGTTAGTTACATTGTATTTAGTACCTAGCGTAAATATTTATTTGTGTTAAATACTGTAAAACATTTAAATAAATAGAAAAAAGATATCATACAAAAAGAACTTTTCAAACTCTAGCAAATCATTTCATACAATTACTATTGATTTTTTTAAATTTATCTACAACTATAACTGTTGCCCGTCGTCATCTGCGTGTATTTTGTATTTCATCGTTTTTATATAAAAATATCCTGGATGAAATGTAGCCTATGTCCTTGACCAGGTCCCAGGCTACCTATCTATTAAATTTTATAACGATCGGTTCAGTGGTTTGGGCGTGAAAGGTAACAGACAGGTAGACAAACGCTTTACTTTCGAATTTATAATAGTGCGCCTCTGCACACTATGAAACAGGCTCTCAAAATGGGGATCATAAAAAAACAAGAACAACTTCAAAGCTAGTGTAGACAGTTCCCTTGATCGCTATAATTGGTCTCGATGAGTAATAAAATAAAGAAACGATATTAAATGTCTAAACGAATTAAATAACTATTAGCATAGGCTATGCAGCGCGCCATTTTGACGTCAACCTGTACAGGATGTTGGGATTAATTTATACTTAATAATAATATTATAATAATCTATACTATAATAATTTTATATTTATATTAATTTGTATGTAGGGGGTAATCTCCCAATTCTTGTGGAAGGTTATAGGCTCGCGGACGAAGTCGCGGGCAGAAGCTAGTAATAATATTATAAATAGGTATTTGTGAGTTTGTAATAGGTAATCTTCGGATCTACTGATCCGATTCCACATTTTTTTTTCATTACTGGCTAACTACAGTGTTGCCGAGTGTTATAGGATATATTTTATGTTAAAACAAGAAATTTCACGCAGAGGAAGTCGCGGGCAGAAGCTCATGTAGATTTTTTTAAATGATGATCCAAAAAATTGGCGAAGTTTTTTGTTGAGGCCACCCAACTGTAGGAATTGTTATAAGTACATGATAGGCAAATGAAGAGGTTTTTTTTGAGCTACTATAGCTCCAGGCATTGACAGATTAGAAGATAATCAAGCCGTCTACTTGTGCTTGAGGCCTTTAATCACAAGAGCCCTGACGTTTGCCCTCTGGTTATGGTAATATTTGAAATTATTTCAAAAAGTCCGCACTACTTGGACGCAAAGGATTTTTTACTAGAGCAGGCTCAAGCTTTCCTTACCCTGCTGTCAAAAAGTTATCCTATTAAGTTACAGTGCTGTGCTACAAGATTTTTTTGGCGCTTGAATGACATTAACAGGGGGGCGTTGTTGGTAAACTTTTGTTGAAATTGTTTTCAAATCGATTTTCAAATAATATATGTGCAGTGGGTATTATTACCAACATCCTTATCTTCAACGAAGTCTTTAATTTTGTAATAAGCGTTATTATTATGGATGCTTTTAGTGAAATTGTATTGGAAAAAAAAGATGGCGGCGTTAGTTCCGCTTTTGGCCACGCAAAGGTACCTAGTACAGCTTTATATGATTGGTTTGTTAATCACTCAGTCAATCATCGAACAGTTGACAGATTTGGCAGGTTTAACTGGCCAGGTTTTTCAATAAAGAGGTGTATCGTACTTAATAGCTAAGGACCAAAATACATTTAAAATCAACCTGTACATGGAATTTTGATGGGTGTTCAAATTATATGGTCACCATGTTCCCTCCAGTGTGTGATATTAAACTGTTACTAAACGATTTCGGGAATCTTAAATAATTGCACGAACACAGTCCTCCCCAACCTATTTGAAACCTTATTTTTTAGAGTTATGGTTGATTTTTGTGTAAGTTATTTATAAGGAAAGGTACACACGTATGTGGCATAAAAGTAAATGATACAAAATGGCTGCTTTAATACAGTTTATATTGTTAACGTTTTGGGAACAGCGATCTTTATGGGTCGTTTCGAGGGGAATTAAATGAACGCATCAAAAGTCGACATTGTTGTATTTATTATTAAAAAGTCGCATTTTATACAAAACCTGTGGTCCTTAAGACCGTTAAAAGGAATAATATAGTACGTTCTGAAAATAGATTTTTATATTCTACATCATAAAAAGGGTGCTATGATAGTCATCAGGCTGGCAAGACCAAAATGTTTTCAGTAAATAAGTAAGATTTTTGGCAATAGGCTCGCCTCTACAACATGGACAAATGTGACTGTACCACAGAATTCTGCCCATCATTTCGAAAAATACAAGTGTAATGTTAGGAAAGGTTTGAAAATCAGCCTCAACACCTAGGTGGTCCACACATAAAATTACAAATCATAAAAAATACAGCACTTTTTAAATCAAACACTGTCACAACATCGCAGTTAATTCATCATACGATGTCGTTGCCCTCACAAAAATTCGGACATACCATAGACAGCTTAGTTCATCGTTCACGAAGTCGGCTTTCGACACTCGAGTAATTACTCGCGAGTTTTTTTAATTACGACACACTCTGTAAACGCACCACACACGATATTTTAAAAAGCTTTACGTTTGACAGCCCGAAGAAAAATGAACTTTAGTACCTTAAGATACATTGTAAATTAGATTGTTTTTGTTTGTAAGTAATGTAGATGTTATCTAATGTTTCCATTGCATGTGTAGTTGGTCTGTTTATCTCTCCGTTGATCGTCAATGTCACTTTGCTAGGAATACAAATGTCGTAGAAATAATGAGTTCAAAGTGCCAGGAGGCTTAAACTGGTAACTTAATTTCTTATGTGAGACTTTTGGCCTAAGCTTATAGGTACCTAATAATTAAAAAAAAATAACATTCTCAATTTCTTCACTTAAGTTATGTACGATTTTTGACATCAAATTGAAGACTGACCCGAGTTGGTGACTATTTCTTTGATTCTAGGTTCTGAAATGTGTAGACAAATTAAACACATGGAACGCGAACGGGCTCTAGTAAAACCAAACAAAAGGTCACAATAGTGGCTGAACCTACCCCTATTCCCATCTCCATAAAAATATCATATTATTTGCAAATCCTTCACAGTATTAAAAACATAAAAAATCAATGACACACATGTCCTAAGCTTGACCAAAACAAACGAAGCTACAAAGGCGGTGATTCGCCACAGCTAATTCTAATACATAGTTCTTTGTGAATTTACAAAATCTGTTTCACAAGTTCACAACGATTGTGGTACCTATTTATTTACTCTGCACGAAAACAATGTTCTTCGGTGTTTAAAATTGGAGTTAGGGCTGTGATAACTAGCTTATATTATTCTACAAAGCTGAATGAAGTGTATCTTGACGATCTAATTATGGTTTTTGTTTGCGTAACTGTTACACAAAATGGCAACCCTGAAAAATCGGGGAAATGTGGCTCTCCTATTCTGATATCCGCAGTTATACAAGAAAACATCATTACTTGATGAAAAAGTTGTCAACCGTGGATTAAAGATAAAACTTAAAACGGTACGCCTGTATTTTCCGAGGGAGACAGAAAAAGAAAAAAAGATAGATCTCGGTGTCTCTGTGACTTGGAACTTGTAAGGTGTCAAAATCAAAGCTATATCATTTATTTCAAGTAGGCCATTTATACGAGTAGGCACTTTTGAACGTCAGAATTTACTTATAAAAAAATACAATTTATTGTAGTCGCCCAATCTAAAATGTAGTTTCGTATGCAGAAGAATTATAAAATAATAATTCCGTAGTTACTCTTTTACAATACACATGTATTTTGTATAAATTAATTATATGTGTAATTATAATTATAGGAATGACCCCAAGGTTTTTCGAAGCAAATCCAGGCAGGTTTCAAGGAAAGGCAGAAAATCACATTCAATGTTCTCACATACCTACACCTACGTTCCTAGATTTGTTTTTAGTAGTAACTTTTTAATCATTACTTGCAGTTGCCAACCCTACCGCCAAGTAAGGCGCGTTCCGTATAAGGAGCGAGTTACATGTTTTCATCATTTTGTTGGCATTGTAGTGACGCAACCAGCAAATGTCATTGCAGATGACTGGAACGCACGTGTGATCGAGTGATTGATTGCCGAATGAGCTGAGTGAGCTCAATGAGATAATATATTCAGTTTTTGTCTAATAACGTTACATCTGTATTTCTCTTAGAAGTCGGGACTGTAGACAGACTCTTGCCCATCCCTTTTATGCGAGCTATGTTTAAGGCCCATGTAATAGGGGGTGAGTTTATTGCCATCTACCGGGCACAAATCCAAACTCTAGGCGGCTACTGATTTTTTTAAATTGAAATCCCCACTAGGAGAGCCTATCCTGCGCATCAAACCCGTACTCAGAAAATACACAACCACTAGATCCACGACACAGTTACGTTTCAACACATTTCAGTGTTCAAATTGAGCTGTCAATTGTTTTAGGGTTGGGCAATGCTGAAATGTATGTTTCTGTCAAAGCAAGGACGAATCTATGTGGTGTCAAAAGGTTGGTGATGAATAAGGTCGAATGTGAAGAACCTTGAAGGCAAAGGACCGTGTTACATTGTGCCTATGTAGTTTGGGAAAGGTCGTACATGTACAAGTTAATGAACTCTAGGTCATTCATTTTTTACATCTTTTGCGACTGTTTCCATTGCTTGCTAGGGATGGAAGGAAAAACTACGCTTCATTTTATAAAGGTAAGCAACACATTTAATTTTGTACTTAGTGTAAATAGTTAGTTGTTTAGTTACATAGTTTACCTACATTAATTTTCTTACGTTCAATTACTTATTTTCAGATTTTATCTTATCACATTTTGACTGAAAGCAAATTCTCGTTAATGAAAATTAGGCTGAGAATCAGTACTTTTGAACATCCACCAGTTCCCCTCACTTCATTACTAGTGTTTGAGCTGAGAAGAAATGGACAAACTTAAATTCATTCATGACAATAATGAAAAGGGGAAGATGGCACATATTTTTTTTCTATTAGGTAGGTTATTAAAACATTGGACACGTATTTTTTCTTTTTTTACGTAATCAAAAGATTACGGCAATATTAATTATTGAATTAAAATGTGGCATGACGTCACTCTTCGGTAGAATTTATAGGTACTGAATTGTGATATAGCGAGCCCCACACCCCAACTTTAATGCGTTTTATCTAAATCATTTTTTATTAATTTGAGAATGCAAAAAATACGTGTTTAATAATTTTTTTATTATCTGACTGACGGCCTAAATAGTTTTTTTTTTTGCCAGGTAACATCCCTATTCTAGGCACTACATACCTACTCATTATGAATCAAGATCCAAAATCAAGTTTTAACGGTATCGTAAATCACGAACCCGAAACGGTAACCCACGATTTGGTAACACTTTGAACCTTTCTAATTAGACCATAATATTTCATAATAAGTTCTATCATTACTACTAACTGTTGTACTGACATTGTTTTTAGCGAACCATTTGTCTTAGAAACTAATTATGTCGAATCAGAATCAAATAATACTAATAACATGAGTAATTAACTCGTGTTTGTTAAGATATACAATTGTATCGATTTTGTAAGGCAACCGCTGGTACAAAAAATAGTAGGTATTTTTTTCATGTTTCATGTCGGATGTAAAATTTAAAAGAATATGTAATGGTCCTTTCTCATTCAACACATTGACGACAACCCTATAATAGGTCGTTTGTCACAACTTGCACGCATAAAGCTTCGTGCAGACCAGCGCGACTTGTCGCGCGACGCGACACCGGTTATTGTTATACCGTCAAGTTTTCTTAGAAATTGTATTGTTCGAGTCGCGTCGCGGCGTCGCGTCGCGCTGGTCTGCACGAAGCTTAACACAATCGGCGTGCGCTTGCGCAAACTGCCAAAACTAACAGACATGGCCGACCCATGCAACACGTGATTGATTAAAAAGTTTACTCCTATTGTTTCTGGTACAAAGGCCGTCTCTAATTATGGGAATTATTGCTGTGGTTCCAAAAACAAATGTCAGATGTAGGTGGGCTCTGGTATTGTGAATGAACATAATTGCGAATTACATTAAACACGATTGATTAAAGGTTAGAGAACTATATGTGTCAAAGTTGACAGTTTACATGTCTTTATTTATGGTCATGCGAATTATGTGGAGTTGCTACATGCAAGAGTAACGATACGTGGGAGAATACTTACGTCTGCTAAATGCCAGCAGAGGGCCAAGACAAAATGGCATTCTATCAGCAATAACGATGATGGAAATTGGACTGAAATAAGCAAATTAGACAGAGACAGCAAGAAGAAAAAACAGCAATCAAATGGACGACGACAGACGATGAGTTATATATATAACACAGATGATTAATAATAAAATATTAAAATATGATATTTTTGGATGATGTAATATTTGAATGTGAAGTTAAAGATCTATTACCAAAATGGAATAAATTTTCAAATCAAAACATAGCCATCCGAAAAGTCTAATTGTACTTTGGCCAACCCTGCCACGCGGGCACAGGCCTTTTGTCAAACAGAGGCAGATGACCCGAGACCTGCCAGCCTGCCAGGTAATGACAGCACAAAACGAAATCACCATACACAATGAACTACGCAAAAAATTGAACAATAACAGTCGCCAGAGACAACGAACTCTAGAGAACAGACATGGGGCAAATTAGTCGATTGATAATTAGCGAGACAATCGAATAGTCGAATCGATTCGGGCGTTAAATAAAGGTGAATGGAGTATTGTTTGGAGATTTCGGGAATTAGTGCTCTTTTTTATTAAAAAAAAAACAATTACGTTTATCATTGTTTTTTTTACGGTTTGGTTTGAATAATGATCTGGAATTCCTTATCTAATTATAACTGATGATTCAATTTTTCTCAAGATACAATTTGAACCAAATTGATAGTGAAATATTGGAAAAATTCTAAAACGTCAACAAACAAATTGATGTTCAAACTGCAACAGAATAAAGTAACATCATATGACGGTGATAATCGTCAGGTATAATAAAATTCTACACTATACACGATTTTATTAACAAAAGTTTGTTAACCTAACGACTGCCATAACAACAATGTCACCATAACTCAAACATTTAAAAACCAATCGAAAATAATTAAAACAAACTGCCTCAACAGCTTCCCCATTATACCATTAGTCAACTAATTGACTACTTATATAAAAGTATTAGTAACCGTCCGGTACCGGTAACCGTTGCCCAATGACAAGAAACCAGCTGGGCAAGCATGCGCACGCGACAAAATGTTGTCTCTTTTTACGCACAGTCATGTCTAGTTCCGACGCGAGATGCTGCTACAGGGAAATTTTGTCGCAGTAGCCGATCTGATGTCATTGAAACCAAATCTCTTCACATTCGCATTACTAATAGTATAAGAACAGTCGTCTCTATTCGAGATATCGACTAACAGCATTAGAATAGTAATCGAGTATTGTAGTAATCGTTTTGATTTCCCGGGATGGGCTCTTTCGTAATCCTGTAATTTTGATTTGGATTCTTGTCTTTGCCTTATAAAAGGATAAAAGGACTGAAAAGGTGGACCTATGTTCCGCTTTTTTTGTTTTGCTTCATATACCTACAGACAATAAAAATAAACAATGCTGTCTATACCCACATTATTACTCGTATTCCACATAAGAGGACTTATCATGGTGATTGTCGAAAGAATAAAGGATTATGGAGCAATAAAATTACACTTTGTAGACACATTATAAAGAAAGACGAGTTTCTATCTTGTCAGCACAGTATCAAGTTCCATTTTTGGGTAAATCACCTCTAATATTACTACCACTTGTTTGAAGTTCAGCTTCAGTAATTAAACTTAAAACAACAAAGGCAAATTACGCCGTAAAATCTTTGTGTATCACAGTGGGCGGAAAATAACATAACACACACTTCAAAAGCCTTGCGAACGTAATGTCGCTTAAAATCAATTTGCTTTTCTAGCGACACCCTGTTTCAACGCAAATAAGACACGCAACACATCAAAGAAGGCCCAACATGTGGTTATTTGATCTCGGCACTCGCTACAACTCAAATATTTCCATAACTGAACCGTCTAATTAACCTGAGGTTTCCAAGAATGCTGTTAAAGAAAAAACAAAACGAAATAATGCGAAAACTCGCCGAAAGACGAATTCAAATTGGGGTCCAATTGGAAGTGCGAAGGAACCCATTATTTCGGTAGCCGAAACAAGAAAAAAAGATGTTATTAACGGCCCTACCGAATTTTTTATCCATCAAGATGGAGGGAGAAAAAAGGTTTTATGGGCGCATCACTGCGCAAGCGCACGTGTCCTGTTTTTGCTGCGGTTTCGCTTGCGGAATTACTAAATGATACCGGACAGCTACTACTTTATAGTAAAACGTTTCACGTTTTGCTCTTTTTATATTGTGGAGAACGGTTCTATTTAAGACGTCTTCTTTTTGCATCTGAATACACGAAAAAGTTTATCTTTGAAAGCATATCTCATCGTATTAGACAGAGTATTACTCTTTTTAATTTTCACCCATCAGCCGAAGCCCACACGGACACCTCAGGGGTCTCTCCGCACGTTTTTTGCAGTTATTCATCAACAAACAAAAATGTTCTCATTACCATCCGTATATTTCAACGTCCACGACTGCCAAATATTTCACTTGACGTCGTGAGTGATTGCTCTCATCAGGTTTGGAGGCATCTAATTGTGCATTGACCTTAGGGGCGACGTGTTTTTATTGGGCCTCAAGGTGGTCCTTATAAATGAACAGAATTCAGACAATCCTGTTTTTGCCATTACATACTGCAAATTCGTCTCGACTCGTGCCGATGTCCTGCTGTAGACTTATTAAGTTTTATCTGGAGACAAGTCTATCAGGTGAGATTGCAACTGGTACTTTAAGTGTTCGAGTAAGATAAGCTAATTTTGGTGTTAATAAGAACAAAGCGATCTCGTTATGGGAAGGGATATGTGCAATGACACATTCGAGATAATTAAAAAAGATAAAGAAAGAATTTCTGTATTCCAAGCTTGTTCGCTACGGCATCGGCTAGCATCGCATTGAGAGTATCGTTGTCAAGTGAAGCAATATCCGGGTTCAAAGTATTTAACATCGCAATACCCAGCAAATGTCAAGAAAGGCATTCGGGATCATCGAGGGTCTTAACAATCTGAAGAAGGTCGATGTTCTTACTAGTTAAGCTAATAAGAAACAGTTACAATCTCCCTAAAACGAGCGTTCAACTTTTAAACCAATTAATCAATTACTAAAGCAAACTATGTGATTACAAGAGAAAGCCAATTTCGAGCGTACATTAATTGCTAAGTACAAACCACAAACGTGATCTCGGTTTCAAATAATTAACGTACGAGTACATACATCGCGTGCTTGGCTGGCTGGCTCTCTGGCCTGACCCCAGTCTTTGATGCCGTAATGAAGGGTTTTTATTAAATCAATGTCAGAAGTCCATTAAAGCCTGGCCCCTGAGATGAGTCCGCGCCATCAATCAAGATACGGATGGACACCCAAAAAAGAGTCCGAACTACGTTTCTGGATGTTGTTTACTTTTTGGGCAGGATTTAAATAGCTGTTTGGACAAGTTTGTGTTTGCGGCTGTCGAGGGAGAAGTTAGGACGAGGTTGGATGTATTTCTGGGTCAGAATGAAGTCTTTGAAGTGAAAACGCATGTTGGTTTTGTTTGAAACAAGACAGTGTGACGGGTTGAAGGTAAACAAGGGTTGTCGGGACGAAACACATTAATCCGGTCGCGGTCGTGGTAGTTACGCGTAAGAGAACGGCTGGGGATAATTAATTACAGTCCTTTGATGCGATCTTCGCGCTTTATTCAATGAGGGTCTGTTGAGAAGATGGAATGCCTTGACGTATCGCGTTCGGTTTTATTCGTACAATTCTTAATCTTGGTCCTTGGGTACGCGTTCATGACTACAACTTTTTTTTGTATCATAGTTGAAGATTAATGAATCCAACTACCAATATAATCTTCTCATCGCAATAAAAACCTGAAGCGAGTACTTTTATCCGACGATAAACAAAAGTAATCCAGCAAGGCCTCCCAGGATCCGTCTTAGGTGAACGCCCTCTAAATTATGGGGTCCTAACACCCATGAAATATAAAAAGAAAATCATAAAAAATAATTTCCTCTATCCCATTCGACAAAGCGCCCATCCCGATTTTATAATTACACGGTCGGGATTTAAAGGGGAGCACCTGTAGACGTGTTCACCGATTTAAGGCGCTCACGGCGTGTCCAAATGTGGCGTCATAAAATTTTTCACCGCCCACTTTTTTCTCTTCTAATGACTATGATAATACCTTTAAAAGGATCCGAGCGTTTAAGGGTAGATTGTGATGTCCAGTATTTTAGGAGATTGGAGTAAACATTACTTCGGTATCTAGTTTTGGAAGTGCTTCGATAGGCGCGTGCCATGTTCGACAGATTCCAGGTGGGCGAAACATGTTTCGAATTTTGGGAGGACATGTCAGAAGTTGCTGATAAAGTCGGAGATGTATTGGTTTGGAATTCCTTTTTACAAGGAAGTCTTCAATCGAAAGGGCTTACACAAGTAAGATAAAGCTTAGCTAGATGAACTATTAAGACTGTTGCTCATGTAGATGTCATAAATTACTTTGTGACTATTGTGATTAAGAAACTTAATTTTAATACTGATCTGGTTTTTCTAAGGTCTCGTCTCTTGCTCTGAGCTTCCCACTTGAAGAGATGAAATCATTTACCTGGAACAAAAAAAGTAATTATTAATAAAGCTCCAATCATAAAAAAGGTAATTAACAATGAAATTATTTTCTGTCAGCATACTAGCAAAATATTTCTTTATTATGGTTGCCTAACACAACTTCAAACAGAAACTGTATGACTAGAGAGTAAACGAAAAAGCTCACAACCCTTGTCCAAAATCTCAAGATACCCCACAATCTTTTGTCGGTACCAAAAAAGGATAAAAAGAAGTCGTCATCAGTCATACTCAAATAAAAAATGATACAGGAGCGACAGAGGAATGTCCATTAGATAATATCAGATGGTCCTGTCCAAAATGCGTGACAGACGACAAAAAATATGGTTCGGGGATAAAAGTCAATGTAGCTAGTGAACAGGACTAAACAAGTGAGCTTAAGGATGAAGTAAAACATGGCATAAATGGAATGACAATGAAAAGAATGCTTGATTTGACTAACAAACCTTGATCTATTGTAAACCAGTTATTAATGCAATAACCGTAACAAACTAACAAAATGCTGGTTAGAAACTGGTCCCTGAAAATGGTCCTAAGAAAATCGTCCCTTAGGATCATTTGAATATTAAGATATCCCTTTTTTGGGGTCGGCGCAATATGTCTCTGTCTTCCCTACTTAGTTATCCTCTCCTTTCTAGATTTAAATATCAAGAGTGATGCAAATAATTTCAAGAGCGTAAATAGGTATCTCTTACGCAGCAACACCAAGGCTATCAACACAGTAATTTGTCACTTGACAATGTTAAGAAAATACCCAAATAAAATCATGCTTCTGTTTTGTAACTTCAATATACTCATTGAATACAGCACATATTATTTGCCAATCGCTGGCGAGCCGTGATATTTCGTCAGACAGTTGACATCGTCGTGCGTTCGTTGCTAAACAGAGCAAACGCATACAACTCATTACCATCTAGAGTAGATTACGTTTAGTTTAGGCCAGAGGCACTCAACATTACGAATTGATGATGTTTTTCTGTAATGATTGTATCATGCAATCGGAGTTGGTTACGACACCTTCGGAGAAATAGTATGTGACACTTTAATGATCGTTCTTACAAAAGATCATAATGTGACGAATATACTGCAGTGCAGACGAAGTATTTAAAAGAAATTGAGCGTTCAATTACTGTTCTTTTGCATTTTAAAGATATTTAAAGAGCTTCCACGATTGGCAAACTCAAGTACCTACATTCGATTTACTTTGGGCAGTCAGTCAGCGCAGCCATCAAGCTCACTGACTAGGTAACTCTTTTACCCCGAAATTATATATTCACGGATATTTCGTGCAGAGATAAGAGAAGAGGATTTTTGATAGTTTTAGGTTCAGTATCACTGGTGCAGATGTTGAAAAATGGATCATGAGCTAGTCAAGGTCCTGCGTATGCGCTTCTTATCTGTTCATCTGTGTATGTAATTGGCAAAGTGTCGTGACCCAGCTGTTATTAATGATTAATCTAATTTGAAATATGAATTTGCATATCTACTTGAGATCATAACCATGGTCGTTCCTTTATTGCATGAGAAGTGACTTTTTTGGAAACTTTCGGAATTGGTTGAGAACTATCGTTCTTTATTTAAGGTATCCTAGATACTTGAATATGTACTTTTAGCAGTTTATGTCTGATTAGGCTGTTGATTGTCTTTCTGATGATCCTTAAGCAAATATAATTCCAAAACTAATCAACCACCAAATCTCAGCATAAACTTAACATAACTATCAACCTCTCATAGCAACCACAAACAAACACTCTCTCTGCGGTCTAATTTACTTTTTCAAACCACAAACTATTCGAAAACCAACATTACATAACAAACAATATAACTAATAATATCGGGAGCGCGCCGTGACCGGCGCACGCGCCGTCTCACGCACTGCGCCCGCGCACCCTTGCACTATGAACCTCGCTATAATTATCATTTATCACTTGCGAAGATTGATCATTTCAATGTATGCGTGATTTGTTGGGCTGTTTCGTTAAGATAAATCGTTGTGTTAGGTTAATGTAGTTGCGCTGATATTGAAATTGCAATATGTAGATACTGTTTCTTAACTATGATAGATAGCGTCTATCAAGGAGCACATTCACAGGGTTCAGAGGCGAAGAGAAAACGTAGTGAAATAAGAATGAAGTTCTAACGAAAAAGTTCATTCGCCAATAACATTCCACATGAGTCAATATTTCGCACCTTTAAAGTAAAACCGTTACTAGACGAAAATTTTCATGAATTGAGTTATCAGATTTTATTGACAAAAAACAGTGAATTTTTTAATAATATAATTTCGTTTCTAAATTTTATAATTTCGTTTAGTAACGGTCTTACTTTAAAGGTGCGATTTGTAATGACTATCAAATACTTTGGCACTGGCGACCTTCACGGCTTAGAACAAAAATATTTGAATACAGAATCATGGAACAAAAGAAAGAAAGAATCTCAATTCGAATTTAATACGAAATCCAAAATCAATTCACAGAATTTGAAATAGTCAGTGCAACAGTATTGCGTGGGCTGGTTCTAACTAAGTTCCTAACAGAGATGTTTCTAAGAAAAACATTTAAAACTTCACCATCGTATTACACACCAGAAAAACCCCGTGTGACTTTATGTAGAGGGATAAAATAAAAATTAAAAAGACCGATCACTAACGACATGGGAACTGTAATCAATATCGAAAACCGCAGATCCTGTAACTTTTAAGTTAAAAGCTTGAGAGGATCGGCTAGTGTTGCCAGTTTTTAAAAGATTTTTTTGAACCAGGCGTAGAAAGGATGTATAAAAGTGTTTCGCATTTTAATGACTTATGGTTATGAATATGGTAAGATCTGGTATTAAAATAAAATTGTATTAAAAGCTCTTTCTTACATAGTTTTGCAAAGTTATATAAAACATCTTTGTTTTGGTTAAATAATGAAATAGAGGAGGAAAATCATAATTATTATATACAAGTGATTTTAAAATTAAAAACTTATGTTAAATGTCAAAGCATCTTAAACTTGACGTAACATGTGGCAACACTATCAAGGCAGAATACGAAACTTCCTTTGCAAACCGCAAGTACCGAAGGACCAAAAAAACTAAGTATGGAGTAGCAACTTGATCCTTGGTCGCTCCAACCACACCGTACGTGTAAAAAAGAATTTAACCAGAGTCTACGGCGCTGCCCGTTTGAAATTACAGTTAATAGAGTAAATATTACCTTGAAGACTTTAGCGTAATCATAGTTTATTGTGATGTGAGTGAAAATGATGGTCGGTGACTCAGAAGAGGGTTAATAAGTTACGAAAGATGTTGTGATAGTTTATCGGATAAACAAAGATATCACCTACCGATAATGTTGTTTTCCCGATATTATTAAATGTTTTCTACCAATGCGATGCTTTAGTCTTTTATAACGAGATATTTAATTCGGCAAATTAATCAACTGTCAAGCCATTTTTACACGCTCGACTTCGCTTTGTAAGAAAACGCACTTTAACTTTTTTCCGAATTTTATACAAAGGGGGTATAGATAGATAGATTAATAAAATATTCTTTATTATGCACACCATAAAAATTACAGAAATAAATTTAGAAATTTTACATAGGATGACACAATGGGCGGTCTGATACTAAAAGCGATCTTTTACATACAATTAAATTCTTCGCAAATAGCGAAGGCCAAATATAAATCTTATGCAAAAGTTTTGAAGTCGCTCTAGTTTATCTAGTTGTGCCTCGGTGAGATCGAGATAACTGACATCAGCATAGTCAAGGATGGGAAGTAAAAGGTATGTGCAAGCGCAGTTTTAGTGGCAGTTGGAAGAAAGTTCCGCAATCGTCTCAGGGACTTACCAGATGCAAAAATTACCCAGTAACAGTTGTGGAGATCAGATAGGCAGTCCATATAAAATACTGGTATTCAAACGCATCCGGTTAGACTAGAAGCCGACCTGAAATAGTTGGGAAAAGGCTGGGCAGATGATACAAACTTCAGACTGGAGTCTACATTATCATTCATAAGATCATAACTTTAGAAGTCATAAAAAGAGTATTTCTACTATCTTTCTTCAAAAGATAGAAAAAGCGGATGGATAGCTCGTTTTCTTTTATAACCGCATCCGACTTGGAAATTAAGTCGATGTAAATTGAACATTCTCCAGATAGAGTGTGTAATTTTTAATGAGAGCTGTATCAATTGAATTAAAATATCAATTTCGCGCTGTTCGTTATAAGTGGAGTGTCTTTATTTCAATTATATGTTGTAATATTGTGTTGGTAGATCAACTTTTGCTTTTAGTATTGAATCTTGTACCTACTTACCTAATTGAAAATCTTTTGCGTCTCAAAAGCAAAGGAAACCTGAAGAAAGTTTACGGATGACGATGTTTTGGATTTTGATGACACATCTGTCTCAAACGTTCATTTACGTTAGGCCCGTTATAGATTTTTTCTAATAAACAACAAAAATAAAAAACCAACCGACTTTCAAAATAACTGGTAGGTTTTTTTTGTAAAAAAAATATGTTTTCCATTTTTAGGTGTGGTACCTACCTCACACAAATTCGAATACCTGCCATGCTATTCTGTAAACATCTCTCCGTGAAAACTTGGGTGAAGTGAGTTGTCAATCCCTGTGGAATGACTGCTCGCTCCACGCTCACTTCACCTAAGTTTTCACGGTGAGATGGTTACAGAATAGCACTGCTGATATGTAAATAACAGTGACAGGAACTTATCAAATCATCCATAGAGACTAAGTGGGAAAAATACGTATTATTGATGCTAACTCAAAAACTATCCAAGCAAAGTTTATAAAATTTATACGGGACCACCTCGAGAGCATAACCTGTCAAACAAAAAAATAATAACTGCGAAATCTGTCCACAATTGACGGAGAAATAGGAGGACATACATTTAAAAAAAAACATACGCTACGAACATAGAACCTACTCCTCTTTGGAAGTCGGTTAAAAAGGTAAAGTAGAAAATGAAATCGTTAATTTCCAAAATTATTAATTCTGTTGGGCAGTCTAAACACAGTGTCGCAAATCAAAAAGCACCGTCACTTTATGGTATCTTGAATTCTAAAAAGGACATTACCAAACCATTTCATGGCCATCAAATTAACACTCCATGTTTACATACAACTATACCTAAAACCTATGCTAATATTCCTCACAGGTTTACGTAACGCACCTGTCAATCGAGAGTGAATTAGCAGCGAATAAGGTTCCCAAGCCATTTTCCTTTCTGCTGCGCGTACGCATAAAACTCATATGCAAATGACGTAATTACGGGAGACGGGAGTGAGGACACTGAGGACAATGATTATGTGAATTGGGACAGATGGCTCATTTCTATGACATAAGACGCTTTTGTTACCTAATGGACGCGACAGCGCGACGCGACTCTAGTAGAACAATTTCCATGAAGCTTTCATAGTAATTGTAACAAAGGTAAGCTTTGGAAGTTCACATGTAGTTACATAAGCGTATTAAAGTTATAAAAGTATAAAGTAAATAAAAAATGTTAATTCTCGTATTTCATGTTGACATAAGTTGCATAATTATTTAAATGAGAACGCAATCTTTTGGATGTAGGCATAAAACTAAATGATTATTATTGACGCATCTCCATACTTGTGTGGGTGATTTTTGATCTTCGGATCATTAAGGTTAGAATTTTTGGAAGTAATTTGGTACTTTACTTGTTAATAATAAACATTTTTGAGTAAAAGGTGATTTATTTTGTAATTGATTACTCATGATTTGATCGTTAGTGTTTTGTGTAAGTGTACCCTATTTGGTGGTGTAAGTAGTTTATAAAAAATCATTATGAGACCTTTGTTCAGTCATTATAAGATGGAAGTATCGGTGTAGTATTATTTTGTTTTTTTGCCCGGATTCTGGAATAAATCCAGACTCGTTGATGACCAGGCCGGTTGATGGAGCCCTCGATTACATGGGACTTATACATAACTAGCAAAATGTGGGTGTACTAAACCTCTGCCTTACCCTTTGGGAATTACGGGGTGATGTCTTCGGTTTAAATAATAAATTCTGTCGATGGTTGTAATAGACTGACTTTTTGATAAGTAGGTACCTACACGCTCGCGATTTAAACAGCAGTGCTATTCTGTAACCATCTCACCGTGAAAACTTAGGTGAAGTGAGCGTGGAGTGAGCTGTCATTCCACAGAGATTGACACTATTGACAGCTCACTTCACCCAAGTTTTCACGGTGAGATGTTTACAGAATAGCATGGCTGGAGTCAGAGCAAGTACCAAAATATTAGAAAACCCATCAGATCACTTTTTAGAACGTGGTCAAAAAAACTTCTGTGTGTACTTATTTTAGAAGCAATGACAGCTTCCATCTCCACCCAAAATTCCACATATTTTCTCAACTCCGTTTGCAGCTGAATAGATAAATAATAGAAATAGCATAACCTCCTAACAACGCGGAGATCAGGGCAGTAACCTCGACAAATAACTGCGGAGCTGGTACTGGTAGTGATTGCAGGCTTCAACGCATGCGCGGTAGCTCGCTGCGTTGGCGCAAGATTAAAGGGGGAATAGAGATGCGACATTATGGGATGAATATTTTATTAAGAGGGAATTCACCATAATTTTTTTGAAGACGTCGTCTAACGCGAGCCATATAATAATAAACATGACAGATTGGTCTTTATTATAGCATTGATAGCCATTTAATTATGTGGCTGAAACTAGTAGTAGTATTGCAATTAAGTTTAAGCTATGGCTGACTAGCTATATTATAATAATTGTATTGAACTGTCGCCTTTAGATGACATACAAAAAAAGAAGCGATAGGTAATAAAAAATGCTAATCATTCAAGTAATGTTGTTCAATAGGGTCCGACAAGGTGTTACTATACAACTCTGCCCAACCCTTTGGAAATACAGGCGTACTCTTAATCTTCTATTTTCAACCTAGAAAGACTGTTTCAGAATGCTTTGAAACAGTTCGGCGCCACCTAGGACCAAATTAGCTTAGCTAGCAAAGGAAAAGCGTGATCTCCACCCTCATTAACAAGTACTTGTACACATTTAAACTATTCACACGAACCGACTAATGATTGTTTTGAATCTGCGCGGGCGCACGCCTCGCTAGACAATGAAGACTTCTTGGAAATATCGTAGCCATAATATACTTGTTTACTATGTTTATGTGAGTGGAGTAACAAGTATGGTATTTAATTTATAATAATATCACACGAATACAGTGATTAAATCAGGTCAGTCCATGCTTGTCAGTTGTAACATAATCCCTTAGTCATATTAGACATTTTTAAGACATCCACTGGGAAAGAGGATGAAAAGGAAACACAACAATGCATGAAATGGCAGCAAGTCACGGGAATAATCTGCGACTCCTGCATTAAGATATATAAAACAATGGTTAGACCAGCCGTGCTATTCTGCAAACATCTCACCGTGATAACTTGGGTGAAGTGAGCTTGATGTGAGCTGTCATTGCACCTAAAGCTAGGGATTGACACTATTGACAGCTCACTTCATGCAGAAAGGTTTGCAGAATAGCACGGCTGCTGTCTTGTATGGATCAGAATGTTGGGCCACAAAAGGGATTAATGAAAGGCAGTTGAGGGAAAGAGGGATGTGTAGTGTTACACGAATGGATAGAATTACAAACGAGTACATATGAGGAAGTCTGAAAGTGGCACCGGTGACCGAAAAGTTGAGCGGAAATCAGTTGTTATGGTATGGGCACGTGATGCGGAGGAATGAGGAACATGTCATGAGGAAAATTTCGAGTATGAATGTCGATGGCTATAAGAGTAGGGGAAGACCAAAGAAACGATGGATGGACTGTGTGGAAGATGATATGGCTAAAAAGGGTTTGACTACAGAGATGACGACTAATAGAGAAGTATGGAAGAAAGGGACATGTTGCGCTGACCCCAAATATATTAGGATAAGGGCTCCGAGAATGATGATGAGGATGATCCACTAGGAAAGTGGGAATGGTATGGTATTATTTTCTGGGCATGGAGTTTCAGTAGGAAAGAATGGGTATAATAGACACTAGACAAACTTGTAACAATCTCATCATCTCTGTCGAGACACATATCTATGTGTATCACTGTTACGTGTTACAGTAGGAATCACCACATTTCCATTGGAGTGCCCAAGTCCCAAACTACAAGAAGGGCAACTTTGGACAATTCCCATCTTTAACACTAGAAAACAGAGTAGTTACTTTGAGTAAGAGTATTCCGGTAACCCAGTTAAACTTGATAATAGCAGCAAATAATTTGGCGTTAAAATTTTATCGTCAGAACATAAGTATCATAATCAATAATGTTTTTCTTAACGATAAGCAGCTGCCGATGTTAAACACACTGCAAGTTATTTATAAACTTGATCGGTAGTTCTCAATTGTGTAACGGGTGCATTACGATACGAGTACTTGAACAATAAGGCAGCTGCGTATTTTGAGAAGTTTAATAACGCCGATTATAATTATTAACGTCCATTGTTGACCGTGTGGAGTGACGAGAATGGAAAGTAGTCACATAAGGTAAGTTAGCCTAGTTGTGTGAGCGTCGGATTGCCTAGTCATAGGTCTCGAGTTCGACCCCAAGGCACGCACCTCTGATTTTTCGGATTCAAGTGCGTATTGTATAATTATCAAAACGATGAAGGAAACCGGCATGCCTGAGAGATATTTCTCGACGGCATGTGAAGCCACCAAATCAGAGGCCCATGGGCGGCTGTAAAACTCTGACACCAGGTTAGTCAGTAACCATACGAAAAGAAGAAGAAGGGTAAGTTTGAAAGTGGCGGCAGTGACAGAAAAGTTGAAAAGGAAATCGTTTGGCTTAGTATCATGTGATGAGGAGGAAAGGCATGTGACTAAAAGCGTGATGAATATAAATGTTGATGGATGGAGAGGGAGAGGAAGGCCAAAGAAAAGATGAACGGATTGAGTGAGGAATGATAAGAAAGAGCCTTGAGTGAATGATAGCATGACGGTTGACAGGAGAGAATGGAAGAAGAAAACGTGTAGCACCAACCCCACGTACTCATTGGGACAAGGGCAGGAACATGATGATGACGTCCAGTGCCGAGGATAGATGTCCCACTCCAAAGACTACTACAGTAAAACAGTCGAAGGTAAAAATTGCAAGGTCCTAGATCATCAGTCCATTTGCCAATCGTCTGCAATGATTTTCTAATAAGAAAGCCTAGACAAGGTGGCAAACGATTTCAAGGTGTTTCGTATTACTAACACAGACCAAATAAAAAACCACGACGCGCTGCGAATAATACAGTGAAGCATGCTAAAACTACACCGTCGCTCTGTGCATCCACACTCACACGCACACATTTTCAATCAAACTACCCCTCACTAAGTGCATACCTGTACCCTAATTACGTAATACACGATCAATCAGAATCTGAATCATTTTGAAACAGACACAACTTCGTACGTTCGAAAAAAAAAACTGCTCAACAACGTAAATAACACAATGAATGTTGTTGACCTGTCAAATTGAAACAGATTAGTCGGAATTGTCAACGAAAATGTGTTGCGTAATTAGATAGCTGCAGTGCTATTCTGTAACCATCTCACCGTGAAAACTTAGGTGAAGTGAGCGTGGAGTGAGCTGTCATTCGACAGGGATTGACACTATTGACAGCTCACTTCACCCAAGTTTTCACGGTGAGATGTTTACAGAATAGCATGACTGTTTACGAAACCGGCTTCACGTCACTGTTCACAGCGCTATGTCTTGGAGTTTTATTTAGTCTGAGATTACTATGACTTTTACAATAATACATTTTGACTTTTCCGTCATCGTTATCGGTGATAGTATATCGTCAGTGAAGTTCTAACAGTGCGTAAGTCATTTTATGAGTGTTTTACTAGCAACACTGCAAAATTCACCAAATTCCTTCAATGGAAAAGATTATTGAGATTTTCACGGGTTCAAATCATCACAGAGTTCATTTGTATAAATAATTGAACATAATAAGGCCTTAAGCGTAAGTAACATTCATTCCATACAGTTTTTACACTCTCCTGTAAAGTGGTCATTTTTGACTTACGTACTGTTAGAACTTCACTGACGATATGTCCCTTTGTCTAGGTCGTGAGGTTGGAAGTCAGAAATCTGTGACAGACATACAGTCAAAGTTTCAGAAATAATAGCGTTATTTGTAACTATTTATATATATAATCAATTGCCGTGCATTCGTCTTGCAAAAACTCGAAAATGGCTCGACCGATTTGAAAAGTTATTTGTTTCTTTTTGTTCGCCTCAATACAGGGCTGAAGAGGAAAATTTTTTTTTGGAAAACCCAAATGAACAGCCGAAAAATCGAAATTGAAATTTTGATTTTTCGAGTTTTTGCGAGACGAATGTCTCGCAAAAACTCGAAAATGGCTCGACCGATTTGAAAAGTTATTTGTTTCTTTTTGTTCGCCTCAATATAGGGCTGAAGAGGAAAATTTTTTTTTGGAAAACCCAAATGAACAGCCGAAAAATCGAAATTGAAATTTTGACAGGACCGCGTCGTTGAATGCGACGTTGAAAAGTACAGTCTTCTGGGTACAATTCCGGATGACAGCGATGTGGAGGAGTATTTCGAAACCTAGGTGTCCTTTTGGTTTGGTTTGTTATGTATATATGAATAGTTCGTTATTTATAGTACCTAGTGTAAAAGGTTAATAGGTAGGTATAATAATTTACTATTTTGTATTCAATAAAATTACGCTTTTTTATTTCTTCATAGTTTTCGGTCAAACAAGACCTGTCCCAATTGAACTAACCAACAATATAATATATACGAACAAAGCAAACATTCTGTATATCTGTCTGAATGATTACATTATATTTCGCAAGTATCGAGTCGTGATCGACCTTCGGCTCCGTGGGAATCTGCCGGGCGGTGTTACGCGGGGTTATGAGTTCGAAACAGAATGTACCATTATCATGTCATAGTTTGGAACACCTGATTTGGTTGCCTATTGTCTTAGTGCAAATACTATAGGAATGCTTTGTTTTATTGTTGGTGAACTGCAATTTTTAGGTTCGGTTCAAAGCTCTTAATTATGAACGGGTTACTGAAACTGTATTGTTATTTCTTATCTGTTTTTCTTCTCCTTCTTTTGTGTGAGAATATGGTCTTAGGAGGGAATTGTAGCCCACTTAACAGAATTTGTCCCGGAGCTAATCAACTGAAGTTCAGTATTACCTGTCGTTGAGAGTTTTCTAATATTATCCCTATGTCAAAAGCTAGGCTTCCAAGCCCATGCATTTCTGCTAAGGTTGTGGCGGCATCTACAACGCTACATGCAAACTACGCATCGCACTGACGTCACGCAAAATCCAGCATCGCGCAAGCAGGGTTTACCGCGCGACGAGTATATATACAACGTCCCGACATAAATCGTGGGGCAGTTTTCCACCAGACACATCACCTGTCTGGTCGGAGGATCCTCCCTTTTCTATAGAGAATGATTGAACTTTACACCTGTTCCTCATGCCTTTATAAGGTTTTGCATTCTACCAGATAGTATTTCGTATATTTTCATGATCTCTACAATTCCTCTAATTAAAGCCAAGAAAAAGCTAAACCACGACGTACAAGGATCTCCGTACTTCAATCAACCTCGTGTCATGACTAATCTCACGGCTGATTGGAATACTTACATAAATCCTTTTACACAATCGTGATCTTTAACCCCACACGTCAATTCTTCATATGCCATATGCCTCGAGCGATGAGAGTAGAGGTAGACATCTAAGAGTGGTCTTGGGATTTGGCAAAAGAAGCTTGTAGAAGAAAAAACTTTGTGTCACATTAAGAGCTTAATTAACATCTAGTCTGGTCTACAAAACCCCACAGAACTTAGTCTCATTTTGATCTGATCCTTATGCACCTAGTCCTTCAGATTCCTATTTAGGTGTGATGGATAGAGTTATTTATCTGTATCAAAGAATAATGTTCTTTAGATATATTGTGGTCCATGTCTCACAAGCCTTACATCAATGTGTTGTACCGAAGGACCAAAAAACAAACACAACTCACTGACATCTTTTTTCCCACAAGTATGATATTTAAGGGCATATCGACCTGCACTACCATAAGGCAACAGTGTATGTTACGCGCACGCGCGCCACCTGACATTTACGCGCACCTGCGCTTGCGCAAGCCATCGCGCATCCGAAACTCGCGCGCAGCGGTAATTAAATTTAATGGCGCCCCGTATACAGCAATACCGCTGCATTGTTGAACCTTAATTGTTCGTGTGCTGAATCAATATTTGACCTCGTCGGTTAGACCTTAATGCCTTTATCTGTCAGACGCTTCTGAATAGGAGTTTTTTGTTTGAAGATGAAATATCTAGTAATGAGTGGTTTTTTATTTGAGTCAGTAGACAGATACCTACTTACTAATATTTTAGATCTCAAATAAATTATATTTTGTCATGAGAGCAATGTGATAACTTATTGTAAAAGCACAGATGAACACAGATGGGACACTCCGCATTTTAGGTATGAAGCTACAAGTAGGTAAGCGGCGGGCTCGACTTGTCGAATTCATTCAATTCATTCATTCAATTCATTTATTTATTGTTTGTCACAGGTAAATAGTCAGATCTTACAATAGTATTAATGAATCACTGTAACATACCCATGGGGTGTACAATATTTATATTAATAAGTAGGTAGGTATATCAATGTTGTTGGTTATGTTACTGTTTTAGTCAACCTCATTTTACATTAATTCTTACACAATTATTAGGGGCATACAATTTAGTTTAATAAGTCAAAAAATTAAAATAGAAAAATAAGTTTACCATGTCAATTTTGCGTCAACATCATCAGACATTATTAATAGACATAATTATTTTGGTCATTGGTTCAGTGGGCGTAGTTAGAAGATATAAGAGTTACGCGACCTATAGGTAATTAGCGCTGCGCGACCTGACTTGCACTTTATTCTGTGGTAGCAAGAGTAGCTTTTTATTTAAATGATTTTGCGGAGTGTCCCATCTGTACTGTGGTAAAAGAGTGACTATGGAGTTTCTTGGTCTTTTTCCCCAAAAGAATGGATTCTTCTTAGACAATTTTAAGTCTAATTGAAATAATTGCTTTTATTTTTATAGCCCATCTCATGTTAAGCGATAACTCCTGCCTATTAAAACTTTATAACGTGACGAATACGTCGGTTCTTTAATGCCGGGGAAGCCAACATCCAGCAGTGGCCAACAAAAGGTTAAGTACAAAATAATAATTAATTAGAAATAGTCAGTAAAACTTAATCGTCGTTCTAAAATCAGAATGGCGATTGCGGAATGTGTAGAAGATATAGTAGATAGTTTAATTAGGGTAAAACTGTAAAGATCAATTAAATGAAATGGGTTATTTATTGGAACTGTTAACGATTATTGTTATTGGTCATTAAAATCTGTGTTAAGCACGTGCTAACATCCTAATGGCTGCAACGGGATCCAGCCACATCTCCTTATGTATAACATAATATCACGCCTGTAATATACGAAGGGTTAGGCAAAAGTGTACCTATAGTACAACCACATTTCCCCAAGTTATAATTAAGTCTTATGTAGTAAAGGGCGAGCCTATTGCCATCAACCCGGCAAAAATCCAGGATCCAAGCTGCTGTTGAGAAATTCCAGTTGGAAAAACCCAATAACACTTTGCTCGACTCGGGAATGGAACCTCATGGTCTGCAGTGATTCTCGCGACAACTAAACCAACGCGGCTACGAGTATATGTAACTTGTAGGAATTAGCTTAGATTAAGTTCTAAGTTATGTAAGCACGATAAGCTTCCTTATTCAAATACAATCAATTGAATACTAAATAGTCCCATACAAATAAGTAAATAAATACTTTAATACCCGATCAGTACTTATGGAAATCGAACCAATAAAAATATTATACTTCTACAGTTAGTTATTCTATAAAATAAGATTGCTTTCAATAACCGAGATTACCCCGGAACAGGGTCCCGTGGGACGGACGTGTCCCGGGAAACTTGAAATGATCCCGGCCTAATCCGGGATTAGGTTCCGCGTTCGCGGCGCGCGCGGCGGTGCCTTTGTGTCGTGCGCGCGCGCACCTAATCGTCGCGATACGCAATCAACCGCCGGCGTAATGGAGGAGATCTCCGACTTACAGATGAATTTTATGTTCCGTTATGTTTAAGGTTTTATGTTATACCCCCGAGAATTTTAAAGAGCGTAAATTGAGGTAGGTTAAGCGCCCAAGTTAGTGGTATTTAGAGTTAACCTTGGTCGTGTAGTTTGATTAGGTTAACTGGTAAACAAACTTAGCTTACCTTTTAGTTGCCTGTAACTTGGAATGTATAGAATTTAGTTTTAAGTCTAAGTTAACTTTGGAATTTACGTTTATTTTGAACTTCAACGGGTGCGATACATTCCTAGAATCTTAAATGTTAATATTAATTAAGAATTTGTGGAATGAATTGAGTACCTATAGCAAAATATTTTAGGTAAGGACAATATAGACATAAATGTTAAACTAGACTAAACGATTTTATTATAAAGGAAAGAAGGCTCATAAGTTAAATTCAAAATTTGTAATTCATTGTTAGACGAGAACAACTGCCGACAAACTGTTATACAGTTTCGCAGACTTTATGTATGTTAATACAGATTTTGAATAAATAAATAAATAAAAATAAGTTAATTGATACAGTTGAAAACGGAAAAATAAATAAAAAATCTGATTTCTTTACCGTTATAGATAAAACTTTGCCTTTTAAAAGGTTGTTGGTTTTTTTGTAGCGTTTGATTAATTTTATGATATGTATTTTTGTGGTGTACAATAAAGTACATCGTAGTATTTTATAATTTAATGTAGGGTAGTAAATATATCATAATATTAAAATAGATGTCGATATATCATCATAATATTAAATACGTGAAGCAAAAACTTTGTCCCTATATAACGCGGAGGGAAGTGTATGAAATTTGGCACAGTTAAAGTTTTTAGGGAGAAGGAGTGCAGAAAGCTAATATTTTTATATAATATGGATTAGAAATCAATTAAATTAATTAAAAAAAAATTACACACATTACATACCATGCGTTTGACACACACAAACTCTTTTGTTTATGGTAAAAGATGGCTGTCTTAGAATAATGACATGGCAGCATGGAGTTAGTATTTACTATACATGGAATTAGTATGAACTATTCAAAACTATCCTATCCAACTTAAATTTTAAATGAATTATGATCGAATTTCAACCACTGGGCGACCACTAGTAATAATAAATAAATAAACTATTACCACCATCATTTTGTAACACTTCAAGTAACAAATCAAAAGCAACATATCAGTATCCTCACTCTCAAAGCAGCAAAATAATATTCTATTAAAATAAATCCTCAAAACGTCAATGCATCCTTTCTCAGCAATATTTCTCAAACGATACCTAGAAAAACAGACCGTCAGTTAGCAAATCCAATCCTTCACGAAGTAGTTTGTAAATAAATAAACAGGAACACAATACACTAATCATATTCTTGCCGTGTCGGTAATATATCTGCGCGGGCGCCGACCTGCGTGTTCTTAGGGCTGGGGACCATGAACCAACATTTTATTTTATGTGTGCAGTGTTGGTAACGTTAATGGAGTCTGCGAAATGTGTGAAAAGTGAATGAGATTTTTATGATTAGTTATCTGTGGTGGTAAGAATTTTTGTAACCTAAGTAATAGAAAACATTATTAATATTGCAGTCATAACATTAATCGCGAGAAAGTTGCTGGAGTTGACACCTCATCGTCAGTTATAAATCATAACTTTTATGGTCCTTGTGTACGAATGTTGAATGTTAAAGAACGTCACATATAGGACAATGTGTAAAGACAAAAACAACATAAAATCACGTCTGTATGGGATAAAGAGTTAGGCAGAGGTGTACCCCACATTTCACCAGTTCTGTTTCAGTCCATGTAACAGGAGGAGAGCCCATTGCCATCAACCGGGCAAGTCCAGACTCGTGGCTGCTACTGAAAATTTCTAGATGGAAAACCAAATAACATTTTGACCAATCCGGGAATCGAATCCAGAACCTCATGCTCAGCAGTAGCGCTTGCGACCACTAGACGAACGAGGCAGTCGTCAGAATTAAGTCCTAATATACTTTTATGTAGTACCGTGTACTGCATCACTAAAATAGTACCACCATGGCCCATAGCGGGCAGTAATTGCAAATTGGCCGAGTGATCGATGGCGTACCAAGAAAAATATCTCAATTTATTAGTTCCGATTGAGTCGCCGAGTTGATATGGTACGTATTGTTGACCGTGTGAACGTTACCACGTTGTTTTTTAAACCATTGGTTATGGGACTGTTGGTGTGGAATGTGGGTTTGTCGGTAGAGTACTTTTATTTTAAACTAGCTATACGAGTACTTTCCTGTGCATTTAGTAAAAAGCTGTTAGTTTGACATTACAAACAGACACTTCGATTTTATTTATTTGTACAGATTAGAAAGATATTGACACGGCTATAGGAGCAAGATGTGAGTGGAAACCCCGGAAGGGGACGACCGAGGATGACATTATAGTGACATTATTGGTGATGTTCTTCAGAAGGGTCAGGTGTGTAGTAGCGAAGCTTGAGGAGTATGTAATGATCGTAGCAGTTGGCGTTCTGTAGTTTCTGTCTAACCCATGGGAAGAAGGCGTGAGTTTATGTAGGTATGTATATTGACACGGTTTTTGGTTAATTTGTTAGAACTGCCTACTGCTGGTCGTTTCTTTAAAATAATTTGTATTGATCTCTTTACGCGGGAGAACACAAAAATCAAGTTAAGTAATAAAAAATTGATTTGCTTGGTATTTAAGCTCTTCGGAGTTCGGATATGTGTAATAAACATAGATTACGACCAATCTGCTAATCAACAAATGGCTCTGAATGTAGGTAATCAACCTGCGGGGTACTTGTGTAACACACATATATATCACCTGCTGGGCAATAGATAGTGCCTTTGATTTTGATAGTTCAGCAACAGTAATTGCTTTATTTACGTTGTTGAGGATGAAGTTTTCGAACCTATGAAGCAATGGACTAGGAACTTCCTTCAAAACCCTCGGATTGTTAATAAGTGTGTTACGCATTTAGGGTGCTAAACTTATGCCAGTTTATTTGGTTTATAGCTCAAATTTCTAGCCAGTTATCATCTTACAAACATTGCTATGAAAGTATGTCAGATTGAAAGAATTCTAAACCAAGTGTTTACTTAGGACGGCCGTATCTTCATCTTTTTGCTAACCTGTCACTAGACGTCGCAACTCAAGTATTGGTCCTTCGATACTTTTTCTGTGTCCGACCGAAGAATCGGTTTCGTTTCGCCCAAAGTCAGGCTACGGGCCCAGTTTCTGTTCACCAGCCCCGAAATCAACCCTTGATCAGATTATTTGAAGTTTTAAAAACCTACGAAAAACTTTTGGTCACAGAAAATATTGTCAATTTAAATGACTGTTAACTTCGTTAGTTTCGAAGGAATGTACAAGAGGAGCCGCAGATTCGGTTACGGTTTCGATTTCGGCTGAAAATCGTGTTTTTCTCAACAAAGATATAGACACGACAGAATCCCCCAAGTATAAATAACTTAGTAGAATACAGTGGTGTTAATAAATAATAATAAAATGTAACGTATGTGTTCTAGGAAGGTGACAGGCATTGCCACCTGTCGGTGTCCATAATATACTAGTGCACTGTGTAGCGTAACTTAGCAGTAGCTATGTATCTTTTGAATTTAGTTTATCTATAGAGGTTCTAACTTATATTGGAAAAGGGTAACGCTAAGGGTACAGACAGACGTATGAGTTATTATTTCAGGAGCCCCTGCATCATATTCAAACATGTGAAAAATGAAAATATTGTTGCTGGTTTAAGGTTCCAGAGTCGCGTCGCGCCTGGCTGCGGAGCCTTTATTTTTACTTTTAGTGCGAGGAAATATAAAGTTTTACTTAGGAACTATACACACGGGTTTTTTTTATACGCTCTTTCCAAGTAACGCGCGATGACTTCGTTTCGAATGCGCGTTTTCTCGCCTGGCTAAACTTGAAAAAGCAGAACTCGTTGAATGTGCAGCGCGTTTACGCGCGTCGACGACGCGTTAAATAAACCCTGTGCTTTAGGCATTTAACTTCAAATTGACCGAATTATATTCAAACAAAGCAATTATCAAGTCGGTTAAGTAATTTCGTAAATAATCCCAAAATTATTTAAGTGTTTATTTTATTCTTAAAGATGCCAGCCTATAAAATTAATATAAACACAAAGAAACCTGTCATTGCGCTTTAAAAAACACAAATTTCTTTACAACATCGACCACCAATCAGGATTAACACAAAATATGACCAACATGTTGGCTTACAACATTAAATGTTAAACACCATAACGAGGTATAAATAAAATCATAACTATTAATAATAAAGGTATGGGCAGCGATGTGGGTCTTCTTGGGGTCAACTGGCCACTTTGAGCAGGTGTCCCAGATTTGAGAGTAAACATACGGGTGAGTATTCTGGGCTTGTGCGCTGAGGTGCTAATTTTGAAGTGTTATATTTGAACGACGTGTTATTAAAAGTGCGAAGATTTTTATTGTAAATACATTATTGTTACTATTGGATTATTTTTGTGGACATTATTTTGGACTATGTTTTCGAACTTATATTTATAGTCACATTATCTTTTAGACTACCCGTTTTGCTCATCAATTTTTATTACGTACACCATATGAATGACAGATATAAAAATAGAAATTTTACATTACAGGGCAACACAAGGCGAGCCTCATGCTACAACGCAATCTGCCAGTAACCTTAGCTAGTAAAAACCCTGATATTTAGCCTGCCAAGTGAATAATAACATTTTTTTTAAACCTGTTTGTCTGTGTGTTACCTGTTTAGTAAATAATAATTAAACCAGAATGATGCAGTAAAATCAGCAATAGGTACTTTAATGTTTATCCCTACATTAACGATACCTACTCATGAATTTCCTGGTCTTTCTAACCGCAGCGGTTCCGTCACCATTTGATCCCCATGTTTCCTCATGACTGATGATGCAGTAAGCGGTGCTCTTCATAACTCTCTCGTTACTCTTCATAATAAGATGCTCGTCGGGTTAAGGAAATGCTTTGAATATTTGTACTCAGGCAGACGAGGCAATCGAAATTAAATTGAAAAACGTATTTTGTGTATATTTTTCTATCTTCAATTTTCGTTAACGCAGATAGACATTAAAAAAAAATGCTATTTACTATAAGATATATTTATTTGTCAAAAACACGTGTAGGTTTACAATCAGATGGTCCGATAACAAATAAAAAAAATGTTTAAAATTTTCTGCCTAGAAAGGCGTACAAATATAAATAATCATAAACCTAAGTATTTAACAGATTAATGCTGCTTGTGGATTTTTTTCTGCTATAGACTTTCTTCCTATATTGCCTATTCACAGACCTTATCGTACATTCACAGAACCAAATGACAACCACAAATAAATTCGTGAATCTTAAATACCAAAAAATCATCGTTCAAAACTTTTCTCCTTCAATTTGACCTTAAAGAAACAATAACTTGTCGCTTTAGGGTCCCAACTAATCAGAAATAATAATAAAACTTGAAACGCGTACTTTCTTATGCGCGGACGCATTTCCCTTTCGTACCGCGCATGCGTGTTCGAACTCACGTCTTTAAACGCTTTTGCGAAACCGTTTGTGTGGTGCACGGAGAATATATTACTGTAATGTGACTGTGAGAGCTAGCATAATAAGTTATACCTTAGTTTGCTTAAATAATATGTTGTTGAGTTTATTTTAAGCGAAGTTTAAAAGAGATGAAAAGTAAAAAGGTTGGACCAACTGAAACTGACTAGGTATCAGCTGGTCCTAAGTAGCGAGAATGGAAATCTTTGCTACCTAGGACCAAAGGAAAATATTGCTTTAATTTAATTCTTGAATTTAAAAAAATATATATATTATCAGATCCAAAGTGGCTTATACAGCCGTATATGTACAGAGAAAAATCATTAATAAAATTACAATGACACTCACAATAAGAAACACCTCAAAATTATATTTTTGGAGGCTTTTTGGGTTACCAATTATATTCCGTCCACGTCGAGGCCTTAATTTATATGAAAAAACTTGATCGATCCAACTTATTACCTTCTTAACGCTGAAAAGGAAAGTGGCCTCCGCGACGTCGAAAACCTTCCCATAATATAAATAAATCAACATAAAAATGCTACCTTTAAAATTTTACGAGTGTCAAGAGTAAATTCAATTTCTTATCCGATGAAAATTTTTATGGCGACCGAATGATGCGCACACGCAATTTACGAAAACGCTTCGGGCATTTTCGGGTTACCTTCTTTTTTCGAATAATTCATGCGGAAGAAATCAAAGATGGGCTGGTTATGGGCTACTTTTCGTCCTATATGGGGTTATGGTCGATTACTTTGCCTTCGTAACAATGGCGGATCATGTAATGAGTTTTTGTTGGCACTGGGAAGTTATGTCATTGATATACAAATAAATATTGCGAAGGTTCTTCGTCGATTTATGTGATTCATAGTTCGTGAAGGGAATTTAAATTCGTGAAAAGTAGGATATGTGGGACTTCGAATTAATTAAACTGGGATAATATTGCCCGTTTAAAAAATTTAAAAAGTAAGTAGCATTAAAATACTTACCAAAATCATTCATTACCTACTTTGTCAATGGAACGAGTTGAGTAAATCATTTCAGTAGGTACGCTGTGCAGTAAGATGTCCTCACAATCTAACTCTTTTTTTAAACAGATTTCTTCTTGGTTAGTTAGAAAAACACGAAAACGAAAATTGCCATCAGAGTTCATTGATCTCATGCCACTTATTCCGATAAAAAGCCCGCACTTTCCGATTAATTTTACGACCAATCGAGATCGATCTCTAGGTTATAATTTTATAAACGATATTAGTTCGCTATTTCGCTCCCAGGCATGATGCCAGAGGCGTGATGGCGACGCTAAAAGTAAAAGTGTGAACGATTCGGTGTGGAAAACCGATGGCCGAATAAGTAATAAGTGTTCGCCCACGGTGGCCACTTGGTACACTTTCTACTGACACTAAACTTACACTTCGTTGGCAGGGTTGCCGGGTCTTGGGAAGAAAAGGAAACTATAATAATGACCACGAATGCATCTCATGTGAAGGAGATAACTGCAATCACCAACATCATTGTACAATTTATTTATTTAACGGTTTATGTACACACTTAAAAACAGACAAGAAGAAAGGAACAGAAAAACAAGTACAAAGGTGATGTTTATTTCTAAAGAAATCTCTTCCAGCATATCTCCTACAATGATGTTGGTGATTGTTAAATGTTTATCAAATTGACACACTACGTCAATTTGCCGTGTTAAAGCTCGTACAGACCAGTGCGACGCGACGCTGCGCCGCGACTCGAACAATACAATTTCTAAGAAAGCTTGACGGTATAACAATAACCGGTGTCGCGTCGCGCTGGTCTGCACGAAGCTTTATGCATAGCCTAAGAATGAGTGTTCTGATTGAATAGATGGACAATTTAAGTTGATAGTCAATTATTTCGTTGAATAATTTACCTCCCTGACGATAACAGTACACTCGTCTTGAGGTAGGCGTATGCCCGGCAGAAGACGGCAATGGGCAGGGCTATGTATAGACCCTCGGGTAGATGATGTAGCAAATGTGGGAGGAACTGAAGATCCCATACGTAAGAGTAGAGAATTTAATGAAACATTGACAAGTGTTATTCCTAAAAACGTCAATCAGCCTAGCCTTTTCCTAACTATATTGGGGTGGGCTTCCAGTCTAACCGGATGCAACTGAATACCAGTATTTTACATGGAGCGACTGCCTCTCTGACCTCCACAGCCCAGTAACTGGGTAATACGATACCCCTTGGTAAGACTGGTTGTCAGAATTTCGGGCTTCTGACGAGCCGTAACGACTGTCAAAGATCCACGAATGATAGCCGGGACCAACGGCTTAACGTGCTTTCCGAGGCACGGAGGCGTCTCGGTATGTAAAGATGGTCACCCATCCACAGACCAACCCGGCAAGCTTAACTTAACCTGATGGATCAACCCGTGCGGCTGTTATTACTTAGCCACGAACTCCTCCCAAAAACGTCATAAAACAATATTAATGATACAATCGGCAACCCTGAATGAAATGACCAAACTGCTGATACAGTTCGTAGGTAATGATAGGCGAAAAAATTGACGCGTTACTTTCAATTTATAGCGACAACCGAGGCGCGGGCGCAATCAACACCGTCTAGAGGTGAAGGAGACGTGCGCTAAATTGTAGACGTTTTCAAGTGGGTAGGTGATTGTTTAGTAGTTCTGGATTGCTGGCTGGCAGCAGAAGTTGAGGCAGTTCTGGAGATTTGGATAAGTTATTGGCAAAGCCGTGGAGGTCATCAGCAATGTGCTTTGAGAAATGGGAGGGGAGCGTTTTCTCAACAGTTAGAAAAAATCAATCTGTCAATGATTATAATTCTCTAAAAAGTTCAGAGCGTAAAATAAACTTTCATTTACATCTAACGTAGGCTAATGTTGAAAATATGACATTGAGCATTTCTGTAACAGGATGTAAATGGCCAAATAATGTTGTGCAAAGTTGCTAAGAATTAGCTATCTATCCAAGCTTAGCTAGTTTTTAGGTAAAAGTTAAGTAGTAAGTTAGGTATAGGTCTTCTTCTCTTCGTGTGGTTAGTGACTAACCTGGTGTCTGAGTTTTAAAGCCGCCCATGGGCCTCTGACTTGGCTTCACAAGCCTTCGAGAAAAAATTCTCAGGAATACCGGTTTCCTCACGATGTTTTCCTTCATCGTTTTCGAAGCAAGTGATAATTATACAATACGCACATGAATCCGAAAAGTCAGAGGTGCGTGCCTTGGGGTCGAACTCGAGACCTATGACTTGGCAAACCGACGGTCACACCACTAGGCTATCACTGTATAGGTAGAGCATTTAGAGGTGCGTGCAGCGCTGCGGCTGCGCGCGCCGGACGGGTGCGTAGAGGTGCACGCCGCCGGCGCCGCCCCGCTCTGTTAGACGTGCCAGCGGCTAGGACTAACCTACTCAAGTTTACCCCTATCTCACGAGCCGCATGTTTGATTAATGTTATTGTGGTATCGGAGGATATATTTGGGCAAAACCTGCCGAAATTCATGCAAATGGCACAAATAATTGTAACTGTCATATTGCATAGTATGTTTAAAATTCTTTGGCTTACAGGTCATTCTATTTTCTTTTTTGTAAATTTTATTAGACATTGTAACTTATAACATCGCCTTGGATGAGTCAGTCAGTCAGAGAGATAAAGGTGTTATAATTGTGACTTGAATAAATAAATAAATAATTTCAATATCACGACGACAATAATTCTTATCAAAATTCAATGAATTATATTACTATTTTAACTATTATGAGATAACACCTAATAGGACCAATTAAATGTTTAATTAAAAAGTCGATTAAATCTTGGAGGCTGTGGCGGAAGACCAATAAATCTTTGTAGAAGAATATCTGTACACGTACTTAAGTATCATAAATATTCATAGCAGATGATAACCAAGTGATTAGGGGCGTCAACTTATTTTTATCTTATAAATACTTTTAATTAAAAACCGTGAATGGGAGTGCATTGAAAAGTATATTTCAAGGGGTTAAGATAGATGTGACAGAAAAAAAAGTGAGCTCGTAATAAAAATTCTGATCTAATAAATCGATGGTATCGTAAGGATAGTTGCATAATTTAATTTCCTGTAGCATAATTAGCCTATAATAGTCCAACTGCTGCTGGGACACAGACATCCTCTTCTTGAGAGGAGTGCATGGGACTACACAGCGCAATTTTGAAACTACGGTGTCTGCGCTGGTAACAAATACCTGCAGTATTTGATCTGACTGCTGATATTGTCAACAAAGACTTACTTTGTCCTTGTCAGACGGGTCTTACCAGTGCTTCTGTCAACACTACTGCACTTTCTATGTCGCAGCGAAAGTTACCTGCAACAAAAAATGGTAAATATTAGGTAAGAGCCGACATTGAGCATTTAGATAGAAAATAGTGTTTAAAATCATTTTGGCTGGTCATCGGTCTTAAATCCAAATAGAGAGAGGAGAGAGACAGTTTGCACTCGAACTTATTTGCTATAAACTAGACTATCTCCTGCGTTGATTGCTGGCTGGACCGAAATTCGGTCATGGCTATTACTTGCAGGTCAATTACGATATCAAAACCCTTTATCCACAACAGAAGTCAATTAGCTTGGATTTTACCTGATTTGATGTGGTCATATGATTTGAAGTGATCTTTGTAAATTCAATATGAGTGACAGAGACGCTCCCAAAAGTGCCACATTCTTTAGACATTCTGAAGACAGGACCTTACTCAGCACACAAGACAGAGGTCTAGGAAAATTCAGATAAACGAGTCAACTCATTTCAATTTTCCCATTCGATTCAGTTGTTAAATTTCTTTAAAGACTTTTAGTGCACATCATAAATAGAGCTGATTTGTATCAGGGTTCCGCATCTCGGTGCAAATTCCTCGTGTTCTGATTACCGCCTTTGATAGTGCAGCGCAGAAAATTTCTTTCGTAACAGACGTAATGTTATATTTAGGGTTCCCAACATTTAAGAATAAGAATTAAAACATGATTCGATTTGATGATTATAAAGATGAAAAATAGACTAACAAAATAAAATAAAATCTACATTTTTTATAGAGCCCAGTGACCAGTCTCTTATCATTCAAATATTGTTTTTATCGAAGAATAGAAGACACTGGTGATTCGGAAAGCACATAATAAAAATAAAAACCATAATTTGTAAACACATTGATGTCACACCAGGTCTTATCCAGCGTAGGTACAGGCAAGGACTTTATTCCCCCTATAAATGGAGAAATCCCACCCAAAACGGGAACGAAGCAAACACGCCCATATCTGTCGACAACCCTTACCGATAAGATCTATCACAGGACATCACAATATGAGGGCTTCACCACGAATCGTTGGACATCTCACTCAGAATCCCACATTACCTACGGCAGGAATGCTGTGCAGCGGCATTTTATTTAGCATTATCTAGTCGGAGATTATTTGAAAGCAATAAATAATAATAAAGCGGACAACTTCAGGTTGCGTGACGCACGCTACCGGGCGCCCGCGCAGCCGCGGCCTGCGCGGATCCATGGTCGTGCGGCAATTTGTAATGTTAATCACAAAGGGCTGCTTACAGGTTCATGAGTTAAGGTATTTCGTTTATTGGACCAAAGAAACCAATGGTGGACTGTGTGAAAGGTGATAAAGCTAGAAAGGAGGTGAAAATTATTGAAGCAAGATAACACAACATTTACCTATTGCTATGCAAATAACATAACATCCCGCCTGTAATCCGCCTATGGTTAAGCAGAGCTGTACCTATAGCAGGTACCAATTACACCTTGCCTGCCCCAATTAACGATTCCCATCGAATCTAGGGCCTCATGCTCAGCAGTAGAGCTTGCAACCACGAGACTGGCAACGGGACAGTGCTATACAAATCTCTATTGTAATCTTTTAGATATCGTCACAACTATGATCACACGGATATAGGTCCCGTGACGTGAGCCGATGGCCACGAATCACGCGCAGCTTCATATCCACGATGTAAATCACCCATTCATATTATTGTAGAACAGAATTTAAAAAGAAACAATATTAAATATTAAAAAAATTTATCGTTATATACAACACAACTCTAAAATAAATTCTAATCTAAAAGTTTATACCACATAAGAATGTAACTAATCGTTATAGGTAAACAATTAATTATAAGTTCATTCTATAGTGTGTCTTTCATAAGAAAAGATACATTACATTTATAAAGTTACAAAATTAAATCCAAACTAAGCAAAACTTACCAATTGACATTAATCATAACATTTTAGAATTATGTACTACTTAAAAATTAAATACATACAAAATTCTTGTATATGCTAAACATATCATGTAAAAACTAAATAATTGTAATGTAGAGTAAACTATGATTATTACATTAAAATAATTGCTAGAATTCACTTTTTTCCTTTCCTTTTTTTGGGACGTGGTGGTGGCGGTGGTGCCAGCTCAGGAGGAGTGGGGGGTAGCTGTCTCTCTGGCCATTTTCGTTTGATATAGTCTACCAGCCGGTCTACATCCATAGTTTTCAGTTTAGCATTCTTTGGACCTGGTCCCGGAAAAGCGATGGCCAATTCTTCAACAAGATCTTCATCTATGGGCGCTCCAGCGCGACGGAAATAGTATATCAACTGTTTCGTATTCATTACTTCGACGTTTTCTTTTTGGAGTTGCAGCGCCATCAATGCAATATCATTCCTGTTGTTCTTCTTCGGCTTCTTATTAGCAAGAAAGTCAATTCTGTTAAGTACTAATTCCCTGGCGTCCGGTTCTTTAGCTATAAATCCAACTTGAATGCCCCCGTACGTTACAACTAAGTTTTCCTTTAATTTCCTTTGTTTTGTTTCTTGGAGCAAAGATAAAAAGTCTGTTGTAACTAACACGTTGTCCATTAATAAAGTTTGCACTTTCGATTTAACCGCCGCTACTATATTTAAAACGCTTAAGGCGTCACTAGGGGTCATGGGATTGTATGACAAATTCAACGTGGTAATATTAGTTGTCCTTCCTAAACCTTCTATCAATTTCCTTATACTTTCTGCTTTTAGCATATTATTGCTAACATTTAGCTCTATCAAGCTCGGGCACTGTATGATGTGACTTAAGGCTTGGCCAAACCGAGGGCCAGCCAAGCCGTTCCAAGATAAATTCAAGACTTGAAGACAAGTGCTTTCTGAGAGCATCTTGAGAAACGCCGCACCTCCTGGAGTAAGTATTGTGTTCCACGAAAGGTCTAAGTGAGTAAATTTGTTATGGGTTTCGAATGGTTCTACTAGTAACGCGACTCCTTTGCCACTTATGTTATTATAGCTTAAATTAAGATTTCTCACATTAAGTCCGAAAAGAATAGCCTTTGCTAAATGCTCCATACCTTCATCGCACAACTGATTATAACTCAAATCAAGAACCTTGAGTGATCTGTTAAGTGGCAAGCTAAAAAACAGTCGTTTCGCACCATGTGGGCCAATCCTGCAACCACGCAAATTGAGTTCAGTAAGCGTGTTATTTGATACAAACAAATCTCCCAAATGATAGCAAGCATCATTGTTTAAAAAGTTATCAGTTAGATTTAATACTTGTACTTTCTTATTGTGTTGCAAAGCTTTGGCCATTGCCCGGAATGCATCTGGACTAATGCCGTAATACCGTAGATCTATTCGGGTTTTAAGGAGCCCTCTATAGAAACTTCTGACTGGGCACTGATTCATCTCCTTGCAGATAGCTAGGTACAAGGCCTGTCCATCGTCCGGGTATGTTATTTCAGGTTCAGGTTTTAGCAAAGCGTCCTCTATTCCTGGATCTAGGATCGCCGGGTAACTGTAGTAAGGGTGTCTGAACACGGAACTGGCAGAAATAGTTATGTACTTTCCGCATATTTCTTCGCTACCAGGGTCATACAACCCGTCGTTATATAAAATTTTCTTTTCGTTTTCTTCAGGAATTGATATTTCCAATGAAGACCAGTCTTCCATCGGTGGATCCTCGGTACTCACCAAGGAATGGACTGAGAAGACCACGTCGACCGGCACTGTTTTAGTGATGCTGTCGTCTGAGTCGTCCATTTTTATTTAGATTGATTGATTTCGGTTAAAGAAAATACAAAATACAAGTACAAATTAAACTATTAAAATAATGATATCAGGTAACCCGTAGGTAAGAATACTCAGTGGGTAAACGTTTCATAAGTTTGACAGTGACAACATGAACTGATACAGAAACAATATAGAATATTTTTTCAAAATAGTATTGACAGGTTTTAAAATTGATGAATCCTTTTCATACAATATTTGAAGACGGTCGAGCTCGCAACGAGCATAAAGGCTGATTTACATTGATCCAGTAGATCAATGTAACGTAAATCAGCCTTTACCGCCATCATCTTCCCGCCCTTGTCTCATGTTACGTCGGGTTGGCTCAACACGTTCTGTTCTTTAATTCTCCCCTGTCAACCGTCCCTCTATCATCCACTCCCTTCACTTTCATATCATGCCTTAAGGCTCGTGCAGACCAGCGCGACGCGACTCGAACAATACAATTTCTAAGAAAACTTCACGGTATAACAATAGCCGGTGTCGCTTCGCGCCAGTCTGTACGAAGCTTTACACAATGCATACATGAAATGAAATGAAATGAAATTGTTTATTCTGTAAATAGGATATCGGAATCACTTTTACACGTCATATAAAAAAATATTACAAATAAGCTAGATGAGGTCGGTGTTTCCTATCTGACTACTCTGAGAAGAAAGGCCGAAACAAACTCAGAGGTCGTAGTCTCTTTTAAAGTCCAGACATAATCTTGGTCAAGTCATATGAGGACCATGTGGATCAGTGTCTGAAATGGTCTTTTGAGGAAAGAACCACACAGATTTGAGTGGACCTGTCCAGTCAGTGCAAGCATTTGTCAGTAATCGTGGAGCTCAACTCAAAACTGAAGGAGCTCAACTCGACGAACCATACCAAAGAAAGGATATTTGTCTAGGCCGCATCAACTACTCAAACTGCCAGACCATCATTAAAACTAAATGAGAAAGAAAAAATAAATGAAAGAGAAAAAATAAAAATCAAATATCCACATAGTCCTCACATTCACAATAATTAAAATAATATAATACTTTACAAAGTAATCGTGTGCAGTTTGAATATAATTTTCAACAATGTCAATATGTATATAAAACTGGTTTATTGTGATGAATAAGCAAAATGTCAAGTTTTATGGTTTTCACAAGGCTTAGCAGAGCGAGCAGCTCAATCCCAAGCTTTTTTATCTTCTAAATAATCTGAAATTTTATAGTACCCTTTTTTACAAAGTTTGGTTTTAATACAGTTTTTAAATCGTTTAATGGGTAAGTTTCTAATGTCAATGGGAAGTTTGTTGTAAAAGCGTATACATTGACCCATGAACGAGTTGCCTACTCTGTGGAGACGTGTGCGATGTACAGCAAGGTTGTGTTTATTCCTGGTATTTAAACTATGAATATCGGACATTTTCTTAAAATTTGATATATTTTTGTGTACATACAATAGGTTTTCAAAAATATATTGTGAGGCTACAGTCAGAATATTTATTTCTCTGAATTTCTCCCGAAGGGAATCTCTTGGACCGAGGTTGTAAATGGCTCGAACAGCCCTTTTCTGTAGAACAAAGATAGTATTAATGTCCGCACAGGTTCCCCAGAGAAGAATCCCATAAGACATAAGACTCTGAAAATAACTAAAATAAACAATTCTAGCTGTATCTACGTCAGTTATCTGTCTAATTTTTTTAACAGCATAGGCGGCGGAACTGAGCCTACCTGACAATTTTTCTATGTGTGGGCCCCATTGTAATTTACCGTCAATAGTTATTCCAAGAAAAACTGTTGACTCAACAGGGTCCAACTCTATTCCATTAACTTGAACATTGGTAGTTAGCTGCCTGACATTTGGCGTTGAAAATTTTATGAGTTTAGTCTTTTTTTCGTTCAGGAGAAGATTATTTACATTAAACCAATGCACAACTTTAGAGAGTGCATCGTTGACTTGTTCAAAGTTGACTAACTGACGTTTGATTTTAAAAATGAGGGAAGTTTACAGTTTTTCTAAATCAGCCATTATATTATCAAGAGTGCAATAAAATAAATAAAGTGATCAAATGTTTATTTAATTTAACTATGACTCACATTATTTTATTTTCAATTACGATTGACGCAAAGTTTTTAATAACTGTTTAATTACTGACGTTGATACCGGGCACTCGGCCGGCATACACGCTTTTACGATACTGTATCATGGAACCTGAAAGCTGAGAAATTAAACGATAGCAGTAAGAACTTCTTCATGTTTACTCATATTATATTATTAATTACGTGATGAAAGAACCACTAGGTTAGAACATACTCAACCATCAGGTCTTTAAATCAACGAAGGCTTTCTCCAAATGGCATCAAATACGATAAACCAAAAGCCAATGAAATCAGATACTTTTGAACTAAAAACGGTCTAAAAACGCAAGAATTTAGCAACGATGAAGAATAACAACATAAGTGTTTTGGAATGTATGAAATGATACCTAGAAATGGCTTTCATCTGAAGAGGGAGGCACTGTTAGTGAAAGTATAGCCCGAGGGCACGGAAACGGGGGGCAAGGCCGACTCGTTTGAGAGAATGAAACGCGTGTGTAATGGAGAGGATCAATGATCATGATTATAGATGAGGCTGATAAGGAGATGGAGCGGAAGACTCTGCATCAAGGTAATTGGATTAAGCTTGGCATTGAAAGTGATTGCAGTTTTTTGTACTGCAATTATTGAAGCGAGAACGAAATGACGATTGATTTTAAAGTAACAGAAGGTTATATATATATGTAAAAAGAAAACAAGAGCTATAGATTCAATAACCGGGGCAAGGTTTAAATATTTCCCTTACAATTGGTAACGAAACGGTCACGAATTTTAATTTAGAGTGGTAGACACAGAAAACTGTACCAGCACCACCCAGAATAAAATTAAACTTAATAAATAAAATTAATTCAAAATAATGGTGATACTTATTATTCTAAACACTGCGATTCTCAGGCCATATTTCAAGTCTTCGCTGTTGACGCTGAGACCTAAGTTATCATAGTGACCCCGTGGTCTGACTCCAAAGAGAGAGTACCTTTCCTAAGGTTTGTACCACTTCTTTGAATATCCGTCAATCGAGTAAAGTGACCATTTACACCGTAACGAATGACGAATGCAACCAATTTGGGAGTGTGGCGAATTTGACGAATTGCAGGTGTGATTGAGCACAAGACTCCTTTAAAAACTAAGTTGGTTGATGGTTGGTTGGTTGGTTGGTCGGTTTTGATCCAAACGTGGGAATGAGAGATTAATTTGCTAAAACCTACGCTTGACTATATTTGGAGTCGAGAGAAATTGATTAATTAGATGAAAATTAAGTCATGTTAGATCTGGACAGGCTTTTTAGGGTTCTGTACCCGAAGGGTGATAAAACGGAATCCTTTTACTAAGCCTCCGCTGTCCGTCTGTCTGTCTGTCAGCGAGCTGTATCTCATGAACCGTAATAGGTAGGTAGACAATTGAAAATTTGACACACTATGAATTTCTATTGCCGCTATAACAACAAATAATAATAATAAATAAAATTATATATTAAAGGGGGTCTCCATTCAATAAACATAATAATATGAAAAAAACAAAAACTAACTGGCATGTTCTAGACTTCATCGAGTAGAGAACAATTTATTTATATTTTTTTTATCTTCTAATATGACGAAATAGGGGGCCGTGAAATTTGTCAGTTTTAGACCATTTTTGTATGAGCTCTATCTCAACAACTAAACAAGTTAGGAATTTGAAGCTTCTGTATATCATGTACCACATACTATATATAATCAACAAATACTAAAAACGCCGATTCACAAGGCATTTATTTAAATATGGGAAATTTTCTGCAACTGTAAAAATAACTTTGTAATTCATAATACCATTATGAAAACCCTTCGTGTGGGAGTCCGACTCGGACTTGGCCATTTTTATTTATATACCGATTAATGTTAATTTCGCTTTGATTTTGAAACTGTAGTTAATGGACTACCAAGTTTGGACTGAAAATAAGTTCAACATCATATATTAACATATTTAATAGACATATTGTTAATAGCACACATGAGAAGGCCTATCCGCATTAGGTACCGCAGAACCTATTATTTCAAAGCAATAAATTTAATGCTGACGTGATTAGGAACAATGTTCTGTAATATTAAACTCTTTCCCAATAATTTACAATAGTAATGTCGGTTTACCATAAGGCCCTCTACACACGGGTCGGGCGGTAGTGTGCGGTGAATATTTTATACGGTACTAAATAACGACCGTGTTGAGTAGAACCACGGCTATAAATCCTGGTGCAATGTAAGGGCTAATATCTAGCCACCAGTATTGATAATAAATAATTTTATTAATAACGTTTACTGGCTTCCGTGTTTACTAGATGAAGATAGCTACAGGCAAAGAGCTTACAGGAATTCTGATTAAGTTTATCCATAACAAATATATACGGGGTTAAGTAAAATTACTTAGCGAAACTCCGCAGAATTGATAGGTATCGAAACTTATATATAAAAATAAAAATAAACATCTTTTTGGAGGGTCAACGACCTTAAGTGGTGTAGTTAACCATCACGTCTGCAAAGTTTTGCAAGCTAATCTATTATATTAGAAAAACGCGCGTTTCCGTGTGGTACAAGCAATATAAAGAGCTTTTACAAGTTTACAGCCAAAGATAAGAGATTAGTGTATTATAATTGATTCGGACAGGGTGCGCCCGCGCAAGCACCTAATTGATCCGAAATGTTTGTATTGTGTGTAATTCGATCGCCTTGTAAGGCCGGCCAGTTAAGATGCCAATAAGAATGGAGGTCGCAGGTTCGAATTAATGTGTAATTGATGTAATTACCTGCTTAAGATTAAATAAGGATAGTCGATAGCCCTGTGATCACGGTTAAGGTGATCGAGCCAAAAAAGTGCAATAGAGAACGATTTAGCTTAATATGTTAGTTTCGTTCACGGTTCTTGCCAAAACAGGAATAATATCCATGCATCAATGAAGAGTTCAAACATTTAAATAGATTATAGGGTTTAAAATTGCAGTTCCAGCGTTCCTAAATCGAGCATTCAGGTGATTGCCAGTAAATTGCCAGCACGAAAATCTTCCAGATTGATATTATGACATATACCCATTGACATTACTTAAATAATATTGAAACATTTTCATTATTCTTGCTGTTTTTTATTGACATGACATCATTATTATTGATCGCTATAGAATTGTATTTAATTTTAATTTTATTAATTTCATTGTAATCAACATTTTAATTATGAAATTATAATTAGTATTTTTTGTGTTATTGCTAATTACTAAATGTGTTCTGCATGCTATATGTATAACCAAGATGTGAGATCTGAATATTTGCACGGCTGAAATGTCGAATATCGTGAAACCCATAGATCTTAAGCACTTATGTTAGCTACCTATATTCTTGCAAATAAATATATCATTCATTCATTCATTCAGCTATTTATAACAGCTTTTCATTTCAGATACATATTGCTATTCTATTCCATAAACAACATCCAAGTAAAACGCAGCACATCTGAATCACAGCTACCACAAAGAGTGTTCTAATCGCAATAAATTGTTGAGGTGCGCGCGCGCAACATAACTCAGCGGCGCGGGCAACGACAGCGCCTCTCATAACCGCCGCCCGGTTTTGGTACTATTTGATTTAGAGAAATGGAAAGGCGTTGCCATTGTTTTCTCTTTAAAATTTACAGAGCCCAGATAAACTGTATTTGGTTTTGTAATGAAATCACTGTTTGTTTAAGAAAGTACTGTGATTTACTGAGCGTTTTGAGGGAATGCAAATTGGCTGTTCAAATATGCAGTGACTTAAGAAAGTCGGTGGCATGGCGGCCCTTTGTCTGTCTGTTTCACGGTTATTTTGAATTTTACATTGTTTCTACGGATTTTTTTGAATTTGGAATTAACTTTCTAAACGTTTGTATCTTTTCCAGCCATTGCACCGTACTGCTGCATGAAACTAGTTGGACGACAAACAACTTAAACGTCAACTTTTTCTGCTCAAAGAACAAGTTGATGATGCAATTCTTCTGTAAAATATTTCGCTACTCCGTATACGTCCACCGAGTACATGTAATAAAACAAAAACCAAGGTATACATTACATCGTGTACATTAAATGTTGCGCAAGCCATCCATAAAAGATCGACTGTCCCAAAACGGTGACAGGCAAAAATCCACGAAAAACTGACCGACAGTAAATCGCATATGTATTGTTTTGGTTTTGACCAATCTTAAAGCGGGGTAATGTTAATTGCTCACTCGTCTTAGCAGCGGCGCGTGCGCACGTTTGGCAGCAAAAAGAATGAGCCATAAAAGGCTTTAAGGTTACAAAAGAGGCCGCAAGAATCCATGAATAAAAATACCGAGCCAAAAAGCGTTGGCGCCAATTATGGTGCGTTTGGGCATCTCTAAGCCCGTGGACCGACGGGCTGCGCGTGAGTGCACGCGTTAGGGATGCTACATGTGCAACTGTCACGAGTGTGCGTGATTTAATTATTGAGCGAGTAAATTTTTTTTGGTCCCGTTTGTAATGTGGGTTGTGTTTTGGTCCTACGGGATAAATTCTGTTTTCTTTCGGGAGCTTTTTACGTTTTGTGTTGCTCCAGGGCCTTAATATGAGCCCTAAAAGGCTCTGATTACCAGACAGTCGCCAGTAGCAAGATGTATTTTGAATTGGCACTTTCTGAACACAGCTGAGGTACTTAATTATGAGTTGATGGTCAATAATTATCGTGGGACGGATTTTAGAGGGCGGCGTTTCGATTTCGAAATTCGACATAGCTTGAATAATTTGCATATTGTTGATTCATCTCTTTTCGGCAATTTCGGTAGGAGTTGCCGACATTATAACATTACGCCTGTGTTAAGTAGGGTCAGGCAGAGGTGTACAACCTATAGTATACCAACATTTCGCCAGTTATGTTTAAGTCCTATGTAATAGGGGGCGAACTTATTGCCATCAACCGGGCACAAATCCAGACTCAAGGCTGCTACTGACAAATTCCAAATGGAAAAATCCAAGAACACTTTGCCCTACCCGGGAATCGATCCCAAGATCTAATGCTCAGCTGTACGAGTAGTGCTTGCAACAGCTAGATCCACGAGGCAGTCACACACATATTTGTACATTTTGTATCCAAAATTGTTTCTAAATATCTGCTGTATAAAGGTACTATTCCGTACCCGACCGCAGGCGGCTACTACAGTCGGCGTGTCGCGGCGTCATGTCACGGCGACACGACGCGGCGTCATGTCACGGCGACACGACGCGGCGTCATGTCACGGCGACACGATGCCGGCGTCAAGTCTCGGCGACACGACGCGGCGTCATGTCGCTGCAGTCATGATTCCGAACCCGACCGCAGGCGGCAGCAGCCCGTATTCCAGTTGGTAGATAGAAGGTACAAAAACGTGTTATCGCTCCAGCGTTGCCGGCACTACTGGTCTGCGGTCGGGCTACACATGTCGTGTGCCGCTCGCCCGTAGCTGCCAACGACGTGTCGCTAGCTACGGAAGGTATTTCATAGAAATTCATAGAAACAAGTCGTGTCGCGGCGACACGTCGCCTGCAGTTGCCTCCTGCGGTCGGGTACAGAATGATACCTTTAGAAAATCATGTCCGTAACTACACATAACTTAGGTAATACCCAGGTAATCGATACCAACATTATTGTACGTGGCATATCGTATGAGAAAGTGATTCTCAGCGATCTGCGAAGGAAATCAATTTCCTAAGATCGATGAAAGTTTGTCGGGCGCAATTTCACTGAAATCACTTGGATGCTGCAATGTAACACGTTCCTATGTAGACATGGGTATGATTAGCTGGTTGAGCTTAGTGGTTAGAGTTATATTCTGTAAAGTTAGACAGGGTTTTTGTTTTACAGGTTTTTTAACCTGTCGACGGCGACGACAGACGGGCGCTTTACTTTGTGAAAATTATTCCATCACCATTGCTCTCAAAACGGTGAAGGAATACATCGTCAGGAAACCGGCATGTCCTAGAACCAAAAATTCGAAGACATGTGACATCTACCAAATCGCACTGGGCCCGCGTGGTGGTCGGCCCACTGCCTCTAACAGAGAGGAGGCCTGTGTCCCAGCAGTCGGAACATTATAGGCTGATTATGTATGTTATGAAACCTGTGTTGGACAGGGTTTAGCAGCGATAACAACTAAATTCACAATAATTTTAGAGTCTATTAAAATAATCTGTTTTCGAGAATCGAAAAAAGTTACTGTCTTCTTAGCGTATCAATGGGAAAAAGTTCATATAATGTTTGGTTGAATTTCAGCTACACGAACTGCACTCCCTGACGAGGGGAGTAGATAAGGTCATCAAGTGCACAGGTAACAGCGCATGCGGCGAAAGATGATCATTTATATGCCATGGTGGTGAAAGCATTAATTAGACAATTGATAGGAGTAGATAGCCCAGGGTGTGCCGGACGTAACAGCAGGAGGGTCGGAGGTAAGTCGCTCGGGGAGGCTCCTTTCATGTGGGTGGACAAAAATTTTGATTAGAAAACCTACGGCACCAGAAATACGTTGCAATTTTGAACTGCCTAAATGAATATTGCGATTTTGAGCGCTTTTTGCAATAAGGAAACAAATTCTTTTGAAGTCGTTCCCATGACATATATCTTTCACACCAACCTAACCGGGTAGGTGGTTACATAGTATTGTTCAATAGATTATAATTACAAACCTAATTAGCTCAATACACACAAAAGCAATCAAGTAAAAACTGACTTAAATTAAACTGTCGTTACAAATGAATTTATTGGCACAGATAAAGGGCCGTTTGCACTGTAACGTATGGGTTTCCGGCGCAGGCGCAGGAATGTGAGACTTTCCGACTTTTTAAAAGGTTTTTCTGATATATCGAATTGTGAAACCGTTTCAGTGGTATGGCAGTCGAAGTTTTTACGATTGATATGTGCCTAATTTAAATGAGATAAATAAAATAACATGATTTTTAATTTCCTGTAATCTTACTTACCTTTAAAAAAAACTTAAATTACCGACGTTTTTCGTCGTAAAACGTCGTTTATTTTACGTTACGTTAAAAAAAAATTACGAGGCTCAGTTAGTTTTAAATGGTGCCCATTTATTATTACAGTTGACAAATATTAGAAAATACACGGATTTTATTTAAGAGGCTTACAACAGCTAAAGCGCGGTCACTGTCGGACTGCATAGAAATGAAAGAGAAGCGCGATGACACGACGCAGGTAATTTATTGCAAAATATGAAGCAGTTAGCGATTTACAAAAAATCTATTGATTGGACTGGAAAATTAAAACACTATTATGCTAATATGTAGCTTGTAGAATAATCTGACAAAAAATCAGAATGATTGCATGTAAATTAATATGATTTTTAATCGTTAAAAGAAATTTTTAGAGGTATCTTCATGATTTTTTTCTATCGTATCAAATTAGTTGTATTATGTTTTCAACACACTATCATACTAGCATATATCCTGAAGAATATCATATATTTTTCTGATTTTGTTTACTGCAGTGGATCATATTCTTTTAGGCATTATACAACTTGCGTTTAGGCACGTTTAGGTCCTGTAGTCCCCTTAAATGATTTTGCGGAGTGAACCATCTGTATTAATTTGTGCTTTTAATAACAAACACCTGTAAATCAAATCAATAGTACAAATGAATAGAATTACTGTTCTCTTTGTTTAGAGCGACCTTCATATTTGTACGTTATGAGTTTATAACCGCCGCAGGTGATTGAGAATTAACTTGCACAATTGATAACAATATTAAATGCAAGCTTGATAGGAAATTATTTGTTTGATAAGCAAGGTTGAAAATACGAGTACAAATATTGGACACGTATTTTTTTTTACATCGTCGTACTGACTGTACAGTGATGTTGGTGATTGTTAAATGTTTGTCAAATAAGGACGTCGAATATTTTTTTTTAGTGTCCGTCAAGTAGATTATTAGACTATATTGGACACGTATTTTTTCTTTTTTTAACATGCTTTTATTAGGTCGACCTGTATGTATGTAACTATGTAATCAAATCTAAGAAAACTAATTTAACCATCTTCTAAAGATCGTAGCGTTATGAAAATTGGCAGTTGTATGTGATTTTGATGACAATACAATAACATGGTACTGTCGAGCTGATCTGATGATGGAGCCGGAAGATATGAACTGGAACTTCATGATGGATGATCGTATCATAGCCGTGTTTGGACTTGTTAGAAAGGTCTTGTAATGAACGTTGACCACTAGGTTTCAAGGTCTGAATACAATAAGCGTGTTTTTTAGTGTTTTTTTTAAATATTAATTTTTATTACGTATTCAAAAGATTACGGCAATACATTGAGTTTAAATGTGGCATGACGTCACTCTACGGTACATTTTATACTATGATTTAGCAAGCCCCCACCCCCCAGCCACACTTTAATGCGTTTTATCTAAACAATTTTATATTAATATGATAAAGCAAAAAATACGTGTTTCATTTTTTTTTATTATCTGAGAAGTAGGTAAGTACAATAATTGATGAAGCTGAAATCAAGTCAATTACGTATTTTTAATTAGGTTATTAAAATTAACATCATAATTATATCAGTCTTTAATATACCTTCGGCTTTGAAACTTTAATTATAAAATCTAATTAATTAATTACATTTTTTAAAGGAGCGGACGGTACTGCTGACACTGGCTACACAAAACTATAAGATAAAATAGACCAAAATGGAACCTCATTTAGATGTCCCTAAAGTTAATGACCTATTTTATATCTTCAATAAAATTCAAGGCATTCATTAAATTAATGACATCTGGATCAATCAATACACAGTAAACGCCAACGTAACCATTTGTAACGTAGTCCTAAAAAGTCAACAAACTTATTAACTTAATTTAAAAATCGTCGTAAGTTGCAACCTGCCCCATACTAAGATAAACCCACACCTGTTTGTTATCTAGAGCAAGGTAAAATGTTAATTACTTAGCCATATTGACTCATAAACCAACTTATTAATTCATTCACAAAAGCCCTTCTATCAAAGACATAAATACCATTTTAGTCAACCCTAGCGATTGGAGAAAATAGTCGATTTCCAGCGTGGGACACTATTTTGAGGTTACAATCGAGTTCTCGCAATTAATAATCGATTCATTGGAACGTTTGAATCGATTCCGAATCGATTACAAAAAGTTATGAATGGCTGGTATTCGTAGTGGTTGCATAGCTTTTGCATTATTTTCATTGGTTTGCCCACGATTTTGTAGTTCGCATTCCGAGTGTTTTGCTTGGTAGTTGGTAATTAAAAATAGGTCTTACGTAATGGTTTAATTAAGCAGTTCATTTGGTAATCAATGTCGTAACTGCAGCAAGAATTTGGGTTTAGTCTAGAAGGGAATCTGACTTCTTATCAGATCAGCATATTGACGCCATCAGTCAGTTTGAAATGAACGAAATAATATGGATGTTTTGTGGGAAAGATGATAGCTGTACCGTTACGTTGACCTGAAGGAGCTAAACGTAGGTCACACAAATCAAATTTGTTTAGAAATAGAAAAGAGATAGGAGCATCAGGTCGTAGCAGACCAGCGGCTCGGGATGCTCGGAGTCAAGGACGTGTAGGTGGTAATAGAGCAGGGCTTGGAGTCAGATCATCTTTCACAGATACAACCATATTTGTTCGTTCCTACTTCCTTCCTACTTGAAAATGTAGGATGTTTACATTGAGATGGCGGTTGATAGAAGTATCTATAGAAGAAAAAAGGTAGCTGCTGACCCCAACTGAAATTGAATTATGGCAGGAGGACGCTGACGAGGCTCTGGCTTTCTTTCATGTTTTCTGTCTTTTTACTTTTGTGTGTTTTGCCTTGTTCGGAAAGCCAAGTCTCTTACTTAAAAAACGTTCACATTCAAGTCGTAATCTGTCAAATTTGTCAAAAATATTAGTAAGTTGATTGTATTTTTGACAGATTGCGAATGAGATTAGAATGCTAACGTTCTTAGAAATTACGGGAATTGCCCCTCTGGTCTACTTTAAGAGTATAATCTTTTTTTTTTGTAATATTAGTTAAAGACTTCAAAACTCGCAGTCATTACTCATTATTCAAAGAATCCATCACAGTTTATCTCCGTCTTAAATTATTAATAAACTCGTGCTAAAATGTTTAAAAATCTTCAACATAACAATGAGACCGCAGAGCCGAAAATATTAAAATACAAAGGATCTAATTATGATGTATGACCAAATGGAATCTGTATGAATACACAGGATGTTTGAGGTTTTGAAAAACAGCAGGATTTGAGAGATGTGAAGTTGTATGTTTTTTTGGTATTTTTGACGGATAAACAATGAGTTTTTTAAAGCCTTTAGAGTTGAATTGAAGGTTGTGTACCTTTAGATATGCTGCAGTTCGGTTTAACCTTCAGTAACTTCCAGATGGGTTGGTGGACGACCTATAAAAGATCGCGGGGAAGACCTGGATGAGACTCGCTCAGACTAGGGCAGCATGGCACAAAAGGAACGTGGCCTATACTCAGCAGTGGGTGGAACAAGGCTGTCAATGGTGATAATTATGAAGTTCTGTGACATTGACACTTATTTATAAAGCCCCTGAGGTCTTATGAAACATATCACGATGATCGTAATAGAACTTTTCCTTTCGACAAATGAGAGTCATTCAAGAATCGTTCTAGTTTGGGTTCTAAATAAATAAAAAGAAGACTTGCGAGCAAGAACGACCCCTAAGATTTTTTTTTTGTCTATTATTCCAAGTCTTCTCTGGCAAAATCTTTAGCAATTTCAACCTTTAAAGAAAGTACACTACCTACAACCATCATTATTTTATTTTTCTGAGCCCATTTTACATTTGAATGCCATACATCCTTTGATCGACTTTCAAGACCTCTATTATTAAATCCATGCAAACATTCGATTATTGCGATACGAATCAATTCAATCGAGATATCGCCACCGCCGCCATCTTTGCTAATAATACCTTTGCCGAAACATTTCACGTATTGAAAAGAATATTTGTCTTCAATGTTCAACAACTGCGAACAATGATTAAAAAAATTTTAACCTTATTACTCATGTCAAAAGGGTGAAAATTGTTTATTTTACGAAAGGGTTTGTAAAAATTATACAGGGTTATTTAGAATAAAGCTTCCCATACCGCACAAAAGGCGGGTACACAATGTATTAAAAAGGTAAAAGAAGTTCTTAAGACCAAATTAACAAAAGACGTTTGATTGTAGGCACCCAGTAGGGGGTTATGTTTTAATGAATCTAAACTATATGTTGACCGAGGTAAATGATGCGGTTCTTGTTTGTATTAATTTAATTAAAGCTAAGCTGGTTTTACGTACTTTTTATAGTCTAGACTAAGTGGTGTTTAATTCTACACGTTATTGGTGCGTTTACCTGGGACCAGTCGGAGCATTTGTGTTCACGCCAAAATAGAACAGATATACGTCTTATTTACAGAAGAAGGTTGTATAACCAAAAATAAATAATTTATTTTATCGTTTTCTAGTCTGTGGGCAACGTCGCAAATAGCTGTAAAATATTTCGCTGTTTTGATTAATTTGGCGATATCACTGTATGGAAATAAGAAATATGGCTAACTAGTGAACTTAAAATATTGATTATGAAATGCAATAATTAATATCGTAACACCGGAGATTTAGTTTTAAATGTAAAAAAAAGTATTTGGAAACTTTCCAAATGCCTCTTTTACACTTAAAACGGTTACAACATCAAATTCAGTGTTATAATTGCAAATCATTATTAATATTCACTAGTTAGCCATATTTCTTATTTCCATACAGTATTATTGACAAATTAATCAAAACAGGTAAATAATTATTTGACAGCTATTTGCGACGTTGTCAGTTTTTTGGAGCCGACGCTCTTAAACCAGTCTCAAAAAAATAACAATCAACTTAATAAAGAAAAAATATTGCTAATTAAATCAAATGAAAGCCTGACAGACACCCAATGGAAACGATATAACAGAATACTCGTAAAGCAGTTTAATAAAAACAATATAATAATGTTTTGATAACTAAGAACAGACTATAACCATACAGACAATAAACGATAACTTTATTATTAAAAACGTTGGAGACATCTTATTAATGTTAACCAGACGATTGGTAATGTTAAAAATAAGGGCTATTTAATTAATGTGAGCCGCAAACCGCCGTAAAAGCCGGGATAAATCGTACTAAAACCCTTTAGTGCGCATGCGCATCGAATGTTATTCGACTGCAGATTGTAGGGTTGACCTGCTAGAAAAAAATCCGGAATTTTCTAGAATGTCATTAGAATAAAATCGTTTATTTTGTGATGTTTTAAAATCGCGTGGAATAATTATAAAGGTACTTACATGATACTTTAGTATTAATCTAGATTAATAAATAAGTTGCGTATTAATCGATTTAAATAATAAATCTAAATGGATTAATGCGTAACTAATTTTGTTTACAAAACAAGGTCTTTTCCTGTTAGCCATAATTTTATTTTTGCAGGAGACAACCCTATTACAGGCTAATTCTGTTGAATTGTTAAACTAATAAAGGTGATTTCTTTTATTGTTCCAACGGAAAGGCTGCGAATGTTCAACTCTTGCGCAAGTGAAGTTACATTTTCCTTATTTAGTCGAATAAAGGTTCGGTAGATGGGTTCTATACTTTCCTTCTCAAGCTGTGGCATACTATTTTCTTAAAATTAATTTACCTACTATCTATTGCAGTACTGCCTACAGTATATAATACGCCATCAGAGAAAACTATATAAGATTTATTTGATTATAATTTTAAATTACCCAAAGGGTGTTTTTCATTTGATAATCGAGGTTACATTCATACTCGTAACCTCAGTATACGTCGATGATTTTTCAATATCAATTAAATATGTTTATTCAAACAATATTATTGTTGAAAAAAGTAGTGCGATATAAAGTTAAAACCTTTTAAACAAACAATATGCACTTAACAGAATAAAGTAGTTGCTATTTCGAACGACGTTGATGCATCCAATATTGACGCGGGTTTACGCAGTTGACCTCTGCGCCTGCGCCGTAACTGGCTCGAAGTGCTCGAACATAAAGCCACGATAAATAACAGCCTGAATGGAACAATTGCAGTTAATTGCACAAATAATCCACTTAATTGGCTCGGCTAATTTATCTGAGCCCACGTGGGTGGGCGCCGGTAAACATGTGTTGTGTTGTTTGTAGATATTCTCCGTTAGTCTTTGTGTGTTTGATGGATGGCTGGACAACTGAACACTTTGAAGGCTCAAGAATAGATACATTTTATGGCGAAGTGGGTGTGGTAGACCACAATTCTAACACCGCACTCATAATAACACAGAATTGGTTTATTGTTTACAGTTTCAATTCAAAAATTTCCATTGCGTTGTTTTGGTTTCTGGGAACGAGGATTTATAAAACATACGACGCAATAGATATTGTTAAATTGTCAATATGAATATTATTATGATAACAATTGAATTACATAATAAAGGTATAGATTATGAGGCAATTGAATTGAGACTGTTTGGAGATCATGGTGGTAAGGAAACACAAACAAAGGATCTGCTATTCATCATCATCAACATTGGCAGCCTCGTTTCACCCACAGCTGAGCTCATCCCTTTCGTGCCATGCTTGCCTGGTACGTGCTAGTCTCAACCAGATCTTACCAGCGATCTTCTGAAATTCCTCCACTCATTACTCTGATTAATGGTGAGTTTCACCAACGAATCTGTGTTCAAGAGCTGTCAGTGTCATAATTGTTGTGGACTATTATTACAGCTCTTGAATGTGGTTTGTGTGTGCTGATCGCGTTTTGTTTTATTGGTGGAATTCCCACCCAATGGAACTGAACGCGATCAGCACATCTAATCCGAGTTCAAAAGCTGTCAATGTCAATATTACAAAGAAAATAATGACTTAAACGTGATTTAAGTGCTGATCGCGTTCAGTTATATTTGTGAAATTCGCCCTAAATCACACGATTTTCTTTTTAATCTGACCCACTCATTAATTTGACCAGTCCTACATAAAAAAATAAAGTGTGGTCATTCTGCCGACACATAATACGCAAGCATCCTTGCGCCGGCGCATCTTTACAAATATTATGTCACTCAGTACAGCGAGCACTTAATTAATTATTCACGTTGATTAATAGATTTTACAAACGTCTGTCAAACGTCCTTGGCTTGGTTTTCAAGTGTGAGAATGCGTATTTAAAATATTCCGCAGTGGGTAGGGTCGGGGACAAATATTGGAACAAGGTACTGAACTTTTGGTCTACACTTTTGGTCTTTTGGTCTTCACAGAATATGGGTCATTAGAATTGCATATATCATCAGACCATACAAACGATTTAGCAAGAAGTATTCTTCTGCTTCTGGCTAATGATAGATGGATCAATAAAAATATAGAATGGATCACAAGAGAAGGAACAAGGTCTAAGGGGCGCCAAAGGAAAAGATGGGCATACCTGTTTATAAAAAGACTAGGGCCGAACTGGATGACCAAAGCCAGAGACAGACAATACTGGAAAAAATGGGAGAATATATTTAAAATCTCGAATAATTAAAAATGCACCGATTCAAAATCTATTTTCACACAATCCAGCTCTCGTTTCTTTGGTCTTCCCCTACTCATATATCAATCCACATTCATACTTAAAACTTATGTCCATTATCACAGTTCAAGATCGCCATATACTAGATTTGAGACCTCACCTCAAGGTAAGTGATGATCAGGCGGAAGGTGGAAGCGAGCTTCACCCGGAATCTCCAACCACAGAGGAACTAGCTATCCTACCTCTAACTGCCGAAACACAACAATGCTGTTAACATTCTTGTTATGGCGACAGACTTAGATAAGATTGTGGTAGCTAGACAGGCGGACTTAGAACAAGCACTACCACCAACCAAACCGAGCAAAATTTTGCAGCCACTGGGAATCGAACCCATAACCTCAGGGTCTGAGACAGGTGGTCTAACCACTAGACCACAAAAGCGGTTAAAAATACAATATTAATTTTAAACTATTGACTTCATAATATAATTCACTGCTTTTTTTTTTCAGTTCTGCTTAACCATTATACCTACTTTATATTATCATGTTTCACTTTCCGCGGTACTTGTATAGTAACTTTTACTTTTAAGATAACGAAGACTCAAGTGATACTTAAGTTAAGAGGGAGTTAAGTGTGCCCACTTTATTTAACGTTGAGTGTTGTCAGCACTAAAATAAAATATGAGAGTCATTAAGAGGTTAATGAGCTGGGCTTATTTTGAAACTGCTGGTCATCATCAAAAGACGCAGTGAATGGGTTGCAGATGGTGAGATGTTATCCAGAACAAAACAAACAGTTTTGGTCTTGTTTCAAGATGCCTGCGTATGCCCCGAATTTAGACAGTGACGGCATATAAACGCTGAGGCACTAATTAAAAGATAATCATTAAGCTTCAAGACACAACTGAATATCAAAACTCCAGATCCTTGGGGCCTAGATACTTGGCAATAGCTTTGAAGGCTTTTGCCACGTATTCGTATATCTACAACGACTTTCAACAGCATTAAATAAGGTTCTCAGTAGCTCTTGACAGTCTCATACACTTTTGACTGTTCAATCATCGCCTTCACTGATAGCACAGATAATATAATACTACGTACTGATAGTGTCACTTTGTCTAGGCCCTCTTGTCAATTTCAAAGTTGCCTCCATGCAAGTACAATCTTCCTTCATTACTTACCAAGGTCGTTGATATTTATTGAATTGTTGATGCTTACCTGTTAACAAGAGATAATATTATTAGTTATTAAATATTTACGTAACTTTCAAGGCTCGTGTGCATCTATTACAAAGGAATTGATTTTTAGCCGGCACCGGTCGATGGAAGGTTAAGCTAAGCTTGCCGCAGTCAGTTTGTGGATGGGTGATCTATTACGTATCGAATCGAGGCCTCAGCGCCTCGGAAAGCTCGCTAAGCCGTTGGTCTCGGCTGTCATTCGTAGATCTTTGACAGTCGTTACGGGTCGTCCGTCAGAAGGCCAAAAGTCTGACAACCAGTCTTACCAAGGGGTATTGTGTTACATAGGTAGTAACTTGTCGAGGTCAGGGCAGTCGCTCCATGTAAAATACTGGTATTCAGCGGCAGACGTAAAGCTTCGTGCAGACCAGCGCGACGCGACGCCGCGACGCGACTCGAACAATACAATTTCTTAGAAAACTTAACGGTAAGGTAAACGCGGGTGAACTCGACAGTGACCCAGAAGTCGTCAAATTATCTAAAATCGACAATATATTTTTCTACTAAACATTAAACTGGCCGATTTTTATGGCAACATATTTTTGGTAACATATTGCACAATTAAAATAGCAACACTGAGTTGCAACTGTAATGGCGTCAGAGATATTCTACATTGAAAGTGTCTCCAAGAAAAAAATAGTTTTTTTGTAAGTTTAGCTATTAAACGTAGCACTCGGCTCGTGGTTTTGTGTTTCTATTTGTGCAGCTTCAGTGGGGTGTACGGTAAGTCTGATTGTTTTATGAATTAGTTAAGTTAATTTGCTAACGATATTACATGATATTTGGAACACTTTTATCATAAAAGTATTATTTTTCGTATGTGACATCTATTGGTACCCAAAATGTCCTACTTGACCTAGAACTCGTCATTTTATGTACTATTGTGACGATTACTGGGACACGCTTTATAGGTTGTCTCTAAACTCGTCTTATTGTAGATATTTTTGTGTTTTATGCCACAAAATGGGAATAAAACTATTATCGGGACCGTTAAATAGTTGTTAACCCCCTTGTGCAATCATATGTAAAGGTTTGGCCTTTATTTGACGATAAACGGGGTTTCTCTTAAGCTGTTTCTTAGGGGTATTATTACTTTATTGACGAGTTCTAGGTCTTTCACGTGTTTGTCAATTCGACGAGATTTATTATGAGACTGGGAATGGTTTGTGCTTGCGTCTCTTTGTGCCGCTGCGCGCTGTGGGCCTCCAGCACTCGCTTAAGGACATAGGTGTCTTAATCCTGGCCTGAAATCAGATTGGGCCGGTAACATAAACACTTGCATGCAATTTTTGAATGGCACTATTTGAGCTTTCTTTATGGCATGCGGTTATTGTTCTTGAACGTTCCACAAACTTAAACCATGTAAATGGGGCTTATCGTTATGTATCATTTTTTTATTTTAGAAAATTATGGCTGAAAAACAATACAAGCAGAGGATATGTCAAAAGCCATAGAGGCTGTACGTCAAGGGGTCACAACATCTTCTGCAGCAAGACAATTTAAAGTGCCAAGGACCACCTTGATTGACAAAATTAAAGGCCGTAGTTCGATCGGCTGCGCTAAAGGACCACTCTCCGTTTTAACCAAAGAAGAAGAAAATCATTTAAAGACTCGGTTAATTTTCATGTTAGAAAGTGGGTTCCCTGTAACCAAAGATCAGTTGTTAGATAGCGTAAAATTATTAGTTCGCAAACTCAACCGTAAAACTCCATTCACAAACAATAGGCCAGGTCGACATGGGTTCGAGTCATTCATAAAACGCAACCCTGAAGTGGGTCAGAGGGTTTCTCAAAATTTGACACAATCTCGTGCTTTAGTTAAGGAAGAAAATATTCGTACCTGGTTTAAAGAAGTCCAGGACTATTTTAGTACTGCCCAGCTACAAGCAGCTTCCGATTTTTTTACTGCGATGAGAGCGCCTTTTTCTTGTCCCCGTCAGATAACAGGGTCTTAGCGAAACGTGGCTCTAAAAATGTTTACAACATCATACCTAGTGGTGAAAAAAGAGTGCGTAACAGTTCTCGTAACAGCTAATGCGCTGGGTGAATTGGCACCACCGATGGTTCTTTTTAAACTAAAGTCTATACCACACAAAATTTCAAAGTCAGCACCCAACGATTGGGGATTAGGGCACACAAACAAGGGCTGGATGACAGGCGAATCCTTTTACGAATATATAACTAATGTTCTCTACCCTTGGGTTATAAGAAGTGGCATCCAGCTACCAATAATATTTTTTTTAGCTGTATCTTATAAAGACAAAACTAAGGTAACATCGACAATCACATCATCTCCCATCACAAGGACTGCTGCTGGAATGACAGAAAATACGACTCGACACGACGGAACGGAGTGTAGTTTAACCGCGTCGCAATCACAACCACCTATACCTATTTACCTAACGCCTCGATGTCAAATATCGCCAATGTCCTGTGACGATATCACTGGAACTGTACCTTCCAGAGCAATAACTAAAGTGACATCAACTGTTACATCGTCTTCCACATCAATAACTTTTGCTGGAATTACAGAAAATACTGCACGAGATGATGAAACGGATTTTTCATTAACCTTGCCGCAATCAAAACCACCTAACCCTATTTATTTAATGCCTGGCAGTCAAATATCACCTATTTCATGTGACACTCACACATCATATTCCTCGTCAATAAGCAATGCTAGAATTACAGATAACACGACACGAAACAACGGATCAGACTGTAATTTAACCATGTCACAATCACCACCACCATCTGAGGAAACAAAATAAAAATCTAAAAAATTCTATGGTAGCCATAAGGTTACCATAGAATTTTTTAGATTTTTCTTTTGTAAAAATAAAGCCTCTTTGAAAGGCGTTGGAATCATAAGATTCCAAGGCCTTTCAAAGAGGCTTTATTTTGGCCTCCTCATCTAAGCGAGACCCAGACAACCAAATCAAAAATAAAAATACCCAGTGTTGTGACCTCAGACCGGTGGCAAATTTTTGAAAAGCGAAAGATCGATGCCAAGACCGAAAAAGAAGAATGCAAACGGAAAAGGGTCGAAGCTAGAAAAACAGCAAAAGCTAAAAAATAACAGACACATAAGAAAGCAACAAACAAGAAAGCAAATAGCACTTCAACTCAGGAAGTAAAAAAAGATGATTGGTACTGTCGGTTATGTCAAAGAAGTTCTGAAACAGACATGATACCTACAATGTCTAAGCTGTGAAATCTGGTACCATACAAGTTGTGCAAAAATCGAACCGTCACAAATAACTTTTCATTGTGTCTATTGTAGCGCCCAGCCATAATAATGTTTTGAATGTTTTAGTGTAGCTTTACTATAATATAATGTTTCATTGATATTTTTGTTTTGTAGGTATACGATTTTATATTTGATTTACTACTAATCACTTCTGCTTCTCAGCACTTTCGTGCAATGTTATTTTATAATAAATAAGCATTATGCTATGCCAAGAATAATACTTAGTTTAGGTGTTTTTTATCTGACTGATTTAAGTTTAAATTGCTGTCTGATTATGAATAATTAAGGTGTGCAAAAGTATTGGGTATAAAGGCACTCTCTCACCGGGAACATCCGCAAAGTAATGTATCAATCCAAGATTCGTTTGGATATTACCATTACCGCGGTTCTCCTCAATTACTGATTTAAGCTCGAATCTGAACTGTTACATTACAGGCATACGCTCGCGGAGAGGGAGCGCCTTTAGATATTAAATGCTTAATGATTATTTGATTAATTATCGCGGAAGGTAAAGCTATCTGTAAAATAATTATTAGAGAGTTACAGTTTAGCAACAAGCCAATAAGAGGGTTTTTATTTTTTTGTTTTGTTATTTAAAAAAAAAAAATATTGCGAAATGGGCCTGCTTTTGACCTTAAATGTATGTTTAGTAATTATACTTGTTTGTATGGTGACTGATGATGAAAAATTTCACGAATGAGAAAAAACTTATTATAAAATTGATTCTGATAAAACCTGATTCTGTGATTATGATCTCATAATTTTTTTATGAAAAATATATAAGAATTTGATTTATCTTGACGTTTTTATTACCTACCTGCTCTGGTTCCTGTTTACACAACTTTTAGTAAGTAATTTCTTGGGATTTGGTCTTCTACCTATTGTTACTCATACTTGTCACTCATATCAGTCAATCACAATTTTTTTAAATATGTTCTCATCTTGATCTTTAATTTCTAGAGCGGAGAGTTCAAATTAGCATAAAAAATTGATGACTACTGGGTCCTTTTGGCGAGTATTAGTACAAATCTGACGACAACTGGTACAAATCGCCCTTTTTTTACATTTGCTTAAATAAGTATTTATTATAACTAAAAATTATAAAAAATTGCTACATAAATAGAATAACGGATAAATTTTCTATTTTTTCTTACAAAAAGTTTCATTCTACATGAAATACTTTTCACACAGCAGTGCTTCAAAGTCGATGAATATCAAAATCTGACGAGTGTTGGTACTTTTACCTTATAACAATAACCGGTGTCGCGTCGCGCTGTCGCGTTGCGCTGGTCTGTACGAAGCTTAAGACTGGAAACCGACCCCAAGATAAGGAATAGGCTAGGCAGATTGATTTAAATTATTATATCCATTTCTGACTCATGTGACGTGTGTTTTACAAGCCCTGACCACCCCATAGGCCAAAAAGAGAATGTTACACAATGTCAACATTAACCAACAAAATTAAATTACCAAAAACATTGTTATCCTGATCAAACTCCACACGACATTCGCATACCGATCTCAGATAATCATACTATCCCTTTCTCACATACACAAATTATGCATCGCAGAGCGAGACGGGTGCACAGACTTGCTAATGAGTAGGTGAAATGGTGCATTCTTAAGATAGGGACAGTGAAATGTAGTGAAAGTGTCCCGGGCAATTGTTGCTATGCCAAGCTATTTAGCGGGCAATTTATCTGGCTTTTGTCGCATGGAATCATTCGACGCGCCTCAATTGATTGAGTGGTTTGTTTTGTATTTGAATATCGTGCGGCCATGACTGTGTTTATTCTTCTACTAATTGCTTTGAATGCTTTGGTTTTATTATTTTAGTCAGCAATTGCCAGACGGCTTGGATAAATACTTTGTAATACGGTCTAAATAAAAGGTGATAAAAGTGAAGTAGATGCAAATTCTTTGAAATGGTCTCATACATACCCTAGAGTTATGGGAATATAAAAAAAACACGTTCTTCAATAACAATAGCTAAAATAGGTGAGGATATTAGCATGGTAGACCCATGCTAATATCCTCACCTATTTTACCTGCATCAGTCAGTGGCACAAACCAAACGTCGCCACATTATATTTCAATGTCAATTCTCTCCCTATCGGATATCGCACGGCATTGAACCGGCACTCTCCTGGCAGGCCACACCCGCCATTGTTTCCCATAGGGCTGACAACACGAAAAAGCGGCGGCAACACGAGGGGTTCCGTACCACGATACAAATTCCAATATATTTTTTTTTGTTATCAAATCACTGTTCTTTCCAAGGTTGCCTGGAACAGATCGCGGAAAGCGATAAGGCCGCCCATTGTATATTTTGTAGTGTATAATTATTATTATTTTCTACGTAGATTTGTGGTGTACAATAAAGTATATATAAATAAATAATATTAAACAATAAAAAAAAATAAAAAAAAACATGTTTTTTTATTTAATTTTTTACTTTATTTTATTTTATTATTGCTTAATATAATAGACATAGCAGTACACGCTCTATGAAAATTTCAAGTGACTACCTATTACGGTTCAAAAGATACAGCCTGTGACAGACGAACGGACAGCGGCCCTTTGAGTCTTCTTCTTCGTCGTTCCCTCAATGCTTCAATGCTGAGGATCGCGACCACATACGACGCGTCTCCAAGTATGCGGTCTTCTGCAGTGTGGACCGCTTGGTAAATGCTGCCTCCAACAGACTTCTTAATCGCGTCTGACCATCTCACCGGTGCACTGCTTTGAGCGCGTTTTCCTTCCACCCGGCCTAGTAACATATGCCTTTCCAGACCATGCTTAGGTGAACGCATATATATCCGTACCCTTTGAGTACGGATCCCTAAAAAGTACGTACTTTGCTCCACATTCTACCGGACACAGAGGCAAAGATATGCCCCTTTCTACAGCCATTGTAACGGTTAGAAGGTAGTTGGGGCAAATTAAGTGGCAGTTAGCAACTTATTGGAGGACTTAGCACTAAAGTTGCATAAAAAGTAGAGTCTAAGTTAACATAATGTTGGCTAGATTGGCAATAAGGTCTGGAAACGGGACTGAATATTAGTTCTTTTCTAAAAATGAGCTTTTTAGTCAAGAGTCAGGATTTTCTTGCTGCATTCAATTAAACACACATTACGTGTGTCAGGCTTGCATCCATACTAATATTATTAATGCAAAAGAAACTCTGTCTCTCTGTCTGTTCGTTTTTCATCCCAAAACTACTAAATTGTTCGTTATGTTTGGAAGATAGGTAGCCTGGGACCTGAAGGTGAACATAGGCAACATTTTTTTCTTGGTCATTTATAAATAAATAATTATGTTATACAAAATACACGCAGATGAAGTCGCGTGTGGCGAAGCTATTATAGTTAATTAATACACAAGGCATTTTTTTCATAACTTTCATTACGCTTTCATCTTGTATCAAAAGTTAACCTTTCGACTCCACCATGATCTTACATAACACAAGAACTAACATCAAAATCTGACAGACACAAAAATCTAAATACATCGGACAACCCTGCACACGTCCGTTTGTTTCACTGATCACTTGTCAGCGGCCAGCAAATCAAGATCGATTCTGATACACCTAATTTAAATCTATCACCCCTCTCTTTCACTCCCACTGCCAACCCTACCTCCATCTCTCTCTAAATCGTGCGCATACGACTTGGAAGTTAAGCGTGATCGAGCTATCATTTGTCACGGTAATTTTTTTCTGTGGATTGATAAGGGAATTCGTTATGACACCTAATATATTAGCCGAATTGATACGCATGATTTAGTTAGTTAAATGGTCAAGAGTTCACTTGTCAGTTATTGCCTTGGTTACATAAATAAGTTTTGTTAGTACAGCTGAGCTGGGCAATGCTTGAATTAATTCCAGGAGAAAACGATAAGTATCTAGTTGGTTTTGTAGCGCACAATATTAAATGGAACTATGCGGTGCAGATTTATCATTTAACTCAGACAGAAACAATAAGTTCTAGTTTAACAACAATGACTTTAATGTTATTGACACAAATGGATCTAAAGAATAACGTAAGAACATTAACGTTGACACTTCTAAATTCAAAAGCTCTTGCACATCCCTAGGTACTCGCAGCCATGACAGAAGACCTTAGATTTATTTCCTCCATCCTAAATCACCATTCTTTCTTCTCCTCTAAAACTGTCAAGAAAAATTCAAACCAGTTCCCAGGTTCCCACAAATAAATAACAAGACGTAACCACAAGAAAATACTAAATCACAAACTCGACAGGCAAAACTATAAATCTGTTCTCTTAGCAAATATTACGGCGAGAGATGCGGGTAGAAAACTAAAATGTTACGTCAATGCGCGGGCGCATCCCGAGCCGCTAAATGTCGGGTCACGCGTGCCTTCCGCCCTGCTCTGAGAACGTGGTATTAGCACACCTGATGCACCAAAGAGGTTAGAGACTAGTTTGTGGGAAATTAACTGTAGACCTCGCAATTACGAAGAAGAGGAGTAGAATTAGTAACGGAGTTCCTCTTACCGTGCCTCTTAAGGCATCAGGAGTTGGCACATCCATATTGATAACACGATTGTGATAGTTACAATCATAATTAAGGCTAAATTAAGACTTCTTACAACTACATACATTTGAGATTCTGATCGACTTGGACGTCTGAATTTAAAGATTGAGTCCGACCCGTTAGTGGAGTGAGCTAAAATTCAATCAGCGTCTGGAGTTGGACTGACTTCTTAAACACTGCGGACGCTAGGACCAAATCTGGAGGACCAAACGTCTAAAGTAGGATAGACTTTAAATATTGTGCGGATAGGAGGACCAAATATAGTAGACCAATTAATATATAACGTGAGTAAATCTTTTCGCCAATGAGTTGTTACATGAGATCTAACCACTTTGACCCAAACTAAAACTCATCACTCCACCAGATTCTAACACAGATACCAAAACTTAACTCATTAGATTACGTAATTTATAACAATCATAATTATTACGAAACCACCTAAAATAATAGTACCTACATTCACAAACACAATTGTTTTCGACAGATCTCCGGATAAACGGGGATTTACGCAATTAAATGAATGTAACTAAAAATTAACACTTTGATTACGACTCTGGCATTACGATTTTGTAATATGTATGGGAAATGCTTAGAAAGGCACAATGTGATCGGTTTCCGGTAATAGAATGGTAGAATTAAACAATGGATTGTGTTCGATGTTGTAGATAATTTAGCTTTTAGATGGGAATAAAAGAAATGTATGTGTTTCTATACTTAGTTGATTGTATCGTGAGAGTAAATTAATAGGTACACAAAGACGAAGGGCTAGATGGATGAGATTTTAAAAAGAAAGCTATAGGCCGCCCGTTGTACATTACTTTAAAATATATTTATCCTTTTTGTTCTGTACAGTAGTGTTTCAAAAAAAAAAAAACACATTTTTAATAAATATGTTTAAAAGTTTATTGACAATACTAGGTAAATTGAATAAAGAATACTACTTTTTTCTGGAATTTCCCAGTGGCAGCCCGGAGTTTGGATTTCTGCCCAGTTGATGGCGATAGGCTCGCGTATGGATTCCTTGGCATGGTCTCATTAATACCCTAAAGTTATGGGATATAAAAAGAAACATCCTGTGTGGAAACAATTTTAAATAAAGAATATGGCTTAGTAAATATTTGTCACAATGTCAATTTAACTGATGATCGAGCAAAGGAAGGCGTAAGATGGAAAGACCAGACGAAATGCTTGAAGAATCATCAAGCGGGGTAGGCTTCCCCAATATCAAAACGACGAAGCAACCATCATATCTGTTATTTCTTGGCAAAAAATATAATCAGAAGTCTGAGAGTTCATAAATTGACCTTTATATTGCGTGACCCACTGATGAAAAACTGGGTCAGACAATACAGCCTTAAATTATGACATCCCTATCATCATTATCACTTAAGGTGCCGAATACCTTCAGGGCGAGGGTGTCCTATCGTAGCCGGCTTGGCGCCTCCGGCGACTTTCACTACGCGGGTTCAACGACCCCGCGCCAAAAATAATAGCGGCGCGCGCGCATCGGCGTTACGTCACCACCACTTTACCGCGGTTTCCGCAATACGCTATAAAGATGTGCGGTTTATACGCGGGCGACACTTTTAGGTTACGCAAGTGTGTGGTGACTGATGGATGAGAAAAGTGGGTTAAATATTGTGAGAATTATGGAACTTAAGTAGGTACGTTTTCTCAAAGTTGCTTAAACCCTTGTAAAGCTTGGTCAAGAAGTTACAACGCTATGTATTAGGGGCGTTTTCCGAAATACCTTTTTTTCAAACTGATTATGAACATCAAAGTATTTCTGACTTCATATTAATAAGCATTGAAAACAATAGTTACCAGAGGGCCTAAACAAAGTGACATTCTACCAGCGATAACGATGATGGAGATGTCAAAAATGGTAGAACTGACATAAGCTACCGAAAAGCTGACGTCAATCCTGTAGGCATCGGTGTTATCAGTGGAAACTTGTAAATGGAATATTGTTCCAGAACACTATAAGTTAGCTGTAAGTTTCCCGAAGAGAATAAAAATAAATAAATACGAAACGCTTTGTAAGCAATTCAGATTCCAATTATTATCAGTTTAAGGTTAAGTGTCAGGAATATCTGATCTTCCTATACTATTAAACAAGCAATATTAGTATATATATATATATATATATTATTATTGCTCGTTTTATATCGCTCGTCGTATATATAATTATATTTGTAGTCAAGTTCTCGAAAGAAAGTTGCAATATAGGGGTTTACGGGGGCGAAAAATTGATATAGCTAGATCTCAATCTCATATCTGGGAAAATTCGTTTTCTCCGTATTTTCACCCGAGCAGAGCTCGGTCGTCCAAAGTTTAGAAAAAGATGGCTGCCTTAGAATAACGACATGGCAGCACGGAATTAGTATGTACTATAGATGGAATTAGTATGTACTATCCTATACTATTAAACGACCATTCTCTATTTTCACCCGAGCAGAGCTCGGTCGACCAAGTACTAAAAGCTTAAAAGACAACATTGACAGACCATTACGCCTCAACTCTGTAAATTCTGCATAGAGCAGTGGTGGCCTACCAGTGACTTACGAGTTGTAGGTCATAAGTTCGAACCCTGATCGGCGCTTTACTTTGTGTAAATTATTTCATCACCACTGCTCTCAAAACGGTGAAGTAAAACATCGTGAGGAAACCGGCTTGTTTGTTTGAGAACCAAAAATTCCAAGACATGTGACATCTACCAACCCGCACTGGGCCCGCGTGGTAGATTACGGCCCACTCCCTCTCACTGACAGGAGGCCGTGTTCCAGCAGTTGGAACATTATAGGCTGATTATCCTATGCTGTTAATTCCAGGCCTCCCTAACAATGAAGCAGAAACAGGACCAAAACTTTTTCTCCTTGCAACATTGATGGTATCAATGAAAGTAAAAGCTAACACATAAAACAGCTTTGTCATTAAATACGAGAGATACAGAGTCTCGCGATAAACTGAGACAATAGAGAGAGCGATATTTGACGCGGTCGGGTGCGCGTGCGCCGATCATCGATTACTAATGAAATCGAGATGTTAAATGGCCGAGTGACGAATTGAGTCGCGATCTGAATGGATGATATTTTCTCTATTTGATGTTGAGTGGAGAAATATTGAGTATTTTATATGAGGTTTGGTAGTTCGCTGTTGTATTGTAGGTATGTGTCTTTGAAACCACATACTATGTCCACGAAGTTGCCTACTTTGTAGTAAGTTTAAACTATGCAAGAGAATGTTTTGGAAGATCAGACTAGGTATCGGTAGCAACAAAAGTCGATGAACACTGCTACTTGTAGGTACACCGCATCTACATTGGTACCTACTACGCTTTGGAATGGGCATCTAGCTTCATCTTTCTGACAATGACTACTTTGAGTTTGACATTGACACAAAATTATTTGAGGAATTGTATGTCGACATTCATGCTTTAAAAAAACAAGGTCTATTATTCCGGGAGTGACACATGCTTACGTCACTATCCAGTTGCCAATTTATTGCAACAAAACACGAATTAAGGAAAGATTTTCAGTCACTATTCTGTTAAAAAGTATATACAAAGCATTTAAATTGTCGTTTGGTTTGTCTAATCAAACGAAACAATTCAATTTAAACGGTCAACGTAGTTGTTGGCAATGGTGATCTAACGATTTCGATGAAAGTTGCAATATAGGGGTTTACGAAAAATCGATCTAGCTAGGTCTCATATCTGGGAGAATTCGTTTTCTCCGTATTTTCACTCGAGCAGAACTCGGTCACTTAAAGTTTAGAACAAGATGGCTACCTTAAAATAATGACATGACAGCATGGGATTAGTAAGTACCTACTATCATGGCAGCATTGAATTAGTATGTACTATACCTGGAATTACTATGAACTATCCTATACTATTATATGAGCATTCTCTATTTTCACCCAAGCAGAGCTCGGTCAACCAGGTACTGTTATAGGTATATCAGCGCAATTAAACAAATATTCGACTGCTAAATTAATAAGCATTTGATTGCCAAACACAATGCTGCTTAAAAAGATTCTAATGGCACGGCCGTTGGTCCAAGTACATTTAAGTAAAAAAGAGATTAACCTTAATAACCCATAAACCCTTAATCCCATAAATATAGCCCATAATTATCCGCTGAACAGTTTCGTTCATTTACGACAACCATCAAACTACGGAGTTTAATCGACTTGTATAATATTATAAGTTTTATCATCACTGTTAATAGGATGCGAATACACCGTGTGGCACTATGACCCTGACTCAGTTTGCTTCACTTCGTTATGGAACAGACGAGCGATGTGCAGCCGACGTATTTATTGCCGCTTAGTTGCTGGGAGCCTCAGAATATTCATAGCTTGTGGGAATTCCACGTAAAAACCTATTTCCAGTAGTTGAATTTGTTGTTATTGTTGCAGAAACTAATAAAAAGCCACGCAAGTAGCAAAGTTGGAAATCATAATGTAAGCAAACCATAGCGTTCTTTGGAAAAGCCAGGATATAGATCGCCAAGCAGAAGATAAGCATTTTAGTGAATGCAATGCATGGAAGTGCAAAACAGTTAGACCATCAGTTGTCAGCAGATTATATCAGTTTGTTTTGATTCCAGGCGCGTTGCAGCAATGTGCAAACATAGTTCTAGCTGCAGTTTAGTTGCACGTTAAGTCACGTAACCAACAAAAAATCACCTGGAAATCGACTGCAGTCTTTTCATCGGCAACTTTTTGTCGCGTCATAGTTGCCGATCTACATCATAGATACTAGGATTAGCATTTAATTGCCACAGAGATCTTTGATACGCCTTCATAAGGACTGTGTGTAGTCGATGGCCTTAGTCATACCGATGGAGTTTCTTGTGCTATGATAAAAATAATTTTATAACGCACATGCTTAGCCAACTAATGTGTGGAATGTCATTTAAATAGGTGTTAGTTCATCGTAAAAATTATAACGGTTTTTTAATCTGCATTAATTTAATTGGTAATACTCAAACGTTTCTGATTTTTAATAAAAAAATTTATACAGGCTACATAAAAATTGCCATATCTTGTATATAAATTTACGCACGTAAATAAATTATATAAATAAAAGAAACGTGACATTATCCGTAGTTATTAATTTTTAATTTCATGACGAAGTATTTTCATTATTCCTTGTGGTGAAAAACGCACGCAAAATTTTAAAACTCATCAGTGTGTAAAACACATGACAATAATTATTCCAATATCCAAAGGAATTCAAGCTATAATTATAATAAAAATATGCAACGTATAATAATTTCCCATTCTTATTATGGAAAGGAATAAATTATGAAATTCATTAAAACAAAGTAGCAAGGATAACTTGGTTTCAATCATTAACCAAAACAAAAATATGTTTAAGATCAATTAAAGGATTTTCGCCCCTATTACTGTAAAGTTAAAGCGTAAATAAACTGTTCGGTTATGTTTGCAGATAGTTAATGGCAGCAGAGATTGGCATCGTACCGTGTGACAGATATGAAATGACTATACCTGTGTGAAATATTACTTTTCATTTCCTTCACATAGTTAGTTTCCTTTTTTAGATTAAATATCTGAGATTTAGGGCCAATTTCACCAATAAAACTGAACGCGATCAGCAGTTATCCCCATTCAACAGCTGTCAGTGTCAATATTCCCTAAGAATTATGACATTGACAGCTCTTGATTTTTTTTTTTTACCTTTAATTACATAATTAACCATCGACTTTAATGATGAAATAAAGAGAAAATCTAGGATTATTTTGAATGATTGCTATTTTATTTATTGCGTTTTAGAGTGAATAAGGTTCATAAAGAAATATATTTTAAACGAAGGCTGTTCGAATAAAAGTATAATTACGTATAATTTAATGTTTATATGTATTGTTTGTCTGTATTTTGTATCCGCCGAATAGAGTAAAAACAAGATAATCTTCTTTGAATATACGCAATAACATTTTATTTTCCATTCTTCTTTTTATTTTACTTGTGAAGGTCAAGGCTATTATTAATATGCAACTTTAAAAGCATTGTATTATTTATATTAGCTTTGCTCATCTCCTCTGGAAAAACAGCCTGAAGGTAAAAATAATCCTCATAAAGACTTTCTGCATATTATTCAGCCCCTATGCATTGTATTTTTGAAATCTCAAACACTCCCACATGACCTTCTCGTACCCAACCGGATAACGTTCCTAATTCAAATTCAACCATCAAATCTTTTAAACTTTTTAACAATGTGTTTGAAAAACGATTCGAATTATTGTTGTGGTGTTAGGGTTGCCACGTTTCGTCTGTACCTACCTATTTAATTTATAAAAAGCACTTGTAAGTCACTGTGCTGAACTCTCGGTAACTGTCATCTATCCTTTTCCAACCACTATGCAAAGATCTTCTCTCCACCTAGTGTAACAGCTTCTTACACTGCGTTCGCGGTCTTCTCAATTAACACAAGCAGAATGGAGCAAAACCGAAAATAATCATAAAACTTATGCTTTTTTCCCCAAATAAAACAAAGAAAATATTTAAATAAAACATGACTGCATCCGCTAACCCTAACACACAATGATGACGCATCAATGAATGGAATTTATTCGTGATCAAAGCGTTGACATCGACCCGACCTTGGCGAGGTAATCCGATGTGACCCGAACACGCTCGGGTCAAGCTGTTCTAATCCGATATTTGAATATTGAATTACGAATGGTCACTTAAAATATACTTTTCCTTTTAATATCTTTAAAGTGTATATACTGCATGGCTGGTTTGAAAATCCTCCGAAAATTAATTTATTTTCTTTCTTTGTTTATCAGGTCATTATTGATAAATATATCCTCGAACATGTCGCAAAATAAAATTTTGGTTAATAAGATATTTCACTGAATCAGGATTAGCTTATATTAAATTAAGATTAAGTACAGCACCATAAAATCATAAAAATATATCTCACAGAACAGCATAACGGAACTGAGAGTTCAATAAAACTGTTGTAAGATAAAAATTACAAGGAAAATAATAATAACATAATATTAACCTCATTACTGAGATAAGAATAAAAATAACATTGAAATATGGCAACGGACTTTGGTTTCCTTCCTTTACTTTTGACGTTTCCTTAGTTATTGTAATAACCATGTTTTAACCTTAATTGTAAACAATAAACATACGCAATGTTTTCATAAGCAAACTTAAGAGCGTTTATCCTAAAAGTTGGCAACGTCGCAAATAGCTGTCAAATATTTACCTGTTTTGATTAATTTAGCAATATTACTGTATAGAAATAAGAAATGTGGCTAACTAGCGAACTAGAATATTAATAATGAATTGCAATTATAACACTGAATTTGACGTTGTAACCGTACTATGTGTAAAATGGGCATTTGCAAAGTTTCCAAATAGTTTTTTTACATCTATAACTAAATATTTGGTGTTACGATATTAATTATTGCATTCCTTATTCATTATTCTAGTTCGCTAGTTAGCCACATTTCTTATTTCTATACAGTAATATTGTCAAATTAATTAAAACAGGGAAATATTTGACAACTATTTGTGACGTTGCCCACTTTCAGAATAAACGCTCTTAAAAATAATTTACAGTGTGAAACAAATGGTTTATTATATATGACGGAGGAGGGTGTCTCTTTCGTTATAATCAGGTATATTTTAACTATTGTGAGCGTACTGTGGGTAGTGTTAGTTATTGCGCAAAAGAAAACCCGTTTGCAATTCAGATAAAATTATGATATATGATCACATTCATCACACCACCATTTCACACACTATAGGTACACGACACAACTTTTCGAAACGCGCGACAGCTTCTAAACATCTTCACTGGTTGACCGCCACCCATGAAGTCTGCTCAGCTCCAGCCGGTCCGACTGTTATGATGTAGACTCTGTCAAGTATCTTATATCATCTATACTTCGAATATAATCCAGAAGGCTGCTGGTTTGAGAAACTCAAATATAGCAGTAGCAATAAGGCAAAGACCAACAAAACTCAAAGTCAAAGTCAAATTCAAACAATTTATTTCAATTAGGCACATAAGAGGCACTTTTGAACGTCAATTTTACAAAAAATAGAATTGATTCTAGTCGCCCCATCCAAAAGGTAGTTCTTGTATGGAGAAGAATGGGCAAGAAACTCCACCGTTACTCTTTTAAAATGTTTTTACAATATTTTGTATACATTAATTATATAATTATATGTGAAGACGATGCATCTAGAATAAGATTACTATACCACGATAGGTAAAAAGAATTAAAAATGAAGCAATGACAGATAAATTAATTATGTGATAGATACATGGTGCTCACATACTTACAAACATCCGCAATCAATGAGCGCTAAACATAAATAAAGGCGATCAAAGCATTACTAGATTTTCGTGAACGGTGACGGAAAATCTACAAGCATTAAAAGAGTTCTCGTCCAAAAGAACAACAAAATCGAAGTATTAAAAATAGTAACAATAACGTTATCGAACAATTCCCATCAACAATGATGCAAATCACTCAGCTACCGCACGTATTGCGATGCGACGCGCGCGCAGGTCAACAAACGCGTCGCATTGTCATGCAATGTGGATGCGCAAACGCATAGTGCGACTGAAGCTCAGGCATGTTTGCATCCCGTGTCATGTAAACTAATAAACCACCGACCTGTAGTCACCTACAGGATCACTCCTATACGTCCTAAAGGATCTGTAGAGAAACCGACTATTTCTTTATAAGACTTCGGTGCAACGACAGTTGATTCCCTTGACGGGTAATTTGGATAAAGGTGTGCAGAAGGCAGCATCAAATCTTTAGCATTGATAGAATCTAGGTGGATCTTCATTAGCGGTTTGGTAAGTTAATATGGCTAGAAAGGGAGTCACTAGTGAGATGACGGCTGAAGAGGTGAGTGACGTTTGGTGTTAACCCCAATTACAATAATGCAAGCAGAGGAGCAGGAGGAGGAAGAGGGAAGCATTACACAAAAATAATACTCAACTACGACAAAAAAAAGCCAACTAAAAAGGTATAAACAAGACATCACCGATGAACAAATTAAAAATCCGGAGTCACACGTCGTGTTACACAAATCGAGCAGATAACGTGTGACTGTGTAATTATTCACGTAGCCTATCACCAGCGGACGCTCAAGACGCTTCAACGATACCTCATAATTATAACGAGCAGTTTAGAAGTTATGAGGGAACAGATGAACATACATACCAACATACATACTGGTCAAAATCATAAGCTTCCGCCAAAGTCGGGTACAAAAGGAGGAGCTCTATACTCAACAGTGGGTGGAAAAGGGCAGATGATGATGGTGCGCAGGAGGATCAGATGATGATGATCGTCGTTGGTACAACTAGTAATGAAGTTTTTAAAGAAAGGCCAGTTGAAGAAATCTCAGAAACTAAAATAGCCGCTGGCAAAGCTGATAGTTTGTAAGTAATGTAGTGAAATGACAATCTGTGCGTGCACATAATTCTGTTTTCCATGAACACTGAGGGAAAGAACTTGTACACTACGTAATTATTTACAAAAATGGGTGTTTATTTCTTGGTGCTTTAAGTTAAATAGCAGTTAATACATTCGTTTAGTGTTTCTAGGTAACTGTTTTAATTGAAAGCGGTTGTTATTGGCACTGGTAGCTTTTTTACTTTTTTTTGCAGGATATTTTCGTCGATGAGCGATCTCTGGTGTAGTCTTGGTTGAACTACTTGATGCAACTCATTCCTTGAGTACGAAAAGGTATTTCCGACAAACATTTGCAAGATGGATGAAACTTATCATCCAGAGAAATACTGGTTGACTTAATAAGATCTTCCATTCAGATTGAATTCATCAACATTGTCCACAATTTTATAAGTTGATACATTAAACTTTATGATGATAGGATCCCAACACAGGACATAATCATAATGAACCAATCAGGTACAAGTTACAACAAAAATTCAATTATCCACAAAAATAATTTGGACATTACAAAATCCTTGCACGCGACGAAGATTCTTGGGCAATTTTGTCAAATTTGACCGCAGCCCAGCCCCGTACGCTGCGTCGTAATGGTACTCATTAAATATGGAGGTAGGTAATTGGTCTGAGCATGCGAGATCGGAAACTGTACACATTAATTACAGTGTTGATGAAATTCGTTTCAAGATGAGTCAAGTTTTACTTGGAGAACCACCTCATTCTGAATGGGTTGATGACGGTGTAAAATTTGTAAAAGTGAAGTTTTAATATATCGAGACGACTGTGTAAATATCGACTTCAAGGCTGCCAATGCTAATGATGATAACCTCTTTAAATTCAATGCATTTAATTATCTCAAATCAAGAAATGACATCACAGATAATAACGAGCACGAAATAGACGCCAGCATAAAAAGAAAATGGTGACAAGACGCCAAATCGATTTACCAGCGTCAAATACTCCGGCTATACTCTTATTGGAACTGACAGTCAACAGCACAATTGTTAGTTCACAGTTACACTAACAATTGACACTTAACAAAATCAATAGCACCCGCTACTGGCTCACACTATATCAGACCACGATACTATCAGACAATCTCGCAAATTCCCTATCGCTTAAAACCCTGTCCACCTAGGAAAACAGGCGTGAACAAGCCATAAATCAGTATTAGCCCTTCTAATAACCACGTCGGGTGTCCCGTTACCTTCCCAGCGATGACGGCACGAGATTTATCACATATTCACGCCGCTTCCGGGACGAGGTGAGCAGGGATGGAGCTAATAACTCCTCTATTCGAGTGTTGGTGAATTAATGGTTGTATGAGGTATTCAAAGATTATGTGGTAGGTTTGAGTAATATTGATACTCATGACTGATTTGTGGAAGTTCTTGGTTTCTTGTTGGATGGTTCTAGGATTTATTGGATGGGTGTTTTGATGGTGGATTGGAGTATCATGGGTTAATGATCCTCATTTTCTTTAGTAAAGGAAAATTATAGAATTACGCTCTGAATGCTCTCGATGATGGTGGGTAAGGGTCTCGACAATCATTAGAGAATTTTTCGAGTTTTTAATTAATCCTAGCAAACCATGCTAGATTTTCTTTAGCTTTTCGTACAGAATTGACTGACAGTGAATTCAATCACAGGAAAGTAGAAATAGAAATATAAGAGTATATTTATTTTTAATCATAAATTCGAATAGACTCTTCTACAGGTACAGTCAACCGTACAACACTTTCAGTACAAAAACCTACTGCTACGACATAAAGACGCGGTCAGTGACAAATTGTTACAAATGATGTGCCTCATCTTTGTTTAACTGTATTACATCCAACGATAGTGGGAGTCAATTAAAAAAATACTCTCTTTTTAAATGTGAGCTATTAAGATATCGAGCTAATAAACTCTTCCACAATTCCCATTCCCATCTCATCAACACGTTACAAAATATCGCTGTCGAAACTCAGGCGCATCATTACGATCGCGTGCTGTGCGCGTACGCAGCTGTCGCGTCAAAACGAGATAAAAGAGCGAAATATTCGAGGCACGTAACACTTGTGTGTTTTTACGCGTAATTACGGAGACCGTGGACAAGTTGAGGCATAGCTTTTTGTTTTTAAAGTGTAGGTGTGTATGTATGTCTAGTTAGGTGTGTGTAGTGTAGATGTGTTAGTGTTTTGCCCCTAAGGGTCGTTTTATTTATTTATATAACAATTGTTTACTGCACTTATAGTAAACACCACAGCGACAACAAAAAGCCAACCAACAACAACATTTAGGTAAAAAACTTCATGCAAACATTTAAAATAAATTTACTGCTATACATAAATATGTCAACATCGGGCTCCTGAGCAATCAGGGCGTTCAGCAGATTGACCGCTTGGGTTGGAGCATATCGAGCAGAGATACTTTGTAGCAAAGGTTGGCTACGCAACGGATAAGACAGAACGTGCACAGATGTTGCACAGCTACTTCAAAATTACTTACTCACAGTTTTATAAATGCCTAGCAACCCGCCCCGGCTTAGTAGTAGAGAATATGACTACATTTTTTTTCTGTCGTAATGTCGTATCCACCCATTATGTAGCGCAAGTGGTTTAGATTAAAATGTTACTGATGATCATTCAATTTGGAGTATTTTACATCGTCATATTTCAGCCAATTTACACAACACCTTAACCCTAATTAATATTATAAATGCGAAAATGAGTCTGTTTGTATGTTTGTTACGCTTTCACGCTAAAACGGCTGAACGGATTTGGGTGGAATTTGGCACATGGGTAGACCTGGAGAAGGATACAGGGTATTCTTTATCCTGGATTGCATACGAAGTCGCTATTGACTTATAGGTACACGTAAACCTTCCTTATCAATCTGCCCATTGGTGATAACCATATGAAAATCCGTTCGGTAGTTTTTGTGTTTATTGCGTTAAGACAGACAGACGTGGCGGGGGGACTTTGTTTTCTAATATGTGGTGATGGTGATACAAATGTATTGTTTAATTACAAAGCTTTATTTTTAAATAATAACGCCTATAAAATCAAGGATTGACAGCATAAGCAACAACAGCATCCCAGCATGGAAAACCTTTCCAGTCCCTGTCAGATACATTATTTCGAAGCTGTCAAAATACACAAGAATCTACGTCAGCCTTTCTTTTTATTATTACACAAGAAACCTAGGTTCCCTCACTTTACGACTTTCTCGAGACAACAAATGTTACATAAACAAACAGGTACATAAAACCGTAGCCAAAAGCCAACTCGATAAAAATCACAACTTTTCCTCAAGCAGCGCCATAAAACAGCCAATGTACGCAATAACCGGTCAAACCACATATTTCCCCCGTTTTCCCCACTTTTCCCGCGGTGAACAACCTCGTATGTGAAAATGACATAAAAATGCGCTTGCACATACGCCACTTTCGATCTCGAACAGGCTTCCGTTGATGAGTGGTGGATGACTCTTATTTTCTAATCGACTTTCGACGAGGCCCAATTATCTGAGAAATATATCTGTGAGATTATCGATTGGGATCACGTTTAGTTGTTGAGATAACGTTAACTAATGTGGGTAGGTAGTGGAAGAGCCCGTTTGACTGTTGGCTAGACGTATTGGATTGTTGCTCTCTTGAATTCGGAAGAAGGTTTCCGAGGTTACGTCATTGGAAAGGTTGGAAGCGATGAAGTGTTTCAAGAAGATAACTACATTATTAGCTTCATTTTGTTTCATAGTGATTTACGTTTGTGAAATAGTGCACTATTGCACTAAAAACTAAGTTTACATATTTATCCAACTTAATTGTAAGTATTTTTGATGTGTAACATCTTTCCTTACGCTTTCCTTCAATCAAAATCTAAATAATCTAATATGTGGGAGTGATTTCGTGAAAAGGGACGGAAGTGTGTTGCAGGAAGCTGAGGAAGCGCGCGCTATTTGATTTGACCAATGAGCACGCGCGGTGCTGGATTTGGCTGTCAGAAACGACCCTTTAATGTTGCTTATCACCAGGGTAAGATGTCAGATGATGCGACTACTGTAAGGCTCACTCGTTTTTAGTTTTAACTTCCCTTTTTATGTGAAATTACTAAAATCGTGTAGTGTATTTTTGCTATGTTGTGTGTTACAAAAGTAAATACATATTTACAAGCTTTGATTACTAAATCACATTAATATAACATAACACCACGCCTGTAGTTCCCGAGGGGTTAGGCAGAGGTGTACCTATAGTACACCCACATTTCGCACAGTTATGTTTAAGTCCCATGTAATAGGTGGCGAGCCTATTGCCATCAACCGTCATCAACAGAAATTCCAGAAGGAAAAACTCAAAAACACTGCCCGACCCGGATGCGAACCCAGGACCTCATGCTCAGCAGCACCGCTTGCTACCACTATATCAATAAGACAGTCACATTAATATAATTCTTAGTTAATTTAAACCCACTGATTCCTAATCTGTATCAGCTGGAAAACTTTCAATTGAAGTACGTTTCAATAACGCGCTCATCAATCACGGCGACTGGCGGGTAATTAGCACAATAACCGGTTAGCTATCGTTATAAAACTGATGGTATCGGGAATTGAAATAAATTGTTACGCTGGCAACATTTCTCTTCGTAACGGTGGCAGTTTTGAAGCTTATAATTAATTCATTTAAGTAGGAAATTTGTATTTTAAATTGATTAAAGTTTAATTGATAAATTTATTACAAAATTACGTTCAAATACTAATATTGGCAGATACAAATATTTTATTCTATTTTCAATATAGAACAATTATTGCCAGATTTGTTAAAAAAAAAAAAACATTCTATGTGGTATGAATCAGCTGTGGGCTAGAATTACCAATAGGGTCCCAAACAGCAACGCGGCAGTCCCAGAAGATGGCGGGACGAACTCGACTCTGTTCCTAAAGATTGGCCACAAACAGCAGTAGATAGGTTTAAGTGGAGGACGGAAGGGAGGTACCTGTTGAAAGACCTACACACACTGTCGTCCCATACCTATTAACACCGTAATTTGAAAACATTTTCAAAACCATTTATTTTTAAAAGAGTAACCGTGGAGTTTCTTGCCGGCTCTTCTCCATAGGAAACGACCAATTGGCACCGTGCACCTAGCTTCTGACGTTTCATAAGTGCCCTTGTAGGTTTATGTGAAATAAAATATTTTGAATTTTTGAGGCCTTTAACCTGCAGTGGTACCTACACAATAATAATATTAATACATGTAAGTAGATTTATAAATTACCACAAAGGCTTGAAAACCAGTACAAATTCAATTAAAACAAGGATATTATAGAAAGTGATTGTTTGCATACCATGGCTCCATGTCCTCAGATACTGATTAACCTCGATGGGCAACCTTCGGCAGTCGGAAGACGTCAACTAGCCCATTGTGGCACTATGTACTTGTGACGAGTAAGTAAGTTATTTTATTATCTATTTGATTCTTAATTACTTGAGCAAGATTGTGTGCTTTGTGATGAAAAGAATTCAAGACGGAAGCCATTAGAATAAACATAATAGTAGGTATGAGAAGAATACGTAGGTGCTATATACAGACTGACTTGTAATTTGACGTAATCCTTCTAGAACTTGATAGTGTGGCCCATTTGCTGTTGCAATGGGCAATTTTCGCCTAGGCGAAAATTCATGGGATTCGAGAAAACCCAATTTTTATGTTTTTTTGAAAATTTCACAGAATTCATCACTAAATATAATTTTTCTCTAAATTCTCAAATTGAATGGCCTTAAGGCCTGTTCAGATATAAGCGACATCGCTGTCGCGATCGGTACGCTATACCGCCTCGGTACGCAATACCGAGGTGGACCGTACCGACCGTGCCGCCGTGCTGTACGGTATCGCGTACCGAGGCGATATCGCGTACCGAGGCGATATCGCGTACCGAGGCTATATCGCTACCGAGCGCAACAGCGATATCGCTTATATCTGAACAGGCCTTTAATTGCTATCCCATAGGGTACTTAATACTTTAGCAAACCTTTTGATGTAATCTTTATATAAAATAGGTGTGCCCTATGTTACCTGTGGTGACAGAATTTAGGTATACTAACACCTAGTCAGAACACATATCTGTGGATTGACAAAAGAAAAACGGATGGACAGAAAGAAGTTGCGAATTATAATAATATCAAAGGACAAAGAGGAAATGGATTCCCCCAGGCTGCAACCAAGAATTTCTATATGGGAAACCTATTTTTTTTTTTATTTGAAGCTAATAACGCTTTGCCCAACAGAACGTTTAGCATGACCACAATAGAAACGGGTTTTGTCGACGGAAGAATATACAAAATGATAGGAGAATCACAATCTGTTATTTTGTCTATTCTTCCGTCGACTAAACCCGTAGAAAACCCATTTCTACGGTTGACATGCTACGCGGGGATCGAGCCCAAGATTTTCCACACTCAACAGTCAAGATTGAGACCACAATACACACTCAAAAACGAGACAGTTAATATAACTGCACATACCATGTAATAAAAGGCCAGTCGGCAAGTAACTGGTGCTTTTACTCAAAGCAAATGGCTCCGTTCGCAAGTTTTACACACTTTTACTTTTACAGAAGTTAAAATCAATGATTTGGCAGAAAATGTTGTGTTGATCGCGTCCATAGTTTTGTTGTCATAGACTAATGGACAGATGGGAGTTTAGTCAATTCTATTAATTGTTGATTTATCTTAATATAGGTGATTTGTGTTCAATTTAAAACTTTTTTGAACAAGAATATTTATGAGGGAATGTGGCGGCGTCTACATCGCCACATACGAACTACGCATCACACTTACGTCACGCGAAATCCTGCATCGCGCAACCAGAATTTTCCGCACGATCAGCATATATATAACTTCCCGACATCAATCGTCGGGCAGTAGCCTACCAGACACGACACCCGTCTGGACGGAGGATCCTCCCTTTTCTATAGACGATGAATGAACTTTACACTCTGTTCCCATACCCATACAAGAACATCACTGTTTATAGAAGCTATGTTAAGGTTGTTTATCTTATAAGGCAAACTATATCAACAACGTAAGCAAACGAAACCATAAACTAAACTAAAATCACACAGCGGATAATTTTCCGAACGTTTTTACACATTTTTACTCCATACACAGATTTTATTTCTAAAATATCAATAATTTTGCTACAACAAGTGATGAAACTTCGTCATTTCTGATCTGAAAGAAACTCTATGGAAGCAAAAATAAAACACCCGATTATTATACGCTTAATAAATACAATAACTAGAATGCACAACATGACGCATCTGTTATTTAATCTTAGTAATCTCAAAGATAAGTGTGAACCGCGGAATCGCAGGCAATTGATCGAAAATGGAGAAGCTATCAACAGTTCTCTTGCAACATGTAATTCGGTGTCCAGAGGCTGGGAACGCGATGATTTGGCAATAAAAGCTGTGAGAAATCATAGCAATCGAAGATATTTATCTTTTTATAACATTACACAACATCACACCTGTATTGTGTACTCCAAAGGGTTAGCCAGAAGTGTACCTATAGTACACAGTTATATTTAAGTCCCATGTAACAGAAGGCGAGCCTATTGCCATCAACCGGGCACAAATCCAGACTCCGGGCTGCTACTAAGAAATTCCTGATGGAAAAACCCGATAACACTGCTCGACCAATCGAACCCAGCACCTCATGCTCAGCAGTAACTCTTGCGACTGCTAGAAAAACGAGGCTGTCAATTCTTTTTATTTAGAAGAAAAGGTATCAAATATTACAGTGGCGAGATCACATAGGTGGGATTCACACTGGTTCCAATAGTGACAAAGATGGCTTCCCTACTCAAACAGCTGACCTTCCTGAAAATCGCTGAACTTGAGAAGGTAGCCTCGAAATTAAGGCTGTGACCTGACTTTGTCTCAAGGTCAGCGGGTAGACTCGGTTTGTAATACGTAAATATTTCATGTTATCAAAGACAGTTGGCTACTGAAATAATATCTGGCTGCGTAGCCGACTAACAAAATTATAATCAAAACTCATTTATTCAAACTAGGCTGAGAATCAGCACTTTTCGAACGTCAACATTACATAAGAAAGTCCCCCGGCAAGCTGCCCTTCACCACTTCCTAGTGCTTTAACTGGGAAGAAGAAGTGGCGCAACAAACTCCCCAGCAACACACTATTGGTATGGAAAGTAATTAACATTACGAAACACAAAACATTATATTTATTTATTTGCCATGGCGTCAGCCAGCACTAGCCAATTTAATAACAGAATTTATTTTCGCCGAAGTTCTGTCCTCATACGTAGTAAAATCTTCCAACCTCAGTTATCCTATTAGCTACTCTGAGTGTTAATTATAATTTACTGCAATAATTATAACCTTTTATTAGCTTTAAATTTCCACAAACGACGTGAAAGCCTCATAAACAAAGATTACGAAGTGAGAACGACCACAATTACCTTTTAAACTATAGTGGAGTGTCACACCAATCAATCGTTCATGGCATAAGCAGAGAGAAAAGGTATCATTATCATTATTACCTACCAGGCTGTTAGCACAGAATAGATAGTTACAGAAGGTCGGCTGTACAACGCACGCACACATAGACCCCTTTCACGCTGGGGGGCACGCAGTGCTGGGGAGTCTGATGCGCCACTTCTTCCCATCTAAAGCACTAGACAGTGGTGAATGGCGGGCGTTTTGGGGGACCGTCACGTAGTTATGACGTTCAAAAAGCGCTGATTTACAGCCGAGTTTGAATAAATTCATTTTGATTTTGAACACGTACAGCGAGGGTAAGCGCACTATAACATTATAGGCTAAACAATTTTACTTTATTCTATCTTTTCGCTTGTTGCATGGAGCCGACCTTCTGAAGTTATCTATTTCGTGTTTCTAAGCGGTTATATTCAGTCCGTATGTTGTTTACCTGAAAGTATCACCCTCAATGATTGTTGGAAATTGTAGCGAAGAGAAAATATTGGAGTGGTTTATTGTCAGTCGTTCATTCGTTTATGGTTATTTTGTGGCTCTGATAGTCATAATTAGTGCGTTAATCACTCGGTTTATTGCGTTGTAGTCTTGGATTATAGGTTTGTCCCAAATTGAGCTCCTATCTAGGTCTACCCTTCTTTACGTCCACATTAATTTACGTGGCTGTAAAATATGGTTGGTTAATCTTTTCCGTGAGTGGCTTGAGGTGTTCTCAGACCTCAAATTAATGGCAAAACATCCCTGTTGTTCTGTTTGATAATAATTTACACTTTGAGCACAGAATAGTACAGAAGGCGCACTTCGCATGTTAGATATGAAGCTACGAGTACGCGACGGGCTCGTCTTGTCGGGCCAATTCAGTGAGCGTAACGTAGTCAGAAGATATAAGAGTTAAGCGATAGAAAGAGAGGCAACTCCTATTTGAATATAACTGAAGGTAATTAGTGCTGTGCGACCTGAATTGCGCTTTATTATGTCGTTGTAAGAGTCGCTTTTTATTTAAATGATTTTTCGGAGTGAATCTTCTGTACTATTCTATGCTTTGAGGGAGACTAGACGCTCATAGGTGTAATAACAATAAACCTTCTATTGTGTGTCCGTCAACCGACTAACTAAGCACTATATATTTAAAAAATATATAGCATTTCTTTTAAACATTAGTGGCTTGAGGAACAGGGTGTAAATTCCACTCATCCACCATAGAAAAGGGAGGATCCTCCGACCAGACGGGTGTCGTGTCTGGCGGGCAACTGCCCAGAGGTTGAAGTTGGGAGCTTGTATATAAATGTCCAACGCGCGGTAAACTCTAAATGCGCGATGCAGGATTTGTGTGACGTCAGGATGTTGTGTGACGTCAGGTCTTTGATACGTAGTTCGCATGTGGCGACATAGATGCCGCCACAAAACCATAACTTTCTTTTTTTCTGAATATTAGGCTATTGACTGCATTGTAAATATATACCTAATTTTGTTGCTATCGCGTTGAATTCCTTCTTTCTCTTTCGTTCTTAGATAATAATTTTGGCATTTAAATTATCTTAGTACTCGCAACCGGCGTGCGTATGACCAGTTCCCTAATTGCGTAATACACAATCAATCAGAATCTGAATCGTCTTGAAACAGATTGCTAATTCATTACTTCATAAGTTCGAAAAAAAAATAACTGCTCTACAACGTAAATAACGCAATGAATGTTGTTGAACTGTCAAAATGAAACAGATTAGTCGTAATCGTTTACGAAAATGTGTTGCGTAATTAGATAATAGATGTTTAACGTAAACAAAGCAAAATGAGTATTAAAGCTCGTACAGACCAGCGCGACGCGACGCCGCGCCGCGACTCGAACAAAACAATTTCTAAGAAAACTTGACGGTATAACAATAACCGGTGTCGCGTCGCGCTGGTCTGCACGAAGCTTTAAAGGATCGTGCAGGTGCTCTGTAGTTTCTGGTTAACCCCATGGAAAGAAGGTGTAAGTTTATGTTACATGAATTATCATTCCAATAGATGTCTACGCCTCTGATTTCTAATATCACCAACGACAACAGGGGTGATGACTAAATTATTTTATTTTCTAGCGACTACCAAAAACGAGGAGGTTCCATGTTCGTAGCGTATGTATGTTTTTTTATTTTTATGTATGTCCGCCGATTTCTCCGTGCATTGTGGAAATAAAAAAAAAAACAACAGACTTCAAAAAAAAAACACTACAAAGTGAAAAATAACTTTAATTTCGGAAGTCGGTGGCAAAAAACGAAAATTCAAAACCAAAGACACCGAGATCCGAAATTAAAGTTATTTTTCTATTGTTGTTTTTTATTTTGAAGTCGGTTGTTTTTATTTTTGTAAAAAGTTTTTATTGTCCGTCAGGTAGATTATGAAAAAATATTGGACACGTATTTTGAATTTTTTTACGTAATCAAAAGACGATACATTGAGTTAAAATGTGCCATGACGTCACGAGGTAGATTTTATACTAAGCGACCCCCACTCCCTAACTTTAATGCGTTTTATCTAAGTATTTTTTTATTACTATGATAAAGCAAAAAAATACGTGTCTAATATTTTTTAATTATCTGACTGACGGATTAAATAGAACTTCATTTTCTTTACCCAGGCATCATGCCTATTGCTATAATTACTTCCAACACTCCATTGCAATAAACTTCTTATCCATTCGACTCAGAATTAAAATAGCCATAAGACTCTCTATTACTACCTTATAAACTAGCTGAAGAAAGCGTTAATTGATGATCCGCCTTGTCGTGGCGAAGGAAAATAAGTTTTTCCCGTTCTCAAACATACGTAAACGGAGAGAAATTGATGTTCTGACGCCGGGGTCCATGTTGGGTTTACCTGACTTGACAGGAGTGTGGCTGTGTCGTTATTTACCTGTAACAAGAGAATAGGAATTATAAATAACATGAAAACAAGATGAAAGTTAACCTACGTATACATGGTTAAATAAAAAAACATTTAGCAAAACTCCGCAGATGTGATTGGGATCGGTATCTAAACACGATAAAAAAAAGAAGTATGAACACTAAGAACACTGCCAGCGTTTGTTGACCCGCAAAAAAAACATCAAATCTTTTTATTTTATCGTGTTTAGATGTATGATACCCACCACGCCTGCAGAGTTTCGCTGGCTAATTTTATTTGACCCTGTATAGGAAATTAATAACGAGCTGTTTGTTTCTGTCGTTATGAGATGAGATCCACTGACTTTTCGGATTCATGTGCGCAATGTATAATTATCACTTGCTTCAAAAACGGTGAAGGAAAACATCGTGAGGGAACCGGCGCTTACCCGGCTTTAAAAACTCACCGGGTTAGTCACTAACCACACGAAAAGAAGGAGAAGACACGAGAAGACGGTAAATAAGAGATGTATGTATATAAAAAACCATGCACCGCTAACCCCAAATAAATGAGCAATGGGGGGGGGGGGGGTGACGATGTTTTAAACATTGTTAAAGTAAAGTAGCTGAAGTTCTTACGACAAAAGGGCTGCAATATTTCAAAGTATAGTTTTATTATACTTATAAACTTTAATTATTTATATTTCTAGATAGAGTGTGGCGCTGCAAAAGAACTAAAGGCTCGTGAAGACCAGCGCGACGCGACCCGAACAATACAATTTCTAAGATTGTTTGTTTTTGTTATGTTTTTATGTTTGCATGGTATTATACGATTTTTTTTTATCTTGTTAAGTTATAGGTAATTTATATTGAATTGCATGTTTTTTTATTTTAATAATAATATTTGAACATCGTTATTTTATAATATTTGTGTATAATTATGTTCCATGTTGGTTAATTTCGAACACAATGTAGATTGCTACTGAATAAATTGAATTGAATAAGAAAACTTATCGGTATAAAAATAACTGGTGTCGCGTCGCGCTAGTCTGCACGAAGCTTAAAACAGCTGCGTCTTACACCCGCGCCACGTCATTGTGCTTTTCTAGTTTGCGTGCATTTAGCGGCCAACAGTTGGACGCAATTTTTCTGTCTATCTAGACATATTTATATCTTTGCTTATAAATTATGACAAACACACAACGATAACGATACTATACATATTCTCTCATATTATTATAATCATTAAAGAAACTTCCAGTCCTGTTTTCACCCACCGATTTATGACCAGATTCCAAGGCGTTCTAATGGCAATATTTAATACACAATAACGTCGTGGGAAAGCTAGGAACGTGTCACATCCGCTCTTTAAAATGCATAACAGCCGTAGACCATCGTGGAATACTAAAATAAAAAGACCAGACGCTACTAGAACTCACAAGAGTAAAATAACAAGATATAATTCACCCTTTATTGTTCATAAATTGTTAGACCAGCTTGTTACACAGAAATGGTTGGATACAGAAGTCTAACTTGAAATTGGAATAAAAGGCGATGTGGAGCGTTAATTTGTTTTTTTTTTGCATGGAAAATTAATAAAATAAAGATGCTGATATACTTGAGCATTCACTTGTAATGAACATTCTAGCGAATGTTACATTACAGAAAAATAAACGGGAGCGTTTTAACAAAAGGACAGTTAATTTGCTTTGAGCTTTTTGCCGAGCCGAGCCAATCTGTCATAGTTCCGTTTCCAACTTCATGATGAATATTTTTTTGACGAGCATCAACTAGAGCGTTCGCTAGAATGATCGTGAAAATGTTCGTAGCGATGTTTGGCTCTGTTCGTTGTTTAGTTAGACAAATTTAAAAACGGCGAATGCTTGATGTTCTGTTACAAGTGAATGCTCAAATCTACCTTAAGAGATATTCATTAACAGACTTCATTATAACATTGAAGCTAATTCATTTATTCAAATGCAACGGTATACGGTATGGTACGGTACCTACTATAGGTACACCTCTTTTTTTTTTTTTTTTTTTTTGGATGGGAAATTATCAAATAACTTCTCCCGCTCTGGGTGGAGCGGGAGGGCGTGTCAGACTTTTACTGACTAAAACCCACCCGTGTTCCTTCCGTTGCCTGTGTGCCGAGGTCGCGATATCCCTTTCAGACAAACCCGCGACCCCGGCAGGCATTGGCCCTTCCGGACCCCGTCACTTGGTGCTGACATCTCTTTGAGGCGCGCGTGGAACACAACGCGCCGTCGACCCGGGCCTGGTCCCTATCGGACGGCGAGCTACCCATTGCTCACCGTCCGCAAGCCCGCGCCTACGGTGGCCGGAAGTCGGCTCTCGACTCCCGACGCCCGGGGCGTCTCCTGCGGCGACTAGGGGCGCGAGGGGGCGCATTTTGCCTCTCCCTCGCGCGCTCCGCCTCCTCCTTCGCGAGCATTACTGCTTCGCAGAAGGAGGTGACGGCCTCCCATGCACTCTCGCTCCGGACCATGGCCTGAACCAGGGCCGGACGCGAGAGATCGCCGCCGCCGATCGCCTCCGTGAGGACACGGCGGTGCTCCGCCCAAGCTGGGCAGACCTCCACATAGGTACACCTCTGCCTTACCCTTCAGAGATTACCGGCGTGATATTATGTTATGTTTAAAACGGTATGAGAATTATGAAGACTAGTAGAATGTAAACTTAAAGTAAACTGTCCACAGCTGACGGATCATGCATAGATCTAACCAATAACACGGCACTGAGGTCAATAATTAAGACACTCCTATCCATTCATTAAACAGATACACTGCAAAGATCATCTACTACCTACCCTGAGGGCATCCCAAACTACGTTTGACTTTGTACCCACTGCATTCACAAATTACACGCCATAGTTTTATCTATCCGTAATCTTACAGCAACTTCTCAAGCTAGCCTTCTGTGCGTATCTACTCTGTGTTATCGCGTCTTGTTGACAAATACACAACTTTCGCTGCGCAGGCGCAGATGGCACAGCGGAAGCGCGCGCAGATTATGGTCGCCCGCGGTGCTAATAAATAAATTATGTGTCATTGAGTGTGTAAAGTCAGTTAAATAGCGAAAGCGTATTGATATCGCTTTGTTAGAGGGCTTAGGAGAAGGGATATGTCAATGATGAATTTATTGGCTTGGCCAGCTCAGAATTAAGGCGACGATAACCGACTTTTAATGATTTTATACTGATGATCACGTCTAAACGAGTAGTGTTAATGATTTGGAAAAAATATATGTTAAATTAGAGCATTTTCTTAATAACTTAATAAATGAATTTTTTAGATTATGTTTATATTACATAGTGAAATTAATTTGTAAAGTTATGTCTAACGCGGATAGAAAACTGAAAATCACGCAAAATCTATCAAGCGCATTTTTTTGAAACCTTCACCATTTTAAAGATAATTTAACTATTGATATTTTAGTATGCGTGTTTTATTAAAATACTTTTGTTTTATGTATAATAAATTAATAATGCGTCTAATTTGGTACAGCGCTCCTGGATGGGCGAGTCCTATTACTGGCTGGACGTACGACGCGTTGCGTGTGCTCAGTACAGAACATGTGAGAAACTTATACCTTTATTGTTAGAAAGATGAGCAGCTTAACTATTCGCAACCGTTCGTTCGCTTCCGCGTCGAATCGAAAATCTCAATCAATGTTATCAAGAGTCCTCTAAAGGCTGTTCACAAATCCAAAACCCGAGAATTTTGTCAGGTTAAATCGAATGACGACCGCAATTCTTCCCACAGCTATTTCCTGTCGGGGGCAAAACAAATTAGTAATTGAAAATATGTTATTTTCGATTCGACAACCTGTCGAATCGTTATGAATAGCTATGCAGGTGGAACCGGAAATGGGTACGGTAAGTTGTTATAGAGCTGATGATCAAAAAAGGGAACCAACTGGATGTAAAATATGAAGAGTCAAGTCATCATCAGCATCACCTGCAGACTTATTTTGGACGAGGGAAAAACGAGTATTGTGGCTTAACTTGGGGCAGGCCAATATCCAGCAGTAAATTGCGTTAGTATAAGTTAATTGGTGAGCTTAAGGTTACACATCCTTAATCTAAGGTAGCTCCTAAAATCGAAAGGGATACCGTGGCCCCTGGCAACGTACAGGCAACTGAAGGAACACGGGTGGGTTTTAGTCAGTAAGAGTCACACGCCCTCCCGGTCCGCCCAGAGCGGGAGACGTTACTTAAAAATTACCCAGCACAAAAAAAAAATATACGAGGTAGCTCCTCATTTTAGGGGCTACTTTTTTTTTTTTTACTTTTTTATAATATTATATTTATTTTATTTTTTTCTTGTTTTTTCGCATTTTTAATATTAGTTAGGATATTTATCCTAACTAATATTAATTGTCGAAATTGAGTTTTTTTTTTCTTATGCTTTCACGCCAAAACGGCTGAATGGATATGGAAGAAATTTGGCACATGGGGAGACCATGACCTGGAGAAGGACACAGGCTACTTTTTATCCTGGATCGCAGACAAAGTCGCGGGCAACAGGTAGTATTTTTATATCTCCGAATAGCCTCGCTCTACCTAGAGGAAAGTCAGACTAATATCTTATTCAATCACGGTGTGAATATACAAATTACAGTAATAACGTACAAAGTTTTTTGTCGGACTAATTAGTTATTACATTTGTGACTTTGTAAGTACCAGTGGACAGCCTTGGCCTATTAGGTTTAGATCAATTTGAATAAACAATAGCTTTGGTAGTAAATCTAGTTGGAAATTAAAACATGGCGGTCGTTGTTATTATTATGGTAGTTTATTACTAGTGGATTTAATAGATGAACTATGTGGTTAAAAATATAGCGCAGAAATATAAAAGAACCACTCTGTATACGCACACTAGTCTTTCAACGAGGAAAGACAAGGTGTCTTTCTGTTTCTTTTACTTATCAATTTAATTATTATTATTTATTTGCTTTTTGCTTTTTTTTATTTTTTGTGAATAATTTAAGATGAACTTTTTCTTATTGTTTTTTTTTTTTGCATTTTGGACGCTATACTATTGCGAGTTAACGGGAACGCCCTCTGTTGGTTAACATACTGTGTATATGGTCTAGTGGTCGCAAGCGGTACTGCTGAGCATGAGGTCCAGTACCCTAATTACGTAATACACGATCAATCAGAATCTGAATCGTTTTGAAACAGATTGCTAATCCATTGCTTCGTACGTTCGAAAAAACAATCTGCTCAACAACGTAAATAACACAATGAATGTTGTTGACCTGTCAAATTGAAACAGATTAGTCGGAATTGTCAACGAAAATGTGTTGCGTAATTAGATAGCCGGGTTCGATTCCCAGGTCGGGCAGTGTTATTGAAGTTTTCTATCAGGAATTTCTGTGCCCGGTTGCTAGCAATAGGCTCGCCCCCATATTACATGGGAGGTAAACATAACTGACGATAAATGGGTGTACATGCTAAGATACACCTCTACCCAACCGTTCGAGGAATAAGGCTTGATGTTATATTTATATAAGTAAATAAATATTCGGACCACTGTAGAATTACCACCGAGTCAGTTAAACTAAGAGTGGACCCCAAAATAGTTGGGAAAAGGCTAAGTAGATAGATAATGATGATGTAGAATTTTCTTTAAGACTGCAGGTAATGTCTCGCAGAAGAATATCAACAACGAAAGATGTTTCAACGGATTTTCCCACTCATCTTTGTTCCACTCAATTTTGCCCTATTTATGCCGTCTAAGGAGAATCGCATCTAAAAGTTCACTTCAGTCCAAAAGACTGTCACTTTCATCAATCTAATCTGACAGCTTCACAGCTTCCCATCAAAACGAATATTATAATGTTCCACCAATCGAAACAGATCTAGTTACACGAGCTCTTTTCTCATAATTACTAATCCCTTATAAGTGATATACTAATTGCAAGTATTGGAAAGCGCATGCACATATCCGGTGTTGACTTTCCATTTCGCTACCAGTGCGTGTGCGCAACGTGCGAGCGGAAAAATATAATTATGTGATTGAGTGCTGTATGGGATGTGTAAACATTACTTATTTACCTATAATTTAGTGGAGTCTAGAATGGAAAACTAGCTTTTAGTACAAACAAATGTCTAGTGATTATTTTAAATGTTGTCAAGGTAAAAATGGCGGTGAAAAAAGAGGTAAAAATATAAGCACAGACAACACAATTCAGCCAATAACAAAAATATTTCGATAATAATCATTAGCAACTAAAGATAATTATTAATCTATAGAGATTGATATTGAAGTAATTAATATTAAAATATTCATCAGCATTCATTTAAAATTCAATATCAGACAGCTACCAGGACCAATATTATTTTTTCAAACTGCATTGCAACTGGCAATAATGGACCCCAATCTATGTACATATAATTATTATTTATCAATAAAGTAATAAAATCCATGTTAAATGTTTTCGATAAAACTATTGATGTGTGTAATTGGCTCATAAAGTTATAGGTTTATGGCCAATTTGAAATAATCTAGCGTTCAATGGGCACTTAACGGTTTTTAAGATTGGAATAGATGGTTTTCTTTTGTTTTTTAAGTTTTGTTCGATTTTTAAAACATGCGTTATCGAGTCGAAAAGAAACGTTAGATTGTAAGTCGCAATGTAGATCCAGAGGGTGCAAAAATATCTTTAATTTGCATATATACATAATTATGATATGTAATTATATTTTGTATAATGCGTTGAGCACCTGTCACAATGTGACTTTTGCACCACTAAACACACATCCAACGATTGGATCTGAATAAGATTTCAATGTCACTTCAAAATTGTTGCAAAGTAACACAAAACTTTAGAAGTATCTTGGCGAACATTGAACTTGCCTACCAGTTAAAGGCAGATTTTGCTGTGAATAAAAAAGACCTTGGTGCAGTAAAAGCCATTTGAGATGTCCCAAAGGTCGCTAGTGACTGTAGGAATAAAGAACAGGCCCCATCGTGAAACTCAATCATTAAGAAGGCCTTTATAGCATTAAACTATACTGTTTGACGAGTAGCATAATCAGCCTATAATGTTCCCACTGCTGGGACACAGGTCTCCTCTTTCTGTGAGAGGGAGTGGGCTGTAATCCACCACGCGGACCCAGTGCGGGTAGGTGGATGTCACATGTCTTCGAATTTTTAGTTCTATGACGTGCCGTTCCTCATGATGTTTTCCTACTGTTTTGAGAGCAGTGGTGATGAAATAATTTACACAAAATAAAGTGTGCTTGTCAGCGGCAAGAAACTTGGATTGTGTAAATAGGGGCTTAAGTACTTAGTTAGACTGTCCAGTCTCTTCAAAAGAACTCCCACAACTCTGTCATCTCTCGGCATTGGTTGCTGTTGGTTGTCAGTACACCCGTATGATATATGACATCGATGAATCGCCGGGGGCCGCTCACTTTCACTAAGTATCGTTTTATTTCGATGCCAAGAGGTTACCGATAGACTAACGATTTGATAAAGTTATAGCTTTATCTCTTGTAAGTTCTTTGTTAGAAGAATTTAGACTTCAGGAGTTATTGGTAGGTAAATGCAGAATTTGATAGGTTATGCAGAAAAGGCCTCTATAATTGACGTAGGAAATAATTGTAAAAAGCATAGGGTTCTAAGCTAGGCATCCTGTTCAAAATGGTCCGTGATTCCTGAGATCTTTCTCAGAAGACGTGGCCAATAAATGCTGTAACCGAATCCTTATAAGGCGAAGAAATATTGATGTAAGGACTCTGGTCTGTTCTCTGAAACTTTAGGTCACCTAAAATTCTTAATTATCAGCAAAAACGTAAAATCTGAAATTGTGTTGAAGCCTAAAAGTCTCATGCTGGGAGTAATGCAGCGACAGAAAAACTTTCAAGAACGTAACCAAAACCAGAAGACTATTAGAAGGCATCTCAAGTTCCAAAGCTATGGCGGCCATAAAAACAGATTTACGATTGACAGACTCGTCGACAAGTTATATTTCGTAAGACGAAAGCCAAACAAGAATATTACTTAAGAGTGAAATTTCGACCATGATAGCCTTCGTGATAAGTTTCTATTAATTAATAGATGTATTGTGAACGATGAGATGTATTTTTGTATTGGACGTAATTACTTTTTCTGCTCGTAATGTTAAGAATATTGTTGAGTCAATTATGCGTTTATGGGTGTTAGAATTTCGATAATAGTTGTAAGAGCTTATTGAAATGTTATCTAATTTATTGAAATGAATATAAGATGCTCTAAGAGAAATTAATTATCTAATATTTAATTGTTCTTTGAACTAAAGATTGCTGTCTTTGTTATATTCTTACTTTTAATGTAAGTCTGACGGTTTAAGGCTTTACAAAGAAGAATAAAAAGGTAAATTTGCTCAATTTGCTAGTATTAAAGCCAAAAAAAAATACTGATTTATACATAGGATGCACCTTTTAGAAGTTATAAGCTAAAAGAATTCCGAAATTTTCGAGGTTTTTCGAGCAAGCAGTTAGTAGTCTTTCGAAGCTGCAAACTTGGTTTTACACAAGATTGGTCCTAACAAAATCCCAAAAAATCTATACAGTAGAATTTTTTGTGATGCATATCCCGTACGCAAATCCATCAATATCCTAAGGGCACGTCTTACCTACCACTCCCGCGCCCCCCGGTCTACTCCTTGATATACAATGGCCTCTGTAGCCCCATGAAGCATGAGGCTCCAGGGGCTAGTGCAAATCTTGAGATTAATTCGATTGAGTCTGCTTAAACCACGCTGTGGTCGGTGCATTTCATTCATTCATTCATACGGAGACTGGCCTATAAAGCATTTACCTATAAACACAGCACATAAACTAGTTACCCTTACAAATGTCTCGAACAACGAAAGCCGAGAAAATGAGTTCAATAACAATTATAAGTAAAATAATAACGTGTCTCATGTATGGAAGTCGATTTCCTGTGAAAAGCCTATTGATGGCTTTCACAGTTTTCCTGCGTTTAGCAGCTTCCTCTGCGACTATGAGTGGAAACTGGAAAGTCTGTGACTCACGGTAATGGTGAGAAAAGTGGGTCGGTAGAGGTGTCGGTGGAACTTCGAAGGTGTGGTTAACGGTCCCATAATGTGTTTGTGGAAGACAAATATTTGAGATAACGATTTTCGGTTTTTTGGCTCGTTTAGGCTGATGCGTGGTTTTCTTGACTGAAAAGGTAGGTATTGTGTTGGTACATAAAAAATATTAAAAATGTGATATGGCCCAGCTCTTGACCTCGATCTCGCCTGATTGAAAGCGATGGATGAGGTATATGATGGAACGAGCGTGCCCAGAAGATGCCCGTTCACTCTTGCTTTGAAGCCTCACGGGTTATACGTGGAAGGGAACACAGAAGCTGGCAGAAAGTTTAAAAGAAACCACTTCTTTCTCTCTGTTAAAGCGATAATTCAAAGGCCATACACCATACTGCCTATCATCAAATCGGCATGACGTTGCCGATTGGATCAAGTAGAACTGATCGTGTGTGGGCGTGAATTGGCATGACAGATATACTTGACGGAACAATCGAAATTCAATTCTTTTAGATTAGATCATGCCGATTGGACTGTGTATGGCGGTCGTCGTCAGTTCAACTGAACTGACGACGACCGCCATACACAGTGAGTTGATTCGGTTTCTTTATCACGAGTAAAATGCACAAGACGGCTAAAACGTCGACGGCTGAACGTCGCTGCCAATTGGACAGATTAAATTGATCGTGTGTGGTGTATATGAACGTACTGCAGATTGAATCAAGCTTGCAGCGTCATGCCCATTGGACGATAGGTAGCATTGAGTATGGCCAACGTTATGTCTTAGTTTTGACGGGCTAAAAGCATTACGGTATGTTTATTTAGAGCCATGTTTATAAATGCATATTTCATTGCCCTCGTATTCTCATTTTCATTGATTAATGATATATTTTTGTCAGCAAAACTTTGTTTGGATTATGTTTTCTTTCATAGATCGATACGAAAGACGTAACTATAACATTTTATAGGCTACGCTGTAAAATATTCATAAACCGACGATCATCATTTCAATTGATGTCAATGTATTCGACACTAATATAACACGGACCGATTTATCGAGTCCGAAAAACATAATAATTATGTATCGAGAAACAATCGAACGAATAATAATAACCGTAACCATTTCAATAATAATGCCAACTTTACACATTCGCGTATAACATTAGAGGGGTTCGAGGCTAAATTATATCATCCGCGCGAGTCGGTCGAAGGTTAAGCTACACTTACCGCGGTCGTTTTGTGGATGGGTGACCGTCCATTACATATCCGAGACCCCTCCGTGCCTCAGAAATCACGTTCCGGCTATCATTCATAAATCTTTGACAGTTGTTACGCGTTCTCAGAAGCCCGAAAGTCTGACAACCAGTTTTACCAAAGGCTTACCCAGTAACTGAGTTGTAGGGGTCATAAAGGCAGTTGCTCCATGTAAAATACTGGTATTCTGCTGCATCCGGGTAGATTGGAAGCCGGTCTTAACATAGTTGGGAAAAGGCTAGCAAGATTGATTAAAACAACATTATTTTTGATCACAGTTTGAATCTATCAGCAGATTAGCTACTTTGATAGACTAGAGCCGAATGCAAATAAATCACGCGCCAATCCTCGCGAAGGTGTACAGGTGGTGGTATGCAAGTGATAGCCGGAGCATTGTACTAACGCTAATAGCAATGACATTTGCGCTCGCCCTACTTAAGACAAACGATGCACAGTGGTTTAATCATCTTTAAATATAGTATTATTATGTGTTATTTTATCGTCGGCGATAACTGTTGTGCCAAATATTTTTGTTTGCCACACACGAATTTTCGCGATAGTAAAACTAATTTTACCCATGGCTTCTACATCAATATACAATGCTGCCAATGGGGGCATGTGACCGCCCGTATTTTTCTGAAAATATTAAAGAAATGCCTGGCATTTCTATAATATTTTTCATATTATTAATAGTTTTTTAATAATTGATTTTATGGACAAAAAAGAAATGAATTTTTTAAAGAAATTTCATTTCTCCGTTTTTTTTTTCATAATCTTCATTTTTTTATAAAAAATGTTAGTGTTTAGAAATAATAAACAGAACCCAAATTGAGCTAATAACATCGGAGATATCACGAACGCGCGCGTTATAATTATGTCGTATCTCTATGTATTTTACTGTGTGTACATAAATAAAAAAATAATAAATAAATGCTACTCAAAAAAATAAAAATTGATTAACTTGAAAAATATTAAAGATAGACTTTAAAGTTAATTTTCGGCAATTTTTCATGAATATTCAGAAAAATACGGGCGGTCACGTGCACATGGCCGGCATTGTATAATATACGGCCAAATCTAATAATAAATGTGTTTCAAACTCATCTTCATCATCATTTCAGCCGTAAAACGCCCTGTAAAACTACTGGTTTTAGGCCTCCCCGAAGCGTTCCCAGCGACGTATCCTACGCTTCCAGAATCTACTTAGCTGATTTCCGCAACCTTCACCAGGTTGTCGGTCCGCCTGTTCTGATTGATTAGCCACAATAACATCAACCAGTAAGGAGACACGTGTGTCTCCTAATTAATTCATCATTCTCCTGTACTCATCCCAATTTATTTGCGGTCGGCGCAATGTATATAATATTAGTCGTCACCTCGGTGGTCACCCCCTTTCAAGCCATATCAACTTTCATTTTCTTTGTCTCCTAATTAATTGTTCAGATAATTAATAAGAGGATTTCAGAAACCGGGTGCCTTGTAGTCTTTTCCCAGGACCTTTTTGTCTTTGAACGCAAGTCCACAAGCTTGAAAATACATGTTTTAAATACGGAGACTATTAGTTACAGAAGTCTAGCACTACGTATTAAGTAACTATTATCGCTTAGTAATTTGTTTCCCTCGATTAATTCTAAGACTTCCCGCGGGAGCTTTGCAAAACACGCAATTTGCAGGAAAAGTTTTCGTAAAAAAACTAGTTTTTACGGAATATATTTTCCCACTGCTAAAGGTTAGCTGGAACCTACTGTTCCATTAATTTCTATGTAGGTGAAGAGACTAGTCTTCATCACTCTCTCAAAGCGGTGAAGGAAAACATCGTGAGGAAACCGGCATGTTCTAGAAACTAAAATTCGTAGACATGTGACATCTACCAACACGCACCGGACCCGCGTGGTGGATTACGGCCCACTGCCTCTCACTGAGAGGAGGGTTGTGTCCCAGCGGTGGGAACATTATAGGCTGACTATACTTAGTGCTAGTCAGGCGCGGTGTTGTGCGGCGCGCCCAAATCTGCGTAAGCCCTAATATTTCAAAAAATAAAACGTCCAAGTATTTTCAGAGTAACACAAATAAAAGAGAGACAAAAAAAAAGAATAAAAATCCAGTCACGGTGAAACAAGTACATTATGCATTATTATTTAACCACGGAAATGTAAATAAAGAAAAAAACTAAATCCTCAAACACTCAAACCTTATTTACCAAAAGAAATGATCAAACAAAATCCTTTCAAGTCAAAAGGAGCCCAAAATATTAGTTGATCGGACAAACAGGGTGCTAATGTGTTAGTCCAACATTTGTGTTACGGTACCCGGGTCCGAACCTGTTGACGACTCAATGATATGTGAAGTATTAATTAGGGAACACTTCGCACCTGGTTATGTGATCACAGTTACATCTGGAGTTACGTAACTGTGGTTTTTAAGGAGTGTTTAATAGGGCAGAAAACATACCGTAGGCGCGGGCTTGCGGACGGTGAGCAATGGGTAGCACGCCGTCCGATAGGGACCAGGCCCGGGTGGACGGCGCGTTGTGTTCCACGCGCGCCTCAAAGAGATGTCAGCACCAACTGACGGGGTCAATGCCTGCCGGGGTTGCGAGTTTGTCCGAAAGGGATATCGCGACCCCGGCACACAGGCAACGGAAGGAACACGGGTGGGTTTGAGTCAGTAAAAGTCTGACACGCCCTCCCGCTCCGCCCAGAGCGGGAGAAATTAATTGATAATTGCCCACCTTCAAAAAAAAAAAAAGGGCAGAAAACATAACATCACATCACGCTTGCATTACCCAAAGGGTTAGGCAGAAATGGACGTATAGTACACCCACATTACGACAGTTATGTTTGAGTCCCTTGTAATGCGGATTTGACCAGTGAAATTGAACGCATTCAAGAGCTGTCAGTGTACAATATTCCATAACAATGTTGACACTGACAGCGCTTGAACGCGTTTTAGAAATGCTGATCGCGTTGTTTCATTGGTGACATTCGCCCTTAACAGTCTTGCTAAAGCTATACAATTTTAATGAAATCCCATTTCTTGTGTCAGTAGAAGAACGCTATAATTTCCTAGCATTCCTAAGTGAATATTTTCAGGCAGTTAAAGTGTTCAGTTAGATATTAAACCCTAATAACTGGTTATGATAGCGGTCGGAACGCGGAATAGAATCTGACACACGGCCGTTATGTTCAGCTGACAAATGTGTAGAAATTATAAATTGATTATGTGTTTCTGTTATGTTGAAAGGGCTGTTATTTTCCGTCGTTTGTGAATCATGTTATTATATTAACTGTCTGCTTTTACTGTTTCACGTATTTTAGCAGTTGATTTATTTTTAATAATAGGGTTTTAACTGTTAGGTCCTGCTAAATTAAATAGGGTTGTCGATATGGGATGTAGGTAACCTTACCCGACTCGAGGTGAGACAAGACCAAAATAATTTTGAGTGTTGTAATATTATTATATCTCTAGAAAAAAGACTAAAGTAGAAACACTTTCTAGAATCTTGAAAAAAAATCTGAATGAAGACTGATACTCAACACATCTCAAATAAAATCATATCCATTTATTTGCTAGAATGTAAAGCTTCGTGCAGACCAGCGCGACGCGACACCGGTTATTGTTATACCGTCAAGTTTTCTTAGAAATTGTATTGTTCGTGTCGCGGCGCGGCGTCGCGTCGCGCTGGTCTGTACGAGCTTTAAGGTTCTCCTAAAAATTATTAAGTACAAAAGGATTTTTGGAGTAAAAATAAAAGCATCAAATTCTTCTCTAATCCACCCTAGGCTAGTTGTAACGCATAGCGGTATAAGAACGTCACCGGCGGCATGCCTCAGAGGGCCCGGGCCGACGCCGACGTTTCGATCAAGACGTAAATATTACCAGCAAGCAATTAGTGAGGTCTTCGCCCTCTCCGGTTTAGTTATGGACATAACCAAACATTATGTGGACATAAAACTTAAATACCTGAGATAATGCAATAAAAATGTGATAAAAATATAACATAAACCTTTGTGGTTGCTCAATGTGAATTTTAATTAAAAGTCTTGTTTGATTTGTTTGAAAATAAGAAGAAAAAAAACTAAGAAACGATTCAGAAATTGAAGCAACTTTTAATTGGATTTCATGCAATAGTGGTTCTGCAATCATTAGCGTACTGCAGTAGCATTGCCGACATTTTCAATCCACTCCCACGCAAAGACGGCAATAAAATTTCCATCGAGCCATCCATATTTCAGAGCCACACAGAAACAAAAGACACAAAAGCGTTCATTTCCTTTAAATATAAAACTGCTACGGGATTGGACCGCAGCATTACCGCGATGCTGCGCATTCCTGCACATCGCGGACGACACCAATTAACTGGGGGCGTGTCGCCGGCGCACTAAACCTGCGCCGATTTAGTGTTATGTGCGCAGACGCAGCCGTGCGCCGTGACATACGGCTGGGAAAGTGCGCGGATACGGAATAGAAATTATAAGCCCAATAGGGAGGCACAGTTAGACTCATCGTGGGGACTTCTGTTTATGGTTAAATGACCATCGCTATTTGTTTTGTACTTTGAATGCAACGTCGCACATGTAATGGGCTGTTAAGTGTTTATGCAATAAACTAAACTGCTTTAGCAGTTTGCGGCTTCGTATGATACTAGCATAATATTTTAAGTGTCACATTTGCACAGTCCTTAAAAGACTATAAAGCCTTTGCTTCTTGGTTACATATTTTAAAACGCAAACCGTTATTACTCTACTACATATACAACAATACAAGCTCTATAATTTCAGCAAAGTAGCTTCGTCTGTTAGGCGTTTCTATTTTATTGTACAACAAAAACTTTTTCGTCACACAATCTGTTCTGCATTTGCTACACCCATTTTCACTGCATTGTCTCATAACTTGGAAAAGGTCTCCACCATAACCTTCCACTCTTCTCTGTGTGTTGCCTTCTCCGGCCAATCTCCCGTAAACGCAACTAAGTCATCACGACAGCGTTAGGGCCTTACTTTACGACGGCGCCCATCTTCTGGCACCCACTGCATGACGATACTGGCCATCTATCCCGATGCATTCTACATGCATGGCCCGCCCATTCCACTTCAGACTTACATTTTCGCTGCACAATAAAACATTCTCGCCGTATCTGCTCTACATTCTTGCCGTCAATGTGTCCACCCACTACTCCATTTCTTCGTGGTAATTGAGGGTGCACCAACCACTTCCTGGTTACTCCCGTAATGGGCTCAGGAGCAACCAGTCCGGTCGGTGAATAGAAAAAACAAATTAGCATTTGGCTCGCGTGTTCCACCGATATGGAGAATATTAATGAACTTATTTCTTGTAAGGTTTTTGTTAGTTTTTACTGGATAAGTAGGGTTGTGGTGATGTGAACGGGAAATTGTTTACATGCTGTGGGAGACTTGTTGTTTACTCTTTTTATGATCGGTATTTGCTCTTTGTGAGGTCATTAGAATGCTAGATACCAATTTAAATAATTATATATTGATTTGAGGAAAAATTATATCTTAATCATTGACATCCTGCTGTGATTATATTATTTTGTTTTAGGTATTGTATTTTTTATATATTTTTTTGTATTGCACCGATACCAGTAATCAAATTATTTTATGACTGATTGCAGTTATACGTAGTATCTTTAACCGATGCAATAACATCATCGAATCATCATAATTCTCAATTTCATCATCGCAGAAAATAGCAAAAAAAAGTTAGCAATCCATTGTTCTGTTATTTACGCAAATCTTTATCAACAAACGCATTACATTTTATCAATGTAACGACTAATAATTCGCACGATTGCTAACAATATTATCATTAGTATCGATCATGGATTTGAGCGCTGCAGTATCACTAAATTAATCGCATTAAATAAATATTTTATCTTTTATCGTATCAGCTTTGTGTGGACTAATCAAATCGCGTGGGTTGTCGGAAATACATTAGCATTTAAATAACATATTTATTGCGAACTTTAATTTAATTTTTAAAACGAATGATTGATTCGACGTATAGCTTTAGCACAGACGAAATTATATGCGACTGAAGAAATGCTGCTAAAATAACAGAACGACTGGGTGCTAACTCTGCAGTCATCGTTAAAACAGCTGTAACATTCCAACCAAGCATTTACCCATAAAAAATTATCTCCAACTAACACGACAGCCTACTCAATTACCAGCAGTAACTTAGACAATTTACCCAGTATGACAACCAACTAAAGACATATTTTAAAGCTTCTTCTAAAATTGCACTGTAATATATATAGTTTAGTCTGTCTGTCTGTCGGCGTGCGGTTGCCGCTTCCGCATTGCGCCCGCGCAACACGCATAGACAACAATTTTGTTTGTATTACCGGCCGTGTACATAATGCGTGGTTGTTTTAGTTGTCTATTGTACTATTTTGAGTAATTTGTTGGCTTGAGGCTGATGTTTCGATGTTTGTTATATTGTATTATGTTTCAACTTTTGAGATAGACGAAGAATAAGCTGGCTGCAGTGGCTGGCAAATTTTGTTAAAAACTTAATAAAAAAATAAAACATTTATTTCAGGTACCACCTAACCCATATTAGAAAACATTTTTAAATTATTCAATACTAAATACATTAAAAAAAAAATTACCCAAGTCGGTTGATGATAAAACCTGTCTGGGACAATGAACAACTCATGCTCAAGAGGGAGGGCTTAAGGTTCAAACTAATTTATGTTTCAATCGAACCATTTGGTGCTCGCTAAAAACCAAATTCATTATTTGACTTTAGAATTTTAGAGCATAAAGGTTGTTTAGAATTTTAGAGCATACATCAGTGTGCACGATACCGGTAATAGGGATGATGCCTGGGTAATTTTTTTTAATGCTTATTAGTCCGTCAGTCAGTTAATAAAAAAATATTAGACACGTATGTTTTGCTTTATCATATTAATAAAAGATTACTTAGATAAAACGCATTTTAAGTTGGGGAGTGGGGGTCGGTACGTCACTAGTATGTATAAAATCTACATACTCGTGACGTCATGGCACTTTTTACCTCAATGTATCGCCGTAGATTACGTAAAAAGAAAAAATACGTGTCCAATGTTTTTTTATAAATTCAAAGACGGACTAAAAAAAATTTCAGTCATCATCCCTATCGTTTTACCGTGAAGTTTTCTTAGAAATTGTTTTATTGGAGACGCGTCGCGTTGTCGCGTCGCGCCTGTTTGCGGGGAGCCTTAAAGGTGTGTACCATGTTTTCTGTTTATTACATAAAACCACTAATTATTAGGTACACAAATGATTCACAAAATTACGAAAGTTATCAAGGCACAATAAAGAAGTTAATTTTGCACTACTGCACGGTTTCTAACTTCAAAGCCATTAAGCCATTAGCCATTACAAGCCTAATTTAAGTTCAGCAGCCACCACAAAAACGGCCAATCAAAGGGAATTTCATCAGTGTAAACAAAAATTCTATCCAATCAATAGAAAGCTGTTAATTTACATCGCAACAAGGTGAAACTGCGCCCGCGCACGTTCTACTCTGATAACGCGTCACGCTGCGCGCTCAGCTTTTGTAACTATATCACATGTCCCACTGTTTTCTAATACTTGTGTTATTTGGATTGATTTATTATTATTACATGTAATCACGAGTTTTAGTTTAACAAGCGAAATCAGATCTGGTTTAGTAAAAGGATTGACGGATTCACAGTAGCACTCTAAATTCCAATAGTTCCGCATCCAACTATCCAACACATGAATGTTAGTTCCAAAATATCCTTTAATTTTTAATCGGTATATATGTCCACTGGATTTCTGTTCACATAAACGAGAATATTTTTTAATTTTTTATTACGTTAGACAATGTGTTTTTGGAGACTAATAATTTTTTAATGTTTTTACTACTTTTTTATTATATTTTTTGTATATGGGTATTTTGCCGGAAATAAAACACTATTTATTTATTATATTTTATTTTATATCTAAAAACACATAAGGAGTCCAGTACCCTAATTACGTAATATACGGTCAATCAGAATCTGAATTGTTTTGAAACAGATTGCTAATCCATTGCTTCATAAGTTCGAAATAAAAATCTGCTCAACAACGTAAATAACGCAATGAATGTTGTTGATCTGTCAAAATGAAACAGATTAGTCGTAATCGTTTACGAAAATGTGTTGCGTAATTAGATAGCTGATTGATAAATTCTAGAGGCTTGTCATACTGTACTTTTTACACACAAATAACTGATGTCTAGAATATATAAAAGATTCAGTAACATACAACCCGGGCGCGGATATACAAGACATAGGTATAATACATACTTTAAGTCATTTTCTACGAAGGAATAAAAAGCATTCAAATACAAAATCCTTTCCTAATCCTTCTCAAAAATCAAAATCCTCCGCTCCTTATCAGCGCGTTATATCAAGTGTTGCATCACGGCAGCATGGCAGCTCGGCTTCCATTCGCGATGGCCGCTAATGCTCGCATTATTTATGCATTAAAGGATATCATTAAAACGACATCAGCTGCCGACGACCCCTGTATTACGACTTGTTTTGTAACGATCCGTGTAGACTGGATACTGGTCGAGGGAAGCTGGACTTGTTTGTGTTATGAGGTAAGTGTAACTAGTTTTGTAAGATAAGGGAGTTGAGATCATTTGGATCATGTGAAATTGGGAATAATTCAAAATTGATCTGAAATTCTACTTGATACGGATTTTTAACCTATATCATATGCATGGATTTCCGTTTTTTTTTAGTAGTTGAGCGATTTTTGGTAGGGATCAGTAAACTATTAAAAAGCACTACACGAATGCATAGATTGGCGTAGTGCTAATCTACAGAATATAGATGACGCTAATACCAGTTTTCAATTTTCATTTCTGCCGGCGGTGCCATGACTGTCTAATTTTTTTAATGTAAAATGAAGCACAGAATTTGGAACTGAGGAATTTTCGGGCTGGCTGAAAGGCCGAGTAAAAAATCAAAGAGTCAATGGTTAAAATATGGCTCCGTCAGAGCCACTAGTTCAAAAGTGGTTTGAAACAGTCTGACATTGAAGTTGAAGAATGATGGAGTCTTCTGGTTTTGGTAAGAGCTGCTCTAGAGAAAAACAGTATTTCCCAATATGATGTTATTAACTGCTAATGAATTTTGGGCTTTATCTGTAGACTCTTAATCACCTAATAAGAAACCTTTGTCTGGTCGTTAGGATCACACAAGGTAGCCTATTCTTTAGTGTTGGCCAATAACGCTTGACACAAGGATATTGCAATGTAAAATAATCCAGTTTCTCCAGTCTAGCCAAGCCCTAACATCCCGTATAACTAAAGATAGCAAGTGCAAGTAATTTTTAATGTTAACACATTCGCTGTATGAAGTATGTATGAAAAACATGATCAAAACGTATGAAAAACAGGTCGTGTGCGCACACGCAGCCTCGTGCTCTCGCCGTATTTTTAATGTTACTGTATTTAAATTACTTAAATATATTACTGGACAAGTTTACGGTATGGTTAAGTTTAATATTATGTTGTTTTTTGGATGATAACGGGTATATTGGTATTGTGGTGTAGCTTCTTTAATTTCTTTACAAGGTATTTATGGTTTGTACGATAAATCATTATTGATCTATTGTGATTCCTATCCATCCATTGTATGGCAGTAGTGGAAAATTACTTTCATAAAAATACGTAAACACCAGCGGGCTTAAAACGGCCGCTTTGACAGAATAATATTATGAATCCCACAAACTGTCACAAACTGACAATTCATAATATTATTTGCGTTCAATTCATATTATAATGAAATAACATTTAAACTGTAGAAATTTTATTTCTAATAGATCTCATTTGATTCATAAAAACCGTAAAGAAAAATCGTCCGGTAAAATCACGGTCTTCATTTTTTTCATGCGGTAATATTTACACCAAATATGATTCTGATATGAATTGAATTGAATATGATTCAGCTTAAATATGTGTCACCATAGAAGAATTGCTGGGAATTCAGAAAATGCATTGCTTTTAGAGGAATTGCTTACTGTGGCCGTTTAAGGCCCCCTGAGCTTCTTTGAATAAATAAAGCATACCTGTAGAATGCACTATGACAACTTTGAATCAAGCAGAATGTGTGTCAAATTGTATCAAGCTACCAAATGATTCCTAACAAATGTAGTTGAAGAACACTATGTGGTTCTAGTCAGTAAGAACCTGACAAGCGGAGGACAACCAACAGGATACCCACACACAAAAAAGACATTTAAAATGTGCCGCCAAATCTACCGTTAATTAAAGAACAGACAACGTAAAACTGACTCACCCAACCCGCTAGCTAATCGGGAATGCAGTACAAACGTACAATCGTACCAGATCTGCATGATACGTATTAAGCGTTAAGTTACGGGAGAAAGCTAGACCCTATTTTAATTAAGTAATGATTATCCTACAGATGGGGAAGTAGGTAGCAAAGGACAATGGTGCGGATTTCGCGCGAACAATTTGTGATGATTTGCGGAGTTCAATGAAACTGAACGCGATTCTAAGAGCTGTCAGTGTCAATAGTTTGACATTGACAACAAATGCGGTTAAGATCTGCAGAACGCTTTTAATTTCGTTGGTGAAATTCGCCCTTATTGAGTAAGTAAAACTGCTGTCATAAGTATTTATATATAGAACGTGTATAAACGCATTTTTCTTTCTCTGTCTTTCTTTCTATGTACAGCAATTTTATTGGCATCTCGTATTGAAGTTCAATAAACAAACATAGGAACACCAGATTGTCATTCAGGATAGCGAAGACCCGGCTTTCATTTTTGAAGTATGGAGTGAGTGATGCCTGTATGATATTCTAATGTACTGATTAACATCTGACAATCAATGCGTATGAACTACAAAGGTGGTTATGGGAAAGTTCAGTACGACCATTGGCTGTTAATGACGAAGTCATAACATTGAATGTGATGGCAGTAGGATGGAGGTGTCATAATAGGCCAGCACTGAGGAAACGGAAGGAACGGACGACAAAATGACTGATTGCAGAAAGATTTCTACGGAGCGGTGTCAAAAACGCAGAAAAGAAATGCCACTTTGTATAGAACGACGTATATCCATTCTTAGTAGAGTAGACAGAAGTAGTCATGCTTAAGCGTGCTTTAGTCCGGAATCAAGCTCAGCCTAGGTATAGAAAAATAGATACACCTATCTAGCTGATTCTAATTTTACAGCGTACTTACTTCTCTTTAGCGTGTCGATGGCAATCAAAATAGAGTCGGCCCAGAATTTGGCCACAAGTTTGGCATCTTCAGTAGCGTCCATCAGTTCCTGTAACGTGTAGATAACAGGACACACTGGACATGATATTAACTGTCCTATTGTTTGTGCAAAAATACAACACCACATACTAATGTAAATCAAAAGAAATTAAAGTACATACAAGTAGACTTTTTCGCCAACGTCGCTTCTGTATCCTACAATAATCTGTGTCTATACCACGCAATAGTGATTCGGGTCATAAATGCCAACAAACCGCAATATCGAGAAATCATATCGGTTATCGATTTCTAAGTTATTAACCGTCTGTGACTCGGTTAATTTATAACTAGAGGTCGGGAGGGATAGTTTGATGCGCCTGGGCAGATGAAAGCCTTCAATAGGGCTGTGTAATAGATATTTTAGACCTCCTGCAATAAATTGATTTGGTTTGACAGAATTAATAGAGTATCGGTCGTTCTTAATGAGCTTGTTAAATATTGTTAGAAAAGACATGTAAATAGATTTACTTGGTAAGATAAATTAAGTACAGCCGAGGAAGATTGTCTATCCAAAAATGTGTGACTTACCGATCATTATGGGTAACTAGTCGTGTTCTGCCAATATCAAAGCGTCCTTTGAATACCTTTATTCTAGCTAGACCTTCATTCGAGACTTTCATAGATAGGAAGTGTTTCAAGAAACAACAAGCAAAACTTATGTCAGGTTTATGTTCCAGTGACTTATTTGGGACGGTGCAAAAATTATCAATTTTGCAAACAGTGGGAATTAGAACGGCAATGAAATTAAAATACGTTCTTTACTGTCTTTAATTATTCAGCGTATTGCCCAGCAGTACGATCAGAAAGAACGAAAAAAATATATAAAAAAACTGTAAAACTGTTGTAATCGACAACAATTTTTATATTTGCACCAGCAACACTCCTATAAAAGATATCGGAAGGCAGATATCAAAGTAGCTGGCGACCAGTTAGTTAGTGCCAGATCTGGTCCTGTCTCGTTTCCCATAAATAAATAGTAGATCGATACAAATTATAGCAGCATGGTTGCTTCATAACGCCTGACAAGATAACGGAGATAAAGATGGTGGTGTTGCCAAAGCGAAGAATGTATAGCGCGAGCGAAAATAGTTTTTTATGTAATTCATGATGATGAAATCCAGAATGGTTGATGGACTTATGAAGCAGAGAATACAGATAAAGCATAAAGAAAAGTGTTGCAGAAGAGTTAAGGATGAGTTACGAATCTAATAGTAGAAATAAGGAAGATCAGAACACTAAGTGAAGCGGCATGAGATTGGCTACCTAACACGACATAGTTTTGGGACAAACCCGCCACACTTCCCAACCAAAGGAACTCCTGAAAGACAGAATCAACAGTGGCAACCACCAGAAAAGCGCCAAAGCAATGAAGATCGACTATCCCAGGAGAAACGATTCAACTGTCTTGAGTTTGGAGATGAGATGTTCAGCAAGCAGCTTTTTAAGACTCTGTCACTGATTCGACTAGCTCCGATTAGTCGAATCAGCGCCGCCTAGCGGTGCTCGACAGAGTCTACAACATACTCGGACCGGCCGGAGCTAGGCAGATTTCATGGGTGGCGCGGTCAAGCAGTGAAGACGTTTAGAAACTGTCGCGCGTTCCGTATAGTTGTGACGTGTACCGCGCAATAACCAACACTACCCATAGTACCCCACAGTAGTTAAAATATGCCTGATAATAACTCCCCTCCTCGTTTAACTATATTATATTCCTATCCATACATCAGCTAAAACAAAATGGATAGCATAGCTTTAGCTAAGTACAGTTCTTTACGTCGCCGTGTAGTGAGTACACCACTCCTTGGTTGCCCAATGGTTGTAGTTCGAAAATAAGCACATTTTAATATCATAACCTCTGGTCGTGACTAGAGCGTGCAATCCTTAGCTCTATCCCTTTCTGTAGTACTGTTATAGAAAGGGACAGGTGTATGAGATAATATTTTGCGATCTCATATTTAGGCGTTGAGGACCTCGTTTTACAGTTTCTAAAGTTAATACATAGTATCTATGGTTCTCGTAATTTACAAGTCACACTTGTAAATAGATTTGAGTAGGTGAATTAGAATCAATGAATTTTCAGACAATGCAAGATATAGGGAAGAGTGGTAGGACTCGCCCAGCAGTGGGACTGTAAAGGTCGCTTTTTTTTTACTATTTTGTTTCTTTTTTTCATTTCTGCTGCATTGAATCAATTTTTGAAAAGTACAGAATTAATCTCCATTAAATTATCTATACAATGGTAAATAAATTAAGTAGGTTCTGTGTACTAGCAGGAGTGTTACAATAAAAACAGTTGCAGAAAGGAGGCAAAACAAATTTTTCGATCGCAAAGCACTCTCTAATGCTTCGCAGTATGAGTCGTGTAAAAAAAGAATTTTCCATTTGCATCTTCAAACATTTTTTTTTCCTTTCTTATCCTTCAAAGTCGGATCGAGTGTCAAGGTCAGGTGCGTATGTACTCGCAACCGGCGTACGTGTATGACCAGATTTATGAAAGTAAAAGAAGCCAAAGGTGTATGTAAGGTGTAGTAGCAGGTGGCCTTCTGTAGTTTCTATCTACCTCCATAGGAAGAAGGCGTGAGCATGTTATCCTTCACAGAAAGGTGACGTAGTTATGAAGACGCAGATATATGCCAGTGACCTTGAGTGGTTAGTGCGTTTTCTGTACTGAGCTCACGCAACGCTTTGTATGCCCAGCCAGTAATAGGACTCGCTCATCAAGGAGTGCTGTCCCAAATTAGACGCATTAATAATTTATAATACATAAAAAAAAAGTATTAAAAAAAACGCGTGTACTAAAAGATCAATAATTAAATTATCTTTAAAATGGTGAAGGTTTCAGAAAAACACGCTTGCTATTTTGCGTGATTCTCAGTTTTTATCCGCGTTAGACATAACTTTACAAATTAATTTTAAGTTACTATGTAATATAAACATAATCTAGCATATTCATATATTAAGTTATTAAGAAAATGCTCTAATTTATCATATATTTTTCCAAATCATTAACACTACTCGTTTAGACGTGATCGTTCAGTATAAATCATTAAAAGTCGGTTTTCGTCGCCTGAACTTGCTAGGGCAGAGCAGCCATCTTACATGCTCAGGGTCACAGGGTCGACTGCCGCGGCACAAATATTTGCGTGACCTACAGGTATTGGTTCCCAGTTCTCGTGTAGGTGTTTGTATACTTACAAACAACCAGAGCTCAAGTGATTTACGAGTGTTATGGAAAAACATTATAGGTCCCAAGGTAAACAATGAGGCTGCAAATAACAAGGCTTTTTTACCAAAACACTTGAGGTACACAATGACATGATGTAAATGATGACGGAAGCAGCAACAGAACTTTCAAAGAACTCATCAAAAACTTTCAAAGCCTTATCTGATACATGACATATATGGCCAAATATGAAATTACAGGCTTTTCATACTTTTTACAGGAATCTAGCCTCAGTTATTGCTACGTTTAACTATTTATTTACTGTCTTCCGCCAGCGGCTTCGGTTGCGTGATATCTTTATAAATTATAGGCAATGTTAATCAGTGATAAATCCCAACAAATATTAAAAATTCGTAAGTGATTTTTTTTTTTTGTTACGTTTCACGCTAAAACTGCTGAACGGATTTGGATGAAATTTGGCACTTAGGTAGACCATGACCTGGGTTAGGACATAGGATACTTTTTATCCCGATTTTCTTACAGGATCGAGACTTACGCAGGTGAAACCGCGGGGCGCAGCTGGTTGATTTACTTAGCATTCTACTGGTGAAATATTTTTTTGTACTGTTGTTTTTGGGTTTATTAATTACAATTAAAAATACGAATCTTTTCTCTTTATAATATTAATGTAGTAGTAATGAGTGCCCATCTATTCTGTAAAAATATCACCGAGAAAACTATTCTAGGTGAAGTGAGCTGTCAATAGTGACATGTCAATCGTATTTGTAATGACAGCTCATTTGACCTACGTTTTCACGATGAGATATTTACAGTACACTAAAGACCAGCTCCTTTCTACCCTGGCTTTGAACTTCATCTAATTAACCTATTGACGAATTGAAATTATACTAAATATTAATTTAGTAAGATAGATAACATTCAGAAAGACAGTTAAAACACAGTTAACATCACGAACGAAATCAATTCAGACTTTGATTGACCGCTGCAACAAAATTGGGCAATTTCTCAAGATACCGCATCTTGTAGTTACCCAATGATAATAAAAACAGTAGATTATATCAATGTTGTAAAGTACAATGCGTTTATTGTCCGATAATATTCTAGTATTGAGAAACAAAAACTTGTAACTACAGATAGATGGTTTGGGAACTAATGATATAATATCTGTATTGTTTGATAAACAAATCATTTGGATATTACGGTGTTCGTAATATTGCTTCATTTGTGAACTTAAGCTTCGTGCACACTAGCGCGACGCGACACCGGTTATTGTTATTCCGTGAAGTTTTCTTAGAAATTGCATTGTTCGAGTCGCGTCGCGCCGTCGCGTCGCGCTGGTCTGCACGAAGCTTTATTTGTATCTTTTCTATCTTTATCTTTTGTTTTTTTTTTTAGTTTTTTTTTTTGAATCTAGAAGTAAAATCTCAATAATTGCCGATTATGTATGTTATAAATATGGCATCGATATACAGAAGTAAATAGTCACCTCGAATTGTATCCCAAAGAAACGTACCAACCTAACGTAAATAAAAATATTTTCTAACATTACATAAAGAATTCGCCAGACTGAAACGGTAATAGAATTATATTATTCTAAAGTACAATGGCTTCTGAAGACAAGTGACATAAATGACCCGTAACGCACGAACTGGCATAACTCGAGAAAATAGCAAATATTATTACATTACATAATTCTTTTTGAACTACTGTATTATTTGTAATTTCTTATTGAATTTTTCTAAATAATATGATAGAATAAAGAATATTGAAACGTTGACATTTGAATCCGTTTTATTATTTTTTGCGTAATAGTATTGTGTGTTATTGATGTGCACTTTTTATTGTATCGCAAAAAAAAAATGTGGCGGTAGAAATATTATAGCTTCTTCGCGGATGGAGCGAGAGAGGAATACCTAAGAAAAAATGGATGGATTGTGTGAGGAATTATATGAAATAGAAGGAAGTGAATGACAGCGTGACGGTTGACAGAGGAGAGTGGGAAAGGAAAAAGTGTGGCGCCGACCCCAAGTAACATGGGACAAGGGCAGAAAGATTATGATGATGATTATAGTTTGTTCGCATAATAGCACCGTTTACGCAAGAATAATAAAAATGCGTCTTTAAAGTTATGAAACAATCTGCCTAGCCTTTTCCCAATTATTTTCCTGTCTAACATCCGGAAAAGGCTAGGCAACTGAATACCAGTATTTTTCATGGAGCGACTGTTTATCTGACCTCCACAACCCTGTAACTGAGTAACTCGATACCCCTTGGTAAGACTGGTTGTCACTTTTGGCGGCTTTACAGTTATCGATCTATGAAATTAGTCAAATTGTATATTGTTTTACTCATTTTCACATTCTCTCAGCACTTAACCTCCAAGTATGGCTATCTTTTTAATAATACAATGTAGCATCAGAGCATCCAATAAACACGTTCTGATGAACACTTTGCTTATCAACAATCTTAACAAACAAGGGTTTCAACTTAAAATATGACATTTTAATTAACGCCGCGTCAAAAAATCGACTTCTAAGTTACTTTTTATCTGTCGACCACTTAACGGCCAGGCGAGGCGGTTCGCCACTTTTATTAAGAAAAAAGACAAATAAAAATGGCGTATAAAGTAGGATCTGGCAGCTGATTACGTATCTTTGGAAGAGAAATAAATTCATTGAAATGTGTACGTACATCCAAAGACTTAATAATGACAAATGTAATTAAGTGCGTTAATCTACAGCGATGAGTTTTAAATACTGTATTTATTACTACTATTTGTAAAGCTTTACGTCAATAATAATAGTTTAATAAAGATAGTATAATAGATAGTATACATACTTATTGGAAATATTTTATTAGGTATGTTGTTGAAATCAATGTGCTGGGAACAACAGGTTTTCGACAGATTAAAATAAAAGCAAAAGATATTATATACAATGTAAGTAAAAATACTGACTAATGAATAATTAATGAAAACGATTCCAGCAAGAAATTTTATTCGTGTACAATTCCCAGTAAATATCGGTATGATGGGTATGCTGTGTATGTACTGAGCATATTTCTGTTGTGACAAAAAAAAAACTGCCGATTGACTCGTTGATCTAGCGGTCGCAAGCGCTACTGCTGAGTATAAATAAGGCCAGGAGGTACGATTCCCGAGTCGGGCAAAGTTTTATTGAGTTTTTCCATCCGAAATTTTTCAGTAGCACCCCGGAGTCTGGATTTGTGCCCGGTTGATGATAGTGGACTCGCCCCCTATTACATGACATAAACATAACTGGCGAAATGTGGGTGTACTAAGGTGTGACGTCATGTTAAAAAAAAAAACCCATGATCAATCTATTATAATGAGTCGGACCTTTTGAACTGTTGTGTGTGTAGTTATTAACTATGATTTAAAACTACTAAATTATCATAAAAAAACACAAACTAACAAAGGAAGCTGCTATTAAAAATCACTTAGATAGACAGACCGACAGATGTTCTAATGGAAAAATTCGTTTCGGAGTGATCTAATTGCCCTTCTGTAAATAAGTATTCAAAAACTTGAGAACAAATAAAAACAGTAAAACTTTTATGCTTTTTTTTATTTATAGTCTTTTTATTTTGATTTAAAAATAGTCCCCAGAATTTATCAATTTCATACTTGGGTGGTTTTCTCACGAGGGTCGAGAAAATTGTGTGAACGTAAAGAAAACAATTAAAATACTTCGGGACTGGATTAAAATGGGATACGCTTCTGTCAGGCAGTATAGATTAAAATCATATTAGTTAAGTACTACCGTAGAACTTTATACTATGGTGTTTGTCTTAGAGAACGCGTTTTTTTTTTCAATTTTCCTTAAATTGAGTTTTAATCCGTTTCTAAAACAATAGCCGCCTGCGGTCGGGTACTAAATGGTACCTTAACGCTGTCGAAGTGACCGGACCCTAATTCTTTTTCTAAAATAAAAGCTTAAGTTACTCCTTATAACATCAGCTATCTGCCAGTGAAACTCCCGTCAAAATCGGTCCAGCCATTTTAGAGATGAGCCGGAACAAACAGACAAGCAGACAAAGAAAAACAATTTTTTTTTTGTTATAATTACCGTCCGTATACGCAGTTAGTAAAAAGCTGTTATTTGGCAGTAAAACAGACACTTCAATTTTATTTATTTTTATAGATATAGGTTATGGAATCTTCGATACGCCGAAGAAGAAGAACAGTCATCGTTAGAAACGAACAATTGACTAGTATCTCCAACACTATCATAAACTGCTAAAGAGTCCACAGAACTAAATTGTTTATTATATATTACTAGCTGCCCGGCCCGGCTTCGCTTGGGTAGCACTAAATACTTATCTACGGCGCACCTACCTACCTACTACCTATCTACCTCACCTACCTACATACATACCTATCTACCTACCTACCTACTCTACCCACATACCTACATATCTACCTCCCTACCTACCTACTACCCTACCTTCACCTACCTATCCTAAGAAACTTCTCATTACAATAACAAACACAACAAAAAAAGAATTAGCGAAATTGGTCCAGCTGTTCTCGCGTGATGCCGTGACCAAGGGAAATAGGGATTCATTTTTATATAATATATAGATAGATAGATTGAATGAATGTAATGCTATTTTAATACACCTTATCTACATTAATTAATACATGAGATTCGTTCGGCACACCTGGCTGTATGAATATCTTAGCCGTATTTATAAAGAGCGAATATGGAACGAACGTTCAAATATCTTTTGATGGTATGAATGAAGCAGTGAATGATAACGTGTCGGCTGACAGCTGGGAGAATGGAAGAGATAAATATTTGGCCCCCTAAGTAACATGGGAGTTGGGAAAAGGTTAGGAAGATTTAAATATCCATTGAATTCTTATACACGAAGTACGGTCAGTGCTCTGCATTACCAGACCCCTCTTACAATAAATAATAGGGGAAGAGGGTCAGGTTATGAAGAGTACCGACTGTACAAAAACAATGGTTAAAATTACATAAATCACACCATGTCACCTGAAGGGTCGTGCAGAGGTGTACCTAGAGTACACCCACATTTTGCCAGTTATGTTTAAGTTATAGAGAGCGAGTCTATTGCCAACAACCGGGCACAAATCCAGGATGCAACTGAGAAATTCCTAAAGGAACAACCCAACGATACTTAGCCCGACGAATCGAACCCAAGAGCTAATGCTCAGTAGTAGAGCTTGCGACCAGCACCCGTAGCATGACAACCATAGAAACGGGTTTTGTCGACGGAAGAATAGACAAAATGACAGATTGTAATTGTTTATGTGTCATTTTGTCTATTCTTCCGTCGACAAAACCCGATTCTATTGTGTTCATGCTAAGCGTGCAGATCAACGAAGCAGTTAAAATGTTGTGTTCTTTTCAAACCGGCATACCAATTGTGACCTTTTTGACACTGCGACCTATTTGGAGGACATTTACTATTAAGGACAGTGTCATAAGTCCTTTTCAAGGCACAGTTTGGCACTTTGACTTACAACAGCACCACCCCGTGACCTCAGAGGTGTTAAGCTGCTATTCTCCGTTCTTTTAAGCCAATTATCATCAAAGATTATTAGTTCGACCTTCAAAAGGCAACTAAGAATACAATCATGTTAATAATTGGTTTAAATTATATAACTCGGCACATCCTGATTAGTTTTTTACACAATTCATGTTTAATTGTGGATATTATTTTTCTGTCTGGGCTGATAATCTAGATATCTGAGAACAATTCTATTCAGAACCACAGATTAATACAGATGGATCCGCAAAATCATTTAAATAAAAGGAGACTCTTGCTACAACACAATAAAGTGCAATTCAGGTCGCACAGCGCTAATTACCTACAGATATATTCACCTAGAAGTTGCCTCTCTTTCTATCGCGTAACTCTTCAGATCTTCGTTACTACGTTACGCTCACTGAATTGGCCCAACAAGTCGAGCCCGCCACGTTCTTGTAGCTTCATAACTAAATGCGAAGTGAACCATCTGTTTTAATCTGTGACAAAACTGCAACTTAATAAACTTAGTGACTAACTGATAAAGCGATAAAGCATTGTTTCCCAATCAAATCTTATTTAAGTTACAAAATTAAATGTAAGTTGCAACTATGTAAATAGCTTAGCAATTATTTCGACAAGAAGCTTTTAAAAAATCTCATTTTATGTAATCTTTCTGTTTCCTGTTTTGATACAAAAATGGAGTAAAAATAACTAAGTATTGCTTTCTATAAGCAGTCGTGCGTGCGATCCGCACTACTTGACGACCGCTGGGTAAAAAAGGACAGAAGGTTCATTTCTCTTCTAAAAAGGGCACTGGATGCATCTGCATCAAGTTCTTCTAACTAAACAGACAGCTGTGCTGCTGGGGAGTTTGTTGCGCCATTTCTTCATCCCAGCCAAAGCACTAGGAAGTTGTGGAGAGCGGGCGTTTCGGAGGTCATTTTGACGTTTAAAAAGTGCTAATTCTCAGCCTAGTTTGAATAAATGACTTTGGAATTTTGTGAGTGGACAAGGATCGAGCTTAGTGATGTGTAATCGGAGAAGTATATAGAGGAATATTAAGGATAACGATTATGGTGTTGATGAAAGGAGTGATCGGGGTCTAGTGTAGAGGTGCATTGTGATTTGTGACTGAGTTTTGATAAGTAACTGTGTTCCTTTGGGGTTCATACGCGCTGAAATCACAAATTTGCCTGGAATTCTATGAATTGTGTTTGTGTTCGTTCGTTTCTTGCAGCTACTTTAAGTTTATTTGAGTTTTCTAACGTTCTTTTCGTGTTTGTGTTAGATCTTTGCGTTATGTTTGTCGCAAATAAACATATTTTCTTTTCTTTTTTGTTTGTGACTTTCTTTCGACTAATTTGTTCACAATGTACCTTCTGCATCTTCTTAATATTGCCAGCTGCGGTTACTGAATCCCGCAATCGGAACAGCTAGAAAGTCGTCTATGACATGAATAATATCATTTTAAGTACTCCGGACTGACGTTACAGTGAAAACGATTTCTTTTTGTATAATTATAATTATGTGAGTTAATATAATCGTGTGTTAGCCAATGTTTTGTTGTGGTGTTTAATAGTATATTATTTGGATTAGACTGTGGCTACTGTGAGATTTTGAGCGGTGTTTATAGGGATATCGCAGGTTTATGCAAAAGCTAGATCGTCGGTTGTTTCATTGAGATCTTTAAAGCTCGTTGCTCGTTGTGACGCACCAATGTTTTATTCAAAATGAATTCTAATTAAGTCTTTGAATTGAGTAAATAATAAGTCTTTTCCGCCTATACGTAGTAGTCCGCTGGTGGCCTACAGAATCACAAGCTCAAGCTAGATATATTCTCTTATAAAACTGCGTTCATCCTTAGTCATCATTGTGTGAAAACTCTTCAATGCACAAACGCATTATTCGACGTAAACCTCCCAATTCATCCAAATTATAACACCGAAAAATCACATAAATCTCAATTTTATAAGCTCTCAATAAGACCCTTCAGGGTTACAATGTATCGAATGCCCCCCACCCCCAGCTACCTTCTTCTTTTTTTTTAATCCTTCCACATTAGACCCTAATCGAGTTTCGCGGAACATCCATATTTATTGCCATCGTAAGCACTATTATCCCTTGCCCATAGCGGGTGGGGCAGTATAATGAACTGTGTGGCATTTTTCAAACGTAAATCTTTTTTCTTTTTTCAAATTTTTGGTCATTTTACGTTTGCGTCAAGAGCAAAAAGAATGGCCGGAAATATGGTGCTTAGAGTAGAAATTCAATGTCAATGGGTTATGGAATGTTCACTATAGTTAAGATGTTAAAAGATTAACGTTTTATGTTCAAAGATTATACTGCGACAATTGTAAGATCCTACACGTTGAATATAAATCATCTCACAAAAAGAAAAGAGTATCATAAATTCATAACATTTCGATGTTTTTTCGTCTCTTTTCAGAATTGATACCAAACTCTACCCTAGCGTGTACGCTGCTAATGCTCCAATAATGCAATAAATAAAACTACAATACAAATAAAAATATCACTGTTATTGGGATATCTAAGATTCCTGATGTGGACGACGTTAGGAATCTTAAATATCCTAACTCTCAGAAATAAAATTAACCTAACTTCCATAAACCCTTAGAATGAAATACCATCGAAATATTTAAACTGTAAGTTAAGAACATCTTCGGAACATAAAGCAACCGCACACGTCCAGATATAAAATCGAAGCTATCAATAATATAAGCGATCGTTTTATTTATCACATCTCCACAATTATATTTACTGAGATACCGAAAATACCAAAAATACTTATACCTCTAACCTTTATTGTAAGGTGTTAAGGTTCATTATTGAGTATTTGAATGTTTGGAAGTCCTGACGTTTGTGTCAGACGAATAATTAATATTGATCAGTTGACAGGACCGTTATGATGAAATGTCTGAAATAATCAGGTTATCTTGTGTTTATGCGGCATTTTTATTTTATTAAATTATTGTACTTCTGGTTCCAGGTTTCGAGACAGCTCAGGGAAATTTTATATGAAGAAAAACAAGTCGAAAGCAGAAGCTATCAAAGTCATTATTCATTCTGACAGAAACCGGTCTGAAAACTAGAATCTACCATATTTGCCTCCTTCATAAACTAATCAGAGATCAGGCAGGCTGTGTTCAAGAGAAACATCTAACGACAAATTGCTACATTCATAAAACGAATTCAGCTCACAAATTCAAATCTTATTGGCCATTCCGAAAACGATAACGACCTATCAGCGTCCCGAATATTAGACATACACGAAATACGACGCATACGCATCCATTGTTGACTTTTTGGTCGTTTCATTAAAGTCAGGCACGAATGGCATCATCGATAAGAACGCCATGAAATATTAATTATTATGCAAACAAAAAGAGGTCCCAAAACTTGAATCTCGGGAGATTACGATAAGGTCCCGGCAGGGGGCTGCGTCTTGGCGCCAAAAAGTGTCAAAAAACATGGCGGCTGTTTATTTAAGGCGCGAATTTAAGTTGGCAGAATATATTAATCACGGCAGATTCTCGTTATCAATTCGCCTGGCGAGACATGCGGTGAATAATCAATATTTTTCGGTTTTAGCAATCACACTAATGAAATGACGGCGATAAGCCCTTAAACATATCTTGGCAATAAGATACACCGAGATGCACCGAGTAGTTCTCTCGATCAAAAAATCCCATCAGTCAAGCCCATAAGAATTGTTTGCAAAAAGCCTCTTGCGCATCTCTTATTCTTTCATTCCCATATCATGTAAACAAAACACCATTACATATTCACAATTCCCATAAGCCGAAACAATGGGGTCCACACATAACAGTACTTTATGAAAATCACTTCGGGAAAGTAATTAGAGGGCAAGGACTTGCGCGGGCGCATCGAGGAACAATTGAACTGTGACAACTGGTGTGATTAGCATATGGAGTGAGGGTGTGGTGTGACTCTATCGAGGTCAGGTATGGTTGAAGTGTGATTACCGAGATTGAAGCGAGATTGCGCAGTGCTCTTCATTTTGATGAGGCAAAATGGGCATATGATTATATGCGTTTAAAATAAAATCAATGCATAATAAATGAAAAATTGACAAAAATTTCTCAGTTGGAAGATATGAATTTAATACGCAGAGCAATATTCTTATCTACACTATAGTCAGCTATCATCTTTCGAACACTACAAACAAAAGATCATCGATATACGTTAAATGCTTATTAAGCTTTGCTTATTAATTTATTAACTTGATTCATTCTTACCTTTGTTCTGTAGAGCGGATTGGAGAAGTCCCACCCAGGAGCCACGAACAGATACCCGCATTTTGATATCTTTCGGCTTGCCTGTTGACAAATAAATATAGCCGTTAATATCACTCCAGCTGGTAATAGTTCATCGCGCGGTCTAGTCTAGATGGACCGAAAGTGAAAAAATATTAAGTAACAGTAAAATTGTGATCGTAAAATGATATTATTAGTACAGATGGCAGCTATCAAACTTATGATAAAAATGCCAATTATACAATTATTACAAATAATGGAACAGCTAAATTGATCGACAGAATCGAAATGAAAATTGAATTTAAAGAAAGATAACGTTTCGTTTCAAAATTGAAAGTCTATGACATGAAAAGCATTCTTATGGATCACGACTTTTGCCTTTTTGCGTTAAGTTCGAATCTTTAAATTTGATAAAACGATTTTGTAATGATGCTTCTTAAATTCTAAGAGGATTTGAGTCTTTATCGATATATTTGCAAATTTGACACCCTTGCAATTTATTAGAATAAAATAAAAAGAAATCTTTAAGCTTGGAACCCAAAATGTTTTGTTGCTTTTTTGATGAAAATCAAGTATCCGTTCTGACATAATCGGATTCTCAGGAATTAAAGATCGTCTGTCTATTGGCAACACATCATGATTATGTTTTGTGTATCTTCCTCTCTTATTAGTTTTATTTATATTAGCAGAGGTACGTTTAGCAAATAAAAAGAACGAATTGTTATAAGACTGGCTAATTAATTATAAACGTATTATAGGTACGTTCATCCATGAAGTTTGTTATCTACAGCAAAAACAGCTAAACCAATTTACATAATACTTTCTTCGTTGTGTCCTCAAAGGATAACATCTATATTCTATTTTAACACGCAGTAAAATGCAAAGCTGCAACTATAAAAAGAAAAACAAGTATTCTCACCGTCTGAGTCTATCTATTTTACAACTTTGCGTAAAAATGTCAACAGATTAGAATGGAGTATGGACATCACATTATAACAACGATAATGTTAAAAAACTTGATACTGGAATTATCCCAGGAATATTAACAAGGTCTTAGGAAAACACCTGCTAGTATTATATTGAACAAAGTATAAGTAATCGATAAATGGATAACTAGCAGATTTGCAATATGGCAATGACTATTTAGTTACTTCATAAATAATAGCAACGAAAAAACAAAAGAAAAAAATTCGAACAGCCCATACAGATGTAAAGCCACTGATTAATTCCTTTATTCCACAGTAAGTAATAGAAACGTAAAGATTGTCAGAAACCAGAAAAACTTGCAATTATTTCAGGTTTCCAATCGTTCCAGCTTAAAACGTTAAGCAAGCAAGTTCAATACGATAGGATAGGTAAATATTAGACCCCACCTGTTTTACTGATAGCATCAGAATGCGAAAATCTGTTTTCTCCAAGGGTTGCGAAGGTCATACGGTGGAAAGTAGGTAACTGGTCATGCATCTACTAATGACCGCGCGGCCTTCTTGTGTCATTTGACCCTGTGATAGGGCTGGGAAAATTGTAGAGAGGACGAGAAAAATCTTATGTTGACGAAATTGCAAAAAATTTACATAATACCAGATTTATCAACGTGAACGAAGCAAAAGGGGGAAGGTAAGGATCGTAGTAGGTCCGGTTCTGTACTTTCTGCGTCCATGAGAAAAAGGCTTGATTTCTGAATACCAATGTTTTTGTCAAGGATGCTAGTTTAAAAAATGAAAATGTAAGTGACGAAGTTCACGGCAGATCATTTGGAGATTCATGAGCGGCAGTAAACGATGAGTCTACAATAAAATGGAATCCTATGCTATATATTCTATAACATAGGAGTCCATTTTGTAAGTTGCTAGTTTACGTCATTTATATTGTCCATGAATAGATTGATGTCAGTCACTTGACCTGGGATATAAACTACGTTGTAAACAAAGTTTTATACAACCTTGCCTTCCGAATTGAATTTTTCATTCTCGTCATACTTATCACTAACCAAATATTTGCCAGGAAAGTAGTAGTTTATCCTTACACTATGTAAATCAAAATGTCTTAATCTAGCATTTAGAGCCATAAAATAGATATTTTATTAACATTCCATAGAGCGTTAGATAAGACAGTATCTTGCATAATTCAGTATCATCGGATGCGTTGTTTGTATCGACAGCATGATTATCTATGTATACTTATAATGTTAATTCGCAGGTTATTAGTATTTAAATGATACTCTTTATAATATATTAACATCAATGTATCATTGTTAACTTCCTTAGTGACGTGAGAAATAGTGGGAAGTATTGTGTGAATGCATCATTAATTAGTAATACTCGATTTAAAAACAGGCAAAGTGTGATTCCCCAGTACACAGGCGAAATGTCATTTCTCACACAGGCAGGAGAGAGCATTGATATTGATCACTTAGCTTGCTTATTGCGTGTGGCGATTTCAAAGTGTTGAGTTTATCTGTAATCGGAATGTTTTCCTTTTCGTCGAGATATCCTTTAATGACGACATTCCAATAAGATTTTTGTGATACACTATCTTGAACGAGTCGACGGTACGTTACCGTTATCAGCCTCCTGCTTTCATCCCAATTTTTTGAAGCTCACTTCTTCTATATTACATCTCTATTAGCCGTCATCTTAGTGCTCACTTCCTTCTAAACCACATAATCTCACATGTTCTTCATAAGTAATGGCACCGCCATCCCATACTACTCTCTGTATATATATTCGACTTTGATCTGATGACAGATACCCAAAAAATATAACATAACCACACGCCTGTATTTCCTCAAAGTTTTTGGTAGAATTGTATCTATAGTACACCCACATTTCTGTAATAGGGAGCGAGTCTGTTGCACAAATCCAGACTCCGGACTGCCACCGAGAATTTCCAGATGGAAAATATACCGACACGTTTTTTACTCAGCGACCAGCTCATCAGAGAATACGCTGTAATTTATAAAACATTTTTTGTCTCCAAAGCCGTAGCTCTATCTATCCAAAAGAAAATACCGTGAAACTATGGTAATCAAACATATTAAGTTAGAAAAAGAATCGTCAAAACCAAGGTACAGTTTGGCGATGTCACCAGGGTCAGTGACATCTTACGTCACTGTGACAGTTACTCTCATTGCGTGATTCGCGTCAAATTAGCAACGATTTCGTTTTTTTTACGCCATCGCGTTTTTTCAGCGATGCGTGTGCGAATTATATTTGTCGGTGTTTTTTTTTTGTTGTAATTGTAGTACAGTTTGGTATTCTCTAGTCGATTTGGTGTGAGGATAGTGTAATGACCTGTGGTGGTGAAATGAACAGATGTAATTGAACTTTCCTGTGACAGATTTTATTACAAATCTTGTACATATACCACCTAGTGTCTGATTGGAACTTCCCGTTCTTGGAATATTTCAGTTTCTTTCATCATACTCAGTTATCAGATCAGCGTAACAAACATAAAATGACAATTGATTGCAATTCTCTTTATTTTGACAGTTCAGCCGTATTCACTGCGTTATTCACGTTGTTGAGCAGACGATTTTTTCAAACCTATGATTCAATGCATTGGGAATTTCCTTCAAAACCCTTGGATTGTGATTAAAAGTGCGTTATACAATTCGGGTGCAGGGCAATTCTATCAGCTCTTAAAAATCCGCTCCTGACTGTGTAGTCTTAATAGCTGTTTTTGAAACTTAATTTTCTTAGAGATGCTATTACCGACACTCTTAAATCGTTTTCAAGAATGTTTTTTTTAATCAAAAGTCCCGTATATATTTATTTAATACATACGTATTTTATTGTAATAGTATAATTCAATCGCGTGCATGCACACAATTTGCAAAAACTATTGAGAATAAGCACAGTGTTTTCCTGCTCGAGATTAAATAACGTCGGGAAATACAGTAACATTCTTATTAGAGACATTATAACATCTTTTTAGGGAGCTCATCTCTTTAACGGAACTTGAAGTGAGTATTTGCGCCAGAATCATTTGTCCAATAGTTATAATGAAAACCAATTTGACTTGAAGAAAAAAGAAGACCAAAAGGGCGTAAAAAGTTTTATACTACCCGATCTATGGACAGTTGAAGATGGCGAGTGACGACATCCATGAGCTGCATTCGTGAGCTGAGGCAAACGTAGTTTCTGTGGTCTTATGCAAAACTGTGGCAAGCCTATTCTAAAAGGTGCTGCAGATTTTGAGTAGAACTTGTGTGATGCAGCAGTAGTTGCAATAAAATTATCTACAAGGTGTTCAATGAAGGTGATTTCGGCTTGGACTAACTTGTTATCAGCTTGAACCCTACCCGTTGTACTATTGATATGAATGATCTGGCGCACCCAGGACAGCTCAGCGATATTAGCAATTACTCTATAACTCGTGCCGACACAAGAAAAGGACATTGACATGAACAGACTTTCATGACAAGCAGGTTTAGCAAGATTGAGAAGTATCAATGGCGAATATCTAACACGCCCACCTGGCCTGCATTAAGTGTGACACAGCCTTTAAACCCGTCAAGAAATCTTCATAATGCATACCTACTAAAAGTACTTAAAGTACAGAGAATGTATGTCAGTCCCACAGTCCCACATGTCACCGGCAGCACCGTTATGGCATTAAAGCGACAATACAAATCTATGCGTATCGAATGACAGCTGCGCGTGCGCCGTTAGATCGTATCGCGCGGGAGTTGCAAATTGAAAATTATTATTGTAATGGTGACTGTGTGACTTATAATCTGTAACGATCTTTGACTACTTGGCGAAATTGTGAGATTATTTTGTATGGGCCTGTTGTATTGGGAGATGTTGCTGGACATTTAATTCCGATGAATGGTTATATTGGCATAATTATCACGGTTGGTGGGGTTGAGTCTCTATGAAGAATCTTCTACTTCTTCTTTTGCACATGCCGTCGAGGAATATCTCTCAGGCATGCCGGTTTCCTCACGATGTTTTCCTTCAGCGTTTTTGAAGCAAGTGATAATTATACAATACACACATGACTGCGAAAAGTCAGAGGTGCTTGCCTTGGGTTCGAACTCGAGTCACACCACTAGGCTATCACTGCTCTACTAAGTACTCACAATAGTTAACCATCATGCTGGGCTGTGGCATCAATAATTATCAAAGTATGTATTTTAAAAGAAAATCCTACTTATCATCTTGAAAAAACATGGCTCAAGATACTACCTATGCTCAAGAGACCTACTCTTTGAGGGCTGGTATGTTTATTATGTAAGGTTACCTTTACATTTTCAAAACTCATTTGTAACTCATCTATTCTAAGCCTTACAAATAACTCTTAACAACCCGCCACTGTATTGGCAGACAACCTACAAAACCATTAAATTCTACATTACATTACACCATAGTCCCACAACATTAACAGCCCATTTAAGTTACCATTCTATTTTATGGGGATTAGCCCCACAGCCTATAAACTTACCATGCAAACCTGCATGCATTTGTGGGCCATATTCGTGATACCATATACGGTTTAATACCTTACTTTAGTGTTGTTTCAAGGAATTCTATGTCTCGGATATATTTACGTGTTGGCATTACGTTTAGAATTTATATTTAGAATGTTATCATGTAGTTCTTTTAGCTTTTTATCTCCCGTAGGATTGTTCAAGACTACAGTTCAGTATTTCGCTCATAACTGTAATTATCCTATACTAGTAAACGAGCAATATTTGTATGTATATATATATATATATATATATTTGTAATCACGTTCTCGAAAAGGGCTCTAACGATTTCGATGAAAGTTGCAATGTTTTAATGCAAGGGTTTACGGCGGCGAAATATCGATCTAGCTGAGACCTAGCTAGATCGATTTATCTGAGAAAATTCGTTTTCTCCGTATTTTTACCCGAGCAGAGCTCGGTCACACAAAGTTTAATACAAGATGGCTTACCATAATGACCTTAGAATAATGACATGAGAGCATGGAATTAGTTAGTACCTACTATCATGGCAGCATGGAATGTACTATACATGGAATTAGTATGAACTATCCTATACTACTACATGGGGTTTCTCTATTTTCACCAGAGCAGAGCTCGGTCGACCAGATACTAAAGTTATTAACATTTGTTGGGCTCCAAACTACTGAGTACTAATTATAGTACAGGAAACCTTAAAATTGTCCCTAAACCTCCGCTAAAAAGCTTTTCTTGCAACACCTTAAAAAGGTTCCTTGTTCAACAACAGCAACTCTAAACCACAGGACTGACCAGACCACTCTGACTGGTCTGGGCCAGACTAGCCCTATGTTAACTTAGAAACGTATTTGGTATCGAAAATCGTTCTTTATATCCTATGTCTATGGGTCAACGAGCATTACTCATAGTCCTCATCCCATCACCATTAAGCCCCAATGACCTATCCCCATTATTTACAACTCTCACTAGACGACAACCGGCTTACCATATTAGTTCCGTCACCATTCAAAACGTCTCATAAAATCTCATAAAATTTTACGAATATCGTTTAATTTATGACCATAACTACCAAAAACCTATTATGTTATTTTTATTAAGCTACCGTGTATGTTAGAAGTCATCTGATTCCCTTAAGTACCATAAATTTGTTGTGTGACAACCATAAAACTACTGAAGCCATGGGATAGCCTATGGTATTATTTATGGTTATCCCTTGGTGGAGGCGTTCGAGTTATGGGCAGAAGCGAGGGAAGATTGTTCCGTCTTTAAGTTGGTGCTATCATACTTTTATAATTATGCTGTAAACTCTAGTTTTCCAAAAAAATCTGCCAGCTCTCTCTCTTGTCAGCTCTCTTGCATCTTTTTCATTGTGTCTGTTCACACGAAACGTGCACTTGTTTGCCTGATTGTCTATGTGTACAAACGAAAAAGCAGAAAATAAACGTTAGGTTAGCTGCCTAAATCCCGAGTTAGTTATCCTTTCTGCATTACCTTTCTTCCTCTCTTTCGCTCTTTTTATTTCTTTTCATCATGTTTAAGTACTTTACTTTCGTCTTGTAATTCTATTATAGTTATTATTTATTGTATTTCATTTCTTATTTCCACTGGAACATCAGATCATCTTAAATCGCTGACGCTTCTAACTTGGACAGCTGCATTAGTTATAAAATATTATCCTAAATTTATGAATCTTCTAATACCTGTATAAACCAAAATTATGTTGACGTATCAGTTCATGAATTCTATAGAGTTCTGGCTATGAATGTTGATCAGCTGCATTCGGTTCAGGTGGTAGAAGGCAGTTGAGAAAGGGTTACATTATGTACTTGCATGATATTATCAATAAAGTATAAAATTGATTAAACATCCAAGATGGGAGATCCTAACCGATGATCTGACCTTCGCATAAATTGAAAGCAGGAACCGCAAGGGGGAAGTCCACCTAAAACAGGTTTCTCCAAATTTTATGCCTCACATTTATGCGGTGTCTCTCTTGCCAATCATCATAGAAAACTGCTCGAAATGGGGACTGTTGCGATCGATTGGAAGGTATAACGGTAATTGGCAATTTCCTATAGTTAACTTGAACCTGGTTAATAATTTTAATCAATACGTTTAAACGAGTTAATTTGCTTCCCCCTGTACCTATTAACATAAAAGTTATAACATTTAAATGTTAAATCCAATCACGTCTTATTTCCTGGTGTATTCATTATATCACTATTCATTTTCTTAGTATGCACTTAATAACAATAATTATTTATTTATTTACTTTTAATCAAATTATCTTCTTCTACTGCAGAGAATTAACTAACTAGACTTTAAATTACAAAGCAAAGGAACATTTCAAACAAAATGCTTGGCAACGTAGCCGACCAAACATGGTGTTCATTATCGCGGGCGATCGCACGCGCATGCGCGCATTGCGCGGCCACGATTACTTTCCGAAAGTGTAAATAATTCGAATTACAATAATCGATAGTTTCTCAAGTCGGTCGGTAGATGGAGGTCGTGAGCAGTGGCGCGGCGGAGGGGGGTCGTGAGAACTGGGCGACTTGCACTTTCGTCGGCGCGCGCGCAGCCCGATGCGCGATAGCGCTGCGCCGGGCGCCGCGGAGTCTGCGCACGAGTCTAGCTCAAGTACTGATTAATCATCAATCTCTCAGCTTACAAGACACGGCAATCCTCAGAGAAAGTGTGATAACTTACATCAACATCGGTTTGCGCGTGAACAGGAAGTGTGACGGAGAAAATTATATATATACAAAATAACTATCCAAAACAAATAAAAAAGTACAAAAGATGAAAATGACAATAGCAAAAAAGTGAAGTTACTTTCTATCGCATCAAAATCAGACAGTCTCGATACAAAAACTAGTGACAATGAAACAAAAATGTTGATAGAATCACGACTTTCAACAAACACTACGCGATAAGAGCACGAGGACCCCCACAGAGTGGTCATTGTCAGACATAAACACTCGTTAGTGGGCGTGTCAATTAGAAACTATCTGTTTATCTGCTCATAAATATTAAAGTCGTCGAAATCATGCAAATCCTATTATAGAATCGATTAATAATGTTATATGAGAAGCCACAACTAATCAAGACACAAAGGCAAAACTAACAACAGTTTGTAAGAATTAAGTGGAAGCAATTTTTATGTTTGTGTTAAGCCTGATATATTAGCACATTCATTATTTATTGGCAACTTTTACATTCAACAGGTATCCGTTAAAACGTCCGCCGGAAATTGCTCAAGATGAGAAGCCCGAACACAACAAGACAAAAGTCATGGTCATGCTATTGCAGACGACAAAAAACTCGTCAAAGACCATCACTTAGAACTAACTATAAGTCTTCAAATGACTAAATACGCTGCACGTACAAAAGCAGACTCGCCATTATTAACAGACATTGATCGATAAAAAAATCATCCATATTCATTCAACAATCCTGAATGGTCTTCAATAGAGAGCTGAGTAGATGAATGGATTTCTAATTATTTGCATTAGCCGTGAACACGCTGGGAATTTTTACGTCTTTAATATTTCAATTAGCAATGCAAATTGAGAGCCTTTGGAAAGTGTTGTGGCGATGAATCAGCTTCCCGTGGTTAGTGCCAGGAGGGCGTTCCGAACTCGTCACGGAATCGCTACCGACACAATTATCGAATCTAGACCACTCTCACTGAAGCAAAAAGAACACCGAGACGTAAAGAAAGCAAAGTCAGGTGCGCCCCCATTTCACTTTCCAATGACTTATCTTTACCCCGTGCTACGAACGAAAATTAACTTAAAGCTGAAAGGAGTAGAGCTCGGAATTCCTCAAAGTGTGTCCGCATTGAGTCGGTAAGCATTTCATTATCAAGATTTACGAGGAAACCCTTTAAAAGCAGTTAATTGTCAGTGTTAATTTCGCTTTCTAATGATTTTTGTAAATTCTAAGCTATTGTCGGGAAGATTTAACGTAGACGTTCATTAGCATCAATTATGAAAACAAATCTAAAGAGCATATCTTGAGAAAAATATTAAGTGGTTTATACGAGTAACAATGTCACCTCCAGACATCATTACGGCAGTAATCATGCAATTTACCATCAATACTATCGTTTACATCTCAATTGTAGATCGTGCCATTGTGGCGTTGATGCATGCGCGGAGAAGCGCCCGCGCAGCCTTAATGACAGACCATTTAGTGCAGATATCGCCGATCCGATTGAGTCGTCGGCCTGGTCGCGATCTGACAGAACTTTTTTTGCGTGTATTTCTATTTGGACTGGTAGAAGATTATCGGGAGACGTCTCAACAGACACTGTTGGCAAGTACTTATTGTTGATCGTATTGACACTAATGAGTCTTCAGTCAGGGTGACCTCCTTTGATGATTCGTTGGATTCTGAGAATGTAGAAACTGATTGAATGTCTTGATGAGTATTTTTGCGCAATGGTGTGAAAACACCAGTGGTTTGGTGGCCCAGTGGTAATGGCCCCAACTTACGAATTGAAGGTCGTGGGTTAAAACCCAGGCAGGCGCTTGGCTTTGTGTAAATAATTATTACATCACCACTGCTCTCAAAACGGTGAAGGAAAAAATCGTGAGGAAACCGGCATGTCCTAGAACCAAAAATTCGAAGATGTGTGACATCTACCAACCCGCTCTGGGCCGGCGTGGTAAATTACAGCCCAGTTCCTCTTGAAGAGAAGAGGCTTGTGTCCCAGCAGTGGGAACATTATAGGCAAATGAGTGTTTTTAGCGACACCGTCTTTACTACAGCTAGCATAGATATAATATCAATTGTTACTCAGTATGTTTTTTTAATCCTAAATTGCATCTTTTATCTTTCTATGCTACGGCTTTTTTCTAGGCAATAGATCTGTTAAGAAGGCCTTTTACTTTAAGTTTCCTTTAAAGGATTTAATGATTCAGTTCTCAATTCCTTCTCCATTGTATGATTTTATTTTTTTCCTTTATCGTATTGCCAGTTCACTCTGCCGAGTCAATCGATCCGCACGACAATACCGAACGGGACGTAATTTCGCACAAAGGCAATCAATGAACCGTTAATTAAAATATTTCATTACTCTCCTCTCTTTCTAATAATATACAAAGAAATGAGATAGGGGAACAGGAAAATGGTATCAAAATAATAGATAGAGAGAGACCTTTGTTGTCCAGATGATGGTTTACAAGTACAGTTACATAACAATGATGAGGAAACCCAACTAATATTGTTTTCATATTATTTAGGAGGGTAAGAATAAAGTAGTACATGGAAGTTATGTATGAGTTATTTAAAAAAAATCTAGCCTGAAAATAATCCTGGAAAGTATCTAGAATAGTTCTAACTTTACCTGCCCTACCAGTAACACTTCCAACAGTATTCTTCGTAAGCAAATATTATTTGAGAATAAAGATCTTGGTCACGAAGCAAAGGTTTGACAACTTAATCAAGGTCTAATAAGGTCAGTTCATTCCCGATATTAAATTATTGCCTTCATTTAAAAGAGTCCAAATAAGTTAAAACACCTATCATCACCTTAACTGTTCTCAGTTTCTCTTAAATATATTTAACATCTTTATACAAGCTTATTAGATCTTGAACCTACTCTACAACTCGTTATCTATATTTCTGTCTCGCAGGAATATAATAATTTGTTTCGCGTGATCTAATCAATCGGTTTGATTGTTTAAGCGTTGACACCTCACCTTGACTTCGTTTGTGTTCATCGACTGTGTATACTAGTGGGAAGGCCAGAATGTACTTCTATGAACAGTGTCTTATGGAGTTATGGACCAAGATGGGAATAGCGACTATTCTACTTGAAGGGTACAGGGGCAAAACACGGAATGTCACAAAAAATTCAAATATAAGTTAAGTATGGCAACACTTAGGTTTTCGCCCGTATTTTTAAGTAGCATAAGTTAAAAAAAAGAGTAAGTAAACTATTTGGAAACTTTCCAAATGCCTTTTTTACACCTAAAACTAAATATTCGGTGTTACGATATTAACTACTGTATTTCATAATCAATATTTTAGTTCACTAGTTATTTCTTATTTCCATACAGCTATATTGCCAAATTAGTCAAAAAAGCGAAATATTTGACAGCCATTTGCCTCGATGCCCACTTTCTGTGTAAACGCTCTTAAAGGAAATATTATTTATCAATAGGATATGGCCCGACTTTCTCAAGTTTGTGGATAAAATCTTCGATAATTATAATCTATTTCATATGACGAAGTACACTTTTGTTAGTCTCTCAATCATCGTAGATAAAATAAATTAAAATGTAGTAATTTATGCATTCATTCATTTTCATGCATTTTAACTTACCCTTTCATCAAATTGATGTTATATTTTAGCTATTTCTATTCTTCGATCTTCGTTTATCAGTCGGTTCTCTTCAAAGGCATGAACTACATACTTCATCACATCAATAGTGTCACTCCTTACTATTCTGGGAACGTAAACAGATAACTCTCTTTGAAATTTCGCCGCCCATTTCTTGCGCCTACATTTCATTGAATCCGGTTAACATACAAGCAAGTTATTTTACAATGGTTTTACGGTAATTTGGCTATCGTAAACTATTGATAGATATTTCTGTTTTCCCGATGTGGCCGGATCTACCTTAAATCGAGGTTTATGCGAAAATATATGGAACTCGCTTTAGGAAGGTAAGTGAAGTTTTTTTTATCGCCGGGTTCTTATAACAGGTCAATTCATTCAAACTTGGCTTCGATTTTACCTACAACCTGTACGGTTAAAAGTTAAGGTTTGAATATTTGGTCAGGTATAAAAAGATTTGTCGTTATTTTTTTAAAGGGTTTTGCTCGGACACGCAAAACCTAAAGCTTTGTGCAGACCAGCGCGACACGACGCCGCGACGCGACTCGAACAATACAATTTCTAAGAAAACTTGACGGTATAACAATAACCGGTGTCGCGTCACGCTGTCGCGTCGCGCTGGTCTGCACGAAGCTTAAAAGTTAGACTCAATAATGTATCTAAAACTATCAGCTTGGCTTGAAAATGGCACATAAATGTAAACAAAAATTACATATTATTTTTTTGTTTTAAGTCCACTTTTATTACAAAACCAAGCTCAACCTACACCTTCACAGTTTCGCCTACTCGACAATTTCTAAAACAGTTCGCAAACTGCACCATATAAATTAGAATTTCTCTGGATCGCGAATAATTAATCAGCATTACCGGGACTGGATCAAAGGGGCCGCGGCGACACTTTCGCCATTACTGCCGATAAATTGTCACGCCCACTGCGCGACGCGCCGACTTGCGCCCGCGCAACCGGGCGCTATTTTAAGATATTGTAACATCATATTTAAATACAATAAAGGTTTGGTACGGAACAATTGATGGTGGTATACGCTGCCTTCATCTTGAAATAATTAATTCTAGAGTGGTTACTTTTATACATCCAGACAAACATAGAAACGGACAGAAAATCAAAAAACTATACTTTCGGCATCAGACTTGTTCACCTCGTAGCAATTACTTTTTTTTTCGAAAATTATCAATGTACAGTTTTGACTTCGTAAATATTCTGTCATATGTATAGATTTCTCCAACTTTAACGATACAGACAGTTTTTAAAAAGACCAGAAAGTGTTAAAATGGTCTTGAGTATAAAAGGCGATCATATTTAGATGGTCAAAATATTTTTACGGGAATTAAATATTCCCCTCTCCATTTGCCTGCCAAAACTTCTAATGTAATGAGAGAAGTAGTCGCTAAAGTACAACAGTCATTGTTACAACGTCCAAAAGTTTACTGCTTCGAAAACTATTGCTTTAATTTCCAATTACAGTAGTTGTCGTAAAACAAACAAACTAAGAACATACAGCAAGATTTTATTAACCATTAAACTCAGGCATTTTCAACAAAGAAAATGAAGCTTTAAAAGAAAACTATGTTTCACGTCATCACCAACAATGATTACCACGCATTTTCACTTAGTGAAATACGTTTTCCATACACAGCTTTCCATGGCTGGGAACAACTCACTTTCTATAAAGAAAATTATCGACAAACCGCCATAATTTCTTGACACCTGTCTCTTTTTAGAAAATGTCAAATGAAGTGTCAAGCTTAGTTGGTCGTTTGTTGTATTGACGAATCGTTTCTTGTGTCATCCGTCGGTCTTCAAATGCTATTTGTAATTGTCTATTGTTAAAAAATAAAGAGGCGATTATTTGCGTAAGAAATGATGGACTTGATTTAAATCTTGACTATGTATTTGGATACAAGCCCCCTGGCTTTGTTTGGGTATGTTTAAGTACTTTATTTATGTAAAAATAAATCAATACTGTATCTATTTACCAAATTCTTGTGGATGCTCTTATTTGTGACACAAAACTTAAACTTTTTTTTCTTTTTTTTTTACTGAGATACCATAATAGACAGAATATTTAAAATTTACATTCTCTGAACACTATGCCAGCAGTGCTATTCTGTAAACATCTCACCGTGAAAACTTAGGTGAAGTGAGCGTGGAGTGAGCTGTCAATAGTGTCAATCCCTGTGGTGGAATGACAGCTCACTCCACGCTCACTTCACCTAAGTTTTCACGGTGAGATGTTTACAGAATAGCATGGCTGCTCTGTGAGTCATAAATCTGTAAACACAAGGTAAACGAAACAGTAAACTTTGATCTTGAACTTGTGGGTGGAATTTCAAGGTCACTATTACTATTAATTTTAACTACTCTCCAATCTTAATGAACAGCCCATTTTTATTTTCTCTCCGATACTGAGAAATCGAGTTATCGCAGAATTTCTATAGCGAAATCAATTAATAGATCGATTAATTTAATAATAACTACGAGTGGAAAGTTCTGGTCTACACGCGAAACTATCAAATTCTATATAAGGCACTATCTCTTAGTTTTAAAAGATATTTTTAATTGATAGGAGATGAATGAGAATTCTTTATTGCATGCTTTTTAACCAATTTATCGTGTGATTTTGATGTCAACCGTCGCCATTGAACATCATTCTCAGCAGATTCGTAGACTTATATTTGAATAAGTGTGGATTTTTTGACGATAGAAAGATGCTTGCGATAAACGGTGTTTTCGAGGTCATCCATAAATCACGCGAGGTTCGAAAGGGAGGGAGGGGGGTTCGGAAAAAATCACGAGATATCACAAGGGGGTCGTGTGTATCTATTTTTTCGTTTAACGCCCATTTTGAAACCCAAAAACGGCCCTCGAATAAAATATTTTTCTTTCTTTCTATTTAAAGATAAAATATTCTGTAATTTTTTAAGATACTTTGCACAAAAAAAATCACGTGACTTTGGGTAGGAGGGGAGGGGTTAGTTTAAAACCTCACCACATATCACCAGTGGGTAATGTTGATGATCAACCCATACATGCCAGCATTAAATTAGTTACGAAATAAAAAATACAAAAATCTTGCCAGGATTTCATCTTGACTGATGATAATAAGGAAGATATCCCTGTTCAGAACGTATTATTATCTTTTGGATATGTTTAAAAAATAATGCCTTTTGATAACATAACGATGTGCACGTCTGACAAATGTTTGCACCAAAATCTTTTGATAATTTATACTTTATGGTTGTGAGGTTGAAAAATTGTGTATTTTATTGAGCACGTCTTCCGATTGTTAATGGTAATCTTCTGAACGGATCGAAAACAGGTTCCGATCAATTTTGGGCAAATCTTTCTTTTTTCTTTTGGCATTTTTTGGCACGATAACGAATGAGGCCTTGAACCTGGGGTTTTGTTTTTATTTTGATTGTCCCTTGTTTATAAATAGCCTTTAGTATGCAGAAGTTGATGGTGGCATCCAGCTTAGCGACCAAACTTAATTTAGACTTTTATTTTAAAAAGATAAAGTTGTATGTAATGAACTACTTATAATCTTAACATTGTCACAATTTTATTTCTTTAATCAATGACTACTTTTGCGTTGTCTTTTTGCCTTTTATTCATATGCAACAACCATGGGCTATAAAACATCAAACACACGCAAATTGTTCCCATTTAGCTGTTCCGAACGCATCCATAAAAAATCAACAACTAGTTTACTCATAAAAATGCGTTCGAATTTCGAAAATTTGATTCTGTAACGATAAGGGCTCATAATAGCGATTTTGACCCAAAAATTCTTCTCGCATCAGGCGTGGGACTGCCTTTGAGTAGGTGTGGCGGGGAGCCCTTTCATTATCATCCGAGGGTATGAAGGGGAGGGGAGGGATGATTACACTATAATAATAGGCTAGAATATTTCTCACCCACTAAATCTCCTTACATCGTTAAGATTTGTATCTAAAAAATAAGCGGCTAGACGAAACGTTGTTGTTTTTTTTTCTGTTTGGAAAATGAGGTGCGTTTGTTATAATTACATCTTGATGATTGGTAATTTACGTTGATTGAATATTAATTGGTTGTTGTTTATGATGTTAAAAATGGGAGCAACTAAATTGGGAAGGCCAAAGAGCTTGTAGCAAATAGCGATGCCCTGTGGGCCTACCACCACCTCTAAAGCGAATTATTTTAATATTACTTTGGTGTGGGAAAGACATGAAGCGCTAGAGGACGTATAGCTCCATCTCTTTCCCCCCACTGAAGTAAGATTAAAATAATAGGTACTGCTTTAAAGGTGGTGGTAGGCTCCCTGTATTTTGCAAGTGTCTATTAATACTTCTGTGGTACCTGAGGGCCTAGAAGTGACAATAGCTTTCAAAGCGTTTTGTATTTCTACGACTTTCAACAGAATTGACATAAGCAGTCATTGTCACAAATTTTTGAATTTTCCATCTTTGTTATTTCAATGCCACTTTGTCAAGGCCCTTAGGTCAGATGAAAATTTCAATTCTAAATCTCAGCACTTAGTTCACAAAAAAGATCAATTTCGCGACGAACCTGGACTCCTATTTTCCCATTAATCCTTAAGCTTAAGGTTCGTTATGATAACTATTATTTCTCTAAATAGACAGCGGTGCGCGGGCGGGAATTTTAATGGGCAGGCATCTTGTGTGCAATGCGCGCACGCTGCTTTTTGCCCTTCCCCACCGCACGCAACAAATTGTTGCAGCGCCGCATTTTGTGCGTCTCTAGGGTTCAACGAGTTCCAAGAGAAAATGAAATGCGTTTCAAACAGTTTTTATCGCGTCCGAGGAAAGGTAGACGCTACGCATCTGGTAAGGCATCCGTTGAGGGTCCATTGGGAATCCTGATTGGCTAAAAGAGCTAATAGGGTGACTAGGAATTGCAAATTAATTACGACTTAGGGCTGAATTGCCAATGATAGCTTTTATCCGTGGAATAAAATTGATGTGTGACAGATTTTGCTTGGAAAAACTGTCAAAAATCGATATAAAAGATTGGTCGAATTCGCCTTATCTAGCTTTGATTCACATAAAGGTGTTTTTTTGTGAGCTGTCATTTGAATGACGTTCAAAAAGTAGTCAATCTAGTCCATTTTGATTAATTAGATTTTATGTTGTAACTTGAAACTGCTCATTACAGCATTTCAGAAGACTGGTTTTGCGATGTCTGTGGTAACATAATATACGATTTTGGTAACACAACATTTATTACGCTTCGGCTGATTACCGAACAAGGAAGCAGTAAATATATGTACGTAATATCCAATTATAATGTTAAAATATTTGAACTTACAGTACATATTACTTCTTCTTACGTGAAGAAGTTATTTATTTAAGATCAGTTTATAATTACGTAGGTTTTAAATCCCGTAGAAACAGTTGTTTCTTTAATAAAAAAAAAATGGTTGCCTGTAAAGTCGGTTTTACGGGCGAAGATTTTACGTGACAACGTCTTTTTATCGGCGGTGACTCATCGTAACAGACGTGAGCGGGCGTTACACTTTTTCATGAGTGACTCCGAGCCGCAACCTAATTTAAGACGTTGTCACGTCAATAACGTCACTTTGGAGTAGGGTTTGCCTGATTTTGAGAAAATTCAGGATTGTCCCGAATTCTCACAAACACATTTTCGCTTCATATTTTTTTTATCATTACACAATTTCTCTCAACTCTCCGATCAAAACAAGATAGGTAGAGTTAAGACTTTTTACTTTAAATTGCGTAACAAAAAACAGTTAATGAAAATATCGACCGTGACCGCGTGCGTGTTTCCACAAAACTTAAGAATCCAACACGGACATTACGAAACCATAATTAATTGATAGTATAAAAGATTTACAATATTCTGCAAGCGATGATTTCTTTATGTAACGCGAATTTACGAGGTATTAGAAATTTTAAGGTACGTTCGGTTGCGCAAGCGCTACTTTCTATTGGGTCTAGTGACAGTTCGTGGTCGTACGTAGAAAATGTTTGATGGCTTATGTAAGATGCATGATATATTGATATTTGATTTCTGATATGGGAATGAGATGTGTATCAGCTGGTTTTGTTAGTACTTAATGGGCTATCAAACAGTTTCTATGAGTTTTTGAGTAATATTTTTGAACAGAGGTTGTCAATTAAGCGAATAGTCCGTGGTATGGGATGAGTGCATACAATACGACGGTATAAATCATCCTAAGTATGAAAAGTCTGGCTTTTTGATGATCGACAGACATAACTTACTAACAACACAATCTATGACGTGCTTTTGAAATTAATATTGAGAAAGAAAGAACATAAATGGTGTTCACAGAATGATTTCTGACATTTAGAGCTTATAAGCTATTTAATGCACTTGGTTACTGTTAAAAATCCTAGACTGCTCATAAAAGCGGTCTCTGATATATAACTTTTTTTATAATATACATTACATATAGATTTCGCTTTACAAAACTACATTACCTACTTTGAAAAAGCTCGTTACGGTGACCATGATTTATTACCACAAAATAATCCACGTTTTTTATTACAACTCCATAAAAAAGCGTGGATGGGCTCGATTATTATTGCTGTATTGAGAACTTAACAGTTTGTGAGGGCCTCGATAAGTGCTGTAAAGTTATTTTGATGGATATCAACTGATGAAGCTCATTAAGGTACTTTATATTATAAGGAGAACATTTATTAAATTCTACAACTATGTTTTTGAAAGCCTAAGAAAAACAATATCAAAATATTATTTTATTAATTACAAAAAAAATGCATGACGTAGCAAATTACTCATGAACTAAAAATAATTCATTCGTTCTTCGTTGTCGTTCATCATCACTAAATTGGATTTGTGACACATGACGCAACGATCAACTGAGCTCTCGATTTATGGTTTATGTTTAGTACTTACAATTTTATGCACGTATCGATTTATTTGAGCTTAAATTAATTACAAGTAGACATGGGCGTACGGGGCGGGGGGCAGGGGAGGGTAGCTGCCCCCCTCCTGGATTTTGTATGCCTAAGTACCTACAGTTGTCGATAAAAGTTATGAGATTCACGTTAAGACTTACTTTGCAATTACAATATATTATTATATTTTTAGAAAACACCTCGTTCCTCCTCATTCCACGGCTACAATTGAATGTTCATCGTAAAACCATGGCTGAGATCAACAATGGTCAAAGACAGGTTAAATGGCCTTTGCTCTGTCAGACTTTGGTCAGTGTTGTGTTGTATCTTGATCAAAATATAATTCTTGATCATACCAAATATTTATTTAAAGATTTGTAATCATTAGAATCATTACTACATCTCCCTAAGTTAGATTTGTTCCATTGAATGACTTTTTCATGAAATCATGACATTTCAGAACAAATCTAACTTGGAGAGATGTATTAATTATTCTAAAGATTATAATTCTGTAAATACATATTTTTTAAGGTGGCGAATTATATTTTAATCAAGATACAGTCTGACACTGACTTGCAAATTCCAAAAAACGTAAGAAAATTTGCCTCCCCCCCCCCCCCCCTGGGCCAAAAGCTGGATACGCCCATGCAAGTAGAGGACACTAACTTGTCATTTACTGGAAAATTAACAGAACGAAAACTACATTATGAATGATTTTATTGATATGACTTCCTCGAAATTACATTTACATTCTCAAAATAATTTTCCATTGATGGAAGAACTGTTAATATAGTTTCAAGTAACATAAGAACAACATTAAATCAATGGCTCGTGAATACCAAGCCCTATTTATCAGGGCTGGCAACAAATCGGAGCACTTGATGGAAATTGGTCATATAACCCAGAATAGGGTGACCACATTAAAAGGTAAATGTACTTATAAAAATTAAAAAAAGCACGTCGTTAAACAAGTTTTTGCACGAGGTCACAGTTTTTATAGCCTTATCTTAGCGGTTAATCATTGTTAAGAATTATTTATGTTTTAAAACACTTTAACCACTCGCACGGACGTTTGAGTCGCTCGTAAATCATATTAACTGGGGTATCCTTAAAATTTAAATCTTATTAAAGCGTCATTTTATTTATAACCAATTTAGCTGTGAGTTGTGACCTAAAAAGGTTGACATCACTCACATTCCTGATCGTTCGCGGCACACATAAGTCATAGTTTAGGAAAAGAAATTAAAATGTATGGCGACACGGCCTCACTGGTAGCTAGCTGATTTCAATGCACAACAACGTACATTCATAATTTTCTTTGGGTCATAAAAAGCACCATTATAAATAGACCTCCAAACGTTACACACAGTTTGCTGATATCCTGACGTCGCGATAGTTTAAGGCTCTTCTAATTTTGGATGCGTTTGAGCACGTCCCTTTCAAGATGGCGCCGGATACGTGACGTCTCTAAAGGCGGGAAACAATAGTAGACCCGTTATGAATATTGAGAGCTCGGGATTGTCAAAGGCACTCTTTAACAATTTTCCCCGTGCGTTCGGGTAGACCAATGAATTCACACTGGAATCCATTGGCCTACTGCGGTACGCACGCGCGACCGTTCACCGACGATTTTGGCGCCATGTTTCTTCACGTTCGAAATTCAAAACAACAATTTTTTTACGAGTGCGTTGAGGCGCGTACACATAAAATTTACATACGGCCAGGATATGAAAGGCGCATTATTCATTTTTTTTACGACTAAAGGCATGGACATAATAACCTAGTACCTATGTCGAATATCACATAAATACTATTCATGGACGATGTTTACACACAAATATGTCTTTTATACATTGCATTTCTTCGTAATTATAAATTCGGCAAAAAGTTTAAACAAGGAACCTGCTGAACAGAAATGAATGACCCAGAGATATTTTAATATTTTAGTATTTTTAGTTTACTATTCCCAATCATTGAAAAATCTTAAAGCCAGTATGAAAGCGCCTTTACGAAGACAACGTTGGCTAACAGCCATGCTATTCTGTAAACATCTCACCGTGAAAACTTGGGTGAAGTGAGCTGTCAATAGTGTCAATCCCTATGGAATGACAGCTCACTCCACGCTCACTTCACCTAAGTTTTCACGGTGAGATGGTTACAGAATAGCACTGCAGATTTATGTAGTGACACGACACTGACGTGATTAGTCGAAATTTTTACTAATATTTTTGCATTATTTATTCGGAAATTGGTGAGTCAAATACATTGGACATTTTGTATGCAAACGGCATTGAGATATTATGGGAATACTTACGTGGAATAAAGATGAAGCCATCTAAAGTGTTAGTAGGTACTTTAATTGTTGAGGAAAATGCAATGAAATATTATTTTTCACTTTAAACAACAAAATAGAGCGGTAAAATACGCCATGAACGAAATAAAAACATAGAAACGTATACGTAAAAAATATTAACACAGCATCAGACAAAGTAAACTAGGAATATCCTAATTTTCTTTTTAATCGGTTGAAGGACACTAAATGAGACATAATAGAAGTTTTATTGTTATTAGTGTCCATCAATGCGTTAAAAAAAGATGGTCACCCTATATTTTTCAGCAGGAAAGAAAAATGGTGTCACCGATTTTTATTCAAAAGAAGTGTGACAAAGATTTATTACTATTAATAAGTAATACTTTCTTTATCTTTAAACTCAGATGAACAAACGGGAAATATTAAATGACTCCATTTTAATTGATTAATGGCCGATTGCTCAACTGTTCCGGTGTTTAATTGCTGTTTAATAGCAGGAAATTAGGTAATGTGCTTACTGTAACGGTAAGCTATAACAAAATAAGTTTTATGTAACTTTTGATTAATTTCGTGTTTATTTTGATTTTCCAAAAGGATTTGTTTTGAGTTTTAAACCTAAAATGTTGGATTATTACTGTTTGTATTTCCTGCGCGAGACACAAATAAAATATTTTCTTTCTTTCTTATTATTAAAGCGAAGTTATTCATTTTATATAAAACTACATAAGTTAGTAATAATGAAGAAAGAAAAAACATCCAAGATTTTGTCGCATTCGCTTAACAGGCAGGCCTTAAACGCCAAGCGTTCACGGAGTATGCGACGCCGTAAAAAGATTATCGCAGTTATGGCAATGAGTGCATTTACGGAGAGCGTAATAAAGCTACGTGCTGAAGTTTAAATCTGTTAGTAACATTATAGCTTTAGTTCAGCTAAGAACACCAATGAGATACGAGATTTTCATAAATTCTGGATGATAAATCATAAACATGTAAAATTGTTGGTAAAAAAAAAACACCGCATCATCACTTCTATAGGTAATAACTGCAAACAAATCAAATTAATTTTCAACAGCACCACTTCACAAGTTCATACATCAACGTACATTACCATACCGCAGATTAGACATCCACACGAATAACTAGACACAAGCTAATCTTACGTAAACGCGAAAGTAAAGTAATTACCTACATAAACGCGACGTTAATAAAACGTTAGAAGATTTAAAATTTCACGGTTTCGTAAACACAAAAATGTAATTCGCAAAATTTGGCGGTTCCGATAGTAACAATAGGAGTTTATTAGGTAACAGACAATTGTGTTATATAATCAGACATAATGCCTAAATTGTATGTGTGTTAATTAATATTATAAAACAAAAACGTTGCCTGCGAAGTTTGAGACTTTCCGACAAAAATTGTGATTGTGGTGATGCTAGTGTGAGAATTTTCGTGATAAGAGTGGCGTAACAGCTTGTGCTGAGGTCATTGACTGATTAAGATAATGTTGTAAAAGCTAGCATCCGCGGGCGTGTTATAGATATTTGAGTAGCCATTTTGATTACTTTCGATGTGACGGATAAGGCATTTTTTGTCATGTCACTTCGCTGGATGAAATCATCAATATGCTGGAAACAAGCGTAGTGATCAATAATAGGTTCGTCTACATATAAAAAGAGACTTTCGCTCTGTAGTGGGACAATTACAGTCCGTTAACTCCAACTCAAAGTCGATGAAACAAGTATTCATTCATAATTCATAATAATAGGCTCCGAATACCTTTACGTGCTGGCCGAAATACACATTAAGGAGTCAGGGGAACGGGTCGGAGGAATTAAGGGAATTACTGGGAATGCTCCGATAATCTCGGCCGAAATGAGTCTGAGGCGGTACGTGTCCATTGCACGCTTGGATAGTAAACAAACTATGGGAAATATTGAAAAAGATAAATCTATGGAAGCTCTGTTTGTTTGTAACGATGATAGCTCCAGAGTTCGTAATTAATACTGAATAGTCAGTGAAAAGAGTCAGCCAAAGAAGAAGTCGGAGCGATATATTCGACTTGCAGGCGAATATTATGTATAAAGATAAATGTAAGAAATCAGACAGACACAGACGAGATAAAACAAAGACAATAAAAGCCGGAGGAAAGGAGAAGAACGCAGGAAGGGGTAGAAGAGAAAAAGAGAGACCAAAAGTTTTCCACCTTTTAAAGTTAAATAGCCCTTATTCCCGTACCGTATGTACAAACGGAGTAAGACCGACTTTTTTTTTATCAGCCCATGCCTGGGGCTGTAATTAGCCGTCGATTTGCCTACGCCGCACCGTGCGCCCGCGCCGCCAACGTCACGAACGATATGCGCACGAGACGATCGAGATCGATCCCGACAATATGTGTGTTAAGATTGGTTAGGTCTGTTTAGAAATAGAAGATGGTAGGGAAATTATGATTTATTTTGTAATCTCTCTTCAGTTTTGAAGGTTTTAAATGATTTCTTTTCTAGTTTCTAGTGCGTTTTATTTTACATCGAATCTTTGGATGTCAAACAGAATTTCGTGAGTATATGTAAACTCTTCGCACAAAAAAAGGTTTTACCCTTTCGCATAATTTTAAAACGAAATCGGATAACACCCCAATCCATAAGGTAAGTGGGTACACATTTTAGGGCAGCGAGAGGTCAAAAATGGCCAATAAATTCAAAATATCAGTGTCGTCGTTCGACGCTGGGAAATTTCACACGGTTTAAACAATTTATGAATGTTTAAAACAAATAAGGTTATACTTGTCGCATTTCACAAGTGAAGTCGGCCAGCGAATTTAAATTTTAAAATTATTGTGAGAAGGGATCCGCAATCGCTGGTTCCGTTGTACGGGACCCGCCATACGATGATGCCTCACCTGTAACAAAAAGAAAGGTAATGCTTAATAAAGTACTTTATGAGGACAAGATGACATTGTGATTCAAGAACTGTTTTTTACGTAGGTAGTGTGTGAAACTGAGGGATTCGGAATGCAATAGTCATTTACATAAGTTTAATTTCAAACACATGCACAGTCGTTCTATATAAAATCCGGTTAGACTGGAAGCCGTCCCCAAAATATTTGGGAAAAGGCTAGGCACAAAATGCACAAGAGCAAACTAAAAGAATTTAACAATAATAATCTATTAATGAATAAACCAATAAAGGCCATCACTTCAAATATACACACAATTCCAGAAGCGATCGAAAACTAATTATTTGAAATAAAAAAACCGTTACATACAAGTAACAAATTAACTAAACCAGTAAATAATAATGCCATAACAACCGATTTGAAACACATTGAAAATGTTTATAAACCAAAAGCAGATAGATATCACATGACCGTTAAGCAGGAAATGTATGGAAAAGATGTTCAGTTAACATGAACTTTACTGTACTTCCTTTTACGACTGACCCAGGGTCAAACACAGCTATTTCCTGACCATGGCAAATAAAACGAGTCACTGTGCTTCTATTTTCTATTATATGCCAAACATTGAAGTTTAAACACCATCGAACAGGAAATTCGTGTAGATAGGGTGTTCTTAAAACAATTGAATAGCAATTACCCCGAAACTTGATTGTTCTCCAGGATCAGAAATAAATCGTAGGTTCAGGTGCAACATCATCTCTTTTGGATCGTTTCTAGTATGTTTGGGATATATAGTTATAGTATATGTTTCTGCTACAATCATTAATTACCCATTCAGTTTTATGATGCCAACATTTAGACCGCGTACAGAAGGACCAATAAACAACTAAGTCCAAGATTCAAGTTAAAATGTAGCCATTATCAATATTGACAATTGTGACAAAGATTCATAAGACAATAATTGACCAATAGCCAAGATTGTAATGCAAATAACAATTTAGGCTAAACTAGTCCGAGTGCAATTTAGCAACGAAAATTAATATTCAGGATCAAATCTCTGAACAGGTTCCCAACAATGTCTCATTAAATCATAGGCATATCTACCCAGCTCAGTTACAGATGAAGAAATACATTAAAGTATCCGATCAGATCAAGTTACTAAGTTCAAATGAAGCAATCATAACTTGAAACTTAAGCACAATGATATTTAGCTGCAAATAAAACTTAATAACGTTGTGCAATTTGTATTAAGTGCTTTGTTGACAAATCAACGGCTGGCGAGGGTCTGATTACCTTCAGATATGAGAATGTGAGGTGTCAAGTGTAGAGTTACTGGCTTCTAAGTATGGGCAGGTGGGGTGAGGACCAGGTGTGGTGTGGTTTCTAGAACTTGAGTACGTTATGCAAGAGGTTTAATTGATTGACTCACTGATAACTTTTTTCCGATTGCAATGATAGTAATACTGACGCATCTAGTAAAATCCTGTTGATGCAAACGGACAATGCTCCAAATATTTTGGTAGGACAAATTTTATGACAAATACAGGGTTTTTAATGAATTTGAGCGAATTTAATGGCGTGCAATTGGTTTTGTAACATCCTTAAATGTAAATGAGAAAGAACTTGAATCTTGGAAAGTGATTCCCCGAAAAATGTTTAAGCTGAGCATATTAGGTAGAAATGAAATGCCTATTAGACTAAACGGTATAAAACGATTTACTATCGAAAGTATCTGTGCGTGCGAGTACAAATTTTAGCAACAACTTTTATTCAGTGAAAGTAACAGTTATTTTTATCTGTTCTGCAAAACGCGATTAGTGATGGGTGAGACGTAATTTTTCAAGCTTTTTGTCGATTTGCTATTTCACAACAAGTTTTGAATGTCCGCTAGTTGGGACTTTTATTTTCATATTATAAAGCAACCGTTTGAATAATAACATTGTAAACTTCTATTGCAGATCAAATAGTGTGCCAGTGACCATCGCAATACGGACAGAAAATGATAAAGGGACCGCATTTGGTAATGTAGAAAAGACGACCGTACTGCCGATCCGCTTAAAGTTGTAATAGACATCACCCGACACGGCATTCATATAAAAGATATCAATGAAACAAAAAACGTTAATATATACAGTTTTTTTCTACCATTCAGCAAATCGATTATTAAACCCGCAATCAATGCTGTTAGACTTGTTATCAAAAATCCCGTTTTACAAAACGAAAACCTGCAGATACCTATGAACAATACAACTTATACATAAGTAATTACTTCTCGGTATCGGCGAATTAACCGACCAACCAGTTAGCGCGTATGCTGCGCCTGCGCATGACCTTTAGAACTACTTTTTACTTGTGGGTAAAAATCACTGTCCGTCATCGCTGGGTACATTCTTGTTGCTATCTAGTGGGATATTTATAATTCAAGTGCGTTTATCCTTATGATAAATTGTGTAGTTTTTAAATGGAATTTATTCGAAGAATATTTGCACTATCCTGACTGTTCATTGCAGCAGACATTTGGATGACTATGTTTAGAGCATGTTTGGTCCTAAAGGTTCCAGAAATTTTCAACAACGTCATGGGGTCATTCTGTTGAACGCACTCCGTCGTCAAGTAGATCATCTGGACACAGGACGTTTGAATGAAAGTCCGTCTTAGCGAGTTCTATACCCCGTTACTCTATATGTTCTATTGTTCTAAAGAATCAGTGTCATCATCATTTTATTCTTCCAATACTCTTGTAACAATTGCATTAAAAGTTACAACACCTCAATTCGAGTGACACCATCTCAGCATCTCAACTTATTTAACAACCAGCAATAAATAATCCACCTCACCAGTTTGACTCAAAAGACCAGGTCGCGAAGCCTCGTTAATATAGTGACAGGTAGACCTGAATTCAGATGACGATCGCTGATTTTTAATCTCGCTTGACGAGTGGTTAATGTAAGGATGTCTGACAGCAGCATTTCATCATGGACGATGTAGATGTAGTCTAAACTGATTTAGGATTGCGAGATGACTTAGATTAACCATATACATTTTCACTATATGCTTTCAATGTAATGATAGTGTTGGAACGGACGGCTGATATTGTGAAAATGATATATTTGTGACGGCTTAATCAGCTGTGACGATTCCAGCCTGAACTGTGCCGAAGATGATAAAACATATGAATGCATTAACCATCTTTGCAGTATAAAACAATACAAGTTGTTCCGTATGTTCTAATTTCCAGTCATCATCTTCATCATTTCAGCCGGAAGACGACCACTGCTGGACATAGGCCTCCCCAAAGCATCGCCACTTCGACCGGTTCTGTGTACCAGTACAGTAATTTAAATTGTGGCCGCTAGCAAAAATATACAACTCTTTATTAGCCGATTTAGCTAGAACATTTTGAAGTACCAACCTACCAATAACTCCCGGGGTTAACAATCATTAGACCTGTTTACACTATTTAGGAGCTCTGACATTATCTTTAAATACATTTGTCCTTACCTTATTGTTTTGAACTCCTGACTCTGTGTCGTCATGGCTAAATAAATGTCAAATCTGCCCAACTATGGCTAATTAGGCCGCAACAGATGCTTAACATCTTGTGACAGACATTTTAGAATGTCGGCCATTTGTGAAGCTATGGTCTATGGTAAACCTGGTATTTAAAGATTAAGCTGTCTATGGAATGGTGGTATGAAAATGTGGGTAGGATTAGCAATGACAGCTAAGAAGTGAATTAAAATATGAAAAAGGAAGAGCTTGTGCTGGTCAAGTGTTTAGTTCTACCTACGGTCGAGGTTTTTGTTAAACGTTTAAGGAATTCTACGAACCCAATACTTGTTCTTAATCTAAAAATAAATTATATAACCCACAAAAATATCTACTTACACCAATACAGTCGAGACTACTAATTTCTCTTGATTAATCAATTACTGAAGCTAATTTCGATAATGTCACTCGTCAATCCTTTAATTTCCAATTAAATTGACGCGAAAAGCGAAAGCAATACATTCGACCTTATTAAATATTCCATATACTTTCTCAGTTATCTTGTCGCCGCCATTCATCGCTCCGAAACCCGCGGTCATTTCTCAAAGTACCCACGTACGTAATTTAGTTAAATGTCACCGCGACCTGTCCAGTGACCCGGTCCCTTTTTCACAAACTATACTTACTTCAAGCAATCAGATTGCAATATTTTTACATTACACACGATTTTATACTGCCCTGGATTTACTTTGTATCGAATACAACCTGGTTGCAATTGTAACGTTGCAAGATTCTTTGATGTCCAGGTTGGTCTTGAAATGGGCGACAATATAGTGTATTTGATCTACCAGCTTGAAATCAAGCAATTTGCGAGAGTTTACTGAAGGAAATGGGGTGTTGTGTTCATAAATTATGGTGAAGGGAACTAATATTTTAGTAAATGTTGCTGGGAGCGATGCTTAGGGCTTACTTTGATGCCTCTGAAGTATCGAGCGGGTTGTGAAGAAACCGTTTTAGATTTCAAAAAGTGCGCGGCGCTCAGACGGACCGATCGACGGTTTATTTAGCTTTCCTGATTTTGCATATTGATTGATCGTTACAAAAATACCTGAAAACAATACCTGCGTTCATTGCTACTTGACTCTTCTTAAAGATAATAAAACAATGTTTGTCCTTCGAAAAATATTGGTAATGTTGTCTCTCATTATTGAGCTTATTTCTTGCCATTCCTAAAGACTACAATCCTTTAAGGTTTCTTCGGCAACACTGGAAGTAGCTACAAGAACCGAACGGCAGCTACAAATACTGTTTATGGAAATGATCTCCCAAATAAGCAAGGCGCGAGTCAACTGAATAAATATTGCAGTATTATTAAAATTATTCGCCAAAAATGTCAGAAGAAAGCTTTGTTTACTGGGTCAAGGGTCTGTGGCCATAACCTAGGGTCTTTAAATGGAGATGGATGACAAGTACATAGCATTCACATATTTATGTAGAAAAACAAAGAAGTCAACAACTGGATCCAAGGTTTTGGCATACGTGCTCATTCCTTCTTTGCATTTAATTTAGCAAATCGATTCTTAAGTAAATGTAATTTTGCTTATTTGTCTTGGCAGATGCGGCTGCTAAACAAACATGTTGGGATTTATGTAAATTCGACACAAAGATTTGGCCACTACGCAAAAGTTTTTGCATCTTCGGTGCGACTGCGAATTCTTACTTTAACCAAGTCATAAACCTCCACAACAAAGAGAGAAGTTTATCCTTTATTGAATACATTACATCCTCCTATAATACCATAAAAGAAAGGCAAGAATGGCCTTTCCTTTAGAGCCAAAGCAATTTTGCCTAGTTAATATGCAAATGAGGTGGGACCTGCGCAAGCGCATTTGTCCTACTAATGGCGTTGCACATGATTTATGTGAAACAATCAACGCGGCGCCGCCACCTTTTTTTGCTCTACAGCGAAAAATATTAGCGGCATTAACGATATTATCGCCATTTTTATTTCAGGGGTCCGTAATAAATTCGTAAAGACGGTCTGACTTAACATACAATGGAGTGAGAACCGAAAATCGCCTGCAGGCGAATCTGGGAAGTGTAAATAAGTATGGCTTCTTCGAAAAACCGATTTGTATCCTGTTTTGAACCGTTTTAGAGGGTATTTATTCAAATTCGGAGGCTGAAGGTTCCTTCAATTTAGAGAATGTATTATGTTGACGGAAATGAAATGGTAATTGCATCAATTCTACCTGCGATATCTTGTGCAATGCATAAGGACAAGCTGAAGGGAACGGGTTACTGCAGTGGGTGTAAAGTAGGGCTGCAACTTATAACTTCAGCTTTATTTGTTATGTTTGAACTGCCATTAAAAGGCTGCAACGTAGGCCCTTACTAAGTAGCCATTGTCTTTGGAAAAGAAAAATGCAGTTACAGTCCTAATTCAATAATACATATCTATAAAGTCAAACAACCCTCGTCCATGAATATAAAAGACCAAATGATACGATAATGACATTTGCAGACCATATACCATGCACAAGAATCTTTTGGCGCGTAGCCAAAATCGGAACTAAGGCCGCCATCTTGTTTTCCAATACATTTCACAAAGCAATCGCACTAAATGTTTACCAACAGCGCCACCCTGTTATTGTCATTCGAGTGCCAAAAGATCCTTCTATTCAATTCTCGAAAGATAGACACACTACTGTCCCAATAAAAGATCATAAACTCATTAACCCCAATCCGAAATCCTTAAAAACGGACCAATTAAATCTAAATCCGTCCATAGAACTATTAAGGGCATCCAATAAACAACGGTTACTATAGTGCGGACGCAATAAATTGCAATTACGGGCAATTACTACTAAGCACGATGTTTGGGCGTAGTGTTATTTATCTCCTAATTAGCTGGGTTGGCTTTCAAGGTGGTAGTACGAACATTAAAGGTGAATAGAGCCTTATCTGGTTTAGGTTTCGTCAGTTGTCACATTGTTTGCAAAGGTTCTCAGTGTGTAGAAGAACTTGTGAGTGTGGATGTTATACGTCGTCTTCTTTATCTAGGGCCTAGATACTAGCCTAAGCGATTACTGTTGATTGAAGAGAAATTAACAGTAAACACATTAAAAATATTAACATTTGGCGAGTAAAATTTTTGTTTTTGCGGCGTAACTACCATTATATAGCGTTCAAAGAAGTAATCTATTTTCCTATGTGATGCTGTTTGCCATGCATGAAACATACTGCTGTTCAAAAATCCAACGTCACATGTATAAATGAGGATGTCACACTGACAGTGTGTGACATGTCCCTGCCTTTCTCACCCTAGATTATAACAAAATTACATTCTAGACTAGACCACAAGCCAGCAAATGCTTTATTCCGTCATTTACAGATAACAACGTCCACACTAAGAAATTGTAACATTTGTAACCCAAATCTGGCCCCATTCCCGTCCAGCACGAAACGTGCTCACGTACACTACAGCGTTTAATACGACTGTGCTATGCAGATACCACGAGCAGTGTTAATCATGCTGCGTGGGAGTTGATACGAACATCTCACGTTTTTAGGGCCTGCTGTGACAAAGGACCAGGAGTTTATGTCCGGAAATTACAAGGAATTGAGTAAATAAGGGATAATTTAGTTGTAAGCATCAGTTGAAATCTACAGATCTATGTGTGCGTGCCTACAAAGAAATCAAAACAAGAAGATAGATAATCGACGAGGAGAACCTCAGCGAGGAATATATAGTAACGAGTAAAATAATACATCTTCATTACTGATATTTCAACGCCAACGAACAACAACAATGAAAGGCAATTACACTCCCAACAAAACATTAACACACCATTACAGACAACAAAAATGAATAACTTCCTAAAACGCAGTACATAAATCGATCCGACGCATTAATTTATCAGGCAACCCTAGCCGGACCGTTAGGCAGGAAATATAGACGCGCGAAAATCATAAAGCGCTGCGCGTGCGCCAGTGCCGAGGGAACGACAGACGACACGCAGTCGCGACTCGCAGCCGCTTGTAAAATCATAAACAAACTCAGAAAATGTGTCAACTGGGAGTGTTACAGCTGTTATTGCAGGCGTAATATTGTTGCCAGTGGAGAATTATGGGCAAGGGGATAATGGACGGGTTAGGTAGAAACGGTAGGAAGGTTTAATTGAAACTAGGAAACACAGTTTCCATCGAACCTTTCATGGTATTCAAGAAATTGAATTTTTAAAGAAGAAAACAGTGATAGTAACTGGAGACGGCAAGATCGTTCCAGATAAGGACAACGGGATAAGCTCGGCTTCTTCGAAAAATTCTGGACCTATTAGCTGTTAATAGAGAGAAGTAAGTGGGTAGTACTCTGGCCTCTAAATGTTCCTTTACTGCGCAAACGCATGGTCCGAATGGTCAGGCTTATCCAAACTCCGATCATATCTGTTTTAACTAACTGTTGCATTTGCAACATTCTTAGTAACACTAATCCAGCAAAAATCCGCACAGGAAGGCAACGGTAAGCTATACCACCACACCGCCAGTAGGTAATGCCGACCGGTGATATCAACCGCCCGTCATTTCCCGGATAGCGTGCGTACGCGCAGGGGACTGCGCTGTTGGTATGCATCGTGTGGTGTCATCCCTTATGTTAAATGTATTGTTTTATAATCGTATTATTATATTAGCTTGCTTTGGAATGCAGGCCGATTGAAATGTTTGATACGAATGTCTATGAAGAATATGTCCAGCAATTTATCGTTATAGTTCGTCGTCAGTATCCATAATCTGACCGATAACCTGTTGAAGATCACAGGAATCCCCTGGATGCAAGAAGCACAGGACCGGTCGGAGTGGCAGCGCTTGGGGAAGGCCTGTCCAGCAGTGGGCGTCGTTCGGCTAAAAAGATGATGATGGTTCCTAATCTGTCTATCCGCACATCTCATCTGGCAGATGTCGTCATACAAATACAGTTCCATATTTTAATTTAGATCATGGTAGATTGTGTCTATCTGGACATGGTGAAACAGGCACTAAGAGTTCTTTCACATAACAACTCATTAAAATAAACTTAACATTTTACCTCCACATAAAACCCACATAAAGTCGGATGTCTGTCAACCACGATTACATCAGACTTGTATCTAACCTGTTACTAGTAAGATTACAGCTCTGGAACACTCATAGTAGCAGCTTGCAAACAGATTTATACTAGTTAATAGCGATGTTACAAGATGTTTCTACAGATAAGGCAGAAGAAGCTAATTAACGAAGAAATTTCATAGGCTGTATAAAATTATACTAAACACAGCAAAGGCGAATCATTGAAAAAAAAACACTACTTAGAAACCTATCATATTAGCCTAGTTACTAAGCGATGATGAATAAACAATTTTGAAGAACGGATGAAATGGCTGCCTGCATTAAGCATCTCATATGGGATCTTAAGCAGAGAATGATGACGCCAAAGTCAATTTTCTGGATGAGGCAGGCACGGGAGCGTACGGATTGGCACAAGCAAAGAGAGGCCACCCAGTAGTGGGTGAACTTGGTCTGTGGATAATGATGATGATGAAAATTAATAAACGATAAATAAGGAAAGTCCACAACATCTCGAAGGACCATGTACAAGGTTGGAAGATAGTCGATGATACTGCTGCGTTTAACGCTCAATGATATTAGTTAATGAAGTTACGTAAAAATGCTTAGACGTCGGTAGTGTATGGTTTCACCGTACATCGGGTGATCATAAACCGAAAGCGGAAACTTGGCCTTGATGAGCAATGCAAAGAACATATTACATGCAATCAAATCATATTAACTCGAAAGAAAATCGTTTGATTATTTAATAAGCGCTTAACAACACCAAACTAGAATCAGTAAGTGAAGTCAAAGATCTAGGAGTTACAATAAATAGCAAACTGCAATTCAAATCCAACATTGCTACTGCGCAACAAGTTTCAAAGAAAGTAAAACAAAAGAAAATCATACGAAAAACTAGTTCACTATGCAAATTCTCCTAACTTAATGTTTGGGCCACTTAACTGTCCCACTGGCCACAAAACCAAGGGTCAAACGGCAAACATGACTGGGGAAAAGCTTAAAAACATGTTTCTATAAGTGATAAAAACGTACAACACTTGACAGTTATTTAGTTTTAGCCTACAACGTACTAAAAGTATTGCTAAAACAGTATTCGAGTTCTACAAGAGTGCTAGTAAGTTTGCCATTACGCCTACCTTCTTTCCGTGTTCACTCAATTATCGACACAGCACTAATGTTTTTAGTACTCTGTTACGTCATTATGTCGCGATGTGTTTTCACTTTATATGTACTTGCAATGAACAGAGATTTTTATTGGCTAATAGGATAGGTAAGGCGCAATCTGAGTATCTCACTGCTTCTGCACAGTTTTTTGGCCTTTTCAGGATAGGTAAGTTCAATATTTTGTTCTCTATTTATAGTTATAACATTTGGAGAACTAGTTGTAGAAAATCTTCGTCAGAATCAGCTTATACAAAATCAAAAACGCCTGTCAAATCCCAGTAGAATGTTTAATCAACCTGGGAATTACGAGTATGTACGTTCCTTTCATCACATTCCCACGAACATCCAATAGAAAGTAAATAGTTCTCTTATTTCTATTTGGTTAGCCAAAAAGTCGGCATGAAAGAACTTACCAAAAGGAGGGATAACAATTTCTTCCCAATTAGAACAAACTAGATGTCTGTGCTTACCTGCAAAAAATAAAGAAATAATGAGCGAAAAATGATTCAGAGACATTCTTTCTCTTATCATCGATCTATCCGAGTTTGTATGTAAGGTATGACGAAGTCATTAGTTTGGGAGTGCTACTTTCACAAGGGATTTATCATAAGGATCAGTTCTGGACATGAACCTTGAGAAAGCCTTATCAAGTTTGGGACATGTGGTGGCAAAATATTGGCGAATAGCAGAGATTAAAGGCTATAATATTAAGCTGAGAAGTTGTAAATAGACTTACTTATTGATAAACTAGCGACCCGCCCCTGCTTCGGACAGTGCAATGGCGAAATAACAGAACTTCGAAATTTCTGTGCAATATCCAAGTTAAATAATATTGTAATATACGCATAAACCTTTCGAAAGAAATGCTCTAAATGATGGTGAAACCGCATCAAAAACATTTTTTTTGTTTAGAAGGACTAAGCGGTCACACTCATAGATACGAATTTTAGCATCTTTGGATAGAATAAGCGAATACGGTGCAATTTGCTGGTTTAGCATGCTTGCGTAAAAGATGCACAAAACGATTGGAATTTAAAGGCACAGACTGACTTGCAACGTTTGTTTGTAATGTATCGAGTTTTTGTAACTCGTTACAGTAGTCAGTGCAGCGAGCCGCACCGCTCGATGCGAGCGTCGGCTGCTCCACTCGACTGTCAACTTTTTCGGAAATTCCTTGCAAAAGGAAATATGAGAAAAGAAAATTTCATGTGCTCGAAGCGACCGTTCGCCGCGTCTTGTGTATCGCCGGTTTGTAACCAAGTTCGCCTGGAATGATACATTACAAACAAAAGTTGCAAGTCAGTCTCCACCTTTAGATATATTTTCTGCAGGTTTTATGTAAGAATATATTATGCCAGAACGATGGGAATAAAACCCATAAAACCTTTGTAAGTAACAGGCTAAACGGTCATAAACGTTGGTTTTATTTGTCGTTTAAAAGTAAACGATACAAGCCTGGATTAACAATGAATTGAACACCGTGTCCTCGTCCTTACAATGTGATCACGAGTTTTTGATGTTCTCGCTTTCCTGCTATCTGTGGGAGTGATTTCGTGAAAAAGGACGGAAGTGTGTGACAAGAAGCCGGGGAAGCGTGTGCTATTTAATTTGACCAATGAGCACGCGCGGTGCTAGAGGTGGCCATCAGATGGTACCAAAACATTTTCCGAGACGTTGGTACTGTCAGCCAAGATGTCAGATGCTACGCATCATATGCGACTACTGTAAGGCTGGTTCGTTTTTTTTTTCTTCCGTATGTCTGTCCGTTAAGAAGTCAAAACCAAAAACTAAAGATCAACAAGCAACTTTAAACTGTCATAGATTTCGTCATATGTAAAAAATATCACCTTGTTCTAAACCAATGTCTATGGTTGTTCAGGCTAAATGCATGCACTATTTCATCCTAAATTAAAGAGAGAGAGTCTGAGAAAGTCCGAATGCACAAGTACTCTTAGTCCGCTAGTTTCCATATCTGATAACATAAACAATAGCCAACGACCACATTGTGGTCAGGACCAAGCATGTACCAATTCATACAATAAACAATATTTACTTACAAGCTTTGAAGGAATAGGAGGTAAATGATTTACCGTAACTACCATGAGACTGCCTTTGTTAGTTTAACAAACATTATATTGGAACGACAGGTTAATGTCGTCATTCATTGTAACACGCGTTAAACCTGCGACAGCGACCCGTCACGTACGGTTTATCGCCCAACCGTAGGGCTGCCCCGCAGGCCATCGCTGCGCGTGCGCACCGCTAATTGCGATCGCGTAGATTGACAACCCTGGGTCACAGGATAACGGTGGCATTTGTTCGTGGGGACGATAAAGTCTTTATGTGCGTTGTTGCGACATGGATAATTCTGTCACATTTGCGTATTAAATTGCATTCTTGCATATTTTTATTTGTCTCGTGACATAGATATGAGTAATTGCGTCCGACAATCAGGCAAATTATGTTTTTGCTTATAGGCACTTTCTACGTGGTAGGTATCTAAGCAGCTACACTAGTTACATGATCGGCTAGTCACATAAAACTTAATAAGGTAGACACATTATTCGTAGCTTGATAAATGAAACTTTCCTTTCTTTTTACAGAACCGTAAAATACAAATAGTAAAATAAAATAAAAAACAATGAATGACAAAAACCCTAAAGACTAAGTTTCTGCCGACCCTTTTACAGTCACGTTATAATCTCTCGTCAATTCACCATATCGACCGCTACAAATCCGCGACAATGTCGTGAAAATCGCAGCCCGCTTGATGCGCATATCGGCGACTAATCGCAGCGTCACGCGTTTCGGCTGCGCAGGAGTGGCTCTCGAACGGAGAGTCGCGTGGGCATCGTCGCGGTGGTCCGGTGGTCCCGGCTTCTCACCGACAAGTGGACAGAATAGAGATTATTTGTACGCTTCAAGAATATTGATGTAGGTGTGTGAATGTTGTTCGCTCATGTATTTGTAGTCTATGAGGAGACGGTTTCGTGAATGGAAATGACTAGCAATATTTTTTTTTTCATTTATTATCGGCAAATCTATTAAATTTTCCCATTAGTACGCGTAGGCCTTTGTTCTAAGGGGAGATGCAATCATCTTTACGAATTACTACATGTCTTAGTTATTTCCTTACTCAATTGCAACAAAACTCCAATGAAAAGCTCTAAATGAGTAACTTAACACACATTCAGTAGAAACACAATAGTACATTACTGTCGCGGCCTGCAACTGGGGCATTGATGAACATCACATCATTGAACGATCATGAAAAATGTGGACCGAGGCGAAGCCGAGGCACACTTACGTGAGTCCACCAATGCCTGGTTAGGCCAAGGCTTGTTTAGTACTTTTCTCAAATATTGCGTGGAAATTCAAACTAAGTAAATTAATTATAAATTCCAGAATCAATGACGAACAACGACAATTATTGACGCGCCAATATTTTCATTTGTTTCTTCTTCACTTTAAACAGTTCCATTTGCAAGCCAAATTGAAATTTAAATCATATCTTTGACAGGTTACCATGTCGCACCTTTGGTACAAGGGCATAATTGTCATAAATTGCCAAAATGACTTAAATATGCAGAAATGCTTTAAAAAGGCCCTTTGAACTGGATATAGTTTATGTCATGCAAAGCAGAACAACCTTAGAACATTATTAACATAGCTAGACCACATTAAGTACAAAAAATATCTTAAAATTACTCTCCTGTAAAATTGCAAAAACTGCAATTGTGCCCTTGTTCTACCAAAGGTGCGATGTGTTGAAGTAAAAAAAATCGTTTCAGTTTTTAAATAAAACGACAGATATGAGTTTTCATAGTAATTTATTTGGCCGCTAAACACGACAGTTATGGATTTTTAGGGTTCCGTAGTAAACAAGGAACTCTTATAGTTTCGCCATGTCCGTTTCTCTGTCTGTCCGCGGCTTAGCTCAGAGACGGTTAGTACTAGAAAACTGTAATTTGGCATGGGTATATTAATCACGCCGACAAAGTGGTGAAATAAAATCAAGAACAATATATTTTTTAGGGTACCGAAAGGGATGAGAAAAAAAAAAACATCCCCACTTTACGTGTAGGGGACTACACGCAAACTGGGGATGATTTTTTTTTTCTCATCTATCCCATGGTGTGGGGTATCGTTAGAAAGGTCGTTCAAAAATATTGTGAGTTTGCGAAAAACCATTTTTGGATTCAAGGACCCGTTTGCGGAATATTAAGCTTATAACTGTATTTTTTTTTGTTAGAGTAAAAGTAATAACAATTAACATTTTATCACCACAGTTTTCATTACGATACCTCCTACCTAGCTATGCTTATAATGCATCACCACATATTTTCCCGTCACGAGACATCACATAATCTTGCGTTTGCGCATCTACTAACCACAAAAAGACTTTCCTCGTACAGACTGACATTAAATCAGTTATGTATAGTAATACCTATACATACGTAACGCAGGGAAGTTTGCTGGCGACGGATTTCCCTGTTTCAGATCTATGTAGCAAAAAATATTACATGTGCAGTTTGTTGTGAGTAGGAGATGAGCTTTTAAATTGCTGATGACGCGATTTTATTTTCGGAGGCTACTTGGTAATCCGGAATGGAACCTTGGTGACAAATCTGTTAGTACTGTTTCGATAGGTTAATCATAAAATGTTTTTAGATTTCTAATAGCGTCAAAGCAGTTCCCTATCGGATCGATCATCGCAGCATCTTTTTATAATCCCGGCGTCCCTTGACGTTGCACATACCTTCGTTGGTTTACCAACTACAAATGGTGCCGGATCTGGTCGACTGATCTACAATTTAGAGATTTTCACAGCTGTTACGAAAACGAAACCAAATATAAGAATTCTTGAAACAGAAAGTTTCCTATAACTTGCGCCACAGCACGTGATTTGTCTAGAAGAGCTCTGTAATTATTGGCGAGACGTGGATGGATGCGTCGTAATGAAGGGCTGCTGGGAACATCACTAATACACGGAACATGATCGCTGGCGGGATTAAAAACTTGATGAAGTCAGTGTAAAACTAGCCCTTGTTTTAGCAAACCTATTTATAATGTTGATGCAGACTATTGAGCGAATATTGTATCTGTAAGTGTTCGAGAATGTCATCGTTAAAATTAAATATGCAAAAATCTAGTTGTACCCGGATCGCGGATGTTATAACTCCTTGAAAAAGATGATAAGTTAGCTTCGAATAGTGGCTACCTACACAGTTCCATCGTGCATTCACCACGATGACTAACACCTACACATTGCGCAGAATAACAATTAAAATGGCATTCTCAATTCGCTTATCGATGTAATGACAGTTGACATCAAACGTCATATTCGATATCCCGCGATTGTGTAATTATTGGTGATAAATAATGAAATAATTGTCGTAATAACACCGTACATCCTAGTGTTATAAATGTTTAATTAAATGAATTATTCATAGACCATTATTTGTTAATTATTAGATTGTATTGTTGATATCTGTGGGATGATTAACATTTTGTGAATTGTTTATGGTGTTATCCCGCGCAATTTTATGTCATCGATGTCAAAGTCATGATTTACGTGAATTAAATTGTTAACGATTATGAAACATGAAAAATGCTCGGAAGTAATGCATAGGTATTATGTACTGATTGAATTCAGTTGTCCAGACAATTCATTAGTTACCTACTAAAATCAGTTAATAGAGGTCAATGACCAGGCGTGACTTGTTTTTAATTATGGTTTTAAGACAATGCATAGGACAATAGAAACCACAATATAATTCCACTTTGAAATGTATTTGAATTTGAATTGTAGGCAGAAATTTTATACATTCCCAGATATTTCTTGACGGCAATATAGGGATTGAACTAAAAAAAAAAAAGAAAAAGAAACTGACGTCTAACAGTCCCTGTGATTTTCTCTAGACAGCAAGACTCAACTCCTTGATTACTAGAATAAAACCTCTTTACATGAATAACAGAGATTAGAAAAGTTTTATTCTTCTTTATTTTTTCATAATTAGAACAGAGATAATGATTCTTTAGTTGCATTTCTTATTTTGAAAAAGCTTGCGTGTTTGAGGCATATCAAAATGGAGGAAGATAAGTGTAATCACCACGCACAACAGCCGCGAATTTCGAACGGGTTTCTTTAAGAAAACTGTGCCATTATTGTATTAAGTACGTTATTAAAAAGGTTGATGACACCACCGCCGCCGAGTTTAAAATGGAACATTTAAATTGCTAGAGTTGGGTAAATAGTTGTTATTAAGTGGGGTTAAAACGTCAAGATGAATTATGGATTCTTGGAGGTTCTTATGTTTTTAACTTTAATGCATAGTGTAGAAAAGGTATGATGGCTTAAAAGATTGTCCGTGAGAAAAATCTAATTCAGGTGTAGCATAATCAGTCTATCATGTTCCCACTGCTGGGACTCAGCCCTCCTCTCTGTGAGCGGGACTGGGCCGTAATCCACCACGCAGGCCCAGTGTGGGTTAGTGGATGTCACATGTTTTCGAATTTTCGGTTCTAGGACATGCCGGTTTCCTCACGATGTTTTCCTTTACCGTTTTGAGAGGTTCAGGTATTATATAGACTACAAGAAAAATATAATCAAGATTGAAAAATATTTTTTTTTACATCAACTAATCTGACTTTTGTTACTTAATTGTTCACGCTTGTAAAACATTTCAAAATATTCTTTGGCTAATGTTGTTAACAAAATACTAATTTGTTACTACATGGCGCGTCACAGTTACATAAAAAACATGTTTCTGAACACATCTAAAACATACTATTAATTTGTTGAAACGATCTTTATCAGAATAATCTTTTAAGCACTAGCAGAATTTACGATGACACGTGATTTTCAATTGTATATTTAAGAAGATTAAGTTTAAAATCATAATTCATACTTAATTAGTATGAATTGAGAATGCAATGTGTTCTTTATGCAATTCCGATTCACACTCTGAATGATTTTGCGTTTGGTCCAAGTGATGAACTGATAGATAAATCCTGAAATGATAGTTTATTATTTTAATTAAATTACTTAATATATCTTCAGAGAGAAGAATGCATGAGATTGGTTATGTTGAAGCAAATAGCCAATTACCAATTGTCAATCTTAACATACAAACTTACAATGAAATGACACAACGGTGACATTCTCCCAGCTTTAACTTTTAGGTAAAAACCACTTCCAAAAAACTAATTCAGTCGCCTTTACGTCCCTCACAAAAAACAAGAAAAGATATGGATACCCATTTTGTAATCCATCCATCCACACATATCTAAACGAACATCTTAATACATTTCCTATTAATTTCAGACGATATCTGCCGCTACACGTCGCTTCCGCCTTACCTTATCCCATGCACCATCATACCACGGTCTAATACCCAGATCTTCGTGCATCACGCGAATACTTTCTTTTAGGTTAGTTTCAGAATTAATGGACTTATGTACACACGGCTACATATCAAGTTACATATGTCCAGTATTAACTGGTCTCACATTGGTATAGGTTTTCCGTTCAATGCCAGGCCAGCTCGTACTGGACACGTAGGCGTGTGTATACTTCGCAAGTTTTAGCACAGCTGAAGAAATATAGGTGATAATTTATATGTCCAGTTATGATTGTGATAAGTGGCAGTAATTAGTTAATGCATCACGCGTTTATTTGCTAATCAGGTAATAACTGTTCTTGTTGGTAATTTAATTTGTTTCATGCATTGTGCGCGCCAAAGACCGATGGCATTTGAAGCAGTCGAAGAAGCAAAATTCTTGCTTGGAAACCGGGAATCGTCAAACATAGCGTAGACCACTAGCCCAGCTACTTAAATGGGCCAGACTTGGGGTTCTCACGCAATTTGGGAGACGCCTACTGTTTGTCCAGACCAGGACTTGAATTGAGTGATAGCGATGTAATATCAACAAACAAGAAATAGTGGAAATACTAATGCACTTTTTTCTTTTTGATAAGTTGTCATTAGATTTTAGGGATATGAGGAACAGGGTGTAAAGTTCACTCATCCCCCATAGAAAAGGGAGGATCCTCCAACCAGACGGGTGTCATGTCTGGCGGGCAATTGCCCAGAGGTTGAAGTCGTGAGCTCGTATATATGTCCACCGCGCGGTAAACTCTAATTGCGCGATGCAGGATTTGAGTGACGTCAGGATGATGTGTGACGTCAAGTCTTTGATGCGTAGTTCGCATGTGGCGGTGTAGATGCCGCCACATCACTCCCCTCCGGAGACCGGAGGTCGATAGTGGGCTGAGTCTTGTATCTTGCGATGCTTCACAGTACCAGCTGTGGTTCCAGTGAGTCGGAACCGGGTGCCGCATAGTTCGCGGTGAGTCGGAACTGTCTGCCGCATAGTTCACGGTGAGTCGGAACTGTCTGCGGTGCTTGCGGTGATTCCCCAGTGAGTCGGGGTGGCGCTGCGTCTTGATCCAGTGGGTCGGATGTGGTACAGCGCTGGGTTGTGGCTGGCTGCTGGCGTCGACCAGGAGAGGGTAGAATGGGCTCTGCTTGTGAGACCGGCCGAAAGTGCAGGTGCTGTGCCAAGGTTGCTGATGAGGCTGAGGGTGATGACCAGGAATGCGCGTTCGCTGCATGCTGGTGGTCAGGATACCCGTTGAAGCCGTGGGTGCTGGCTGGCTGTGTGACTCGCCTCACGAAAGCTTGCGGGAGTGATGATGATGATGACGTCACGCTGAAGTAGTTGCACGAAGGCTGCGTTGACGTTCATGCTCGGGGTCACCAATTTAGGGGTATGAGGAACAGGGTGTAAAGTTCACTCATCCCCCATAGAAAAGGGAGGATCCTCCAACCAGACGGGTGTCATGTCTGGCGGGCAATTGCCCAGAGGTTGAAGTCGTGAGCTCGTATATATGTCCACCGCGCGGTAAACTCTAATTGCGCGATGCAGGATTTTGAGTGACGTCAGGATGATGTGTGACGTCAAGTCTTTGATGCGTAGTTCGCATGTGGCGGTGTAGATGCCGCCACAAGATAGATAGAATGAGCTTCATTGTACACTAAAATTATTCCTAAGATCAATAAAAAGGAAGCTGAGAAGCCCAACAACAATACAAGGACCCAACCTACGGCTGCTCTTGGAAAAAAACTCTCTATATGAGAAGTCATCGGCCCAAGTAACCACGCTAGGTAAGGTACGGAAGATGAACTTAAAGTTAATAAATAAACCTCAGATTACTTCAAAGGTCATGCTTACCTTGTTCTATGTACCTACAGAAATGTAAAACCATCGGAACAAACATTTGTAAGGTCTGTTTGTTCCGAGTCATGACCATTATTGACCATGTCATTTACATAATGGTACAACAGAAAACCTAGGACAAGAGTAAGTTAATATTATTTACAGTATGTGGCATGATTTATGGTGCAGAAACCAGCTTCCTCCAATCCGTCCCACGCTAAAAGTCAAAGAAAAAGCCGATAACATAAGCAGACGCCATCAAACAGCTCATCGCAAATAAAATCAAAAGGAAATTCTATTACTAACTATCAATACCAATTCTTAATCCAATTTATGAGCTGAATTCACCAAGGTATTTTAAAATTCTGTATAAAACCGTACAAAGGATTCTGGGCATTATTTTAATAGTAATAAGATAGAATACTGGCTAACAAATGGTTCATATTGAAGGATCTAAGCTATGTTTTACTGTCAGCCGCCCACAGGTGGCGCTGATTATGATTTGTGCGCCGATATGCGCGAGCGCAAGTCCCGCCGTAAGTTTAATTGCTGGGAGCTGTACACGCCTGATTTATATTTATATCTGACCATCTTATAGCTTCCGCGTTTCATCAGTTCATCAGCATCTTTTAAAAAGACGAAAATATACACCACATTAAAATAATCTGATATAAATATATCAAGTTGATATACTACGGAACGTTTTTGATTTACCAGGTTGGTGGTGGAACCGTAAAAACCACTTCCAAATGTAAATTTGATTGATTAATTAACGTTAATTAAGTTAATCTGATAAGGTTATAGTAGATGAACCTTTAAACCCACGAATCTACATCTTTTCACTTTACGACGATAAAAATGCCCAAATTGAGTTCTCTGAGAAGTATTAAAAAGCTATACTTTTTGGAGCTAGCTTTTTGGAGTTTACCAGCGCGCTTAGCATCATCACAATAGAAATGGGTTTTGTCGACGGAAGAATAGACAAATTTACAGATAGACAATCACAATATGTCATTGTATCTATTCTACCGTCGACTGTTTTTATGGTTGTGATGCTACCCGTGCTGGAACTAGGTACGAGCAACTTAATATGATTGGTATATGGTTACTGATCTACTTAAAAACGTATAGATACGTATTTGTACCTAGTGTAAAAAGAGAAATGCCTTATTCAAAAAAAGCTCTGATTGCCCTAGAGCTACAAAGACAGCTAAAATAGAAGCAAGCACGCGATGATGAGACTGAATTAAGAAAATGCCTATCCTATTAGCCGTCCATCAAACCGCATGGTCCTTTATACATCGACCTATTATTTTACCATCGACACAATAAATCTGCTGCGTGTACCTTTCAATACAGCCTACATTATCAAATCTATTGATACAGCCCACATCTTCACCCTATTGAGATTATGCTGCATCGGAATGCAGTTATTAGTTAATAAGTAGTCTAGCTTAGTCATAAGTAAGAAAGTCTAATGCCCGGGTTACACGAGGCTAGTTTTTCAAGCTAGAATATTAAACAAGTAATGTCCTGACTTACTATTCTAGCTTGGCACATGCTAAACCAGCAGGGTAATTTCGTAACACACATAAAATGACAACTGATCTCAATCACTTTCATTTTAACAGTTCAGTCACGTTCATTGCGTTATTAACGTTGTTGAGCAGTCAAATTTTCCAAACCTATGAAGTACCTAATCGATTAGGAATTTTCTTCAAAAACCGCGGATTGTGATTGAAAGAGTGTTATGCAATTTGGTTACTGTTAAAATGAGTCCAGGTATTTTTTTGGCAATAGCTTTGCAGTGAAGTAATTCGATTGGATACTAGCTTCGCACACGAGGTTAGTAAACAAGCCAGGATAGTAAAATCAATAGTGGGGGGGGGGCGCTACTGGTTCGAAAATAGAACCCGATCCTGTTAAACTATCACAGTAGCCGACTTATCTTTTTACTAGCTTACTAGCCTAAACATGAGGATAGTTCTTTATACACAAGGCCAGAGTGACTAGTTTGCTAGCTTACTAGCACTTTCTGACTATTCTAGCCTGAAAAACTAGCCCCGTGTAGCCCGGGCATAAGCTATGCGTCGATGTTCATTCAGCTAGTAATATCGCAAATTGGCAGATTACTTACAATGCAACAACATGCAACATGCCTAGCTGTCTGTACTTGTAATGGCCGTTTTACCATATACAATGTTATACACCACTACCTTTGGTGCGGGTTTCATTTGGATCTCGATTTCCTCTATTTAAGTTTTACATCTTTAAAACAATTGGAGATTCAGTAATTCTTCGTCTGAGTCAACAAATATTTCTATCCAAAATTAATCTCCAGTACTTAACTAACTTTCTTTTATATAATCCAAGTTCTATGGATTTACGTTGTCGGATTAATTAAAGTGTAAGTAGTTCAGTAATCCAATCCAATTTAAATTCATAATCATTCATCATTTCAGCCAAAAGACGTCCACTGCTGAACATAGGCCTCCCCAAGCACCGCCACTTCGACCGATTCTGTGCTTCCCGCATCCAGCGGGTGATAGCAAAATTTACATTCAAAGAATATAATTGTTCTGTGTTTACACATTACATAATAGGTAAGTTGTAAAGGACCAGAGAATAACCAAAATAAAAGAAAGATTCTTAGACATCTACTAAAATTAGTCCAAACTTAATTCCTCTCACAGATGAATTACTATTTACTTTTCAGCACTTCTTCGACTCGACACTAACTCACCCAAAAACCCACCAGTCCCACCAGAAACCAATGGTACTTGTAGCATCAGTAGCAGGATAAGTTCCCGGCGTGTTCCAACGTATTATTTCATAAGCTTATCGTTACTATCGGCATTAGATAGTATACCCGCCGCATGCGCACTCTACAATTAAGCGAACCCGATACCGACCAATCAGAGGCCGGTTTTTATCAATGATCTATTTTGTACCGACAGTTATGGAGCGTACTCCAGTGCTTCCTTTATTTTCTTCGTTGATTTAAAAATATGGACTGGGATGGTTTCTTGAGGAAGGAAGAAACCCGTTTGTAAGGTCGATTGTACAATGGTAGGGTGTAATTGCAAGTAATACTTATATTATTTTGGATACCTTGAAAATAAAAAACGCACGGATAACAATTTATCTGTAAAATGCATTTGTGGTTTCTTCAATCAATCTGCCTAGCCTTTTCCCAACTATGTTGGGGTCGGCTTACAGTCTAACCGGATGCAGCTGGATACCAGTATTTTACATGGAGCGACTGCCTATCTGACCTCCACAACCCAGTAACTGGGTAATACGATACCCCTTGGTAGGACTGGTTGTCAGACTTTCGGGCTTCTGACGACCTGTAACGACTGTCAAAGATCCACGAATGACAGCCGGGACCACCAGCTTAACGTGCTATCCGAGGCACGGAGGAGTCTCGGTTTGTAAAGATGGTCACCCATCCACAGACCAACCCTGGCAAGCGTAGCTTAACCTGATTCGTTTTGTTTTCCATTTGTGGTTTCTTATGAATTAAAATCGATTTTTTCATGATCTTCATAAAGCTTAAATTAAATAATTAGTACCAAACCCACAAATCGATACGAACCGCAAATATTTTCTGAAATAGTTGAACTACTTTTCTCCAAAATTCCTAAACATCGATATCTTTTCTTGTTACTGTTGAATAGAAAAATGAATACCAGACGTCATCGGAAACTCTTTCATATGTAAATCTATGTAAATAACGATCTACCACAATTAATAGATTGTTTAGAAATGCATTATAAATAAGAAAAATGTTCAACGATGACAGATTTACCAGCTGCACCTAATTACCATTAGCCAATCAAAATACGATTTATTAAACGGACCTAATGATTTCTTTACCCATTTATCTGCGCCTACGCTTATATTTAGACGCACGTTTACTAAGCTTAAGATGTGGGTATATCAAACTATACAACTCCAGTATAAGCTGACCTCGCCTTGTATATTGGTGTGTGCTAGCTGACCTGACATAGGGCAAATATTTTAATTTAATGTTTTGAGTTTCGTAATATTAATTACTTTGCATAGTATTGTATAGAATCAAGTTATTCTAACCGAACAGACAGCTGTGCTGAGTTTGTTGCGTCATTTCTTCTTCCCAGCTAAAGCACTAGGGCTAGGTGAAGTGCGGAAGAAATTCAAAAAATTCAAAATTCAAAAGTCATTTATTCAAACTAGGCTGATAATCAGCACTTTTCGAACGTCAAAATTACATAAGACAGTCCCCCAAAACGCCCACCCTTCACCACTTCCTAGTGCGTTAGCTGGGAAGAAGAAGTGGCGCAACAAACTCCCCAGCAGCACAGCTGTCTGTTCAGTTAGAAAGAAAGAAAAAAAATGACTCTATATAATAGTATTCAACATACTTAATTAACCTAATTTAAATTATTATCCATATGTTAGCTAGCACACGCCAATATACCAAACAAAATCATCGAGAACTATACTCGGGCAGAAATAAAAACTAAACGTAAACAAAACTTAACGTCTTAATAAAAGCCTCCAGGCATAAAGGGCGTGCCCGCTTACATAAAGCTGTAACTGGAAGTTATAAATGATAAACTAGGACCATCGAGGTAAAATAAATAAACAGTTAATTACTAATAACAATAAATAATATGATCTATTGTCGAGGTCACTAGTTACATATTGCAATACAAAGCGTCGAAGTTTTGGCGGACAGTCTCAACTTTTTAGTTTTTTATCATTTCTCATTCAAAATTACATTTTAACATATAATTAGTAAATATTTTTGTAATTACCTTTTAAAACCTTTCATTTTGATACTTGAAAGGTTTTAAAAGGTGATTACTCGATAGGCTTGGCAGTTTTTTTTTAACATACTTAAAATACCCAGTGCCACTCGCGCAATTAAGAGGAATCAAACGACATATTATTAATCAAAATCAATTCAGCCGTTTACTGGTTACGAGGGAACATAAGAGACAGACATACACACATGCATACAGGTCAAACACATAACCCTATTTTTTTGGCTTCGCCGACTTCTAATTCTCAGCCTAGTTTGAGTAAATGACTTTCGTTTTTGATTATTGGTAGGCTTTTCGTATAAAAACAGATCAGCTTATACTGGAAGTGTTGATATGTCATCGTGTATACTTATATAAGTCGCCACTTAACATAAAACTAACATAAATAACTTACGGCTTATGATTCAATAAAAAATAAGTACATTAAACTGCCTTTTTGTTTATTGTATGTTGGAAACAATAGATGCGGTGTCCACGACCGTAACATTTGTGAAAATATATGCTAAGTTGTTGTGTGTACTGTTTTTATACGAGGCATGACTGTCGGTTCATATTACCTATGGTTTTCTTTGTTTTTGGTGAAGAGGCTTTTTATTAAATATCATCACGCTTGTGTTCCCCGACGGGTTAGGCAGAGATGTCCCTATTGTACACCCACAATTCGCCAGTTATGTATGTTCAACTCCCATGTAATAGGGGATGGCCCTATTGTCATCAACCAGGCACAAATCCTGACTCCGGGCTGCTACTGAATAATTCCAAATAGAAATCCCAATATCACTTTGCCAGACCTGGGAATTGAACCCAGGACCTCACGCTCTGCAGTACGAGTAGGCCTTGCGACTACTAGACCAACTAGGTTATTATTAAATATCCTGGACGTATTAATTTTGGTTAAATTTGTGTTAAATTAATTATCATTTATTTCAGGCAATTATTAAACCCATAACATACAGACACATACTATTAAAATAAAATAATAACACAGCTAAAATATAATACAAAAATTCAATAACTAAAAATATATATTAATTAAGTCTTTTACCTCTCTTCCAAGATGGACGACACGGTACACAGCTTTAACAATTTCATTCTTACTCAGGGTTACCCTTGTGTTAAATATTGCCAACAACTATATTCACATGAAAGAATTACGATACTCGAGAGTAAATCTATCTATACTAATATTCTAAAGAGGTATAATTTGTGAGTTTGTATGTGGTAATTTTTGGAACTACTGATCGGATTCCAAAAAATATTTCCTTAAAAAGGGGGTTATTCGATCGGATCCCACAATCCGATCTCAATTTGTGGGATTGGTTAGGAATATGGATAAAATTAATATTTTGTTCCGAACCAAAAATTACAAAAGTCACGAAATGTTCCCCGCTGGGAAACGATAGATGAAAATGAAAATTAAGAGTAAATAATAACAACATACATAGTATAGTAAATTGGAATAAAATAAAATAAAAAGAAATACTACTTTTACATTTTAAAAGTGAGGGCAAACGATGCGTTGCTGACGCTTTGCGACGCCTCATGGACCTCGGGAACATATTTTCGTACAGGGATCGGTTCGGAACAAAATATTAATTTCATCCCCATTCCTAACGAATTCCACAAAGTGGGATCCGATTAGAACAAAATGTTAATTTTACGAGTATGTACATTCGTAACAAATCCCACAAAGTGGGATCGGATTGTGGGATCGGATCGGAATAAGCCGCCTAAAAAGGGGGAGAAGGAAGCTAACGTACTGCCGAGTGTCATAGGATTTTTATGCTAAAACAAGAAATTTAACGCGGACGAAGTCGCGGGCAGAAGCTAGTAGTGACTCATTTCGCTGTTTCCTCAATTTGCCGCCTTCGTTACAAACAAGACATAAACAGGTTGACAAAGATAGAAATCTAACCTCAAAGACAACCAACTATTTAGGACAAAATAACTTTCAAAAACAATAAATTTATAGTAAGTCGCGACCAATTAATGCCCACACAGTATTCCATAGATAATATATTGTCTATTGATATGCTTAAGTAGGCTTACTTCACACACCCACGCAATGATGGACTTTCGATTTAATAGTAATAATTCATTTAATCATGTATTTACATATGTTTCAAATGTGTAATTAAGTTGTAAATAAATTGAATATGGCCGCGAAGAAACGCAGAATTTATTGTTTCAGAAATAGACAAAGTATACGGCACGGTACGGTTTATATTATTTAGTAATAAAAGTTGTTTTCCGACCCTCTGTAATTAATTAGTATTAAACATAAGTTTCGTTGGTAATTAATGCATTCCTCAGCTAAGTAAAAGAGAGAACAGCATTTTAATATCAAAACAAAAACAAAATAGCAGCGAAATATCATTAAAAAAAAATACAAGAGAACCATTTCAAAAAGGTCAGAGACACAATTCCGAACGAGTATAAAATTACGAGTTCCAACATCAGCAATTACATTTTATTTTATCGACGGTCATTCTCATTTCTTACTGATTTTGATTTCGACACTACCGGTGCAGTGTACCTAAGCCGCTGTTATATTTAAAGCTTGCATAAAACATACAGCATTTCCGTTAAGTCAGTTCAATAACGCATTGGGAATATTAAATGAGAAATTTTATTCAAATAGGCCGTATAAAAACATGGCTGTGGAATGTCTGCATACGGTCACGAACGAATCGATTTTCTAGTCGTCAATCGGTGCGAGTGATTTAACCGATTCACAACCGATATTCGTTCGAAGCGTGTGTGAAACAATTATTATTTTATTTGTGTGCATGTTTTGTGATCGATTTCAGCGTTCGAAAGAATCCTAAAATATCTTACGAATAATGAACTGGTGTGGTATAAATAATTAACTTTATATCTTTTGTCACTGAAATAATGTAATGAGTCAAAATCCATGCTCCGGAAAGGCACGTTAAGACGTTGGTCCCGGCTGTCATTCGTACATCTTTGACAGTCGTTACACCTGTAACGACTGTCAAAGATGTACACCCCTTGACAAGACTGGTTGTCAGATTTTCGGGTTTCTGACTAGGTAGTCAGAAACCCGAAAATCTGACAACCAGTCTTGTCAAGGGGTATCGTATCGAGGCCAGAAAGGCAGTCGCCCCATGTAAAACACTGGTATTCAGCTGCATCCAGTTAGACTGGAAGTCGACCCTAACATATTTGCTAAAAGGCTATGATAATGAGTTTAAATCTTCTGAAAGATTTTACATTACACAACTTTGAATCGTAAGTCTCCTATGACTTGACTACGACACTCAAAAACCATTGAGCATCTAAAGCATTCCTTTCTTCTTCCTTAATAAATTCGAATCTAAACATTTTATTAAATAAACAGTACTACAAGCAATAACATTAAAACTGTACAAAAGTACCTGTTTACAAGCTCTAAGGCCCGGAGTACACTGTCTCAACGACCTCTAAATGTTTCCGAATTAACCGTCTTCAAATTTATTACGCCGCAGTCGATCGGCGGATATTATCGATAAATAGACGTCAATTTACTGATATTGCTGGACATCTTATCGATTTACGAAGATATAGAGCCTGGTGCGGGCTCAGGAAATGTGGTAATTGTTACGAAATGCTGTTGTTTAGAGGATTTATACAGTTTAGATAGTTTGATAGTGGTTTTAAGCGTTTTATGCAAACTGCTTTGAATTTAGGACTAGTTGATGTGAAACAACGATTGTGGAATAATGTTTTGTAACTTTTTATTAAGATTAAATTATTTGGAAACTTATTTAGCTACATAAGTAAATGCTCTCGTAGCTAAGAGAGTTTAAAAATAAAATGAGTAGAAAGGGAATATGAGTGAGTATGTTTAATGAGTTTAAATCAAAGTGGTTTAATTATTCGTAAACCATGCATAGGTAATTAAGCACGCCAGCTATGCACAACATTATAAATTTTTAATTGTATCGCAAAGTGGTCTGAAAAATACTTTAGAGCCTTCATTTTATGTTCTTGTTGTGATATTATGATTAAGTAAGTAACCAATTATGGAGTTTTTCTCTGACATAAAGAAATAATAAGTAAAATAAAATAAATTTCCCTAACCAACCCACTAAGCAAACGTAAAACCGACAGGAACACAAATCAGCGCCTTCAAAGCTGACAGTTAAATAATCCACAACATCAGTAAGGCACATCTTGCCACAAATAAATCCCGGGACATAATAGCCCACCGCGAAGTTCCAACTGTATTAGTTTTAGCGACAACACTAGCGGTACCTGCAACGGTGTGCCCTAAGCCTATGATTGGGCATTGTCGACAGGTGTACGTGTACCGGGCAATTTTCGTTACATTTGTGGGATTTCGCGGTTGTATGAATTTATTTGTGAAGATAATGTTGTTTATTGTTGATTCACTGGTTTTGAGAATTATATGTACGGTGGCATTTCGTTGTATTTTGGTTTCGTATTTTCTTAGAAGAACCTAATATAGCAAATCATAACAATATTTTTCGGAGACTCAGTACTTTATATACAGATCAGTGAGGGTTTTCTGAAATGACGTTCACCAGGTGGCAGCACTGAGACGTCAGGTCTGGGCACCTGTCAGAAGTGTCAAAGAGCCTATATTTTCTTTAGTCGTGACTGAATAACGTCATCATATATATTTTATATTCATTGTCGAAATGGAAGACCTCTTTTCAAAGTGGCGCCAACTGGTGGCGTGAATTTTCATGAAATTGGTCCTTATTCAAAAGACGTTTAAAAATGGCTAACTTTACACTGCTCTGAAAAATCTGAAAATAGTCCACTAGTCTAGTTCACGAACTCAAACTCAATAAGTACAGGCACTTTTGAATTGTCAAGAGCCGGCCCCTTGACAATTAAAAAGTTCTTGTAATTGGTTTGTCAGTCAGAAAGATGAAGCAAGTTGCCCATTCGAAAGCGTAGTAGGTCCCTATGGAGACGAACGGAAAAGAAACTCCACGGACACTCTTTTAAATCAAAATATTCTTACAAAATATCTGTTACACCAATCATTTATTTATTTATTTATTTATTTATTAAAACTTCATGCACAAGTAAAAATACTGTACAAAGGCGGACTTAATGCCTGAGGCATTTTCTACCAGTCAACCTTAGGGTGATGCAGAGACAAAACATGGCAGGTGCAACATAAGGGATAGTTAACTTGAAAATTAATACATACTAATACATAGATACATACATACATATAAACCGAATAAATTTTGTCAGGAAAAATAACGATAGGTAGAGGAGAAAACAAATCCAGCCAATCAGCGCTGCAATGATTCTGCCAACTTTTTACGAATATGTTCACGTGCCTTCACTTTGAAAGATAATCGACTGGTTGCCATCCTGATGTTCAGAGGGAGCGCATTCCAAAGAAAAACCGCCTGGACAAAGAAAGAAGAGTGAATAAAACCAGAACGGTGAGAAGGACATCGTAGAAGACGATTGTTAGTAGAACGAAGATTTTTGCTATGGGCAGAGCATAGGTATTGAACACGGGAAGTCAGGTAAGAAGGAGAAGTGGCATTGTCCAGTATAGAATACAACATAGACATAGCCCTCAACTCTCTGCGCTGACGTATGGGTAACCATTTTAAAAGCAATCGGTGTGCAGACACATGATCATACTTACGAAGATTGAAAACGAATCGAATGCAGTTATTTAGAAGGCGGTCAAGTTTATTGAGGAGATCTGCATTCAGGTCATAGTAACACACATCACCATAGTCTATCATGGGAAAGATTAGGGACTGTACAAGCATTGCCTTTATGTGTGATGGGAGAAGGTTTTTCAACCGATAGAGCGACCTTAGCGTTCCGGTGACTTTTTTACTTACAGTCGTGACCTGTTTTCGCCAGTCAAGACATGTGTCAACATGCAGACCAAGATCCTTAACATCGGAGCTAAACGGGATGACAGAGTTGTCGAACACTACAGGTGGCACAGTTAAGCCATTCAGCTTCTTCATACTATGGGTGCTCCCTACAATGATAGCCTGGCACTTGGTAGGATTAACCGCCAACCCAAAACGATCTGACCAGTTTTTCACCACACCTAAATCCCGGTTTAGCTCCTCAATTGCATCGGATATGTTGTCAACACTTGCCTGACAATAAAGCTGCAAATCGTCAGCATAAAGATGATACGCAGTCAGAAGCTCAGTGGTAATGAGATTGATAAAAACGGAGAACAAAAGAGGAGATAATATACCGCCTTGAGGAACGCCAGCAGCAAGATCACACCAACCCGACGAAGAGTCTCCAGCACGAACAGACTGCTGACGTCCCTGAAGATAAGAGGAAAACCATTCCAATACCTCCCGAGAGACCATAAGATAGGAAAGGATGGATAAAAGGACTTCGTGACTGACGGTATTAAAAGCATTGGAGAAGTCAATTAACACTAAGACTGTAACTTTAGTGTCTTCCATTCCACGCCTTATATCGTCAGTCACTTTAAGGAGAGCTGAAACGGTACTGTGCCCAGGCCTGAAACCGGATTGAAATGGACTGATGAGGGAGTTCCGGTGAATAAAGTGGGAGAATTGTTTATGAACACTGGCCTCGAGCACTTTAGATAGAAAGGGAAGGATGGAAATTGGGCGAAAGTGACTAGGAAGAGAGGGATTGGGTATCTTAGGCAGGGGCCGAACAAGGGCTTTACGCCACAGGGACGGGAAAACACCGGTGTAAAGGGAAAAGTTTATGATGTGGGAGATTGCAGGAAGCAGTTGATCCAGAGCCGTTACGATCATATGGCGGCTGATATTATCGCAGCCCACAGCTTTGGACTTAATGGAAAGGATAATCTTTTTGATCTCTCCTGGGTCGACTGGGGTGAAGACAAAGGGGTTAATATTGGGACGCGTCAGACCAGCAAGGTAGTCGAGGGTTTGACATTTGGTTAGACTATCTAGATTGGGTACAGTGGAGAAATGGCGATTTAGATCGTCCAAACCAATTGTGTTAGGAAGGTCCGAATGTCGCGACTTGCCGATGCCCAAAGTTCCAAGGAACTTCCAAATATCGGCAGGAGAAGAAGAAGTAATATTATTTAGGATGTGGCGGCGTTTAGCGTTGCGTATCATCTGATTACACCGATTCCTAGCAGCCTTAAACAAGACCCAATTGTCATCCGAGCGATCCTTTTTAAACTTCCGAAACGCACGGTCCCTCCGTCGCATTGCCATCCGAACTCCCCTGTTCATCCAAGGCGCAGGCGGTCGCTTTAACTTAATTTTCTTGATAGGTGCATGGGCGTCAAATAGCTTGACCACAACTTCGTTGAACAATCTGACTTTATCTTCAACTGAAGCAGCTGCTTCCAGAGGTGACCAGTCAATATTGGACGCATCTTGTTGAAGCCTCTCGCCATTCATACGCGCAAAGGCACGCCTGTACTGGAATGTTGGTTTAGGTTTAGGGGGTTTAAGGATATAGGATAAGAAAATAATGTCGTGATGAGAAAAGCCACTGACGCCACTCATGTTGGTACTAAGCCAATCATGTTGATATTATACCCCCATATTCTTATTGCAAGGTGTATCAAGTACCTATAACTAACCATAGTAGCTGATTAGTTACAAAATGGCTAACTTCATCAAGCAAAACCTGCTATCTTTATATAAATGGAACAAAAAATGACTTATACAGCACTTAAAACACAATCCAATAACATCTATATTGGCGTTCTGTAATTTTATGTGACAGATATTACGTGTATGTGATGTCGATTATATTAGAACCAGTATGTTACATTGTAGTTGCAACTCGGCGACTGGAACCTGGTTATGTTGCAAGTACTCGCAACTGATGTCTCCTAGATCGGATGAAGTAGCGAGGAATAAAGCTTTGTGCAGACTAGCGCGACGCGACAGCGCGACGCGACACCGGTTATTGTTATACCGTCAAGTTTTCTTAGAAATTGTATTGTTCGAGTCGCGTCGCGCTTTCGTGTCGCGCTGGTCCGTACGAGCCTTAAATCTATGATAATTTCACGTTGTAGATATAGATACAATATGCTATAACGTACACCAAAATGTAATCGTATCTATTTTCAGACAAACTTCCTTGACCCACGAAGTTTCAGGAAAGTTGGTGTCGGTTCCCGGAATTTTTAAGATTTTTTTAGCTAAACCCCCTGAGAACTTATGAGCTTCTTTGACTGATTTAGAAACTGGATTTTTTACTTAAAATTATTATTATTAAAATACTTAAATAAATTAAATATTAGAAGAAAAAGAATAATTATTAATATAATAAAAATACAATTACCAGAATACATACTAAAATAATATTAAACGCTCTTCAATTAAGTGCTCTTCCTCGTCTCTCCTTCTACGCTGTGCCCGACATGGTCCATAATTGTTTCATTAATTTTATGCCTACTAACTGTTTTATCAACATTATGGAATGCAATATAGAATTGAGAATTGAAGATAAAATCGATTTTTAAACCGACTTCCAAAAAGGAGGAGGTTAGATGTTTGTTTTTTTTTTCTGTATGTCCGCCGATTTCTCCGATATAATGATGATAACTTCCTGTCACTGTTATTTACATAGCAGGTAGTGGTATTCGAATTTGTGTGGGCTAGGTACCACAACTAATAAAAAGTGAAAAATAAAAACTTTTCACACAAAAATAACAACCGACTTCCAATAAAAAAACACTACAAAGTGAAAAATAACTTTAATTTAGGAAGTCGGAGTCTTTGGTTTTTAATTTTCGTTTTTTGCCACGGACTTCCGATATTAAAGTAATTTTTTTTATTGGAAGTCGTTTTTTTTTGTTTTGTAAAAAGTTTTTTTAGTTCCATCATACGTCGCAGTAGCAAAATACCTACTGAACTGAAAATACAGATGTCAGCGCAGACTTGAAACGGCCACAGAATTGTACACCTATTTTGTAGTATACAAAATAGGTGTACAATTCTGTGGCCGTTTGCACCGGTACAATATGGTGCTGTTAGTGCTTATTCCTACTGCTTACCCTCGCCTCTCAAAAACTCAATAGTTTATTCTTGAATATACTCTTCAATCTCAAAGTACATACCTGCAAACAAAAACAACAATAGGTTAATATAATATATTTTGTATCTCATTCAGTAGGTCAGGTTAACCACAGGGTTACGAGAAAGGTTACGTCACTAACCGCCAACCGCTCTGCCCAAGATTAACTTACAGTAAAATGTTTAATTTTACACAAATTCGTGGTAAAACTTAAAATAATGTTGTTGTACTTTGAGACAGCTATTATTAATGGAAATTCTTATTAAAATGATTGTAACAGGAAAACTTTATTGACTACGAAAACAATGCTTTTGGCTGTATTATTCAGTCTCAATCTGCCTAGCGTTTTCCCAACAAATGTTGGGGTTAGCTTCCAGTTTAACCGGATGCAGCTGAATACCAGTATTTTACAAGGAGCGAATGCCTGTCTGGCCTCCACAACCCAGTTACTGGGTAGAACCCTTGGTTGTCACTTTTTGGGCTTCTTTGGGATTATTATTTAGATATATATATTTGGTATATTATTCGATATAATCCCTCTGATATAGTAAATGACATTGATTAATTCATTACTTATTTACACAAGTCTGCGATTCCTAGTTTATCTATACATACATGGTATAAATTAAAGTTGGTTTTCGAGTTTGTCTGTAGATATGACCGCGTTGTTCTTCTAAACCACGCAACAGATTTTGATGAGGTTTTCACCATCGTTTAGAGAATTTATTACGGAATGTTTATGTGTATGAAATCTCGATGTTTTATCAAGTCGTAAAAACCGTGCGAAGCAGGAGCGGGTCGCTAGTATTTGTATAAAGAATGATTATGCATAAGTGAAAAACCACAGGCGAAATGTGGGTGTAGTATGTACTTACATCTCTGCCTAACTCTTCGAGGAAAATAGACGTTATGTTATGTTATATAAAATCAAAGGCAAGGTGAAATTAAGGTCTCTTAAACAATCGAAGGTCAATCGAAGATTTAAAATTGTGACCAATGACACTAATTAATTGTCTGACGTTGCAAATGTTGAAGTGAATGATTCATGATGATGTAGGGCATATACAGGGTTATTGGTTATATGTCGGCAATCCGTTAAGGGGATGTAGGAGAGGTCATTTGCAACCAAATGACCCCTCATGACCCATATGCCAATGTCAACCATTTTCGAGTAATTTGACATTTTATATTGAATACTTTGAAATTTTTTGACATTTGTATAGGAGTAAAAAAGGGTAATTTGGTTGCAAATGACCTCTCCTACATCCCTTTAATGGATTACCGACATATGACCAATAACCCTCTATATTTATTGTATTAAAGCAAAAATGAAGAATTCCGTATTTTCAATAATAATCTTGATTTTGAAACCAGTTTAGATTATCAGAAATTATCTAGCAATGCTACAAGTTTATTTAGATTTTAGATCGTTTGTACCCAAAGGGTGCCAACGGGATCCTATTTACTAAAGCTCCGCTGTCCGTCCGTCTGTCACAGGGCGGTATCTTTTGAACCGAATAGTTAGACACTTGAAATTTTCACTGAGTGTATACTATTATGGCCGGTATAACAACAGGTAATAAAAATAAAATATAGTTAAAATCCACATACAAGAAACACGTTTAAAAAAAAAATGTGTTCAATATTTTACAATGCAAATAGTACGAAACCTTTCGTGTGCGAGTTCGATTCGCACTTGGCCGCTTTTTACCAGTTAATTTCTACTGCCATCTGAACTCCATAAAGCTTCGTGCAGACCAGCGCGACGCGACGCCGCGACGCGACTCGAACAATACAATTTCTAAGAAAACTTGACGGTATAACAATAACCGGTGTCGCGTCGCGCTGGTCTGCACGAAGCTTAAATTAAAACAAATCAATATTAAAATTCTCTAATCAAAATATTATAATTTGTGTTTATCGTTTCCACATTAGATAAGTCATTTCGCAAATCAATTAATTATGATAATTTACTTGCATAACAAAAGTTGCGATAAAATTCACACTACCGATCAACATTTAGTTTTCAACACATCGAGACGATAAGATATATCTGCAATTTATTGGAAGGATTGTTTCGTAAAATTAATGGCTACTGAATTATCATCATGATCAGGAATGATCGAATCAGCGAGTCAATCGAAGGTAACATTAGTATCGAATACAGCGTGGGAAAGCGCTTTAAGAGGCTGACAACAGCTAAATCGCGGTCACTGTCGGACTACATAGGAAAGAAAGAGAAGCGCGATGACACAACGCTGGTAATTTATTGCCAAATATGAAGCAATTATCTATTTACAAAAATTCTATTGATTGGACTAAAAAATTAAAACACTATTACGTTAATATGTTGTTTGTAGAAAAATCTGACTAAAAAGAGTAATTGCCTGTATATTAATATTGTTTTTTAATCGTTAAAATATTTTTTTAGAGGTCTTTTTGTTTTTTCTATCGTATCAAGATAGTCGTGTTATGTTTTTGCACGTTGTGTTAGCCTGTAAGTAATTGTTGCACTTATAAACGTACTATTAAGGAATTTATTTTTAAATGTGTAAACAATTGTTGGCTAACCTAAATAAATAAAACACACTATCTAACTAGCATCTTGAAGAATATCATATATTTTTCTGATTTTATTTATACAGTGCATCATATACTTTAGGCATTATAAAACTTGCGTTTAGCTCCTGCAGTCGCCTTAAGCGGTAGATCTTTTACGCAGCTTTTCATCAACTTTTCTGACCGCCTGACATAAAGCCATGACCAATCCATTCACACACGATTTACCGTTGAAAGCAGGCAGAACTGACACCTATTCTACCTTATTTCCTGTACAACATCACATGGACATGTCATCAAACTTTTGAGGTTACCACCTGTTCAAAATGGGAGCTTGTCTCTACCTTGTAGCACAAATAATAAAAAAATATTACAAGAGAAGGTAAGTCCCGTTAAATTTGTTCTAACAGAACCTGTCGGCTTTCGGACTTCATTCACAAAAAGCCGCGACCGACCAGCGCACGCGCACCATCGCTACGGTGACCATGCGATTGTCACGTACTGGATATAAATTTTTTGCGGTCTTTTTTTGACTGACCGATATTTTTTTCAATTAAACTTCTGTTCAATTCGATTGTCTAATTTAGAGCCAGGGCGCGGGCGCAATGAGTATTATTAAAATGGAAGCGATCGTGTTTTTGTTAGGTACAGTTATGTTACACAATGTTAGTGCAGACAGACTAGTTAATGAATTTATTACATACAAAGCTGTGTGTTGAAATGGGAACGGCTGAGATTGATTCATTACTTTTTGGAACATCGGATTCTATGTATCCGTACTACCGTATTATTACAAAGCAAATAAAAATGTGAAATAACTACAATATCGCATTTTTAGCAGCTTAGTCATTTACATAAATGATTGAAGACTTAATTATGATTAAATGAATCCGCCAAAAGATAAAAGAAGCACATCTGTGTCTCAGTAATTAACCAACGTTTTGTCAATCTAGCAGTCACATTTAAAAAGTGTAATGTATTGAACGTTTCTGCGTAAAAAAACACCTCCAATCAAGTCAACTAGTTAAGACATCAAAGCATTCGACCGAGAAATGAAAAAAAATGACAGCAAAAAAAAATATTAATCGCTAAGTAGCCAATCGATGTCCCACTTATTTCATGTCAATTGTGCACATTTATAATGGGCAGTAAATGGTACACACGTTACTACAAACCGGTATCCGATTGGCTGTATAGTCTATTCATATTCTAACCATTTCTCAACGTCTGTATTAATAAATATGAGCGAGAAATAATTGCAAACTGTACTTGTAAATGCTTTTCTAATGCCTCCTATTTTGTCTTGTAATCAATTTTGTAGATACAGGAGATTCTGCTTGGTCTTACCCGTTTAGTTTACAATAATTTTTAGTTTTATTTATCTATATGCAAACTGTTAACAATAAAGAACAATTTTGGAATCTATTAATTATATCACCGTGTCCTTAAAAATCATGGTCACTATAAAGATCCTATGCCAAATGTTTGCGACAAACAATCTGATTATTTTACGTTGGATTATGACCTCACATCATCAAAATTCTTTAGGAATATCTTCAACCAGATAAATATCGAAGAATTTTAAATATACCGTATGAATGGACAATGCTTTTATATTTTGAGCTTATTCTGAGATGACCTGCAATTTTATTCAACAGCAATATTCAGAATCAAAACGATTTTTTTTTCGAAAGAGGCTGATTTCAGCAATAATCGAAACGAAAATAGCTAAAAAGTACAATAGGCCCTTATCATTAACTTTAAAAATATATTTATTTACAGCTTAACATCAATGGACTCTTTCTACCAAAGTACTTATTGACTAATCGCGATGATAAATAAAAACTATGCTATATTGTGGATGGGCTCAAAAGATAGCCCACAAAACTTATCAAGGGTCACCCAGTTGCCAGCAAATAAATTCACAGAGTTATTTATGTGCATAATCAATGTTGCCAGTTAATCATCCATAAACTTGACAGCTGTCATTGACACAATTCAGCCAAGTGTCAGTCATGGCCGACTGCATGGCGGGGAAATAAAAATTATCGGCTTAATTGTGTATTCAGTACATCAATTATTATCTATTGCGAAGGTAAATAAAAGTAGATGAAAACTTGTCTATTTGAATTTATTGAAGGCAATCTAGTTGCGAAATATATGTATAGACGACCTCATTGCAGTTCTGGGAAAAAAAATAATTGGAAACATTCTAAGTAAACAAACGTTTAACAAAAACAAGTGTGGTCTCTTAAATATTTACGTGCACATACAACTAAAACAATAATGACTATGAATGTAGCCATATTCTGTCTGTCTAGTCAATGATCTTAGGCCGGGCCATGGGTCATTCTAAAACCCCACCACATGGATTTAATAATGTTAAGAATTTTGTATTTCATCGACACAACATTATTAACAACTTTTGCTTTCAACATCTTCAAAACATCCGGTGGACGGTCCTTGCCATTTCATATTACAACTAATTTATTGTTCCTTATATATCCAATCAAATTCACGTATATCACCTACTCCTTTCAAGAAACAGACTCAATAAAGATAAAATACATCTCTCATTGCTAATAAGGTATCACTTCCTTGCAGATTTAGTAACTCGACTCAATCGGTTTCGTAATCAGATTGCAATATATACTAGCTCGCAAATCAGTACTTACATACCACTAATTTCAGTTCCTATTATCCGCATCATACTCGAAACAAGGCTGTAATGACAGGCTACCGTAGATGTCTTTATTACACAGATAAATCTGTGTTTCATCGGCACAGCAGTGACTACAGAAACCGCCAATTTGATACAATAAATCATGTATATAATGATAAAAACTTGTTTACAATTCATCAAGCAATGAAAGCGATTGTACTCGTATACCTAGTGGCCTATATTTTTCGGGTCTGGCAATTAAACGTTAGGGCTTCTACACTTAAGCGTGTTTCACGTTGTGCGCGCGATTTCTTACGTCCTAGTCGATCAATTGATAAATGCAACGTGATTATAATTACATCCATATGTATTCTAGAACATGTTAAACATGATCGTACGATTGCATTGCTCACTCCTACACACAAATTAGGTTTTTCCTTAGCCTGCACCCACGACAATCCTATTATCCCATAATAACTAATAGCTTGATATTATCTCGCTAATTTTATTGTTGTGTGGAATTTTACAAAAAAAGAACAAAGAATATGCCTACAAAGATGTAGAAGAGTCATTGTGAATCACAAAGCTATAATTTTATCGACATTTTGGAAAGAATGCCGTCTGCAAATGACGCGTTTAGCGCGTCGCGTGTTCACGTCCGTCTGCAAGATGCCTTATCCATTTCCAGTCTGTGTATACCTACCGGACATTTAACGTCTGTGCAGTGTAATTTGCATGAAATTATACACGGTATCTTTTTTTTTCTAAATTGTCTAGACCGGATTGAAGGCACGTGCTTTTGGTAAGATTTTAGAACATTTTAGTAATAAACTGTCCATCTGCCGTTTGATGCGAGTTTGTAAGAAATATTTTCTCCTCAAAGATGCGATGTTTAGGCAGCTGTCTTCGGCAAATGTTGACTTTAATTAAATGTTGAAATATGCTGTTAATTTTTTATGTAATTATTTCACTTGTCTTTTTAATGTGTGTGAGAATTATAATGACTTTTTTAGAAACTGTGACTTAGAACTTAGATTACTGTAAGCCCTGCAATCTTGTACAGCACAATCACATTCAGAGGACGTAGTTAAACAGAAAGGATCCAACCCACACAGAGTTAGTTTTGAGATATTCGAGTTTTAAGATCAGATCGTGCTATGTGATTGTATGACCTGCCATACATACTGTTTGGTAACGTATGGTCATAATGACATGATGCGTTGGGATTGTTTTTGTTTTATTAAAATTTTGACTGCAAAGAGTGTTTTGGTATACATAACTCATTTTCGCCTATAGTGTGGGTTGGATCCTTTCTGTTTAACTACGTCCAATTCATCTTGCATCAAACTCGTAAATCGGTTGAATCATTTGTAATCTGATTCTTGTTACATCGATACATTAGTCACACACAATAGTAACCTTGGACGCCCCAATTTTCTAAGTAAAAACTAACAGAATATATAATCGTTTGGTAAGTCATGCAAATACTATGTCTCCTGGCCTCGTGTCTACACTGTCTGCCTATCTATTGAAGATTATATCGCCTTGAACACTATTTGTCAAGTTTTTACAGTTTATTACATGGAAACCGCATTATCTAGTCAATTTAAGCGCATTTGCAATGCCAACTCGAAAACACCAAAAGTGATAGGTCTTTATTTAAAAACCCCATTGAATTTTCTACTGTCACGCTTCAAAATAAGGTTGAAATTAAGTTTGGTGTGTGTTTTTACAGGTTCGTCTAATATTTTGAGTGCACATACAAGGTTGGGTCGGCACGTGATGTTTCCCGCCCACCTGCGCGTGCGCATATATTCCGAATTGCAGCGCAATTACGACAAATACCGACGATTCGTTACGATATGTTCGTTTACTTACACATACGCAATTGCCTATAGTTTCGATAAAACAAAAATCCGAAAATAAAAATATTTTAACGCATACCCGATAGATATTGATACTTTTCTTGCTTAGCTACACGCTACGGCAATTTGCGGGTCAGTATCAAGTATTACCAGCTATCCAAGTATACAACTGCATACAGAGCTGCAAATTGCAAAAAACGTGAGAGAATTTCACGGGGTTCCTTCCTCGTTACATAAAAATAAACAAATAAATCTCAACTACGTGCTCCTCGTTATTTATAAGGTGTTCAATAAAGATCTATCGATCTAGCAACATGACAATGACTAGAATCAATAATTATACCTAGTTAGTCTTAATCCATCTTATTATCCACACTATGTAAATCATTCATCTGTTCATCACACGACCCTGCGCAAACGCATGCCGCCTTCCTGCCAGCGCAACCTAATAAAATATATTAATGAATGAGCTGTTTATAAATGAGGACACTTAATTGTTTACTTATGTAAATGCATGTATCAGCCAAGATCTATCTAATCTCTAAACGATGTTCTCTACATGTTAATAAGTAAGGGTTGCCAGGAAGGAAAATAAAATTAACTAATCTTTAAATGATATTTTATCTAGTTAAGGATTTTCCTAGATTACTTACATAACCATAGGGGTGCCACAAGGAACCAAATTACGAGATAACATTTATTATCTAATAAAACAACACAACAACAACACAACACTTTAAAAATCTTCCCTCTGGCTTTATTCGAAGGAGTCTCTTTTCATGGTCTATTCTGTCGCTATCGCTGTACTTCCATTTTGGTTTTAAGTAAAGCTTTTGACAGTGTCACTCATAAGTCGTGACTATCGTCAAATCAAAATCAAATCAAATCAAAAATATTTATTTGCTAGAATATGGTACATAATGGTGTTACAATACTCGTAATTTTGTTTCTGCATATCCTGCCAAAACGATGGCGTGCAAATTTATACATACTTATAATGTCAATTATTTTAACTCACAAACTACAGATTCTATTGACTTATCTTCTAAATAGTCCTTAATCGTATAATAACTTTTCAGTAGAAGTAGTTTGAAAATATTTTTTTTAAACATTGTCAGCGGTAGGTCTTGCACACTATTTGGTACTCGTAAATGGTTGTATATTATAATGGCCATGCAGTATGTATTTTTCTTAAATAATGTTAGTTTTATTGGTGGTAGCTGAAGTCTGTCTTTATGGCGTGATGATCGGCAATTTGGTCTGGTAATGGTCCTTCGCGAACAGTCTCTATAGCAGTGGCGAAGGGTGAGTTTATGAGAAAGGTAAGCCGGAGAAAAAACAAAAAAAAAAAAAAGCTTGCCTAGCCCGGACGTGGCGCACATAGTCCAGTTACAAAATAACGGTGTCAATAAACCGTTTCATTAAATTCCTATTTCGAGCTACTTTCCTATTATGAGCTTCAAACGAAATGGTGAAAAATGGTTCTATTCCCGAAGTCATGTAAATCTAAACAGCTACGAATATGTTTTTCAGTCTGCACATGTTTTTTGATGAATTCGTCAGATTATTAATATCTGTAAAACCCCCTTTATTCCATAAACTACTAGAATCTGAGAAAAGTAAACATGGAAAACAAAACATCTCATATATATCGTAAAGGGAAACATTCCAACCCATCACGTCGTTTGTAGTTTATAGTCATATCTGGTCGAGCACGACCTAGCCTAATTATGTGTTTCTTATTTTCAAAACTTAACCTTGAAAAGTATGTTTCCTCACGAAGCAAATAATCTGTCACACAACAATCTAAAACTATTAATGCCGCCATCCTACTAATAACTTTTCAAACCTACTTTAAAAAAGAAATTTCAACTTGCTAATCTATCGACTTACCACAAATTCCTAATTACAACGACGGCGAACGCACAATTTCACAACAAACTCACGATTATCCAATTCTAATTGTTACACTAATACCACACTAATAACTTATATGAATACAACGAACAAAATGCTAATTAACTACAAGTATCAACAAAATTAAAGGTTATAAATTCTATTAACTATTTACGTCAATCGTCAACATACTATTGTAGTCTTTGATCGTCAACAAGCGTCGAGCGAAGTTTGTCCCTCCCCCCGTCCCGAACCAAACCGAACGCTTACGAAATTCAGCGAATGGATTCCTACACTGTACCTATCATAACTCGACTTTTTACGGCTTACTATTGCCTCAAAAAACAGCGTGTCACGTGACCTGAAGTGACGTCATGACGAGATTATTTTGTATAGAAATTTAAGTTTTCATAACCCGGGCGGACAACGAGTTATACTGGAGGCACAAGAGCAAAATTGGCGCGCACTTTAAATGTTTTGTTTTCGATGGAATATAAAGACAATTTTTTTAATGTAGGTTAGGGTTTTGTAATACTTTAATTTTATGGTGTAAGTATTAAATAAGTAATACATTCAGTGTGATTATTAAACACTGCTGAGAACTACTGACTGTCATAATTTCCTAAGGGAAGCCGACAGGAATCGGGTTATTGGTTAGCTGCGCCCCTGCTCTATAGCATCAAACATCATGAGCGTAGTTCCGGGACAATATCTAGTTCTATTGCTAAGCTCAACCCTGCTCCACACGCTAAGTTAATAAACGATTAGAAAACATTGATAAAATCCTGTTTCCGCCTTACGATATGAACTGGTTGAAGGAATAAATATTTGCATTTTATCTACAAGTTCCTTACTTACTTCGAATGCGAATTATGTTTGTTTATGAATAGCTTATTGACCATCTTAGTAGTAAATATAGTCTTGATTTGAGGAAAACTTGGAACGGAGATAAAATTATATGCATTTCTCTTTGCCTGGCTAGTGATAACAGGTATTTAGATTGGATTTATGATAAAAGTTAAGGTTTTTCCTTTTATTTGTCTTCTCGCGATATGACTACTTTAGAATTCTGGTTCCATTTCCTTTACTATTTCAAGCGAGGCTTCTGCAATATCCGCCAGTATATGGTGTCATTTTTCCTCTTTAACGGGGAGAAAACTTGCTTGTGGCAACATCAGATGACACATCAATGTTAACACCTCTCGGAAGTTTTACTGTATCTAATTATCTACGTATGGAGGTGAGGAATTAATGTATTTCTGTTTTGAACCTTCGTTGAGTCGCCATGACACTGACCGTCGTTTTAAACCGCGGTGCTTTCTTGCATTAACGAATAACCGAACAAAATTTAAAATTGATCCAAGTGCCAATCAGAGGTTGACTTGATTAACGATACTCCATCAAAGGCTCAACTTATTAAAATCCGACCTTTGTCTCACAAACCCACTTATCATATTTCGTCTTTACCACAACATGAGGCCAGCTTGTCTCTACAAGTATCAATATGCGCATGCGCAAGGTAACTCGATCTCAGTATGGCACTCGATACTCTGCGGAAATGATTTTTTTGTGAAACGAGGATATCATGTCATGACTCATTGTTTAATTACCGTAGTTGTCACTTGGTTGTTAAGTCACACTCCTTTTTCAAAACTGATGAGGTCGATCGGCGATATCATAAAATATTTTTAATTTTCTGTCGTATGGTTTCGGCTGTTGTTCGTGCAAAGGTGTAGGTAATGGATGTCGGGAGTGACATGTCCTTTTATGGATTAAAGTTTACGATGTGGCCAATTTGGATGGCGGTATTGCTTTTGATCAAGTTGACATATTATATCAAGCTATGGCATGATCAGCACTCAAAGAATTGCTTGTAACAGTTCTGTTAAGCAGTTTCCCGTTCTCAATGAAATACCAAAATATAAACTACAAATAGTTATGTTTTGGCCAATAGCACCGTATCTGACAAAACTAGTTTTAATGCGACTGATCAAAGATCCGATTAATTTACAGTTTTACAGAAAAATTATCAGAATGATGCCATCAATCTATTCTAACTGCAGCTTTTTTTTTTTTTTTTTTTTTTGGATGGGAAATTATCAAATAACTTCTCCCGCTCTGGGTGGAGCGGGAGGGCGTGTCAGACTTTTACTGACTAAAACCCACCCGTGTTCCTTCCGTTGCCTTGTGCCGAGGTCGCGATATCCCTTTCAGACAAACCCGCAACCCCGGCAGGCATTGGCCCTTCCGGACCCCGTCAGTTGGTGCTGACATCTCTTTGAGGCGCGCGTGGAACACAACGCGCCGTCGACCCGGGCCTGGTCCCTATCGGACGGCGAGCTACCCATTGCTCACCGTCCGCAAGCCCGCGCCTACGGTGGCCGGAAGTCGGCTCGCGACTCCCGACGCCCGGGGCGTCTCCTGCGGCGACTAGGGGCGCGAGGGGGCGCATTTTGCCTCTCCCTCGCGCGCTCCGCCTCCTCCTTCGCTAGCATTACTGCTTCGCAGAAGGAGGTGACGGCCTCCCATGCACTCTCGCTCCGGACCATGGCCTGAACCAGGGCCGGACGCGAGAGATCGCCGCCGCCGATCGCCTCCGTGAGGACACGGCGGTGCTCCGCCCAAGCTGGGCAGACCTCCACCGTATGCTCCACCGTGTCCTCCGGGCGATCCACACAGTGGTGACACCCGGGCGTTTCCTCCCGCTTTATCCTGAACAGGAACCTCCCGAAACAACCATGTCCGGTGAGGACCTGTGTCAGGCGGAAGGTGAGGACGCCGTGGCGCCTCTCTAGCCACTCCTCAAAGAGGGGACTTATCGCCACGATTGTGGCGTGCCCAGCGCTGGGTTGCGACAATCGCACTCTCCATGTTTACAGTTTACAGAAAAATTTTCAGAATGATGCCATCAATCTATTCTAACTGCAGCTTAAAGCTATAAACTAGGCTATAAACAAGGAAACTAACAAATTAAAGTATAAACTGAGTAAGGTAATTCGATTCGGATCAATAGCGATGATTCAGATTAATATCTAAATGTTTATAGTTAAATAAATATTGCCCCCAGGCTACCTGCCTATACGCCATAAAAAATCTAGATTTCAACATCAAAGTTAACTGTATCAATCAATTCGGACCTCCATGAAGATAGTAATGGCGTCTGAATTGATTCATATTGTAATTTAATTGTTATAAACATCAAATAAACGTACGCAATATTTCAACCTCACGCCATATCAAAAAAAGAAATAGAGCCGACGAATAGAGCCGTAACTCGTCAAAAGAAACATCGATAAAAATCGCAAATAACGTATCACAGATTAACACAACGGTGTCGGCGCCAGCTCTTTTTATACAAATACATTTCAAAACCTGTCGCTGTGGAAAAAAGTAACAAATTGGCCTACATACTGCGGACACAAATAAGAGGAATCTACACAGTCCGACATGGCTAGAACTGGTAAAAACCGTTAAATTCTATTGTGCACGGGAAAATCGAGCTGTCAAATTTAGCACTGTTTACGAGTTTTTATCGACGTTATCTATGACAAGTTTTTATAAGATATTTCTAAGTTAATTGCTTGATTATGCTAATATGTCGTAAATAATGAAAGTATGACAATTAGTATGCTAAGTATGTTGATTATTCACCTTTCTGTATTCATTGTGTAAAACATCAACACGTAAGCGTATATTTTATAATAAACACCAAATCAACGCCAGATTACGTATAAATTCCACGCTACGATTGTCAAGTTAGAAAATAAGAAATGGTAGAAAAGGTAATCTTTACAATGATGATAAATGATAACTAATAGTAAGTTAAAATCACACCTATCTCTTGTGAATAGCAGTAATGTGCCCCTCTCGTGGGCTTTGAACAGGAAAAGATGGCAGGTCGCGACCCGATGCAGTAAGGAAAAGACAAGATTTAACAGTATACCATTTTTAGAAAAAATCGCACCTTATAATTGTTTTACCAATAAATTCATAGGCTCTTTCGTATATTATGTATTGTTGGCTAGTTTTATTTTATATATCACCGACTTAAAAATACAGGTTTATTATAAGCTATAAAAAACACCTGTAATACCGCTACTCATTAATTCTAAGAAATTCCATATTGCGCACAGCGTCGAATGAATATCGATGTTTTCGCAACACTAGTCACGTATCTCGCGTCTCGTTGACAGGTCATGTACTGTAATGCCCTTCGAGTATACAACCGATTTTTTATTCATCACTTCGGTTCTCATATCTCGGAAAATATTCCTCAATAAAACGCGGTGTTTAAAAATGGAATCCTTTTTATGCAGTTCGAAAAGCGACCTCGTCTGTCAATGTTCTGATTTTAAATCGGGAAGCCATTTAAATTAATAGTCGATTCCGTTGTATTTTAAAAATCGAATGAATATTTATAACTATTATAAATCGGGATCGTTAACTGTAGAGGTGTATCAATGGATGTCGATGATTTTCGTCAGTGGTCGATACTTCGTTAGGCAATTAGTCGAATTGATCGGTCGCTTTATCTGATACTTAGCGCTCATCGTGTCCCACTTTATGACAATAGTGCGGCTTTCTCATTGAGCCCGGGACAGTCGATATCGTGACTGCTGCTATCGGTAATACCGATATCGTTTACAAATATTTCGACATACCGATAACGATCTAAAACATTGCTACGTTTTCTTTATTTTTCTACATGTTTCTTATTTATAAAACTTCGTTAATAAAGTAATTAAAACACAAGTTAGTAGATTATTAATTAGTTTAATTTGTTAGTTACTCATTAAGTTTTTATTTTAGCTATTAAATTGAATGTCATCGGAATTTCTACTTTCGTTTAATGAATGCGGAACTTGCCAATGTATGATTTGAAATCAGTATTTTTTCTTGCTATTTAATTTAGTAATTCCTAGAGTATACAATTTGATAAGACTGAAGTATGTTGTTTTAAATTTATGAGGCATTTTATGGCTAATCGTTGTAGGAAGACGTTAATAAAATAAAGTAAGTATTTAAACAATTTAATACAAGAAGTTAATTAATCAGATAACAATTACCTAAGTATGTAGAATCCAAAGTATCTCAAAGAACGAAAGATACTCCATGAATCCTCCTTGTTGCCATACTCAACCTTACCTGCGCAAGGGCAGCCTGACCCGTTAAGGTCAACATATTCAACATTTATTTACAAACTCACAAATACATTTATAATGACATTACAACAATGAGGCAGAAACAAATCGGGAGTCGTTAGCATAATTCTCAACTTAATCACAATAAAAAACCGATGAAACTTCTAGACAGTTACGTCAAAACGAGATAGTCTTCCAATAAATTAGACTAATAAAAAAAATATTTTTGTAAATCGATAAAACGGTAATTCTGTCACCATTACTTTGACAAAAACCACTCGACATTCAACCTTATCAGCATACAATTACGGGTTATAGAATTGTGACGTTGATTCCGCAAGTATCAAATTATTTCGCAATAGAGCGTAATGTCGTCGTTCTGGTTTCGGATCTATTTGACTGTATATTCAAGGTCCTAGATGCAAATCAGGTTGTATAACTACTCTACTGTCTGTTTACAATAGTAGAACTATAAATAAAATGATCTTTGTATAAAAATAAATCAGCTGTTTGATTTCCCGCGTTCTACGGCCGCCATTTTAGACTTGACTTTTATAAAGCCCAAAATGGACAGAAATGCTTCGGGCCTGCATGATACCTGTGGCTTTTCCAACGTGTTTCGTTATTCCAAGATACCAGTGAATGAAGCAATTTTGGTAATGCAGAAAAAACTACCGAATAAACTGTTTTTTTTTCTCTCGCATTTCTCAAAAAAGGTTTGACGTTATATTTTTCCTTCCACCACTTAAGGAATGAAAGCGTGAACGACTTTTACGTTTATCGATTTAGCCAGGGGCGATACAATATAGCAAAAATTTCTCTCATTGACTTTATTAAGTCCGATCGGAGTAATTGTGACGATCTTGAAGAGTTGGCAAGTTCACTGCTAGCCTGGAGGCATGGAGATAAGATTTACACAAGTTTCTCTTATAATACGATGTTATTTTTTATTAGATTTGTCTGTTTGAGGCGTTGTGTTATGCTTGTGACTTTAATTGAAGCTCGTCTTTTACTTGAGAGCGATACTTGGAAAATAAACCACAAGTAATGAAATAGGAATGGGGCTTTCGCCCTCTACGATACCATGCCAAAGAAATCAAAGCTGCTTTACATGGAAGACACTTTTCCTTTTCCCGACCTATCTCACCATAAAACTTTCCAAATCAGAATATAGGGCAGCAATAGAAAACTGGTACAAACACCGTATCTGCCTTTAAAGGCATCCCGATCCCCCGATGTGGTCGTGGGCCGTCAACAGCAAATGTTACCATCAATCGATCGATAAATGTTATTCGCCATTTATAGGCAACGACATTACCTATTGTATCCCTTTATGTACATAATTACTTGAGCTTATTTGTAGGTCCGTCCATTTAGGACATAAAAAATCTCGGGAGTTCAGAGGTGGTTTTGATAGTAACTATTTGAAAAGTGGCAGATTCTGTGGTTAATTTTTGGGATTATTTTATGAGATATTGAAGATGTAAACTTAGTTCAGTGGATACTCATTTTGAGCTTGTACTTAAACTACACCAATACTACTTAAGAAGACACCAATCTTGCAAAAATACTGCAACTTTGTCCTTCCTATTTCATATTCCATAATTTATTTCATCCTCTAAGCTGTTAACGCATGTCTAAATAAGGCATCAGCGCCAGTACCATTAGCAGTTCTTCTAAACTCTAGACACTTAAAATAGGTAGGTAGGCTTTTAAAGGCTTCATACTTGGAACTCCATAAGGCCTCCCTAATTTGGAAGAGGTAAAAGGTTTGTTGAAAGAATCGTTCGGTTGCGTCCTACGATTTATTTTGCTGGTCAAACATGGCTGCTAGGAGAATGGCGCATGCGTGCAGAAAGCAAACTTTGAGTTTTGTACCACGATTTACTTTCGCATTCACACTCCTGACTGTTTACGTGCGTGTATGTTTGTTTGTTATGTGCAAGGCTTGAGTTGAAAGCGTCTAACGAACCGTGCACTCATCGTCTTCCGTTTTTCCTCTTTTAGATACTGTTTTATAAGGTGGTCGGGAGTAACTTGACATTCTAATGATTCTTGTACTCCACTGTTGTTGCAGGATTTCTGTAAAAACTGTGTTGTTGCAGGATTACTCTGTCAAGTCTTAACTTCACTTATGTCCATATTATCAGTCGACCAATGGTCAGTTAATCAATCTTCTCCCGTATCAAAAGGAACTTCTGACAATTACCGGTCATCAACAGCATCATTTGCATCTACGCTTGCACGATTTACTTGTGCCAAACATTTGTCTGTTTGTCTGTATCTCAGTTCGTTTGCGCATGTGAATCCTGTGTACCGACATTGAGGTGTTGCGTTTAGAAATCTATCGGTTTGTGCTGGATATTGGCTTTGCAGGTAAAAGTTGTTTGCTTAGGTTTTATGTGGCGTTGTTCAGAGAGGATTTTTAGCCAATATTGTTGGTTTGTTTTAGTTCGTAAGCTTCTGTGAGTGGGCTAGGTGTCTGCGTTTGTTAAATGTATTTACAAAGAAGATGTACGTTCAAGTTGATTTGACATTGTTTCTTGGAACGACAAAGCACGTTCTTTTATTGTTTTTTTTTTTTTTAATTTTAACCCGTCTGGTAATTTAAACTACACCAAAATCGTCAATTAAAATACCGTCCGCAATTTTTCTTCGGTTCCCACAAATTCAAATATTGGAAACACGTCACGATGCGCGAGCGCAGCGCAAACACGCATGATGCATCATAACGAGACAGTGTTTACACGGGGGGGATACATTTAGCACGTCCTTACAATGTTATCACAAGACCTAGAGGGTTTCGTAAACATCACGCGTGCGGTTAAGGAGAGTGAGCACACAATTATCTGAATGCGTGCTTTATTCTGTGCTTATCTTTTGCTTTTTCAGTGCTTTTTTGTTTTAGTGTTTGCCGCGATATGTGGTCTACACATCTGCTGTAATGAATGGCTGTCATATTTCTTTGAGAAATTGAAGCATTGAAAATCCAGTTTGTAAAAATAAACTGCTGGTACGGTATTTAATTTATTTTGGAGTTTGGGGTTACAGAATGTAACACCTGGAAGGATCTACGTATATTCTTAATCATTAATAACAAGAAAAAATAAAAATAATTCACAATCAATGCACAAACCCACTAAGTACTTACAAGTACTTCCGATACTATAAAAGATCTTAATTAAACCGGAACAGATTCCATGCACAAATAAATTAAAAAAACAACATAAATCATTCCAAAAAGGCATCGTTCAACCTTGAGGTGCGCAGGCGCAAGCGAAATGCGCTTTCCACTCGCACCTGCACTTTGACACGGGGGAAACTCATGCGACCTCAACCGACTGGTTTTGAGAAATATTCGCTTGTTTAGAATTATTGATTTGCGGAGTTTATGGGAATTAATCTGTGCCGTGTTTACCGGTTATAAGTTTAAAGGGAAACGCCGTCTGTCCGCCGTGTTCATGGTTTATCTAAAACACCAATTTAAAAGTGCGTGGGTATTAACTCAGGGGTTTATATATAAACGTTGCTTAAAGTTAAGTGACGTTCAAACGTCAAAAATGTATGGTTAAACAGTCGCTAATCATTACTTGCTTACCCCTTGCTGTTTACAGTGATAAGCAGTTTTCAGGATTGTCCGAATACTTTTGGACACTTATAGTAAAGTAAGCGATTTGCAAAGTAAAGTCAAAACGCAGTCTGTGAATCTTGCCCTTCCAGAACCAATTGCTCTCATGAAAGTGGGGTACCTCACAGGATTGGAACTCCTTGCCAGAGTCTATGTTTCCTGATAGGCATAACCTGGAAGTTTTCAAATTTGTTTGTTACGCTTTAAAGCTAAAAGGGCTGAACGGACTAGGATGAAATTTGGCACATGGGTAGATCAAGACCTGAGTTAGGACATAAGAGACTTTTTATCCCCGTATTTCCACGGGATCGAGACTTATGCGGTTGAAACCGCGGGGCGCAACTTGTAGGGTATTTCCAGGCAAACTTGCACCATCGTCCATTGCGGGTGAAATAACGGTCTGTCTCAAATATTAAAAGCCATAACATGAAAAAAAAATCTTTATTTGTATTGTGCTTATCGTAACGGTGTTGTGTTCGGTAGTGATTCAAAATGTAGTATTGCAAGACTTAAAATTCTAGGCCCAGGTAGTAAAAATAAAACTGGTTTTGCTGTTTACGTATTTTTTATTTCAAGGTCCGCCAAAACTGGTTGAGGAATTTATATTTTAACTCGGCGCACTTTCTTTATATTTATTTTTAATTAAGTAAATGATTAAATTCCGATTACGCATTTTAATAGGTTTGAAATTCAAACTAGTGATAAATAGTCTACACTAGTCGTTTAAAATTAACTATTAATAATGTTTTTAGGCAAATGATTTGTAAGCAATTAGACGTTGACAGTAACAACCACTATACAGGTTGGTTTAACTATCTAGCTCCTCTTAATCACGCAAAATTATTTCTGTGACCGCCTGTAGCTGCTGTTTTTTTTTTGTAATGAGTTTTACATTAGACTTAATGTCCCTTTCGCATAACCGGAAATGTACGAAGTCCGAACGTCTCCATTTATAAAGGCTTCTACAAACAGGCGCGACACGCGACGCGACACAAAGACACCGCACGTCGCGCGCCGAGCGGTGTCTTTGAGTCGCATCGCGTGTCGTGCTTGTTTGTAGGAGCCTTAATAGAAACTTGCCGCACATTTGAAAACCGGGAACCCTCTATAACCGCAGAATTTCCAAGTGTGTATAATTTAAACTGCTCAGCCTCAACTATCACTAAAACATTTAGAGGTTAATTAACATTGAAAATTAGGTTAATAACTATTAGAGAAATGTAATAAAACATGAATATTCAAGCGCTACCCGCGAATTAGGTTATTGTGTTACTACCGTCCGCCCGGAACTCGAGGCAAGGTTACCTTTAACTAATTAGTTATAGTTAATAAACAAATATTTTATAATAATAAGGAAAATCATTGTTTCTGCGGTTAATTAAGTGTTTAACCTAGTTGTTTGTTTTATTAATTGCATGTTTTATACATAGTTTTGCGAAGGCTCGGTAAAACTGCGTGGCCTGCATCTTCGCGATCAATTTGTTTATTAAGTATTTTAGACTATTCATTTGAGGTCAGCTTACTCGTGGCTACTTATAAAACGAAATATTAATTTATTTTTGCTCGATTGAAAGTACTTTGGGTAAAAAAAAATACTCATAACTTTTTGCCATTTTGAAGATCACCACTAGCAGTCAATCTGCCATGTTTGTCATGTTGGGGTCAGCTTCCAGATTAACCAAATGCAGCAAAAAAAAAATTACACAGTTTTACATGTAGCGCCTGCCTATCTGACCTCACGATACCCCTTGGTAAGACTGATTGTCAGGCTTTTGGGCTTCTGACTACCCGTAACGACTGGCGAATGACAGCCGAGGCCTACCACTTAACATGCTTTCCGAGGCATGGAGAGATCTGATTTGTAATGCATGGTAACCCATCCACGAACCGACCGCGGCAAGCGTAGCTTAACACCTTCGATCCCTGCAGCTGTTATTATTTAGCCACGAACCCCTATAAGGTCACCACTAGCAGTATCGCAGTCCAATGACGACTTTTAAGGATACTTATTTACCGCTTAAACCCAGCCTTCCCACTTCGATAACTATACTGCTTAGCACTTAAACTTTTATTTCAGTTAGGACAAGTAGCTACTCGTATCTCAACATCTCCAGGCAACATCGGCAGTTTACCTAATATCTTTGCATCTAAATATAATTTACCGCTACCATTAATACTCCTCACCCCTTTAGGTAAAAACCTCGGTATAAAGGTATAAAATATTTACCGGTTGGGTCACGCACTCCGATATCAGTTAAAATTCCTCGAATGACTACCGCTACTTACTAGCAAGGTGTCGCCTGTCGCAAACTGGACATGGAGGTATTACGGAACGGGATAGCCAGTGCTGTGTTTGTTTATAGAAAGCAATTGACATAAATTGATTAATCATTATCATTATACAGTGGTTGGTCGACTCTTCACGTGACCAGAGGGCTGGCCTATTTTTTGGCCAAACAATCAGCATCGTCATACAACGTGGCAATGTTGCCAGCCTTTTGGGCCAATGCGCCAACACACCATGCGCCATGTTGACAGCAATGCGGGCGAATTTTTTGACGCTCTACGATTTTTGCCCCTCCTTTTTTAATACACATGTAGGTACATAAATTATTATTTTAAGTCTGTTAGCGTATATATTATATTATTTAAATATGTATTATCTTATTTAAAAATAAAGGGATGTTGTTAAAATAAAAAACGATTATAATAGCTAGGATATTATACATATTTATATTTTATTAATGAATTAAGTAGGAATAAGTTGTTATTTATGTACGGTTGCTTCTAATTCTTAATAAACAAAATTACAACTACTTTAAACCCTCGAAAACATACATATATGGTTACCTTATAAATAAAATCGTAAAATAGAAGCAGCGATCGCTATTAACACTTATACAACACATAAAACCTACTTCAAATACCTTCGGCACGAGGAAATTAAACGTAAAAGATAATTAAACAAGATACTTAACACAACGACGCCAGACCTCACAATTACACCTACACGCTATCAAAGACTAATAAAGCAATCACCAACAATCTTCTATTCCGTAACTCTAAAGTAATGTCTATTGATACACGTAATACCTCTAATTAGTGAGGTAACGGTGTCTATCGGGGACTATCGACACTTCGCATGTCTTTGATAGGATATCGACGCGCCCATCTTAACCCTAAGTATCGACCTCGATAAACTACCTACACACTAAAAGACAAGCTCTTAAAGTATTCAAGAAATACGTATATTATTGCACCTTTATTCTCTTAAAGGTCAGGCAGAGATGTTGCACAGTTTCCACGTTTCGCTAATAACGGGTCTCCACTGGAACATCATTTTTCTGGCGAGCTCATTATCATTTCCCTGTCACAAATCTACAGGCTAATAAGAAATGACTATTAACTAGATGTGCCCTGCGGTTTCACCCACCTTGCTCGGCTCCTAAGGGTCGTAGCGTGATGTTAAATAGACTATAACCTTTCTCAAGAACTGGGCTATCAAATCCAAATGGAACGCTCTGGAACAACCAGTCAGATGAGAAAGTAAGACGGATTAGAAAAAAAGATTTTTTCAAATCCAACTGGAAGTTTCAGAGCTTAGCGCGTTCAAAAAACAGACTTCAGCTTTATTAAATTAATGTCTAGATATAATCAAATCCAGGATCTTCAGACTTTCCAGTTATCCCAGGAACTGCAGTAAATATATCCACCTTTATAAATAGGATCTGAAGTAACATACGTCACAGTAATAACTTCTAGTGCGTGCGTTGCATACCGAGAAGGTAATTAGCGTCTGCAACTTAATTATAATGTGTCCAAAATGTGACAAATTTGTAATTGCATAGGACTTCGTTATGTGCAGCAGGGCCCTTTGCAAGTGTAAGTTTACTCAGGAATTCTGACTCCAGAAATCTATTTGTCTCCAAGTAATAGCCATTCGTGGTCTTTAGGAAAGCAGAAGAACAATGTATCTTAGTTGAGGTGGTAAATTATAAACACAGCCTCTCGCAGACCATCTCTAGACATTTTATCAGTGTATTTGGTATCTTTGGACTTCAGAAGAGATCTAAGTATATTATATTTTCATTGTATAGCTGCTATGTTATTCATTTGGTCCATTGCAAATGTTAAGTTAATGTAAGAACGGTGATAGCCTAGTGTGTGACCGTCGACTCCCAAGTCATAGGTCTCGTGTTCAAACTCAAAGTAGGTACGCACCTCCTCTCTTTTCGGATTCATGTGCATATGAGAGATAATTCTCGACGGCATGTGAAGTCAGAGGCCTATGGGCGGCATAAAACCTCAGACACTAGGCTATTCACTAACCACACGAAAAATAAAGAAAAATACCAATTGAATTTACATTTCTTTTAGCAGAAAAACCATCAAACAGTACTCTAACATGCTCCTCCAGCCCCCCACCACTAACCCCATCAATTTCGGTACTTAACCAGCAAAAACTAATCCAATAAAGATCGATTTATTGCACAAGTACTTGCGCATGCGGCTAAAAAGGGTCGTCGTCTATATACAGCGAGGCCGGACGCCGACCGCTTGCTATATATGTCGAGATGCGCCGGCGCATCTAACGGCGCAACGTGACCTTCTATTAATTACCGTTCGCTCCTGTATCGGGACTCCGTGTTTCTTCCTACACCAAGGTGCTGGGCGGACATTTTATACATGTTTTTAAAAGGCGATTATTCTCACAAACTGTCCATGTCGTTAGCGCTAAGGGTACGCAGTCAATGCGTTCAGAGACAAACACCAACTCCAATTTTATGGCTAATCATTCACATAAAGTGCCACTAAAACGTCCAATCACAAGGACGGTCATAAAATCATGTCCAAACTGCCACGATTCTCGGAGTCACACTCATTTCCCTGGACCACCAGCCGACGATCCTTCGGAACCCGTTAGATGATCGTTTTGCGGCATGTCAATCCCCTGGAACTTCAACTTGCTAATCAGTAAAAAATTACAGGGTAATTATTGTGGGAACAGGAATCAGAGGATCCTGGCTGAATACTAATGCGTTGATTATGCAGAGAATGCCCGGGTAATGATTATACTAAACAGGGTACATGATTGCTACGCACAGATTTATCTATTACCTTTATTTATAATAAATTAGAGTCGCGTTTCGTGTCAATTGTGTGACCGAGATGTTCTTCTAAACTACGCATCGAATTTTGATGCACTTTTCACTATAATTTAGAGAATTTATTCCCGAAGTTTTATGTGTATTTTTTATTTTATTTTATTTTGTCTATGGCTTAGAGCTTTCAATACAGAAGTAATAGTGAGGTAAATGATGACAAGCCATTTACAAGCCTCCACAGTTAGCAAAAGATTATTGTTGTACACATTTTCAAATTGATTAACTATTCATTAACTATAACACTAACTACATAAGTACAATAGTACTAACTTAATATTTAACTGAAATCTTCATGCTTTTCAAGTCGAAAAAACCATGCGTAGCACGGCCTACTCCCTAACCGAAATCGGGCGAGTGAGACGGAGGTCTCACTCGCCCGCATATACTCACCTGAAACGTGCGAATCGACACTTTTAAATAATATTATTCTTTCTTGAAGCGATTCGCACTAAGTTAATTTATTTGTAGGCGAATGGATTTCTGCGAACTGTGCGAATCGCCTCAAGAAAAAATAATATTATTTAAAATATAATAAGCGCAGGGGCAGGTCGCTAGTAGATCTATAAAATCAGGTACAGTGACAAGTTCCAACTACAAAATGACTTCGTCCAGTAATTTAATAATATGTTGAGTTGGAAGAGTTCCTATGAACTATAAACTAGACATTAATTATTTTATAAACTTGGAGATGGGACTATAAAAGACCGTAGGTACCTAGTAATAAAATTATACTTAAACTTTCTCCGACTTATTTAATATAATTTTATTTTATCACTTCTACATTACTGAGTATCGTTGATTTTTTTATAGTCTAGTAATAACACTGTTATTTAAATCACACTAACTTCTACCAGCGACTTCGTCCGTGTCAGATATCTTGTTTGTACATTAAATATTCGGAAAAGGATCAGTAGGTCTGAAGATACCCTACATACAAACATACAAACACACAAATACCTCTTTATAATATTAGTACTTATAGATAAAATTAATCCTTTTTGTTTACGAAACTATTCTTCACGGAACCAGCGCATTTCCCGGAGTCCAAGCAGTACTAAATCCATTACCTGCAAACATACGAGTACATAGTAAAGATATAGTACATGCATACACGTACATTGCACGTATTAAGACGTATCGAACAACAAAGCAAGTGGACAGGAACATTGTGCAGACCGACAAATGGAGCTTGAAGCCGCACGCAAGTCTTCCGTTATCATGGAACAGTATATTATTATGCATAGAATCACACAGATTACTAATAGAGAAACTAGCTCTATCAGCGTGTTATAAAGGTATAAATACTCTAATATTAATATTTGTTATAGATCACCTTTTTTCGTTTCCGTATGGTTAGTGACTAACCTGGTATCGGAGTTTTAAAGCCGCCCTTGGGACTTGGCTTCACATGCCGTCGAGAAATATCTCTCAGGCATGCCGGTTTCGTCATTTGTTATAGATAATTGTATGATTAATAAATAAATAATGAAAATAAAATTCATTTAGGTAATTAAGACTATTTTTGACCATATTTTGTTAGTACCAATTAAATTATCTTAAAACTATGTTAGTCATGACGAGATCAATTAATGTATTTACGTCACATAAACTAGAAATAAATAAAAATAATGTAAGAATTAATTAAATATTTTTTTTAATGAAAATTCCTAAACTCAAACAACAGACTGATAGTTATGACAATTCAAAATCTCATCGACGCCATGATGTTTTTGGCTCTTTGAATCACGTCGACAAGTGTCGTTGCAACGACTTTGGATATGGATATGGTTTGTCCTTCTCCAGGTACCTCAGATATGATTAAAAGTAGCCCAAGCACTATAAAGTGGTGAAGGGCAGGCGTTTTCGGGGACTGTCTTATGTAATTTTGACGTTCAAAAAGTGCTGATTCTCAGCCTAGTTTGAATAAAGGAATTTTGATTTGAAAATGTTTAGCGAAGAGACAGACTGGTGTTTGAGTAGCGTAAAACTATAATTATAAAGGAGGATTTTAGGAGCAGTCGAAAACGCAGCTGGAAGATTCCACTTAGTCAACCTTTTAGGAAAAAGGAAAACCACAACGATGACCTTGCAATCGGCAACCTTGCACGCAGCTAAGCGCCCAATGAAATGAGTTTTAACTAAATAACTATACTTACTATATTCGTACTATGTAATCAACATAATCTACGTCACATTTCTACGTGATCTTGTAACAACATCGTGCTGTGTGTAGCACGTAAAAACGTGCAGTAGTTGATATGCACCTACACATAGTAATATTATTAATTTTACATAATGTCTAAGATATAAAAAAGCATACTTTGTTGGAAAAGAAAAGGGAAAGACAAACCTTAGAATTATTGAAAAAAAAGTTCAGAGCCTTGAACATCTTACAATCGTTTTTTCGCAAGATTTCATCAGCTTTCTACCGTCCACAGAGACACAGACTATTTCCAGAATATAGTTTTTCCCTGTAGCCATCCAAGTGAAACAGGAACAGGTGACATCCCATAACCTTCGTCATATAATCTCAGTCTAATAGATGAAGACAGTCCTACGCTTCTAACTGTTTGAAACCCCTATTATTCTACCTTTAGTTTTTGAATACCAGCGACTAATTTGACATTTCAAGTGATTGTTGTTTGTTTTTTCAATTTGGAGTTTGGCATTTGCACCTGTCAAATTAGTCTCTGGGTTTAAAAAACGAACTTAAGATCATCCATTTTATCACCACAATATTTCAAGGGCAATTAGACCCTAACCCTCTACTTAAACTCTTGCACCTAACCCTATTTCGCCTAACTTATACCATAGAACAATGGTCGCCAATTAGTCTACCGCGGTAATGTTCCGGTCTAACTGATCACAATGTACGTCCGTGTGCTACACCGTTAGCTTGCACTGTAAATAATTAGTTCAATTAGCATACACTCGATTATAGATTAATCAATGGAATGGTATCATTCTCCATGGTAAGTGGGTACAGCGTGCCAGTTAGTGAGTCGATGCCGTTTTGTCCTGGCATTTGATGATGAAGAAATTGAATTCTAGATTTGAAATTGTGATGTTCCGGGAATGTCTATGCCATGGGCTTCTAGTGGCTTCTTATAACACTGAAACAATCTTTTGGCGCTCGGATGACTTTGACAGAGAGAGTTTACTGTTGGTAAGCATTTGTGCAGTTGCTATTTGAAATGTAGTGAAAAAACAAGATGGCGGCGTTAGTTCTCATTTTTGCCACGCACAAAAAGAACCTTGTAGCACTATAGATATGTATAATCTGTTGTCATATCAAATGTCAAGAGATTTGACTGGCTCTCGAAAATAATATTTGACAGCTGAGAGCTTTTAGAAATCTCGAGTAAACGTATCCAATTTCGTACGGATACGTTACCCCGAGAGCTTGATGAAGGGTCTGGCCGAAAACGTTTTGTGTATGTTTTTTTTTTGCTATTAGTAAACAGATAGGGGAGACTCCACCCTATCATTTTGTAGGGCTACTGTTGAGACCATCTCAACATCGCCGCGCGCTGGCGGCAGTGAACGAGGGGTGCGGGACGTCGGCAAGCAAGCCGGTCGCACGGCGGTCTGCGAGCGGGCGCGTCACGGCAGTCAGCTGTTGCACGCCTCCACGCACGGCTGCGCTTACGCGTCTTTTCAAACTCAGATTCATATTCAAACCTTCTTTCTCTTAATACACATATTTACATGTTATACAGTCCACTAGCGTTTCATTTAACTTCACCACGACCTATCGTCGCGATCATTGGTCCTTCGAGCCGGATTGTTTATTTGAAGCAACACTTCTGGGCTCGTTTCTCCCATGAATATGTTCTGTGGCTACAGGAGAGAACAAAATGGTGCCGGTCGTCTGGCGAGCTGAAGGAAGGAACATTAGTCGTCATAAAAGACAAAACCTTACCTCCTCTTATGTGGCTTCTAGGACGCATCACACATATTCTCCCAGGCAGAGATGGCGTCGCGAGGGTCGCCGAAATCCTCACAAGAAAGGGTGTCATCCGGCGCGCCTTCAACACCATCTGCCCGCTACCGGTCACCACAATTGAAGACCCTTCAACGGGGGGAGTATGTTGAGACCATCTCAACATCGCCGCGCGCTGGCGGCAGTGAACGAGGGGTGCGGGACGTCGGCAAGCAAGCCGGTCGCACGGCGGTCTGCGAGCGGGCGCGTCACGGCAGTCAGCTGTTGCACGCCTCCACGCACGGCTGCGCTTACGCGTCTTTTCAAACTCAGATTCATATTCAAACCTTCTTTCTCTTAATACACATATTTACATGTTATACAGTCCACTAGCGTTTCATTTAACTTCACCACGACCTATCGTCGCGATCAGCTACCCTTCTCAGCAAGCAACCTGTCATCGCACAGGTAACTTATTTAATCTGTGGCGCAGGTGTGAATTTTGACATGTAGACTGTGGCGCCTATAGGTAAGGATGTCGAAATGCATTAGTTTGTTTTTTAGTAAAACTAAATTATTACGAGAGAAACGGTACTGTCTAACTTTAATTAGGGTTTTTTTTTTAGACAAAAAGAAATACATGTGTAGTAAATTAACTGTCTGCCTAATTAGCACAAAACATAAAATCCCAATAAAAATAATGTGCCAAGAAAAACACATTTGAAGAATGAAGAATGACCTAAATCAAAATTAGTGCATTAAAACATTACAGCTACAATAACACCACATCATAAAATTCGACCTACTTGATTGTTTTTGGGTTAATATAAACAGATCAGATTATCCACGAAGCGATGCAGCGTTGGGAAACTTTGTAAACGAACTATTTTAGGAAAATTGTTTATGTTTTTAAACATGTGTTTGTATTTGATCGAGTCTTTGTTGCACGTACTTGCATGTAACCTGTTTAGTAGGTATAGGTATATGCGCATGAGTCAGTTGACTAGTAATGATTAGTAATAACAATAGTATCGATAACGTATCAGGTTGTAAATTATAGACCAGTTTGAAATAGATTTTACACATTTTAAAATTTCTTAGTCTGTGGCAGAAAGCACGTAACGTTGCAAAACACATGTTTACATTAAGATACACAGTGCAGTCCACAGTTTTGTAAACAAAACAGTTCACAAATTGACAACTTTATTTATTTTACTAACATGTTGACAGCAACTCCCGCGCAGGTTTGAGCGCACCTTATCTTTAGGACATATGGCTGCATTTGCAATACGGTTATTCTAGGAAACCGTTTTATATGGAGTACCGGGAAGTGTAAAAAACGGGCTATTTCATGATTGGACTCGTTAAAGATAGTGATGTGTTCGTGAGTACGTCGACGGCGCGGGCGCGGCATGAGAGTGGATATGTTTAGAATTTTAGAAGCTGGTTTTTGTTACAAACTATATAAATGTTTTAAACATTAATACTGATTTTCAATATTTACACAAATTGAATAGGTACAAATACAAAGCAAAGGAAAAGGACTTATTCAATAATGTTATGTGTGGAAAAGTTCCAAAATAATACTTTGTCTATTGACAACAACGCTACCTACAAAAAAAAATATTATGTAAAAATTATAAATGGTAAATTTATACAGCGTGTATTTTTATAGTTTGACAAAAAAATAAACAAGACATACACCTAAGTAGGTAATAGGTACTAATTTAACTATTTATTCTACAAAAAAATTCTTTGAATTATTTACTATATAAACAGTGCCATTAACCCCTCCACCTCTGCCAGTCCTGTATAAGTTTTCAAAGAATAAGAAATCTATTTTGCAGTTATATACCCGCAAACGTACTAATAAAACTACGGTCACTAAGTTGACCCTTCATTTTATAACGTCACGTCATTTTATACCTTTATTGTAAAACGATTCTGAGTATTTCTCGTTTAACTGCCAACTCCGTGTTCCTAGCGATTTTACTAGAAAACATTATTGTAAGGCATATTATTATCCTTACAATAATAGCGAATATTTTTTTGTACACATAAAAAATTGTTTTGTTGTCAATATTATACAAGGTAGAGACGTCAATACAAAAATAAATTAAAATTCGTATCCCTATCTAATTAATTTCTACCGTCTTATACAAAAAATCAACTAAATATATCTAATAGTTTAGTCACTATATCCAGTCAAAGATTGGCAAAACCCGTAGTCGCCCCATCACTACTATTTAGTTTGTAGTTAAATCATTTTTTTAAATTCGATTTTAGAATTTATTTGATCGTTTTAAAATAAACCTATGACCTATGTATTACTTAGTATATAGTGTTTTCATGTATTGTCGTATTGTCTTCTCCATATTGTATTGTGTAACCACTACCCATAGTTTAGTCACGTTTCATTTTCTTTTTTTCTCAATCTATTTTTAAAATGTCAGCGCTATTCTCAGTGACGCAGGCAATTCTATTTTTAAGTGGTGTCAGATTGCATTTTGAATTTAGAAAAAAATATTGCATAATATTGTTTTCTTTATAACACTGTTAACGTGTTTATTAAAATAGAGGAAAATAAAAAATAACTTCATAAAATACAATTTTTTTACAATATTTATGCCAATATATGCTACTGTTGGCAACCCTGACGTTGCATTCGTCATAATAATTTATTGTTTCGTCCATATTTATGGTGCTTTAAAGTAACAGTAGTTCCACTAATTTGGCTACTGTTTGTCCGCACTGATTTATTACCAGTCTAGTCCAGGCATTTGATTACTGGCAGACTATATTTTGACAATTGATTATAATCTATTTAGATTTCTGAGTCCTGTCTAACTGTGTAATTCGCGAATGATGTGACGTTTTCACAACGGTCGGTCATTGTTATTTAAGATTTATGTCGGAGATAATCACACGAATAAAATAAAATATTTCTCTAGATTCAAAATACTATAATGCGCTTTGTAATGTCCACTAATAATATAATCCAAGGTTCAATAGCCTGTCAAGCTTCCTTCCATTTTCAAATCGCCAGAAAAATAAACTCACATTCTCAGTTTGAAATTCTGCACTGTGTATCGATCCGATTCGCGCTCAGCCGAAGCCATACTACACATGTAGCCATACCACTGTCTGGGTGCACTATGTTAACCTAAGTTTAGCAGACAGATCAATACGGGTAGCAGACGCGCTCCGCCGGTTTTGTTTTACTTCTCCGTCTGGACTATGTTCTGAATTGCAAGCAATGAGTTTATTTGTGTCCGGAGTTGGGATTAGTCAACTGGAATAGAACTGCGGTTTAGGCTTTTTTTGTTTAATCAGCCGTACGTCCTGGTGATATAGGTATTTCTGTTAGATCAATTTAAAAAGTATTACAGACTTGCTTAGTCCAAAAAAACTCGTTAGTTAAGAAGAATCTCTGACAAATTCCTGCATATACATTAAGTACATAATGTTACAACATAATTTTCTGCATTAAAGTCAATGACCAAATTGGTATGAGCAGTGGCGCCTTCTTTGGCAGTCATTGATAAAACTTTAAAAGTTAGGTATAATACATATAAATTATTAAAAACGAGATTTTACACAAATTTTAGTTTTATAAATTTTAGGCAAAAAGAGGCACCTATTTTGGTTATTAATAAATGCCAATGACCACCAATTAAAATCGGTTTTAATAGTATCATATACTAGGTTCTGCCCGAGACTTCGTCCGCATTTTATTTCATGTTTTTCTCTTACTTCATTTTCGCTAAGCGTTCTTTCCGACTTTTTTTATTTTTGCTCGGCACTTAAGGGTCGTGGGGTGATTTAAAATAGCCTATAACCTTCCTCAAGAATTGTGCTATCAAATACAAAAGGATTAAAAAAAATAAAAAAATAAAAAAATTTCACGTTCAAACAAAAAATCCTACTCTTAAGCTTTATTCTCTAGTATAGATTTCCTTTAATTTCCTAAATCTTTCTTTCCTTCTTTTCGACTGGCTTTTCACCTCACTGGCCCTTCACCTCACACCTAACACACGGTAAGCAATTCACTTCCAGTCTCATAAAAAAATTCCAAAGCGATGTTCACACAAGCTGTAGCCGATAAACAGTCGAACCCAAGCTTCGGTACCGAAATGAACGGTAATGAGGAAATACATAAAAACGGACAGCAACTAAGTCTAAAGTTAGCAGAGATTGCTGTTCCTTACATGTAAGTTGCCACTTTTGGCATAGCTTGTCCACTCAAATGACGCGCCCCCACTACGCACGCGGTAAGTAATGCTGATTTTTATGGGTAATGCGTTAGTGGAACGCATCAATTCAAGCTATATTTCGTTAGCAAAATGGGGAAGTGGGTAAAAATTTAACTTAGCGTATCGATTACTGAAATAATTTCTACAGATAGTAGAAATTATTTCTGTAATCAATACGCTGGCAATCAAAAATAAATTCCAAGATCAAATCGGTTTAAATTCTGATAAACAAGGTTTGTTACAAATCGCTGAAGCTTACAATTAAATGAATAATGCGCGCCTGCATGGTGTTTTAAAATTGGTAAAAAAAAATTGAGGAAAATTGTCATCTTCCGGTTCTGAATGTTATAAAACATTACGGCGACCTGAAATAAAAAATCTGCTGTTTCCTACAAAAGTGTTTTTTTTTTTTGCTGATCACAAGGTCACAATAATGGTCAAAATGTATGGGACAGCATTTTTTTAAAATATCCTACAAAAAATTCAACGCAGTGGGGTCCAGAATCATGTACTTACTGAATCCATGGTAAAAGGTTGCGTGTCGATGTATCAGCAGTGCTATTCTATAACCATCTCACCGTGACAACTTAGGTGAAGGGAGCGTGGAGTGAGCTGTCAATAGTGTCAATCTCTAGCATTAGGTGGAATGACAGCTCACTCCACGCTCACTTCACCTAAGATTTCACGGTGAGATGGTTACAGAATAGCACATCTGCTCCCTTTATAGAGATAATACTATTTGATCATTCAACCGCTGCAAAAATAAAAAGCGGGTAAGTTACGTTAACTCAACTACTATTTAACCAACCCTAGAATTCTGCAAGCTTGACAAAAGCTTAACTGGCACGTGTGCACGATTTATTTCGGTAAGCAGGTCGCCGGGGTCAACGACCGGCGCGTCGCGACGTCTAATAATAAAGATGCGCAAGCGCAGCGCAGGTGCAGCGCGAGGGAGGGGGGAGCAAAGATTGATGGCTCAGATGAAAATAGATGGCTCAAATATTCTAAGTTAAGGTATGAGCTTTGATGTTAAAAGTCACGTCACACGTGTTCTGTTTTATTGGCTGTATGACATTGACATAAGAAAAAAAAATCTGTTTTGAATTTGGAATCAAGGATGTTGTCATTTTCTTTTTTGAGACGTAATTGACGTTTTTATAATTTCTTAAGTGACGATATTATCGTGGACGTTCACGATAAAACGTGCACGTATTTCCATACATTTTATGGATATACACAAGCACACAATGTGCGATAAAAATTTATAGCATGTTGATTATGAATTTATGGTTTATTTATTTTAATCTGTAATTCGTTTCAGTCTTCATTCAGACCCAGAAATATATATGCCCTGCACATGTCTATGCGGAACTTGGTTTCTGAGAAAACCGTTGCAACATCTGGCTAGCATAGTCTAGCACAATTAAAATAGGTTAGGTTTCAGCGAATTTTCTAGGAACTCTAATGACAGGCTGAACATGCGAAAATAAATCTTTCTGGTTGTTTAGTATTATGGGTACAGAAGAAACTTGATAATGAAAGACAGACGGTTAGTATTTCTGCCTAAGCAGACAAGGAGCTCGTGGCTATGACATAACAGCCGCACGGGTCGATCTATCAGGTTAAAGTACGCTTGCCGGGGTTGGTCCGTGGATGGTTGACCATCTTTACATACCGAGACTCCTCCATGACTCGGAAAGCATGTTAAGCCGTTGGTCCCGGCTGTCATTCGTGGATCTTTGACAGTGGTCGTCAGAAGCCCGAAAGTCTGACAACCATTCTTACCAAGTCGTATTACTCAGTTACTGGATTGTGGAGTTCAGATAGGCAGTCGCTTCATGTAAAATACTGGTATTTAGCCGCATCTGGTTAGACTGGAAGCCGAGAAAAAGGCTACGGAAAAGGCTACGCATATTGATTGGTTACTATTTATCCCGAGAAATAATAAAGTTTCCCTATGAGAGACAGCAACATAATAGTCAAACAAGAATTCAATACAAAAAAAAAGTAATCTATTACGATTTGCGTTGGCTGCGTTGCTGGTCTGGTGGTCGCAAGCTCTCCTGCTGAGCATGAGGGGTTCCTGGGTTCGATTCTCAGATCGGGCCAAGTGTTATTGGGTTTTTCCATCGAGAATTTCTCAGTAGCAGCCCGTAGTCAGGATTTGTGTCCGGTTGATGGCATGTTACATGACACTTAAACAGAACTGGCGAAATGTGGGTGTTATAGTTACACCTCTGCTTAACCCTTCCAGGAATACAGGCGTTATGTTATGTTATTTAAATAGTTTCTCTCAATATTATCAATGTAAGTACAAAATAAAGTCCATAATATTCGTTAAAATTAACATCGGAATTGCCGATTGATTGCGAACTCTGATATCGAAATGGACTTTCAAATGTACCATTTAAAGCTAAAATAGATTTCTGTATCGGTATAAATACAGGTAAATAGTTGCGATACAAATAGAACGTCACTGTTTTCATAAATATTCCTGGTTAATTTAAATTTAAGGCTGTGCGCGTAGTTTTGAAGCGAGGAGACATTGCTGCCTCTCCTCGCTTCAAAACTACGCGCTCTTTAGTGAAGGAATATTCTTAGTAGATAGATTTTCAGCGAAGCTTTCAAAGAGCAATTCTTTCGTGACAGGAAGATTTATATCTATATATAACTAGGTTCTGCCCGCGACTTCACCCGCGTGAAAATTCTCGTTTGACCATAAAAAATGGCCTATGATATTTCAGAATCGGATCAGGAGTTCTAAAGATTACCCCCGATTAATTATTATTACCCGCTACATACAAGCTTATGAATATCTCTTTATAATATTAGTACTTATTAACTCGTGCTATGGTGAAAAAAAATTTATAGTCTGCGAGCTTGACGGGGTTAACCATTAATCGTAGAGGCTCTATTTAAGTATTAAACTGATTTAATAACAAAAGCTGGGACGATTATCAAAGAAATTCTCAATAAAGTCTCTCTTCAAAAATATCTTCAGCCGAGCTTCGAAAGCGACACAAACCGCTTACCCGTACGATGTGGTGCTAATTTCCCGTATCAGAAGCACAAGTTACAGATATAAATCGGACAATTAAAACAAAGTATTGATGCGTACGCGCAGTTAACCGGTGGCTGCACTTTTAATTGAGTCGGTTTATAACCGTTTTATGAGGATAGGGATGTGCAGAAGTCGATTATTGAAGAAATATTTTTAATGTATTCAATTTGAAAATATTAATTATTTGAAATATTGAATTAAATTTTAATCGCAAAGACCTGGCTGTTTCCAATTTAGATTCTTGAGCTAAGAATTTATATTTAAAACTTGTGCTGTAGAGAGTTTTAAGCTATCCTTTAATAGATTATGAAGAAGATTATATTAAAGCAACAATTGAAAAAAAAAAGAAATCTCTTTCAGAAACATGTTTTGCCAAACCCAAGAAAGCTGACATTGTAAGGCATCAGAAACTTTCAGATATCTAAGTATCTGATTCTGTATGTTACTTGCGCTCGCCGGCAATAGTGGCTTACATATTACGTGTAGCGATTACCACCACTATCGATGGCCGCAGTTACGATTACTGTCGAGTGTTGGGCGAGAATCGACTCACTAGTTCGGTAGTGATGCGACATCTTACTAATGGAGTAACTTGTAATATCGGTATCGAGTTATCTTAATTAAGTCAATTAGTTTTTATGTAGTCGCACTAATTGTGTAGTTACAAACATGTTCGTTTTTACAACATAGATACGCAAAATAAAGTCCTTTTTATGTGCGTTAATAAGTGGAAATATTCCCTGTATTACTTGTTTTCTCAATCGATAAAATAGAAGACGGCTTCGTCATCTATTCACATATTTTGACCTATTTTATGTATATTCAGTGTAATAATTGATAATTAAGACGCTGATAATCGACTAATAAATCGCTAATAATCGACTAATTAATGCTAATATAGGCGTCATTAATTACGGCCATAGACAGCACTGACTTTCTTTTTAGTGTTATTATTATTCAAATGAAGAAATCACAAAATTTCGGTTTTACTTACATCGGTTGTCTATCACTTCACATTATTACATCGTTAAACTTCAAGTTTCATATATAAATGTTAAACATTCGCCCACACGGAACAACTTTCTAAACGCGGTTATAGTAAAACATTGAGTTAATTAGTCGATTAGTGAGTGGCCTGACTATTGGGCACGTGTTAGTCGAGTGTCTAAGACCTGGCTCCCTAATAAGGTATTTTATGACTTGTTTTGCCCGGGCGGTCTGTGCGCACCTTTTATGGATTAATAGATTTAGTTACACAATAACAAAACGTAGGACAGATGTCTGTGAAAGCAATAAACCACATGGTAGCTAGCTTTGTAAGGGAGCCTAGGATCAGTAACCCTATGGAAACTCGTTTGGCGACATAAATTCACTTCTTCATTCAGCTCTATAAAGGATACGAACGAAGTTTTTCATCAGGAGGATTCGTCATCGGTTAATGACATCCTCTAACATTAAACTTAACGATTGATTTACGCGATTTTGAACTATAATGATGCTTGTTTTAAAGGAAATGCAGCAGATAGGTACAGATCCATTCGATATTCCGTTTGTTGGTATCCAATATCTAGTATTTGAACCAACGCTTGCAGAACATACCTTCACTATATAAAGTTAGTAGTAGCATGCCATTAGTTTTAGTTTCAAAACATAGTAAGTCTCAGCTGTTAATTATTTTAAAGAAAAAGTAAAAAGAAATGAAGCTAATTATAAATCAAAATCAACGTTAATAGCTGAATTTGAATATTATTGCTCAAATTTTAAAACCCCATAAATTAGTTGACACATAAATAAAGTAAATGAACCCCATAATTCCGATTCCCATGACATTATACAGCCGTAGACCAGTTCGACGCAATGAAATGTCATCTTATGTCAATAAATACTTCAAAACCGAATTGATATCTCAATTTGTTAATATAAGTAGATGAATATACATTAAGAAACAATAAAGATCCTTTAACATTGCACCCACAAACGTGAAATGACGACGGCTACATTATACATCCTAATTTATTGTTATAGTCACTTTAAATATTTTAATATCACTCGAATTTACATACAAACGGACCACCCTATATTTTTTTTCCAACCGGTATGTATGTAGAGGTTCTTAAAAACAAGACTTTACTGTTAGCTACCCTTGTTATAAATATGTAAATCGAGGTGGAATATTATGTTAAAGTCACGATCATTTCGCAGAAAAAAAAAACTAGGACGAATGCAAGTCACACAGCTCGACTAACATAATCGTGTTACAAAGATGTTTTGATTAGAATAATAAAACATTTCATATTTTATATTTCTCGTTTTGTGATTTTGTCATGGTTGTAAATTATTTAATCATCAAGACTACGAATGATGTTCTAAAACCAACGTTTATTTTTTAATTTTCCGCGGAGGCCGTGACCGCTATTCTACGCGGTATCTTCGCACGAACTCTGGCAGATTACTCTTTCTTAATTAAAAAACTGGTACTATAGCGGGTCGAGATAACGAAATGTTAAAATATTGTAGATTAATGAACTTTAGACTTAGAATTAAAAATTCTACGTTACCTGCCTACTCGACTGACACAAATTATAAGTCGAATGATCAGTTATGTCTTAAGCAGCATGGCAATCCACCGATCACGGGCCCAAAGTAGTATAAAACTATAAACATAAATCGTAGCATCTTGATTGAAAGTGAACGTAGGCGCACCTGTGACGACAGAACTTAACCGTGACCGGTCGGTTCTACTCTTTTTCGTCAGGTCACTGTGACGATTTGGAGTACCGTTACAGATTTTAAACATGGAACTTACGAAATATTTACATCTTTTAAATTTATAAGCGGGGCCTGAACAAAACTGAATCTGTCAACGAAGTGGTCGGGGGGAGCATGAGTTATCTCATTCTGCTGCACGTCGTTTCCGACGGAACGGACAAGACAATGTCTAGAGAAAAACGGTCCCGGCACAAACGGGACACGGACAAAAAAAAGGGCCCCACTGAAACGTTCACCGTTGCACAGACATGATTGAGTAATAATGTATGAATTATTTACGATGTGGTAATTTCCTGGCCAGCCTTTTTAGGTAATTCGCAGCGAGTTGGGTTGTCTTAACTCATACGAGTATCACTTTGAAAGCGTGTTTTATGTTCTCCGGTCATATTGTGTGTTTGTAAGCGTAAGATTTATATTTTTGTCTTGTGCTTGATATGAGCTACACGACAAGAGTAAAAAATTCAATTGTCAGCGCATGGTCATCGTCAGCGCAATACTGTTTGGTTCCGAAATCTATTAAGGCTCGTGCGGACCAGCGCGACGCGACTCGAACAATACAACTTCTAAGAAAACTTCACGGTATAAGAATAACCGGTGTCGCGTCGCGCTAGTCTGCACGAAGCTTTAAGATTTTTAATACAAATTTGTTCGTAAGCTTCTTTTTCTAAATAAAATTTGTGTTTATTTCAATTTTAAATAAAGCTTCTTAGCCTCGACCAAATGGTCCGTACAAGGAGAGATTAGCAAGTGACCCAGTGGTTATACTTGTAATGTTCATCTATACTTGGTCATGCCTACCTACAGATGCGTTCTTTTTGCTCCAAGGAGACGTAATGACCTAACTAAGCTGTCTTGATTTATTGAATAAAAAATCTAACTTGTTGAATATTAACTACGCTACATGTAGCAAAAGACATCTGCGACACTTTAAAAGAGAATTTATAGAAAAGCAAAACGCGTACCGACTTAAAAGTAAAACATACGAACTTAATGTTACACCAAAAACGTATGTCCAGATACAATCTACGCTCCATGTTTTATGGACTAGAGGAATTAACAAATGCAACATACATTCGTACGTCCACAATCAGATAAATAAATACTCTTTATATCACATTTTTATCGGTGTCACGACATTTTACATCATAATACGCTAAGATACCTGATGCATTTGACAAGGAGCCGTCCCGTTGGATCAGAAAGTAGAAGCATCAGATAGCGTGGGCGAGACGCAACGCGTTGGCGGGAAATCAAACGTCACGTTGACAGCGCGCGTAACTTGACAAATAACTTTTTTTTTCTGCGTTATTTGCTTTCGGCCAGTTCCACACCTTATAAGGAGGTGTTAAATGTTTACAGATCCCATCAACACTTCAAGTTATAAGATTGTCGACTATTTCTATAAAAGGGTGGCAACAATTTTGAAATGCTCACTGTAAACACGTTTTTCAATAAACAAGCGTGCTATTACAGTGTGGAAATTGTCACGTTTAATTTTTATTGGGCACGACATGGCCATTTCAACTTGTCTGTTAAGTTTATGCAATTTTCAATGAATAATGATTACATTCAATTTAAATTAGTTTACAGTTAAGTAGGTATGTCGCTGAATTTGTAACCGACGGTGATTTAACTCGAGCAGTTAAGGAATTATGTTGAGATAAGGGAGTATGACGAAATACGTGAATAATTTAAGCCGTAATGCAGGGTTATGGATACAATGTTAGATGAAAGTACTAACTCATGAAGGTTTAACCATAGATAAAATCAGAATACAATTTATCACAGTGACCATTCACACAGACCATTGACTAAAATTAAAATTAAAACAAGCAAGCTTATTTATGATCGGGTTTTTTTTTAAGAGTAGATATATTTTACTGCCTAATAAGGCCCATCGTTGTTATTTGTCACATCTGTGCCTACGTAACAAGAAGCCAAAAAAAAACGGACCATAGCAAAAAATAATCAATCTCCATGATTATTTATAACTGTCAAATGAATGCCACACAGACGGTATATCTGACTTTTATCCGTATTATTTATTGATGTTTTGTTCCTATTTGGGCGACCAAATAAAATATAACAGTAATGGCTTAAACTGAATCCGTAAACCGTTATATATTTGCTAGTCAGTGGTGACATAAGAACGCCTTTACGGATTAAACGCCGACGCTGCGCATGCGCAACCATGGTCACAGAACACTAATTATAATTAAACAGTTCTATCTGGGCCTTGCACTTGTTACGAAAACACATTACAACATATGTACATGTGTCGTGTTATTTCCAATTAGTAATTTATACTGATTAGGTCATCCATGTAAAAGACTCAGTCTCGTCCATTTTAAAAATGACAGTGACAGTAGCTGTTTTATCAAATGGATACAGGTTGCGAAAATATGCAACCGGTTTGGATATCGGACAATATGGAATCCGTTACATATGCTAAATCTTGAAGCTACATTTATTTACTGTTTAGATTCGGCTGGCAAATACAAAATAATGTTAGAAACAAAATAAGCTTCACTGATTAAGCAACCTTTAAGAATATTTAAGAAATACCTTTTAATACGTCCTTTCTAATAAATAAGTGCTATTATTCTGTATCACATTTTTTGGCATTGACATTTTATTTTTAATTAGGTACCCTTACATTTATTAGAATATACTATTTTAATTTTATACCAAAACCAATACATTTAGATATTGTAGTTACAGTACGGCCGTCGAGAGAATGCGTTCCTGACATCTGTCATTTGGACAATTTCTAGTAGGTAGTAATAAGGATCAAATTCTCAAAACACATATTCATCAGTGTGAAACTGACAGGTGTCAAGGAACACATTTTCTCGACGGCCGAACTGTAGATATAAGTAATTACAATTTTTGCATGCCAAATGGTAGAATGTATACAACAACATGTGAACATTTCCTATTTTAATATATTCTAATTAAGGACAAACAGCTCATTTACAACAAATGAGACCTTCTGTAATTAGAACGATTAGCAAATTTTCTGTATCACGTTATTGTGTAACCTTCGTTAATAACGTCATAATTATTAAAGGCTATCGTCATTGAGTACATTTTAAAACGACTTAAGACTCCGCAGACGCAAATATTTGACATGGACAGTTTAAATAGAAAATGTCAAATATTTGACTTAAAATATTGAAATCACTGAAAATATCGTAATAAAACTAAACTCATGAATTAACACGAAATGGAATGAATGGACGAAATGTCAAATTTACGTAAACCGTAGGGAGCTAGCTATGGTCACGCCATTTGACCGACCTTCTCTATTCATGTTACTGACAAAACATTGTATATTCTCCATTCAGACAAACGTTCTGCAATAACTTATAATAAATTGTAATTACATATATAATCTACAATTCGGCCGTCGAGGAAATGTGTTCTTGACACCTGCCAGTTTCATTATATCGAATATGAGTTTTGCGAATTCGATCCTTAATACTATTAGAAATTTTCCAACTGACAGGTGTCAGGAACGCATTCTCACGACGACGGCCGGACAGTAGTGACTAAAAAGTATACTTCATTAAACATACATCATGCTTATTATAATAGTAATTAACACTTGCTTACCATAATGAGAGTAAAAACTTAATCTGAACCTCATAATGACTTTGTTGAGTAGGTACCAAAACGGCATAACTTACCTGCAAAGAGAGAAAATCATTAATTAAAATGTTGAAACGTTAAATGTACGAATAAAAACGTCTTAACTCGTAATGTACGCGGTGAAGAGCATAATGTTTTAAAAACTTTATTCCGTGTACATTTATTTAAAGTTGCGTCAAAAATGGTGATATTTAAACGAAAAAAAAAAATTATATTTAATATGCAGAGGAAATTATTTTGTATAAGGAATGTTATTTATTTATTTAAAACGTTAAAGTAGTATAAAAAAATATTTTTTTATGTCCTTATGTAGATGAGTGTCCATGTCCCATATCTGTTTGGGAATCAGAAATCAAAAATAATATGGTGATCTTATTTTTCCAGGAGAATTATTATAGTAGGTACCTACGTGATTCCGTTGAGTAATCCATGAAACGGGGCAAACAAACCTTTAGATGGTAGTACATTATATTATAAAAATAGGGTAGGTCACAATCGGAATACTTTGAAAGAGTACTATATCACCATGACTTCCTATGTTTATGAAAAAAAAATCCACGTAATTTGGCGCCAAAATTAACAACTACAAAAACGAAATGAAATTACGTATCGTAAATAAAGACGTTAAAAGGAAATTTACGCTAAATTTATGCGAACTCTCGCCTGTTTCGTTATTAAACATGTACAACAGCCTTAACACTGCTATAAAGCGAAATGTAAAACTATTTTCTGAGTAAATTCGATAAACACTTTCATAAGTTCCTCTTTCTTACACGTATTAAAGAGGCATATAAGTTAGTTTATTAATATTTTTTGTACAAACATAATTCGTTTTATTTCAATCTTTTAATCAAACTAATTAGTATTTTTTTTTCAAATGTATTTGTTAATTTGTTTTATTATTTGTTAATATTTTTCGTCTTGTCGCCTTTCCTCTGCTTAAAACTTAATCACAATAATATATGATTCCTTTAACTATTACAATTGAAATTACCTTCCACAGTACCGGTATATTAGCATTTGTCACCTACCCACAAAACACATAAGACAAATATCTGTGGACATAGCTGAGTTAGCATTAGATGACGTGTGGGCGTCGAGGCCGACACACGCGCCTCCAAGCAAACAATCAATGAAAGACAAATTATCATTATTAATAAACCTTGACAGTATGTACTGACAACTGACAATTAGCTTTTTTATACGAGAATTATACATAATTTGCCTGGTCAGTAAAACCACGGGTTCCTAGAAAAGCTGTGACCGCCACATAACGCCGCTGTGACCGTCGTCATGAAAATTATGGCACCGGCAAAAACGCTCCCTAGGAGCCACACCAACTTACTTTCATAATTAACGTTTCAGTGACGTCATTCGATGGTAAATTGCGGACACTACGTGGCGGCCACCGCAGTCACAGGAAACCCTAAAAATTATAGTTTTGACCCTGGCCCCATGTTGAGTATCTTTTATCTGTCGTACTTCGGCAAGTGGCAATCGTTTTCAAAGCGATTTTTTGTTCTATTGCGTTTCATTAACTAATTCCTTTGCCGTAATGCTGTTAAACTTTAACAACGGACCTAATAGAGAGCGCCGTAGCGTATTCGTGTTCGTCCTACAACAGTGCAGCCAACATTACGGCATACGAACTATTTGATGAAACGCTCTGTACATCTCTAAAGTACTTTTCAACGAGATTGACATTTTATGCGTTTCGGTAGCTTATGTCAGTCCCGTAAATTTTTGACTTTTCCTTCATCATTTTATCTGCTAGAATGTTACTTTGTCTAGGCCCTCTGGTTAGATTTGTTTTCTTCTTCTTCTATATAGTCGATACAGACATTTTGTTTAGTCTGCTTCATAAAAGCAAGATTTGCACCTACACCTCGGATGACCTTAAGAATTCCACTGATGCCGCAATCAACGTGGCCACCTACTGGGCTCAAACAATATAAAAACAACGAAGAAGAGCAACAAAGACACGAAAAGAAGAAATACAGCCCCATTAAGACTGGTCCTATTCTAATAATTATGTGATCCAGTTAATGCTAATAAAAAGAGTTTGATATGCTTAATTAATTCGTTTACAATCAAGACTTATACGACCGACCGAACCGTTTAATAGGCGTAATTATTTGTTGCACTATAAAGTGCATCTTATTTATTTAAGAGCAGCAGCTGCTCTGTGATCATGAAATTCATGATCAAGACACCGTCCGCGTGTAGTGTTTAATTTTCCACGATAAAAAGTACCTTTATCCGCGTAGATTCCAGAGATATACCATTTTACTCTTCCGCCTTCTCGTTCTTTATGTGCGTCTCTGAGAAGCAAGCGTTCGTAATTTATTTGGTCCTTCACGGCGGACATAACATTAATTGGACATAACCCTGTGGTTTCTTAATCACTAAGTTTTGCTGCAGTCTACATTTCTGCTGCACTACATAGAAATCAGTTCCTTATTTTAAAAGAAAAAACATACCAAACAGATCTTAGAGAAACTCACTGGACCATACATTTTTTTTTTTTTAACCACAATGCGGAAGCTCTTGGCCTGCATCTGACCTGATGGTAAGTGATGATCAAGCCGAAGGTGGAAGCGAGCTCCACCCGGAAACCTCAACCACAGAGGTAGGTACTGACTATCTTACTTCTAACTGCCGAAACGCAACAGAGCTATTAACATTGTTGTTATGGCGATAGACTTAGATAAGATAGTGGTAGCTAGCCAAGCGGACTTAGAACAAGCCCTACGCCAACCAAAACGAGCAGAAAATTTTGCCCCCACTAGGAATCGAACTCGGGGCCTCTGGGTCTGAGACAGGTGATCTAATCACTAGACCACAGAGGCGGTTAAATACAAAAATGTTAATCCGTCCTCAGTCAAGTCAAAAAAGACATTAAAACCACCATTTATTGCTTAACATTATTAGGAAACAAGGCAGCAAACCCAGTCACAATAATTATCTATCAGGAAAGCAATGAATTAATATGCCATCCGGAAGTCGTTAACTCTATACCAGGTATGTTTTCCGTGATACCAGGTATGGAACACCTGTGCCTAGGAATTCCACTTGCAGCTGATTGGAAATAACTGAGATTGTCTAGAAAAACGCGTGAAATGTTTACGTTATTTAGTGTTATTCTTTTCTTGAAGAATTTTAACTATTCCTTTGATCCGCGCGTGGTTGCGTTAAAGAGAAGGACCAAAAAAAAGAATGATCAGAAACTTTGCATAACTGAAACAACTCTCAGTGAATAACCAAAATAATGATAACAGTATATTTTAATATTAATTTATACAATGACAACGGGCAAAAACAGTTTAGACCAAATATGGAAGGTGTCAACATAATCATTATTTCAATAACCACTTTGATTGGCGGATATGCTAATAATAATTACATTCTTATTAATAGCTTAATAATATTTTATAATTATTTATTACATACAATTATGGATTCAAGAAATAATTACTTAGTTAGCAAATCTGGAAATGATCAGCATAAGATTATAGCAAACAGATATCATTCAACGGTATATCTCAATGAAGTTTATAAAATGTCATTGAATCTTGGTATTTCCTGACATCGGAGGCACTGCATTAGTATATTTGATACTTCTAGAAATTCGAATGCAAATATTTAATTAAGTAAAAGGCATAAAGCCTTGGACGCGAGTAACTCGGCTCCAAGGACCAGATTTCCCATCGCATGCTCCAAATACTAAAACCTAGCAAGCTAATTCAGTTTTGACGTCCTACAAGGCAAAATCGTTTCAGCGCAACCACGATGACTGTGTAGATACACGCGCGCCATTAGCTTTCCTATTGCAACCCTTGAACGAACCAGCCAGCGAAAGGGACCCGAAACTTCTAAACCCAACAAAGAAAAGTCGAAAATCGCACAAGCCCCGTTTCAAACCCCGCAAATTTATATTGGTAAGAACACTAAGAACTAAAATGGCTCCGTGCACGCACACAGCAGCAAATATGATGGATTGGCAGTGCTGCGCGTGGGCATGGTGTTCTGCGAGTATGCTAATTCTTTGCATGGTACACGACTGAGGTTACGTTGGTACATGGTTAGAGCGTTCGATTGTTCGTCGTGGGACATGCGTAGTCGCGGTTGCGACACGCTGATACTACTGCTGGCTAATGTGAAGTTTTGTGGGGACTGTTCCTAGGCTTTTCGAGGCAAGACTAAAAAGAAAATGAATCTGATGAAGATAGTTTTTTTTTGTTTTTTTGTCATACGTTGCTTAAGGGACGTACTAACAGATCTGCTTGAAATATCTGTTAGGTACTGACCCAGAACAATAGCTAAGTTGCAGGTTAAAAAGGAAAAAAAAATATTGAATCAAGTAATTGCGGTGTTAATACTTAGCTTCTTTAGCTACTTTTTTTGTAAAAACTATCAAAAGTTTTAACTAACCAAACAAAACCACAATGGTTTGGAAAATCCACCCACTGAATGATCCGTCCTTTCGGGCACGTACCAAACCATGTAAAATACAACATATTCAAATGACTGTAAACTATAATGAATGAATAAAACACGTAAAATATTTGAAGGACGATTACGCAATGCAGAATTTGCATGTTGATTGTTATCATCGCGAAAACCATGCCAAGCCAATTAACGGTGTGTACGTTGAAAGGAAACATGAGCTCATCATGATCGCCCGTGTTTACACCGAGGCATCCGCCGACTACCTATCAAGAATTCAACAATACCTGATCATCTTCCAAACAACAAACAAAGCATGCCAAAACAATGAGGAACAATGAAAACAAACGTGTTGACACAACATTCGTCTGGAAATATGCAAGAACAATGCTTGACGGCCATAGCAATGTGACGAAATTCGATCCCGGTGCATCCGAACGTTTTTAAACAATGGCGGATTCGGGTTCCCGCGCGAAATTGACAGCGCGCGAACAATCGACGAAAATAACTGTCGTGTTTTGTAATATCCAGTCCGAAATGCAACGATACGTGAGAGATCTCTTTTTTTTTCTTTCGCAAAGGATTTTTGATGGACGAGGTTTCTTCAATGTTGAATAACAATATTTTATTCTAAGAAACCATACAAATATTCGGTTTGGTATGTCAAAGTAATTTCGTTCCCAAGTTAATCTATTAAGTGAGCGCTTGTCTGAGGCTGGGGAACTACTGGATTTGGTGAAGTGCAATGCGGAGAGGTATGAGTCTCTGACTAATAATCTCTCATGCAGCTGTGCCAACCAACCACCACCTCCTCCTCAGCCTCAGCCTGACTTGCCTCCGCCGGTTTTGGCTCTTCCAGCAGAGACCTTTGTTAATACACTGAATATTAACAAATCAATATTTTTTTGTGACGAATTGGGTTCAGGCTTTGGAAAAATATTACTCAATTACCTTAGCCATAGTTTTACCAATCATAGTTATCATAACATAAGTTTTAAACAAATGATTAGAAGAATTGCAAACACAAACCTAGATAATTATTCGACAATGGTTTTGCTATTAGGTAATAGTACTGGTATTACCAGAAAGGACATAGTGGATGGTGTGGACACCTTATTAAAATTAAATATAGGAAAACTGATGTTGTGTGCTTTTCCTTATTCTGATACTTTATCGTATGATGAAAATAACTATATTTATAAGTTGAATAATACTATTCACAGGCTGACATGTTGTCATAGTGACAAATTATTGTATTTTGACACTAACAAGTTTGTTAGTGGTTTTAAGTTAACTCAGAGAACTTTATCTCTGTCTTGGGAATGTAGACATCTGATTGCTATGTTAATAGCATATAATATTAATGAGGTTGTAGCAAATATAACAAAGTGTAGTATTAGTGACGAGTCTATGTTGTCTAGTTATACTAACAACATAGTGAGTAATAATTATGTATTAACATGTTGTACGAAGGAGGATCCACCTACAATACCAACATATTTAGACGCCACTACCAGTCAGATAGAGTATTCTCTTCCTGCTGGAGCTCATACGGGCATTTTAGACTCTTCTCTTGTAGTTTTGGATGTTACTCCGGATAATTGTTTAAACTAGGCAGTAAGACAACAGAAGTTACCCCTTCAATTAACCAATTATTATTAGAGAATAATAAAAAGGTATCTTCTGGCAATATAACTCAATATAAATCGAAGGGAGTGCAACATACTTTAAAATTATTTAATCAAAATATCCAAGGTTGCTCTTCCAAATTATTGGAAATAGAATTGTTTTTGGAAAATACCAAGTTTGATGTCATTTGTTTAACAGAGCATTGGCTAAAAGATCATCAAGTGATCTCAATTAATTATGAAAATTATTGTGTAGTTAGCCATTTCAGCCGAAAACGGATGATACATGGTGGGTCATTAATATTAATTAAAAATTCTATTAAATCGAAGGAAAGAAAAGACATCATCAGACTATCTGTTGAACACAACATTGAATTGTCCTGTGTTGAGCTTGATAAGCATGTTATAGTATGTGTTTACAGACCTCCAAGTTACCAGAATCTATCCGTGTTTGATTCTGTAATGGAAGAGGCATTAAAGAAACTTAGTACTAGTAGTAAGTCAATAATTATATGTGGCGACTTTAATATTAACTTATTAGAAAATAACTCAAATACTGTCAGATTATTAAGCCTTTTTGAGTCATTTGATTTGTCAAATGTTTTTATTGAACCAACCCGAGTGACAGCTTCCTCTGCCACCTGTATAGATAATATTTTTTGTAATTGTGATTACTTACACAAACAAATTGTAAACAAGTTGCCATCAGATCACAGTGGACAAACAATAACTTTTTGCTCCTACATACCTTTACAAAAAATTCAAATAAGGTTTAGATCAATTACATGTAAAAGTTTAGAGAAATTAAATAATTCTTTGGCCAGTAAATTATGTGCTCAGAGTTTTAATAATATAGGTGACCCAAATGAGTTCTACGCCGAGTTCTTTTCACTATTAAACACGCAATTTAATGACACTTTTCCACTAAAGACTAAAAGTATTTACACCAAGTTCTTATTTAGTGATTGGGCGACTCCAGGTATTCGTAAAAGCAGGGAAAAACTATTTGAACTTTATGGCCTAAAGCAACATATGAATAATACAAGCTTTCATAAGTATGTTGCAAAATATTCAAAAACTTTTAAAAGTGTGTGCAAAATAGCCAAAGCTCTTTATATTAGCAATAAAATAAAATCAGCTGATGATAAAATAAAAACTACCTGGCAAATAATAAATAATGAAACAGGTAGGAAAAAACAGCGAAATACTGAATTTAATTTAGAGACTGCACATGGCCCTGTCAACTCAGATGTAGAAATAGCTCAGGAATTTGAAAACTTTTTTGCTAATATTCCCATTAAAACTACTGAAGCTTTAAATTCCTCACCCGCGCTTTCTGCTGCCTTACTTAGACAGAATGTGAAGGCATGCCCTTTGGAGTTTAGGTTTCAGCATACAAACCCCCAGGCTGTTATAAAAGCTTTTAAAGATCTTAAAATTAAATCAACAGAAGATCTCTGGGGAATGTCTGTAAAAGTCTGTAGATGTATTATCGAAACCATTGCGCCCTATTTAGCTTTCATATTTAACACCAGTGTAGACCAAGGAGTATTTCCGGATCTCATGAAACACAGTAAGCTAGTTCCATTGTTCAAATCCGGTGATAGTAAAGAACCCAACAATTATAGGCCTGTGTCAATTCTACCAGTTCTCAGTAAGGTGTTTGAAAAGTTGATGCTCAATCAAATGTTACGTCACTTTAATAAAAATTCCATCTTTCATGAACAACAGTACGGTTTCACCAAAGGGCGTTGTACCACTGACGCTGGTGTCACCCTAATAAAGAACATTTTTAATGCCTGGGAAGGAGCACAAGATGCCATTGGAATCTTTTGCGACCTCTCGAAGGCGTTCGATTGCGTAGACCATGAGACACTTCTGCTGAAACTGGAGCACTATGGGATTAGGAATACAGCTCTTGATTTACTAAGATCATACCTGAAAGATAGAAAGGTTAAAGTTCAAGTAAACGGCGTAAACTCATTAGGGTCTGAAATGGCAATGGGCGTTCCTCAAGGTTCGATATTGGGTCCATTCCTCTTTTTAGTTTACATTAATGATTTACCCCAATTACTCCAAAATCAACCGAAGATGGTTTTATTTGCAGATGACACATCATTGATCTTTAAAATCAACCGACGGTCACAAAATCTTGACGACGTGAATAACTCTATTCTTCAGGTCCAAGATTGGTTTACGGTAAATAATTTGGTACTAAATAAAAAAAAAACCAAATGCATTAGATTTAAATTACCTAATGTTAGAAGTAGCGAATGTGACATCTTATTGAATGGAGAAAAGCTGGAATATATTAATCAAACAGTTTTCCTAGGAATCACGCTAGACGAGAAATTACAATGGGGACCTCATATAACATCTCTTGCGGGGCGGCTGAGCTCTGCCGCTTTTGCTGTTAGAAAGATAAGACAGTTAACAGATGTAGAAACCGCGCGTTTGGTCTATTTTAGCTACTTCCACAGTATTATGTCGTATGGCATTTTACTGTGGGGTCGGGCTGCTGACATTGAATCCATATTTATTTTACAAAAGAGAGCTGTCAGAGCCATTTATAATCTACATCGTCGCGAATCTCTCAGGGAACTATTTAAAGGGATTAATATTATGACAGTACCTTGCCAATTCATTTATGAAAATATTATGTATGTTAGAAAAAATCTACATATTTTTAACAAAATAAGTGATAGACATAATTTTAATACTAGAAATAAAGATAAAATAGATCAACCATTTTTCAGATTATCTAAAGTATCTTCATCTTTTATGGGGTACTGTGTTAAATGCTACAACAAAATACCTTGTGATATATTACAATTAAATGAAAGAAAATTTAAAACTCATATTAAAAGTACACTTTGTAAACAAGCCTATTACAAATTAGAGGAATATATCCAAGATAAGAATGCTTGGAAACATGCTGGTCCTGCTCCATAGGACAATCTAGAATCTAGACAAAATCAAACTGGTTGCTAATTTAAGTTGTATAAATTATAATTTTTACGAGTATTACATGACATTGATTTTGCATTCTGTGATTACTTCCTCACACACTGACTTATTAATTGTAAATTTTTTAAGGAAATCATCTACTTTTACAATGTTTGTAAATATGTGAAAACCGTACATCTATCACATCATTAATTAATTTATCTTTCGTGGCTTCATTTTTATTAATTCTTCTTTTTACCTATTGTGGTAACCTATTTTTATTTTATTTTTTTAGATGCATCGTCTTCACATATAATTATGTAACGAATGTAACACATACAAATATTGTAACAATTTTTAAAAGAGTAACGGTGGAGTTTCTTGCCCATTCTTCTCCATACGAAAACTACCTTTTGGAAGGGGCGACTAGAATCAATTCAATTTTTTGTAAACTTTGACGTTCAAAAGTGCCTTACAAGGGCCTATTTGAAATAAATGATTTGACTTTGACTTTGACTTTGAAAGGCTCGATTTTGAAATCACGCATTCCTAATTCCAAATACATCTGAGTTGCATTGGCTAGAGGTTCCCAACCGAATTACCAATCTCTAAAATATCGAGACGTACGTAACCTTTAGCATAGATTTACTTCATATCAACGCAAACGATGTATACTTTACGTTTAAAAAATGCATAATATTAAATGACGTAATATTTATTATGACATTTTAAGCCGATGAACTCTGCCTTATACAGTCTAATGCCAACACATAAATAAATTCGAGTCCGGTCCGATCCGTTACCTCAGCAGTGCAAGTGTTAAAAATATAGACATTTTTTAAATAATTCATCGGAAATAATAGTTTACAATCCAACTAGGCGATTTCTCAGTTAATAAGTTTATAAGATATTGATATTGTATCTCTCATAAAATGTCATTTTTATGGTCGCACCCACTTCTAACGTTCGATACAGACGGGCCACTTTGGTAATCCGTGCCACTTCTGAATTACTTACTGTTATTTTATGTAGGGATTAGGCTAATACTAATTCTAATATAAATACAATACCATTTTCACACGTTAAATTAAATTCAATTAGTATTAATGAGTTTACATAGCTCTTACAAGAAATTTGTTTGGGAGAGCTAGTCATTCTAAACTTACAAAGCATGAATGTAAGAATGTTTATATGAATATTTATAGATATTCATTTCGAAGACTGCTAAGATGTAGGAAATAGTTACTAAACTAGTAATTAATATTTACAACGTAAAAGCCAGAGACAATAGATACTTTTGAACTTAATGCTTTAGTTTCATTTGCTTTTGGACGAGTTCGAGTCTTACCAGATGCAGCGGAATACCCGTATTTTACATGGAGCGACTGCCTATCTGACTTCCAAAACTACTTTAATCTATAAAAATTACAATTGAAAAGTGTGCGACATTATGTGCGGATTTCATCAAATAAGATGAACGCGATCAGCAATTCTAAACCGTTTTCAAGAACTGTCAGTGTCAATATTCCACAACAATTTTGACACCGACAGCGCTTGAACGCGGTTTAGAGATGTGCTGAACGCGTTCAAATTAATTAGTCAAATTCGCTCTTAAGAGGATCCAACGTGGTCAGTCTGTCTGTTCTGTATGTTATAGCACTAGCCGTAAAACATTGTCAGCTGGTAATGTTAGATCATTTTGTATTTAAATTGCTAATAGCTTGTAAATTTAACCGACCGTATTATTATTAATATAGCCTTGCGTATATTAAGTCGGTGTCTAAGTTTAAACTTAGTTTAATTTATTGCACATAAATCAAGCTTATTTTGACTGTTCGGGTTCTCGAGCAGTCAAATGTTTTTGGCAAACAAAAAACGGTAATTTCAATGGTCTAAGACCAATCTATTCAATATTAATTAACGTCCATTAGTGTGGTAACGAATTCACTTGACAGCCACAATAAGCAGAAGTAGATTAGTACAGTCGAACAAACTATTTGGTAGACAGGTGCTTGCTGTACCTATTTGCAACTAATTACTTTTAAAACAATGTTGTGAGTGTGCTGAGTAGGTAGTCAATTCTTTTACATCACCGTCTTTTGTTAAGTACCTATGCCATAAACTAAATTAAAAAGAGTTGCTTAGATGGTTTGGTCATTTTGAGAGGATGAATGAAACGCGACTATCAAGACAGATGTGAGTGGAAACGCCGAAGGGGGGACGCCGTAGGTGGACATTATAGTGATTAGTGACCTTATTGGTGGTTCTTCAAAAAGGTCAAGTGTGTAGTACTCGCAACCGGGGCGTGCGTATATGACCAGTTGTATGAACGTAAACGAAGCAAAAGAAGTATGTAAATTCAAAAGATATTTATTCAAACTAGGCTGATAATCAGCACTTTTCGAACGTCAAAATTACATAAGACAGTCCCCCAAAACGCCCACCCTTCACCACTTCCTAGTGCGTTAGCTGGGAAGAAGAAGTGGCGCAACAAACTCCCCAGAAAGATCGTAGCAGGTGGCGTTCTGTAGTTTCTGCCTACCCATATGGGAAGGTGTGATTTTATTGGCAGTGTTTAGGAAAATTTTTTTTTTTTGCATGTTTACAGGGTAAATTTAATTAGTTAGGTAGCGACAGTCCGTAGACGTGATATAAATAGCTGGTTTGACTGTACATACAGTGTAGTAGATCAACATCAATCATTTCAAAGCTAACATTAAGTGGGTGAGTAGTCGCGCCGCCCCGGGGTACAACGGGAATAAAACAAACTAAAGCCTACTATCCACGGAGCCGTAGCCTCATTGACGCTTCAAAATACGCCGTGCAGCATGTGACGCCTGGCGCGCTAAAACTTCCACGAAGCGTAGTTAGCGTAGGTTTTCTACTCGTACATCGTCGTTGTTCGCGATTAACCCAAGATGATGATTTTTTGACGTAGCGCTCGCCAGCCTCTGCCGCGGCCTATTTGATCGGAATGCCCTAATAGTTATAATTATTAGATCGTGCTCTATCATAGTTATACTCCAAGGAATACAGTTATGAACCGCTTTCATATAACTATATTCCGGTATATAGCTATATCCCTAGGGATATAACTATATCACGGCTACAACCATCTTACTGCGACATAATATGTAAGCAGCAAGCAGGCGTACACCAAGCGTATAATGACGAATACGCGTCTATGAAGTTACGCTGCAACGGGTCTGTGGACAGTAGGCTTAACTCCATTAATTATTCCAGTTAGCAGTAAATATTACTACTTAATTAAACATTCTCGTACACAAGTACTAAGTCTAGGTTCTCGGCGCCTCGACCCCCTTCCAACCAGCTTCTCATTAATTGAGTAAGTATAATCTTTATGTCCAGTGGGTGATAAAATTTTCAGGATTTACCGTATTCATTAATGAGGTCTTAAGGTTTGGTATGCCAATGGCGCGACATCAAACAGGATTAGGGCAATGATTAATTAATTAAATGTAAATAAATCCCATTAATTTGAAGATTTAGCAAACGATTATTAACCATGGAATGGACCCGGGGCGTGGCTTAGGATATTCACCAAAACAAACAGTGGTTTCGAATTCCTAGTCAGTACAGTATCGAATTTCGTACACGCACGGAAACGACCGAATTCGCCCGAAAAATCTGGTTTTGATTTTGATAATCAAAAACACGTAACCTTTCTCCGGACTCGATTCCACGACTTCGTTTATCGATTACAATTTACAATGTTGCGTACCGTTTGCATCACCAACCACCATTGCTTAACTCGTAATCGCAGACCTTTTACGGCATTGACTTATCGAGTTACACTTGTATCTTCATTTATCCGGATCCCTATAATTGATCAAACTGAACGTTTCATTATAACTCTTAATTGAATTAATCTAGGCATTACAACGCGGTGTGGGTGTAATTTTAAGTCGCATAGCACCACTACCAGCTACCTGCTCATTTCTTCTACAAAATTCTAGTGTGTAATCGATATGTAATTATTTGGTTAACCGATTCCGCCTCGCAGGTGAACATTTTGCGGTTAAATGTAGCCGTGGTCACGGATAAACACGCAATTACGAAATTACCATATGCGGCCGGCTAGTATTTTATTGGACGCGTACTTAACGGTACGCTTTTGGTTTGGTACCGCGTCGCATCAAACCGGAATGTGTTTTCAGATGGGAACACGACCGATAAACATTGGAACAACATTATCTAGGAATAGCGTCCATTTAGTGTGGACCGCTGGACGAAGCCAAGCCGTCCGAGGTATCGCCACAGAAACTCGACTAAATAAAATGATAAAAATAGTTGGCAATTAAAACCACGCACGCCGCGCGATGCACTCATTTGTGTATGCAAATGCCGCCATATTGACTTTTTTACGGTTGCGTACGGAAAATGAAACAAATTGTGTTTTTAATGTTTTAATTAGAGATTCGCTTTAGCTCGGAGCCGCTATCTCTCGTCTAGATTGTGAATATGTAAATGTGAAAACGCATCGTGACTCTTGAAACATTACTGAGATAGCCTAACTACGGTAAGTATCTATTTTATTTAAATAAAAAGTTGTTAATGAGTGGTGTACTATTGCGCGTGTAGAGCGACATTAACACTGAATAGAGACGCCGCCTGCTGCACTCGACTAAGTTAAATTAGCGCTCGACTACGACCGTTCTCGATTTACTGCACCTGACTAACGACGTGTAAAAGACTCTTTATGTGTCCAGTATTATATTTTCGTTCCATAAAAATGTTTACGTTGCCCGCCACAAACGCGTAACCAGAATTAATCTGACGGGTGCACTCGTGAGAACGAGTTTCTCTATGAATTTGATATGTGACATCTCTCCGATCGTAGACAGAGTGGCTCGTAAAGTTTAATTCGAAGCATAAATTACCTTTGTAGAGATTTACCACGGTGTAACGCAATACGAGCTTCAAAGAATAGGTACGTAGAGGCTGAATAAAGGACAGTCATTAGTGGCTATGATTCTGTGAACTTGTTTGATGCGAGATCCGGACAATGAAATGGAACGCATTTCATTCGACGTTCTTCTTTATAACACCTTTTTTCTGTTTCTACTAATGTATGTGTCTGAGGATTTAAATTATCTACCTGTGTGTACCTTGCTTTTGTAATATGATGGGTATCATAAATAAAGCGTGGAGTATCATCCAATCCAATTCAGAAACGTCATCAGAAAAGTTTTTATCGTCACGTTTAAAGAAACAAATGTTTGCTATCCTTTAACTATCTTTTGTTTGGTTCAAGTAAACAGTAGATTAAATCCAATGTAGACAATTCTGATATTCAAAGTAACCAATGACGTCAGCTAAAAGCGTGTTCTATTGGCTTATCTAAAGGATATGGAAGGTCAACGCATAATTAGCTTAGAACTAAAACTAGTCAGATATCTACAGACTTTGATAAGTCATTAATCTGATCGATGTGACATAATTATGTTGAGTCTCATTTGCTGCCCACTTACGCCTAGTATTTATTCTAAAATATTTGCATACTCAACAAGGCAAAACAAAACAGCCGCAAAAATATTTATACATCCAAACAACTGTTGAATAACACGTTTTCCTTTGCCAACCTACATAGATAAAACCTCATTGGTGACTGGCAACACATTCCAACGCTATCAAATTACGGAGTACCGGTCCGCTCCCACCGGTGGACTTTACGCGTGAATTTTTAATTAGACGGTTAACAATGAAGACGTAAATATGATACACTATCGAGTTACGACGCGAGCTCATTTCGCTTTGTCAAATAGGTGTTAATGTTGACTTTAATTGTTCGCCTTATCCGGCGTCGAGTTCGCGACGCGACCCACATATTATTGTTATTTAGCGCTGGCAACTCATTGTATTGTTAACGGTTCGTAGATAGCATTACGAATTCAAATCGGCGGCGGCGGGAGTGTGATATTTTCCGACCGATCGATGGTATTAAATATTAATGGAATAAAATATGAGTGGGTCACTCTATTATGGAAGTAATCGTGACTGTCTTAAAAGTTTGATAAGATTTTCTATTTCTAATCCAGAGTTAATTGGCGCCAGGTTAGATTTCCAAATCATTTGAGTCTCACACATTAGGCGTGCGCGTACACAAAAATGCCAGCCGGGGGGCGGGGCGCGCGGCCGTTGCACCTGGCGATCGCGCCGGCGCATTCCTCACGCACTCCTTTTTATGCTACACTACAAGTTTAGCCCAACCATTCTAATCTGGACCGCTTTTCCCCTCTCTGCTGAAGATAAAGAGACTAGAAAGGGCGGGAGCTCCTCTCGTGCGCAGCTCTCTTTACACTGGACACCGTAGTAGGAACGGAACGCAACATCTCCTATTTTCATTTTTTTTTTTTTTAATTTAACTATTCCATCTCCACGTCTTTGTTGCTCGGCAGTTCGGATCAAAAGTTTTTTGGAGACGACCCCGGGTTATAGAGCCTCTACAAACACGAGAACAAATATTAACAGTGTGTTGTGTTTGTTGTATGGATTTATGACCGCTTGAAGAGAACACTTGAGTTTTGACAGAAAGAGTTAGCGGGCACACACGAATTGGTAGAACATTTAATTGGAGCATACGAAAACTGGCCGGAGTAGTTTGTGAGAACAAGATTGTTTGTTTTGGAGATCAAAAGCCGTAAAACGTTTAATTTTAAGGATAAATATAATTATTAAGGCGAGATTTAAAGCTTTATTGAAACTACCTCGTAAACGATTTATTTATCTCAGCGAAAACGTAACGGTTGATAAACCGAGTTAAAGAAACTCCCGGATACAGCAGCTACACATGAGGTACTAGATTAGCAATTTTAATTGCAAAACATTAAGGACACAGACACGTTGTATAACCAGTTAAAAAATATGTTTTTTGTGTGACATATAAGTGTGTCAAAGTACTAAACGCGTTTGCGGCCTGCGCTTACGCATTAACCGCAAAAGTGCGCTGCGCCGGCGCCACCGACCAACGAAAACATTTCAAACCTGTTCGAGCAAAACGTTAATTTTGTAAAACAAACACACATATGTGTGCGACCTACAAACCTGACTTAACTGGCGTTACGTGAAAGCGGGAAAGCTAAATTATTTTCACTTTAACTTGCATATTAAGTACGATATTTACGGCACAACTCAAAGGTTTCGGCAGCTCACGGTGTTAAGTTACTTCGAGTCAGGTTGACCTTCGGACTCTCTTAATAGCTCAATGCTATAAGTTTGTGGTTATATTGGTTGCCCTTTACTACTTGCATATGAGCCAAAGAGCTACGTAGTTGTAGAACAGGAACAAAATATGCTGGAAGAAGATCAGGATGCCAGTGATACATAAGTTCCTGAAGCATTAAGTGTTAGTCACGAAATCAAAGTAGACCGAGAAGGAACTACGAACGACCTGAAGGACATTTTCCTTAAAACGTAGAGAATTTTAAGCAGCTATATGAATCAGCATTGGGTAGAGAAGAGAAGAATGACAATGACTACCCACAACTGCCCAGTTCATAAGTTGTATTCTAAGATATCAAGGATACCATATTATTAGCATATCAAGGATTCCATATTATTAGCATTTTTGGCCCTTTCACAAACTATCTCACAATTTCTCAACTTCTTCAGGACTCCCGGATCTTTATGAGGGATATCCGGATCAGAAGAAATAGTCTTCGGGTAATCAATAGTCACGATCCACGATAAAATTCTGCTCTCATAAAGATGGAGACGGTCATCAATTCTAGGAACATAGTAGTCTTGTTTACTTAATGACTGTACAGCCTGAATGAATGCTAAATAAACACAAGATACCAAGTGTTATCCGTGTTACTTCCGTATTTATATCAGGCAATGTAAACATACTGTCAGCTGCTTATTAACCTACTCCATTGAGAAATGCAGTTTAATATAGTTTTAGTTCTATAGGTCAATGTTAATGCGTTAATACTATCTTTCAAATTGTGCTCATTACTCGGTTCGACATGGCGCCTAGGCAGCTTACTATCTTTGCATGTAAATGAAGTTTAGTCTAATTAGTCACGTGTTTTTGGAATTGCTTCGTCTGAGTCTGCATCCGCAAAACAGCCCATCAGCCAAAACAGTTCCGTTACTCGTCGGTGGGCTGAATTTCCCGTCTAATCTGAAATTATTCCCTTATCGTAAGACCACATATACTTCAGATACCCGCTTCGTTTTGATTGTTTTAACTTTCAAGATACATAGAATAGTTCCAAACACTTTTTAACCCAACAGTTGATTTTGAGCAACATTATGATATATGCCAAAGGATCATTAAAAAAGTTTCCGTAGACAAGGACTTAAGACCCTTCGACCCATTCTGTAAACATCTCACCGTGAAGAGTGAGGTGCAGTGAGCTGTCCATAGTGTCAATCCCTAGCTTTAGGTGCAATGACAGCTCACATCAAGCTCACTTTACCCAAGTTATCACGGTGAGATGTTTACAGAATAACACAGCCTTTGGGTGAGTGGGAAAATCTACAGTCCGGCCGTCGAGAGAATGCGTTCCCGACTCCTGTCAGTTGGACAATTTCTAGTAGTAATAAGGACGAAATTCGCAAAACACATTTTCGTTAGTATGAAACTGACAGGTGTCAAGAACGCATTCTCTCGGCGGCCGGATTATAATCTCGAACTAAGTTCAAAACCTTTAGGAGCCACTACAATAGAGAGAGCATTATCACAAACTTGCTTGCCTAGTCTGAAGACTAAAACCGCCTCCTTTTTTAGTAGCGACATAATCCATAATAGGACTGAGGTAATATCGCTAGGAAATATCTCTTACAACACGCTTAACGACATGTCCATACCTTAGTAATAATTAAGTAACCAGTACTCATACTAATGTTTTTCTACGAAACTTCCTACTTCACATATTACATACTTCAGGCATGTAAGCAAGATAGGCGACGTTCCTACAAGGCTTACGTACATTCTTTGGACGCTAACAAACTCTATAACAGTAAACCGGAAATAATGCCTGGTTTATATGATGCCAGTGACTGGACCCAGTGACTCGGAACTTCGGACCCATTCAGTGGAAGATACTGGGCCCGAAAAAAACAGGTAGGTTAGTCGACTGTACTGACTTGAGAGCGCGAAGTCGGCACTGGATTGGGTTGAAAGTAGTGTCTACACGAGCCCAGTTCAAGTCAGCACTGGACTTACTGCTGTCACTGACACATTACTGGGCTCGTATAAACCTGACTTTGGTATGCCTTGAGTTTCCACTCACGCTGTTACAAGCGGTTTTATTAATGAATGACAGATAAGGTTATCATAGACTAAACATTATGTCAGTGTTGGTTTTATGATTAGATGGGGCGTCAAAGTCGAGGTGTATGATATAATGGTGGTAGACTAAATTAATTCTAGGCAATTATTTAGGAGGTATTCTGTTAAAATGTTGAAAATCTCTGACCATGGCACGAACATTGGAACCAAAAGAGGTCAAAGCGAAAGATGATAAAGGTTGAATCTAGAACTCCTTTTTTATGGTCTTGGCATAACCGGGTAAACCTATGTGTTTACCGGAGATACGTGTCGGCATGTAAATTACATTTTTTACCAAAGCAAAAGCCTTAACCACTAGAATGTACCTTAAGGTATGATGGCTGCGGTTTTAACTGTCTAGATAGTACACAGTAGAAAAACTGCGGTAAGAATGAAGAACGATAAACGACCTCCAACTAACGCATCATGGTGGAAGGAAAGCTTCGGCACGAGACCGGAAAATTAACTAAGGCTATAAACCATTATAACGACTATAAAATATAGTTGTAAGAAAAGCAATAAATGATAACTTTCCAAGCATACAACAATGATTAAAAAAATAAACATCGATCTAGCGTGACGTGTTTCAGAACAAGCGCCAGCCAATCAATACGAGGAAGACATTTTTGCTAAATAAGCAAGACTTTCTCCGACATTCGTTACTCAAGCATAATATAGAAAAAAATTAGCATCTATTTAGCAAACCGTGTAAAGTCAGCGTTCATTGTATCGATCGTTAACTTCCTATTGGCTTCGCGTCACCTTGCGCACGCGCATCAAACATGGCGCGCGTCAGTCCGCTTCGTTAGTGGAGCATTTGTCAAGATAATTGTCCGAACATCGCCATTTGAGGCTTTGACATTTCCTGATTATTATGAATAGTTTACCTTTTGTAATTTCCTATTGAAACTAGTGTTTACCCTTATTGCCCGGATATAAGACGCACATTGCGATGGAAATGAGTTTCTGAACCGCATTATTAGGCGGGGCATTATATGATTCAGCCTTGGCTTTGACATTGTGTCGTGTTCGACCAAATTCGGTCGTTTTGTGCTCAATTACGTTGACAAGCGCGGATTGGCCAGTGCGAATATAAGGAGATGTCACAGCTACTTTCAAGATGCTTTGTTAGCAGCTGATTTCAATGTCGTTAAGAAAACTTGAACCTTCAAGGTGAATTTCACAATGTGGCACAAATGTGTTGGACAATTAGATGTAACATGGATTTAAAATGAATACGTCTCGTTCTCATTAAAACCGGTTCTTCCAAGAAAACCGAACTTACGCTGATTATAGATGACCCAAAACTCCTTTTCGTTGTGGCTTCAGAATTAAGTCTGTTCGTTTTAACTTTCAATATTATTTTTTCATACATTACTTTTGCAGAGACGTGACTGGTCCTAAAGACTGTATAGAGCGATATAACAACACCATAAGTACGGGCCTCAACGGGGTAACTTCTTGTAATATTGTTATCACAGCTGCTTTCACGACGTAACGCACTAAGTATTTGTTTTAACCGAAATTATCAGCAATGTCTACGATGAACTTATTATCTGATTAAAAACCTGACTCAGTCTGACAAGTGATATCCTATCTCACTTTCTCACTAAGTAAACGGAATGTCTATCTCGCTCTTTCAGCTATGAATAACGACATTCTAAGCATTTTTGATGAATGGCTAACTCCGATAATGGTACTTGAGCAGATAACTTAATTTGATATCAGTAATGGAACACTTAATAAGACTTGTCTAACAAAAAAGGTAATAACTAAAAAAATATAAATAGAAAACATTGATCAGTGACAGATAAAAAAAAAAGTTGAAGTTTTGAGATGTCAATCATAAGCGTCATCGTTACTTTAAATTCAGTGACGTTAATTATCTAACCATTTGATTTTTACACAATATTTTGATAAGTCTGATAACTCAATACCTTTACTTCGAATTCAATTAAATATTTCCGTTCATAATACACTTTTTGATAGCTTTGAATTGAATTTGACACGTCGTCTTCTGCAATAGCTGTCAATTTTGCAAAAAAATGTTCTGAACATTTTGCTGCACTACAATTTATTAAGTACCAACGTACTTACCGCGTTACCTACTTAGCTACGTGTAAATATTCTAACACTATTGTCTAGGCACCTACTCGTAATGTTAGAACTAGAATAGTTATTGAAATGAATCATGCTCATGCATGCGTAAAAGTGACCTCGATAGTACTTACAATCTTGTTATTGTTACAACTGAAATATTGTGAAAGTTATCCACGTTTCTGTCAAAAATTGCTATAGAGACGAAATTACAATTGAAATTGATTATAGTTTTTGTAAGAAAATCGTCTCAAATCGAAAGTGGGTGTGCAGAATGTAATAAGAGTTCAGAAATTGCGAAATAAAAAATGTATCTTGAAAGATTTTGGTGAAACCCGATAACGTCAATCCGTCCAACGTTTGGACAGACTTATTTAAAGTCTAGTATTTTAGGGTACGGTTTTTAGAACTACCTGCCTAATATTTTAATCACTTTGACTTTGTGTTCGGTAGTTATGAACCTACAGCAACCAATCTATTCTGCAATCATTTACTTAGGTTAAGTCAGCTGTCATTCCAGCTGATGCTATTCTATTCTATTTTTCTCTATGGCAATGGTGCCGATGGTGACAAGGAATTGACACTATTGATTGCTCACTTCACTTCAAATTTTCACGATGAAATTCATGCATACACATCTCGAAATCAATCTCAAGCGAATCTCATGGAGGTCGCTTCTTATAAAATAACTAAATAGTGATTGTAGGTACCTACCATAAATCATTACCAATTTATCTTCAACTTGCAGAAAAGGGAAACAATGGTCTCTAAAGTAAATTATTGGAATTAAAATAATAATGATGACGGTCTAATGACGTCACTTTAGTTGAGCACTTAATGCCTGTTTGATAGTGGAGATTAAATCTTTATTTAGGTAAGTAAATACTCGTCTTATTATTCTCCCACGGAAAGTGTTATAAGATAAAACTTAGGTAGGTATACAGGTATTTCCGTAACTATAGTGTAATTGTGTAAATTAAACATAGGGGAAATCAAGTACATACGTGATTTTATTATTTGTAGATAATTGTCGTGAAAAGGGTGACAATGACATAGCAAAATTTAGGATTTAAAAAAATAAGTTGACACCACATAGGTAAACATTTTAAAACCATGACAGTTTGAGAATTGAAATAGGAACTGAATTTCAGATAAAGGACTCAGATATCTTTCGTGAATCATAGTCGACTTAGCAGGTTAAATAAAGATAATCTGACCATGTAGGTACAGATAAACTATAGATAATGGTCGAGATTTGAGGAAAGTACCAAATAGGTACGAGAACCCACATGGTAAACGGGAATAGCAAAATTATCACGATTACTGTCTATTTTTAACCGAATTCAAAGAAAGGTGAGCTTATGAATTGGGGGAGTAACTTTTTTTTTTATGGTGCTCAATGTGGTGATGATGACAACATTTAGCCGTGTGCCGTGTTTAATAATTTAGAATAAGTATAGCTGCGGTAGGAGAGTAGGTACCATTTATCTGGCTAGATGATTTTCACGAAAATGCGGATTTTTGAGAAAAATCTGATAATGTTCCGATATAATCTGAAAAAAACCGTACTTTTGAGAAAGTTGTCTCCACTTATTAATTAAGTACCTACTTACTATGCCACATAGTTTTATCACATCCTCTCCTCCTATGAGGAATGTTCTAAGTTGTACGTACAAACTTACTAAGTACAAACGAGTCCCATAGATACAATTCCACAAACAACCAGAGATTTTATGCTGAACATGTCGGGCATCCTGTCCGCGGCGTACACGCAACGGTACCCTTAGGACGGTACGAGACAAGACACTATCTACACGGCTTTTTTTTACATTTATGATGTAGGTAATAGATTGATGTCGTACGTTCAGATTAGCAGTTAAAAGAATAATTAAGTCTAATAATTCGTTTAAATACTTTTGGCGAGTTGCAGTTAAAATGTGGCTTCGTTCATACTCATGAATACCGAATAATGACGGTTCAATTCAACGATTGTGTTGCGTTTTATTTAATTATTGACTTATTGAATAGGTAGAAGTTATAACTTACACCATTCAGAGGTTTGAATCACACTTGTAAATTAATCAGAAAGTTGAAGCTAGTGGCCATAAAGAATAAAATTAGTCCTCTTTTTTATTACGACTTTTACGAGATTTACCACAGATTTTTTCGGAAATCGGAATGATATTTTCCCGTTGTTTCCCGCTAATTTGGTGGTCAATTCTGTATTTTTTTTGTGATATTCAAATAAGAGGTGCGACTAGATTCTCAAAAAAATAACAGTAAGCTATAGTTTATTAGTTGGTTATATAGAATCTACCGCTTTTTGTTGTTTTTGGATATTAGAAAGTGATGTTTAGTTCATACTTATACCTACCTACTTACATTTATGTTTATTGAGGTATCTAGGTAATTAAGGTAGGTACTACAAGAATGAACCGACTTTTTGCAGCCATCAACTAAGTTTTAGAATGACAAAAAAACTGTCTCAACACTACATATTTAACAAACTACCCACCGCAAGAAAAAAATACACACCCAACGTTATTTGCTAGGCGTGTTCATATGATGTACCTACTACTCAATACCATTTTAATAACTCGATGAAATCCGTTAGATCAACACCTGAAGAGTGGTCGGCCTACGCACACACGGACATGCACTGTACACGTTACGTTATTCAACGAACACACCTACACGCGAATATTTCATCTTGTTGATTAGAAATAAACGACGTTCAAAACTTGAATTTAAAAGGTTTGTAATGATACTCACCCGATTAGATTCCAAAGCCTCAGCACTATGCTCCTCTTTCTGACGGAAGCAATTAGTGCATTTGCTCTTATTGAAGATGTTTGGTGCAAATTTCCTGCAATCCGATCGCCCAGACATGATTGCCAGAGGTCAGGGTCTATTCAACGTTCACTATGTCACCGTACACAGCATGATGCTACTGTAAAACACCCACACTAGACGATTAATCGCCTTTTTTCGTACCGAACACGTAGTTTATCACGCGCGCACCCACCGGTGAGTGAGCTATCAGCGAAATCACTGCAAGTGAAGTGAGCGCTAACGTCATATAAAAACACATGCACTAAACACAATCTCCTTCGGCAACCGAACACCGAAGTAGTCGTACAATCGCGTAAACAATATTCGTATTCACGTCAAAATATAAAACAATAAACATCGATTTCACAACGAACACGCGGAGTTCGCGAGCGCGCAACGACACGACCGCCCGTCCATTTTACATCTGATAGAAAAGCAGCGAACACAGTTTGTTGTTTTACAACTTCTCTTTTCTTGTTTATGCGTCTGTAACTTAAAATATCTATGTAGTGACTGTTTTTGTTTGTGTGAGTGACTATGTCCATCTCTGTCTACAACGCAAGGTTTGAATCTTTCTGTCTCTGTTACACTTTTCATTAATTATACTTGTTCTTAGTGCTGCCATCTATTGGTAATTTTTTTAAACAACCATATTTACGCCATGTCAGCAACTCATGAACACAGACTGTGTTCCAGGACAGGTAAATTAGTTCTTATAAATTATGGTAGGTGGCACTATTCACAGTTCTTAAACGATGAAGTTATTTGTTTGGGGCTACACGGCAGACGGATAGTAGCCACCATGATGATTGAGCTATTTAGTTTGTGTAAAACGTTATTTTTCTAATAAATATGTTTCAGCTACTGCAATCCGACATTGTTTATAAATTTACAGTCGACACTTTAAGAATAGGTTCTGATTTTACAACCTAATAAATAATTATATACATATCTTTTTTTTATATAATACCTGTTAGTTAATTTATTAATTTCTTGCGTGCTTTTAGTTATTTTACCGATAGTAAGTCTAAAACTACAATGTTAGCAAAAAATTTACAGAATACACTATTTGTCAGTTTGACAGTGACATACCATACATTTCAGTGACAGATGAATGTGACAGTACGAGCAATCTTCCGATAAATGACGTGTGTGCGAGCGGTGCGCCCAATAAAACAGCGTGCGCCGCCTTCACGTTATCATACGCTTTCCCTCTTCAAAACCTCCTCAAAAATTATCAGTTTCGTTAGTAACACCTAGGCAACGGACGCCCTAACGTTTATTAACAGTTTCTTTCATCCTCCCATTCATAGTCAAGGTGAGAGTTGTATAGAAACAGCACGCCCGACTAGACTAGTTCGTACTTCACGAATCGCTTTAGACCTTGAATTTGTGTCTGCGAGGGAATTTGAAATGTCCCTGTATGTTTAGTCATCCGGTGTAATAAAATTGGTGCGCGCTCCTAACCATTATTAGTGTAAGAAGGCTAAATTATAACGTGATATTGTGTTTTAGTATGGAGGATTTGAGTTTCGTTCCCGATCTCCTGAGCGGTCCACTGGATAAGTTCAGAAAAACCGCATCCTTCGACTGGAAACGCCTCAAATTAGCTTTGGAAGGTGATATAGAGCTCCTGAAACTTAAGGTTAGTGAAAGAAATGTGATAGTTATTTTAATTAATTCCTAAACATTGCACAACATTTTGTTACCAAATTCGCGCCAATAATATTTTGAATTCAAAAGAAATATATGGAGCAAGTAGTATTCTAGGAGAGTATTCAGGCTGAATTTCTAAATTTAAATTTTGACAACAGTATTACTAGTGTGTCACATGACCGCAATAAAAATTATTTCTCAATAATGCAGGTGCTTTGATAATTTTTAACAATAAAACTATCCTATGGCAAAAATTTACGAAATTAACAATTAGATTTAATTGTTCACTGCGCCATTAATTTATGTTGCTGATAAAAATATATTTTGGTTATAAAATATTCAAATGTTCACCATGTGTTAAAATAATATATGTTATGCAAATACAAAGTTTTATCACATCTGTCAAGGCTAAGGCAGATATTTGGGACGTGTCTCACATAGTCAAATGGTCACAACATAGCAAACGAATATTAACCAGCGGTGTTAGAAGTATCATCATTGGTGATCATTAAAATTATTGATTCTAACTTGCTTTTGTAGATCATGTAAAAATATTTTTCATTGAAAGCATGAATTAAAATACAAATAAATAAATACATAAAATTGTTGAATATTTTCAAATAAAAAAAATATGCTTTTAGCTTTCAGATGGTTCAGATGGTTATCATGACATACCTGATAGATTAACACCTTTATTAAAAATACTTTGCATAATTATATATTATTCTTATTACCATTTCATACTTACTATTCCAAGTTCCAACTTCAGCATTTTATTTTTACCAGTAGGTAAAGTGTTTATTTTCTACATAAAGAACCTGCTTGTATAAAGTTAACAAGTAACCAATATCCTCATATATCTTTCTATGGTATTCTTCTAAACAAACATTTTGTTTTTTTTGTAATGGATAAACTCAAAAAATACTTAACCAATAAAAAAAAAAACACCATGGAAAGCTGCATTATCAGCGAGTAGCAGGGGCTGTGTTTTATTTTTCAAATAAATTAGAAATCTCTACGAAAAATAAGCAATAATATAACCAACGCATCAAAAGTGTGCCTAAAGCTAGCTAGTATTGCAATAAACACTGTTTACCTCACTTAAACCTCAGTGCAACCTTTTTTACTTAGTAAAAAATCTAATAATAAAAGAAAACAGCAATGAAATCAAAGATTTGCTGTCAAGTAATGTGACTCTTGAAGGAAACAAAACAATCATAAAAATAAATAAGTAAAATCTACTTAACCAAGGTCACAGACAAAAGTGCATCTCAGTAAAATGTTTTTTACTTATTGGAATTTAAGTATTTTGCACACCTCAATAATTATTTGAGGTAATATTTCTATTTTTACTTCTAATAATAATTTTCTGTTTGTTAACTGTTTACGTACAAATAAGTAGACATATACTGAATAGTTTTCCATAATATATTTAAAACTTAAAAAAAAACAAGAATGCCAAAATTTATTCAATTTTAAGTGTAGTATGAATATCATATTAATTCAGCAATGTAATATTTAGCTGAAGTTAAAGGCTTAGTTCTTGTGTACCTACTTAATTAAATATGATTTATTACCTTTACATGGAAATAATGACTAATAGTTTTACAAGTACACGTTTTATAAGTTTTACAGCCTTATGTACCTTTAATGCTATCATATCATGAAGTGATCAATTAGTAAAGATTAAACACTTTATTTTGGAGGACATTGGAAAATAAATATTAATTGATCACATTGTAGCAAAATGCAGCCTCCCAGGTCGATCGAAGTTTAAGCTATGCTTGCCGCGGTCGGTTCCTTAATGGGCGTCTATCCATTACATATCGAGACCCCTCCGTGCCTCGGAAAGCAAGTTAACCCGTTGGTCCCGGCTGTCATTTGTAAATCTTTGAGTCGTTACGGGTAGTCAGTTTATATTTTAGCTTTCATGTTAACATACTTACACATTGTACTTACACTCGTATTTACCTTATGATAGTAGTTGGCATATGTTTAAGTAATATAATAGTCCTCTGTGTAGGTGTGTAGTGAAGAGTATAGTTTTGATGGTTTTTTTAGAATTTTCCAAATAATTATTCTAGAAATGATTCCACCTCTTGCTAGTTATCTTATCACTGTTACAAAACGCCTTAAGTAACATAACATCACGCCTGTAATCCCCGAAGAGTTAGGCAGAGATGTACCTATAGTACAGCCACATTTCGCCAGTTATGTTTTAAGTTCCAACCGCCTATTGCCTATTGCTGACAAATCCCTGATGGAAAACCCAATAACACTTTGCCCGACCTGGGGATTGAACCCAGGACCTTATACTCAGCAGTAGCGCTTGCAACCACTAGATCAATGAGGCAATCCTAAATAAAATAATAAAATCTGAACGTGTTTTTCAACTACAATGTTAAGTTTTTCTTGGGATAAATTAATCCCAACTACGGGACCCGCGCGAGGTCCGACACGCAGTTGGCTGGTTTTTTCCTTTTGAGGTCGGAACCCTAAATAAAGGAGCATTAACTAACTAAATGAACATAAAAGGGATTACTGTTGGGGTTTTAACTGGGTTAACAAAGTATTCTACTGAGCCATATTTTCCTTGAGGGGTTTTCTAGTTCGATTAGGTAAACGGCCCAGGTAGTCGAATACAGTTATAATTTTTTCCTCTTGCTAAGAAATCCGCGTATTAGAGGATACGTTTAGTTATGTAATAATTAGACATCGGATTATATCCACAATTTTTTTTTAATATGATTATAAATAATCTTAAAATTAAATTAAGTAAGTATGCATAGTTCTTGTGACGATATACAAGTACCTAAGTATTTTTCAAAAATTTCGGGAGCGAAATACGTTCTCACCCAGTATTCATGTGTACCTACGCCGAAAACGACCGCTCTACGTCATTATCCAAACTTGGGAAGTTTACTGTATACACAGATGATAACGTTACGATAATACAAAAGCTTTAAAGCTTCGTGCAGACTACCGCGACGCGACGGCGCGACGCGACTCGAACAATACAATTTCTAAGAAAACTTCTCGGTATAACAATAGGTAACCGGTGTAGCGTCGCGCCGTCGCGTCGCGCTAGTCTGCACAAACCGTAACCCATCGTATTCTAGAAATAACTACTATTTGTGCATTCAGTTCATGAAAATAATTAAGCGGAAATATGCTTTCCTAATACTGAATGAACTATTCATATTGAGGAATAGCTATGCAATGAAGACTACACGAATTTCATATTAATCCCACACGATTCTGAACTTTATCAGTGGAAAATACAGTTCCATGTTACTTGTATTCAGAAGTAAATTCTAAAACAACTGTGCGGAAAGTCGAGAATCATTTAAGACTCAAATTGAAGAGAGATAAGGTTCAAAATCTAGTAATACTTTAGTCATTCTAATATTCTATTAATTGCTTTTCTTCCGATGCGAATGGATCTTTTAATCTATCATAGTTGTGTATAAGAAGTCGTCAATGTATTGTGTCATGATATGGGTAGTGTTCGACGCAGAATAATCTAGTCTCTACCTACGTGCTTATCATAAAAGGCGACTAAAGGATTACGTGTAGACGCTGCGAGGCGTCATCTTGTCTGCTTCTTCGAATGAATCACAAACGCTGTGAAAAATAGCTCATGCTGAAGTAAATTTTTTTGCCAGTCATCTAGGTGGGTAGTAAGTAGCAGGCTTGACAGACTAAGGCGCGGTAGACGTACATTTCAGTATTCTATCCAGAATTAAAAGTAGCCTATGTCCTCCAAGTCATTGTTTACCTACGTGCCAAATTTTATTCAAATATGTTTAGGCGTTTTAGAATATCAAATAAACATCAAACAAACTCACTTTCGCAATTATAATATTAGTTAGGTTGGATAAACCATTTACAGACACTTTTTTCGTTTTTTTTTTTACTGCAGTGGATCAGATACATTCTAGTAAGTACATCCTTTAATGCTGTGGTTCCCAAACTATGGGTCGCGACCCACCGTGCTACCTATGGGTCGTGCGTGAGCGAATATTGGGTGGGTCCTGAAAAAATATTTTTCAGCTATGATTAATATTAAAACTAAATTGCCATCCAACGTGCCAATGCTGCCTTTTGGGCACTTTTCCCACTGACAGCGATGCCGACGAATTTTTTGATGCCCAATGAGCTCTTCCTTTATTATTTTTTTTCCTCTTTATACTTGTTTATAAGTTATATATTTTAGTGTTAGTTGTATATTATATTTAGGATTGAGTATATATTTTGAATTTCCCTGTAAATAAACGTTATCCATTCTGAAAAAAAAAAAACTAAATACCGAAATAAATTGGACGTATCAAACTCATTGCGATTAAAAGTAACTAAAATTGAAATTCATGCTAAAGCTATACTTAATGACAAAAAATAGGAAACAAATACATTCTTCTCATTGAAATAGCGCTCCTTGTATTTAAATAAGTATTAAAATTTTCAATTTTTATCGAATGTTTTTTTCTTATTTGAATAATCCTTCATTCGTATACCCCGTTTTTCACCTTGACAGCCAAGAGGTGAGTTCCGAATTTGAAAGTTTTTGTTAGGTGGGTCGCTATCCAGTCAACTTTGGGAATCACTGCTTTAATGCATTATAAAACTCGCGTTTATCTCCTGTAGTCCTCTTAAGGTCAAAGTGTTACCACCGCGGTTCTTGCGGTCTACTGTACAGAATTATAGGCTGGCATAACAGTAATTAAACTAAGTCACGTCTACAATTTGTCTTTATTTGCCTCTGATTCATAGTTATGGTCATGCCATTAGCCATGCCTCTCATTCATTACTGGCTCAACAGCCACTCAAGGAAACCATTTGAGTATTCAATTGTTTATGAAACCACTTGTGATCATGTGGTAACTGGTATGCTGTTAGGCAGAGGTGAATTTATAGCACACCCAGATTTCGCCAGTTACATTTTAGGCCAGACTCCGGGTTGGTACTCAGATTTTTTTAATACTTACCAATATCCAGGACGAAATGTAGCCTTTGTCGTTCTGCAGGTCCCCATGCACGCTATCTAATCTGTCCAATTCCTTAACCCTTCCTTAACTTCCAGGTGCCTCTAAACCACAGAACCAATAATCTGTGGTTTAGAGGCACCTGAGATACAGACGGACACACAGAGAATTTTTTCATTTATAATATTTTAATTAATGCACATGTGTGTTATTGGAGGATAACTTAAATGCGAAATAATCTGACCCATTCCAGATTTGATATCTTAATATCGATTCAATGTAAAATGTCAGGTAGGTATAGCCAAAATACTTTGTTTGGTCGAGATAACACGGCTCATAAACGAATTACGGATTTAAATCAGATGTGATAGTAGGGATTATTGTTATTAGCTGTCCTCGGTTTTATTTCCTGTCTTGTGGAACACATTTTTTTTTTTGTGAAATCCAATCGTTTTATTGCTACTTTTAAATTTTTATCTAAATTACACAATTGGTGATACTTTATTCACATTACAATCTAGCCTATTAGCTAATAAGTAATTTACAAACTTAAACTGCTAAGTAACTATAAAATTAAGAAGTCGCCCAATAACGTATTTTTTATACTAGCTACTATAAGTTAAGGGGAAGACACTTGATTCACGTGTTCTTTTTAAAAGTCAGCACTTGCACTACAGTTTAAGTTCACTTACACTGCACTAAACTAACTCAAAAGGTTTTACCCTTTTTAGCCTTCACACTAATCCAGTGTTGTCAAGGAGTTGGATCGCCTCAACATTCACGCGATGATGAAGTCTGTGTTCATGAGCTTCTTGACTTTTGATTTTTTACATACTATGCTATGCGGCAGTTCCCTTTGCAAAAAGAAACACTCAGGTATTCAAAATCAGCAGTAGTGACTGCTAGTTTTGCTACAACCAAAACAATGATTCTAAATTACATGATCGGTACAAATGTATATGCAGAGGTATGCGAGAGCCAACGGTGTAACCCATCGCTCCTAATTGACACCTACTCCAGTTCATTCAAGCTCCTTCGGATTGTCTGAGACCATTTGCTTGACCAATCTTCCGCACTGTTTAGTAGTGTTTAGTGGATGTAGAACCTACTTAGTACAAAAATAATTATATTGAGCTCAAAGTATGAATGTCTGGAGTACCGTTCCTCCGTAGGCACTCATCGATAAGACTGGGGAACCCCGTCAAAGAGTATCGAATGAGAAATAGGACGATAAACGCGAAGTTGGTCGAGACTTCGTCAGTTAAACTTAGTCTGTAGAATTAAAATGGTATTGCAAGAATATGTAACTGCAATTCAGCATACCTCAGTTTGAGACCAAATTAAAAACCAAGAGATAGCTGTCAACAGTGACGTGAGGCCGGTCTCACTATATTGTTCGCAGCGCTATGTCGTGGTTTTTTATTTGGTCTGAGTAAGATGTGCGACTCAGAGAAAGAATTTGACCACCTTTACTTCGTAATTTCCTGTACCTTATGAAATTATTTTGGGCAATATCATCTTTTGTTTTAATTATGTCTATGTTAAGTAGGTAACTAGCATCATAAAACGAGATCACTGATCCCAAAATTCCGACTTGAGACCTTTCCTGAAGACCCAATCCCTGTTTTAATTCAAAATACACTAAACAGTGCACCGTTAGGTTGTTTTATCAGCGTATTAGTGGAATATGTCTAATCTCTGCATGACCGTACAACACGTGATCCGACATGACCCTGAAATCGTGAAACCGCCATTTATTGGTCAATTTTATTCATACTTCAGCCTTCACTACTTTATTGTTGATTGCTCTATGTAAAACACTTAACAGGCTACACGCATTAAAACTTATCAAAGACTAGTTATGTGTTTGTTTATAGCTGGCATTCTGTAATGGAATTAAAAGAAAAATAATACTTCATTTACATGAAAAAGTGAAGCTGTCGCCCAAAAAAAAATCGCTTCGGCGTTACATAATAGATCCAATTCTGCTACTATGAATAATCTCCCTAGCTTTTTCCCAACTATGTTGCGGTCGGCTTGCAGTCTAACCGGATGCAACTGAATACCAGTATTTTATATGGAGCGATTGCCTATCTGATCTCCACAACCCATTTACTGGGTAATACTATACACCTTAGTACAATACGGCCAACATAACTTGGCGGGTGAGAACTTCGCGCAGAAGGTTGCGCAATAACGTTTTTTAGGAACGTAATGGTGACGGTAAGGCGAGTGTGAGTGAGAGAACTTGCGCGAAAGTTCGTTGTGCCTATGTTCAGACCCGCCAAGTTACGTTGGCCGTATTGTAAGTCTGATTATCAGACTTTCGGGCTTCTGACTACCCCGTAACGACTGTCAAAGATCTACAAATGATAGCCGGGACCAACGGTTTAACCTGCTTTCCGAGGCACTGAGGGGTCTCGATATGTAATGGATAGTCACCCATCCACGAACCGACCCCGGCAAGCATAGCCTAAGCATCGATCGACCCGTGCGGCTGTTACTTAGCTACGAGCCTCAATTTTGCTACTATGCGATCAATTATATTATTTATTTTCCTTTGTCCTCTAAATCGATATGCCTGAAAGGTAGTTGGAGTTTATATTGATTAGTCTGTGCATTAAAAATGTATGAAGTTAACAAAATAGACAATTGTCTTTAGTGCTGTTTGTAATCCTATTAATCGATTTTTATATCCATGGCTACAGATTAGTCGTATATTGGATTAAGAGTATGTAGACAACGTACATAGTATGCGGAGGAATGAGGAAAATGTACTGAGGAAAGTTTTGAGTATGAATGTGGAGGGCTATAAGAGTAGGGGAAGACCAGAGAAACGATGGATGGACTGTGTGGAAGATGATATGGTTAAAAAGGGGGTAACTACCGAGATGACCATATTTTTTTAAGTTTTTTGCGACATTTGCCTGCCTCTTCAACAATTTTGGAATGTTCGTTATCGCGTTCTACCGTTTTGAATTTTGAATAACAATTTTAATTTTAATCTTAATGTTTTAATTTTAGTTTTGAGTCTATTGATTCTAATGATAATTTTGATTTGAATTTTTGTTAATTTTGTATTCTAATTACGATTATTTTGTTTTTTACTTAATATTTAGTTCATTGTTTTTAATAAATTTTTCTATCCTCACTACGAGTAAAAAATCTTGGTATATTTAAGAAGCTATTTTTTATGTAAGTGCTGTGTACGCCTGTAATTGACTAATTCACCATAAATCAATGCTTGTGTTATTATTTTTTGTTATGTTAATGTTTTTAGTAAATAGGTCGTTGGCGTACCTTTCAAATAAAATAATAAAATGACGACTAACAGAGAAGTATGGATGATAAAAATAAAAGATATAAAAATTCAATTTATCTAACACGTGTGACTCCGAATTTTTAATTTGTTTGTCTGTGATGTCTTGTTTGTACCTTTTTATTAGTTAAGTTTTTTGCCGTAGGTCGATTTTAGTTTTTATAACTTTTATTTTTATTAAAATTATTTTGGGGTAATAATATGTATTTTTGAAATGTGCTAATTAGGCCCTTTCATTTGATATCTAACGTGGCATTTTTTGTTTGTTTTTGTCTTTATGTGCTCTAGAGGGCGCCACATTACACAATGTGAAGTCACATAGCCTATAACCAGCGGACGATTAAGACGCTTCCAACGATACCTTATTTGTCAAATTATGACGAGAAGTTTAGAAGTTATTAGGGAACAGATGAACATACATATATACCGGTCAAAATCGTAACCCTACTTTTTGCTTCGCCGTAGGCGGTTAAAAAGACATGTAGCGCCGACCACAAATAAATAGGTATTTAAGGGTAGGAAAATGATGAGTATGTAGGCAACGTGGGTGCCATTTTAGAATAGAATAGAATAGAGTTTGAGTTTGGGTTTGAGTTTTTGTATTAGGATAAAAATATCAAGTTTCCCTACTGGGAGTCCGTCTGTTTAGGTTGTTGTGTATTGCATAAAAAACCAACGGATTTTTTATTAGTAGGTACCTACATAGATACCTACATTAAAAATTAGTTATAACTAAATCAATATTCTCGTAAAAGCTTTTAAATATGTAGTTACTTAATCACTGCCTCGTTGCTTGTTGCTAGTGGTCGCAAGCGCTACTGCTGAGCATGAGGTCCTGGGTTCTATTTCCAGGTCGGGCAAATGTTATTGGGTTTTTCTATCTGGAATTTCTCAGTAGCAGCCCGGAGTCTGGATTTGTGCCCGGCTGATGGCAATAGGCTCGCCCCCTATTACATGAGACTTACACATAACTGGTGAAATGTGGGTGAACTACTACTGCCCAACCCTTCGGGAATCAAGGCGTGATGTTATGCTGTCCTTACTCATTTTCAAATATGTATAATGATTGCTTTATGCCAAAGAATTTTCAAGGTATTGGGCATTTTAGATAGAATGCCCGATAAGTCTAAAATGCGCTGACGTTAATCCTGTGACTTATCTCGTCACGGCTGAGGGATATCCCGGATAAGCACTCTCGAGTCTCGCTCGACCGGCTGAGTACTTTTAATTCCTGAAAAGCGATAATGGTAATCCCCGTTTAAAGCTTCGTGCAGACCAGCGCGGCGCGACACCGGTTATTGTTATACCGTGAAGTTTTCTTAGAAATTGTATTGTTCGTGTCGCGGCGCGGCGTCGCGTCGCGCTGGTCTGTACGAGCTTTAATGCGGGTGGACTGATTACTAGTACCTACCTGTGGGTAACGTAGCTAAAGGATTGGTTCTCTAAGAAAGCAGTGCACGGTAACACAATAATCTCTATCCAAATGCAGAGCGGGTTTTGACACCTTATTTACTAATCTGTGCCATAGGCTTCACCAAATAGAACGCGTTCTTAGCGCGCGTTAGAGCGCTAGCCTGACGCCGCGCTATAGCGCCGAATTGTGTTGTACACATCAAGTTATACACTTCCAGTTTATGCTGATCTCTCATTGTATAGGATTTCGAGGTCAGCTTATACTGGAAATGTATAGCTTGATGTGTAGCCGTGTGTACTATGACGTACTGTCAAACACAGCGCCAGCGCTAGCATTGCGTTACGCACGTTACGTTAGTGTGTCGTCAGCGCGCTAATTACGCGTTCTATTTGGCGAAGCCTGTGTCTAGTGCTCCCAAACTTATACAGTTCGCGGCGCACTTGCAGGTCTAGTATTTTGTCTCGGCACCCTATCTAGTCGAAATAGGGTGAGATAGGCACAAAAATTAAAACATCCACTATATGGAGCTGAGTTTTTAAATGAATATTGATACAATAAACATTTACTATTAAAAAAAATAATGAAATAGAATACAATGGCAACTTAGTCAATGTGAGGCGTAAGCTTGGTGATTTCCACACATTTTTTCAAGACGATAAGGTTTGACACCGCTGCGCTCTCATTTCTCGTTCCACATTAATCTTTGAGCAATATTTGCTCTTTATTTCAGCTACAGCTGAAAATCCGGTTTCACATAAATAAGATGTTGCAAAGGGAATGAGAATTCTTAGAGCTTTTATTTTGTACCCGCGAATACCTTAGTTTTGTTTCCCGAGAACGGTAATCAGGATCGCCTCCCGGCGCACCTCTTTACACTCTACGGCGCACCAGGGCGTCGCGACGCACACTTTGGGAACCCCTGGTCTAGTGAAAATAATTTTCATTAGTCCGTTATAATATATTGGCCACTGCTCTTCTAGGAAACCGTAGCTTACTTAGCATTGAAAAAGCAGGCACGATGTCCAAGTAGAATGATGTATGGTATGAGAGCATGTTTTTGTCCAAACACGGTAATTTTTTGTTATTAAAATAAAAAGATAATTCGTTTGCAGGATGCTTAAGGGGTCATTGTACTCATCAATATGAACAACTTTCACTATGGGGCCAACCCTGAAATCGCGAAAAAAAAACAGCTGTTCCATACATTTATGTTCGCATAGCTCGTTATAATGTAGGGAACAGCAGATTTTTTTTTATGAGGGATGAGTGATGCTGGGGGATGAGTGAACTTTACACCGTGTTCCTCTTACCCCTATCCTGTCTAGTAATGAGCTACTAAGATTCCTATAATTTCTTACGTAATTCAGTCAAAGAAATGATACATAAGTGCATTCTGAAGTGCCTTTATACTGAAACGTTGATATCTCAAGCACCATTAAGTTATTCGTTCTCATTGTCAACAACTTTTGTTCCACTTTGGGAATGTAGTTTATAATTATAACCTAAATAATGATTTAATAGTATACACGTCGCTGACGATAAAGCACTGAGTTCTTTTTATCGTGATGTTTCTGCCAGTCTTTCCCAAACTATATTTCAACTGGGACGGCATCTACATCGCCACATGCGGACTACATCACATCAAAGACTTGACGTCACACAAATCCTGCATCGCGCAATTAGAGTTTACCGCGCGAACGACATATAAAGACTTCCGACATCAATCGTTGGGCACTTGCCCGCCAGACACATCACCCATCTGGTAGGGGGATCCTCCCTTTTCTATAGAGGATGAGTGAACTTTACACCCTGTCCCTCATATTTCTAAGCAACTATCAATCTTTTTAACAAACTCCTTTCCATTGTTCCAGTACAAAATATGGCACACCCTGGAGAAGGACCCGCTCTTCGCACACAACTCCGTCGCGCCAACGGTGGAGGAACAAAAACGCATCACACAGCTCCAGCTGAAGAAAATAAACGAGTACAAATTCCACACAAAAGAAATGGTCAACTCTAGTTATAGTCGAAGGGTAAGAACCAATTTTGTATATTATTAAGTCCTAGCTACTGCCGGCCATTTCGCCCACGTGAACTCTAAGGCCGCGCGGACTCCGGATGCATTTTCGTACGAATTTTATTCGTGCGGACACATACGAACACGCACGAACGATCCTAACCTTCCAAGTATTAATGGAGTGCGCAGACTGAGTGCGAGTTAGTCGTACGTATACGTACGTTTAGTTCCGACGTCCGAAAACAATCCGAACTTTTTGAGAGTTTTCGTGCGTTCCATGGGATATCACCGGATCACTACCTATTTGACGGAGAAAAACGTATTCAGCGTGCGCACTCAATTCGTACGACCACGGTCGTACGTTTACGTACGATATAAATTCGTGTACAAAGTGCGCGCGGCCTAATTCTTTATTCTTAAATAAAAGTAGCCTACGTTACTCCACACATCTTCTATCTTGTGACGTCAGTTGGTAGCACTTCTGTCTCTGTTTAGTTTATTTTTGGAAGTATTAAAAAATAAAATGGTCGGGCTTATCTTTTTTCTAGGTTTAAATAAATTTTATTTTAAAAATCCAGTCAAGTACCCTATTTGGTGATTTCAAGGAAGCTTCATACCATGATTGAATGTTTGCTTTGAGGTCCTTAATTTTTACTCCTAATTGAGTCTATTAGGAGTAAATAGACTATTTACTAGCTTCGGTTTTGAATAGTCACAAATTATTCTTATTATTCTGTGGTCTTCTTTTAAGTCTAATACTATAATATTCCCGAAACAAAATTGCTTAAAAATGCAGATTTTAACGCAATAGCAATGCGATTTTGACGATTCTTTTTTGTTTATCGTTTATATGGTAATTTATCCTCTTTGCGCTCTCCTACGGTCTTTTTAGGTAGTCGACTACAAAACAATTGATATATCTTGCGAAGGACAATTTATATCATTACTAACTTATTTTTGACTTACCTTCGTAGTTTTTAAGGTTTTTTTTATGACTAAAAACCGATTCCAATAATTATTTCTTTGCTCTGTGCATACATTGAAATTGTTTTTTTTTTCTATACCTACTTGAATACTATTTTTTCAAATATCACTCATATTATTATTTTTTCCACAGACACGCACAATAATGACGATAAACGAGGCTGTGCAGTCTTTGAACCCCAGCGTTTCAGTGAAGATGGCGATCGGCATATATTTGTTTTCAAATGCCTTACTATCGCTCGGCACTGAGCGGCACCATAAGTTCTATGAAGCTACTTTTGTGGAAAGAGAGGTAGGTAAAAGGCATCATACCATTTAGAGAATATTTCATTTTCCTTGAGAGAATCAATTAATGAATTAAATGCCGACCCCAGCGTGGTCTAACCAGACTCGATAAATCGAATGCACCGCAAGATTTGCACTAGTTCCTAAAACCTCATGTTGCATGGGGCTACAGAGGCCATTGCATATTAAGGAGTAGACCGGGGGGCGCGGTAATGGTAAGGAAGACGTGCCCTCAGGATATGATAGATTTGCGAGCCGTACCGGATATGCCAGCCTAGAGTAGGCAATGGAATTTTGGAGAGACGGGATATTTATTTACGGATGGGCATCTTGTTACGACATCGCCGCTAGGCCTTTTTAGGTCCAGCTTCATCGGAGCATCTGCTTAAGACGTAATCGTCACAGGCCCCTTGCTAATAAAATAGAGATTATTTCGTAATTTTAATTTCTTCTCTCAAACCTCAAGACCCCGGGGGTCCACGCACCCCAAGTAGGAGACTCGAGTGAAACGAAAATTAATACCTATTTTCACTAAAACTACAGCAACTAAATAAAATCGTACTTTTGGAATTTCACCTTTAGACGCTGAGCGGAGCGTAGCAAAATTTAAAAGTGTGTTTATATTTGGGCATCCATTAAGGTGTCGCCAACATTAGTGAAAACGGAAATAACGACATAAATGGAAACAGAAAAATAACAGGAAAAAAACCTTTGATAAAGTCTATAATCGCCAAGTGCGTGTCGGTACTTATTACCTACAGCATATAGCTAATAATAGACTGTCGTACTTATCTCACTCGTAAAACATTCCGACGTTATGTCATTTCCGAAGTTCCGAGGTCAAAGTTTATAGAACAATAAAAAACCGGCCAAGTGCGTGTCGGACCACGCACACTGAAGGGTTCCGTAGTCGGGATGAATTTATCCCAAGAACAAACTTAACTTTGCAGTTGAAAAACATTTTGCACGTTCCGTATGGAAGATCATGTTTTTCAAATTGCAAATTTAAGTTGTTCGATTATTACTCGTTAACCTGTAAAGCCTACTTAGCTATGACAGTTTTCCTTTTAACTTCGTTATATACAGGGTGTTAAAGTAGTTGCGTGCCATAGCTTCAGGGTGAGTTCAGAGTCGATAAAGGTAGTACTGCTGTGATTTTTTTCACAAATCCAAGTATAAGCATTTAGCTGACAGGGGAGGGACTTGACTCTAACAAAAATTAGCACTTTAAAGCTTAATATTTCTCTGCAAACGGATCCTTAAATTGAAAAATGATTTTCACACACCCTCAATATTTTTAAACGCCCTTTCCAACGACAATATGGGATAGAGGAGAAAAATAACATCCCTATTTTCCATGTAGGGGAGGTACCCTAAAAATATATTTTTCTTGATTTTATTTTACCACTTTGTCGGCGTGATTAATATGTATACCCATGCCAAATTACAGCTTTCTAGTACTAACCGTCTCTGAGCTAAGCCGCGGACCGTAGTAAACTATAAGGATTCCTTGTTTACTACGGAACCCTAAAAAGGCCAGATAACGTTAGCGGCCACGGTCATACACTATGGTTAGTAGGATGTAACTATAGAACACCTCTTATCTGCCAGGACTTATTTTAAATCTTATATTTTGATAATTTTTTGTACATTGTTCTCACATATACGAGTAGAAGCAACAAGAATAATGTACCGAGGATTTTGTTATTTCTGTATTTAAAGAGTATCTTTGGAGTTTCTTGCCCGTTCTTCTCCATAAAGATCTACGTTTTAGAATGGGCAACTAGCTTCAACTTTCCGACTAACTGACCGACTATTTGACAATTCCTGTAAATGGTTTAATTGAAATAAATGGTTTGAGTTTGAGTTTGACGTAATGTAGGTGACGATGTGATTCTCTCAGCCCATTATCCATGATTTCCATAAGCACAGCTTTGCATATTGTGATGAAAACAACGAACCACTGTTTTTTTTGCCAATTTTACAATACTGATGCATGACGACATATCCACATCACTGCTGCGTCTGCGGGTTATCACTACATATTATAAAACGAAGTCCCCCCGCCGCGTCTGTCTGTCTGGACACGATAAACTCGAAAACAACCAAACGGATTTTCATACGTATTACACTAATGGACGGAGTGATTCATGATGAAGGTACAGGTGTATAATTTATTCAAATTTTGTGTAAATTGGCTGAAATATGATGATGATTGTTGGAAGATGGCGGATAAAAACATGCCGACTGATGTGTGCGGGTTGCTAGTAAATCATAATTGTTAAATAATCTACAAGTCATCACCATTCTCCTGCCCTTATCCCAGTTTATTTGCAGTCGTCGCAACATGTCCCTTCCTTCCATACTTCTCTATCAGTCGTCATCTCGGTAGTCACCCCCTTTCTAACCATATCATCTTCCACACAGTCCATCCACCGTTTCTTTGGTCTTCCCCTTCTCTCATAGCCATCGACATTCATACTCAAAACTTCCCTCACGCACGACACTTTCCTCATTCCTCCGCATCCCATGCCCATACCATGACAACCGATATCCGCACAACTTTTCAGTCACCGGTGCCACTTTCAGGTTTCCTCCTATGTATTCATTTCTTAGGCCCTCGCTCAAAACTCAAGCATTACTCAAAACTCGTTTAACGCCTTTTGATTGGTTGAAACTAGTTTTAAGTAATGCTTGAGTCTTGAGTGAGGTTCTGTAATACGGGCCTTAGTCTATACATTCGTGTAACACCACCCATTCCTCTTATAGCATTCTCATCTCGCCTTCATTCATCCCTTTTGTGGCCCAACATTCATACAAGACAGCAACTAAATAATCTACCACAAAGAAAAAAAAGAAAGCGGTAAACATGACGCAAAAAAAAGAACTCAAACACAAAAAAAGAACAAGTTGGGGGGAAAACATGCGTGTCACATTCACGCAAAACGGCCATCGCTCAGCATAATGCTGCGACCCTATGCGAGAGAGAGCCCCAGCGCTGGTTTTCAGCGACCAACTGACGGGGTCCGGAAGGGCCAATGCCTGCCGGGGTTGCGAGTTTGTCCGAAAGGGATATCGCGACCCCGGCACACAGGCAACGGAAGGAACACGGGTGGGTTTTAGTCAGTAAAAGTCTGACACGCCCTCCCGCTCCGCCCAGAGCGGGAGAAGTTATTTGATAATTTCCCAACCTCAAAAAAAAAAAAAAAAAAGCCCCAGCGCTGGTGCACTAGTAGTTATCTTAAATTTTTGTTTTGCAGTATATAGCTTCATGCTCCAGTACGGACACTTTCGGCCGCTGACCCTGGCCGTGATTTAGATTAACGAGATCATGGTCAATGTTTGAAATTTTATAAGGTCAATCCCAAAAAAAACGGGTCCCCAATGTTCAGTTGTATTATCGGTTAATTTTAAATCAGACTTCATATGTAGATATCATTGTAATGCTCTTGGATTTCCCAGTCGCCCGTCTAGGACTTGCTGGAAACGCTATATGTACCATCGAAGAAGTTCATATCTAACCACCCCGTAAGGACTATTCTTGCTTGCGCTTGGTGGCTATAGAACCGGGCCGGTAACAGATGTAGTCATCGTGTTCACGGGATTTTGTTGTGAAACTGGTTAGATATGAACTTCTTTGATGGTACCTCATAAATGTATAGTAAGGTCCCAACGAATTTCTTTACCCTCAAAATAACCATTTTGATCTCTTATAAACTTACCTCCATCTTCAACAGACGCTGGCAAGCTTCGCGTTAACGGAGATCGCGCACGGTTCCGACGCCCGACTCATGCGCACGACGGCGACGTACGACCCACAAAACAAGCAGTTCGTCATTCACACGCCAGACTTCGAGGCGGCTAAATGCTGGGTTGGTAATCTAGGTAAAACTTTGTATGACTTTTTCTTTTCCATGGTATTTTTTGTCGTTTATACAGGAACAGGAAATAAGGGACCTAGTCTGCGTTCGCAATTTATTTGCCAAACATGTAAACAAACATGAGTTTTAGGAAAGACAACTGTAATGCCTAGTCATAAGGTTCAGTTTGCGTTATAACTTCATATTTTTTAATGTTTTTTCAACAGTACTAGTTAGTCTAAAATCAACTTTATTTACACTAATATACAGTTGAGGTTTGTTTAAGTGGAAATAACATCAATTGGAAACAAGGTTATAAATAGACCTTAAACGATTTTTATTTTATATTATAAGTAGCGTTTGAGATCAAAGTTTCCTCGTCTGTGAGATAAAATTTTTGCTAAAATTTTATGGCATTGGTTTGAAGTTAATGAACCATTAACTGGTCAGTGTGATACGTAGATATTTACTGTCGCTTGACAATAAATACCGATAATCAATATTAATTGCTATTTAATTATCTATTTTAACTTGAATGGAATTCTGTGGATGAGTCAGTTAGTCAAATAGGCTTGAGGAAGGAGGAAGATAAATCTGCCCTTGGTATGAATCGTTACACTTAAAAACAAATAACTCTAAAGGCATGTATGCACGATCGAACAAAACATGGTGAACACGAACATCAAACACTTTGATCGCATGATCGTACCGCTAACGAACATCACACACTGTGTTCGTCAAAAACAATCGTGGCGATCCAATTTTGTTGTTCTGTTTGGACGTTGTTCGGAGGATGCAACATTGAGAACTTCGTGAGCATAAGTCGAACTGTGTTCGTATAGTGTTCATGTTCGCGTTGCTAATTTACGCCCACATGTACCATCAAAGAAGTTCATATCTAACCAGTTTCAAAACAAAATCCCGTGAACACAATGACCACATCTGTTACCAGCCCGGTGCTACAGCGGCCGAGCGCTGCAAGCAAGAATAGTCCTTATGGTGGTTAGATATGAACTTCTTCGATGGTACGACCCAAATGTTCCGTGTCCGATGTTCGTGTTCACCATGTTTTGTTCGTTCGTGCATACACGCCTTTATAAATCGACCTAAATTGATTTAAATAAGACGTCTTTTTATTTATTTATTTAAAGGTTTATGTACACACATATAAACAGACAAGAACAAAGGAACAGAAAAATACGTACAAAGGTGAAGCTAATTTCTAAAGAAATCTCTTCCAGCATACCTGTGATAGGAAAGTAGTTAAAGAGATGTAGAAATGTGTGTAAGAGTAGAAGAGAAAATAAAATACATAAAATAAAAACACTTAATTATTCACCAATTTAACTATAAACATACAATATGAGAATAAACTTACGTACATACTTCTTAAATAAATATCACTAAAATATGTGTCTGTCTGTTTTCTATGTCGAGAAAACTAATACCTACTTCAGCTTATTCTAGACTTCGCCCGTCTCATCAAAATTCAGCGAAATATGCATTTCTGCCAGTTTATCAATCCGTCTGCGTCATTCATTGCTTATTTGTTTTAACTTTTCTGTGGGCGTTGAATCTGCAATTTTTGCTACGGTATCCATCGAAATTGAACTGATTCGAGTCTATTTTTAAAACTTATATTAACAACGTTGTATGTGCTCAAGGTTGCCTGGTTTTAGCTTATTTACTATGGCCCGATTAGAGACCCAACCACAGATTAGTACAGATGGTTCACTCCACAAAATCATTTAAATAAAAAGCGACTCTTGCTACGACACAATAAAGTGCAATTCAGGTCGCACAGCGCTAGTTACCTACAGTAATATTCACCTAAAAGTTGCTTCTCTTTCTATCACGTAACTCTTATATCGCCTGACTGCGTCGCGCTCACTGAATTGGCCCGACAAGTCGAGCCCGACTCGTACTTGTAGCTTCATACCCAAAATGCGGAGTGCTTCTGTATTATTCTGTGACCCAACTGTCATTTGTCATTTCTTGAGATAGTAACAGGCACGAAGGCGGTAAATATTTTTATCTGCTCTCATATCGTAATATTCGAATTATAAACTTCAAAACGAGTTTATATTGACACACTTTATAAGTCAATACCGAAATTTAAAAATAGAATCATATTATAACACTTTTTCTCGAACAAAATAATGCTATAATTATTTTTTTTGTGCTGGCTGCAGGCGCTATTCATACGTGAAGTTGTACTGAATTTCGTGTCATTTTTTTCTTCCTGATCTTTAACTTTGATCTTTTATTTAGTAGGTTCAATCCCCATTTATGAGACTAAATAAAGTAGTGTATGAAACTGCAAATAACTAGGTATTAAAACACTCATGTGAAACTACTAAAAACCTCGCCTACGGCTCGGTTTGTGTTTTTAAACACACACTAGTATTTTAATACCCCTCATTATGCAACAGTTTCATAAACTACTATTTCAGTTCTTTTGGAATTCAGAATTTCTGAAGTCTGCCAATATACATATTGATAATGGTCTTTAAAATTAGAAACTACCTAACATATTTTGGAGATGAACGGCACTATACAGCATAACAAAATATTATCAAGTATTTCAACACCATTTAAAACACGTTCTGCGTCTAATTATGACAATTAATACTCATTAGTAGGAGGTTACAAAACTTGCTAAGTTGCTACCCTCCCACATATGCCTCAATCGACTCTTGCGCACATCTTGCTCGCGGTGATACACTAATACCAGAGTGTAATACGTGAGTCAGTTATTCAAAGGCTACAAAGTTGGTACAAACTAGTGAAAAAAAAAAAACATATCGAAACGTTCCCTAATCCTTACCCCACACCCCATATACATTTATAATATTATGGGACAAGCCGTGTACCCGATGGAATCTCTCATGAAATGACAACAATCAACAATCCGTCGTCAATGCTCTAAGATTTTTATCAAGCAGATCGTTGTAGCATATCTTCATCTTCCACATATCTCATCAGTCTTCATTTCAAAGGAAATAGTAAAAAACAGCCTGATGATAATTTACACGTTGGCTTTTTACTACTACTAACTATAGGTGCCTAGCCCTTAGGGGATTGTAGGCGTGATGTTTGTGGTATAAATAGAGATTTAGGTAGCATCGCGGCCACTGGCGGTGAACCACTTTTCAACCTTATTACTAACGGCATAAGGGTGAAAAGTGGTTGTACATACTAGTAATACTCTATATATTTACTATTTGACTGATTGATGACCCACATACTCAAGTACCCTCACGTTATTGACTACCTAAATGGCGTAGCCACGTAGTTCCTGAACCAAAACAAATATTTGGGCAGGGACAGTAAATGTCATTACTTTTGTTATGCAAAGGGTAGGTTCGATTTTTCCATCAGTTTCTGAAAATAACAATGTTATTTTTACTATTATACAACGTCGAGATGATAATCCCAACTATTATAATGCGAAAGTGAGTCTGTTTGTTACGCTTTCACGCTAAAACGGCTGAACGAAATTGGCTGAAATTTGGCACAGGGGTTGACCTTGACCTGGAGAAGGACATAGGCTACTTTTCATCTTGGATCGTAGACGAAGTCGCGAGCAACAGCCAGTACGACAATAAATTAAACTACGTATAACTAATGGCGTTCAAAGTCTGTATACGACTGTATAAATATGTATACAACATGTAAAAAAACCGTGTCCGATCCGTGAGTGTGTTGTTAAGGGGACTACAGCCGTGCTATTCTGTAACCATCTCACCGTGAAAACTTAGGTGAAGTGAGCGTGGAGTGAGCTGTCATTCCACAGGGATTGACACTATTGACAGCTCACTTCACCCAAGTTTTCACGGTGAGATGTTTACAGAATAGCATGGCAGGACCTAAACGTGCCTAAACGCAAGTTTTATAATGCATAAAAGAATATGATCCACTGCAGTAAACAAAATCAGAAAAATATATGATATTCTTCAGGATATATGCTAGTATGATAGTGTGTTGAAAACATAATACAACTAATTTGATACGATAGAAAAAAATCATGAAGATACCTCTAAAAATTTCTTTTAACGATTAAAAATCATATTAATTTACATGCAATCATTCTGATTTTGTGTCAGATTATTCTACAAGCTACATATTAGCATATTAGTGTTTTAATTTTCCAGTCCAATCAATAGATTTTCTGTAAATCGCGAACTGCTTCATATTTTGCAATAAATTACCTGCGTCGTGTCATCGCGCTTCTCTTTCATTTCTATGCAGTCCGACAGTGACCGCGCTTTAGCTGTTGTAAGCCTCTTAAGTACCTATCGTACTGAGAGTTTTCAGGAATAACGAAAAAATAAATTGGTCACATTTTTTTTTCAATGGGGAATTTTACCGTGTTATTATTACATGGGGCTCGGACGTCCGTCGTTTAGTGGGTGTCTATAAGTCATATCTTATGACCCCTGTTGAAAATTTGCAATTACTTAATTGATTTGAGGAAATTTTGGTACTAAAAATATGATTTTTAAATAGCAATAACTTTTTATTTTCAATAATAATAAGTTTTATATTACTTTTAGGTAATGTTATTGCAGTACCTATGTGCCCCTATCGGATCAGGCTGGTTTTTTTTTACATATTGTATGCAACAGCTAGTCAAAGATTGACAAAACCCATAGTCGGCCGATCACTTATACATATTTAGTTTGTTGAAAAGATCACATATACCAGAAAAATTATATAAATCATAACAAAAAAAGTTTTTAACGACTTGTTCAATTACCTATTAACTACTTTTTCCTTATGATATTGACTCAGGCGTGACCTTGCGGAAATTCATTATAAAATAGACGTAGATATATTTAGTAACCTATTCCGCTTAATTAGAATAACAAATAGATTACTAATTATGATATTTTGTTAGTAGTTAGTGGAGTTATGGCGATAATTTGAAATGTACTAATGGAGAACAATTCGAAATATTATGCAACTATTCGCGTAGATTTTATTATGACCAGGGTTTCAAACTTACAATAAAAATAAATATATTATATCGGCATAAAAGTGCTATATAAAGTCATAAAGTTTTGTATTATTTATGGTTTTTCAGGACAAATTTTCATCGCCAAACATTTTGCCTCGTGTAAACTATCAAGTAGGTACCATATTTGACGCTTAAAATAAATAATAAATAAAATATCTAAAATAACAAAAACATGTGATTAAAAACGCGTGATTTCCCTCGAATCGACATTCAAAACTAGAACTGAAAGCATTTATTTCAAATGAACCAATTACAGGCACTTTTGAATTATCAAGGGGTCGTCGGTCAGTCAGAAAGATGAAGCTAGTTGCCCACTCCAAAGCGCAGTAGGTTCTTCTGAATCATAATTTACTAAATACATTGAAGTTCAGATTACTTAATAATTAGTTAGGAAGTAAAGATAAAATGTCTGATTAATTGTTTGGTAATAAAGTGTATCGATAACTGTTTAAAATCAAATACTTCCATAAAAGGAAAAAGATTAAATATGTACGTACCTATATTATCTAAATGGTAGTATAGTCTGACCATCGAGAGAATGCGTGCCTGGCACCTGTCAGTTGGACAATTTCTAGTTGTAATAAGAATCAAAATCGCAAAACACATATTCGTTAGGATGAAACTGACAGGTGTCAAGAACGCATTCGCTCGACGGCCGGACTGTATCTGATGAGAGTTGCCGAGAATCGATCTGAATGGCGTACATTTGAAGAGGCCTATGTCCAGCAGTGGACTACTGTAGACTGATGATGATACTATCTTAATAGCAATTGGAACAGCGTCTTTGCTACTAATGTTAGTCAGGACTCTACAGAGAGTATTTTATTTATTTATTTGGCCCACCAACAATTGAATACACCGATACAAATATATGAGATACACCCAATAGAATTATAGACTAGGTAGGTATATCTCTCTTAAAAAATACTAGCCATAACCAAGAGTATTACTTTCTTTATCGATTTCTGCATAAAACTACCTTACAGCACGCGTAGCATAACAACCATAGAAACGGGTTTTGTCGACGGAAGAATAGACAAAATGACAGATTGTGATTGTTTATCTGTCTTTTGTCTATTCTTCCGTCGACATAACCTGTTGCTATTGTGGTCATGTTAAGCGTGCTGGAGACCCTTCAGGGTCTACTGCTTTTTATTATTACGTCATAGGCCAATAAAAACAGCTATTTACGCATTTCGTAATTTGACAGCAACATGCATCATTCATTGAAAGTAATAATGATAAATAGTTGATAATGTAATTAGTGGTATTACCGGAATCAATAATTTTTTTATCAGTTATAAATAATTTCAATTATGAATGTATCATTTATAAGGAATGTTTTGATTTTTATTACTTTTTTTATCAAACAACTTATTAATCGAGGTTGCCTGCAATAACTTAGCAACACGTGTGAAAATTTTATTGATTTGATTCTGTATGGAGATTTTTCAAGACTTTTATGATCGTTGAGATGTTTAGACTGCCTTGTTAGCCTAGTGGTCACAAGCGCTACTGCTGAGCATGAGGTCTTGGGTTCGATTCCCAGGTCGGCCAAAATACTCGTATTATTGAGTTTTTTATCTGAAATTTCTGAGAAGCAGCCCGGATTCTGGATTTATGGTGGCACTATTGCTATTGTTTTTTATTCATTATTAATATTCTAGTTCATTAGTGAGCCACATTTCATATTTCCATACAGTAATATTGCCATTTGCGACGATGCCCACTTTCAGAATAAACGTTCTTTTAATACAGCAAAAACATTACACAAAAATAAAGAATTAAGTTTTAAAAAGTTGTGTATGGCTGGCGATTACCTTTTATTTTGTATTTTATTTATAAATATAATTTTGGATTACATGATTCATTCTTCAACATTAAATAAGACTTAGCTTTTCCCTGTCATCAATCCATCATTAAAATTAAGTGCATAATTTAATGTTCATCGAAATGCTACCTAAACCAATTGTATCTTTCTTATACGAACCTTAACTAAATCAGTTTCTTAAACTAGTTTTTCTCCATAGATGAAATAATAGGGTGGGAGTATCAAGGTTCTTTTTAACAGTTAAGCGATAAAGCGTAAACAGAGCGTAGAAATTACCTCGAGTTTTTCTGTCAAAAACGTTTTTTATGTGTCTGTGTATCAAATCAAATAATTTATGGTTTGTATATGCGTACATGAGGTGACATACAAAAAAAGTTCTTAAACCATATCCACCTTTAAACAGATGTTCAAATATCTATGTATTTATATATCTTACATTATTAATTAATTCATTATATAACAAATATTAATATTAGATTATTTATAAAATGTATTAATCATAAAATATAATTTTATTATTATTACTTAAGTTAAAAATTAAATTGTATTTATCATTTAAATAATCATTAACTTTATAATAGGCTTTATTGATCAGAAAAGTCTTTACCTCTGAGTTTGTTTCGGCCTTTCTTCTCGGTGTAGTCAGATAGGAAACGCCGACCTCATCTAGTTTAAAAAAATATGATTGACGTGTAAAAGCGTTTTGTACAAACCTAATTACAGAAATAAAAAGCATTTAATTAATATTTAAATGATATAGAATTGTTGGCTTCCTTTACATTATTAGGTAATTTATTATATATTCTGGGGTCCGATCGTAGCAGAATACAGTGTGCTGTAGTTTCAGTTTCCGGTCACGCCTATTTCCCCCATAGACGTGAGTTTGTGTATGTAAATACATTCTAAAATCAAATATTTTCCTCCCAGGTAGAACATGTACCCACACCTTGCTGTTTGCTCAGCTGATCACACCCGACGGCACCAACCATGGTCTACACGGGTTCCTGGTTCCCATCCGCAACCCTGAGACCCTGGAGACATATCCTGGACTCATCGTGGGTGATATGGGGGAGAAGATCGGAGTCAATGGTATTGATAATGGGTAAGTGACGATTTTAATAGTTACATTATGGCGTCTTTGGGGTCTTTTGATTTCGTATGCAGATTGCAACACAATGTCTCCACCAAATTGTATTTTTTTCCTAAGTTTCCAGCGCGTATTCAGTTTCAGTATTATATTAATTTAATATTCACATATTATATTCGAAGATATTGACGCTTGAAAAATGATCGTTGTTTGTCATTGATTCTGGAATTTATAATTAAATTACTTACTTTGAATTTCCGCACATTAGAGAAAAGTACTATACAAGCCTTGGCCGCAACCAGGCATTGATGGACTCACATATCTATGCCTCGGCTTCGACTCGCCCCACATTTTCACTTTCATCCATTTATACCCCTGTTGCAGACCGCGACAGTAATGTACTATATCTAAAAGTTTTGATTATATGTTTGTGTTGTATTCGAAAATACATTTATACTTTCTCCCTTTATTATTTATATCAATGAAATAAATGAAATATCTTATAAATGAATATTATTTATATCAATGAAATATCAACAAATTTATCTTTTAATCAGACGAAATATGTCTACGCAGGGGGGTTCAGAATCATGTACTGAATTACAGTTACAGTTTTCGCGTCGATGTTGCCACCCTGTATAAACTAGCGCCTGTTCAACCATACATTTCCAACGTTTAAACGTCGTAAGAGGGAAATCCTCTGATTCATAAAACACTGCTTTCTAATGATATTCGAAGGCATACCTTGGCAGATCTGAAATGTCCTTGTTGAAACGAAGACTGAGATCTCTATATTTATGAATGAGGTAATATTTTCTATTAAGTTATTTTATGAAGGACTAGCTTCCGCCAGCGGCTTCGCCCGCGTGATATCTTTATAAATTACAGCCTATGTTACTCAGTGATAATAAAGCATTCTTCTAGAGAATGAATTAAAAATAACGGGCAGTAATTATTGAGTTTATTCATTACAAACAAAAATACAAATCTTTCTCTTTAAGTGTTGAAAAAGCGAAGTGGGCTTTTTATTGTGCTTTACCTATACTTTTGTAATGCATTGGTCGAATCACCTCACCATTAGGTGTAAACTCTCTTTCCTTGCACAGCTCACGCACAAATATGACAAAACAAAATCCCATGATGTGTTTTCATGCGTGTAACAATGACACACGAGGAAACAGTACATTCTGCAAGGCTAAATAAAAGGGAAAAACATAAATACCTATCTACAAATAAAATTAAGTTTATTAAGGTGTTAGAAGCTTGATTTAATTATAGTATAGAATTTAATCGTGGCGTTATCCTCTTAAATTAGTTCCTAGTAGCTACAGGGAAGTGATGGGGAAGACCGTGTATATTTAATAAGATACTCCGTGGGGAGACCCGATTGATTTCTATAATGTTTTTTTCCCGCGCCTGCGCAGCTAGTAGCCGTATATATTTATATATTATTATTTTATAATATTTTTACTTTTTACCGATGTTACCAAATTTTCTATATTAGCGCTTATTACTAAGTAAGTTAGCATAATTTTCTGATTTATTGTTTTATGCATGTGGTGTTTACCTATTAGTAACTGATGCACTGTTATTTTACTTTTTAAATGTATTATGTGTTTGTATCAGTGTAATCAAATGTTGGTGAACCTAATAAAATTAAATTAAAATAAAATATACGGCTACTAGCTGATGCCCGCAGCTACGCCCGCGTAGACCCTAATTCTTTTTCATTTCTAAAATAAAAGTAGCCTAAGTTATTCCTTATAACATTAGCTATCTGCCAGTGAAAGTCCCGTCTAAAGCTTTGTGCAGACTAGCGCGACGCGACAACGGTTATTGTTATACCGTGAAGTTTTCTTAGAAACTGTATTGTTCGAGTCGCGTCGCGCCGTCGCGTCGCCGTTGTCTGAATGAGCCTTAAATCTGTTCAACCGTTTCTGAAATTTGCCGGTACAGACAGTTTTTTTTTTTTTGTTATATTAGGTTTATACTTTCAAAAAATATATTTATTTAGTAAAACGTTATTATTTTGACATTTAACAGACAGTTCAATTTTATTTATTTGTATATATTGTATACTACTAGAATGAAACAGACTCAACAACGCATTCACATGCTTTGGGGGATTGCCTTTTGTAATAGCAATGTTCAAATTGGAGTGTGAATGGAATATTCTCGTCAATGTTCAGTACTACAATTGATTCGCTCAAGTTAAGTCATAATCAATTACATAAAAGATAATGTATTATAAAATTTATATAACTTATTAATTTTATTGTTGTTGTTATGTCTTTATCGTAATCCTCGCCATTCTTGTATTACCTTGTATTACTCATTACTTTACCACGCCTGTTTATCTTCTGACTCGCTCAATAATGGGTGCATGGGTGTATCCTACTGAAGACAATTATTGTAGATGCAACGCGGCCCCTATGCGTGTGTGCATCCTGTCTCCTGTCCGAGGCGTTAACCCCGTGACATATGATTGGGGGCAATTGGGAGTTATATTACAGAATATAATAAACTTAAAACACCTTGTAATGTGGGTTTAAAGCACCGTTTTTTTTTTATAAAATCCGACGAAAAGCCATCGTTGTAGTGACTCAAACAATCAAATCACCAACTTCGCGTATTTAGTAAGTTGATTCAATTCAATTCAAAATATTTTTATTTCACATAAACCTACAAGGGCACTTATGAAACGTCAGAAGCTAGGTGCACGGTTCCAATTGGTCGTTTCCTATGGAGAAGAGCTGGCAAGAAACTCCACGGTTACTCTTTTAAAAGTAAATGGTTTTTACAATGTTTCCAAGTTACAGTGTTAAAAGGTATGAGAGGACAGTGTAGGCCCATCAACAAGATTAAATCGATTGTGTATTGTTAAAACTACTATATAATAATGATCTAAAATCAATACCTTAGGCTTATTGCTTACTGGCACACGGTCGTTTTTAACTTTGATGTACCGCTTTACCTTCCGCAATGTCGTTTGATAAAAAGATCAAAGAGATGTTCAGATATTTTCAGCAACTTTATGATATTTACATTACAACGAATTGTTATCAAAATTCAGAGAAAATGTTACTCGTACGATGTAACAATTTTTTATATTATGTTCCCAAAGATGATTATAAGTTATTATAACTAACGAGGAAAATTACGAAGAAAGACAATTTTTGCTGACATATTTAAATATCTAAGATACTTACTAACTACATTGTAAGAAAATGGCTGTTTACCTATCATTAATTCTTCGCCAGATATAACTATCGGGACACGGCAATAGCCCACTTTTATAAGGTCTCAAGCGAGTGAGAAGTTGAGAATTCAAACTTTAAACCCCATCGGTTGCACTAGAAATTTTTCGCGCGTAGTCAATATATTTATGACCCAGTACATTCCGTACAAATGCACGTAAAACGCTATCAGGATATGCAATCGGCATGAATATACCTACGTCTAGAATAGGAAAAGTAACTGAGTTAGGTTATCACTTATCAGTAATAGGTACACGTAACGTGATATCATGGCGAGATATCCAGATTGCCAGTCACACAAAAACTCCAGCCATGCTATTCTGTAGACATCTCACCGTGAAAACTTGGGCGAAGTGAGCTGTCAATAGTGTCAATCCCTGTGGAATGACAGCTCACTCCACGCTCACTTCACCTAAGTTTTCACGGTGAGATGGTTACAGAATAGCACTACAGATTCAAAGTCACAAATCTAAAGATACAAATATCATTAGATTATACAAATTTGTTCAAAGTCCAGTATTTTTTAATAGTTTAATTATTTTATAGTCTGAGGCTGCTGAGAGCAGTAATGGCCCTGGTAACGGCCGCGACATACGAGTTGCAGGTCGTAGGTTCGAACCCAGACAGACGCTTTACTTTGTGTAAATAATTTCATCGCCACTGCTCTCAAAAACGGTGAAGGAAAACATCGTGAAGAAACTGAACCTGGCATGTCCTAGAACCAAAAATTCGAAGACATGTGACATCTACCAACCCGCACTGGGCCAGTGTGGTAGATAACGGCCCAGTCCCTGTCACCGAGAGGAGGCCTGTGTCCCAGCAGTGGGAACATAGGCTGATTATTTTATGCTGTGCAAGACACTCAGAATTTAGGTCTGCCTCAGTCAAGAGTGTTTTTAGACAGACTATCGCGCAATGGAAACAATTATGGCGCGCGCGCACACTGGCAAAAATACTTAGTCTCAGTATCTCATAGTCAAAGTTGAAAAAAAAACTAATATTAATAATTTACATTAACTCGTAATATTTGCAATACAACGTATTCCATGAAAATTTCAACTGGCTACTTCCGGTTAAATTCAAATTCAAAATATTTTATTTCACATAAACCTACAAGGGCACTCATGAAACGTCAGAAGCTAGGTGCACGGTTCCAATTGGTCGTTTCCTATGGAGACAAGCCGGCAAGAACCTCCACGGTTACTCTTAAAAATAAATGGTTTTGACAATGTTTTCAAATTACAGTGTTAATAGGTATGAGAGGACAGTGTAGGCATATCAACAAGTACCAGGTACTTCGCAAAATAGAAAATGGTCCACAGATCTCGTTCTCACAAAGTCTTAGTCGTAAATTCTTTATAGGTTATCACTACCAAGGCTGCCAATATGTTCTAAAATTACACGCGTTCATTTTTTATCTGTTTCGACGTATTTTTTACAATCTTAGTCATATCAATTATCTGTAATGATACCTTATGTAAACGTCGTCGCGACAGGGTCGTTTATGAGTCAGTGGGTATCGTATGATAATTACTTATTATATTGGCAACAATAGTTCTAGAAAATAGAAATCTTTTTTTTTTTTCATGTAAAATATTGGTAGCCTATTTCCCACTACGTCTGGTCTATTATAAATTTATAACCTTGGATAGAAATTTCTAGATCAGAAATGCCGTAACTTACCCTAAACTTAATTATGTTTAAATGAGACAAATATTCAGGCTTCTGAAAATAAGATTATTCAGATACCAAAAGAATCGCGTTTCCAGAGATTCTAGGTCAGACGGCTGACCTAATTTCTAATAGAAGCTCTTTATAAAGTTAATAGACTTAATTGTATACTTCGGTCTGATTTGCGCACAGACTGGTGGTTAGTTATGAATTTAGACTTTATTTCAACGTAGCAATCAAATATGACAGCACGCTTAGCATGAACACAATCGTAACGGGTTTTGTCGACGTAAGAATAGACAAAATGACAGATCAACAATCACAATCTGTCATTTTGTCTATTCTTCCGTCGACAAATTAACACCATGGATGCAGTACATGATTCTGAAAACCCTGCGTCAAAATTTTTCGTCGGTTATGTAAAAAAAAAAACTACTGTTTCATAGAAAAGTGCAATACCTACGCGATCAAAATGTATAAAAAAAGGGTTCAGAATCATATTCTGAATCCATGGTAACAGTTTTCGCGTCGATATCCCTGCCACCCTGTATACGTTGGTTTCATATAAGAAAACTAATATGATGCAAAAAAGAAGCCTGATTTAATGTTTTAATCATTGTTACGTATATATACATGTAATTTATATTTAACTAACTACATTTTTGACATTGAAAATAGGGCTTGATTTGCCAGGTGTGCGCTAGCCTTTACAAGGTGTAAAGTGCCTGATTCACTGCACGTAATACTCATTAAATATTAGCACTTCTGACTCACAAAAAATACGTAATACAAGTATAATCGTATGAATTAAGGTAAGTACGTTTATAATCTAATCAGTTTAACATATACATACTTTGCATCTTGACATACGATATGAAGGCCGTCCCTTTTAATGCTTTTAGTAATACAATTTTGCTTGGGGTCATTTGTTTTTGACCTATACAAGAAAATTACTGGTAATGGGGTAGGCAGAAGCTACAGAACGCCATCTGCTACGATCCTTAAATACTCCCTGTGCTCTGTATTATACTGAGTGGAAAATATTGTAAAGTTTGCATCCTAATTGCATTATAAGGACACACGATCAATCACAATCTGAATAATTTTTGAAGGATATTGCTAATCCATTGCTTCATATGTTCGAAAAATTTGTCTGCTCAGCAACGTAAAAAACGCAATGAATGTTGTTGAAGTGTCAAAATGAAACAGATTGTGATTGATCGTGTGTTACACAATTAGAGTGCTGGACCTAACGATCTGAAATCACCAACAAGGAAAACAAACGTGGTGACTGGTGACCAATACTTGTTCATTTTTTGTATGAGTAAATGGTTTTGCTCTGCAGGGGAAAATTACAGGCAAATTCACACGTAGACTCTTCAAAGAACCAATCGTATAATTTATAATATATCAGTAATGACTGTCTCGTAAGTTGTTGATAAGAGGATTTGTCATAGTTCGATTGGAATGAATAATAATATGGTATTAGGTGTGAGATACGAGGGAAATCACGCGATTGTGATAAATTGTCGCGTGTACAAACACAGGCTTCGTTTATGGTGAAAGCTACTTCCTAAAATTGGTCATTTTAGGAAGATAAGCACACAAAATAAGACCCATAAACAAGCGAGGGTAAAAAGTAAATATGCCAAAACGGCAGAGCGATCAAACGACGTCTGACCCACGTCTGGCCTGACTGACGTTTGATTTTTATATAGAGACGGGATCGAAGTTCCAAGAATGATGCAGAATCGATTTAATAATTGAAAATTTAATTATTGTTCTTGTCGATCATTAATCAGACAATATTCTTGGACATGAAATAATTACTTATATTGTGATGGCTATTGGATCATTTAAATAGATGAAACAAAGAATTTACACGTATTCCGAAGCTTTTGGTATATTTTTTAATTTCGTTCTAATCGAATCCAATGTAATCGAGAAGAATCGATTGTCACTTTTTAGTGAACAGCACTATTAAGTGCTATCATAAATTCATAATCTTGTGTTCTTGCCAAACAAAAAACGTGAAAAAAACTTCTAATTATTTGATTAGTTCACGAAAGTTCTAGGAGAATAATAAAACCGTAATAATTAATTAATTAATATTTGAATGTTACGATGTAGTGAGAAATTTCTATACATTCTAAAGGCAGTTGTTTAGTCATGTCCTTTACTTACGTTCATGTTACGTCAGTATCAGGTTGAATGTTGACCAAAATATGATTCGCGACCGCAACAAATATGTATTTACAGAATTATAACCACTTGCTTTTTTGACAGATAACATACAAATAGAGTCAATCTGTAGATAATAGATTAACAGGATGATCCGTTCCTTGGAGAAGTCAGAATGGACAAATCTGAAACTATGTGAGGTAGAGATTAAGAGTTAAATTAAGTGTGCATGTCGTCGATTGTAGAATTAAGTAAAATGCATTCAAAGATTTTAAACGTACCCATCGCAAAGGACCACAATTTTTTTTTTTTTTTTTTAATTTTACTTTTTGTATTGTTTTGTTGACTATTGAAATAAACTGCAACCATTGTTTCTGTTTGTTCTAGGTTCATAATGTTCAACCAGTACCGGATACCGAGGGAGAACCTTCTCAACCGTACCGCTGATGTCACGGAGGAGGGAATCTACGAGTCCTCCTTCTCAGATCCCTCCAAGATATTGGGGGCGGCGCTCGAGAACCTTTCAGCAGGTGTGTTGTAGATGTATGACAACATTATCAAACTAAAGTTTCATTGGATCTGTTTGAAAACTTTAGTGAAGATCCTATTTAGATTGCGGTTTCATCAACTGCAAGCTTTCACGACTTTCTTATCACGTACTGTCATAAAGCCGACTTTGAGTTGTAGATTATCCACGTTTAAAAAATTTCAAAATTCTAAAGTCATTTTTTCAAACTAGGCTGAGAATCAGCACTTTTCTAACGTCAAAATTACATAAGACAGGTTTATCAGGTCGTTAGCCATCTTGGAAGAATTATTCTTGACTAGCTAATACCCGATTTGCGTTGCAATACCTTTTTTTTTGTTAGGGCCCTCCTCCGGTACGCACACTGTCAACTTACCGAAGTTTCATCACAATCGGTCGAGCCATTTTCCAGTTTTTACGAGACTAATGCACGGCAATTGATTTTTATATAATAGATTCATAAAAACCACACATTTTTTTTCCTAAAATACGGGTTAATCTTTGCAGGTCGCATCGGCATAATGCAAGAGAGCTGCCACTCGATAGCGAGCGCGGTCACCATCGCGATCCGGTACGCAGCCACACGAGCGCAGTTCGGAGAGAGAGACAACGAGATCTCGCTCATCGAGTACGAGCTACATGTTAGTTGACCATTATTTTATAGTTTAATCTAAGGCTCTGAAAATACTTTTCAAAGGCAAAGCATTTATATCAATTAACCTTTATAAACACGGTAAGCCGCTTGTCCCGGCTGTCATTCTTGAATCTTTGACAGTAGTTACGGGGCGTCAGAAGCCCAAAAGTCTGACAACCAGTCTTACCAAGGGGTATCATATTACTCAGTAACTGGGTTGGCAGTCGCTCCATGTAAAATACTGGTATTCCGAATCCAGTTAGACTGGAAGCCGACCCCAACATATTTGGGAAAAGCCTAAGCAGATGATAAAACTTTTATAAAACTATTCACTCCCCAGTAAATGAGTGTAAGCCCGCGCCCTAACCAAAAGCGATCATCGCGATTATATGTCACTTTTGTTCGGAAAACCGGAAGGCGCGACCACGCGTTCGGTTTCATTGAAAATAATTAAGGCGACGCGCGACGGTCGCGTATTCGCGCAACGATTGCTTTTGGTTAGGACGCGGGGTTACTCTCTCATTTACCGTGGATCAATCGTTTTATAAATATATCATCCTCTGCCTAGGCTCTGTTAGGTTTCAAGATACCCCTTGGTAAGACTGGTTATCAGACTGTCGGGCTTCTGACTACCCGTAACGACTGTCAAAGATCTACGAATGACAGCCGGGACCAACGGCTTAACGTGCTTTCCGAGGTACGGAGGGGTCTCGGTATGTTAAGATGGTCACCCATCCACTTGACTGCGGCAAGGGTAGCTTAACCTGATCCGTCGACCCGTACGGCTGTCATTACTTAGTCACGAGCTCCTCAATTTGTTCAGCAATTAATTATTGTTATTTCTTTCCCACAGCAATGGCGCTTATTCGGCTATGTAGCGGCCGCAGTAGTCTTCAGGATGTATATAGAAAACTTTAGCAGAGTATACTTAAGTATCGTCGAGAAATCTAACGCAGGAATGAAAGTAGATAATTTGGTAAGTAAAAGTAATATTTTAACATCATAAAGAGAATCTTCATTTCTCGCATATTATTATTTCAGTATTGAAGTTTTAAACTCCTGCGCCGAACGCGACATTATTCTATATCCGCCCAGTTTCGCTTCTAACACAGAATAGTACAGAAGGTGCACTCCGCATTATAGGTATGAAGCTACAAGTACGCGGTGGGCACGTCTTGTCGGGCCAATTCAGTGAGCGTAACGTAGTCAGAAGATATAAGAGTTACGCGATAGAAAGAGAGGCAACTTTTAGGTGAATATTACTGTAGGTAACTAGCGCTGTGCGACCTGAATTGGACTTTATTGTGTCGTAGCAAGAGTCGCTTTTTATTTAAATGATTTTGCGGAGTGAACCATTTTTACTAATCTGTGCTAATACGTGTTTTATTATTTGTCCAAAATCAATGTTTTTGACTATATAGCTATGACAACGAATTTTGAGTGTCATAACAGGTTTTTATTAACCAAGTTTATTGTTTTTTGTCATGGTATGGGCATGTGATGAGGAATGAGGAAAATGTCGTGCATGAGGGAAGTTTTGAGTATGAATGTCGATGGCTATAAGAGAAGCGGAAGACCAAAGAAACGATGCATGGACTGTGTGGAAAATGATATGGATAGAAAGGGGCTGACTACCGAGATGACGACTGATAGAGAAGTATGGAGGAAAGGGACATGTTGCGCCGACCGCAAATAAATTGGGATAAGGGCAGGAGAATGAAGAACAGGTTTTTATTAACTGTGATGTTTATTAACATCAAAGTATACCCGGGACTTATTATTCTTGAGTTGAAACGTATCGATACATCTATAATGCATAATAATAAAATCGTAGCGAAGTCAAAACTGTACATGGAATATAAAAAAAATTGCTACAAGTTGTGTAACCTGGATCAACAGGGGACTTTTCATAGTCCCGGTAGTTTATTTATTTTACTTCAATGGTCCTAGTTTATCATTTGTGTCTTCTACACTCGAGAGCAATGAATCCGGGTCACTTAAAGAATCCTAAAAATCTCGGAAACTAAAAATGCTAGGTTAATGCAATAAATTGTATTTAATAGACAATGTAATACTCCTTAACCGGTAAAGCCCTGGGTGACCCTCAAGCACGTCAATTAGCACGTTAATTAGTTGTTTATCAGGCCTTTAACGGTTAAATGAAGGTATTAAAACTTCTTAGTTATTGTAAAGTTATATCATAAAAAAATCAAATTTGAAAAAGGGCCACTTTCGAAGATGGAACTACGAAATTACAGCATTTGGTTTTGCTTTTGTTTGTAATCTGTCATTTATGTGGGTACATAAACCATGTTGATAGTGCTCTATATTCATTATTCAAGCTGAAATTATGTCGCTTACGCCTGAAGAATGCACCAGAATACTTACAATGCTGGAAACCGGCCGGAGTCAGCGCGATACAGCCAGGACTGTCGGTGTGTCGCTGTCAACAGTACAAAGAGTTCTCCGACGTTACGAAAAAACTGGTTCTAACCTACGCAGACCAGGAACGGGCAGAACCAGGTGTACCACAGCACGAGAAGACCGATACTTGGTGAACACCATGCTTCGAAATCGCTTTCTCACAGGAACTGAACTCACAAATCAGTTTCGACGCCTCGGAGGAAGTAACCCAAGTGCATGGACAGTAAGACGTCGGCTTGCTGAATCTAACTTAAGACCTGCAAACGGCCCTAAACTGGAGCGTGGGCATCGTATTTCAAGACTAAGATATGCCCAGAGCCACGTAAATTGGAGTATTGAAGATTGGTCAAAAGTTATGTTCTCCGACGAATCAAAATTTATGCTCTACAAGCACGATGGAAGACACAGAGTGTATCGAAGACCAGGGGAAAGATTCAAGCAAGCATGCATCGAAGAAAAAGTAGCCTACGGTGGTGGGTCTGTACTTGTGTGGGCCGGAATTTCTTCTGAAAGTCGCACAGAGCTGGTGATCATAGAAAACGGCTCTTTAACTAGCGTAAGATATGTGGAAGAAATCCTCAATGATCACGTTGGTCCATTTATGGTCAATTTAGGTGAGGATGCTATATTTATGCATGACAATGCCCGACCTCATACAGGTAGGATTGGGAATGACTACCTTCAAGAGATGAACATTACTCGTATGGAGTGGCCAGCGCGCAGCCCGGATATCAACCCGATCGAGCATGCTTGGGACGAGCTAGGCAGATGCGTAAAACAACGAAACCCTCCCCCAATCACGCTTCGTGAGCTCAAAATTGCTCTCACAGAGGAATGGGAGAATATTCCCCAAAATCGTATAAGGAACTTGGTGTACAGCATGCCAAACCGCGTAAACGCAGTAATGGAAGCACGAGGAGGCAATACGAAGTATTAAAATTCAAGAAAATCGTAATAAAGTTCAAAAATTTCATGTTTCCTATTTTTGTTTTAAGGAGAGATCAGCAGTTTTTTTCTTTATGTAATTTTGTGTTAATAAAATGTATGGTGACTCATATTTTTTTTACTTTCATTTAAGGAGTATTACATTGTCTATTAAATACAATTTATTGCATTAACCTATCATTTTTAGTTTCCGAGATTTTTAACATTCTTTAAGTGACCCGGATTCATTGCTCTCGAGTGTAGTTACAGCTATATATGTATACTAGCTGCCCGCCCCGGCTTCGCTCGAGTAGCACTAAGTACTTATCTACGGCGCACCTACCTGCCTACCCTACCTACCCTACTAAAGTATCCTATGTCCGTCTCCTGGTTCTAAGCTACCTCCCCACCAATTTTCAGCCAAATTGGTTCAGCCGTTCTTGAGTTATAAATGGTGTAACCAACACGACTTTCTTTTATATATATAGATAGCTATATGTAAGGGCACGCCCTTTATGCATAGAGGTTTTTATTTAAGTTCTGTTTACGTTTTTATTTTTCATTTCTGCTTGAGTATAGTTTTCGATGTTTTTGTTGGTATATTGACGTGTGCTAGCTGAAATATGGCAAATAATTTAATTTAATGTTTTGTGTCGCGTAATGTAAATTATTTGCATACTATTGTATAGAATCAAGTTGTTTCTAAGTGAACAGACAGCTGAGTTGCTGGGGAGTTTTTTGCACCACTTCTTCCGAGCTAAAGCACTAGGAAGTGGCGAAGGGCAGCGTCCCTGGGGACTGTCTTATGCAAAGATTTAAATCGAAGATTTGCCCTCACTGTACTAAGTCGCACGAAAAATCGTCCGTAATGAGAGGAGCGAGCTCACACATTAACAATGGCGTTTCCAAGTCAAGTCTCTGCGACACTGTCTGTCTCAGTGGTGTCAAAACGAAACAGAAACGCGACCATCTTTTGACGCGGCAGGGCAAATCTACGATTGAAATCGTTGGTCTTATGTAATTTTGGCGTTCGAAAAGTGCTCTTTGTCAGCCAAGTTTGAATAAATGAATTTTGATATAAAACTATATCACCACAATAATAATATTGTCTACAGAGTGAGGCAGTATCAGAGATCCACGCGATGGTATCGTGCAGTAAGCCACTACTAACGTGGACCGTACTATCAGCCGCACAGCAGTGCCGCGAGGCGTGCGGTGGACACGGATACTTAAAAGTAAGTATAATGTAATGAAATATGTAGTTGAAAAGAAAAGCTGAAAGAGGCTTTTCTATAATTGCATGTATCGTTTGAGAAAGCGACCAAGGCGTCCTCGCATCAGTCCGTTGGTTTACAACTGATAAAAAAAAAATTAAACAGTGTTGTTAGAGTTGTCTTGCGAGGCGTATATACGCCTCTAGTGCGTGCTATCGAAGGGAATTCTGAAGACAGAAATATAACTGTCTAATCAGTCAGTTAACGTACCGTAACGTAGAATCTCATGGTTATGCGAGGCAACGGAACCATATTTACAGACCATATTTATTGGCTACCGTTTGGAAAGACCTGAGTCCAAAAATATGAGACGTCTTTCTGAATAAAGGTGTGTTAAAATATTGAATCTACACTAACCAACATAAATATTAAATACTTGAATATGAGAACCCCATACGAATAAAAAAAATGTAATTTCCACCCCTTTTTTCTCCAGTGCGCAAACCTAGGCGACATCCGTAGCAACCACGAAGCAACCGTCACCTACGAAGGCGACAACAACGTGCTATCCCAACAGACCGGAAACTGGTTGCTCAGACAGTTCCAGTCAGCCCGCTCTGGAGGGACTGTGGACTCGCCCCTTAATACCGTGACGTTCCTGAAGGATTGGGAAAGGTGGATCGCTGCGAGGTTCCGGTGTAGCAGGACTGATGAACTGAAGACTAGAGAGTGTGAGTTGGATTTTCGTAATAGTTTATAAAATGGATTTGGTGTTTTAGATGATCTTGGTGAAGTATTTGATTGTGGTCATCATGATAGGTTTAATTGGCAACTTGGTCTTTATGGAGTTTTGAAAATGTTTCTTTGTTATTATTTACGGCAAGGTTGTAAAGGGATAATATATTAAAATTGACGTCGAAACATTTTTCGTAGAAACTGTTTCAGTTTGGGATACCGCAAGGTTAAATCTTAGGCCCATTGTTTTTATGTGTTTGATAAAGTTCAGACGATTCATTAAAGACTGCTATCTTATGAGCAAAACTATACTCCATTTTAAGTAAGATTAGACATTTATCTAAACCTGTTTTACAGTCCGTTCATCCGATTTTGACTTCTATTGCGTTGGCGACATGACAAATGGCAGCTGCAGTGAACAGTGTATTGTAACCACTTTTTTGCTTTTAGTGCCATCCTTATGCCTACAGTATAGAAGTCAGAATAGGTTGAACGGACTGTAAAAAAGGTTTGTTTAAATGTCTAATCTTATTTCAAATGGAATGTAAGTGATAAGAAATGAATTTACGTATTCTAAATTGGAAATGACTTTTTACTTTATGACACCTAATCCGTTTTTTTCTTCTTCTACAGTCATAACAACAACATACAGATGGTTAATATGCTATCTCCTAAAACAAACGCACGAGAAATACGAATCAGAGATCGCCAAAGGTTTATCAAAGTTCGAAGCACGCGCGAAGTCACAAGTATACAAATGGAGGGACCTTACAAAGACGTATGCTGAATACTTGGCGATTATATTCTTCCTGGAGTCTTTGGATAAGAAGGAACAGAGCCTGCAGCCGGTATTGACGAAGCTGTTCTGTCTGTATGGGTTATGGTCGCTTGATCAGCATCTGGTCGAGTTGTATCAAGGAGGGTATGCACAGGTATGTGTATATAGTTTTATGAATTTTTAACTTCATGATCATGATTGTGATCTTCTAGAGACTCTTCAACTGTTTCTTTTGAATAAAAGTCGAGCTTAAGCATAAAAAAGGCAGTGACAGCAGTGTTACCCGTTAGGGATCTTTTTATCTGTTGTAGCAGCTCTTTACAATATCATGTTATTTCTCGACGACAGCGGATAGCGGGATAGGCATTTAAATTACAAATTCAAGAACGTTATTATCATTCAAGTGATCGAGCTGTTAAACAAAACTTAAAACGTGGTTTGTTAATATTTTTATTCTTTGTTTTTTTTAGGGTGAGTCACTAGCACGATTGCTGCGGGAGGCAGTGTTAGAGCTATGCAACGAATTGAAGGGAGAAATAGTGAGCGTCGTGGATGCGCTCGCGCCTACAGACTTCGTGCTCAACTCCGTGCTCGGCAAGAGTGATGGCAATGTGAGTTTTTACACTTTTTAACTATTTATACATAGTTCTGTCATCCTGATCATTGGGGTCTTTTCACCAATGATTCTAGATTTTTTGAGCGACTTTATATTTTTGTTCTTGGTACGATTTTATTTTTTACTTAGCGAGACCATAATGATATATTAAAGATTAGTCTCTAAGCCTGCAAAAGTAAGCAATCCGATCTGTTCCCATCTTACTGACTGACTTATACCGCGAGACTTACGCTGCCCTGCTAAGCCGAAAGGCGGTATCTCTGAGATACGCCCTTTTAGTTTTTTTTATACCATTCAATAGCTATAATAATTTCGCATCTAATGATAGCCACATAGCGCTATCTAACTTAAAACATTTTAAAAAACCACTCAGAAGTTCTTTATATCCTTATGTTTCCTTAAATTACAATTTACAAAAAGTCAATTTTCTCAAAACTTACTCCGATTGAGATACCGCCTTTCGGCTTAGCAGGGCAGTACGATGGTCTAGCGAGAAGACATAATCAATGACAAGGAGACGGCGAGAAACGATTCACAACTACGTTTCTCGGGTGATCTCGGGGCTTGTCGGAGTTTAAAGGCCGCATTACATATGAGTCGTGCTCATTTACTTGATGGCATTACGAGTGGTGAAGACGAAGTCTACAAGAATATAGTATTAAATTACATTTTCCTTTGCAGCTTTACCAAAACATCCAGAAAGCGTTCTTCAGTCACCCTGGAGTATTTGAGCGCGCACCTTGGTGGCGCGAGGTGGTCACTATACCGAAGTCTAAGATATAATAGTTCAATGTAGCTTATGACCAAATGTTTGTAGGTTAGTTACGTCGAGTTTTGTGATGGCGAATCTAGGTTGTAGGGACTTTTCAGCGATTCTTCTTCTTCGTTGTAACAATGGCATTATTTGTCATTATTTCGTGATCATAGGCTGTCATGTAGAATTATGCGATAATCTTTTAACTATTTTTTGGTCGGTCTAAAATCAAAATATCACTAGTTCTGATCTACAATTTATGTAAATATGACTTATATCGAGCCACTTTTCGTTAAAAAACTTCCAAACAAGGTAAATAAGAATTACCTATATTTTCCTTCTTTGTACTTCATTATTAGGGTTCCGTACCCGAAGGGTACCAAACCCTATTACTAAACCTCCGCTGTCCGTCCGTCTGTCTGTCAGCGGGCTGTATCTCATGAACCAATAGGTAGACGGTAATTTTCACAGGTTGTGTATTTCTATTGCTGCTATAACAACAAATTATGATTTATTTATAGTTAATTAAAACGGTACAACACCAATTACAATAATTAACATAATAATTAAAGAAACGTTTTTTTCTGCATTCTTGCTCGTTCTTAATATGGCACGGCTACGGAACCCGTGCGCGAGTCCGACCCGCACTTGTCCGGTTTTGTAATAAAAATATCTTTTCATTATACTCTTTAATTTTTTTTTTCTGGATTCGCCTAAGTTCTAATATTGAGATTATGTGGTATTTAATCGGGATGTTACTGTGTTTAAACAGAAAATCTTGTCTTGAGTGTGGCTCCTCTTAACGGTGCATTTAGTTTGCGTTTATCGTACAAATATGTTCGGATAGTTACTAATCGGTTAATATGGCATTAATAGAGGTCATAATAGATATTTTTGTTATCATGTCAAATAAATAAATAATTACATTCCCGGACTAATAAATTGAGCCTCTATGCATTTCCATATTACTTAAAAAACCCTACAACGTCAACAAATTGTTACGTCAAAGAAAAATAAAATTTGCAGTTTTGAAGCCCACATCCGGCCATCATTATTCCTAATTTGAATTCACAACCATTTTAAAAGTTATAATAGTACTAATCATAAAAAATTTTGGAGGTCGGTGTTTATTTTTTGTTAAAAAATAAATATTTTTGACTTTTTTGTTGTCGTACGTTCCCTACACTTTTATTCGTATACCACTACTTGCTATATAAATATATCAGTGACAGGAAGTTATTATTTATTTCATCAACATATACTAAGTAGAAAAATACGTATTACTGAAGCTTACTCAAACACTACCCAAGATGTCGGTTAATAAGCAGGGTGGCTCGATTTAAGAGTCCGGGAATGTATGTTTAGTGTTAAAGCACTCTGGATACTCATAGAATCACTTAAAAGTTATAAATCGCTTTTACAGAGCACGATAGTTTTGATTTTAATTAAAAGATTTGATTTTAATTGAATAATTTAATATTTTTGTCAACTATTTTGCGTATAGAAATTGTATTGTATTTTTAAAAAAAAAATCGTGCGCTGCAGAAGCGAAGTTTTATAATAGAAAATTATATATATTTCAAGTAACGTTACCTTGGTATAGTATTATACTAATAATATTAAAACACTGCCTAGTGCTTCTAGATTAAGGCAATTTCTCAACCATTATCGATATGTCGTGGCCAGATCTTAGAATTGATCATTTCATGAAATGAACATCGACCGCTGGTCACATCATGATGTGGTCTGGCCAGACCAGGTACGATACATGACCAGTTAAACGCATGACTACTTCATGATGTAGCCAAACATTAGTGATCATATCGTAAAATAGTTAGATTATCCACCGGTAGAGGCGTTGATGTCGCTTTGTTTTTGTGGTGCATCATGGCGGCGGCATACAACAAATCAAACAAAGTATGACCACGCAAAAAAGTCGATGGATTTTTATTGGGATTCCAAATATGATGTTACTTGGCTATTTTTACTACACCTTAAACCCTACATTAATGATATGGCCTAACGTCGACTGACATATCATTTTTAGACGTTTAAACGATATGGCCAATTATAGCTGGCCATTTAATGAAATGGTCAATTCTAAGATCTGGCCACGACAGATACATTAGTTGATTTTAATTCTAAGCACATTATTTTTTATATTATTTTATTAAATTGAAAATCACAGATATTCTTTCAATGTATACTGAATGGATTTTACAATTTATTTTATGATAATAATTGTTTTTGATAGTTGAATGTTGTTTTTATTCTTTTTAAGGCTAATCTTCATGATCATATATTTTTATTATTATTTTTGTGGTATATTAAGTTCATACGGCTTGGTGGACACTTGTCTCACATTTTTATGTGCTTGCGGAAAATTGAAATATTTTGTTTTTAAGTAAGAGCTATATTTATTGAGATTCAAAATCATTGAACTTTTAACTACCAATACTTGAGATTTAGTTGACTGTATTTAGTCTTTATTATATAAATAAACTTAAGAACATTTTGATTAATCCTTGTAATCTATGTTAATTCATTCGTTTCCATGCCGTATGAATTTCAAACTTAGTTTTTGTAAGTGTATTTTTAAATTAAATTAAGACCTCAATAATATGTCTACAAAGAGAGTTTCTTTAATTCCATTTTAATTAGTGCTTAGCATCATATCTCGTTTTTTTTTGTGTTTACAGTACAAATTATGTTTATTATATTTTTTTTGCAGTTAATTAATGTAATTTTTAATCAACTGTTTTCCTGTCCTTCATAGAATTTCAATAAAATAGGGTGGCTGTAGGAAAGAATGGCCAGTTTGAACCTGACTGCAGAAAACGAAAGGGTAGTTTTTTTTACATGGATGCGCTTGCGCAGTGTCTGTTATTTATTGTATTTATAATTCTTAAATAAAGTAGAAGTAGTATTGCAGTATTTAACTTCCATCACGATTGTTACAATCTTGTAGTTTTAATAATAGAGTCACATATTATTATCATAAAGTCTTAGCCAAGGTCTAAACTACCTTACATTTCCATACCTCATAGAAACATGTTATTTATGTAAATAAAATATAGTTTATTCATGTTTGTAAGGTTACATAAAATTCTATAATATTTTGAAGTCTTTGTCTAAGCAAGCGTTTTGCGATATTTGGATGCAGGAATCCGGAAAGTTAACTGTTTGGTAAGTTGACTCTCGCTCTCAGGCACCCGATTTCTTAAAAACGGGGGGTTAATGTCGCAGAACGTATTTAAAAATCCTGTCTGTAGATAAATTTCAATCGGCCAGCTAGCTCTGTGGCCATTTTATCGTCAACGAGATGTGTTTAGTGTACTACCTTACTTGTAGAAGTGCCTTCCCCTCTGTGACCCTCGTGATGTTATGTAATCGTGTAAGCTATCGTGTTTATATGGGACCGTTGATAATATCAGATGTCAAATATATTATGTGGAGTAAAGCAGAATTTGTTCTTTATTTTATACACCGACCTTTTATCTCTACCATTTCCTCGAATGCCCCAGAAAGAAGATATTTAAGTCACGGCCCTAAAGGCGTCCATCGCAACCGTCACCTGGACGTCACCGAGATACCGAGATTATTCGAACCGAACATGATGTCCCGGTGACGGCGATTGTGTGCACCGCGGCTGAACTCGGCATGTGATAGATACAACAAAATCCGGGCGAACGGCGCGGTGCGAAGGCAATGTGCTGGTCAAGATCTAACGTGTTTTGTATTCCCGAGACATCAGCCCGTCACAATCTCGGGCAGAGTACTAGCGGTCACACTACTCAAAACTTCGACGACCGGGATGAAGTTGCTCGGGTGACGGACGGACGTGGACACACGGCCATAGTAAATGTGTGTATCGCTACTTCAGCGTTGCCGCGCCATCTCGGTGACGGCAGTGTTGCACAAACGCCCTACGAGTAAGATATATAGAGACGAAAATCAGTTCATTTTGGCGTTATTTCGACAGATAGTAACGTAAGTTTACGGTACATTTCGACTATCTATATAGAGTATTTTGACTTTACTCAAGCTAAATACAATAAGCATTCATAAAAAATTTGAACATTAACCTTTATACAAATAGTCAAATAGGGTTCATTTTCATATAAAATTAACAAGCAGCGCCGCGCATTTACAAAGATGCTGTACTATATGGGGATGGCGGGGTCTTTGTTCACTCACGCACTAGACCCCGCCATCCCCTTTGAACCTGAACGTAAAAAGGAAAAACCTGGGAGTAAAATTCGTACGTTATCTGTGGTAAAATGACAATTTAATTACGTAAATAAGTTGTTTTTTTTTTTACACAAGGCTTTTTTTTTCTCGGAAATTAGTTGTTTTGCAAAAACGTTTCGTATGAAGAACCTATACGAAAAAAAAAAGCCGTGGAGCCATATCGACCGCGCTAGAAAGGCAAATAAATAAAACACCAATAATTTAGAACAATTTTTATTGAAAACACGTAGAGTGGAATTTAATTTTGATTACGAACATACAGATTTGATTACTATGTGTACAACATTTATGTGAGAACTCTGAAAGTGCGACACAATATTACCAAGGGTGCTTTTAGTGAACACTGTGAACAGACAAGCGATACATCTTTGAATTGCTATAAGATGCTGTTCATTTGAATTGACTTTTTCACAAATTTTTTAAACTGCAATAATGTAAAACCACAAACAGGGGTAAAAGTTGCCGTGGTAAAAAATATTGTTGAATGAAAAAAGCTGTCTGTTAAGGTGGGGCCATAGGTCGCGTTATAGCAACCTACACTTCGCGCGCTCTCTCACGCAAACCGCGCGACGTCTCGCTGAGAAACAGAGCCCGAGAATTGTAGTTCGCTTTATTTCGACAATGTAGCCGTAGCATGATTCAGTAGTTAGTAGGGATTAGTATGATCGTTTGAGGCCAATGATTCACATTTAGTTTGAAAATGTTTAACTCTTGTTTCTCAATAGGCTAAAGTATTCCTGCAGATACACATATTATCATAGTTTCTGGGTTACATTTTATACGCTGCCGTGCTATCAATATTATTAAATAAGTAACCTAATGTCATCTTATAATGTAAATACATTTATTCTTACACGTTCAAGTGACAATGAGTTCTACATCACAACACGGGTCATGATACAGTTGTCGCTTTTTAGCATAGCTATATCGGTCATTGCCCTGTCCATAATATCTCTCCGTAGTGACCCAAATCTTAAACTATGTTCAGTTTTTCGTTATTGGAACACGTTGAAGATCACGATAGATATTGATTCAGGACGTTAACGGACTTCAGTTCAGTTTTTGAAATAAAAAATTCTAGAAAATGTAGGTGGGTCATTGACCGATAATGCCACGCTAAAACGCGACAACTATAGTCAATAATAAGAAATTAATTACTCGGTTTAAATGTTAGTTTTAAAGCCATATTGGTACTAATCCAACTTTGCTTTGCAAGAATTGAACCAATAAAATAAAAACTTGCTTTAGTAAAAACTCATTGCCACAAACTCACTCGATTTTCGTAAATGCATCACTTTAAAATAATATGCTGATATTAAAAACATATTTTTATTATTCTTAAACTTATGAGTATGTTAGCGAACCCTCATCGTGTTATTTTTATATAATTTTAATAAAAAATCATACAAATATAATTAACTGTTTTAGTTCTACAACCGTCTTAAGTACCAACCTCATCCAGTCTTCTGTTTGGGCTAAGTTAATTTATTTTAATGAAGATGTTAATGAGAAATGAAGGCACTGTAAATATGTTATGTTAGTTTAAGCAATGATAACCACGCTTTAATTGATAATTTTATGTAATGATGCTATTTCAATTAACCGTATGAAGTCAAAAATAATAAGTAGTCTGTAAGTTGTTATATACCATATAAAGCTCCATTCATAGTATATTTTTATCAGTGTGTTAAATTAAAAGTCAGATAAATATCAAAATAAGACACTGAGTAAACTTTAATGGATTGTCAATCACATTCTAGAACTTATATCTTGATTCCAGCCAACATGCTCAGCACGACAATCTTTTCTCGCGTCGAAACGAGACATGACTAGGCGTTAACATGTTAACCTATAATAAGTCTTCTATCTATTCAAACAACCACACCGAGCTTATCATTCAATCTAGCTTGAAATCCTTCGATATAAAATTGTTTATAAAATCTTGAATACAAAATTGGCGATAGCCCTTTCAATTCAGGAATCTGTGCCATTCGTGAATTGTACATAAAACCTTCAAATGCGTGTGATTGTCAATGATGGAATTTTGATGTTGTATCCTAACCATAGCGATCGTCGCGCGAACATGCGACCATCGCCGTCGCGTGTTAATTTTGTTCGGCGAACCTGAACGCGTCGTCGCGCCATCAAAGGCCTCCTTCTGGTATTTTAACAAATGAGTGACATATGAACGCGTCAATAGAGAAATGTGCGCGCGAACGATCGCTTTGTTTAAGACACTGGGTGAAGGTTTTTATATTATTCGTTCACTATGCTTCCTTATCAGATAGTTAAATCTTCCACAAGGTCATAGGCCATAGAGATACGAAAGTTAAATATTATACGATTTAAAAATAAGTTATAATTTGTGAGCTATAGTCGGTGGACTGGTATGGCTCATAAGTGAACTTAAGTGTCATATCTAACATTTATTTCTAATAGTGCGTTCACACGGGCAACTAAAATTGTGCAATTTCTATATAATATTGGTATTGCCGTAAAATGCTCAGAATTGCCGAGTTGTCAAGTTCCTAATAGCCAAGAATTTAGCAATTAATTCTCCGTGTGAGCACAGCTTGAGACCCGTATTGCAACAACTATCCTCAAATATGAATCTTACAATTATAAACTGACAGATTTCATACTTATGTATGTCTACCAAAATCTAGTTTTAAAATAGGGATTAATGTTTGAGCATCGTTTGAGAACACGGGCCTAAAAGTGTAACAGGTAAAAAAGCAGCAAAAGAAAAACTAAAGCAGTCGGTCTCGTAAATATTATGTAGGTAACAATAAAAATGTTCTAAAACAAGGCAGTGAAATAATAATACTGTTGAAGACTGAAAAAGTTATATGTCATATTATATTATCTGTGGTATTTTGTGAATACAGCGACATAAAATGCCGTTACCAGAATAACATTTATGATATTTTTTTTTTATTCGTATTGTCGCTTATACTGACGTCATTTATTAAATTATTTAACGAAACCGACCGTCCTAAATCACTCATGACATTATAATCTAAGAAAGTGCTACAGCAATGCTAGAATTTTTATAAAAGCGTTTATAATGTATTCGCAAACATAAGAAATGACGACAATATATGATAATAATAATTATGATGTTTTGCAATCAACGGTTGGTTATCTTAATTACACACAAACTACAGTAATGCATTATAATTTTGCAAGTAATTATGATAAAAATATGAGTATTTTTTGGAACACAGTATACTTTAATTATTAATATCCAGTGTGAGTTATGCCTATATGCAACGTGTTGAATGTTTATTATACATTAAGAGAGCGCCCAGTGGTCCACTAGCGCCACTCCTTAAAAAAAATATTATCTCGTGACTGAATTATGATAACGGCTAGTAAGATCCCTCGGTAAGTGTGTTTAGAATTTTCTAATAACTTTTATAAAGTTTCATATCGAGACACGAAGCAACAAAATTATTAGCAATCTAAAGAAAAGCGGCCGTTGTTCATAATTCCTTCTCAGTCACGAGATAATATTTTTTTAAAGGAGTGGCGCTAGTGGACCATTGGGCGCCCTCTTAAGGAAGATTCGCAGTGGTAGCCCGCGGATTCAAATTGTCTTACGTTTTTTTGCAATTTGCAGATTTGTTCCATTGAATGACTTTTTCATGAAATCATGACATTTGAGAAGAAATCTAACTTAGAGAGGTGTATTAATGATTATAATTCTGTAAATAAATGTTTTTATGGTAGCGAATCATACATTTTGATCAAGATACAACCTGATACTAACTTGCAAATTGCAAAAATCGTAAGAAAATTTGAATTTCGCGATTTCGTTAACAAATTATCTTCTGCAAAACGGCATGTCATAAGTTTAATTGAGTATTTTAAAATCAGTATCTTTTCATTGATAAAAATACTAGCACTGCCGTCAAAACTAAAGTAAACATCAATACGAAAATCATTTTACAAATTTTTATTAACTTTTAAGTTTACTAGAAAAACATCTAACATTTAAAAATTGACGTTAAATATTGGAAAAATTGCGTTTTAGTCATGATTAAATAAACTACACACGATCACAACGAAAATCAAATTAAAGCAGTTTTCACGAACAAAAATTAACCGATTTTTTTTTAACAAAAAAAGGGCACATTCTTTTTTTCTATTCTTTTTTTAAATCAGTAAAATTTCCACAACCAATTAAAAAAATCTATACTTTTCCAACGACCGTGTGTTTGTCTCGTCATATTTAGCTGTTGTCACTATCAGAGACAGTGGAACTGGTCATCCTGATAACTGGGTTCTGGTTGGAATCACTGGAGTCACATTCCACCATCAATATTTCGTCGGGAGTATCGTTCCTGTCCGAATTACTTTCCGTATACGTCCCTGTTGGGGACTTGTCTTCAATCACCGCTTTGAGGTACGATTCTCTGTCCATCATATTGGTGTCTCTTGCGAGAGCGAGAACATCTAAAGACATCATGCTTTTAGACTTCTCTGTCTTACTAATCGGTGGGTTAGTATGCTCGAACACAACATCCTTGCTTATAGACTTCGTCCTTGTCAGGTTTGTCTCAGTTTTCCAGCTATCGCTCGGTGGATGGGTGTATTTCCCCGAGTTAGTACTCGTAGATGGCGCGCTAGAATTCCTAGGAGAGCTAGCTGTGAATTTGGATCGTTTCTGCTGATTATTCTCCTTCATCATTAGTAACTGATCTAGTTTGTTAATAGTCTCGTTCAGCTCTAAAGCCCACGCTTCGTCAGTTTCAATGTCTTTCTCAATAGGTTTAGAAGCCAGTTCCCTAACTCGCATTCTTAGTTCTTGAAGACTGGAGTCTTCGTCTTTCTCATGTTCAGCTTTTGCTGTGTCTTCGTCATGTATGGCGTCTCTTTCTGCTCCAACTCCTGGTTCTCTGGGTCCAACAGGGATGGTGTCTTTATCTGGTGGATACTCTCCTCTCATTTTATGAATTTCTTCAGATATCTTTTCAAGGGCTTTTAGAGATTTGGAGTATCGGAACTTAGCGTCAGCAATGAGGCGTTGTAGCTTCTCAATTTTCTGATTTTGCGTCTGTAACTGTTCGTCGCATAGTTTCTTCTCTTCGAAGTAAACTCGTGATTTGATTATATTACGTTTAAGATTCTCTTCTAGTTGTGTCACCTGGAGATAATAGATTTCTATTATTAACTGTTCCATTATGTGTTTTCGTTTAACATATCTCTGCGCCTCATTACTATGCGACGCGCATATCTTTAAATGCGTCATGGTAGGTATTTACTTAAGTATTTTAATGGACAACAGAACGTCATGTAATGATCTAACCCACGTGGTCAACACGCTAGAGCTTAGTAGTTTATTTTGTATTATAAATAATATTAATTCAAGAATATCAATGTATTTACCTTTTTCTCAGCTGCGATGTACGCGGCCGCTCTTTTCTGATGCTCTCGTCCGCTTTCCGCCTTCCGTTTCTCAGCATCCATAACCTGAAAAAATAACACATACGAAACATTAGTAATAATATAATATAATAAAATTGTTTGTTTATCCAAATAATAATACACACAGACACAGTTTAAAGGAAAGTGACAGAAATACAATGAGCATAATAATATAGCTTTGAGCACAAAAGATTTAAGTCTACAAGAAATAGTCTATGTATACAAAAATAATATGAACCCTGTCTCTTAAACTAGGAGGCCTGTATCTTAAGTGACAGTGATCGGCTAAAATTTGTATTTAATAAAACTGAGCTTTACACGAGTGTAAGTGTGTCGATTTAATATTAGTAGGTAATAGGTATCCTATAATAGACTACACAGACGACATAACTTATTTCGTTTGGTTGTAGTGTCTGTTACCCGACAACGGCGAAGCCAAAAAATTAGGGTCATGTGTTTGACCAGTATGTGCCTATGTTCCCTCGTAACTACTAAACGGCTGAACCGATTTCAATGAATGATATGTCGTTATATTCGTCTTTATTTCGCGAGTGTCACTGGATATGTTAATAATAATCTCCGAAACCTCCAGTGGGGTATCAAAATTAAGGGTTTTAAAGGGTGAATTTTTAAATGTAATTTGGAATGAGAAATCATAAAATAACTAAAACCCGACTACGTAAAAAGTGAACTTTAAAAAAGATGGATTCTAGATGTCCTATTTCGGTATCTAATCCCACTTAGGTCTTTATTGTTAAATTTAATAAGATGCCAGTAGCTCACCTTAATGATGGCATGGTTGAGCACTTCCTGCCAGTTGCTGTCAAACTGCCATTCGTCCTGCTTGCTCACGAACCTCTGCTCTGCGAGTGTGACCGTCTCTTTAGCGGCTGCATGTAGCTCTGGAAAGAAAGCAAACGTAAACTTTAAAATATATTCAACAAGAAGCAGAATTTCAAGTCAGACCCTAACTGTCTTATTACAGAATGAGTTCTAACTTTGGTCCGAGCTTAAATCATCGAGCCACTTATTTTGAACGTTATTTCACGGAGAGTAAAAAAATTACAACTTAGACTCATAAACCTTGTTTTGTAATAAAACCATAAGAGATTCGAACAAGACATTTTGATGAGATTTGTTTTTATCAAAGTTAAATTCTTTGGACCGTACCTTAACAAATATCATTGTTCTAAGCAGTCGAGTAACAGTAAAGAAACCGTGTCGTGTACGGTATTTATAGATCTATGGGCCTGTGTCGCCTGAAATAAAAGTTTTTTTTTCTTTGATATATCTCGGCGACTCTCCCTGGGTCCTTTGAATTACTATTATTGAAACAACCTGGCAGAGTATGACGTACAACGAGAAACTTTTTCCTGATTTTATTTTAAGAGGCTTACAACAGCTAAAGCGCGGTCAGTCGGTCACTGTCGGACTGCATAGAAATGAAAGAGAAGCGCGATGACACGACGCAGGTAATTTATTGCAAAATATGAAGCAGTTAGCGATTAACAAAAAATCTATTGATTGGACTGGAAAATTAAAACACTATTATGCTAATATGTAGCTTGTAGAATAATCTGACAAAAAAACAGGATGATTGCATGTAAATTAATATGATTTTTAATCGTTAAAAGAATTTTTTAGAGGTATCTTCATGATTTTATTTTATCGTATCAAATTAGTTGTATTATGTTTTCAACACACTATCATACTAGCATATATCCTGAAGAATATCATATATTTTTCTGATTTTGTTTACTGCAGTGCATCATATTCTTTTAGGCATTATAAAACTTGCGTTTAGGCACGTTTAGGTCCTGTAGTCCCCTTAAGACCAGTGTTGTTCATTCTGCTGATCCAACGTTAAACGAAGATTTGCTCCGAAAAACCATTTCAAACAGAAATCTCAAACAAAAAAAAAACAACAGTATAAATAATGTTATGCACTATTCAGAATTGTATTATTCAAACAAGGTCGCAGATAGCACCGGTGTTACACGTCGCATCACATCACAGATACATTATCTAATCACACGTGTTGGCATGGAGCTCATTTTTGTCATCACGAATTATTCCACCGTTAAAGTAAATAATGAAAATTAGATAAAATAGAGTAGTGAAAAACAGGGCCACACGTTTAAATTATTAAGGGGGAAGAGCTAAGGTAGCCCGCGAAATCCAAATTTTCTTAAGTTTTTTGCAATTTGCTGGTCAGTGGCAGGTTATATCTTGATTATTATATTGTGAAATTGGCGTTTTTTTTCTCACATATAGAGAACCTTGTCACTTCTATGATTTAAAATATTCATCAATTGCTTGGTATTATATCGTATAATGACCATCATAGACAACTACCAATAGTAAAAAAAACCTTATTACTTATAGTTTTTTAAACATAAAAAATACCTCAAAAATGACTCCTCATTTTGTTAGCAGAAATGACCACTATTTGTTTTAACTTAGCCAAAACTTATTTTTGTCGCTTAATCTAAGTGGCATATTACGTTATCTTAGTTTTTAAACATGAGTGCATAAAAGTTTTAAAACATTAGTGTTCATGGCTGTTAAATAAATTAAGAAAATGTTAGTATGAAAAATGCAACTTCTTTAAAATTCTCCATACAAATCGCTGGTTTCATAGGACCTAATATAACTTGTCAGACTTTTCATCCTGGATCGCAGATTAGGTAGCCTAGGAGCTGGAGGATGTAATCTGTCTAAAGCTACGGTTTCCTAGAGGAGCAGTGGCCGCCACATATCGGCTGCACGGTCGGCTGTCATGAAAATGATGATGGTAGTGGGGTTTGACTTCACGGTGTCAAAAAGCTCTCTAGGAAAACGCACCAACTTAATTTCATAAATAACGTCTCAGTAACGTCATTCGACAGTAATCGGCGGACGCTATGTGGCAGTCGGAACCATAGAAAACCCTGGCTTTATTTCATAACGTTTGGATTGAACCAAACGTTACGAAGGTTTAGGCATGAAAAGGTATCAGACCAGAATTACTTTTGCATTAATTAACCCAATATTAAGTATTAATCAAAGTGTGGCGGCATCTACATCGCCACATGCGAACTACGCATCAAAGACCTGACGTCACACAACATCCTGACGTCACTCAAATCCTGCATCGCGCAATTAGAGTTTACCGCGCGGTGGACAAATATACAAACTCACGACTTCGACCTTTGGGCAATTGCCCGCCAGACATGACACCTGTCTGATCGGAGGATCCTCCCTTTTCTATGGTGGATGAGTGAAATTTACACCCTGTTCCTCATACCCCTAAAAAAATAAAGATTACTAATTCAAACTAAGCCCATAAGGTCAATGAAAAGCTTTGATGAAGCACCATTTTATCAATAATTCATTAACTCTATGCATATTTTGAACAAACACTTTAGCTATTTAATGTTTAATTAATTCTGTTTAGAATATTGCCAGGTCTTCGTAATATATACTCATGCATATTTATAACTCTTGGTAAATATTGTATCGACAGGGCCCGCCTACTAGTTCGTTTATTACAGATCTATGTCAATCAATTCTAACGTACCTACTGCTGAGTTAATTGATATGCGTTGTTATTTTCAACCTACCTACATATGAAATATTTTATTAGGTACTTATTTTTTTCTAAATTGGTACACAAGTTGGGTTGCCACATTCAATTACTAGATCATCTGCCTAGCCTTTTCCCTACTACGTTGGGGTCGGCTTCCAGTCTAACCGGGTGCAGCTTACTACCAGTATTTTACATGGTGCGGCTACCTATCTGATCTCCACAACCCAGTAACTGGGTAATACGATACCTCTTGGTAAGACTGGTTGTCAGATTTTCGGGCTTCTGACGCCCCGTAACGACTGTCAAAGATCATTCAATCACTAGATGTTGTGGAAAAGTGGGATCCTTGAAAACAATGATAATATTTAATTGATTACAAGTACCATTAATAGAGATAATTATTCTGTATCAGTCTCATTATTATCATGATTTCAGCCGGGAATCACCTGCTGGGTATGGCTTCGTTTCTTTTCTGCCATTCTCGACAATACCGTACGCCAATGAGTCTTGCCAGGTGTAAATATCTATGCGGTTATTGATGTTTTCGTTTGAATAAGCTGCTAATTACTAAGCTCCCACTTCATTGATGTTGAGATTTTAATAGATGTCAAGAGCTCAAAGCACGACGTCAACAATAAACAATGTCCCACGTGACAGCTAGTAAGTACAAAAAGACACGTGCATCTTGTGAGTGAAGTATGCGCAGAGGGCCTACAAAGTCCTACGAGTTCAGTATATTAATGGATTTAACTGCAGCCCCTATTGACGCTTCTATGCCATGTTGAGGTAGCGTGGAAGCTCCAACAGCACCCTAAAAACATTGTACACACGGCTACACAGTTTCCAGTTTATGCTGATCTCGCATTGTTTTGTATTTCCGTACAATGCGAGGTCAGCTTATACTTATAGTGGGCTGTATAGTGTGAAGTGTAGCCGTGGACAGCCCCTTTATTAGCCACTGGGTGCGGATGCACGTGCCAATATGTCTTGAGCCATGTAGTTAGTTATTCTTTGTAGTTAGGTTAGTTTGTAAGTTTTACTAACGTAGTTTTTAAGTCATTGTTACTAATACTATTTGGATTGAGTGTAAGTAGCTAATTTTATGTGTGATCCGTAATAAACAAAATATATCCTACTTAAAAAGAAAAAACTACGCATAGCACACACGCAGGCAGCTGTAGTGTTGAATCTTCCCATAACTGGCAGCAACGAGTGTTAACATTGAACACAATTGTATTAGCTGATAAACGTGCTGATAAGCGATTTCCTGTCAACAGATGTCACTACACCGTTATTTGCATACAAATATACGTTGACAAGTATCTTGCTGGTTGGTAACAAATACTACAACCTTGTAAAGCTTTAGCTTTTTGACGAGAACCTAAATAGGTACAGTAGGCTGCACGTCAGTGGTAATACTTTGACCCTGAGCTGGCCTAGCCGTAGTACGGAGCAGAGATCTGCAATTGCGGAGCTTCCGCATCGATTACTGTTTGAAGTTTAAAGTAACGTCACTGGTCGTACTGTTTATTTAGGAACTACCTGGCAACTCCTAATTAAAGAAAGTAATGCAAAATTAATGCCAGACAGAATTATATTGATCATCAAGCAGATCAGTAATCTGTAATCTGCACGTTTATCGAGGAAATCTTTATATTTTTTAACAAAACTGCTAGGAAAAACACAATAAGACATTTGTAACAACACATTGTTATTTATTGATATTAATATTTATTATCTACCAGCTGCGCCCAGCGGGTTAACCCGCATAAGTCTCGATCCCGTGGAAATGTCTGGATAAAAAGGTATACTATGTTCTAATCCAGGTCATGGTCTACCCACGTGCCAAATTTCATCCAAATCTGTTCAGCCGTTTTAGCGTGAAAGCGTAACAAACAAACTCACTTTCACATTTATAATAGTAGTTAGGATGCTGTTATTGATTGCTAAGAATTATATTAAGGCATTTCTATAATCGCATTATTATTTACCAATAGATGTTGTTATTCAGATCTTCAAAAGAAAACAGCTTGTCTGCACAAGATGTCAGATTGTTTGCGACAGAGAAAAATGGGTCACTGAGCCACTCGTGCGACACAGCTAATTGTGCTTTGTTGTTCTGAGTTTAAGATCTACATCACGATCACATACATTATGTAAGTCATAGTCATTATGAGTTTTGAAGATGAGATTTTAACCAATATTTGTTTGTCGTTACTAAACTTCTTTTGTTTTTTGTGTGTCGCTTTCCTGCAATCTGTGGGAGTTATTTCGTGAAAAGGGACGGAAGTGTGTAGCAGGAAGCCGATGAAGACCAATGACCAATGAGCGCGCGAAAGACCAATGAGCGCGCGCGGTGCTAGAGTCGACTCTCAGATGGTACCAACCCCTTTTTGCGAGAGGTTGGTACTGTCACCCAAGATGTCAGATGTTACCTATCATATGCGACTAGTGTAAGGCTCACTCGTTTATATTTTTTGTGAAATGAATCTGGTGTTTTAATTTACTAAAGGTAGGTAAGTAAACCTCTAGCTAACCCTTCGTAGATTACAGGCGTGATGTTATGTCATGGTATGCTTACAATCAAAATTAATACATAAGTATATGATGCAAAACGCGGATTTTAATGCATTAAGTCCCTGTATTGTATCTACATACAACGATTAAACTAGTCTACAGTGCTTATATTCAGTAGCTATGGAAAAGGATTATCAAGTAAAAATAGGTTTTTAATAATATTTTTATAGGTTTTATTAAACGCAAGCAGGAAAACCACAATGCCTAAATTACATAATTAAAAAATGCTCATTGTAACACAATCGGCAACACAACCGTGCTACGTTGCCGATTGCGCTGGGCGTCGGGAATCGCACTGCGATTCCCGGCCACCGTAGGCGCGAGCTTGCGGACGGTGAGCGATGGCGATGGATGGGGTCGACGGCGCGTTGTGTTCCACGCGCGCCTCAAAGAGATGTCAGCAACAACTGACGGGGTCCGTTAGGGCCAATGCGGATGCCTGCCGGGGTTGCGAGTTTGTCCAAAATATCGTGGCCCCGGCACACAAGGAACGGAAGGAACACGGGTGGGTTTTAGTCAGTAAAAGTCTGACACGCCCTCCCGCTCCGCATAGAGCGGGAGAAGTTATTTTAATAAAATTTCCCACCCTCAAAAAAAAAAAAAAAGCCGTGCTATCAGTCGTGTCTAAATAGGTACCGTTTGCATCTGATGAACCTTCACAGAAATGGTCGATATCATCATCTATACCTACTTATTACAAATTAAAGTCGCTTTTCGTGTCTGTCTGTGTGACCGCTTGTTGTTCTTCTGAACTACGCGACGCAACAATATCATGAAGAGAATTCATTCCGGACGGAACGGTGGACTACTATGAAATTTACAAAATAATAATAAAATCTCGGATGTTTTGTCAAGTCGCAAAAACCGTGCGAAGCAAGAGTGGGTCGCTAGTGACAAAATAAAATCATTTCTTTCTAAACTCATAATAATTTCAGGTTGAATCCGTAATCAGCACTAGTTCAATCTGCCTAGCCTTTTCGCAACTATTTTGGGGTCGACTTCCAGTCAACTCGGATGCAGTTGGATACCAGTATTTTACAGGGAGCGACCTGACCTCCACTGTGTAATACGAAATACCCCCTTGGCAAGAATGGTTGTCAGACTTTCGGGCTTCTGACGATCCTTATAATACTGACAAAAATCCACAAATGATAGCCGGGACCAACGGCTTATCGTGCTTTCCGAGGCAGGGAGGGGTCTTGGTATGTAAAGATCACCCATCTACGGACTGACCGCGCCAAGCGTAGCTTAACCAGCACCCTAATTGCGTAATACACGATCGATCAGAATCTGAATAGTTTTGAAACAGATTGCTAATCCAAAGCTTCATAAGTTCGAAAAAAAATCTGCTCAACAACGTAAATAACGCAATGAATGTTGTTGAACTGTCAAAATGAAACAGATTAGTTTACGAAAATATGTTACATACGTAATTAGATTTAGATCGGGCTTTTTACTTAGCCAAAAGCCCACACTAGTTACCTACTTGAAATTATGAGCTACCTATATTTTTAATATTTTCTCCCCACTAGATCAAATGTGTGAAGTTTTGCCGGCTAATTTAATCTAGCCTTGTATTATAATGTGCATAATGAAAATCATTTAAGCCAGGTTTAGCAGATAATGTGCACGAGTAATCAGGAACCGCGCCATGCGAGCGCTAATTGTTACGAATTGTAGGATCACGTTACTGTACTGTTTATCTGCTATACCGGTCTATGATTATAATTATCATCAGGTTTGGGTGGAATGTTGTTCTAAATTTTATGTAGATAATTACCTATTTAACACAGGAATCTGTTTAATTCAGCTTTTTTATCATTTCCTTGGTTGATACGGTTTACGATTTTGTTGATCGACCACGGACCAATTTCTGCAAATCTTTAAGTAACTTTGATTATTTATAATATTCTCGACTTGTGAGGGGCGAAAATGGATAAAGTAAGAAATGAGTATACAAGCTTAGTTTTTGTTTACCCTAAACCTCTCTCATTGTACTCATCATTATGAAAAACTTTCACTGGACCTGGAACCAAAACTGAAATCGCGAAAAAAAATCAGCAGTTCCCTACATTTATGGTCGCATATCTCGTGAAAATGTTGGGAACAGCTGATTTTTTTTACTATATTTAATCTAAGCTTGTATATGGGGAAGTTTGAAAGTAACGACAGTGACAGAAAAATTTAAATGAAATTGTTTGGCTTGGTACGGGCATGTAATGAGGAGGGAGGAAACGCATGTGACTAAAAGAGTGACGAATTGTTGACGGAAGGAGAGGGAGAAAAGGGCCAAAGAAAAGATAGATGGATTGTGTGAGGAATGATATGAGAAGGGAGTGAATTATAGCGTGACGGTTGACAGGGGAGAATGGAAAGATAAAATGTGTTGCGCCAACCCCACGTACATTGGGAAGCAGGAAGGTGATGATGATTCTCCACTTCTCCTTTTAAATATTTTTTGCGCTATCCTGGCTTAAATAATCTTATCTATTGTGGATAGTTTAATTTGGGTAACCCTCACGCTCACCGGCCTTTACACATACAGGGCAGATCCATTCATTTTACCAACAAGTTTCTAATAAGTCATTGCTGGTGCAAATGATGTCGGAACACAACTCAAAACTGCCAGATTTTCGCAAAACATCCTATTTTCTGAAGAATTCAGTGTTTAGCTCAATAATGAGGAAGTATAAAAAAAATCTTAACATGCGATGACGCGAGCAACAGCAAACACTCCTAGCACAGTATTCTGTGTCTGAATTAGCCCACTTATATTATGCGAATTACTTCATTTCATTCACTTACAGCTATTACGTGCTATGAATCAGCGTTTATCTACTATTTGCGATAATTATGTCATTGCAATCTGGACTACGCCTTGAACAGCTGTTATTACCGCTTTTTATGTATACTTATTTTAATGATAGCAATGGTAAATAAGCTAACAGATGGTGCTAACTTAGGCATATACAACCTTAGTTTTTGTTTACCCTAAACCTCTTAAGAAGTCATTGTACTCATCATTATGTGCAACTGTCACTATGGGACCAACGCTGAAATCGCGAAAAGAATCTGCTGTTCCCTACATTACATACATGTTCGTATATCTCGAAATGTAGGGAACAGCTGATTTTATTTTTCGCGATTTCGGCGATGGTCCCATAGTGAAAGTTGTTCATAATAATGAGTACAATGACCCCTTAAGAGGTTTAGGGTAAACAAAAACTAAGGTTGTATAATTTGTATGATTTTATGAAGAAAATATTGTTGGTACACCGGTGGACTTAATATACATTTCCTGGCCTATTCGTACAGCTTCGCAATTATTGGACTGAAGTTCTTAAGACGCATATATATGCCAGCGACCTTGAGTGGTTAGCTTGCGTGTTCTGCACTGAGCTCACGCAACGCGTCGTACGTCCAGCCAGTAATAGGACTCGCCCATGCAGGAGCAATGCCCCAAATGAGACGCATTATTAATTTATTATACATAAAACAAAAGGTATTTTTAATAAAACACGTATACCAAAAGGTCAAGATCATAATTACATTAACTTAAAAATGGTGAAGGTTTCAGAAAAATACGCTTGATAAATTTTGCGAGATTCTAAGTTTTTTATCCGCGGTAGAGAACTAACTTTACAAATTCATTTTACTATGTAATAATAAACATAATCTAAAATATTCATATAATAAGAAAATGCTCTAATTTAACATATATTTTTTCCAAATCATTAACACTACTTGTTTTAACGTAATATTCAATATAAAATCATAAAAAATCGGTTATAGTCGCCTTAACGGAGCTTGCGGTAGGAATTGACTGATACAAATCGTCACATAAGGAAAAAGCGTTATGCCCCCTCCATGCGACTCTTTTTATTATTTTCAATTTCAATTTTCTTCTTAACTTTTTATCCCAATTTCATTACCAAGTCGATTACGTACTTGAACCGACCAGGACATCATATGTGAATTCCAAAGTCCCATAAAAATATTTTTTTTAATATTTTTACGACGAATAAATACTTCACGGTTTCTTTGAACTGGGGCTACAATTACCGTTCAAACGTTTTATTTGACTTGCAAATTCCGATTAGTATTGAAAGATTCCGTCATCGTAGTATTTAAACAACCTTGAACGCCAAGAATAGTATTATTTTTTTATATCAACAGTTTTTAACGTTCGTAGATCTTTGACAGTCGTTACAGGTCGTCAGAAGCCCAAAAGTCTGACAACTAGTCTTACCAAGGGGTATTGTGTTACCCTGTAACTAGGTTGCGGGGGTCAGATAGTCGCTCCTAAAATACTGGTATTCAGCAGCATCCGGTTAGGCTGGAAGCCGATCCCAATATTATTTGAGAAAAAGCTCCGCAGATTGAACCGTTAAGGCGATAACAAAGTATTTATTAATAAAAAATGACGCTTCGCGCACAGAGCCGTGGTCGGATTTCCTGTTCCCGATTTACGTGTAGTCCGTTATATCCGTTCATCCCTTTTGCTCCCCTAATGGAAATTTGGTCCATGAAGGGTCATTTATTTTAGTAAACCTTATTAATACGACCTTTATTATCCATTTTTAATGACAAATATTTTTACTTATAGGCCTATTTCCACAATGAGGAACGTGTTCTTCATAAACCACACTACCTACTTATAAATGTCACATTGACAATGTGTAATGTGACATTTATAAGTAGGTAGTAGACTAGGTATTATCACCACGCTTGCCTAATAGGTCACATTTTGTAATCTATGCCATGCCAGGAAGAAACTGCTGCCTTTACTCTTGATTTCATCCCCTATCTGTTCATCTTTGAGCACATCCACATCTCCCCTGAGTTTGTTTAGGCTTTTCTTCTCAGAGTAGTTAAATAGGAAACGCAGAACTCATCTAGCTTATTTTTTTAATAATATGACGTGTAAAAGTGATTCCGATATCCTATTTACAGAATAAACAATTTCATTTCATTTCTCCACTTGTATAAAGACCAATTTCTACATATATAGAGAATATTATCATTTATTGGATACCTTATTTTATTATATAGTAAGTATTGTGTTTATTGTGATTTGTTGTCGTTTTTTTATCTATTTTGATTTTACTTTCAACATCTCTTGCGTGCTGACAATTGAGCAAATAAAATGATTATCTTATCTTACCAAAATTTTAACAAAGCTCATTTACAAAGCCTTTAATATTCAGCGTACGTGTGTTTTTTTTTTGCATTTCACCCATATTAGAAAATGGTACAGTCCGGCCATCGAGAGAATGCGTTGGATAATTTCTAGTACATAGTAATAACGATCAAATTTGCAAAACATATTTAGTCAGTATGAAACTGAGAGTGTCAAGAACGCATTCTCTCGACGCGACGGCCGGATTGTAGCTCTACTTTGCTTGAAAAGTAACACATACATAGGCAACCATGTCAAAATTATGTTATAACATTCACAAGCTTGCAAAAGATGTGCATATAACCTTTCGCATAACACTATGACCTTTGCCACTTTACCTAATTACGGTCGCAATGAGGCTTGCAACAATGCGCGCCCACCATACACCTTTCAATTAAATTTAACTCGTTTTGCAATAGTAGCTGACTATCTACAAGTACGTGTACTTCGAGTGGACAGTATGCTTTAAGGGGACTACAGGACCTAAACGTGCCTAAACGCAAGTTTTATAATGCCTAAAAGAATATGATCCACTGCAGTAAACAAAATCAGAAAAATATTTGATATTCTTCAGGATATATGCTAGTATGATAGTGTGTTGAAAACATAATACAACTAATTTGATACGATAGAAAAAAATCATGAAGATACCTCTAAAAATTTATTTTAACGAATAAAAATCATATTAATTTACATGCAATAATTCTGATTTTTTGTCAGATTATTCTACAAGCTACATATTAGCATAATAGTGTTTTAATTTTCCAGTCCAATCAATAGATTTTTTGTAAATCGCTAACTGCTTCATATTTTGCAATAAATTACCTGCGTCGCGTCATCGCGCTTCTCTTTCATTTCTATGCAGTCCGACAGTGACCGCGCTTTAGTTGTTGTAAGCCTCTTAATTTTTTTCTAAAATATATATGATACTCTTATCTGGTGGGTGTTCTGCAAGAAGGCTTAAGTTACATCATCATGAACAAACTCGTTACCGAAATCTGGGCCCACTCAATTTAGATTTTCATCGACACGCTAATGCTGCGGCCGCATCTGCGTCTATCGTGACGAAGCTTCGCACAGTGATACGAGCAAGCAGATTTGACCAACCATTATCGTTTACCGTCGGGATATTTCGGGCTGCGTAGCACTTATCGCCCGGGTGGCGGTACTAATAAACGTGGCGAAGTAATTATTTTAATTTACTTTTTTATTTTATTTTAATTTACAAATGACATACTTAATCTTTTTATTATTTGACATTGTACTTATATTTACAATATATTAAATTTGATTTGTTACAGCAAACATTATAAAAAAAATTAAATAGGTTTTTATTTTTATTAGGAATTTCATTTGTCTTTTATATAGGTAGCTTATTTTCTTTTAAATTTTGTGAATGAGAGAACGTTGTAGACATAACAGACTGTAGATCGGTGGACCATTTAATATTTTGCTAAGTACCTGGTACTTGTTGATGGGCCTACACTGTCCTCTCATACCTTTTAACACTGTAACTTGGAAACATTGTAAAAACCATTTACTTTTAAAAGAGTAACCGTGGAGTTTCTTGCCGGCTCTTCTCCATAGGAAACGACCAATTGGAACCGTGCACCTAGCTTCTGATGTTTCATAAGTGCCCTTGTAGGTTTATGTGAAATATATTTTTTATTTTTTTTTGAAGCTGCTCATGTGACAACTTTTTAGCGAGCAAAACATACGAAGCTTCGCCACGCATTGCTTTGTCACGAAAGACGCAGATGCGGCCGCAGCATAAGAAAAAAAACATATTAAAAACAAAAGAATTTATCTTTGGGCTAATACCTACATCTATATAATCATCAGTTACTTTGATAAGACTATCGAATTGTCATTGGGCGGACTATCAGAAATATTCAGCGACCCCTTGTCAGCGGTCACTTGCTTTTATGACGCACCTAGACAACTGGATCATAACAAAAACATTACCTATATGAATAGAATAGAATGGAATAACGTACATTCACATTCATGAATAAAGATGTATATCAAAGTCATCATCACTGGATATTAATAACCTACACGTAGATAAAATTCCAATTACCCCCACTAATACAAATTATCACATTAATCCAAATTACTGGGTTGACCTTCGCTAAGGGCGCAAGGCAATTAGCGCGTTGGGCCTTCAAACATGATCAAATATTCAAGGGCCTTGAACTGCCGGACTGCCGGCCTCGGGCACGCCCCATGGCCGGATGTCGGCCTGATAAGAGCAAAAGCGATTTGTGCCAATTTATCTATTGGTGCACCGATCAAAATGTTTGGCATGCCAATTGGTGTGACTGAAAAGGTTATTGCTATGCAAATTGCATTAAGGCGGTCGAACATTCATTTTATTTCAGGGAGAGAGTACTCTCAAACACATGTATATTCAGTGTAAAAGTCCCTAGTAGGTACCCAATATTAGAAACGTAACTTAAGGCGATGGTAACCGACGTTTAATTATTTTATACTGAGCATCACATCTAAACGAGTAGTGATAATTATTTGGAAAACATATATGTATAATTAGAGCATTTTCGTAACAACTTAATATATGAATATTTTAGATTGTGTTTATATTACATAGCGAAATTAATTCGTAAAGTTATGTCGAACGCGGATTAAAAACTGAGAATCATGCAATATCTATCAAGCGAATTTTTCGAAAACCTTCAGCATTTTAAAGATAATTTAATTATTGATCTTTTAGTATAAGTGTTTTATTAATATACCTTTTGTTTTATATATAATAAATTAATAATGCGTCTATTTTGGGACAGCGCTCCTTGATGGACCCATTACTGGCTGGACATACGACGCGTTGCGTAAGCTCAGTAAAGAACACAAGCTAACAACTCAAGGTCACTGGCATACTGGCATATATCTGCGTCTTAAATAAGTCTGACCAAATTGCTACGTTTCGTAGAATATAAAACTCCATTTATATTGGTTAGTGGATGTTATGGTACAATCTCATCTCTATCCAAGTTTTTCTGGCGTGATGCCAGTTATGGATTTGCTTAATCGTAAGGTACTGGAGGAAACTCACGGCCAATTTCTGAATCAATGATAGGGAGAGATTTTAGTATGACATTGTGGAAAATACTTTGCATCCTTTGCATAAATGAGGGTATTACAAAGTTTTAGCGTAAAGATATAGACAAAAAAGGGTGTTGATAGAATACTTGATGTTTTTTTTAAATAATAAATTAGCTTCTGCCTGCGGCTTCGTACGCGTGGTATGTCAATAAAAAGTATCGTATGTCCTTCCCCAGGGTTTAAAGTATCCTCATACCAAATTTCATCGTGCACCTAGCTTCTGACGTTTCATAAGTGCACTTGTAGGTTTATGTGATTTTTTTTTTTTTTTTTTTTTTAATAAAAATCGGTTCAGCCTTTATGCCGTGAAAGCGTAACAAACCAACATACAAAAAACAAATCTTTTCTCTTTATTATAATACTAGCTTTTGCCGGGATAAAAATCCTATGTGTTAATCCAGGTTATAAGCTATCTGTGTGCGAAATTTCATCCAAATCCGTTCAGCCGTTATTGCGTGATTGAGTAACAAACATCCAAACATACAAACTCTTACATTTATAATATTAGTAGGATTCGTTTAGATTACCCGTTTGAAACGTTTTCAAGCCTAACTACTGAACAGATCTTCATTAAATTTGGCAGAGGTAATTTAATGACTGCTTCATTGGTCTTGTGGTTGCAAACGTTACTGTTGAGCATGAGGTCCTGGGTTCTGTTCCCAGGTCGGGCAAACTATTATTAGGTTCTTCTATCAAGAATTTCTTAGTAGCAGTCCGGAGTCTGGATTTGTGTCCGGTTGGTGGCAATAGGCTCGCCCCCTATTACGTGGGACTTAAACGTGAATGGTGAAATGTGTGTTTACTATAGGTACAACTCTGCTAACCCTTCAAGAAAAACAGGCGTGATGTTTTGTAATTTAATTAAACTACCAGAAGGAGAAAGGATATGCTTTTCATCCTGGACAATTCAAAATTTTACACAATCATGGACTAAGCCGTATTTCTAAATGATACTGTTATTTATTACTCATTAGAGAATTCCTAGCAATTTCTCTGACAATGAACACGAATTATTATCATGCTTTTCATATAACATCAAAGGAAAACATGGTAATTATAATAGAAGTAATAATAATCTATTCATTCCGAGGGGAAATGTGTGGTATTTAAGTCAAACAGATTACGTATCTTGTCTTGTTTTATAATATGAGAAAGTGGGTTGTTAATGAGCAGAAATATAAAGGTAGGTAATGAGATTAGTTGTTATGAAATGAAAGAAATTGTTTGTTCTGTAAATAGGATATCGGAATCAGGTTTACACGTAACATTAAAAAAAAATGCTAAATGGAGTCCGCAAAGAACCGGCGAAACAAACTCAGGGGTCAGTCTCTTTTCAAATCAAATCAAATTATTTTATTTCCAGATCATACAATCCAATTTATTAGTACATACACATCTTAAACAATATTACATAATAATATTTGACAAATTTTGGTCACAATTACTAGTAACTAGCTTATGACCGCGGCTTCGCCCGCGTGGATGTCGGAAAATATCCCATGGGTACTACCGGGATTACATACCTAATAGCCGAGGAAAAGGTCATTGACTCCTACCGCTGCGCCCGCGTTGTCGTCAACCATAATTATTTTGTTACGCGTAATTTTAAATCTGTGATATCTTTTAGTCTTCATTTTAATTATATGATGTCAAGGCATATTTTAATCTAAATTAAATGCCCAATTTAAATAAGATATTTTATTGGATAACAATAAATAGAATACCGGTCAAAATAGCTTTGGAAATAACAATGTTATCAAATTCTGAAAGATAAAAATGGTTACTGTAGGTCATCCTTAGAATATCGCCGACTTTTTTGTTGAACTTTTTAAGATCTACAATTCTGTAGAACATAAATTTGATGTATCTCTCACGGTTTACGCGGCGCACGCCAGTAAAGCTCCCAACGGCATGATTTTTTCCGACATCTTCAACAATAATCGTCATATTTCAGCCAATTTACACAAAACCGTAATTAATTATACACCAAAACCTTCCGCAATAATCATTCCGTCCTTGATGAAAGAAGACGTAGTGACTGCATTTGAAATAGCTGTGGTAGAGAACCCCAGGTCACGATTCCCACCAGGGAATATCGGAAGAATCTTCCTTTTCAATGGAGGAGTGTAACCTACACCTTCTCTAAGCGACACATTATTGTTTTCCGACATGTATACGATCGAAATCGCGGGTCCAGCCAGTACTAAAACACAAAACAACAAAATCTAATTTAGTGTCTATGAAACGAAATAAAACGTCTTCTTTGATTTGATCTTAATCCGTTTCAACACTTTTAACTCTATAATCTTATAAAGGCTTACCAAAATATCGAAAGTACCGGGAATCCCGGTTCTTTAGCCAGAAGGTCCCAAAAATCCCGGTTCTTTAAAACAGAACCGGTTTTGCATGCCCTAGTTTAAAGTTGTAGCGCAAACAGAATTTGAAGTTGTTTTTCTAAAAATACATTTTGTTTATGTGTTTGGAAATTAAATCGCAAACGCAGTTAACTATGACTTTTTATAGGTTTTCGTCACCCTAACAGGAAAACAACAATTTTGCTACGCGGCAGAAATGAGTAGGGTGAGAACGGAGAAAGGAAATAATTCGAATTATTTCATTACTCTTTGTAAATTAAAAAGTTGGCATAGTACATAACCATTAAATACTTTCTAAATACCCATTAATTCCATACAAATAAGTCCAGCGGGATTCTACCATGTGAAATGACAGTCATTAACACTTCATGCAGTATTTATATTTCCTAGTACACTATGTTAGTGTGAGTGCCATTTTTTGCGCGAATTAAGGTAAACGCACGAGTAAATGACACTGTTCTAATTAACAAAGTGAAATTTAATTAATTAACTGAATATTATCAAGAACCTTGGTACATTCAGTTTAGTTCGTATTTGTCGCTACTTTCTCTTTAATTTGGTGTCAGTGAACCTATATCATTGCATGATACGGGCAAATCTACTAATGAATTTGTATTTGTGAACGATGTCACAAGAATGTTTTGACAGAACATTTTCTTACCGGAAAAATATGTATGTACGGTGAGCAACCAAAGTCGATTACCATTTCGGTTTTTTAAATGTTAATTATTGATAATAATATTCCTCAAAAAAAATTACTGATATAAAATTTAAGGAGTAGGAGTACTGTTAGATATTACACGAAATGCTGAAAAGCAATTAATCGAATCAACTTAGATGAAAATATCATCGTTAACATTTTAGGTAACTTAATAACTTATGTTGCTTACTGTAGGTAGACGTACAGCTAAGCAAAGAAAAATCTGTTTACTCTATGATGGATTTTCCATTTCTAGCCAGAAAAACCACGCTCGTCTTTTTCAATAATACCTTAATGAGCAGGTTCACATAGTTAGTTCTAGGGCAACTTAGCCCGAAACAAACAGATTTTAACACCAAAGGAGTAATGGGTGATCATCCTTAACATACCGATATCACTCCGTGCCTCGGAAAGCACGTTAAGCCGTTGGTCCCGGCTGTCATTCGTAGATCTTTGACAGACGTTACGGATAGTCAGAAGCCCGAATGTCTGACAACCATCTGCCAAGGGGAATCGTGTTACCTAGTGGGTGGAACTGGGTTCAGATAGGCAGTCGCTCCATGTAAAATACTGGTATTCAGCTGCATACGGTTAAACTAGAAGCCGACCCTAACGTGGTTAGAGACGCTAGGCAGATCGATTTAGTCAGTTTGACTTTACATACATACGTAGCCTGTTACCAACCACAAATGTTCAGGTTCTTCCCTCACGGGGAGCATTCGCATACGTTCAGAGAACAATAATGCTCAAAATCGAATCTGTAACGTTACATTACAGGCGAATGTTCCCCGTGAACCCACACGGCGAGCACCTTTACTCTAATCCGGGCTTAGCCTTATATCGGTCACTGTTATTAAGTGTGAAGCCGGATTTATTAAGGACATAATCGTTTTAATTAATGACATGACATTAACGTTGATGGTATTATAGTGCTCATTTTTATCTTATAACGATTCATTTAATATTTATTATAGTTTTTCATTAAGTATTTATAGCTCTGGTAACTGGTACTCTGGATTGCTCTAACATTTTAACAAAAAATTTTTGAGATAGTCTGGATTTGTGCCCGGCTGGTGGCAATAGGTTCGTCCCCTTTTATATGGGACTTAAACATAACTGGTGAAATGTGAGTGTACTATAGGTACCATCAAAGAAGTTCATATCTAAACAGTTTCAAAACAAAATCCCGTGAACACAATGAACACATCTGTTACCGGCCCGGGTCTATAGCCGCCGAGCGCTGCAAGCAAGAATAGTCCTTACGGTGGTTAGATATGAACTTCTTCGATGGTACAACAACCTCTGCCGTGATGTTATTCTCCGTAGTTCTTCTAAAAGATTCTTCCCTAAACTTCCAAATTCAAAGCTAAGATATTACGAAGTAGGTAAGAAGCAAACTAAGGCTCGTATTACAGAACATCACTCATAACTCCAGCATTACTTAAAACTCGTTTAAAGCCTTTTGATTGGTTGAAACTAGTTTTAAGTAATGCTTGAGTCTTGACTGAGGTTCTGTAATACGGGCCTTAGTTTGTTTCTTACCTTTGCCGTATTACAATAATACGTAATACGGGCCTTAGTTTCGCATTTAAATATTAGAGACCAGAATACCCGCGAAATTTGTCGTTGTTGCATAACTTTTTAATTGGTCGAGATTTTTAATTCATATTCTTTATGGCACCTCTTTAGGTTATGTTATGAGCTATCCGAATATCTAAAAATATTTGGCCTAGGTCTTAAGAGGGACGCGTGAAATTGATTCGTTGTTACAATGTAAAGTAGATATTTTTTTTTTGAAAATGTTACTTACATACAAGTAAGGTCTGACCAAAACAACATAGATATCGGAAATTGCGCGGTATCAAGCGAACCCAACGGAAATTGAAAAAGTGAAAAAGATAAACGAGAACTATTACAGAGTTAAGGTTAAAAAGTCAAAGGTCAGACATACCATCAAAGTTCATATCTAACCAGTTTCAAAACAAAATCCCGTGGACACAATGACCACATTTGTTACCGGCCCGGTTCTATAGCCGTCGAGCGCTGCAAGCAAGAATAGTCCTTACGGTGGTTAGATATGAACTTCTTTGGTACATATATCGCGCTTATATTCCCCGAAGGGGTAGGCGGTGTAGACTCCTTTCGTCGCTTTTGTTTAGACCACAAATTTTAATGTAGATTCTGGAGTGCTACTAAGAATTTTAACGTAACATAACATCACGCCTGTATTCCCCGAAGGGTTAGGCAGAGCTGTACCTATAGCACACCCACATTTCGCCAGTTATGTTTAAGTCCCATGTAATAGGGGGCGAGCCTATTGCCATCAACCGGGCACAATTCCAGACTCCGGGCTGCTACCGACAAATACCTGATGGAAAACGCCAATAACACTTAGCCCGAACTGGGAACCCAGGAGCTCATGCTGAGCAGTAGCCCTCGTTGACTAAGACTTTTGTGAAGTATAAACTGAATAACACTTCGCGACTGGGGATTAAACCCAGTACTCTGATGTGACCAGGGCTCAGAAACCAGTTAATGGTCATTGAATTCGAACCAGAAACGATTGCGGTTTAGGTTTCGGTTACCGGTATTCCGGTTAGTGGGAGAAACCATTTTTTTACAGATGCCGATTCTGTTGAGCGAAATTAACCGGTTAATTTGAGTTTCGACGGTTTAAACGAGTTCTACCTACTGCGCCATCTCTCTTACACCTACAATAACAAATCCCTCGCTCTACGCCAAACGAACGAATACGCAAATTATTGTGACAAACGGCGGCGGCGGGCGTACGTCTGGGTAAAACCGGTTTATTCAGGTAAGAGCTAGTTTTAAAATTCTATTCTCTGTAATAACCGGTAACCAAAGTGCATTTAGGTTTGTTCGAAACCATTGTTGTAATTAACCGGTTAATCGACGAACGGTATTATAACGGTTTTATGAAAAATATTAACCGGTATTTCAAAACCGGTTTCAAGCCCCGGTTGTGACGACTAGACCAACAATTAATTCAATTAAAATAAGTAATCAATTTAATTCAGATAAATCAAGAACCAAATAAGCAATGAAGAGAAATTAATGTGGCCTTATTTGGTTCTTTTCATCGGATTTGGTATGTTATACTGCTTAGAAGTTGGCAGCGATGCCAAATCGTTTATGTTTGTCGTACACAGTTCCGACAAGAAGTTACTCGATGAAAGAATCTAGTCGCCATGTTAGTTTTATATCGGTTCAGGTTATGCCATTGCCAAATTAAATATATTTTACAATCTATGTCAGATATAATTTCTTATCGAGTTCCGGACTACGCAAGATGTGATAACAAAAAATATATTTCAGAAATGTCAAATTCTTTAATGCGATTGGTTAATTAATTTCCAGTTATTGGAATACTTTGAATTTACTGTTAAAATCTCGTTTATCTTTCAGATAAAAGTAAGAACAAACGTAATAATCGATAAAATGATTTTGAGTTGCAATACTTACTGTGAATATATTGAGCATGACCTCAGACTATAATACAAAAACATATATATATATGTACTAGCTGCCCGTCCCGGCTTCGCACGGGTACTTATCTACGACGCACTTATCTACCTACCCTACCCTACCTACCCTACCCTACCTACCCTACCCTACCTACCCTACCTACCCTATCCTACCTACCCTACCCTACCTACCCTACCCTACCCTACCCTACCCTACCTACCCTACCTACCCTACCTACACTACCTACCCTACCTACCCTACCCTACCTACCCTACCCTACCTACCCTACCTACCCTACCCTACCTATTTAGGGGGATGAAAAATAGATGTTGGCCGATTCTCATAGATACTGGATAAGCACAAAAAATTTCATCAAAATCGGTCAAGCCGTTTCGGAGGAGTATGGAGACTAACATTGTGACACGAGAATTTTATATATAAGATATAAAAATCTTACGATAACCATTGACCCCCAGATCCACACATTACATGCAAATAGATGAGTTTAAAATCCATAGAAGACAATACTCAACCTTACTTCTTCCACAGATACTTCACTTCGCAAATCATTTAAATAAAAAGCGACTCATGCCACGACACAATAAAGTGCAATTCAGCTACCGAATTACGCAACACATTCTCCTAAACGATTACGACTAATCTGTTTCATTTTGACAGTTCAACAACATTCATTGCGTTATCTACGTTGTTGAGCAGATTTTTTTCGAACGTATGAAGCAATGGATCAGCTATCTGTTTCAAAACGATTCAGATTCTGATTGATCGTGTATTACGTAATTAGGGTGCAGGTCACACAGCGCTAATGACCTACAGTTACATTCACCAAGAAGTTGCCTCTCTTTCTATCGCGTAAGTCTTATATCTTCTGACTACGTTACACTCACTGAATTGGCCCGACAAGACGGGCCCGCCGCGTACTTGTAGCATCATACTTAAAATGTGGAGTGACATTTCTGGATTCATCTGTGCTTCTACTCAAGCAGATGCTGACTTATCTACCCAGAAAAGATTTCATAGCAGCCTCCTTCTGGCCATACGAGGAAAGTATACCTTTTTTTCTGTAGGGAAATCCTCATGAATACCGGCTGGGGAGACCGGAGGGTTATGGTCAGACTCCTACCGAATATGATTCGGGGGCCCGGATGATACTAGTACATTTGCCACTCCCCCGACTGGTATCAGCCCGCACTGCCTAGCGGGCCCCACCACCAAGTGCGGCCGATCTCACGGATTCTAAGCTAGTATACCTAGGATCCACTTAAAAAATGTGTAAATGTTCAAGTAACTTACCACTAGCCCTCTGGAACTGCACAGCAGCTTTCTGGCACTCCTGCCTAGCAGCAGTGGCGATCCCCACAGCATCATAGTAAGGCCTGGACTTGTCCACACAGGTCCCCAGTCGCTTAGTCCACGCCTGCAGCCGACGCGAAGTCTCGTTCAGCAGCAGGTGGAATGTTTTCATGGATTCCTGGAGATTGAGGGGGATTATGAATAATGTGGCTAGATAGTTAATTGATTCAGGCCTGACCTTGCAGAAATCCATGATAAAATACTATAGACATATTTAGTAACCTATTCCTACTCTGTAAGAAATCGACACGTGTTTCATCTCTCAATGAGGCATCCTCAGGATGACGATTGACTTGACCCGAACACGGCGTGTTGCCGCGCCGAGCGCCGGTCCTATGTAGTATTTTTTTTTAAATGTGGCTAGGTTGTAAATTCTACTACGTAATAGGTACGGTTTCCAGAGGATAGGTGCGAAGAGATTTCTTGTACACAAACGTTAGCTTAATTGCGTTGAAGCTAAGCAGAGGGATATTTAAATAACACAAGCTTATTGGTTGTTCAAGACATCTGTTCGCATCGATGGATACCAGACTTTTGAAGGTTCTTAAACTTAAAGGTGTCTTGTAAGAGGAGATGTCTAGAACAACCAATAAGCTTGGTTTATTGTGATATCCCTCTGCTTAGCTACGCCACCTACCTGCAAACCCCTATCTTTAAAGATATTTTAATCTTGTTTTGGCACTTTCTTTTTTCCGAATAGTGAAACCTTCCTAGTTTTAGAAATCCGAACTGGTCTTGCCTTATAAGATTCGCACACCTATTTCCTCTATTACACACAACATAATAAACGTAAAATGCTACAAGTATTGCGCGTTACATCACACTAGAAACATGAGGTGGTGTCATACGTCGGGGCCGCTGTAATTGACCTAATCTACGCTAGTTGCGCCCGCGCCGACCTCCGTCGTATCGCTCGTTGACGCACCTTGTGTACCTATTTGATATACGGCGCTGTTGAATTGCGATTGTTCTTTTCTTTAGCAGACGTAGAAAGAAATTTATCAAAGATATCGATGCTCGAATAAGACTGGTTAAGATATAAAGTTTAGAGAAAATTATGTCTGATCTTTGAGCCTCTTTTATGCCCTAGAAAATCACCGATGGATATATATATAGAAGGGGAAAGACGCCAACAAGTTCCTTACATGATAGTCTAAATTTGTCACAAAACATGACAATTGCCTTACAAACCACAATCTACTAACTCAGTTCACATTGTGGAGGGCATTAAACATAATGGGGTTCATTTATAAATGCTGCTTAATGATAAGCGACTGTTTTTAACCATAATTTTTTGACGTTTGAAAGTCACCTAACTTTAAGCAACGTTTTTAAATAAACCCCATTGAGTATACATAATAGTGCGACATCAAACTCTGAAGGATATAAATCAAACGCCATTGCACCGGGATAGAAGAATGTAGTACCATTCGGTCATTGACATTTGTCGCCACCTGTGCCCATGTTTCGACTCGCTCCTAGCCGGCAGAGCGTTTAAATGTCCTACTATAAAAAGGGGCGGAAACGATCGTAAAAAACGAAACTAAAAGTAGGAACTCCATCCGTTTGAATTACAGAAAACACTAAACAAACAATGTAGTAAAATCAACCAAAAACTAAACTGCATAGACCTCTGCAGTTTCCTATCACCTTGAAGATTTTTTATTAGTCTTTATAATGTCAACTGATTGGCATTTGTGATATTGCAACATTCTTCTTGGCGAGCCGTATTGGCGTAAACGAGGGTCAGCCAATATGGAGTGTACGTGATTTATAATATGAAATACTGTATCAGACGTAAGAATGAACAACTGGAGCAAATTTCTCGTGCTCTGAGTAAACTGAACCGGTAATAAGTTACTTTATTTAATATCTTTGTGTTTCTGGAACTACAATTTACAGTATTTAAGGTGCAATGCAATTCAGGGCTAAACTATGCACGTGTACGTACTTGGCCTCGCTTTGTATGGAAATGTGGAATCGTCCACTGCGGCTGCAGCTGGCAAACAAATGGACCGCGCAGCCAACGTGGATCGGAATGCTGAGCCATGGGCCGTGGAGAAGATAAAAGATTGCATGCAGCGGAGATGTATGTGTGAAGTGACGAAAATGGATAATGTAAGAAATGATAAACAAATACATATAAGTAAGGGGAAGTTTGAAAGAGATGCAAGTAACAGAAAAGTTGAAAGGAAATCGTTTGGCTTGGTATGGGCACGTGATGAGGAGAGAGGTAACGCATGTGACGCATAAATGTTTATGGATGGAGAGGGAAAGGATGGCCAAAGAAAAGATGGATGGATTGTGTGAGAAATGATTATGAAAGAGAAGGGAGTGAATGATAGCGTTACGGTTGCCAGGGGGATGGAAAGAGAAAACGTGTTGCGCCGACTCCAAGTAACATGGGAGGCAAGAAGATGATGAGCTAACGTGGCAAACCGCTCGCCGCACATCCTACGTAACAGTGGACGGTCGACTTTATTTTTTCAAGTAATTAAACTTTGTTATTTAATTAATTGGAAAACGCTGCGATCCGTAACGACAATCCAATGCCGATTTAATTATTATATATTATGATGCTGATTTAATTGACTCAGCAGTTCAGTTATGTACCTACTCATTGTGCCAATATTTTTAACGTATGAAGTTCCATTTACATCGAAGGTCTTTAAATTCTAAATCGGTCACTAAAATGTAAGCTTTAAAGATAAAAATTGCATTATCATAAGACATCAAAACAAAGATAATATAACAAAACAAATCATAAATCTTGGATTTATATGATTGAACTCTTTGACGGGTTGTTCAAACATATTATCGGCCACTGTTTTTATTGGTAGCCTCAAACAAATCTCAGTTTAAAATAAACTCAACTAAAGCAGCACGAAAACCTTGTAAAAACAAAGCCTAGTTAACGGGCCTGTCGCGTTAACTACGAAGTGGAACGCATATAACAGGATTTCTTTCATCTTGTTTGTTACACGACACGACTTTAACTACTACTCCTACGTTGGCCTGGAGATAATGTAAGACTAAGGTATTTTTATTTACTAGCTGCGCCCCGCGGTTTCGCCCGCATATTTCTCGACCCCGTGGGAATATCGGGATAACAAGTATCCTATGTCCTAACCCAGGTGCCAAATTTAATCCAAATCCGTTTAGCCGTTTCAGCGTGAAAGCGTAACAAATAACCAAAAAAATTCACTCGCATTTATAATATTACATATACTTATTTATGCGAAATAGGCTAACTCTTGACCTCGATCTCGCCTGATGAAAAGCGATGGACGAGGTCTATGAAGGAACGAGCAAGCCCAGAAAAGGTCTGTTCACTCTTGCTTTGATTGTATTTAATTTCGCCGAAGAGGGCATTTCTAGAACTAAAATCAACATGGCCCCTGGGTAAAATCTCAAAAACTGCTCTCATATTGCTATAATCAAATCAATTCATTTATTGCTTTTTCGTCCTGTGTATTCCATACATTTGACTACTCTAGTTCCATCCACCTCATCAATGATATCTTGCGAGATCGAGTTCAAAAACAGTCTCATTTCATTGCTAATAGTTTAAGATTAAATCATGTTATTTAAATAAGACTAGCAACTCGAGAACCTTAAGCAGATTAAATGTCGCTTCCAACATATCAAGAAAATACCACGAAATAAATAGCCTTCAGAAAATCGATTTACGCCGAGTAAATTACCAAAAACTGCCGCAGAGTTCCGTTTCATTTGGTTAAATGTAACGGGGAAGTCAGAGATATTTTAGGAAGTCGTTACAAACGATTATTCCGAGTTTCGGAAGTTGGTTTCGGAAGTTGGTTTATGAATTTTAATGCTCGATGTTTACCGAGTGCTGTGGTGGATAGTAAAATTATCGAGCGGAACGATTTCGCTGCCAAATCTGTTTTTAATTTCCTTATGGGGCAAATATGGCTCCACACTGACAACCAGTCTAGTCAAAGGGTATCGTGTTACCCAGTAACTGGGTTTTGGAGTTCAGATAGGCAGTCGCTCCATGTAAAATATTGGTATTCCGCTGGATCGTGTTAGACTGGAAGCCGACGCCAGCATACTTGGGAGATAAAAGTTAAATAACAATGTTAGACAAGTAAAAACGCTTGGCGGTATTTCATATTACGTTCTGCGACGGCCCAAAAAAATCTGGAATTCAATTTCGCCAAGATATGAAGAGTAAATTAAGTTACCGTCGGTATTCTACATTCGTCGCAAGGACAATCTAAAATTAGATATAAAAGGGCCTCTCTGGAGGCATAAGGCTTCTGCAGTAAGCCCGTAAAATATTCTGTGGGGTGTGACTTGGCAGAAAGATGTATTACTACTACGAGTATAGTGCGATCGATTGTAGTCAATTACATGTGGGTGGACGAAGACCGGTGCCCGTTCGGGTGGAAAAGCAATGTATTTTCTTGCGGTGGTTTTTTTTTTTTTTTTTATTATTTCTTTTACGTGACCTTTAAAGGTGTGTTTATGAAAATAAATCTTGAATAACTTATATATATTTTTGGATAGCTACTGTCTTTGAAAGCGGCATCATAACTAACTAGGTAAACCATTCTAGTTTCAGTTCGAAACTAAATATTTAAAAAAAAAGCAGATAAGTGTGAACAGATAATTGATGCAAATTTTATTGAACTCCCGTCCCCTTTGACCAGTTATCGCTATTTCTCATAGTTAATCTTTGCCGAGAACATTTATCTAAAAAACACGCCGTTATTACAAAAAAAATATAATTTAATTTTATAAGACAATGCTTTTGCCGTATCAGCGCCCCAGCACCCAGAATAACAGCATTACCTTCAAATTCGACAACTAAATACAATCAATCATTCCTGACGCGGCCTGAATTCAGAAATACAATAGTCCATGAAAATATCTTCCACTAAACGCCATGACAGTGTGAGAAAGCTTCCAAGAGACCTTGTTTTGTTCATAAATCATTAATAGGTACACTCGACCGAGCTGGCGGTTGACCACTTTACACCCTCACACACAGATCGCAAATAGACATGACTTTTCTAAGTTAGCGTTTCATTCAAGTATGAATCGTATTTTCTAGCTCATATACGGTTGATATTTGCATGAAACGCTTGCTCACAATCGCTTATACGAATTTTAACATTATTATCTTGGAAATAAGGCTCACATTCATGAAATAAAACGCTAAATTTAATTAGACTAAGTGCGATCCATGAATGTTGGTCATAGGAATAAGGTCTAAACTGGTCAACGGCGAATTTTGCCGACTGTACCTTCTATCTAGGCCATAAATTGTTTTATCGATCACACAGTCTGGAATTTGCTTTTCTTTTATTATCTTTTTATAACATCTAAGTGATTTGAGTCAGGAAATGGTGGAAATGGATCCGAAATTCGGTCAATTTCGTTGTTTTTTTTATGTGTGGGAAAGAAATAGAGTGTGCAGGTGCTAATTACTGTGCTAAAGTTGCTAATAGGCTCGGACTCGGCCAGACAGGCTATATTTAAATCTGTGTTGTTGTTCTGTTTTTGTCTAGAAAGCATGCAGAGGACTACAATGCGCCATTTTATAATTTATTACGTAACCAGTACTTATTAACCAATATGTCAAAACGTCAAACAAATAGTTTTTATGACAGCTGCGCGCACAGACTGCATTAAGTCTGCGGCGCGTGAGTCGCCGACGATACGAAATGTTACCATTTTAAATGTTAATATTTTATATATATTGTATTTATTCATTTTATTTTTGTCTTATTTTGTTATTTCACTATACCTATGCTGCACCGGTTGACGTCATCACGTCAACGCTGGCTGTCGCTGAAAACCAGCGCTGGGGCTCTGTCTCGCATAAGGTCGCAGCATTATGCTGAGCGATGGCGGTTTTGCGTGGATGTGACGCATATTTTCCCCCAAATTGTTTATTTTCGTGTTTTGTTCTTTCCTTGAACGTATTTTCTTTCTTTACAATATAGCTCCATGTAAATTAGACCATGTAGAATATAATATACGACCTACAGAAGATCGCTGGGAAGACCTGGATGAGATGCACAGACCAGGGAAGCATGGCATAAAATAGAGTCAACGGGGGGTGGACCAAGACTGCCCATGATGATGGCAAAAATATTATTTTACTTCAAAGGTTTCGGGAACCCCACCACGTAGACTTTTTATACAAAAATAATTGGGTTTAGGACTTTTCCCCTCATTTTCTCATATTAAACTCTTTAAAAAAAAAGCTATCTGACACGTTACGTTGTTTGAATGTACATTTCCTCATACGTTCTTAGATAAAGATGCGGAATGCCCTCTTTACACAAAGTGATATAATTAAATATTCATGCTTTGCTTATGATGACTCAATGAACATTCAGAGCAATTGGAATGTTGGCAAAAAAAAATATTTGTCCTTCAGGTGGATTATAAAAAAATATTGGACACATATTTTTTTCTTTTTTTACGTAATCAAAAGATTACGGCAATACATTGAGTAGACAATACGTTAAAAAATGTAGCATGACGTCACTGGCCGGTAGATTTTATACTGACTTGTGACGTAGCGAGCCCCCACTCCCCGACTTTAATGCATTTTATCTAAAGCATTTTTTATTAAATTGATAAAGCGAAAAATACGTGTCTAATGTTTTTTTTATTATCTGACTGACGGTCTAAATAGTTTTTATTTCCCAGTCAACAACCCTATTGCATGTTTATTTTTACTCGACTGCGGCGAATCCAAAAAAGGAGGGCTATTAATATTAGGTACGTTCAACACACCCGGTTTTAAGAAACTGACAAATACTTATAACGATAACATAACAAAACAAGAGTGAACAGGTATCTTCTGGGCTTGCTAGTTCCGTCACATCCATCGCTTTCCACCGAGATCGAAGAGTTGGGCCGAAGAGCAAAAATAAAAAATCCCCATAGAGTTTTGCAGAGCTGTACCCAAATTTCGCCAGTTACTTATGTTTAAGTTCCATGTAATAGGGGACGAGCCTATTGCCATCAACCAGGCCCAAAACCAGGCTCCGGGCTACTACTGAGTAATTCCAGATAGCAAAATCCAATAAAACTTATGATGTTGTGCTTACGCTTAGAATGGACGTGGTGGTTCTATTCCCAGGAGGGGCAGCTAGCTGGTAATCGAACCCAAGAACACATGTCCAGCAGTAGCGCTTGTGAACACAAGACCAACGGGGCCAGTCGTATTAAGTGCTGCTTAAGGGGACTACAGGACCTAAACGTGCCTAAACGTAAGTTTTATAATGCCTAAAAGAATATGATCCACTGGAGTAAACAAAATCAGAAAAATATATGATATTCTTCAGGATATATGCTAGTATGATAGTGTGTTGAAAACATAATACAACTAATTTGATACGATAGAAAAAAATCATGAAGATACCTCTAAAAAATTCTTTTAACGATTAAAAATCATATTAATTTACATGCAATCATTCTGATTTTTTGTCAGATTATTCTACAAGCTACATTTTAGCATAATAGTGTTTTAATTTTCCAGTCCAATCAATAGATTTTCTGTAAATCGCTAACTGCTTCATATTTTGCAATAAATTACCTGCGTCGTGTCATCGCGCTTCTCTTTCATTTCTATGCAGTCCGACAGTGACCGCGCTTTAGCTGTTGTAAGCCTCTTAAAAGCAAATCAAATAACTTGACTTCAGTTTGAGAGCCTGTCAGCATTTTTTTATATTGGTTAGTTTTTTCGAAACTGTGTACAAAAGTCTTTACTTTTTGTCGTACTGAAATGATTTCACAAAAATAGTTTACTAGGTCAGATGAAAAAACTAGACTTGCCAAGTTGAAATGCCATAACCATACATTTCAGCTTTACAACAGCGGATACATACTTTAACTTTGAACGCGAAGTTTCGCTCTAAGCGCTGCCAACTTGTAAAATTCCAAATTTATATAGACTCAATTTTTAGGGTTCCTTACCTAAAAGGAAAAAAACGGAACCCCTATAGCATGACTTTGTTGTCCATCCGTCTGTCAGTCTGCCGAGACCCTTTTTCTCAGGAAAGAGGTATCAAGTTTATATTCATATCAAATACGTAAGTCTATGGTCCTTGGAGCTCAAAAAAAAATCAAGCTTCTAAGTCAACATAATAAAAAAATACGACTATTTAAGCGACATATGCAGATATAGTTAATTTGTAGTTATATCACACATTATTTTTTGCTATTACAAACTTACATTTGCAGTTGGAGAATTGACCGTGACATACAGGGTGATTGGAAGATGGGTGCAAAGCTTTAAGGTGAAGATAGTATAGACAATTTAGAACCATTTAAGCCATGGTTGTCTTAGACGAAGTCTTACCAATTTTTTTTATTTTTATAAGTTTTAAAAGACGTATTGTACAATTTTTTTATTTTTTCTGAGCTTTAAATGTCTGTAAAAAAAATGTCTAATGACACAGAAGCCTAAAACATGTTTTGCTTGATTGCTTACACATTAGTTTAATTAAATAAATAAAAAATGAATTCATTTATCATTCAATTTGGCCATAATTATGCAGTTTACATTAAATTTTGAGAATTTCCGAAAAAAAACTTAAAAATTTGGTTAAAAATATTTGGTAAGACTTCGTCTAAGACAACCATGGCTTAAATGGTTCTAAATAGTCTGTACTATCTTCGCCTTAAAGCTTTGCACCCATCTTCCAATCACCCTGTATATCGATATGTGGGAGAACATGTTTTTCAACTACAAGTTAAATTTGTTCTTGGGATAAATTCATCCCAACTACGGAACCCTTCATTGTGCGTGGTCCGACACGCACTTGGCCGGATTATTTTTTCTTTTAACGACTGCCATGAACCAGAATATGCTTATTCGTGAGTCTCACGACATTTGAATATAAAATTGTAAGTGGGTCAATTATATTTCCTAGTACTTAATTAGTCTAGTTAGTGAACGTTTTTACTAGGTAAATAAACAAAGAAAAAGTAATGTCACGAGCCTTTTAAATTTGTTGGCTATTTTTAAAACGTTTAACAATGTTTGGCGCAACTCTATATTTTATTTTTAAATGTTAAATACTCCTTTAAGTTAAAATAAATCTAAATCTGCTTTAATTTAAATAAAAGTATTTGCGCTTTTTTTAAATGTGTAATATTTTTCCTCTCGCTTCCCTGCAATCTAAATCTAAATCCACGTCTATTGTCGTGATAAGGGACGGAATTGTGTTACAGGAAGCCGGGAAGCGCGCACTATTTGATTTGACCAATGAGCGCGCGCGGCTCTAGAGTTGGCCATCAGAAACGACCTTGACGAGGCCCCTTTGATGTTGCTTATTACCAGGGTGAGATGTGAGATGTTATACATGTTAAGTGACTACTGTAAGGCTAGCTCGTTTATTTTTAAATTATAATGAGTACATACGTTACCAATTTATTTTTTACTTTATTTATTACCAACGAGAGATACACTACAATTATCTTGAAGGTTAAAATACCTATGTGCTTACAGAGATAGTGAACTATCCCGTAATTCAAACTGAATAAAGCTTCGTGCAGACCAGCGCGACGCGACGCCGCGACGCGACTCGAACAATACAATTTCTAAGAAAACTTGACGGTATAACAATAGCCGGTGTCGTGTCGCGCTGTCGCGTCGCCCTGGTCTGAACGAAGCTTTACTCATTTATTAAACTCAATAATTATTGATTAATTTCGGTGTATAATAAAGCATTTGCTACCTATAACTCTACAGGTAACCACAACATACACCTACAGTCCAGCCGTCAAGAGAATGCGTTCCTGACACCTGTCAGTTGGACTATTTCTAGTAGTAATAAGGATCAAATTCGCAAAACACATATTCGTTAATATGAAACTGACAGGTGTCAAGAACGCAGTCTCTCAACGGCCGGACTGTAATTCACCCCACATCTTAGCCCACTCCTACACTAAAATAAATACAAAAATTACACTTACATCTAGCTCTAATTCCAGCTTATTGATCTCATCAGTAGCAGCATTCAGCTTCTCCAATTCCACCTGAAAATGTTTGAAGAACTTGAGACAATCGCACGGCACTCGCACATGGTACTCCCAAACGAAAGGCAACAGCAAGCAACATGTAGAGACGGGAAACATCCGAGACATTACTATAGATTCATCAGCTTTTATCACTAAACTAATATTTATCGCTAGTCTAGATAAACGGCACAATATCGCAATTTATCTCTGTTAGGCCCTTTGTACACACACGTTTTTCTTGTCGTGAAAATGTATGGTTTAGTCGTGAAAATGTACGGTTGGGCCGTGAAAATGTACGGTTTTGCCGAGAAAAACTACGCTTGATTCGCCGTGTGTAGGCACGGTCGTCAGTGCTGTATGGATCACTATGAAAGCATATTGACGGCACGTCGATACTACGGCACGGCGCCGTCGCCGTATGTGCGTACTTACAAGTGCTGTAAAGAAACCGTGCCGTGTACAAAGGGCCTTACTGTACCTTATACGACGAACGTTTCCTGTCCCTACGACAAAGCGAACTAAAAGTATTACTTACATAGTTTACGTCCATTTTATTTAAGAACGGCTAGGTTTTTTACACTAATAAAATAACTACATAAATGCTAAATTACATTTTATTTAAAATTAACATAGTTTTACATTATAATTAGAATCATACATGCGATAAATTTTACGTTACAAAAATATTTTATTACGCATTTAGCAAAATTTTTTATCTAATTTTTATAAATGAAAAGAGATTTTTAATACGTTTTAAAATTAACTCTGCCGAATAGCTACGCACCTTTATGTGTAAAAATAATAATTTGTGATACATAATAAAATAAAATAATACTTAATTATGAGACATAATATATTAATGGAATGGTTCAGTTGTAGGTACTATTATATTATGGTTTGACCTTTATTTATAATAAATCGTATTGTTATGAACACTAAACTTTTGGTAAAGTTAGTCACTTAAATATTTTCGTAACTCATATTAGGCCGCTGGGATATTTAAAGGATTTTTATATAAAATTACAATATGAGATTACATATAAATGAGTTAAATTATATGATAAGTTACTTTTCATTATAGTAAGTATTGCAAACATTAAAAAAAACATTTTTTATAATATAATTATTTTTTTATACTTCTCCGGTGGTCGAAATCTAAATGCTGACTACAAAAATACAACATCAACATAAAGGTTAAATAATTCTATGTTGAAAACGATAAAAAAAAAAACAATGACATACATATGCTACTTCGAGATTCAATGAATCTTACTTGCAACAATTATGTAAATATGCATAATTATTAAAAAACGTTACATTTATCAATGAAAATAATGTTCCATTTATGTGACATTTGACCCAGTTGTATAAAACTTAAATAACTTTGCTTTTACTGAAACTATTTAGTAATTAATAATCAGTTAATCTCATTGGTCTTTAATTTTGGATATGTTACGGTACTGATTTTGCAAACAGCAGTATTTGTATTACTCAGATTATTGTTGAAGACTAGGCCATATTAGGTTCACCTTACTGGTCCATTTATGGTCATTGCCAATATCTCAAAACTGCTGTGACAAGTAGTGTGTAGGACTCTAAGTTAAATTGCATTGCTAACATTTTTTTTTTTTTTTTTGTAAAAATAAATCTTGTTATTATTGAACTTGTAGTCTGCTTGAGACAACAATGAAAAAAAATACAGGCTGGCATTGACGCGAAAACTGTTACCATGCATTCAGTACATGATTCTGAACCCCCATGCGTTGAAATTATATGTATGTCGGTTATTTAAAAAAATCTGCTGTACCATACATTTTCACCGCGTAGGTATTACTTTTCTATGAAACAGCCGTTTTTTTTTGTTAATAACTGACAAAAAATTTCAACGGTAACAGTTTCGCGTCCCTGCCAGCCTGTATACTTGAAAGTGAATAAAATAGCAATGCTTGAAAGAAATAAAAATATGAATGTAGCATGATTTATGCCACTATTAGAATAAAACCTCACATAAATGAAACAAATAAGTAAATATAATTATTTATATTAGAGATTTGTGGCCTTATAGTTCTCAATAGTTGCATTATTTAGGCCTCTATAAAAATATTAACAGACACTATCTAAAAACACAATTGTACAAACAAAGTTTTTTTTACTTTAAAAAAATACACCGTTGCTTGTTTACTCTAATAGAAATGATGTTATCATTTATTGACCTCAGAATTATTAAAAACATTATTTTAAATGATAATAATTTCATACACATCCAATTTATGTGACATATTATTGCTTTAAAGCTTTTATATCCTGGGGTTATACAACTACAAAATAAAATTCAAAGGAATATCTGCTCAGCAGTAGATAAACAAAACAACATTGAAAATATCGCAATAAAATTCTTGACAAAAAAGACATTTAAATAAATTGATGAGAAAAGATCGTATTTCCAATCAATATAGAATGTGATGCATTTTTTATTAAAAAAAATAGGCTGAGTACCCACTTAATAGTAATGTGAACAAAAATATTGTGTCTATTATGTATGAGTGTACTAGTGCAACAGTCAGTACTCATGTGTAAATTTACAAAATACAGTATAAAATGGCACATTATCTATTCTGAAAAATAAGTTAGTAGATGTGAAACATATAATACCTAATCAATAAGTAATACAATTTCCAAATTAACAACTAACAATTTAACTTGAAAATTGACAAACAATGTTGTGATACATTATTGTAAATTATTTTTATGTGGACAGGAAACAGTCCTATAAGGTACCAAAACATATACACATAAGAAACATGTGGTATAGAAACCTACTCATCCCATACACTCTGAATATACGATAACAAGATCTATATACAAACATGTGTATTCCATAAGTGTTTTGGACCAATCAGTTCAAATCACTATCACAAATGTATTTGCCGGACACGAACCGCCGCTTGACGAGGGACAGGCGGTAGCCGCTGCCTATTAGTTCGAACTCAATGCCGGAGAGGGTCGCGCCCTCGCAGTTGAATTGCGCCGAGATGGTCGCTTTGTCAGACGGACCTTTACCGAGCTCGAAGCGCGCCTTCAACGAGCCCACGCCGCGGTCCTCCGAGTGCTGCGACAGCTCCGTGAAGCGCCACATTGCCTGCTCGCTCTCGCCGGTCCACGCGGTCTTCGGCATCGCGATCACATTCTTCACAGCCCCATTCATGGGCACGCAAACCGACACGTTCAGCAGAGGAGACGGCGGGCTCATCGCGTGCAGGTTATATTTATAATCCACCTTCAAGTCAGTGTGGTCCTGCTCACACTTCCAATAAGACACCATTTGGAGTGGACACGATGCCGCGCCGGTTTTAGGTCGTACTTGGTATTTAAGTATATCCACGTTGAAGTACTGCGCAGTCGGATTCTTTTCCGACTGCCGTTTCAAGAGCGATGTTAAAGCAGGCATGTTAAACTCGACTACCGTGTTATCGCGCGTCGACATCATCGCGTTGATACTTATCAACTGTTTATTTGGTAGGACATTATCCAATCTATGTATGTTTTTCAGTCTGAAACATAATTTAGCTGGGTTCGGATTGTTGGCCAATACGCCGACGATACCGGTGGGAAAGGAGAGCATCATATCTCCTGACATTTTAACTTGGCACTTCGACTCTTCCGTACCACGGAAATAGGAATGAATAATCTCGTGGAACGCGACAGCTAGCGGTATAGTATCCGCCATGCCTATTGTGAGAGGCGAAGGACCGCGCGACCCCGAGGAGCCGGCAGTGCGGAAGTCTCCTTCAGATCGCCTCGATGGCGGTCGAGGGAGCGAGATAGATGACATCGTAGGGGTGGAAGTTCGTATGTTCGACTGCCCCATGTCACCCACTTCAGAAAATAGATCTCCTACATCGGGATTAGAAACAGGAGTAGGGCTTTCGAGTAAATGTGACTGATTGCCCTGCAAAGGAGCGTAAGGATTGGAGACATTGCCGTGCGGCGACGCGGGGTTGCTGACTGTGGGACTTTGGAAGAAGTTCAAGTCTAATAAGTCACTGCTTGCTTTGCTGGTGTTGGCGTTCGAGCCGCGCCTGGTTGTGCCGATTTTGTACAGGGAAATATTCTCAACTGTAGCTCTGAGTTCATCCACACTAGCTGATATGGGATTAACACCATTGCTTATGGGTTTGATTTCCACGTGGATCTTCTGTTCCCTCTCCTCCTCTGAATCTGAATCTGTGGAGGAGTATACACTACCTTTCTCATCTTTGGGTCTAATGCAGTAACCTTCCTCATCAACTTCTGGGGAATTCATAAAACCATCTTTCGTTGGTACTTCTTCCTCTTTCTCCTCTAAATCAGACTTTTCGCCAGGGTTCGAGTTTTCTGAAATCTCATCTTTCTTCTTTTTGGCTTTTTTCAGCTTAGGCTTAGTTCTCCTGCTACGCAAGAACCATTTGGATTCTCTGAGCGTAGTGCGGCCCATATCGGCATCTTTATCAGGTGCCACTGGGGTTGCCGGTGTTCCACTGGGGCTAGACGGCGCAGAGCATGGCGCCACACCCTCGATGCTACCACTTGGCTCCTCCTTGCTTTGGAAATTTGGTGTAAACAAATTCAAAAGTGAGGTAGTTCTCCTTGAAGTCTTAGTTGCAAAAGATGGCTCCTTCTTAGGTGCCTTAGCTGGTGGTGCAGGTTTGTGTGAACCATTTGAGACAGTTGATATCTGGTCAGCTTCTGAAATGGAATTATTAGCTGAACCTGGCTTAGGTAATGTAAGAGGTAGTTCCACTAAAACTGCCTTCTCTATAGCATTATATTTCTCTATGAGGAACTGTTCCAGCAGTTTCTCGGCAGTTAATTCCAGGCATTGGTGTTTGAAATCTCTATGCACTTGGCCCATGAGGTCATGGTTGTTCTGAATGATATCAGCATATGAATTCACAAACTGTTTCATCTGTTTGAGGTGTGCTTCCTCTACATCTTGGAAGTGTTTGCATGTTTGGGTCATTTTCTTTTCAAAGTCTTGTTTCACCAGGTTGTACTTCTCAGCTAACTGTTTATAGTCTTCATGGAGCTTCTTAATCTTAACCTCAGCCTTCTCAATATCTTTAGCAGATGCATTATCTTTCCTCAGCTTCTCTAACTCAGCTGACTTACTTGTGTACACGTCTTTAGCCTTCTGTAAGGCCTGCTTAGTGTTCTGTATCAACAACACTACTTCTAAAGTGTTAGACTCAGAGTCTTTGACAGCCTTGTGCTTCTTGTGTAGCTCTTCTGCATACCTAGCAACATCTTTAACCAGTTCACTTAGCTTCTGGAACATGTGTTGATGTAAATTCGACAGTTTTTCGGCGGAACATTTCAATACGCCCCAAAAGGGTGCGAACGTGCCCTGCGCGCAGTTACTATTCGCCTGTTTCGCTAATTTAGCTAACGATTTCGAATTAGTCTCTTCTATATTCGACCTTTCCCTAAGGTACTCTGAGAGCTCTTTGCTGGCTATGAGTCCGTATTTCATGTTTTGATATAAAATATCGTATCCATTGTGCTCGTTGGCGAAATAATCTACAAAGTTGACACTCATCTTTGCAGTTACAAGGGCCTACCATAACAGTTATTCAGTACATTATTTTTCACTCACTGACCTGTATTCTAGGGTCGAGCTCAGTATCACCATTGTCGTCGGCCGGGATCGTGAATGAGGACTCTTCCATTGTAGTTAGTACTTAGGACTAGGAAGCCACCCAATCACCTAAATTACATCACCGACACAATAGCGTATAGCGTCACCTTCACTCCCTACAAACACACAGAACTGATATCGATTGAACACATCACAGGCAACGTTGTTTAATTTAATCGTTTAACACTGAATATAGCTCCGCGTTACGTGTTTAATTTAGCAAAATAAATAATAAAATAAGAATTTTTCATTCAAGATGACGTCCACCTTCGTGACGTCAAATCATAACAATAGACAAATAAACTTTTTGCCGTCCCCCTCGCACGCAACGTTCACTAAAGATTTCTTTTTAGTAAGCCTTAGTAGTCGATTTTTTATTTAAGTCTGACTCATAGACCAGCTATCTAACTACGCAACGCAACACATTTTCGTTGACAATTCCGACTAATCTGTTTCAATTTGACAGGTCAACAACATTCATAGTGTTATTTACGTTGTTGAGCAGATTTTTTTTTCGAACGTACGAATCAATGGATTAGCAATCTGTTTCAAAACGATTCAGATTCTGATTGATCGTGTATTACGTAATTAGGGTATAGAGGTCTGACAAAGTTACATGCTCTGTGGGTCTGACTTGAGATAACTAAGTCTACAATAAGATGACTTATTCAGCTTGTTGGGGTTTTTCAAAGCTTCATGGCATAGGCTTTAGGGCTTTAGGAACCAATGGGGACCAACTTAAGCAAACACTTACAATACAAAAAGATGTTTAAATTTTGTTACTGACATTTTTAGCTGACTTAAAAAAAAAAGGGGGGAAGATGCTTACTGGACTGATTTTCGTGAACCTTTTTTCTACGGAAGAAGTCTGGTCCTATTCCAATTTTATTAACTTTGCTTGAGTAGTTTTGAGTTAGCATCAATAATAGAGTTTTAACCAGTTAGCTTAATTAGTTTATCCAAAGCTAAGCGATTTCCAAAAATAAATTTTCTTCCTAGTCGGATCTGCGTACTGTTCACGTACCATATTGATAAGTTGAACATTATTTATTACATCTAGTCATACATAAAGTCACGGAAGTATTTTTCTTATTATGAACGACTAAAACACAAAGACAACCATGGTTTTTTAAGCTCCTTGAAGTCAGTTGAATACAACAGAGTACAGACAGACAGATACACTTTCACAATCGAATAATGGAATCTTTAATGATATTTTAGACAAAAACAAAAGTATTTTTAAATTACGTCTTATTTTAATCGTCGGTTGACTGGTGACTACTTGTTAGAAAATCTCATTTTGTATCAAGTAGTCAACAGTCAACCAACGATTAAAATAATTAATAATGGATCGTAATATGTTACTCGACTAGGAATATTTCATAGTCGATCTTTCACAAATTAGCTATATTGTTTATGGTTCCAATGCAGTCATGCTAATAATAACCTGTAAACTACGAAACAATCGGGTCTCTCTTTTACTCTTATGTTCTTGTCGGCTGCACTAGCGCCACATCACGGTTATCTTGTTGATCTTTAGTTTTTGAAAGGTTTGCATGATGCTTTTTGTCCAGTTTGACGTAAAACAGCTTCAATTTGCTCCAATTTCATTTTTTCATCGAAGTGGATTTTATGTTAAATTCTTTATATGAGTGACATAACTGGTAATTGCTATTTGTTGCTCGTATCACTATCGGTGTTACTCGTTGTCAGAGTTTGTTTCTGAGACGGTGATCGCACCCAATCTGTATGCAACTATTACGCGTCGCCTCTACTATGTCTTGCCAAGGATCATATTCGGGCCCCGGGGACGAGTATGACTTCGAGGACGATGGGTACGACGACCTGGACGAATACAGGGACAGAGACGACACGTTACCACCAGTGCCGCCAGTCGAGGACAGTGACGAAGGTATGTTTTGTTTACGATCTTTGTCTAACCCTGTTTTGGTATCTTATTTCACCTATATTCGTTATATCTAAGTATATGGTTCCCTATAGAGTCGTAGATGACATGTAAACATTGGTTATGTAATTACAACAAGGTTATTTATATACAATGTTGACCATACTGTTGCATTCCCGCCTATTTCTTAGCAACCTGTTTGGTGACGTAATTGGTTCGTTTTGATGTCACTTTCTCCATAAAAAATCTCATTTGTATAAACAGTAACAAGTGGCCAACTTTCTTGGTCAAACATTTGGTCACATGTGATTTTAAGAGTCATGATAACATTCCTTTATTATTAACAGGAAACATAATTATCCACTTTTACAAAATACCTGGTGTTTAAGAGTTCAATACTGCTATATCCATGATCTTATCATATCTGGAAACATGGCCATCAAATTGCCCGAATTAGCCACCTGCTATGGCTTCTGACCTTCTATATTAATTATCCAATTTTGTACCTAGTACCTATCCACCCTGGAATGATACCACCTCTCATACCTCATTATTATAAAAACATTGTAATAAACCATCATTATGTTTTGCATTGTAAACAAGGTGTTGCTAAATAAATATCATGTCAAGGAAGTATATATTTTTTGTCTTCACATCATCAAAAATGGCCATTAATTAATATTCCACATCACAACACTTCAGTCAATTCTCAGTCATCTGTGTTAATTTTAAATCAATATCAAAATCTATAGTGGAAATTATATCTATAAACTTACTATAATTTGTTTTGTAAACATGTCTTATTTATTTGTGAAGTTACTTGATAAGAAATAATATAGAATATTATTATAAAGTTATGGAATATACTGTTAGGTTAGATGCATTTGCAATTCAATTTTGCAGATTATATTTGCCTAAATCAACTTTTTTTTGTTGATGTCTGTTTTCAAAACACAAACAAAAACACAGTAACTATGGTGCTATTTATCAATAACGTAATTTATAGAGAACATGATAATGAAAGATTTCAACAATTCCTTACATTAAAAAAATGCAAGCTAATAAAAACATGTAAAATAGTGTCAAGCCAATAGAAATGGCCTGAATATATATTATATTATATTATATTATCATTTATTCTCTCTTCACAAAGTTGACTTAAAATTAATGGTACAAGAAAAGTCTCAGCTGTATTCCACCTTTGTGAGAGACTGGTGCCTGATATAGGTTTTTGGAAAAAACCTGTGTTACAGGTCACCAGGCCCCTTCCACGGCTAGAATTAGCTTTAATAGAGATACCGTGCAAGAGTTGAAGGTAAACAATATGCATAACAAGAATAAAAACTAAGTAACAGTTGAAAAATAAAAGATTCTGCAGAAGTTATTGAGTCATGAGTTATATGAATGCTGCCTGCTATTTAAATAACAGACAGGAACTTATTATAACATCATCCACGTAGACTAAGTGGGAAAAATATATATTATTGAATCTAACTCAAACACTACCCAAGCAAAGTAAATAAAAAAATATGGGACCACCTCTGAAGTATGACCGATCAAACAAAAAAAGAATCATCAAATCAATTCATACTTGGTGGAGTAATCAAGTAACAAACATTAAGAGAAAAAAAACATACAGTCGAATTGAGAACCTCCTCCTTTGCAGTCGGTTAAAACAGCAACAAACAACATTTTTGTCTATGTGAAATATGTCACCATTACCAACTCAGGAGTGGTCCACACTTGCCCAAAATTGAGCAGAATGGAATGAAGAAAGGTTGCCCTTTATCTTGCATTAGGACAACAAAGGCCAAAATTATAATACAAAAAAATGTAAAATTACTTAGGATTTCTTTTTTATTACAGATACGGAAGAAGCCAGTGAAACAGACATACCCAACAATGATGAGCCACTTGAAGTCAAGGAACAGTATGTTTACATTTGCTTATAATTATTATATATTTATTTTGTTTATTCATCTTAATACTTATTGAATACATTTTTAAATATATTATTATTATTATTTCGTTTATTTCAATTTTGTACATATAAAAAACATTTAAAAATATAAAAAATAGTGTTCCGCCGGTATCGGGAGCAGGGTCCAAGCTATTATTATTATAACATGCGAAAGTCAGTTTATTTGTTAGTTTTTCGCGCTAAAAACGCCGCACGGATTTGGATCCAGACCATGAGCTGGGTTAGGATATAGGATACTTTTTATCCTGGTATTATGTTCCCGTGTGATAATTTCTGACCTCAACGCGGGCGAAGCCGCGTGCAAAAGCTAGTATTTCATAGTTTTATTCTCCAAAGACTGACAGAAATAAAGAACTCCCTTAGATATTCAATAATTTTCAGACCAACAAAAAAGCAATTTAGCTAATCAATGTTACACTAACTTTAGGCATTCAATTTTTATTCTTCTGTCAAAAAAGAGATCAGTAAATAGCTGGGTTATTTTAATGAGAAAATAATATACAGTGATATGAACCTTACTTCTCTCTGAACAAATATAAACCTTATTTAATAAATACGAGCTACAATTTTTACCTATCTAGTAGCCTGTGACCTTTTGAAGGAAAATTGTAACACAAAGGTGTAATAATTTCAGATTATACCAAGACAAATTGGCAAACCTGAAGAAACAGTTGCAGCAGCTAGAAGATGGCATTCACCCAGAGTTTCTGAGGAGGGTCAAGAGGCTAGAGCACCAACTGCATGAGAGGCTCAGGATAAATAAAATATATAGGTGAGATTCAATATAAACTAAGCCTAGAGTAGTCACTTGAAATTTTAATTGTGTTAAGAGACAAATAAATCTATTTTGATGGAGTTTTAAGAGTTGGAGTGTTTACCCACCCCTGTGGTCTAGTTGTTAGACCACCTGTCTCAAACCCAGAGGTCTCGGGTTCGATTCCCAGTGGGGTAAAAAAAATCTGGTAGGGCTGGTTCTAAGTCCGCCTGGCGAGCTACCACCATCTTAGCTAAGTCTGTCGCCATAACAACCATTTTAACAGCATTGTTGTGATTTGGCAGTTAGAGGTAAGATAGCCAGTTCCTCTGTGGTTGAGGATTTCGGGTGAAGCTCGCTTCCTCCTTCGGCCTGATCATCACTTACCATTAGGCGAGATGCAGGCCTAGAGCTTCCCCGTCGTGGTTAAAAGAAACCCCCATTCGGTATTTGTACAATAAAACTTTTTATAAAAATAATATTTATCTGTCTAACATCGCAGAGAACACATGTATGACGTAGTAGAAAGAGAGTACATAGCAGAGAAGAAAGCAGCAGCTAAAGAGTTTGAAGAGAAGAAGATAGAGTTGAGGGAAAACCTACTCAATGACTTCGAGGACAAGAGGAAAATGATTGAGAGTGAGAGGCACAGCATGGAACTCAACGGAGATTCTATGGAGGTAAGAAAATCCTCTTTAATGGAAGGAAGATTATTTAGTACAGTCAGACAGGATGCTCTACCTAGCGAGTTTCTCTTACTCTACAAAGCGTATTTTTCTAGAACTCAACATGCAAAACTAATGGCCGTATAATGTTTTGGCTGAACTTAGAAGAGGTTTATGGCTAGCAATATCTGTTTCAAACTTATTTTATGGGGTTTTCCCAATTAATACTGTTCATACCAGCTGTTTTATAGCTAAGTATTAAGGAAATCCGTTGATTACAGTCAATGTTCAGTAAGTTTACTATTGTTATAGGAGAGAAGTCATTTTTTATCATTTGTATTAAAGTAAATATAAAGTTTCCTGAGTAGTGAGTAACGTAAAGTCAGTACCTAGTATGTGGTTATGTTATTTATGTGCTTGTATTACGTATAATCCTCAGGTAAAACCAGTAATGAAACGAATTCTACGACGGCGCGCCAACGAGCCTGCGCCGGCGCCGGAAAAGCGGCGGAAGCCCCTAGCAACCACGCTGACGTTCCAACTGGACGAGCGAGACATCGAGGCCGACTTACGCGCCATCTCGCGGCATTCCCCGCCACCCAGGTCACACCATGCGCCCGCGCATAACTCCACGCAGCCCAGGAAGCATTTGAATTCTAGTAGTTGTGAGTATTTTCAAACATCTAAAGATTATCCTCTCAAAATCGATTATTGTAGACATTAAATAAGTCAATAAATTTATATATAGGATTGGTGAAATATTAGGTATTGTCCCTGGTTTCTGCAGCAAATTTATTAGACATAAGCAAACAAATAATGAAATAATTATTATAAAAATATTTAATTTTCTTTGTGCATTGGCTAGAGCCAATGAATATTTGTTAGAACAATTATTCATAATCAAAAGTTTCTTCCACAGGTGAGTCCCCAGTCCGGGACAGCGGAGAGACGACAGAAACCCGTGTCGAAGACGGCAAGTTGCTGTACGAGCGTCGCTGGTACCACCGGGGACAGAGTGTGTCCGTGGAGGGACGGGACATGCCCAAGTTCCCCGGACACATACACGCCATCACCGACGAGGCGGTTAGTAAACTTATTTTAATTTTATTTTTACGGTTCCTTGTTTAGGAGACGGCCAGTTATTGTTCGAGGGTCGCTGGTACAATCGCAGACAGAGCGTGTCCGTGGAGGGACGGGATATATCTGCTTTAAATTTAAATTTTACTTTGTTTTTTATTTTTTATATAAGTTTAGTGTGTTTTTAGTTTAATTTGTGATTTCCTGTGCGAGTCTCAATAAATACTTTTTCTTTCTTAACCGCTTTCAAATTGATTTACTTCAACGACTAATGTTCGGTTCCTATAAACAAAACCGAATCGTTTTGCTACGAATGGTAATATTTTTTAATACCAAACTGGGCATATAAATAGATTTGTAAGCAAATTTTACCTGTGATAGCTATACTTCTATGGGAGCGTTTACTATGTAAAGCTATGAGGTCTGCTTCTTTATTTGTAAAAGATACAAGAGTCTTAATTGAGGAGCTCGTGGCTAAGTAATAACTGCCGCACTGGTCGATCCATCAGGTTAAGCTACGCTTGCCGGGGTTGGTCTGTCGATGGGTGACCATCTTTACATACCGAGACTCCTCCGTGCTTCGGAAAGCACGTTAAGCCGTTGGTCCCGGCTATCATTCGTGGATCTTTGACAGTCGTTTCGGGTCGTCAGAAACCCGAAAGTCTGACAACCAGTCTTACCAAGGGGTATCGTATTACCCAGTTACTGGGTTGTGGAGGTCAGATAGGCCAGTCGCTCCATGTAAAATAAAGGTATTCAGCTGCATCCGGTTAGACTGGAAGCCGACCCCAATATAATTGGGAAAAGGCTAGGCAGATTGATTGACAAGAGTCTTACTTTTAACCTATAACGGTCCGTAAATTATACGAACCGGCTATAAAGGACTACGACTTGTATAAAACTTATTTCGAACAACTGCTATTTTTGTTTGCTATATAAAATGTTCTCTATGTTGTGATTAACTTTTAATATTTATCCCTAAAACGAATTTCAATTGCAGAACAAATAATATACGCATTTTTATAAATGCATAATAATAAACATAACTATTTCCTTGTTCCAGATATGGGTAAAGAAAACAAATCTAGAACGGGTACGAATATACATATCACAGTTAGCCCGCGGCAAGATAACGTTAAAACGGCGGGCGTCATAGACTACACAAACGCATAGACAAGACAGTGTTCGTGTTACTAGTGCAAACGCTAGAGTGTGGTGTGCTCAAACGTGGCCGGAAACGGATGTGCAGCTGCGCAGGAGAGGGACGACGGTACATGTCATGTCGATTTATGAGAGTTGTGTGCAGACTGAACTGGAAAGTATTGCTATCTTTTTTTAGCAGGTTGAGGGTGAAAGAGGTTTTATTTTAAACGGCATATTCAGAAGTTTTATTCTTGTATGGAATTTTAGACCAACCTTTATTTTCCAGATCTGTCTCATTCATCTGAGAGTAAAAAATTGTAATAATTTAAGTTTGGTTTAGTTCACAATGAA